>OY743155.1:23559556-24933804 GCA_963555695.1 Dasypolia templi | reverse complement strand
CCAAACAGTGAACTGTGCTGAAGACTCAGTAAAATTGCAAACTGAAATCGATAAAGTGTCCGGATGGTGTATCGAAAACCACATGCTTTTGAATGTCAATATATGTAAGCAAATAAAATTTACGAGAAAAAGACATCCAACTGATGCAATTTACTCAATTGGTAATGTACCCCTAGAAGAAGTGTCTTGTATTCGCGACTTAGGCGTAATTATGGATTCCCAACTTAAGTTTAGACATCATATTGATAATATAGCTCAGAAAGCCTCGCGTCTGTCAGGTTTTGTAGCGCGACAACTCAAGGAATTTAGGGATCCAACAGTTACAATACCAGTATTTAACTGCATAGTGCGCAGTGTGTTGGAGTATGGAAGCCAAGTATGGAATCCTACTTATGATGTCTACTCTAGTAAACTAGAGCGAATTCAAAAACGGTTTTTGTACCAACTATCTTATGTTAATAACCGATGTAGAAACCTCAAATCCTATGTATCAAAGTTAGAATATCCGCAGCTTTTCTTCTAGAGCATAAAGTGGTCACACTTTATGCTCTAGAAGAAAAGCTGCGGATATCGTTTACTTTTATAAATTGATCAATGCCCACGTAGATTGTGAAAGTTTCCTGGAGAGAATTCAACTTGCTGTTCCTAGCCCGAGCAGTCGTTTATGCAATAGGCGTACATTTGTGATGCCTCATTGCAGAACAAATATAAAACAACATGCTCCATTTTATAGAATGTTTTTCAGCTACAACGGTATGAGGCAGCATTTTGATATTTTCTCCGGGACCTTATTGTCTGCCAAACGTCAGAATAACTGCTGGAGTACCGCAAGGGAACGACCCGACTAGGACCGATGTTGTACACATTATACACTGCAGATCTCCGAGGCTGATGAGGTTAAGATGTGCCTGTGTAACCATTCGACTAATAATAATTAGTGCAATGGAAACTTTTCATATTTAATTTGTGATATTTTAAACCAATTGTTCTAGATCACACATTGTGTATGCTGTGTTCACTATTTTAGGGCATGCAATGTTTATGTGTTATTTTTATTTATTCCTAGTGTGTAAGATTTATTGTATTGCCCGATTTGTGAACCAATAAAAAAAAAAAAAATCACCACTAGTTTTTGAAAAATCAGATTGTGAACCACTTTGACCTACTGTTGTGTTCGTGGATTGTGGCGAGCGTCGAACACTCATAATGAGGTGGTTGGTTTTAAGCAGGCTATTTAGGATGATTGAAACAGGAAACCCGAAACAGTAGTTACTAATAGCAATGGCCTCTTCTCATACAGAAAAGACGCTATCATTGAGACATCACCACGCTTGTTCAGACGAAGACGGTTACAGTTCATTTATCAGTTACTCTTCGACACCTACAGAGTATTCTGAGGAATTTCTTCTCTCTTATCGGTGTGCAGTATGTAATTCAGTTACCTTGATAATTTAAGTAGAACAATGTATCATAATCTATAATTCAATTTCCACTAAGTAGAAACTCGCAGGCGTCCGCGTCAGTAGGTGGCTTACAAATAGACGTAAGCGCCACGCCGGGGAAATAGGGAGGAATGAATATATCAGCCAATTACGGTGCCCTAAATGGTACGGTGTTGTTTAGAGCAGTGGGTACATTGTTTATTGTAAGCTGAATTATTTTCTCGAAGAAAAAGGCGTGTTATTGGTGATACAGTTTGGTTTACGACTGTCGTTGTACTGAATGTTCGATCGACGTAATATTGTGAGTAGAAGCTACAACAATGCTTATCCACGGTAATTCCTGACTTTGGCTACTCGCAATTTCTTTGATCAACACATATATTACGCCGAAAAAATCATAAGGAGGAGAATTTCTTATGGGGATGTTTCCTACAAAGAAGTACTTGTAATACCATCAACGTTCAATTAATTCTGCAGCTTATTATTGTTATAAGATGAAGGGTAGGGTGAAATTATAAGCAAGAAACATTATTGTACTCGTCGCACAAAAAGTAGAAAATGCAGTTGCAATATGCAGAGGTTAATAAAGCAATAAAGTGTTGAGTAAACAGGTAACCGCTAATCACTAGCTGTCTTCTTTATTACAGAACGAAACTTATTACATACTCATCGAGCCAGTTATTTTATTTGGAACTTTATTCCGAGCACGCTAAAGTTATTTTATTCCGTTTTGTATTTAAAACTTTAGTTTACCAGAATAATGCGACATTCTAAAATGGCTCGATGGTCCTTACAACTTGCAACAGAGCCTGTTCGGTCGACAGAAATGTCGATATTTTCTTTGTTAGTCTGCCAATGTTTAAAACTAAAATTAATAACATTGATCTGTAATCAGCTGCCTACGTTTACTTAAACTTAGGGTAATTTAATAATTATTTCATTTTATTTAATTTCATTTGAATTTAGTTTAATGAAACTTACAATTTTTTTTTCTTCTCTTTAAATTTGTTTCACGTGATTAAAATTTAAACACCTACCTTTATTTTATTTTATTAGTTTTTTTTTACCTTATAAGCGAAGATTTTTTATGTGAATTTATGAGGTTGCCATTTTCTAGTGCAATGTGACGCAATGTAGATTTTTATTTTATTTTATAATCAAATCTTGTTTTTTTTTTTTTTGTTGACAATCCGCGATCGGTTTTGTACTTTTAGCGGATGAGTTGGGGTAAACATTGGCGGGAAGAGCGTGACTCCAGCGAGCCATCTATTCCGTATTCGTACTGACAGGCTTGGGTGGACGACTACACGATGTCTTTCCTTTTATGTATTTTCCTGTAGCTTCTTGTTTTCAGTGCGGCAGCCAGATCGTTTGGATGCCTTACCAGTTTTTCCTGGTACCTTTCTGTGATGTACTTGATTTCGTCCCAGACGGTAGTCGTTGATAACCCCTTGTGTATTTCAGCGTTCGTGACAAACCAAGAAACGCCACAAATTGACCTCAAAATAGAGTTCTGCATTCTCTGAATGATGCTAATACTAGAACTACAGGCGCTGTCCCAAAGTTGGATTCCATAAAGCCACACTGGCTTCAAGATTACTTCATATATATGAAGTAATCTTGAAGCCAGTTTGCTGTCGGTACTCAGTTTACTGTTTCGTCCCATGATCCAGTGTAGGTTCTTGGTCCTTTTCGCAGCGTAAACGTGACGTGGACCGATTTTTTGCGCTTGTCTTTATCCGCCACCTTTGTAGCCATGTGGGTATTTTATCCAGACTCCCTTGCAGCATGTGTGAGGCTATAGCAGGATCTGAATTATGTTCTCATTTTTTAGGATCAGTAATATTCTACACATAAGTAGCTTCTCGAAGACTTTGGAGAGGATTGGCAGAAGGCTTATGGGTATGTAGGAAGATACTTCGTTAGAAGGTTTCCCATCTTGTGTATCATTATGATGGAAGGTGTCCCAATTCCACGCCAGCGGAAAGTACTGGATTCTCAAAATAGCATTAAAAAGTGATGTTAGAAACACAATGGCTTTTCTGGGTAGATGTTTCAGTATTTCCTTTGTGAGGAGATCGTACCCGGGAGCTTTCTTGTCTTGAAGCTTTGAGATAAGCCGCCAGACTGCGCGTACTTTAATAAGGCGCGGGGGTGGCACCATTTGGAAATCTTGTTGTAGGACGCTATCAACTAGTTCTTCATTTTCCAAGTCTAAGGCTGGATTTGGTGTAAAGAGTTTTTTGATGTGCCTTGCAAATGCGTCTACGTCTTCCTGTTCGCGCCCAAGCTGATATGGTTTTAAGAGGAGGCCTAGCATTATGGGACTGTTATATTCATATTCGCTATAGCTTTCCACAATATAGTTTTCGACAATTAATAATTCGTTGATGCAGTGGCTGTTAAAGACTTTAATTGATCTTGCAATGTCTTATTGTTCCAATTGTGTAAGATTTCTTTTGGGTTTCCAGAAGCTTTATTAAAAATAGTTTTATCCTCTGGTAGCCTACTTTGATGCCAAAACCTTCGAAGTCGGCTTTTATCGAGTGGAGCGTTTATAACGTCTTGTGGATAATTACTATGCCGATCTTTTATTTGGTTCTCCGGGATGTCGATCCAACAAGCTTGCTGAATGAGTCTTGTTATGTACTTTTGTTGCCTCTTCTATGTCATCCGGAGTTTTCAATGGTATTTTCAGTTGTATGTTGTTGTCAATAGAATCTCTGAGGGAGTCCCAGTCCGTGTGTTTGGACTTTAGCATTTTTACGGTTTCCGATTCCATCAACATAGTGCTTATTGTTTAATAACTGGGGTGTGGTCTGAGGAACTGTTGCAGCAAGATTCAGGCTTGAGGTTGTGCCTCGGTAGTCCTTTCAGTACACAAAAGTCAAGGAGGTCTGGGATTTTGTTAGAGTCTGTTGGCCAGTACGTGGGTTCACAGGTGGAGGATTCCAATAAGTGGCTTTAGTCTAAACTTGTTTAAACTGGTTTTCCTCGCGTTGTAGTGAGTCTAGAGCCCCAGCTAATATGTTAAGCGTTCCCGAGCTGGTGGAAGTAAACATATTTTCGTCTATTTTATATTTAGGAGCCCGTGTTATCCTCCACAGCAATTGTTGTTGTGTGAAGGTGTTCAGTTCTGTATTCTGGCATTAAAGGGGAATGCCCACCGTTCATAGACACTTCAGCCATGAGTGCACACATTTTATCAAAAGTGTATAGATAGTGTAATATGCAATTTCAATAATTACCTGGTCAAGGAATTGGTTTACAAAAATGTTAGGGTTTTTAAGATAAAATAGTTTTTAATATTACTAACGTAATTGCTTTACAATAATTGGATATTTAAGTTAGGGTTAAAATAATCGCCGGAATCTATTAAATAAGATTATTTTATGGTTAAAATAACAAATCCGCAAGATTTAAACTCAGTAAGGCAAACGCAAACAATGTAAGTAGATTCTGTAGATTTTTGTGATTTGACACTTGACTGTGTCTTGACTTGACAGCCGACCAGCGTAACTCAATGTTGCCACATTAGCAAAACAAAAAAATCGATATCGACTCTTATTCGAATCATAATTTAATACAAAATTATAATCCCACTGAAGATAAGTACGTTTTTGTCAAATTTGATATTTATTGTGCTAAACATGAATTGAATTATTATTAAAATGTGTGGTAGCGTTTTTGTTATAATCCTAATTATTCATTAATAAAATATCAACTATTAAATAGTTTGTCCATTTAATATCAAAAGTAAAAACATAACACCGTATTTACTCGTATTATGATAGATCGTATATTATGCAGGATGTGGTTTTATTAATAAAAAAATCCATGAAATCATAATCGATTATTTCGTGAACGAAATAGATAAGTATTGGCAACACTGCTGCGTTATCCATTTTTTAGTTTTTTGTTTGTTGGCATCTCGCAGGTCAACCTATGCGGTTGTCGTCTGCTTAAGCGGACTTGCCTGTGGATTCCCTAATAAATTAAGGCCTCCAGCCAGGACTTAAACTTATATACTAACTAAAACTAAGCGACAGCGCTAAGGGCACCCCCTGTGGGGTACGAACCTCGGCTTAGGGCGTCGCTGGAAGAGGGCAGCAAGGGATTAGCTGGATCAGGATTGATATTAATTAGGGACGAATTTAAAGCTACAGGCTCAGCGGCGCGGGCTGGCTCGAGCAAGGGTCGGGAGGGGCGTCGATTTGGGCGTCGCGGCGGGCCTCGGCGGCGAGGGCGGTAGGACGGCGATCGGGTTTTGGGCTTATGTAGCGTGCTAGTGGCCTTACTACTCTCCTGGAGGAGGGTAGTGGCGTCGTCGGGGTCGATTAAAGTATGCCTTGGTCGGCGAATACTGCTAATGCGAGAGGGAGTGTAGCGGGCGGCCGCTGTAATCAGGGGGTTAGAATGTTTAATGCCGCAGTCGAAGAAACGCTTTGATAAGCGTTTCATGAACTGTTTTATGGTTGGCATTTTGAGGTCGACGTGAAGATCCATATTACGGACATAGAAGGGGGCACCCGTGACCCTTCTGAGGAAACGGTTTTGGAGGGTCTGCATCTTATGGAGATGACGTGGGTGAGCGTGCGCAAATACAACGCAGGCATAGGTCATGATGGGACGGATGACTGCGGTATAGATGCGGAGCTTGCATTTGAGGGACAGTTTGCTACGGGCTGTCAGTACGAATTGGAGCCTGCTAAGAGCGAAGGAGGCGCGCGCGAACCGCCTTAATATGAGCCTTAAAGGTAAGGTTCTCATCGAGGATCACGCCTAGGTATTTGGCTTGCTTCTCCCAAGGGATTGGCTTGCCGTACATAGTGATCGGGCTGGGAAGTGGGGGAGGGAGTCGACGACGTCTCGAGAAGAGAACCGCCTGACTCTTATCGGGGTTGACCTCGATTCTCCATTTCCGAAACCAAGCGCCTAAGACGTTTGCGGAGGTTTGGAGAGTACGAGCTATAGCGTTGGGACAGTGACCGGTATAGTAAACGGCAGTGTCGTCGGCGAAGAGAGCCAACTGAGCCTTTTTACTTTTTGGGATATCGCTAGTGAACAGCGTGAAGGCGAGAGGAGATAGTACGGAACCCTGAGGGACACCGGCGCGAATAGGATGAGGGGACGAGAGTGCTCCCTCGACGCGATAGCGAAAGGTCCGGTTCGACAAAAAGTCTCGTAAGATGAGCACGAGACGATCGCACTCCTAGTTGGTAGAGCTTGTATATCAAGCCGTTGTGCCAGACTTTGTCGAAGGCTTTCGCTATGTCGAAGAATAGCACACCCGTCGTCGCGTTGCGCTGCAGACCAGCGCATAAGTGCTCTACGATACGGTGGACCTGTTGGGTGCCCGAGTGTTGGCTACGGAATCCAAACTGCTCGTTGGGTATGAGGCTCTTTGCTTCGGCGTAGTCTTTGAGACGCTTATAAATAAGCCTCTCGTAGATTTTGCCGAGGACATTGAGTAAACTAATAGGGCGGTAGCTCGAGGGCTCAGACTTTGGCTTGCCTGGCTTTGGGATACCGATGACGGTGGCTTCTTTCCATGCTTGTGGGAAGATGTTGTTGCTCAAGGCGCCATTGAAGATGGCGGTCATAAGCATTATTAGCGGGGCAAGAAGGAGTTTGTATACCTTATTGGTAATACCATCCGAACCGGGGGCCTTACGAGCGTGGAGCCCTTTAATGATGTCGTGCACTTCGTCTGGAGTGACGGGAGGCAGAGGATCATCAGGGCCTTCGACGGGAGGGAGGGAGGCTCTTCGTTCGACTTCAGCGTCGACCTTGTTCAGGTGAGCTTGGTCTACTGGTTGGGAGCTGGGAGAACATTGGGACTCTAGACTGTCGGCAAGACATTCAGCCTTATCGGGACTGTCGAAAGCGACACTATTGTCGGGGCGGATGAGAGGAGGCATAGAGACCTCTTCTGAGGAACGCAATTTCCTCTGTAATTGCCAGAAGGCTTGATGAGTGGGCTCGAGTTCGCTGAGCATCTTGTTCCAGCCCTCAGAGCGAACCTCCCCTATGCGTTTCTTTACAGCACGCTGTAAATGGCGCATGTGGGCTTTGTTCGCGTCACAAGGGAAGGAGTCGTAGGCACGGATGGCCGCGTTCTTCTCGGTTATCAGGTCACGTACGTCAGCAGGTAGTTTCCAGCGATGGTCTTCCATCACCGGAACTTCCCGTGAACAATCCGTCAATACGGATTGTACGTGCTCTGTAAACGAGTCGATTGCGGCCGTCGTGTCGGCGACTGACACTAAGTGATCGGGGATGGTGTCTAAGTGAGGCGACGTGGTGGATTTCAGTCTTTCGCTTACTTTCCTCCAGTCGGTTATCGTCTGGGTCTGAGGGGGGCGGTTGGGGTCGATCGGGCCCGAGTAGGGTGCAAGATGCATGACTACAAGGCGGTGGTCAGAGTTTAGCTCGTGGAACGTCTCAATCGATTGCTAACGGAGGTTCACATTCTTGAGCAGCGCTACATCGAGAACATCGGGAAGGTGATTAGGATTACCTGGGAAGTGAGTCGGGCTCATTGGAGCGATGACGTCAAAGTTAAGGGATTCGCCTAACTTGAAAACTAACCTACCTCTGGTTGAGGTTGTGCTACTATTCCACGCCGGGTGCTTGGCATTAAGATGCCCGCCAAGATGACGGAGTCACTCATACCGAAGAGGGCAGTGAAGTCCTTTTGGAGCGAGATGGGATCCTCCGGACCAGTGTCGGGTGGGATATAAGCGGAGATGATGGTGATCGGTTGGTGGCCGGTCATGCCGAGCCGACAGATAGAGGTCTCCAGATGGGAGAAAAGAGGAGGTGGGTCTATAGGGATACAATACAAAGATTTCCTAAAGTATATGAGTGTGCCACCCTTGTGACATCGAGACCTGTCATTGCGAACTAGTTTAAAGTTGGCAATATTCGGGTTTCGGTGATGTGGTTTTAAAAAGGTTTCCTGTATGAGGAGGATGTCAAGCTGATGGTCGCGGAGGAAAGTGGCGATCTCATCGCGTTGACCTGAAACGCCATTTGCGTTGAAAAAGCCTAATTTAAGGGATCGGGGTTTGTTACTATTTACTCTCGTATTATCCATTGAGAATTAATATTTGAGTGAGTGTAGAACTTGCGCGATCTCGGGATACGCGCTGAGAATTTCCATGAGGCGGATTGCGTTGCCGTTTGCAGCAACGATTTCTTCCGCCATTTTATCCGCGGCGGTGGTGAAGAGAGCCGCGTATGAACTTAATATGATTTGGGCGCTGTTTCGGCCCTGGGTTCCCTGAGGTGCCGCTGGAGCGGCCGTAGGGGCCGCGGGGGCTACTAAAGGCGCTGGGATGGCGGTAGCCATCAGCGCTGGGAGTTGCGCGGATTGCGCTGGTTGCGCGGGTTTTGATGGCACCGAAGCTGCGGGAGCCTTCAGGTGGTTAAGGTTAGCCCAGGGAGACGGCCTCTGCGGGCTAAGCCGTTCCGGCATCAGCGCGGAAGGAGGCTTACCCCAGGGGCTTTCCCTGTGCTGGCGGTCGCTCGCGCGTTTCGCGAGTTTCGGAGATGAGGACTTCGGGGCCTTAGGACAGCCCCGGTAGTTTGCCGGGTGTCCCGCTTGGCCGCAGAGTACGCAGCTGGGAGGCTCTGAGCATAGTTCCCTATCTTTAGGGCGGGTACAGTCGACGGTACCATGCTCTCCTAGACACTTGACGCATCTAGGGGTCGCATAGCAGTTGGATTGCGAGTGACCGTACAGTTGGCAGCGATGACACTGGCCAATCAAGTTTGCTCGGTAGGGCTTCTCAATGGAAATGCCCGAGAGTGAACATACCGATTTCACTTTAAATATCGGGTGGTGCCCTTCAGTGGGGTCACAGATGACTAGGACCATGTCATAGACAAGGCCCTGCCTCGCTTTGTGCAAGCGATGGACGGCGGACACTGGGATTCCTTGAGCGATGAGGTCACTCTTAATCTCCTCGGTGGAGATTTCTTGAGGAACGCGCCTTATTACGACGCGAGTAGGGGTTTCCTCCGGAAGGGAGTAAGTGTGAAAGGAGTAGTTCCTTTCACGTAGGGCGCGGGAGAGATCCCTAAAGTCCGTAGACGTGGGGACGGTAACTTTGATCCCCTGGAGGGTGGATCGGGCGTTAGTATAGTTGATCTTGCGATCAACACACATTTTAGAGATTTCAGTCCATTTGGACTTTTCCTGGACGTATATCGGGGGAGGGGGCTTCTGCTTCCTCGCGGTAGGAGCGGGTGGGCAAACCATAGGGCTGGCGGGGCGACTGGCCCGCGGACTAGGGGCGGAAGTGGAGCTGGACGATAAGTCGTCCTGTTTTTTCTGGGCCTTGGTGACTGGGCCAGCGGGGGCGGAGGATTTAGCCGCCTTCCTCTTGCCTCCTTTGACCACGACTTGGAAGTCGTCATCGCTGGAGGAGGAGGTGCGGGCTTCTTCCTCGGAGAGTGGGACTGACGTGTCCATGCTCTCCGTCGTATTTGTTACAGCGGCGCGCAGCTGCGTTGTCTCTGAGACAATGGCGGCCGGAACAATGGAGGCCGTGACAATGGCGGCAGGGACAAAGGCGGGCGAGTCAATAGGGGCTGGATTAGCGGCCGGAGTATTGTCTACCGGAACAAAGGCGGGTGACACAATGGGGGCCGAGATAGTTGCCGGAACATTGTGGTGCGGAACAAAGGGCGGAATGCCTTGTTCACTTGCAGGTGGCGATAGCGGGCTCTCAAGCGCGTCGCTGAAGTTAGCGAGTGCGCCTTGAAAGGGGGTGGGACTGGAAACTTGGCTTATTTTGGCGCCATATTTCGCCAAAAACTCGGGGTCCTTTAATAGGACCTCTTTGAGGAACGCCAAGAGGACGGCGTCCTCCATGATCGGAGCGGGAACTATATTAGGGAAGGAATGGTGGAAAGAGAAATTTCCCTACGTAGCCTAAACCCTATACCTAACTCCCCGGGTGGATTGGCCCGGGGATGAGTTCCCTCCCTGTCGGGTGTAGACAGGGAGGTGTGTACCTATTGGTGAGCCCTAAGCTTGTAACCCGTCGCCAGTCTTATTGTGCGAACGGGGCCCTGACCAGTCTAGCGCGAAGGGTGTAGACACACCCTAAAGACACTAGGTGAGTAGCTGGAAAGCAAAACTGTCACCAGAGCCGACTAGGAGATCCCCCAAGGCCGGTTATCTGGGACCCGTCCAACTAACTGCCTCGCCCTGAAGGGGTTCGGCGGGTGTGAATTGGGTCAACACCCCACTCGGCTTCGTTGACACCGTAAGGTTTCAACCGAGGACCACGAAACTGTGGTTTTACCCAGAAGGGGCCTAGTGAAGCTACTCACAAACGTCTATTAATGAAACAGGGATGCCTTGAAAAAGGCAGTTTTTTGAGTTATTAAAATCAAATCAAATTCTTGATTTGATTTTAAATCGGAGTAGTCGGGGCGACTACGATGACGTCACGTGGCAGCGACGAATAATAACACGAAACACAACACTGGAGCGGGAGAGCGCACAAACACGTCCGTCCGCGGCGAGAGTCGAGCGTCGAGTCCGCTGCGTTATCCACAACCGTGAATGTCATTTATCATTTCAGTACTTTTTATTTTTGCAAAAATATTGCTAACTTTTTCGGATAAATGAATAACTTGTATGTAAATACTTGTAAATACTTGTAAACAGAAATTACGACGTTTTTTTTACTTATACGCAAGTTATTGTGCCTTTAGGGCCGAAAACGGGCATCCCCCTTTGTTGCGATGACCGCTGTTCCACCATGCTCAGTGCCATTTGGGTAACCACCCAGATGGCACTGTCATATAGCATTGATGTTTTTTGAATTGTATATTTGTGTTGCAGGTACCATGGGCTTCAGCTTCGAGAAGAATATCAATGTTGTGATCAGAGATTAGGACCTCAACCTCTTGTTTGTTGGGGGCTAGTCCGTTAAGGTTCCAGGTAGCTATTCTTAGCGCATTTATTTTCTAAGTCGATCGACGAGCTTGTTTATGTGACTTATAAGAGTACTCACTTGTTGGAAGATGCACGCAAACTTTTCGGTTTGTTTAAGGAGTAGCTGTTCTAGGGTTGGGCTGGGTCCGGTCTCTATCCTCAACTTTATGTTCTTTGTTCTGCTACAGAGCTTCAGTAAAGGTAGTTTTAACGCTTTGGGTTCTCTTCTTGGTAGTGCTGCCAAGCCTATTAGTAAAAGTTCTATCACCGCTATTTAGAACTTTCCGGGTCATGTCAATAAATGATAAATGATTTATTTTCCGTAAATAGGTTTGTAAAAACACTTTTACACGTCAATCATATTTAAAAAACTAGACGAGATCGGCGTTTCCTATCTGACTACTCTGAGAAGAAAGGCCGAAACAAACTCAGAGGTCACAGTCTCTTTTAAAGTCCAGACATAATCTTGGTCAGGTCATGTGAAGACCATGTGGATTGTCGTCTGAAATGGTCTTTTGAGGAAAGAACCACATGGATTTGAGTGGAACTGTCCAGTCAGTGCACGCATTTTTCAATCATCGTGCAGCTCAACTCAGAACTAAGGAGCTCAACGATTCGACGAAAAATACAAAAGAAAGGACATTTGGGTAGGCCGCGTAAAGTACTCAAACAGCCAGACCATCGTTAAAAGAAAAAAAGAAAAATGTAATGACCCACATAGTGAAGTGAGAATGTGAGTTCTCAAAATTTAAAACAATTTTATACTTTAAACAGTAAATATAAAGATGTCATTGTTTATCTTAAAATCAAAAATAAAAGTTTAACAGCAAATTAAACATCAACAATATCTGTGTAAACTTATTGGAGCAGCTCAATCCCAAGCCTTCTTGTCCTCAATATAGCCTTTGAGAGTATAATAGGCATTCTGGCATAATTTCTGCTTTATAAAAGATTTGAATTTATTAAGGCTTATTTCTTGAATGTGGCTAGGAATTTTATTATAAAAACGTATACTTTGACATTTAAACGAGCTACCTATTTTCTTGAGCCTGGTAGTGGGAACAACAAATTTGTGTTTGTTCCTAGTATTTATGTTATGGATATCACTGTATTTTCTAAACAGATTAATATTTTTACGTGCATGCAAAAGATTTTCATAAATATACTGAGAGGGCACAGTCATTATATTAATCTCTTTAAATTTGTCTTTGAGGGAGTGTCTGGTACATAATTTATAAATTGAACGAATTCCCATTTTTTGTAAATTTTAGTTTTACAAAAAATGGTTTGAATATCGGCGGCATTTCCCCACAAAAGAATACACTTTGTGTGAGGGTTCTTTGGTTCTTCAGGCCAGTATTTCTTTATAAACTTCACATCCTTTGTAATTTGCTGGATGAGGTTCATTGCATAGAGCACACAATGCAGGGGTATGACGATCACGCTTTTTGTACTCCCAGGTCTTATGAGATAATCCGCATTGGAATGTCCGTACTGTTGGCATCGTTGGCATTGTACGATCAATTTCCTCTTTTTTGGATCCTCAATGGCAATCGACTGGTGACAGATATTAGGTATTTTACCGATTTGTTGTTTTGCCCTGCAGCTAAGTCAACAAATAATGTTGAAGTAGGTTTTTCTCAGGCCCGAATTCGGCGTCGATTATTTCCCCAACAACCGCGTTCCCTGTTGCCTCTATTTATTCCTTTACTATACTAGTGGGTGTTGACAGATGGAGGTTTCGTATTACCACTCTGAAGGGTCTCATGTCCTTTGTGTTGAAAGTATGGCCTTGAGTCCATTTTCTCGAAAAAGGGATTTCAGCTTCTTGTACACCACAACATGTGCACTACTTACTCGAAGTTGGTTTCTGTTTACACATTTATAAGTGAAGTGGTCTCTTTCATCAACTGATTCTAACAGTTCCGTTACAAATCTTATTTGGTAATTTTATTATTAATCAAATTAATCTTAATGATAATTTATGATTAGTCTTGTTCACCTTTAAATTAGAATGTTGTGCATGCCTATAAGTGATGTATTTACACAGTATTGAACACAAAATTGACTCGTGACTACCTATTGTTCTACTCTTGTAAATATGACGTTGGTGTGCCTTGCTTTAATAAATAAATAAAATGTGTTTAAATGCGTTAAAACGTAAAATAAAATTTTAATTGAGCTAGTTTTCCAAATACTCCATTGTAAAACTCGTACTGTATTGTTGAAAGCCGCTGAAGCCAATCGTGTTGACAGTGTCCAGCGTCTGTGTGCTCTTTGTGTTTGAACAGCAGTCTTCAAACAATGCCAGTGTGGACAGCAAACGCCTCGGGGTTATACTATGTATATAGAAAAATAAAAGTACCAATGTGACTCTTTTCAATTCATATTATTATGTATTTTTCGAGTTTAAAATTACGGACATCGGTAAAAGAAAACATCGTGCAGAAACATGCACCCTAATTTCGTAACACACAATTAATCACAATCTCAATCATTTTGAAAGAAATTGCCAATCTATTGATATATATTGTATAAAATTTGTCTGCTCAACCACGTAAATAAGGCAATTAATGTTGTTGAAAAGTCAAAATTTATGCGATTACTACTAAGATTGACTACTGTGTTACTCAAGTACCCCGCAGGACATATTTATTTCGTTTGGAAGACTTGCAGCTAATAGTAATAGTCCATTTATTTGTCATAATATTGTTACAGAGATGTATAGTTTTTGAAGTACATCGTTCAAGTTTCAGGCTTACAAATTCATTTTCAGGGTGTTGGTTAGCTTTTTAAATATAACTATGAATTAAATGAATTAGGAAAACATTCAAATTAGTCAAATGTTGGTAATAGAAATGGCAAAAAGATTAAATTAAGTCAAAGAAGAGAATAATCTATTTATTTTCTAATATTTAAGTCAATTTTTCATTCATAAAATCATTAGTCGTGTAGCATTTACATAAGAGATAATTGAATAATTTGCATGTAAATGTCCTAAAGTTAGGAGTTTTGAAACAACCTGGTAGTTTATTATAAACTTTGGTCTCCATATAAAATACGTTATAAGAGAATAGATTATTATTTCGTCCAGGTACACGAAGCATGTGAACTCTGTGACTAGGTCTGGATACAACATCATTAAGCAGATCAAACTCAATCAAAAAAGCCAACTAAAAGTCTTTACATATAATTATCAGAACCCGTCTTGAGCAAGCGTGGTAATCAATGCTCGTACATTCTCTGTATGAGAAGAGGTCTTTGTCCTGCAGTGAGACAGTATTAGGCTGGTATTATACTCTTGCTTCCCAATTTAGAAGTCCATAACGAAAGGAATCGTTTTTACCGGAATTGTAACACGTGCGTGTTACACGTAGACGCAAATTTTGATTCGGAATCAATGAAATTAGGAAAAGCGAATCAAAAGACAAATGAGTAAGCGTTAGGTTCTGTATCAGGGGTATATGTTGAGAGTTATTAACGCTCATGAATATTTTGAAGTTTCATTTGTTTTGACGTGACATCTCTCACAGGTTCCAAAAGTTAGCGTTACGATAATTACTTCGTTGCCGTTTCTCTGTATCTGTTCCTACGATACTATGAGTATCTACTACGTGCATCATTTTTATAATTATGAAAATGTCGCTTATAATCTCATAAATAAATGAAACAGTAAAAATAAATACCTGCCTTTACACATTTCTCTACTAACAACGAAATTAATCAACTCAATGCAACTTACAGAAATATGAAAGCCCTTTCAAAATATTACGCGACAGTGCAACAAAACCAACAAGACATTACCCAGGTTTTAAGTAATAAAGCAAAGATGCCTGCAGATGTTTGCACCGCCTCGCAATAGGGCCTTATGAATATTGCAGACATATTGCACTTACAATATTCACGGGACGTCTTGCGACTGTGCGACTTCTGTTTTAGACGAAATAAATTGTGCTGGGACTTGAGAGCTTGTTTTGTTTTCCTGGTTTGCGATTTTAAAGAAGCTGTGGTGGTCTTTCACATAGAATGGGTAGGTGAAATTAAGTTGCCACTGTCGGTTTGCACTGTGTTCATTCTTGTCACATTGTCTACATCGACGGTTATACAACAAATCTCCATTATGATTAACTTTGATATCCGAAATCAATGAATAAACATACATTGTCTAGTGTGATCGGTCAGATACTTTTTTTTTTAAACACGCATATTTACATTTACATAGTCGAAAATATAAATTTTTCCTTTAGATACCAGTTTGTTACATATTTACCAGGTATTTTCATTTCACGATTTGAATAAAATATTTATGTGACGACCGTCCTGCGAAGAGAAAACACCTTGAATGTGTCATGTAAATTTATTACAACTTTACTTGCAGGTTGATACTAACGTATATAGGTAATAATCACATAAAATTAAAGAAGAAATGAATGATAGAAATGGTTTTTGTTTAGCACCATCATGTAGGACATTTCTTCCAGCAAAATCTGTTACGTAGTCTGGAAAAAAACCCCGGCCACACAAACTGACATTAAAAGCGATTTAGATGTATAAATGCATATGACATTAGCACAATCAGCCTATTATGTTCCCACTGCTGGGACACAGGCCTCCTCTCTGTGAGAGGGAGTGGGCCGTAATCCACCACGCGGGCCCAGTGTGGGTTGCGACACGTCTTCGAATTTTTGGTTCTAAGAGCCGGTTTCATTACGATGTTTTCCTTCACCGTTTTGAGAGCAGTGGTGATGAAATAATTTATACAAAGTAAAGCACCTGTCTGGGTTGGAACCTACGACCTACAACTCGTAAGTCGGGGCCGTTACCACTGGGACAAGGCTCTCTCCCTCACGCGCTACACCTCCTCCTTCGCGATCCTTACTGCTTCGCGAAGGAGGTAACGGCTTTCCATTTCCTCTCGCTCCGTACCATGGCCTGGACTAGGGCCGGACGCGAGAGATCGCCGCCGCCGATTACCTCCACGAGGACACGGAGCCAGCCGGTGGAGGTCTGCCCAGCTTGGGTGGAGCACTCCACCCAAGCTGGGCAGACCTCCACCGTATGCTCCACCGTATTCTCCGGGCGATCCACACAATGGTGAAACCCGGGCGTTTTCTCCCACCTTATGCGAAACAGGAACCTCCCGAAACACACCGGTGAGGACGTGTGTCAGGCGCAAGGTGAGGACACCGTGGCGCCTCTCCAACCACTCCTCAAAGAGGGGACTCATCGCCGCTATTATGGTGTTCCCACCAAATTAGCCCTGATGTGCCTTTTTTTTTTTTTTGTTATGGCATCTCGCAGGTCAACCTATGAGGTTGTCGTCTGCTTAGACGGACTTGCCTGTGGTTGCCCTAATAAATTAAGGCCTCCAGCCAGGACTTAAATTTATGTACTAACTTAAAAACTAAGCGACAACGCTAAGGGCACCCCCTGTGGGGTACGAACCTCGGTTTAGGGCGTCGCTGGAAGAGGGCAGCAAATGACTAGCTGGATCAGGATTGGTATCATTTAGGGACGAATTTAAAGCTACAGGCTCAGGGGCGCGGGCTGGCTCGAGCAAGGGTCGGGAGGGGCGTGGATTTGGGCGTCGAGGCGGGCCTCGGCGGCGAGGACGGCGAGGCCGATCGGGTTTTGGGCTTATGTAGTGTGCTGGTGGCCTTACTACTCCCCTGGAGGAGGGTAGTGGCGTCGTCGGGGGCGATTAGAGTATGCCTTGGTTGGCGAATACTGCTAATGCGGGAGGGAGTGTAGCGGGCGGCCGCTGAGATCAAGGGGTTGGAGTGTTTAATGCCAGAGTCAAAGAAGCGCTTCGATAAGCGTTTCATGAACTGGTTTATGGTAGGCATTTTAAGGTCGATGTGGAGATTTATATTACGGACATAGAAGGGGGCACCCGTGACCTTTCTGAGGAAACGGTTCTGGAGGGTCTACATCTTATGGAGGGTCTACATCTTATGGAGATGACGTGGGTGAGCGTGCGCAAATACAACGCAGGCATAGGTCATGATGGGACGGATGACTGCGGTGTAGATGCGCAGCTTGCATTTAAGTGACAGTTTACTACGGGCTGTCAGTAAAAAGTGGAGCCTGCTAAGAGCGAAGGAGGCGGGCGCGCGAACCGCCTTAATATGAGCCTTAAAGGTAAGGTTTTCATCGAGGATCACGAATAAGTATTTGGCTTGCTTTTCCCAGGGGATCGGCTTACCGTACATAGTGATCGGGCTGGGAAGTGGGGGAGGGAGTCGACGACGTCTCGAGAAGATAACCGCCTGACTCTTATCGGGGTTGACCTCGATTCTCCATTTCCGGAACCAAGCGCCTAAGACGTTTGCGGAGGTTTGGAGAGTACGAGCTATAGCATTGGGACAATGACCGGTATAGTAAACGGCAGTGTCGTCGGCGAAGAGAGCCAACTGAGCCTTTTTACTCTGTGGGATATCACGGAACCCTGAGGGACACCGGCGCGAATAGGGTGAGGGGACGAGAGTGCACCCTCGATGCGATAGCGGAAGGTGCGATTCGACAAAAAGTCTCGTAAGATGAGCACGAGACGATCAGGCACTCCTAGTTGGTAAAGCTTGTATAACAAGCCGTTGTGCCAGACTTTGTCGAAGGCTTTCGCTATGTCGAAGAATAGCACACCCGTCGTCGCGTTACGCTGCAGACCAGCGCATAAGTGTTCTACGATACGGTGGACCTGTTGGGTGCCCGAGTGTTTGCTTCGGAAACCAAACTGCTCGTTGGGAATGAGGCTCTTTGCTTCGGCGTAGTCTTTGAGACGCTTATAAATAAGCCTCTCAAAGATTTTGCCGAGAACGTTGAGTAAGCTAATGGGACGGTAGCTGTAGGGCTCAGACTTTGGCTTGCCTGGCTTTGGGATACCGATGACTGTTGCTTCTTTCCACGCTTGTGGGAAGATGTTGTTGCTCAAGGCGCCATTAAAGATGGCGGTCATAAGCATTATTAGAGGGGCAGGTAGGAGTTTGTATACCTTGTTGGTAATACCGTCCGAACCGGGGGCTTTACGAGCGTGGAGCCCTTTTATGATATCGTGCACTTCGTCTGGAGTGACGGGAGGCAGAGGATCATCAGGGTCTTCGACGGGTGCAGGGGAGGCTCTCCGTTCGACTTCAGCGTCGACCTTGTTCAGGTGAGCTTGGTCTACTGGTTGAGAGCTGGGAGAACACTGGGACTCTAGGCTGTCAGCAAGGCATTCGGCCTTGTCGGTGCTGTCGAACGCGACGCTCTTGTCGGGGCGGATGAGGGGAGGCATAGAGACCTCCTCGGAGGAGCGCAATTTCCTCTGAAGGTGCCAGAAGGCTTGGTGAGTGGGCTCGAGTTCACTGAGCATCTTGTTCCAACCCTCTGGGCGAACCTCCCCTATGCGTTTCTTTACAGCACACTGTAAATGGCGCATGTGGGCTTTGTTCGCGTCACAAGGGAAGGAGTCGTAGGCACGAATAGCCGCATTCTTCTCGGTTATCAAGTCACGTACGTCAGTAGGTAGTTTCCAGCGATGGTCTTCCATCACCGGAACTTCCCGTGAACAGTCCGTCAAAACGGATTGAACGTGCTCAGTAAACGAGTCGATTGCGGCCGTCGTGTCGGCGACTGACACTATGTGATCGGGGATGGTTTCCAATTGAGGCGACGTGGTGGATATCAGTCTTTCACTTACTTTCCTCCAGTCGGTTATCATCTGGGTCTGAGGGGGGCGGTTGGGATCGCTTGGGCCAGAGTAGGGGGCAAGATGCATGACTACTGGGCGGTGGTCAGAGTTAAGCTCGTGGAACGTCTCTATCGAATGCAAACGAAGGTTCACATTCTTGAGCAACGCTACATCGAGAACATCGGGAAGGTGATTAGGATTTCCTGGGAAATGAGTCGGGCTCATTGGAGCGATGACGTCAAAGTTAAGGGATTCGCCTAACTTGAAAACTATCCTACCTCTGGTTGAAGTTGTGCTACTATTCCACGCCGGGTGCTTGGCATTAAGATCCCCCGCCAAGATGACGGAGTCACTCATACCGAAGAGGGCAGTGAAGTCCTTTTGGAGCGAGATGGGATCCTCCGGACCATTGTCGGGTGGGATATAAGCGGAGATGATGTTGATCGTTTCGTGGCCGGTCATACCGAGCCGACAGATAGAGCTCTCCAGGTGAGAGAGGAGAGGAGGTGGGTCAATAGGGATGCAGTATAAGGATTTTTTATAGTAGATTAGTGTGCCACCCTTGTGGCATCGAGACCTGTCATTGCGAACTATTTTATAGTGTGCAATGTTTGGGTTTCGATGGTGAGGTTTTAAAAAGGTTTCCTGTATGAGGAGGATGTCAAGCTGATGGTCGCGGAGGAAAGCGGCGATCTCATCGCGTTGACCTGAAACGCCATTTGCGTTGAAAAAGCCTAGTTTGAGGGATCGGGGTTTGTTACAATTTACTCTCGTATTATCCATTGAGAATTAATATTTGAGTGTGTTTAGGACTTGCGCGATCTCGGGATACGCGCTGAAGATTTCCATTAGGCGAAGTGCGTTGCCGTTTGCAGCAACGATTTCTTCCGCCATTTTATCCAAGGCGGTGGTGAACAGAGCCGCGTATGTACTTAATATTATTTGGGCGCTGTTGCGGCCCTGGGTTTTCTGAGGTGCGGCTGTAGAGGCCGTAGGCCCCGCGGGGGCTACCGAAGGCGCTGGGATGGCGGAAGCCATCAGCGCTGGAAGTTTAACGGGTTGCGCGGGTTTAGAGGACACCGAAGCTGCGGGACGACAAGGTATTGGTGTCCTGTTTCTGGGCCTTGGTGAGCGGGCCAGCGGGGGCGGAGGCTTTAGCCTTCCTCTTGCCTCCTTTAACGACGACTTGGAAGTCGTCGTCGCTGGAGGAGGAGGTGCGGGCTTCGTCCTCGGAGCGTGGGACTGACGTGTCCATGCTCTCCGTCGTATTTGTTACTGTTACTGCGGCGCGCAGCTGCGTTGTCTCTGAGACAATGGCGGCCGGAACAATAGAGGCCGTGACAATGGCGGCAGGGACAAAGGCGGGCGAGACAATAGGGGCCGGATTAGCGGCCGGAGTATTATCTACCGGAACAAGGGCGGGTGTAACAATGGGGGCCGAATTAGCGGCCGGAACATTGTTTGCCGGAACAAAAGGCGGAATGCCTTGTTCGCATGAAGGTGGCGATAGCGGGCTTTCAAGCGCGTCACTGAAGTTAGCGAGTGCGCCTTGAGACGGAGTGGGACTGGAACATTGGCTTATTTTGGCGCCATATTTCGGCAAAAACTCGGGGTCCTTTAATAGGACCTCTTTGAGGAACGCCAAAAGGATGGCGTCCTCCATGGTCGGAGGAGGGGGAGCTACTTCGGGGACGGAATGGTGGAAAAGAAATTTCCACGATAACCTAACCCTATACCTATCTCTCCGGGTGGATGGGCCCGGGGATGTGTGACCCTCTCTGTCGGGTGTAGACAGAGAGGTGAGTACCTATTGGTGAGCCCTAAGCTTGTAACCCGTCGCCAGTCTTATTGTGCGAACGGGGCCCTGACAAGTCTAGCGCGAAGGGTGTAGACACACCCTAAAGACACTAGGTGAGTAGCTGGAAAGAAAAACTGTCACCAGAGCCGACTAGGAGATCCCCCAAGGCCGGTTATCTAACGGACCCGCCCAACTAACTGCCTCGCCCTGAAGGGGTTCGGCGGGTGTGATTGGGTCAACACCCCACTCGGCTTCGTTGGCACCGTAAGGTTTCAACCGATTACCACGAAACTGTGGTTTTACCCAGAAGGGGCCTAGTGAAGCTACTCACGAAAGTCTGTTAAAGAAAAGAGATTTGCTTTGAAAAAGGCACTTTTTGATTGATTAAAATCAAATCAATTACTTGATTTGATTTTAAGTCGGAGTAGTCGGGGCGACTACGATGACGTCACGTGGTAGCGACGAGTATAAACACGAAACACAACACTGGGCCGGGGGCGGGAGAGCGCACAGACACGTCCGTCCGCGGCGAGAGTCGAGCGTCGAGTGACCCTGATGTGCCATTGCAAAAATCATATTTATTTACTCACTTCCATGAGCGAGTTCCATGTGACTATATTTTTGAGTTTAAGATGACCCAAAAATCGTCCGATAAGGATTAGGTGCGGTACGAAATAACTTTTCTGTAATGTTTTTTTTTACAAACTTTGACATGGTGTAACTTAGGAATCTCCCACTACTAGGGCAGCTGACGCTCCGATCTTTTATGCGTTAAGGGAAAATATTATTGTCATGACTTTCAGCAGGTATGAAATAACTGTTTCAAACTAACACCGCACTACCAAAACGTCAGCCTTCCATCAATTTTCCACACAGTTTCAATTAAACGCATGACCCGACGCATCGGACGCATATTTCAGTGTTGGCTGACCACCGCAATCGGAGATCGTGAATCATGCAACGCTTTATAATAAGCGCGTTACTTTATCACGCGGTGACGTCATGCGACAAGCGGCGTCTCGTGACGTCATAGCAGAACGCTGGTTGAAGGATGGGCGCAGTAATGCGGTTATGATTGGTGGAGATGGTACTGTGGTGAACGAGTTGCCGAGCAACGAGCAGCGCTTGTGTAGTTAGGATAGTTTTGTCGCTTGGCTATGAGCGAGTGTGCAAGTACGACTAGTGGAATGACTGCCCAGTTACTTGCTGGTATGTGTCTAAAATGTATCAAGTGTGAGTCTCTCCGGAGTGTTCTGCCCGACAAGCGAGCGTTTCTGAGCATGTACTTTGATAGCCCTTGCCGCTGCGTCAAACTAGTGGAGAGACAGTTCACACGTTCAGTCAGTCAGTTAAGTCGAGTGAATAGCATGTACTATCGTTGACCACATCATTGCTTACCATCAGGTGGTAATGGTCAAACACAGCCCTGGCCTGGTGGTGTGCCTTGCCTTGTCTCTGGCCTTGGCCTTGTAGATTGTAGATTTATGTCTATGTTTTGATTCAGGTAGTTTAGAGCTTACGATACTTATAATCCCTGAAAGAGAGAGATCAATGTTTCATGTTATTCAAAAAGAAATAAAATAAAACTCTTTGGTATGGAAACAGCTGACATTTTGACTCCAATTCCCGGATTATATGTAAATTTGTGTCAAGCAACCAGAAAGTAGATAAAAGGTCTTCTACTCGTAATACCCGCTTTGCATGAGTTTGTAACGAATTTTGGAATAAGTCGGCGAACGTTGGAATAAATTGACCGTGTGACTTAGCATGGCAAACGCGATGGTTTATGTAGGCTTATGATCGTTTCTATTTAAAAAACGAGTTATTTTATTACTTTAAAATTAGACAAAGATGCACGTGTCATCACAATAACATATAAAACAGTCAGTAAAATATAGCAACTAGCTTGTATGACACATGACCGCGTATGCTGTATTTCATTTTCTTGCTTGCACCAGCAGTTTGAACGTTCTCGCACAAACTTGTACCATTTACTACGCGTAGCGTTTACTGCTACGAAATCGCTACGCATGTTGCTACGAGCTATAGTTCCATAAAGGTATAGCAAGATGATAATCATTAACGGCCAAACCCACATGTCAATCTCTCACTGTCTTAGGTTATTGGGTTAAGCCGTAAGAAAGATCGCTAATGATGATAGACAGTACAATTCTTTGTGTCTTTGTCAAACAAATAGCTGTCAACACATTATAGGGTCGCATACTTTGGCTTTATTGGGATGTTATAACCAGAGATTGATAGGTTTTTCTATCTCCAGTACGCCAAATTGGAGATAGATACGTTATTGGGTTGGTTTCAAGTGTAGGTAAAAACTTGGCAAATGCCTGTATCCAAACGCACCACAACACGGCACTTGGGTCTTTGGGTGATATCCCGATTACTACTTCTGGATCGTCCAAGCTCAACTCATTCGTAATGATTAACGTGACTGAAGAAGAAATAGAACGTCTTATCGTAGGAAAAAAAAACAGATTCTACAGCAGGCTGCGCTGGGATTAAATCTCAAACAAATTATTGAAGTATAACAAAAATGTTCTGGTTCCTCCACTTGTGGTATTTTGTTACACCAAAATTACATCTTATTATCTATTTAACACATGAGGAGCTGTTGTGCACAGCAACTCTTTTTATGATTCAATAAGTACTAAAGTCTTTTTGAAAATTGTATGACACTCATTTAAATTCATTTGTTTATCTGATAATTGTTGTACTGCTGAAAAGCAAACCTTTAGTTACCTCTGTCTATTTTCCACATCCAATTATCTCATTTCATGTGATCTCTTATTATTTTCCTTTTATTGAATGTTGTGACATTTTGTATCTAACATTATCATCTGTCAGTTTTTCTTTTTCTATGGTATAGAGCTAAGAGGTCGTCTTTTTTTTGTAAAGCTATCTTAAAACTAGTGTAAAGCCAGGTTCTCAAGCCATCTTAATTGTTCCTGGCCGATAACCAGTTAAGAAGTATTTGGATTTAAAACTAAAAAAGTCACTTCTAGAAAGTTGGCCAGGGGCTATAAAAGGCAACCGTTAGTTTTTACCAGGTTATTTTGACTCCGTTCTTTTGACTCCTTCTTTTGACTCGCCCTTTTGGCTCGCTCTGTTGGCTTCTTCAGTTTCATACTTTCTCTTACTCATCAGTCTATGTTTTCTAAAAGCTCCTTAAGTATAAACATTTCAAAAAGTGAATCTCTGTGAATTTATTATTAACATCTTGTGTGCGTGAAGGTGTTCGACTCACTCGATCATCTCCGACCTTCCAACTTGCGTCTTCGAGAGGAATTCGAGACGTATTGGAGAGATCTAAAAACGTGGCGTGAAACGCCCCCGCCTGAAGATTGAGCACCACGCGGGTTTCTCCCTGTCTAATAACAACCGACGCGAGCTCCCTCGCAACGGGCTGTGGGCTGATGGAGCGGCTGCTGCGAGCTCCCACTCGACAGACTGCAGGCGGGAGGAGCGGCCTACGCGAGTTGCTACTAATCGATTTAATTTCTAATTCTTAATATCTTTTTCAACATACTTTTTGTATTTTATTTTCTAAAATTATATTAACATATTGTAACCACGTTTAGTCACCCGGCTAAACGTTACGTTACACACTCACATACATCTTTAATGTGTGCCTCGAGAACGACATCTTTCCCGAGCAGTCTAAAGCAAGCTTTGAGCAGTCAAAAATCTGTTGTGCGTCCTATACACAAAGGGGGTGATACAAATATCTTGTCTAGCGATAGACCAATATCAGTCCTACCGCATTATCAAAGATCCTGGACAAAGTTATAAATCTGAGGCTAGTAAATTACCTGGAAAATAATCACTTGCTCTCAGATAAACAGTTTGTCTTTAGGAGGGGTAGACTGAAGGAGTAGTGAATATGTTAAATAACTATATATCAACCAACGTAGATATGAGAAGGAAATGCCTGTCAATCTTCCTCGACTCAAGCAAAGCTTTTGACACTATTTCTATTCCTATATTAATAAACAAACCAGATGTATTAGGAATCAGAGGCACGCAAATGAATCTTTTTAAAAGCTATCTCACTGGGCGAAAACAGTGGGTCGGAGTGGGTCAGTACACGAGCAGTGATCATGTAGTCGACTATAGGGTACCACAGGGTATTTCTCGTTTACATTGACGACCTCAAACCTCTATCTACCCCGAGGCGAATTGATCTCATATGCAGACGACACTGCTCTCCTTTTCTCCGCCGAAACTTGGGATGAGTTATTCAATGCCGCCCAAAAAGGATTCAATGTGGTGAAGAATTGGGTCAGGGCCAATATCTTAACCTTAAACGTTGAAAAAACTAAATACTTGACGTTTAGTGCTCGTTGTCTCGGTAAAGATATTAACAAATAACACATCATATCCCACGAATGCTTGTCTGGCGTGGGATGCTCGTGCAGATCTCTAGAGCGCGTCAACAACATCAGGTACCTGGGTATCATAATTGATAGCAACCTTAGTTTCAGGGAACACATAAGGCAATTAAGTGCTCGCGTACGGAAACTAATCTATGTTTTTACAAATCTCAGACTTGCCGCCGACGCCAAATTACTTAAGCAAGTCTATTTTGCGCCTTGCCAGTCGATAATTACTTACTGCATCTCGTCTTGGGGAGGCGCACCAAAAACCATCCTCAAAAAAGTAGAAATAGCTCAACGAGCTATTTAAAAACCATTACTTTTCGGCCCATTTTGTATCCTACAACGGAGCTATATCAATCATGCAAAGTGCTCACCGTTCGTAAACTTGTTATTTTTAGTATAGTCACAAAGCAACACGGTGATCTCATATACGATCCAAACACCCTACGTAAACGTAGAAAACATGCAGTATGTAAACGTACATATGTGCCCAAAACATCTTATATTAAGATATTCTTTATTTTCATAGGTCCTTACCTATACGACAAAATTACCTTTACGAGAAAATCAACAAAGTTATTTATATGTACCCACTTAATAAGAAAATACAGGACTACCTATTAAAACTTACATATGATGAAACAGAAGCGATTTTGAACATTCCCAAATAGACAAGCTACTACTATAGGATCTCACATATATTATCTTGAACAATCATCCCTTTTACATCACACTCACAACACACACACACTCACTCACACACACACACTCAATCACACACACACACACATACAAACACACTCATAACACACTTACATTTTTCCTATACATTATGCATACTTTTCACGTAGATGGCAATCTTATAATGTTTACAACCTTAAATAAGGCTACTAAATTTTCACAATTTATTTATGGGAATAAAATGTAATTGGTATGGTACGAGATACAGGTTTACCACCTAGTTCGGATGCATATAGTCCCAAACTTTGTACATTACAAACTTTAAGCTATTACTTACTGCATATTGTATTTAAAAAAAATACATGTTCTTAATTTGGTGAATAAATTATAATTATAAAATAATAAGAATGTGGGTCTGGCCATCAAAAGGTTAAATCTGTAACTATCTGCTATATTCGTTCCCTATTCAGTCCAGTGAAGTAATGGAATAATTCGGCTGTTGTCATACACTGGTATATTTTGTTCTCTCTCATCTCAGTCTCATTTCCTGCGAAATGTATAAGATTTTTTTTGCGATTTCTGTCAATTTTTATTACACAAACCTCAGTGGGTCCAATAGTGATTTTATCTTTATAAGTAACAGATACTTACTTTTTTTTGTGAAAATTGCCCATTTACTTGCTGACTTTGTATTTCTTTTACAAAATCTGTGAATGTAGAACAAAATATTTTTAAAAGTTAAGAGTAGTCTCTTAGGACCGTTTTCTTTTAGCGACAACGATTAGGGTACTTGCCCTCATTATCCTATCTCAAAAATCTACCCTGTATTATGTCATAATTGACTGCTTAGCTCCACAGAAAATCATGACACCGACAGCTCTTAAACGTATTTAATGTGCTGATAGCGTTCTATTTCATTGGTGGAATCAGCACTAAGACACTTAATTTTTACTATAATAATAGTGTAGTATATGAAGCGTAGATAAATTATTCATATTTCATAAGCCAACAATGAATACAGCAAATTTTCCACTAACTCCTAACACTATCAGAGAAAGTGCTCGCTTTAGTTACAAGTGTATGAGCACTCTAAACTTCGTCCTGCAGCAGCACATTGCCACTATTAACACTTTAACACTGTGGCTGCCGGTACAATGTTAGTTCACTTTTCAACTTATTACTAAATGTAATACGAGGGCGACACAAAAGTTCAAATTTAGAAAATGGAACTGTTTGCCAATATTATTGTGTATGTATTGAATTGATTTGGCGGCTAATTGAAAATTCTCTGTATCACGTCAGCATGAATTTGACGCGGGATTTTCATACAATGATTTTTTTATGACTTTCGATGTCATTTCAGTTAACAAGAAAGTTATGATAGACTTCGATTGGCCTTTCACGATGAAGCCCCATCTCGTGCCACTATTTACACCTTGTTTAATGAGCTTAAACGTGGTCGCACTAATCTCACCGATGATCTGCGTGAGGGACGGCCTTCTACGGCAACGACTAAACACTGATAACATCAGTGTTGTGCGGTGTATGATAGAGACTGACAAAAGAGTGACTTATCAGCAGATTCGGACAAGCTTAGGCATCGGTTTGAGTCATGTGCACAAAATCCTCCATGAACATTTAGCGGTCAGGAAGCTTTGTACTCGGTGGATACCCCATAATTTGACAGAGGCCCAAAAACTCCGTCGTGTTGATTGGTGTCGTGAAATGGTTCAAAGATTTAACAGAGGTGACTCAAATGCTATGTTCGATATACTTACGGGTGACGAAAGCTGGATTTATTGTTATGATCCTGAAACTAAGAGACAGTCTGCTGTCTGGGTGTTTCCTTCCGAGGAGTTGCCAACTAAAGTGAAGAGGGGTCGGAGCGTGGGAAAAAAGATGGTGGTGTCGTTCTTCGGAAGGACAGATCAAATTGTTTTAAAGGATCGAAAAACAGTTATTGCGGAGTGGTACGCAAACAATTGTTTGCCGCTTGTCTTGGAAAAATTTCGGGAGAAACGACCTCGCAGTAGGAACATCCTTCACCACGACAACGCCTCGTCGCACACCGCCAAGCAAGCAATCGCCTACATGGCGACGTTAGACGTGGAATTACTGGGTCACCCGACCTCGCACCTTGCGAACTTTATTTATTTTCGAAAATAAAAGAAAAACTTCGAGGAAAACGTTTTATGGACGGCGAGGAAGCAGTGGCTGCGTTTCAAAATGCCGTCGAAGAGCCCCTAAGGACAAGTGGGTAAAGTTCTTTTCTCAGTGGTTCCATCGGATGCAGCAAATTAACTGAGTTTGAAAGTTCTGTAATACCTAATTGTAGTCGCTATGTATATAGTACATAACTGCAGCGCCCGACAACAGATGCAAAGATGCACGAATGTGAAAACGTGGGCCGATGCACAAAACACGTGAGTTTATCAAAGCCAGTTTGCGGCCAAAGCTTGAATAGTACTTTTCTCAAATAATGCGCCGAAATTCAAACTAAGTAAATTATTAACAATTTCCAGAATCAGTGACGAGCAACGATATCTTTTCTCGCGCTAATATGTTCATTTGTTTCTTTTTCACTTTAAACAGAAATAGAGCTGTTTAAAGTGAAAAAGAAAAGCTAAGCCATTTCGAGATTTGAATACAATCTTTGATAAGTTAACTCCTTGGTTGCCATGGGTCGAAGAAAAATGTTCGTTCCATTTTTTAATTACACGAAAGTAATTTATTCGGCCGCTAAACACGACAGATATGGATTTTCATAGTATGAAAATTTCATATTTAGATGAAATTGTATGTTCTTGTAATTTGTATATTCGGACTTGGTGCCTTGGTAAGTAAATAAATTAAATTAAATTAAATAAATTAAATTAAAAAATTAAATTAAATTAAATATAACATTGCCGGCCGCTGCTCGCATGAATTTGACTAGTACAGCATTTTCGATTTATCTCGAAGAAAGTCGTCAAAATAATGCTTGAATTTCCAAGCATGTTTGAGAAAAAATAATTATCAAAAACTATAAAACAGTCATAAAATCTTTGAGAAGTATCAGTCTTTCTTTTTTACACTCGGCGAAAAGTAATTCTGAGTCAACTCTGACAACCCAAAAGACAGATAAGATAATTCAAGTACTTACAAAGTTATTTCTAATTCTTGAAACCTTATTTACCTTACAATTTAGCTGAAACTTTTCAAGGGAATTTGGAATCACATCAAATCATCTCTTTTTACCTAGGAATCTGTGAAATCGAGGTCAAACTCAAAAAGACTTTTATAATGTTTTGTGAACTTTAGTTTAAAATAATGAACCCATTCGTGCTGGAACTAACTATTGCATAGAATTACATACAGTTGATTGTTCCAATCGCATGCAGAAGAGAAAGTTCGGTTCTAAATAATTTTCACACTGTTTACGGAACAAGTAAAAGCCTAGTTGTTAGAGTTAACCGTTATTTTATTATATTTTATGTTACAGAAAGCTTACAGACTAATAACACAAATTTAAAATATTCCTTAGTCAGTTATTGTAACGTGTTGTTTTAACAAGTGATCAAACTGCTAATACGTCGATCAGTTCACTGTTTTTATAAGTTTCTTGTCCGATTATAATGTAGCTCGCTGTTTATGGGAAAGTTTAAGTTTTTGCAATTTGCAGGTCAGAATCAGGTTGTATGTTAAGCAGAATATGATTCGCGACTGTAACATGCTTGTATTTAGAGAATAATTATCATTAAAATCATCAAAGAGACCTACGACAGGAGAAATGACACATCTACAAATAATCTAGCAGCAAAACTATCAAGCCTTCCTATTAAATTATTCCATTTCATTACACACACAAATTCTATATCAGCATAAAACACAATACCCTAACATAATAAAACCAATACATATAACATACGTAATTACCCGTGACCTTAACCCGCGACCTTGACCTTCGATCAAAGATATCGGTTCGGGAGGATGATCGAGTGTCTTCGGAGCGACTGAATTGATTAGCTCGAACACAACATATTACTTAGGACTAAGGGACTCAAACTTTGTGCTGAACTGATACAAAACCCTACTTCAAAACTTCCACAGTGTACCACCATTGTGAAACTTATAAAGTAGGATTTTGTTTATGGAAGTCTACAGTAATTAAAGTTTGCTGCTTTGAAGGTCAGTGTGAATACTGCGCGTAGGAACATGGGTTGAAACATGGGTTGACTGTCTGACCTTGACTCCGTGTCTCGATGATAAGCTCGGTATTAACCGGGAAATATCTATTCTAATAAAAATAGCCTCACCTCTAAAACATGCAATTTATAACATTACTGGCGAATTTCGTTTCTTTTTAACCTTTCGGAGAATACAGACTTGGTATTATAATGTGTGATGATGACGTTGGCAAAATTCGACGCTGTTCTCAAAGAAAAGAGTTGCGTCACTCTGCCGACAGTTTGAGAACCATTGACTTAGTTAATACCGTGATGTTTAGCGGCATGATGTCGGCTAGAACACCTTGTTAGTGATGACAGATGATGTGGTTTTTGGACTCACGGTATAAACACATTTTCTTGGCTCAGTATTCTGCGTGGCTTTTGTGTTGAAATATTTATCGTTGGATAAAACGATTTAGATAAAATAATATAGCAGCTTGTATTTTGTAATCAATTTTACTTATGCACAGTTTTTTATAAAAATAAAAATGTTTTCAACGGCTTGTGTTTTATTTACATTTTAAATAGCCATCTTTTGCACATACATTATTTTAAAAATTAAACTGATTGTTTCTTAAATTGAACATATCGTTGACAACCGTACTTACTATTGTAACACAGCTCACGACTAAGCCTATGCCAAGCCCGTGTTGCCACAATCAGCACAAGTTATTACCACATTATCTGACGCAGCGACTCGAGGCAAATTAATTGCTCATTACAGCCACAAATTAGCCGCTATGTCGCCGTGACGCTATTTGACGGTATGACGCCGTGACGCAATTACCTAAATGACGCTGTCTCATGTCATTTTACACGCGTCACGGCGTTCACTTACATTAATATTTTGTAGGCCTTTTGTGTTCTTTGTGTGGACTTGTCTTTGAGACTTTGTATTTGCGTCTTCAAAGTCGTTTGAGTTCATTTATCATTGTAGACAGAAGCCTGCTTGCTTTGTAAGAATGAGCATAAGGAGGAAGAATTGTGCTTTGCTATGCTAATGAAGAAAGGCTTTGTTTAATGAAATTGTGTTCGCAAGTGAAAGGTAATTTTAAATTAATTTCATTTGGTGTTGGGTGAATTTTTGTTAAGTCTTGTCTTATTTTTCTGACCACGTATCTCCTACGCAAATTGTGATTGTATTTTTACTGTGTTAAACTATTAAGTGCTTTTGAGTCTTAGGAATGTTGTGGGCGTTCAAAGCATACTGACGTGCTCATAAATGCAATTTAATAATAAAATAAATTAACGTTGCAAAAAAGTGACCTACTTTTTTAGTGTATTAGCGTGATAAATGGTGTAACATTTTAAGTGACAAGTTATAAAATAAGCTGATTGGATTGATCATCATCATCATCAGCCTAAAGCAGTCCACTGCTGGACAGAGGCCTCTCCAATTGCACGCCATTTAGCTGACTGGATTATTTGTTAAAATATTCTGATATATTGAAGGCAGCCCCTTTGATCGGAGCACAGTGATGCGACGCAGCCCTCACCTCAGCCCGACACCGACCCCGATACCAACCCTGGCTCCGGCACCGCCCAGACAACCAAGGCAGGACTAAAAAAAGATAGTTGAACTTGTGTCCACTCCGGAGATCCAGAACTGGATGACAGTGCCTGAATGAGGTATGTGCTATTGCTTCTGACGGAAAGCTAAACGCGGAGCAGAAGCTTAAAACAAGCAGTCTTTGTCAAAAAGTTGGACATAGCGTTTCGCGAATGTCGGTTCAATACCAGTCGCTTAGGCAAAAAGCTATTCAAACCCATTCCTCCCTTAAAACCATAACTTATTCGGGTGGTTCCTGTTTCGCATATGGCGGGAGGAAACGCCCGGTTGTCACCATTGTTTCGATCGCCTGGAGGGCACGGTGGAGCATACAGTGGAGGTCTGCCCAGCATAGGCGGACAAATTCCCAGCCATCATTGGCGCGGGCTTGTGACGCGAGCTATGAGTAGTTCGTCGTCCGGTAAGGACCAGGCGCGCTTCAAAGAGACGTCAGCACTAATTGACGGGATCCGTTGGGGCCGATGCTGGCCAGGGTCGCGGGTTGTTCGAAGGAGATACCTTGGACCTGGCACAGGCAACTGAAGAAACACGGGTGGGTTTTAGTCAGTAAAAGTCTGAAATGCCCTCCCGCTCCTTTTTGATCTCAATAAAACTGATCTACAAATCTGGCAGAAAAGATGCTGATAATTGCAACTATATTACTGAAGTTTCAGCCATAATTCGTAAAGCCCTTGTCACACAGACAGATTATTTATTAATTGGACGTCCTGTGCGGTACGAGACTTCACCCTGGTAACTAGATGCTACAAGTGCCAGCAGTACGGTCATGCAGCCAGTATAAGCTAAATTGCTGCCCCCACATGTGGACATTGCGGTGAAGAAGGGCACGCTATCAAAGAATCTGCAAAGAAATCTAATGTGCTAAAATGTGTCTGCTCGCGCTTTAAATAACAAGTCATCTACAAGACGGGAGACACAGATGGCCCTGCTAGAAAAGCTACGAATACAGGTACTACAAATAGATAGAAAATGAAGACCAACGAAACGTGTATGCAACAGTGCAACAATCACTTAACGGTAACCTCCACATGCATAAACAGTTATACAAAAAAAAATACATTACATAATACGTATTTTTTATAAATAACGACAGTAACGATTTATTTCAACAATAATCAAACAATAGACCATGTCGGGTACTTATTTTGTGTAAAAACACACACACATCTATTTTATGAGGTTTTAAAAAGTTTGGCATTCATTTTGCCTATACTTTCGAAGTGCACATGGATTTGATCACTGCAGCTATTTATGACCTTGCATAACCTTGCGTAGGGGGATTTGGCGCCAAGAACCGTGCTTCTTTGTGGTGGACAGAGTGTTGTTATGGGACTGCGAGAAATTCTCGAGGAAGCACTGAAATTACAGGTGTGCAATATTTGAGGGCAGTCAATAACTTTGCAAAAAAATAAAACGTCTATAATGTTCGGCGATTGTCTAGCGAAACTATTTTTTAATGTTTCAGTCTGTTACTGTACGAATGTACCATTTTAATTATTCCGCTAGAAAACGCCAGGGGCCAAAGAAAACGCTTTTGAACGCGTTCTAGACGCAACAAGTGAGTGGCATAGTATGGATGCCAAATCAAGCTACAATATTCCAATAGGCATTGAATTAAGCAATTATTAAGCATGATTTTAGTTTTACAACACTTTAAATGCTTGGAATTCTTGATAACAAATCCTAGTATTTTAGAGGACTTTTTCTTTTTTTGTCCAAGTACGGAATAAAAGTTAGCTTTCGATCAAACGTCTCAACACCAAGGTCTCTTATTGTGTCTAGTTCTGCAATCTTTACTCCGTCGATATAATAGTCTTGGTTTATGAGATAACGCTTACGCGTGTATTTAACATGGTAACATTTGCTTGGATTTATATGCATTTTGTTGGTTTGACACCGTTGCAAAAGCCTTTCCAGATCACTGTAGGTCAGAGGCATCATCTTTAGTTTTAACTATTTCAACAAATTTTAAGTCATCGGCATACATAAAGACACCAACATGACAAACAGAGAACCGAAAACAATTGGGAATTTCGTTTATAAGGAAATCAAACAAAATTGGCCCTAAGTGAGATCCCTGTGGCACGCCAGATAAGATATATCGTAAGGTTGAACGAAAACTATTGATGACCACATAGAAAGATCGATCCACAAGATACGAATTCAGCCATGAGAGTAGTAATTTACTTATCAATATTCCATGTGACACCTTATCGCAAGCTTTACTAAAATCTGTATATATGACATTTGCTTGGTGACCTCTATTGTCTTCATTAATAATAATTTGTTATTGTTGGAAATGGATGATTACTCAATAGCCGATAAAGATAACACATTTTATACTGTGTCGAAGACATGTGACGTTGAAGACAGCAGAAAATATCTTTCCAAATTTCAATATTAACTATCCTTTCTGATCCAAAACATTCGTAGTATTTATAGGAACATAGATACTTTTAACATTTTTCTTCATAGACCTACTTTGATTGTGATATAATCGCTATGGATAGTCCCCTTACGCTAGAAACTTAGACCGATTTAACAATTTCTTTAACCAGATTGTTCAAGCACTAAGCCCTTTTAAGGATGTTAAACTAACATGTGATTTAAATATAATCATTGTCTCCGAAAACTGCGATGCAGGGACCCAGGATTACCTTCTGATGAGCACATCAGAGAGGTGACTGCCTCAATCATATGATGATCAAAACCAGCCTGTTATACAGTACGGTTGCTACTAACTCAACAATTACTGACCATCACAATGTCCTTTCAAAGTAAATTTTACCTTGCCTAAGTTAAATAGTCCATAGACTATCAGCAAATTAAACACGAACAAACTCAAATAAAATGTATACAACCCTGATTTTTGTCTAGTTTACAACACTGCTGGCGCTCATTTGGATTTATCGTACGTACGTATTTAAACATGTCCAACGAACAACATCACGTACCACGACAGTTTCTACAGTAAGTAACACTTTTTATATCATGTTAAACCATGGATTACTCCAGGACTTATTCGGTAGGACACAGAGATAAAATCCATCAGGCAACTTAAAGATATCCTGATAATCTTGTTATGAATTAAATCGTGTCTATTCACTTGCAGAGAGCAAAGAGCGAAGAGCGAGAGAAAGAGAGCAGTGGTGGCCCAGTGGTAACGGCCGCGACTTCGAACCCAGACAGGCGCTTTACTTTGTGTCAATTATTTCATCACCACTGCTCTCAAAACGGTGAAGGAAAACATCGTGATGAACCAACCCGCACTGGGCCCGCGTGGTGGATTACGGCCCACTCCCTTTCAAAGAGAGGAGGCCTATGTCCCAGCAGTGGGAACATAATAGGCAGATTGTGCAATTCACTTTGTTTAAAAGCAAAAATGGGTGTTCCACAAGGCTCGATATTGGGTCCTTTCCTCTTTTTAGTGTATATTAATGACCTGCTCAATTTAGTAATAAGCCTTTTGGTGTTATTTGTTGACGATACTTCCTTATTTTTTTTTTTTTTCATTTGCCCTATGAGTCCAATTCAACCATGCATATAGGATGTTGTTGGGGCTGCCTCGGTACTACAGAGCTTCTATGCTTCTGTGCTTCTATGCGACGATGCGGAAACGGTGCACATCTTTAGTTCTCAGGGTCCGCGCCAGCTCCAACACCATCTTGAAGATGATGGCTGAGAGGTTCGACTGTCACTATATTAACCATTGTTGTATGCTTAATGTAGTGACAATAACAAAACCTAATATGTAAGAATCATAACACAACATTGTTCATTATCTGTCGCTCTTTTCTATTCTACAATCATTTGAAATTATGATTATTTATTTATTCACAGGGCAACTACAACAGGTGATAATCACAATATATCACTAGGTTCACGTTATAGGTTTCTACCTGAATATCACCCAAAGCGTAATCGCACAACATGACAAGCAACAACAATAACAATGATGACAACAACAGTAAAAAGTTTAGTTCACAAAATTATAGAAAATTATACAGGAATAAGGTCTGTGCGTCTGCCCTCCATCCCACTCACTTCAACTTAGGCAAGGAATGAGTAGGAGACCAAACAGAGACCAACACGTCAGGTTAAGTACATAATTGAGGCAAATTTACATTATTTAAGGAAAAACAATATTTAAAGCGTAACACTATTAAAAAGAAAGAGTACATACATTTCTTCTGAAAACAGCAGCACGGGAATCGAAGATATCAATACTATTGTTATCTTTTGTATTTATCAGTATCATTAATTAATTTTTTTAAGAGTTATTATTTTTAAATATTAAGTGTAATTTATGATTATTTCTAATTTTATTTTGACTTTGCCAATTTAATTTGTAAGTAATAATGAATTTTGTGTGGTGTGTCTTGTCTTATTTTTATTATAATTATTTTTTATTTTTTCCTAATATTTTTAATTATTAATACTATTAATTATGACCCAATTGCTGGTTGAAATAAACAAATTGAAATTAATTGAATTTAATTAAACATGTACATAAATAAATTTAGTATTAAATGGAAATCAAACTAAGTGCATAAGATTTTCTTTGACAAATGTCAAGGGCAGTGATTGTGAGATATTATTAAATCAAGAGAAACTAGAATTCGTCGATAAAACTGTTTTCCTGAGGATCACGCTCGACTCAATGCTACAATGGGGTCCTCGTTTAACATTTCTTACAGGACGGCTAAGTTCAGCAAACTACGCTGTCAGAAAAATCCGTCAATTTACTGATGTAGATACCGCGAGGCTGGTCTATCGTAGTTACTATAATAGTATCATACATACATACAAGTAAGGAACGTAACATGTTGCGTTCTGTGGTTTCTGCCTACTCCCATGGGAAGAAGGCGTGAGTTATGTATGTTTCAATGAAAAATGTCATCATGTCTTACGGTATTTTACTTTGGGGACGGGCTGCAGACATCGAGTCTATTTTTATTCTGCAGAAAAGAGCCATATACAGCATTTAACAAAAACCCTGTCCGCTCCAATAAAGGCGTATTCCTGGTTTAACATACGTACTAGAAAAAATATAAAAAAAAGGAACTCATAAAAACCAAAAATTTTTTTTTTAATGAACCATGCGAAATTTAACACTAAATACGGTACATTTTCATAAGTTGACAACACTCTACCGGCCGGCGAAATATTTTCATTTTTACCTATTTTATTTCTATGGACACCACCCTGCACTGCTAGCCGCGGTGTAGGCACTCTTTTAACGAGTCGTCGACCCTTTGATGTAGCCGACTGGTTGCCTACTGGCACGCTACTTGTTTGTTGCCAGTCTCACGTGGAGACTGTAACTTTGTCGAGCGATCAGAGTTGCCTCTGGTATGATTATTTTTAATTATTTAAATTAATTATATTCATTGGGGAAAAATAGTAATCTCGTATCCATTCAATGATTACGTATTTATGTAAGCAGTACGATACCAAATAATACCTTTCAGGATCGGACAGGGTTTTTGTTACATTATGTATAATCTCCGCAGGTGCGATTCGCTAATGCTCGGTTCCTATAAACAAAACGAATCGTTTTGCTTACCAATGGCATCATTTTTTTGCCAAACTCAGCATTTAAAGAGATTCGGAAGCTTATTTTACCTGTGATAGTTACTTCCATTTGGGAGAGTCTACTATGCAAAGCTGTGAGTTCTTCGCTTAATTATTGGTAAAGATTAAGGGTTAATTTTAACCAATAACGGTCCGTAAATTATAGGAATCGGCCATAGGGAAACTGTTTAAGGATATTAACATCATGACGGTACCTTATCAAAATATGTATGAAAACAAAATGTACGTTACAAAAAAAAAATCGGTACATTGAAAGAGGTGTAAGACATATTTATAGTACTAGAAATCGGGACCTATTAGTTCAACCAGGTTTCAGACTGGCTAAAGTAGACTCATATTTCATGGGGTACTGTTTAAATTGTTAAAATAAAATACCTCCCTAAAAACTTCAACTGACTGAGACGAAATTCAAATCTTTTATAAAACGCACACTATGCAGGCAGGCATATTATAAGCTATGGGATTACATCACTGATAAAAATGCCTGGCTCAATGCTGGTCCTGCTCCACACCACAACTAATTAAACAATATTTGACATACTGTAGGAGCTGCTGAAGATTTTAAGAATATGTTTGCATTGTATAAACTTAATCTCCTTTGTATTATATAAATACATAGCATGCAGGTATGAGTACTTTATACTATAGAGCTACCATTTACCGGGTATTGTCAGATTGACTTGAATGTGCCCTGGCGGCTATGTCACGCTCTGCGGTTCTGATCTAGGATCACGCCTAGGCTGGGAAGGGGGAGGGGGAATCGACGACGTCTCGAGAAGAGAACCGCCGGACTCTTATCGGGGTTGACCTCGATTCTCCATTTCCGGAACCAAGCGCCTAAAACGTTTGCGTAGGTTTGGAGAGTACGAGCTATAGCGTTGGGAGTGTGACCGGTATAGTAAACGGCAGTGTCGTCGGCGAAGAGAGCCAACTGAGCCTTTTTACTTTTTGGGATATCGCTGGTGAACAGCGTAAAGACGAGAGGAGATAGTACGGAACCCTGAGGGACACCGGCGCGAATAGGATGAGGGGACGAGAGTACTCCCTCGATGCGATAGCGAAATGTGTGATTCGACAAAAAGTCTCGTAAGATGAGCACGAGACGATCTGGCACTCCTAGTTGGTAAAGCTTGTATAATAAGCCGTTGTGCCAGACTTTGTCGAAGGCTTTCGCTATGTCGAAGAATAGCACACCCGTCGTCGCGTTACGCTGCAGACCAGCGCATAAGTGTTCTACGATACGGTGGACCTGTTGGGTGCCCGAGTGTTTGCTTCGGAAACCAAACTGCTCGTTGGGAATGAGGCTCTTTGCTTCGGCATAGTCTTTGAGACGCTTATAAATTAGCCTCTCGTAGATTTTGCCGAGAACATTGAGTAAGCTAATAGGGCGGTAGCTAGAGGGCTCAGACTTTGGCTTGCCTGACTTTGGGATACCGATGACGGTTGCTTCTTTCCATGCTTGTGGGAAGATGTTGTTGCTCAAGGCGCCATTGAAGATGGCGGTCATAAGCATTATTAGCGGGGCAGGAAGGAGTTTGTATATCATATGATACGACCAAGATTATTTTCATATTTTATTTACACTTTGACATTGATGCACTTTATATATGCAATGTCATTTACTTTGTAAAGGATTATACTATTTTAATTATTGTGAATGTGAAGACATTGTGGATTTGTTGTATTTTTTAATGCATGTTTTTTAAATTATTAGTTTTAATCATGGTCTGGCAGTTTGAGTAATTTATGCGGCCTACCCAAATGTCCTTTCTTTGATAATGTTCGTCGAATCGTTTAGCTCCATATGTGTTGTGTTGAGCTGCATGATTACTGACAAATGCGTGCACTGACTGGACAGGTCCACTCATTCTGTGTGGTTCTTTCCTCGAAAGACCATTTCAGATATCAATCCACATGGTCTTCACATGACCTGACCAAGATTATGTCTGGACTTCAAAAGAGACTGTGACCTCTGAGTTTGTTTCGGCGTTTCTTCTCAGAGTAGTCAGATAGGAAATGCCGATCTCACCTAGTTTTTAAAATATGATTGACGTGTAAAAGTGTTTGTACAAACCTATTTACAGAAATAAAATCATTTATCATTTATCATTTACCTTATTGGTAATACCGTCCGAACCGGGGGCCTTACGAGCGTGAAGCCCTTTAATGATGTCGTGCACTTCGTCTGGAGTGACGGGAGGCAGAGGATCATCAGGGTCTTCGACGGGAGGGAGGGAGGCTCTCCGTTCGACTTCAGCGTCGACCTTGTTTAGTTGAGCTTGGTCTACTGGTTGAGAGCTGGGAGAACATTGGGACTCTAGGCTGTCAGCAAGACATTCAGCTTTATCGGGACTGTCGAAAGCGACACTCTTGTCGGGGCGGATGAGAGGAGGCATAGAGACCTCTTCTGAGGAACGAAATTTCCTCTGTAATTGCCAGAAGGCTTGATGAGTGGGCTCGAGTTCACTGAGCATCTTGTTCCAGCCCTCGGAGCGAACCTCCCCTATGCGTTTCTTTACAGCACGCTGTAAATGGCGCATGTGGGCTTTGTTCGCGTCACAAGGGCACGAATGGCCGCGTTCTTTTCGGTTATCAGGTCACGTACGTCAGTAGGTAGTTTCCAGCGATGGTCTTCCATCACCGGAACTTCCCGTGAACAATCCGTTAATACGGATTGAACGTGCTCTGTAAACGAGTCGATTGCGGCCGTCGTGTCGGCGACTGACACTATGTGATTGGGGATGGTGTCCAAGTGAGGCGACGTGGTGAATTTCAGTCTTTCGCTTACTTTCCTCCAATCGGTTATCATCTGGGTCTGAGGGGGGCGGTTGGGGTCGATTGGAAATGAGTCGGGCTCATTGGAGCGATGACATCAAAGTTAAGGGATTCGCCTAACATGAAAACTATTCTACCTCTGGTTGAAGTTGTGCTACTATTCCATGCCGGGTGCTTGGCATTAAGATCCCCCGCCAAGTTCGCGAGTTTAGGAGAGGAGGACTTAGGGGCATTCGGACAGCCCCGATAATTTGCCGGGTGACCGGATTGGCCGCAGAGAACGCAGCTCGGAGGCTCAACGCATTGATAATATACCTGTCTGACCTGTCTGTATATGTATTATCTATGCAAAATTTGAACATAATCTATCCGGTTGTTTTTGCGTGATACATAAATTCATACAAACAGATAAACAGACAAAAATTCTGTTCTCGGCATTAGAATCGTTCCCACACTTCGCAAAAATTACTAAATAAGAAAATAACGTACAGGTTTGATTTCGCTACGATTTCATTATAAAATATGTATATTTATGCACTTTCTAGCCTGAAGCACAATTTCCACCTAGTTCAGGCAAAATAGCAACTGTGCTCTTTTTTTAACTGTTAGGGTATTTATTGTCAATGTGTCCCTTTTTATTTTTAAATTATTTCTGATTAAACTTTCAGCGACACATTATTTATAATTTATTGTGAACAAATAATTTAATGTCGCTTTCAAGGACCATGAAAGCTTTTTGCTGAAGTAAAGTATATTGGCGATTGAGAGTGCCCATAAAATCACGCCAAAACGTTTATGGAGTGTAAAACTGTACTAAAACTATCGCCCGGGATGTTAACACTTCAGAAACTTTTACGAGAATGCCGTAAAGTTGTTAACACATATTATCATAACTCTTGATCCTACAAACAACTATTATGGTTTCGTATGGAATGGTATGTTTAAGAATTTCCTTTAAGGGCTTGTGGTGAAAATCTTCTTATGCAGTTTATAAATTATTAAATGATAAATGATTTTATTTCTGTAAGTAGGTTTGTACAAACACTTTTACACGTCTAACATTTTTTTTAACTAGATGAGGTCGGTGTTTCCTATCTGATTACTCTGAGAAGAAAGGCCGAAACAAACTCAGAGGTCACAGTGTCTTTTAAAGTCCAGACATAATCTTGGTCAGATCATGTGAAGACCATGTGGATTGATGTTTGAAATGGTCTTTTGAGGAAAGAACCACACAGATTGAGTGGACTTGTCCAGTCAGTGCACGCATTTGTCAGTAATCATGAGCTCAACGATACGACGAACAATACCAAAGAAAGGACATTGGGTAGGCCGATTAGTTACTCAAACCGCCAGACCAAGATATAGATTAAAACTAACTGAGATATTTTTTTATTCACGAGATATACGAGTATATTACCTAACTGTTGTAGATGATCACAAATTACCTTCTACTGTATTATTCTTAAATGAACAGCTTTTGCGCCGTTTAACTGAACGCGATCAGCAATTTTAAACACAGTTCAAAATCTGTCAGTGTCAATGTTCCATAATACTTTGATACTAGCAACTCTTGAACGCGTTTTAGATGTACTTGACGCGTTCTTTTACATTGGTGAAATCGGCCCTTATTAGGTAAATAATAATATCAAAGCTCCTTCCATTAAAAGAATGTGATCAGTCTCACTTTACCTAACCGTAGCAAAGATGAGTTATTTTTTTTATCAAATTCAAACAGCTGTAATGTACCTTCAATGTGTTAACACATTCAATATGTTCGCAGAAAATTCAAATATCTCACACATTACGAATATGTCAAGTCACGAATGACATAATGACATGAACATAATTAGCTTCTTCAATTTGAAATTTAATGTAACTTGTGTCCTCTCCCAAGACACTCGACCTCCGACATTGTCCGACCTCTAATGTAATTCGGGGAGCGTTCGATACATCATTGAATTAGAGAATGTGAATCGGTATATTATTCATGCGGCCTGAGCGCCGGCCGAAAACCGTCGACCAATGCATTAATATCGATACGGCTAAATAGATTTGGACTGTCTGTCTAAGAGCTTTTGTAAACATTGCCTAAATAAAGACAAGCTGAAACGTCAAAAATGTATTTATAAGCAGAACGTTAATCATTACATAGCTTTAAGCAACGTTTATAAGTGTTGGGGCCTGCAACCTTTGTGTTTGCATCACGCACTTCATACAACAAATTGCCGAGCTTATAACTGAGCGTGCTTCACGCACACCATATAACCCCCGGATTTTTAACCCACGCCACCATAAACTAGCCCTCACGCTATGGTAACAGGTAATTTCGCCACCTCTTTTTGGGCCGGCATCAAAATTAACCACAAAAATTTTAAAGGAAAAACTTCATTAGCACATTTTTTACATTGTCTGGAACACAGTTTTATATGAACATAATCTCTCTAAAAGTACGATCAGTCCTTATTATTTATATAATAATAAAAATAGAACGAAGTATTATTATGATTAAAAGCATTGTTCAGACAAAGAGAATGTTCATATTCTCTTCGTTTTATTAAGCAACGAGCTCAAGTGCCTCAAGTACAGACAGTAAAGGGATTTGTGCTAGTTCTGTTATATTCAAAAAACACTTTTATGTGAGTGACCAATCGGTCGTCAGCAAGTCTATGAATCTTAAAGTCTTGTCATAAATTCTTAAGCTTGTCTTAAGAATTTAAAATCCCAGTTTATTTAGGCCAACGGCTGACCTGAATGCAAAGATGTGGTTTCCAGGTTTCTAAATATATATAAAAAACTGTCAGAAGGACAGAAGTGAAAACTTTAAAGTATACAATAATAATAAATATATATAACTCAACTGAGCTCAATTGTACTCATAGCTATAGTACGCGAACTCTTAAGAAGTTTTCTCTTCTATAATACCTATTCTGATCTTATTAAAAGTGTAGAATTTTGTAAGTGAACAACTAGCAAGTAAATATAGGATGTAGTAGGATTTTACGAATGAAATATACAATATACAGTTAGAGCATATTGTTCACGCTATCTTTGTTTAGTTCAAGTAGTGGAGGCTAGTACTACATCGTATGGATGCGATCGTCATTTTCGAGGGACAGAGTTCCTCTTGAACATCGCTTAACCCTTACTTACATCAATATATCACATAAGACTTCATCAAGAGGTTCAAGTCCAATTTCAAGAAAGAACAGGAAGATAAAACCAGGTGTTTGTTGGTCTAATTACTCTGTGCTAAATTGAGATTGGTGTTGATGCAAACAAACCCCTTTTTAAATAACCCACAATCCTATAAGCAACCCTCTCCGCTCCCCTATTAGTCGGCCCATTCGAGCTCATACTCTAAACCGAATGTTCCATCTATTCTGAAACATTATCATACGAAGTACTGGATTTTATGATTTATATAATACCCACACATACCTGCACCCTAATTGCGTAACACACTATCCAGTATCAGATCGTTTTTAAAATTATCTGACACTCGTTTGTGAGAGATGTCTACAATAAAATGATGCCATTGATGGTTGAGAGAAAATACATTATTTGAATGTGGATTTGAATTTCGAATACCTACATACCGCTTTTAGATACAGACACGCGCCAACTATAAATCTGACAGAGAAGTGAACTGTCTATAGCAAAAGGAATGGAAGGTATGGTATTCCTTTGTTTAAACACGATCAAAGCTTCACCGTAAATGCAGACTGATTTTACACAATTTCAAATACATTCAGAATAAACCTACCTACAGCTTCACAATGTATCTACCTATCGTAATGTATTTGTATGAAGGTGGCAATCTACAAGCTGAATGGCCGTATTCAGGACTAGTACTTCCATTGCGAGGTTCGGAGCTAGATCAAAAGGGTGACCGTATAGGCGTGAAGAGAAAGCATTAGCTGTTAGGCTACTGTCTGGTGTGACAAAAAGCCAACAAAGATCCAACCCATTTCATGTTCCTTGAGTTTAAATGCGTTCTGGTTGTGGTGAGAACGTAATTAAAACTACATTAACCGGAATACTTTGCAAAAATTTCAAGTTGTTGCTACTAACATCAAAATACTAATAATGTACCTTTTTTAGTCTGAAATAAAGTTTTATTTGATTTTATTTAATTTAATCTGCATCGAGATCGAGAAGTTATCAACCTTTCTCTATGAGTAGTTTTATAGTAATTGTAGTAACGGTTAAATTAAAATGGCTATTAAAACGACTGCTAATATTTATGTGTCGTGGATATCCATCCACGACACATAAATACACACCACACGCCACAGTACAGCGGACAGCGCCATCTAACAATTTGATTAATAAACCGAAAACGCAAGCGAGCCCTACCGCTTGGACACGATCGTCGGTGGAGGGGATGCAGTGAGGATTAGCGGAGAGACCGAGGGTTGCGACAGTCAACAGAATACGGTCGAGTTTGGACAGTCTTGGCAAACGCTCAGTACCAACGCACGTGTCTGTTTCCGTTGCACGTGTTTATTTCGTTAACCAGTGTATTAAAGTTATTTTTAATTCGAATTATCTGTTCGTTCGAGTACCCACACTAAAATGTGACGGATCATGAAGAAGACCCGATGTTTCGCATCTCGGCCACCCCTGATCCGACATATGTATGTTCACTAAAAATATAATAGTCAATGAAGATTTTAAATCTATTCATTCGAGTGTAGCTAGGAAATCTTTAGAACTGTTGGTTTATAAATCGACCTTAGCAAAACTACGTAAAAGTTACGTAGCTAAGTCATCGTAAGTTAGTTTGTTTTATCCGAAAAACCCCGAGCAAATCCGAGGCACATCGATTGTGTTCTTTCTATACATTCAGATAGATGAATTGTGTACGTGTGCTTTTCGAGTAGGTTCTAATGTGGGGAAACTGTGTGAGAAGCACGTATTCTAAACCAGGTTAACAGCGTTTAATCAATCGATACCAAATTTAAGAGTGGAACACAAAATATTTAATGGACTTAAAAATAACCCCCAGGGATGTGCCCTTTTTTATATTTGGAAATCAAATTACTTCTCCCACTCTGGGTGGAGCGTGGCGTGTCAGACTTTTACTGAGTAAAACCCACCCGTGTTCCTTAAGTTGCTTGTGCCAGGGCCACGGTAGGGATGTGCCCTGACAGGCGTGGCACAGAGATGGTTGGTTTTTAGAGGTAACGGTGACCCCTTCCTTCGGTGCAGAAGGTGACCAACGAGTTGGTTACCGGTTGGTTAACGGTAGAAAAATCCACACACTCCCCGATCTTGTCCCCAAAATTCGGCCTTTTGATGGTTTTCCCACGGAAAAAAATTAATACAGGCACATAATTTTTGGATCTTGTAATATTCTTAATAATCGTTCTACCTAATCTTGCCACCGATTGTTGAAAATAAACCATAATAATACTTTAATTGTTTATTCTAAATAAATTCTTCTTTTTTACTGCTTTCTATGTTAAGCTTTTATTAGTATTGATGTTATTTCTAAGCCATTAATTATCATTTATGCTCCAAAAAAAACCCTTGGCGAAAAATTTTACAAGTCTCCATGAGTTCAAGTCGTCTAAAAATCTTTATTATTCGCTGCGATAATTAAATATAAAGTAAAGTAAAAACCCATGTTTATTTCGTGAAGGAGCGAAATAACCATGTTCCGGGATAACGCGGGATTAGCCAGACACGATTAATTGTCTGTCAGAGAGCCTTGTTTGCTTAGAGTTGGCTTAAACCCGCGTTCGCATTTGAGAGGGATGAGGTACTTTTGTTGTATGGGTCCCATTTTAAAGTTTTTTCCGAGAGTTTGAATGAAGGAGGTTTTACCATCTTGTGCAGTTATTGATCTCTGAAAAATGCTCCCGGCATTTGTGCTTAGCCATTTAACGAATGGCAGTGAAATTACGATAGTTGAATATGTATTTTTGCCTCAATGATATGCATATAAAACTAAGGCACTATGGCCTTATTACATTTGAAAAATCTCTTCTCTTTGACAAATTAACTAGTCCGTCGTCTATTACCCTGATTTTCTTATCTGAAGAAAAAATATTACTATTTGAAAGTTTTTGTAGAAAATCACTGTATAGAGACCATTATCATTCGTCAAACTGTTTTATTTATACTTCAAATAATATTTAACGGACTATTAAAAAATCTGCCACAAATTAACAATTAAACAGAAAAAAAACCTTTCCACATATAATAACATCACTTGAGCTCATCAGTAAGTTATTCATCCCGGTTCATGGCTGTAGCATTATGAAATAGATATGAGCCACCGAGGTTTTAAAGTCTGCTCCGAATAGTTCGCGCCTCCCCGAGGAGCTCTCCTCTTTAGAGTGCATATTAAGGAGTAACTGTTGCTGCGAATAATAAATGAGACTTGAATAGTTCTACAGTAAAGTGTCAAACTGTGCCGGCTAACTGGAAAATGTGACGCCGAGATAAATGAAAAATATGCTGATGAAAATAAGCTTTGCACCACACTAACATCGCGGTTTGTTTCATTGAGTAATAGCTCGAGGAAAAGAATAATGGAGAAGACTCCAAAGTAAATGGGGGGATGACGAGCAATGGAACTTACGTATATGTACATATTTTAAACAAAAAATATGTCAAAGTCACTTTTCGTATCTGTCAGTGTGACCGCGTTCTTCTTCGAAACTCCACAGTGGGATGCGTTTTTCAACATCATTTAAAGAATTTATTCCGGAAGGTTGATGTATGATAAACGTATAGAGTAAACTTACTTAAAATAAAGAAATCTCGATGTTTGGTCAAGTTCTAAAAACCGTACAAAGCTCTACTTTGTACGGTTTGTGCGGGTCGCCCTAGACTATGACTGTTTCCGGGAAAGTAAGCCTGAAACCCCAGAAACTTTTCTCACCCGCAAAAATTGCGACATTCCGCACAAACATTCAATCCCGTCAATTTCTAAAATAACTCCTAAACTCCTCACTCCTCGCAACTCTTCTGAAAAAGGAAAACGCCCAAAAAAGGCCAGCTTCTATAAAAAAACATTCATAATTATGTAGGATACGTGGTAAGTATCAAATGTGTAATTAGTTTCAAAATAATCACTAAAGGGGTTACAGCGTGCACAAAGTAGCAACATTGCAAACGTCGAATAACGAGTGTCCTGTGTATGCGATTATGTTGCTTGCACATATTCCACCATCCAATCAACGTAACGAAAGTCAGTTAAGCACTGAGAGTGCTAATAAATCGCGACATTGGCAAAGGCCCCAACAAAACAGCGACACTATGAGTGAGTTTATTTAAGCAGCTTCCCTTTTAAATGCCCTAACCGTCTTGGAGATTATATACATAATATGGAACCGGCCCTAGTAGGTTTGTACAAACACTTTTACTCGTCAATCATATTTGAAAAAACTTTATGAGATCGGCGTTTCCTATCTGACTACTCTGAGAAGAAAGGCCGAATCAAACTCAGAGGTCACAGTCTCTTTTAAAAGTCTAAATATCTACATAATTTTTTTTACAAGTGTCGTTTTCTGAATACAACACAATCCATCTACTGCTAACCAACTATAAGCACATAGAGAAAGAAATAAATTATTATTCAAACATAGCTTCTACCCGCGACATTTTTTATTATTAAGCTGATCTCTGAACTTCTTACCGCCTAAGAATATTCCCATTGTATATTTTTTTCGTAAATTTTTCCCATGTTTCAATAAAAGTTCTGCTGTTCGGGGTGGAAACAAATGAAATTAGATAATTAAAATCAGTCTAGCCGTTCTTGAGTTATAAGGTTTAACCAAGCCAACTTTGAATGTAATAGCTTATCAGGGGGATCATTTATAAAGAAAATAATTTCATATTTGTAATCTACAATTAATGCATTTATACCCCACATAAGTTTATTTTTATCCTCCTCTGGGTTTTTTGGCCGTACATTGTTGGGCATTCGCCTTTCATGCTCCCTGTGGAGTTGGTTGTGCGTTGTCTACCAGTGAATTCAAGATTATATTAAGTATATGAATTTTATTATACATTCTCACTATATAATTTAACTTAACATAGCTATTATCTCCGAACCATCCATTATTTAAATACCTAAACCCCCGAAATTATTTAATAGCCTATTATATCCCAGGACACAATTCATGACAGTATTTGAACGTCTGTGACCATATTATTTAATTACATTTTTATCGGTCATAAACGTTTGCTAACGGCGGCTAGAGCTCGCTAATGGGGTTTAAATCAATTTGTAATACATTAAGAGTTGTATAGGCTGCTCCATATGGGTGACTTATTTTACACAGGCTGCTGACTTATTTTACATAGGCTGCTTGTTAATAGACATTCAATATCAGCTGTGGTTTCAGTGGTTTTATTACGTATTAACCTATTAACTAAGTATACGCTATCATTTAATTGAATTGAATGGTTTAATGATTATCTGGTGGTCAAATGTGTTGAACGTTTTTTTTTTATATCTTAGGCTAGATTTTTTTCTTGCAGTTTCACAAGATTTTAGATGTGTTTGCACCTGTCTAAATCTTGCAAATTCGTGTTACCTATGGTTACCTATATATATTTATGGTCAAATAATTTGAACCTTTTCCTTGACGAAAATACTTAATTGTCGCTAACGATACCCTTGGGTCCAACACGGACAAGAAAGTAATGGCCCATTCTTCGTCAAAAACTCACCCAAAAGACATATAAAAACAACATCACAAACCGCCAACCCCCTGCTATTCTTTCCGTCTTCATTATTGTACCAGGCAAGCAGATAAGTGTAAAGTTAACGTGAACATGTAAACATTACGGGTTCCGATAACAACCGATCATTGCCGGAGTTTGCCGAGCGGAGCCGAGGGACGCATTCTAACATTTTATGATGAAGAGCACAAGATTGGGGAGGAGACGGGACGAGATAATATTAAGTAGAGACTTTAAGTACTTGGGGGTCGCGCTGGCAAAATAATTTGTTTTTCATAAGGGAGTTCATTTTGTGTAAAACGCTTGGCGTCGATAGGGAAAATAATGGAAGCAAAATAATATTACTTAGTATGCTAAACTAATCCGTTCAGCTGTTTTTGCTCCAATCCGGGACATACATCTAGACGAACAGACAACCAAAAAAAAATGTAATAGTCAAAGGACTTGTTCCAGCTCTCGTAGCAACTACTTTATCTTCCAAAATATGTACTGTTTCGACTTCGTTAATATTTTATTACATACATAGATTCGCACTCAAATACGCATTTACACATTTTACTTCCTATTTTCGAACTGTTGCATTCACGTATACCAACTTACTACCAATTTTTTTAATAATTTAATACCTGGGCTGATGTGTCATGCTTTTTCAATAACAGCATGAAGCGCGTTTTCCATCGACGCAATTTCCGGCAAAGCGCGTGCTTCCAGCGGCTTATCTCGCCCCAACATCTTTAGAATCATTTACTTCCAATTATTTCCTGCGCGCCTAGTAGCTACATATTTACTCCTGATATTTTTATACAGTTTACGAAGCCTGTTATAAATCAAAGATATGCCTAACGTTAGATGGTAGATTACAAATATTGCTGAACACCACATGTTAAGCTTGTGTAGATATAAGAAAATGTTTTCGTATTCTTATTTTCCGATAAGTTATCCTAAGAACTAAACCAATATCGTACAGAGACTGACAAGAAATAATATCTCGGTTATTCTTAGGTTTTTTATAAGTAAAAATAAGTCTAACCAAAAAATGTTTTGTAGTTAAAAATTGTTTTTGCGATTTCCAGCCAGTGCTGCACTTTTGATTTAAAGACAACTTTCAGAAGTCACGAAAACTGAAAAACACATTTTCTTTTAGAATACCTTTGAAACGAGTCATGTCATTCAGTCCCTTTAAAAAAAAAAAATAATCCCTAGCCTACCCTATTAGCAGCTCAAAAAATTTCAATTCAAGTTACAATTTTCCAAAACACGTATGTTGCTCATTGTAATTCGCTTGCGCACCGCATTAGTTCGGACACACATTGTTCAATTGCTTGCCCGGCATAGCGAGCAGCCACGCGACAAACTTTCACAAGCCATTGTGTTATAATTCGCTTTATAGTCAAACTCGCCGCTTGCTAGTGCTGAAACCAGCTAAATTAAAATCTTGTCAGTAATGAGATTCAAATATGGCTGAAAATAATTGTGAAATCGTCACACATATACTGACTTACTATTGGGTTTTTGCTTTGCTATACCTGCAGTATAGTTTATGGGTTAAAGTCGATGGTATCGTGGTATAAAGAATCTCTGAAAAACCACGTCTGATCTCAGCCGTATTCTTGAATTCCTATTAAGGAATCAGGCTGGGAAAAGACGTGGTTTTCAAATAGCTGTGTAATCACCTTTCCGCCCTTGTTCCACGTTATTTAAGGCCGGTACTACACGTATTTTTTTTTCATTTTACCTTGTCAGCCGTCACTCTATCATTAACTCCTTTTCCTTTTATTTAATTTCTCAAAAAACTCATCCATCATTTCTTTGTTCTTTGTCTCTCTCTCTCCATACATTAACATTTATATTCATAACTCTTTTATTTGCGTTTCATCCCTTCTCATCGAATGCCCATACTTCTTACTTTATACATTCTCGTCACTACATTCATCCATCTCAACATTCTCATCTCCGCAGAATTCAAATTCAAAAATCATTTATTTCAAACCATTGAGACCATAATTAAGTAGTACCTACATTGGAAATAAAATTTAAATATGAATTGCAATAAATGAAAGAATGCAATTTTTTTCACATCCTTCTTTTTCACGGCTCAGCATTCCGATCCTACAGTATAGTATCTGTTAATTTGACAGAAGTTGACGATCTAGTGGCATATCGTCACTGTTTGCACGATTGCACGATTGCACCATTTGTGCTGAGCACACGAATCTGTAAAATATTTTAATTTCACTGATACTTTGTAAGCCTCGTTGTTTTGGAAAATAAATAGTTAGTGGAGTGTAATTTTTTGCTGGTTAAATCGCCAAGTAGCAATTCACTTTTTGTCAAAAAGAAAAGAAGAATATTATAAAAAATTACACAAAAGTGTAAAAAAAAACTGTTCATTGTTATTTAAAAAAAACTACATTATTAAGTTACATAAACTGCAACAAGGTACTTTTCGATTGCCATCAGCCTTCAGCGGTCCACTGCTGGACATAGGCCACTTCCTCCCATAGGACCTAGATACTGCCATCGGCTACGAACCCTACGAAGATCGACGCTCCACAAAACTAGAAGGCGTCCTACGCAAAAAAAAAAAAGATTTTCTGCAGATGTACTTTTTTCATCCTATTTTCTTTTACACCATTTGCTTATTGTTGGAATGTCCTGGTTTTGTATAATATGGCTTTGTTTGTTATGGAGAATCACTGACTCCTAAGAGACATACACCTAGTTTAGGAGTCACAGTATTAAAATTATTGTGACCTAGTTATAAGCCTTATATGCTCTTAGTCTTTGGATATTGTAATGCTTTTGGTGAAATATAAGAATTAAGTTATTAATTTATTTTGTTACACCTCTGCCAAACCCTTCCTAGACTATAAATATAGGCGTGATGTTATCAGGCTGTATTTTGTATAAATAATTGTAACACACAAAAGTTTCTGTATAACAAACAAAAGCTAGCAACGTAATACCGTCAAATATTTCACCAGATTTCCTTATAATATGACGGCACCTACTTAGTTGTATCTCGAGCAATAACAGCGAGTCTTCGCTAACGCCGTTGGACAAAGGGGCTCAGCAGAGAACTTGCGACTGTTAATCCGCCGGAGAATAGACGGCTCTTTATTTGCTCTTAACTCTACTAATGAGTAGACGATAAGATAAATCTTGCCGCCTTTTATATTGCAGCGAATAAACTTTTATTTTGATCAAGTACACGTCCAGGTAATTCTTTGCAAAGCAAGAAATTTAATTAGAAATAAGCATCACCTTTGGCACGTATTTTCGTAAGTGTCTTTAAATTAAATTATTTATATTTTAGTTAAGAATGTCCTTTATTTTGGGTGGGAAATCATCAAATGACTTCTCTCCTCTGGGTGGAGCGGAAGGGCGTGTCAGACTTTTACTGATTAAAACCCACCCGTGTTCCTTCAGTTGCCTGTGCCAGGGCCACAGTTACTCTTTCGAATTAACCGCGACCCTGAGGCGTCGGCCCTATCGGACCGCGTCGTTTTGTGCTGACATCTCTTTAAGGCGCGCGTGGAACACGACGCGCCGTCAACCCGGGCCTGGTCCCTACCGGATGGCGCTAGAAAGCTACCCATTGCCCATTGCAAGCCCGCGCCTACGGTGGCCGGGAAGCTAGGGGCGTGAGGGCGCAAGGCTCTCTCCCTCACGCGCTCCGCCTCCTCCTTCGCGAGCAGGTGGAGGTGACGGCTTTCCATTCCCTCTCGCCCCGTACCATGGCCTGGACCAGGGCAGGACGCGAAAGATCGCCGCCACCGATCGCCTCCGCTAGGACACTGCGGTACTCCGCCCATGCTGGGCAGACCTCCACCGTATGCTGCGTCCTCCGGGCGATCCACACAATGGTGACACCCGGGCGTTTCCTCCCGCCTTATTCGAAACAGGAACCTCCCGAAACAACCGTGTCCGGGGAGGACCTGTGTCAGGCGGAAGGTGAGGACGCCGTGGCGCCTCTCCAACCACTCCTCAAAGAGGGGACTTACCCCCGCTATTGTGGCGTGCCCAGCACTAGGTTGCGACAATCGCACCCTCCATGTCGCCATAAGATTCCGTTGGAGCTCTGTCCGCTGTACCGTGATTTCTTGCGGCAGCGGAGTTACACCCCGGCCTTTTGCCTCTCCAGTCGTCACTACCATACGTGCGCGAGGGCTTTTGCCTCCAGATCCCATGGTGGCAATCCAGCAAGGATCGCCGCCTCGCAGGAGACCGTGTGGTATCCCCGGACCAGCCGGACGGCCATGACCCTTTGGGACGCTTTCAACCGGCAGGCCAGTCGGCGCCTCAAAGAACGCGCCCAGACCGGTGCCCCGTAAAGGGCCATGGACCGCACGACCCCCGCGTAGAGCCTTCGGCAGGAGGCGTTTAGAGCCCCAGATTGGGCAGGAGCCGCCTCAAGGCAGCCCCAGCCCGCTCCAGTCTGGGAGCCAAACATCGGAAATGCTCCATGAAGTTCCACCGGCTGTCGATGACGAGTCCCAGGTACTTCATCGTCGACTCGACGCCGATGTGAACCCCTCCCGAGTTAAGAATGACCTGCACCCTTATTTCGTAATACAGTTTTAATAACAATCCGAGAGTTTTGAAGGATATATGTAATCCATTGCTTCATATGTTTGAATAATTCGTCTGTTCAACATGTAAATAACGCAATTAATTGACGTGCAGAACTGTCAAAATAAAAGAAAATGGGACCATTTGTCATTTTGTGTATGTTACGCAATTACCCCGCTGTTTTTTATGATTATCATTAGAGATGATTGCCGGGCCAGCAATTCGAGGTAGATGGTAGCGGGACTAGCAAGTCGAGGTAGATGGTAGCGGGGCTAGCAAGTCGACGTAGATGGTAGCGGGGCTAGCAAGTCGACGTAGATGGTAGCGGGGCTAGCAAGCCAAGGTAGATGGTAGCGGGGCTAGCAAGCCGAGGTAGATGGTAGCGGGGCTAGCAAGCCAAGGTAGATGGTGGCGGGGCTAGCAAGTCGAGGTCAGCAACGCTGCTTGGCAACAGGAATTAGGATGACGTCTGACAGATGAAGAAGAAAGTGCGTTGGAGGAAGCACGAAATCACTATGAGGGTTCAGTTTTGCTACCATTGATAGTAGAGCTTAAGTCAATTTCAAAACCATTCAGAAGTGTGATGTTCGCAGAAGAAATAATAAAAAATGTGACACCACTAGAGGGGTGGATGTCACAGAAAAATATATTTAACGATAAGGAACAGTATTTTTTTTTCCAGTGGTGAAGCAATTGTTTGGGGCGATTGCTTCGTCAGTTGCTGAGGAAAGAGTGTTTTACACCTTTGGAGTTGTTCAGAGCAAATTAAGAAACCGACTGGGAATTGAATAGGCTGGAAAACTAGTTTTTTTATTAAAATATTATAATAATGATATTGATTTCTCAGATTTAAACGACCCTAGTTTGTAATTTAATTATAATTTCTAAATTTTTTTTATGTTTATTTCTTTGAAAAAAAGTGAAATAAAACATATTTGATTAAATCATTGATTTTATGGAAAAAATCATTTGATTTAAATCAAAATGTTTTATTCATGCCAACCCTGCTTCTGTACAACAATTTTTTATATGAGGAACACACACAGAATTTATAAATAAGTGCGTAGTGCTTTGCATTAGTTGAACAATCCTTTTGATATTTATGACATATATAAAGACCCATCACATAGGTGTTATTAACACATTCTGTAAGTACATTTAAATAAATAATATTGAGCAAAAGTTATTGCAGGGAAACAAGTTCAAGTTTGGTGTTAAAAACCACCAAATTTTTTAACAGCATTTTTTTACTTTTTGATATTCCTTTTCTTTTGGGCGCAAATAACGGTAAAGGAGTTTGGGGTATTTAAAAAGTTATAACTTATTTCATGCAAAAAAATAAAAATTGTTGGGACTTGGAATTTTGGCTCTCAAACAGAGACAAGTACGGCTGAATTAATTTAGTCACTAATTGTCACAGATTATTATCTAAACAGGTCATCATTATTCATACCTAATCCTGTTATTCTTGGCGTAAAAGAGGAGTAAAAATACCTAGGTAATTTAATCACGGTTACCCTTCAGACTTGTGGTTAAAATGATATTAACGCGTAATACTGGTAGCCCCTGGTCAATGTCATTGTTCGTTAATATTGTATCATCACTCAATTGCCTCTGTAGATCTAGAGGGAAATCATGCGGTAATTTACTGATATTTTGGGATTTTACACCTATATTTTCAGAGAAACAAAGGGTATTTGGGAAGCACAGAGCATTATTTTCATTGGGCCTACCACCATCTCTTAAAGCAGTATTATTTTAATCTTACTTCAGTGTTGGAATTAAATTACTTCAAGTTACGGGTTTTAGACGTTTCTAAATATTTAACCTTCCAGGGTAGAAGACATTTCTAAATAACAAAAAAAATACAGTTCTTCATTCCTCCTTCAATCATTTTGCAACCACCTATTCGATTCTCAAGTCACATTGCCCGTAAATAGGTTTGAGGTAAGTTTTGTTTTAGTAGCGGCTTAATGACCGATGAGCAGTCAGAATGTTGCAGCACTAGTATTTCAATGACGATGACCCCTAGCGTACAAATGAATCGTCGTAGTTTAAAAAAAAACCTGTTTCATACATATTGGCCGCGTAGATATTTAATTAGTCTAAAAGTAGCATATTTTTTTTATATCCAACGAAAATTTTCCTTATGTACTGAATAAACAGTAACAGGTTGCACATCGTCGTCGCTGATACCCTGTACATCCTGCATTACCACAAAAAATACTTCGCATTTCCAGGCAACCGATAAACTTTCTTACAAAGAAGTTCCACCACTCCTGTTTGCCCGAGTTTGTAGCCTGTAGTCTGTAACAAAGCATAACTAGGTATGTATATGCATGAATACATGAAGTGTGCACGTCTTTCGGAATTTAAAATAAGGCTGAGATCAGACGTGGCGTATAAATTGCAGTTTTCAGTCGCCAAGCAGCATAGCAAAACACAAACAAGCATACTTTTTTTATTTCTATGTGTTTAATGACAGTAATTCATATTTAAATTGACTAATTTATTTAATGACTTTTTAGATTCAATTCAATAATTGAATCTAAAAATATGCTTGTTGAATATTTGTAATGATACCTAATCTTTAATGAATAATGATGATTTAATGAGTACAGGTACATTATATCTACAATGTAATTTTGATGAATATTATCACGGTTATGCATCATGTCTTCCTACCAATTTGTACGCCACGATATGCGGCTGAACATGTTAGAACTATTCTGTACCGCATTAATATCTTGCATGCAATGCAATTTTCATGCGTTCTTCATTATTCCAGCTAATAAATATCAATTTGAAAACAGTGTCAGTTTGAGGGATGTGGATCTGTCAGTGCGGTAACGTGGGTGGTAGCTGCTTGTGGATGACACAACATGTCAATTTGACAACTGACTATAGACGTCAAGTTGACAGAAGTTTCCGATCAAATATTTGCTGCTCTACGACACAAAACACAATATTATTATGTTGCGCACGATTTGTGCTGGGAACAAGATACTCTGAAACATTTTATTTGCACGGATACTTTGTAAACCTTATTGTTGTGGTAAATACATAATCAGCGGACTGTATTTTTTGCTGATTAAATAACCAAGTAGCTGACACAACTAATTCATGTCAAAAAAAAAAACAAAAGATATAGGAGACAACATATTAACATGTCAAAAAACGACGTAACACTTGTAGTAATGCAAATATGGGGCTCGTGAGGACGAACCTAACGCACCCATGTCCACAGTAGAAGTTTATCACGGAGATAAAGTTTACTTTACTTGATACTGCGCTCATTGTTATGCGCTGCTATTTTGTGCTATCAGACAATATTGCTTGTTCCGAGAAAAATGAGATTGCACAACAAAATGAAAATCTATCGAAGCAAAGTACGATGTTTGTCGGAATAGTTTACTTCAAAGAGAAAATATTGAACAAGGTATAACAACAATAAATGTATTGATATCATATTTGGGCTCTTTTAATATAAAGAAGAAGGGAATAGGTTACGTAAATTTAAAATGTTAGTCTGCAAACCCTACATAAGAAATAGTTTGGTATGAGTAGGTAAAAAGGTTGGCTATGGTATCATACATGTTTTTTGACAAGGGTAGTCACCCTTTAACCGTTTTTTTGGAAGCTCTCGCAGTCGGCGAGACTCTTGTTGGGCGAAAAATACGCCCCAACGACGCCAACGCCATCTGCGAGGGCGGCTACCCAGCCGTGCCCCCGAGACGGGCTGACGAGAGCCCCGCCAATGATGGCCACCAAACCGTCCAGGTCTCCCACTCAGTTATCCCTGGGCGGGACCCAGTACGGCTCGGCGACCACGGCCACGTGAATCGACTACTCTGCCATGCTCTGGAGCAAGAGATCCTGAGCTCTGGCAGAGTGGTTGATGTTGCCTTGGAGGAAATGGTAGAACGCCGTTATGCGCAATCCATTCCCTCCCCACAATTCTTAGGCCGGGAGTCGGCCGGAGGGCAGCCAGGCTGAGGGGGGGTAAAGAGCCCCCAGCAGCCTTAGCAACCCTTCTGTTCTTGCTGGCGGGCGCGCTACAGGCCTTACCGCCCGCTCTGTGCCCATCGGGACTCCCTGCAGCTGTACAGAGGCTGCAGTCTGGCGCCGCGGAGCACTGGGCCGCCTTGTGGCCGGGCTGGCCGCAGCGATAGCACTGCTCGCTGCGGTCAATTGTGGCGGTGCACCGTGCCCTAACATGCCCTATGTCCAGGCATCGGTAACACCGCAAGGACCTGGGCTGTAGCAGCTTCACCCTCGCCGCAACCCACCCCACCAATAGACGCCCACCGTCAGCGACCTTATTCGCCGCCGCCACCGGGCACCGCACCCAAATCGTGCCGAGCCCAGAAGCGTCGGTGCGTATGTCGCCACTCCGCACGTCTTCTGGCAGACATCCACCGACTCGGGCGACGGCCACCACGACCTCAGCCGAGGTCGTCGAGTCCTGGACACCCGGACGTCCTCCGGGTTGAGGACCTCCCTCAGTTTGGTGGCCAGGATGTCCGCCTTTTCCCCGCTAGAGGCACCCGACACCTTAAGCAGCCGCGGCCCCGTAATTGCCGGCGTCATTCTGAAGCCGGACGGTGTGCCAAGGTCGGGGAACGTGACATTGGCTTTCACCTGCGTCAGGACTGCCTTATATGTAACGCCCCTATCGACGGCTCCGGGCTGCAGCGTAATCACTACAGCCGCGGAGCGGGGGGCTCTGAACTTAGGCGGTCCTTGGGCCTACTTTGATGCCAGTAACGGTGCTCCAGCGGGTGGCGGTGGCGCTGTCTTCTTCCCGCGGCGGCGGCCCTTCTTGACCACCGTCACCCAGGTCTCCGTGGGAGGCGCAAGTGAGGCCGCCGGTGGTGCGGTCGCCTTGGAAATTGACACGGACGTAGCCTCTATGGGCTTTATGGTCCCCATCCCAGATCCACTCGACTTAGCCGCCGCGGTTATTGGCCCCTGCTTTTGGGCCCCTCCTTTCGCTTGTCCGCAGCGAGCTGTGGGCGGAGATTCACCGTTGGGAGGAGCCTCTCTTCTATTGCCTCTATTCGGGCACCCACCTTCTGCCCACACTGCATCATGCAGATGCGCGCGAACTTCTCGATCTCCGCATCCGCAAGAGCAGGTTTCGGCGACGGGGCCGGTGATGGAGCCGACGACGGAGCCGCAACCGAAGAGGAGCCTGTGGCTGCGGATATTGCCCTCTGGGCGGCGAACTGCCACTTGAGGTCCTCCAACTCGGATCGGAGACGGCCATTCTCCTCCCAAAGCTTCGCCATCTCTTCCGTACTTGTGCGATTAAGGAGAACCTCAAGCGCCTCCTTAATGCCCGCAGCCGCCTCCTTCAGAGCACGCGTGAATACCATTCAGGTTGCCAGATTTCGTGGCCACATCCACGCCGTCCAACACCTGGCGACTGAGCGCCACCCGCGTTACGCTCCTCCCGGCTGCCATCCGAGCAGAGCGCCGCTCTCGAGCCTGTCGGGCCAACTCGCTGACCACGTCAGCCGCGACAGTCTTTTGCTGCGCCTTTGCAGCACTGGCCTCCGCCCTGTTGGCTCCCAACGAGGACGAAGTGGAGCCTCCGCTAACCTCCACCATGGGCTCGGGGTCCATCTCCTCGCTCTTAACGCGCTCACCAGGAACCGGCGTGTCGGGGCGCTTGAGAAAGCGTCCCTTAGAGTCGCGCGACGCCGAAGAAGCTGACTCGTTCTTGGCGCGACCTCGCCCTCTTGTGCCCGTTGCCCCTTTAGGGGCCGATACGTTCTCCTCGCTTGAGGAGAAACCTGTCCTCCTAAATTTGGCAGGACCACCATCCACCTCTTCTTCAGTGCCTTGGGTCTTGCGCTTTGAGCTTACGCTCGCCACGCTCACCACACTCATTGCGTCAGATGCAATGTCGGAATCTGACACCGCATCATTAACCAGTTCTTGATCTCCTCCGATATTTTTCTTCATTTGTTTGTCCCCTGAGGGACAGGAGCCTCCTCGGCTCTTGTTGCCATCGGCAATCGGAAAGCTGTTGATGCCCCCCCCCCCCCCCCCAGAATACGTGGGGCATGACGCTCACCACTCATCCTCTCGCCACGCTCGAAAGCTTAGGATTAGGTGGTTTTTTTATCTTAGAGGTGTCCTTCCTCTCCGACGGCGGCATTAAACATGCGTCCGTTCGCTGTCTGGCCAAACCGGCTCAGCGAACCAGCCGAGAGTTCTCTCCTCACGATTGCTCGTGAGAGAGAAGCACCAGCCACGTTGGTACGCCTGCACCATTGTGGCAGGGTCGCATCCAGTGTCAATCGACGACCGTCGATCGATCAGGAGCGATCCATCTCCCTTGTTTCTCCACTGTGCCATCCACCTCCACTGCTCCAGAGGGACACGTGGAAGAACATTACTGAGCACACTACTCCCCTCCCCCCCGCAGAAATTCGCCACAGACAATACACTTTCCGAAAAAACCCCCAAACCCTTTTTTTCAAAAGAGTAAATTGTCCATGCCCAGGGTGCACCGGCCCGACAACTGCTCTTCCCCTCGAACGTATCCGTAAGGGATGATTAGCAGCTATCAGGCACACCAGGAGGTTTTCTGCACGCACCCCATAGTTGAGGTACCTACCCCAACCAAATTCATACACAACTACTTGCTTTGTAAATAACAGTGTCAGGAACTCATGATAACATCGTAAATATAACTAAGTGAAAAAATACGTATTTCTGATGCTAACTGAAGAACTCCCCATGCAAAGTAAATAAAATTTATATGGGACCACCCTTGAGGCATACCCTATCCATAAAAAAAATTATTTATGAGCTGTATAATGAAAGGACTTAAAGTGTTAACACTGCTGAATTTAATTTATATGTTAGAAATTATTCAAAACTGTTTAAAAAGTTTGTGTTATGGCCAAGTCGCGTTATTTGGGTTCGAAGATTAAAAGCAGTAGTAACGTAATTAAAACGACTTGGAAAATTATTAATAGTAAAACGAGAAGGTCTAGTAAGTAACAGAAGTACTGACTACAGCCTGTCTATTAATGACAACAGAATAAAATCAGACTCACAAGTCGCCGCGGCCTTTGAATAATTATTTTCAGATGTTCCCGTTTCAACTACTAAATCCCTTAACTCATCACCTTCTGTTGCTGAGTCTTTGCTAAAGGAAACTGTAAATTTTTGCGATTCGGAATTTCATTTTGAACATATTACATGTAGGGATATAATTAAAGTTTTTCACACATTAAATGTAAAAAGACTGCAGATCTGTGGGGTAATTCTGTAGAAATTGCTAAGTCTATTATAGACATTGTAGCACCTTCTCTAGTTCTTATCTTTAATAATTGTATTGACTGTGGGGAGTTTCCTGACCTTGTGAAAAAAAGTAAAATAATACCTTTGTTTAAATCAGGTAGTACATCAGACCCCACAAATTATAGACCTATTTCAGTACTACCTACATTTAGTAAAATTTTTGAGAAATTAATTTTAGACCAACTGCAAAGATTTTTTAACAGACACAAATTATTACATAGCAAACGGTTCGGTTTTGCAAGGGGTCGTTCAACTGCTGATGTCGAACTTTTGAAGGTGTTGAACTTTTAGGACATATTTATAATGCTTGGGAAGATAATATCATATCGTTCCCCCGTTTGCGCACCGCACGTTGACGCCGTAATTCGTAATTCGTATCGTCTCCGTATCGCTCTAATTTCAAATATGTCAAGTACGCTAGTAATAAATGAACTCCTGTGCTTCTTACAGTGCAAAATAGACGTTATTGACGAAGTAAGTTTAGTGCAAATCTGTGAATCCAACTTCAAGGAAAGTGATATAATTACGGCAAAATCCATCCTCTCTGAGGCCGTGAACTGTCGTTCTACGCGAAAGGGAGATGGTAAAGGCAAACGACTCCTGCAAGATATAATAAACTTACTGAAAGAAACTGAGCCCTCACTACTACCGACTTTTGTGGCAAAAGACCTACACCGCCTTCCACCCGTAACCTTCGACTATATCGATGTCACGACTCTGCTGAAACATATTCTAATCGTAAAACAAGAAATACATCGTATTCAGAGCAATTATGTAAAGTCGTCAGAACTTGTTGTAATACAAGAAGAATTAGAAAGCATTAAGAGCAAGTCACAATTCAATCAAGAAACTACATATTCCAACATTGCGAAAGAAAGTAGCGAAAAAAGTAACGGCCAATTTTTTAAAGAATTTTGTGAGGTAGACGTAAACGCGTCTGTGGCGGAGTCGACAGCACCCGCGCGGGTGTCGCGCCTACCCGCACCATCGGTACCGCATGCGCTGTTGCCGTCCCGTGCGTGCAAGCCAACGAGTGGTGCGCCTCCCGCATCGCTCCGAACGTCATTGGAGTGTCTGAGCATGAATAAACTTCCGAACCAACAACAATCGAATTGCATGCCTAGAACAAACAGTCCTACTTGTGCATTGGGAATAAATGCTAAAAAGGATACCTCGACCGATGGTAGTTTTACGACCGTAGTAAATAAGAAAAACAAATACAGAAACATACGAACAACAAACAGAAATCAAAAAGGAAGGGCAGTGCTGACGTCGACTAAAATTAAAATAGTGCCTAGACAGTCGTTTATTTACGTTTCCCGATTAGTCGCGGAAACTACCGAAGACGATATTAAAGAATTCATTCATGACTGTGGACACACGGTTGTGAAGGTTGAAAAACTAACCCAGTTCAATGAAACGACATTTTCGTCGTTTAAAATCACTGTCGAACAGGAACAAGAAAAAACCTTCCTTGATGCTAATTTCTGGCCTCGTGGTATAGTCTATAGGAGATACACCGAAAGGAGAATTTCTTCTGGAACCTATAGTCGTCTGGGAAAAAAACAATGAAAATCAGCCTAGTATCATTTAATTGTCGATCAATAAAACGTTCGTGTAATCATGTCACTGATCTCTGTAAAACACATGATGTAATTGCACTTCAAGAACATTGGTTGATACCTGATGATCTCGGTTACTTGGGAAAAATACAACCAGATTTTACCTATCATGGAATATCAGCTGTGGACATGTCTGCTGGCGTGCTAAAGGGAAGACCGTATGGAGGAGTAGCAATTTTGTGGCGGACATCCTTATTCAATCGGGTAATTCCCATTGACACCGGATCGACACGCGTGGCAGCCGTGTGTGTGCAGGTCAACGATGGTCGCAGTTTCATCGTTATGTCGGTTTACATGCCGACACAAGATGCGGATAATCTACCCTTATTTACGGAATGCCTCGGTGTAATCAGTGCGGTTATCGAAAATAATGATGTGGAGAGTGTGTTGGTTCTAGGTGACTTTAATGCTGACGTTTCGCGTCCAAATAGTTTATTTGGGAATGAGCTACTGGAATACTGTGACGATCAAGACTGGTTGTGTGCGGACTTGAATGTACTCGGTATGTCGTCAAACACCTACACATACTTAAGTGACTCACATGGCACCACGAGTTGGCTCGACCACTGTGTTACAACTTCCGCGGGTTTTAGTATGATTGATAATATTTGTGTGCTGAATGATGTTTACTATTCTGATCATTTTCCATTGTTGGTCGAGTGTAATATTGATGTTGTGTTACCAAGAATTGATACAAAGCATAGTCAGTTAGTTAATAAGGTAATTTGGGGAAACAGAACATATGAACAAAACTGTAAATATGCAAAGCTTTGTAATGAATTCTTACACTTATGCAACTGGTCTGATTTTGCCTGTAATGGAACCTCTTGTAAAGATTATGGTCACTGTAGCTTAATTGATGAGTATTATGTACAAATTGTGAGCATAATGAATAGGGCTGCCAAACTTTCATTTCATGGTAAATCGTACATTAAAAACAGAATGGTAATTGGTTGGAACTATCATGTGAGGGAGTGTCATGTGGAGGCTCGGCAGAGTTATACATTATGGAATATTTATGGACGCCCCTCACAGGGTAAAATATATGATGATATGGTAAGCAGTAAAAAAGTTTTTATAAATAAAATAAAATGGTGTCAGTCAAATGAAAATAAAATTTAAATGGATATTATAGCCACCCATAGATACAATAAAGATTTCGGTAAATTTTGGAAGGAGACAAATAAATTGAATTATAAAGCTAGTGTCCCAATTAATGTAAATGGTAGTGATGACCCAGATATTATTGCAAATATGTTTGCAAAACAGTTCAACCCTACACCCTTGTCGCGAATAACGCCGGCGCGAAGGGCGAGTGTGGCGCGCGGGGCCGATGGTGAGCCTCCGCCGCGGTCGCGTGAAACACATGACTACGATACTAGCGCATTGCACGTCACTGCGGACGAGCTGTATCGTTGTGTGAAACGTATGAAACGCGGCAAGTCGCCGGGTCACGATGGGCTCAGTGTCGAGCACCTTATGTACGCTCCTGAATTGCTATTTACGAGAATTTCTAAATTGTTTAATGCATGTATTGATCATGGTTATTTACCTGATAATTTCATGAGGACCATAGTCGTACCAATTGTAAAGAATAGAACTGGCGATGTGTCTAGTATGTCTAATTATCGGCCTATATCATTAGCGACCATTTTTTTCTAAAGTTTTTGAACGCTTAATTATGACTCATTTGAGTGAAAAGAATTTCCCAATAAATAACGCACAATTTGGTTTCCGAAAGGGCCTGTCTACTGACCTGGCTATCTTTGCTTTGAAGAACACAGTATATAAATACGTACAAAGAAACACTAGTGTGTACGCGTGTTTCCTAGATCTAAGCCGCGCGTTTGATAGTATCAATTATGAATTACTATGGGATAAGTTGAGAAACTCTAAAGTGCCATCAAACATTGTGGACATTTTAGAATACTGGTATGCAAATCAATGTAATCAGGTGAAGTGGAATAATGCCCTGTCGGAAACATATAAGTTGAGGTGTGGCGTGAGGCAGGGTGGACTCACTTCGCCGATTTTATTTAACATGTATACTAACGAGTTGATTGAGGAACTGAGCAGTACCCTAGCCGGTTGTCGTATTGGTGATGTATGTGTGAACAATCTCAGTTATGCAGATGACATGGTGCTACTCAGTCCCTCAGCCAACGGTTTAAGGAGACTTGTTGCGATCTGCGAGAATTACGCAGCTGAACATTATCTCACCTATAATGTTAAGAAATCGGAGGTTATGATATTTAAATGCAATAAAGGTCCTGATCATTTTTTACCGATCAATTTGTGTGGAACTGCCCTAAACATTGTGAGTAGGTTTAAATATCTTGGTCACATAATTAAGGATGATTTAGATGACGTTGCTGATCTGGAACGACAGCGGCGAAGTATCGCATGTCGAAGCAACATGTTGGCTAGACGCTTTTCTCACTGTTCCAACCAAGTTAAAATAACTTTGTTCAAGGCTTACTGTCAGTCGTTCTACACCAGCCAACTCTGGTACAGGTACACGAAGGGTGCTTATAACACTCTTCGTGTTCAATACAATAACGCCTTTAGAGCTGTATTAAAGCTGCCCTGGCGGTGTAGTGCGACTGGCATGTTCGCTGAGAACAGAGTTTATGATTTTTATGGGCTCATGAGGAAACTCAAGGCATCTTTCCTGACTCGGTTATGTGCTAGTACTAACCAAACAGTGTCTGCAATATTTAACGGTGTGTACCTGCTAAGACTAGCCAAGTCATGAAATCTTGACATTAATGTAATGTGATTTAATTTAATTTAATGTAATTTGTTTTATTTTTATTTTTGTACAATGTTTAATAATGTAATGTGTGTTGTGTATTTTTTTTTATAATGTACGTAATTTCATTTAATTTTAATTTATTGTGTTATAATTTTAATTTAATTGCATTGTATTATTGATATGGGTTTAATACCTGAAATAAACATATATTATTATTATATATGTATAAATATGATAATAATATATGTTTATTTATATTATGTACTATTATGTACTATCATATTATGTACTATCCAATACTTGTTTTATGATTATTATATGTCGTTTATTTATTTTTATCCTTATTCTAATACATTTTTAAATATTTTTATAAAACAACTTTTAAAAAAAAACATTTAAAAATATAAAAAATAGTGGTCCGCCGGTAGCGGGAGCAGGGTCCAAGCTACTGGTGGTTAGGGCTCCAGAGACAGGAACCTCCTCACAATGCGAGCTGTATCGAGGAGTACTGCCTTCTGAATCAGACCCTTGATCCAACCGCCTAACGAAAGCTTCGAGAGATGTTGGTCGAGGCTTTTTGCCATCAGGCCATTGGCCGATACGACAATCGGCACAATGACAGCCGAGCTCACATTCCACATGTCAACAACCTCGTGTGCTAAGTCGAGATATTTAATTTGTTTCTCTTTCTCAGCTTTCACGAGGTTCTCGTCATGTGGAATGGTAACATCGATAATCATTGTGCGGCGCGCTAATCGATCTATCACTACTATGTCAGGCTTATTAGCGATAATAGTCCTGTCAGTAATGATAGACCGATCCCAGTACAACGTGACAAGGTCTTTTTCGAGAACTGGGTCGGGTACATACTTGTAATACGGAAGAATCTACAAGTTTGTATTGCAAAGCAAGTTGCTGGTGAATAATCCTGGCTACTTGGTTATGCCTGTGCAAGTACTCGCCGTTAGCCAGACGAGAGCAACCAGAGATAATATGTCTGATGGACTCACCTGGACGGTGGCATGCCCGACACACGTCAACCGTCCCGTCCTTCATAATATGTCTCCGGTAGTTATTCGTCAAGATAACTTCGTCCATAATTGCACAGACGAAACCTTCAGTTTCCCCGAAAAAGTCACCAAAACGTAGCCAGGATACGGACGCTAGGAAATCTACACCAGGCTCATGAAGAGCCCGATAGAAGCGCCCGTGAAGCTCCTTGCTTTGCCATACCGCCTTACGGTCATCGGTAGTAAGTACTACAGGTTTGTGCCAGTTCTCTTTAGCCATGGAGAGCGGGGTAAGCCCCTTGTCCACTGCGACCACATCACGGTGCATAACCAAAAAATATTCCCCGAGACTGCACACCTCGCGGTTGTGGAGGGTTTTCGCATTTAAAAAGCCTCGACCCCCGCACTTTCGCGGGATGTACAGTCTCATCACCGATGATCGTAGGTGATGCATCCGGTTTGCGGTCAGAAGTGTACGGACCCGCCTATCCAGGGCGTCAAGTTCGGTTTGGGTCCATTTGAGTATGCCGAAAGAGTACATCAAAATCGGCATGACCCAACCGTTGAAGGCGCGTACCTTGTTTCCGCCCGAAAGAAGACTAATTAATACCTTCTTCAGGCGGCCAAAGAAGCGCTCCTTCAAAGATTGCTTCATGTTAATAACGTTGATGCCTAACGCTTCCGACATACCCAAATACTTGTAGCTTTCGGATGAAGAGAGGGATCTAAGGTGTATGGAATCCGAAAGTTGAATACCTTCGGATTCCATAATCTCACCTCGCTTAACATGCATGATTGCACATTTGTCCACACCAAATTCCATCCTGATGGCGCTACTGAATGTTTCAGTTACCTTTAGTAACTCCATCAGTTGCAATTTGTTGGGGGCAAAGATTTTCAAGTCATCCATGAAAAGAAGGTGAGATATGACCTGACCACCTCTCTTCAACCGATAGCCTAGACCTGAATCCTCCAGCAGTGTGCTTAGAGGATTCAGAGCTAAGCAGAACCAAAGTGGACTCAAACTGTCGCCCTGAAATATTCCCCGTTTAATCTAGACAGGCTCGTCATTCCCCTGGATCTGTTGACACCCCGGATAGCGAAGGACCGTCCTCCATTGCCCCATACAGGACTTAAGGAAGGTGCGTAGAATTGCATCTATCTTGTATAACTCCAGCACCCTCACAAGCCATGTATGTGGCACCGAGTCGTAGGCCTTCTTATAATCTATCCAGCATGTCGACAGATCCTTGCGGGAGCGACGAACCTGTTGGCTAATGGCCATGTCGATGAGGAGTAGCTCCTTAGTACCTCGGGACCCGTTCCTACATCCATTTTGAGAGGCAGACATAATCGAGTTACTGTCAATGTGTGTATTAATTTTCGCTCTCAAAATGGATGTAAGAAGTTTATAGATCGTCGACAAACACGTGATCGGTCTATAATTCTTGGGTTCCGTGGGACTACCTGACTTATGGAGCAGGTGTGTAACGCCTGTTGATAGAAACTGCGGTAGCGACCCAGACTCTAAGGCTGACTGGAACTGAGATGCCAGGCTAGTGTGCGAACTAATTAGCCATTTCAACCAAAAGTTGTGCAATCCATCCGGCCCTGGCGATTTCCAGTTCGGTAACGGACGGACTGCTCTGGCAACGTCTGATGGCGTAATTAGGACTGTTTCCATTTCTGGTATAGTTTCACACACTCGCTCGACATCCTGCATCCAGTCAGTCTCAGTGTGACAGACGGGTACTGACCAGATGCTGCGCCAGAATGCACTTGTGGCGGCATCATCTGGGCGGCAAACGTCTGTCAAATTTTGTTCAGGTCGCTCCCAAGCTCTATATACCCACCTTTCATCGCTCTGGAACATGCGATTCTGCGTGTATCGATCAACCCGCCGCTTATACCGACGAATACGGCTCGCCCATGCACAAACTTTCTGCTTCAGGAAGTCGATGTTATTATTATTTTTATAAATGCGATGCCTTGGGCATCTTTTGTGATTTGTCCAAGGCATTCGATTGCGTTCTTCATGAAATGTTAATCAGGAAACTCCGCCACTACGGGATCCGAAACACCGCTCTGGATCTTCTTACTTCATACTTGAGTAAAAGGATTCAGAGCGTTGACGTTAATGGAGAAAGATCTCCCGGATCTATCTTAACAATGGGAGTTCCAAGGGGCTCAATTCTTGGACCTTTCTTGTTTCTTATTTATATTAATTACTTGCCTTACCTCATAAAGGATAATCATGATATAGTGTTGTTTGCGGATGATACTTCACTTTTGTTTAAACTTAAACGTCAGCAGCTGGTTACTGACGATGTAAATAACGCGTCTCAAAAATAGTTCACTAGTTCAATGTTAATAATTTACTTCTTGAAAAGAAAACTAAATGCATTAAGTTTACGCTACCTCACGTTAGGCAGGTGAAAACGAATGTGTTGATAAAGGGCGAAGAATTGAAACTTGCAGACAGCACAGTATTCTTGGGCTTAACTTTGGATGCTAAGCTTCAGTGGGGACCACATATTGATAAATTGTCAAAAAAGCTAAGCTCCGCAGCATACGCTGTTGGAAAAACTCGAAATTTAACTGATTTAGAGACAGCCCGTTTAGTATACTTTACTTATTTTCATAGTGTGATGTCGTACGGTATTCTTTTGTGGGGAAATGCCGCCGACATTCAGACTATATTTGTTTTGCAGAAAAGAGCTGTTAGATCAATTTATAAATTAAGTCCGAGACACTCTCTCAGAGAGAAATTTAAGGAAATTAATGTAATGACTGTGCCTTCTCAATATATTTATGAAAATCTTTTATATGCCCACAAAAACATAAATAAAAAAAAACAGTGATATCCATAATATAAATACTAGGAACAAACACAAATTTGTTGTACGAGTACCTACAACAAGGCTCAAGAAAATAGGTGGCTCGTTCAGATGTCAATGTATACGCTTTTATAATAAACTTCCAAGCCACATTCAAGAACTAAGCAAGCCTTAATAAATTCAAATCATTTATTAAACGTAAGTTGTGCCAGAAAGCTTTTTATACAGTCAAAGACTATATTGAGGACAAAAAGGCTTGGGACTGACCTGTTCCAATTTTTGCATACTGTTTTTTTTTTGTTTTGTATCTAACTTTTGTTTTATTTTATATACACATTGACATTTCAGGATTATTAAATACGCAATGACATGAATATTGACTTTGTATAATATTATTATTATTTTAATTTCGTGTGAGGACTTAGTGGGTAATATTTTTATATATTTTGTCTATCTCAGTTATTTCTTTAATTTTTTATATCTGGCAGTTTGAGTACTTAAAGCGGCCTACCCAAATGCAAATGTCCTTTCTTTGGTATTGTTCGTCGAATCGTTGAGCTCCTTACGTTTTCAGTTGAGCTGCACGATTAATGACAAATGCGTGCACTGACTGGACAGGCCCACTCAAATCTGTATGGTTCTTTCCTCAAAAGACCATTTCAGGCACCTACCTACATGGTCCTCTTATGATCTTTAAAGTTATCAATGACATGGATACTTACCTAGGTATTATTTTATTGTTATTATTGTGAATGTTAAGACTATGTGGGTCATTTTTTTTCTTTTGTTTTCTTATTTTATTATCTCAGTTAGTTGTAATCGTAATCTTAGTCTGGCGGTTTGAGTAATTATGCGGCCTACCCAATGTCCATTCTTTGGTATTGTTCTTCGAATTGTTGAGCTCCTTATGTTTTGAGTTGAGCTGTACGATTACTGACAAATGCGTGCACTGACTGGACAGGCCTACTCAATCTGTGTGGTTCTTTCCTCAAAAGACCATTTCAGACATCAATCCACATGGTCTTAACATGATCTGACCAAGATTATTCTGGACTTTAAAAGAGACTGTGACCTCTGAGTTTGTTTCGGCTTTTCTTCTCAGAGTAGTCAGATAGGAAATGCCGACCTCATCTAGTTTAAAAAAATGTTTGACGTGTAAAAGTGTTTGTACAAACTCACTTACAAAAATAAAAATCAATCACAACCTCGTTTTTTCAAAACGATACATCGTAATATGATTTTTTTTTCAGTAACGTGATTTATTTAATTAAAAGGGTTTCTATAAAGTATATTAAGTGAAATTGCTTATTAATTTATTAATTAGTGTAATGAGATACTTTTTACTTATACAATAAAAAAAAGAACACATAAACATAGCAACAAAATGATATAAAAAACATCGAGTTTTTTCAACTTTGATACATCTACTGTTGATGTCACGTTTTGATAAAAACCCGATACATTTAGTTCGAATTTGCTGCACGGATACGGGATTTCACCTTTATAATATTAATGGATTATATTACGGGTTCTTCATCGTCATAGTTTCGTCGTACATTGTCATCTTCGAGAGCTGAACCCTGGAGAACATCTGCATAAAATGCCTGAGCATCAGGATCATCAGATATATCACAGAATTTTAGTAAATTTTCAACATCTGCTTTCTTTTTTGAAGAAACCATGTTGGTTTTAGGCAACTGAGCACAGTCGAATCGTAAAAAAGATTTGACGTTTTTTTTTCTTAACATCAGCTATCACTGGCGCAGCAGAATAAACTTCCTGAACACTAATTTCAATATTTTTTAAAGCGCGGGATCCAACTACAGTATAATGTAGTATTCGGGTTTGGCTTATTTTAAATGGAAGTTTTGCCTTTATCATAACTTTGGCCTTAGCTTTCATGTCATAACTAAACCAATCTTTACCCCATTCGTTGACGTGGCCATGTTTATTTAGAATGGAATAGTATTCATTTGGCGATACAATAACTTCACGTCGGCGGTAATCCTTTTCAACCCTTCCAAACACTCTATCAGGAGGCATAAAACTATGGCCTCGAATGGGGAAAAAGTGGGACAGCTTACAAAAAACTTTACTAGTAGCCATGAAATTTGCCAGCATAGCTAACATAATGAAGTTTTTATTTTGACTACTGCAAGAATCGGAGTACAGTTCAAGTTTCATATTCTTCTTCCCTTCCATAAGGCATTTTTCTTCCATCTTTTTCAAATAATGTTGAAGTGCCGACGCTATCTCATTAGCACCCCGCCCACTTTGATTTTCTAACCAAAAATAAAACTCAATATCGTCTTTGTTTTGTTTCATATTAGGTTTATGTTGCATTATGCAAAGATTATATAACCAGGCTTGACGTGAGTAAAATACCTCTCCAATACTTAATTTTGGAAGAGGTTGGTTCTGTTGGCAGTCAAAACAAATTTTAACCACATTATCTTCATCTTCATTGTCATTGAGTAGACTAAAGAACTTTTTTGCCCTTAACTTGTGCAAACGATATTCAGTGCGAATGTTGTTTTTTAAATCTAAATCCTTACAAGCTGAACAAGTATCTTCATGAGGATTTCCAAATCCTAGGTTAAATTGTTTGTAAAATACTGACTTATATTTCGACAGAGAACAAGTTTTGCCAGAAATTAACCGTTGGTTTTCAATGAATTTTTCGTACATAATCTTTAAATTTAGTTCGGGGGGCAAATAAGATCTTGAACACTTGTTCCTAGAATAGTGGCTCTCTCTACATTTATACTTCAAAATATCACTTTTTATCAGGTCTCCCATTTCAGCTATATCTTCAAGTTGTTTGACACTTTTACCACCTCGTCGTTCTTTAGGCTGCTCACCAGTAGCCAGAAATGCATTAGCTACACGAAGAAGACGCATTCGTTGTGTACCAGTAATTTTCTGAAAAGTTTTAGAACAGAGCTGGATTTCTTTTCCTTGTCCTATTGGTACAAAATAAGCGACTGAAATCTTGCGGAAATTCACGGATGTTGTGGTTTTAGATCGTCTTTTCGGAACAGATATACGCATGTATTTTAACAAAAACTTATCTTGTTCGATTTTCGTATCGTTCAAGTACAGTTTTCTTCTGAATTCTGTAACAAGTTAAAAAGGAAATGTAGGCATAACATTTTTATGCACCAGAATAACACATAGTCTCCTTTTTTATCTTGACTCGAATCAGAACCGCAGAATACAACTAGTAGGTAATAAATATATATTAGGAAATCTATCCAATATGTAGTGAACGTTACGAACGTTTTGTGATACGACGAAATCGCACGTGTTTTAACGTGTTCAACCACGATCGCACAGATAGGTACTCGCGCAAAATCAAAGCTGCATTTTACCTATTTACATTAAGTGAGATTATATGGTTATAAACTGCTTGACATGACGCGGTAGCCGGCTACTGCTCGGGTTTAACAAAAACTAGATATGTACTAACGAGTTCTTACCTTTCATATCATTATAACTTAGTCGAATTGCCTGGCATAAAGACCTTTTCGTGGAGCCTGTTATTGCTTCGTCTAAATGGTGGTTACAATTCAAATCTGGATCACTTTTTTCATCTGCAGTGTATTTGGACGTCTTCGGAGTACTGCGATAACGTCTAGACTTGCGTCCTCTTTCAACTTCAATAACTGGCGTGTTATATTCTCCGTTATCCATTATTGCATACAATATTTATAAATTCAAAGAAAAAGTACGTGCACTCTCTATTACGTAAACAATCCAACTAATGTGAAAGATGATGCAATAATTATTTAGTTTTGTAAGAATGAGACAACCACAATAACATTTGATACACAACACGTTTGATGTATCGTTTTGAAAAAATTCGATGGATGTAGATGTATCACTTTCAAAAAACTAATGCACTTCGCTGTACATTTAGAATGATTTATGTATCGTTTACAGAAAATTCGTAAAGACCATCGTGTAGCCCTATAGAGATTGAGTACGAAACGACAAAAAAAACAATTTTGAGATTTTGATTGATGTATTGCTTTGTGAAAACGCTCCTTTATCATATGATAAATAAATGATGAATGATTTTATTTTTGTAAGTAGGTTGGTACACACAGTAGAGGCAGTTTCCGATTTATACAAGATTTGAGTTTATTAAGGCTTAGTTCTTGAATGTGGCTAGGAAGTTTATTATAAAACGTTTACATTGACATTTAAACGAGCCACCAATTTTCTTGAGCCTAGTAGTAGGAACAAAAACATTTTTTTTTTTTTTTTTTTTAATCTTTATTTATTTGATAGGGTTTTATCACTTAGTGATAATGTCACCCCCGTAACAGAAAATATTCAACAACTTAAAACTATACAATGGGTAATAAACAGATAATGTGTGACAGGTGATATGTCCTACTTGAATAGTGTTGTCCCTATTCTTTTTGGTAAATAATCATCAAAAGTCGACTCAACATCCTAGCCTCCTCCGACAATGGGGACGCTAAAATGCTGTTACATGCCCCCACTTCAAATCTCACCTCAGGAGAATAGTGCCTATCGTGTATATTCCGGTCACATTCCATCAGCACGTGGTAAATATCTTCAATCACCCCACAAACTTCGCAGTTTGGGGAGGTACTTTTGCCCATTAAATATTTAAATTTATTCGATGGGATGTGGCCCGAACGCATCCTCAGCAGAGCTACTACATATTTCCTATCCATCTCCCTTCCTTCAAACCATGGGTAACGAAGCAGTTCAGACTGGATGGTTTTATACCAGATTCCCTTTAACTTTGATCGTTCATCAAAATATTCGTGCCATCTTTGTCTGCATAGATCTTTGACGTGACCAAGCCAATCTGAGTATAATGGTGTGCATGTGTAATTAATACCCTCATAAGATGCTTGTTGGGCTGCTAAGTCTGCTTCCTCGTTACCCATGATTCCAATATGTGAGGGAATCCATTGAAAAGTGACGGTTTTATTCATAGACTGCATCTTACAAATTGACTCTAAAATATTTATGGCTATCGGGCTCCCTCGAAGACTCGAGGGTACTCGAGCCAAATGTTGGAGGCTGCTTTTTGAATCCGAAAATATGACAAAGCTCTCCTGATCTATACTCAGTAAATACAACAGGGCTTCAGAGATAGCTATGAGTTCACAATACATAATAGAAATCGTGGCATTAATTTTGAATTTAGCTTTAGTATCAAGTTGAGGATCAAAAAAAGCAGCTCCTAAGTCTGAACCAACCTTGGAGCCGTCCGTGAACATTTTATAGTGTCGACTAAACTTATCATCTATCATTTTTACACACGTATTTTTAAGATCCGTTACATTATTCAGTCTTTTTGCCGAACTTATACCCTCAATTTTATCATTTATTACATTAGATAGATCTATATTGGTTACCCAAGTGTCCAAGGAATAAATATCTAGCATCGGACTGGAGTACAAAGGCATTTCTGAGTAAACTCTGTGGACATCCACTAATAATGGCAGTTTTTTGTTTCTCCAGTACAAACCTTGGCATTGTTCAGACAGCTCCTCCAAGGTATTAATAAGAGTATTATTACAAATCGATTTAGATCTTAAATAAAATTTGCCTGTTAGAAACAGTCTCCGAACAAATAAAGGTTGAAGGCATAGCTCACTTTCCATTACATGGATAGGCGTGCTTCTAATAAATCCTCCTATGATTCTCATCGCTTGATTCTGGACTTTGTCAAGCTTAAGAAGATGACAGTTGGCACAGTTTCCGTACAAAAAGGAACCATAATCCATCCTACTTCGAATTATGGCTATGTATAGCCTTCTAAGATGTTTGGGATGTACCCCCCATTTAGTACCAGCTAATATTTTGAAAATATTTAAATAACGACAAACTTTTTCCCGTATCTCGTTTACATGTTTACCCCACTTTAAGGAACTGTCCAACCACATTCCAAGGTATTTGACATACTTGACTTGTTCAATAGGGCTGTTATTAACAGTTAGATGGATCATTTCCTTTCTACTCCCTCTACTAAAAAGGCACACCCTTGTCTTCTTATGGGAAACATTTAGACCTAAATCAGTCATCAACCCCTGAAAAATATGTAACGCGTTCTGTAAATGGTATACTGAATCGGATAATCTCTTCTGTATGTCATACAAAATGAAGTCGTCAGCATATTGCGAAATGTACACATTCGTTATGCTTCTACAAACATTGATTGTGGCCGCATTAAATAGTAAAGGGGATAGAGGGTCTCCTTGAGCAATGCCTATACCAGTAATTCGACATAATAGGCTGTTATCCTGTAGTTCAATGAATAAATGTCTCTGATGAAGATACTGCCAAAGATAATTACAAATAACGAAGCCCACCTCCAAGTTATCCAAAATACCCAAAAGAGAGGTCAAGTTTATGTTATTGTAGGCACTTTCAATGTCTATGAAACAGCCAACAGCTGGCACACTTTTAGAGAAACCAGTTTCAACCCGTGTAACCAACCTAGATAGACCATCATAACACGACTTAAATCTTCGGAAGCCCGTGGTGTCACGGGATAATAAATTATTCTTCTCCAGAAACCATTCAAGCCTGCGTGTTATGATGGTATGAAGTATCTTACAAAAACATGATATAAGCGCAATAGGCCTAACATCCGCGTCTGAGCCTGGATCTCCTCCCGGCTTCGGTATAGGAATAATTTTAACTTTTTTCCACTGCTCTGGTACGAATCCGGATAGCATAAACTTATTATAAATGGAAGTCAACATAATTATAGCAATATGGGGTAATTTTTTTATCATAGAATATGAAATATTATCATGACCTGGGGCTGAATCTGTTTTTTTTATTGAGTTAATTACTTCCTGTACCGAAACCGGGTTGGACAATTGCGTGTTACAAGAGGTAAATGTAGGAGTTGGTGGAGATACGTAGTCTGGGGCCAGACTTCATAGCAATCGTTCGGCTTTTCCTTGGTCAACAAAATATGTAGCTGATTTGTATCCTTTGATCCATCTCATGCGCTTCCACATTTCGCTTGAAGAAGTTACATTATCCATGTCATTGCAAAATCCCTGAAATGATTTATTCCTGGCTTGTCGTATAAGCCTTTGCGCCTCACTCACTTTCCTTTGTAAAGCCTCCAGATTTTGTGGGTTGGGATTGCCTCTAAAAGTTGCCAGTGCAAGGCGTCTCTGTGCAACAATATGTGATAATTTTTGATTCCAATATGGTTTTGGTATGAATTTGTCTGACTGAAGAGGGTTCTCGCTCACTCTTATCGTAGGTATATATTGATCCGCTGCAGAGTTTACAATATTTATAAATGCGTTATATGCTGATTGATGATCTAAAGGTAGCTCCCAGTTTTCTAATTCCGATTCAATTTTCCCAGTGTAACTTTGCCAATCTGCCTTCTTAAAGTTCCTCCGTTTTTTAAACATAACTGATTTATTATTTTCTAAGCAAGTCTTAATTATCATATGGTCACTTCCCAGGTTTTCATTCATGACCCACCATTTTAATTTTAAAGCCAAATCTGTTGAAACAATAGTTACATCTGGGGAAGATTTTTGTATAACCCCGTTGACCAATTTCAAACGTGTATGAGTGTTATCGTTAAGTGTACATAGGTTGTTGTCCATGACAGAATCAAAAATCTGATTACCTCTTGTATCAGTTCTGGAAGACCAGTTTGAGTGGTGACCGTTCAAATCACCTGCAATGAGAGCTTTGTGTTGTGATATTGAAAACACTTCATCCCAATCACTTCTGCACGTGTGCACTGACGAGGGGCAATAGATAGAGATGATATTCTCCAGATGAGAGCAGTTGAGTAATTTTATGTGTACAATTTGAATTTGTGCATTTGAAATATTTACGTTACATTGTGTAGCCTTGATAGAATGGTGGGTAAAAACAGCTGTACCTCCATACCCATCGTCACGATCTGCCCTGAATATATTGTATCCGTTGAGTTTGACTATACTCTCTGGGTCAAACCAAGTTTCACTGAGAATTGCTATGTGAATTTTCTCCTGATTCAATAACGCTTCGAATTCCGTTATCTTTGGTCGTAAGCTCTGGGCATTCCATTGTAGAATATTAATTTTTAAATGTCTGTGTTTGCGGTTGTTATCCATTGTTTTATGTTAGATAAAAAAGGCAGCTCCGTTATGTAATCCATCATAAAAGATGTAAGCCACTCAAAGATCACTTTCGCGCAATCTAACACTTTATTTTCCAGATTAGTCCCGTTGTCCCAAATTTTTTCCTTTAATTTATTCCATAACCATTCCCAACTCTTTTTCTTCTTTTTGTTTGTTATATCAGTTTTTTCTGTTTTTTCGCTATGTATTTCAGAGTCACTGTCAGAAAGTGCCGCCCAATTAATCACGGTATCTGTTTTTTGTTTATTTTTCGGGTTGACGCCATCCTTTTTATTACTGTCTTGTTGTATTACTGTAGACTTCTTGTTTGCTTTTGAATTTAAACTTTTTACCTTTTTTAGTGTGTCAGCAAATGTTTCTTGGGGTTGTGTTATCTGTTCTGTATTCGCTTCTGGTCTTAACACTTGGTGATGTTCTTTTTCCGTTTCCTGTTCTTTTTCTTCGGAATTCTTCTCATAATTTGGTTCTGGCGGCACGTACAGTGTTAAAGCTCTCTTGTATGTGCAGTTAAACTCTGCCATCAATTCTCTTAGCCTTCTTTCTCTTAAATATATTGGGCATGTGCGAGATAACGCCATATGTTTTCCGGAGCAGTTATTGCATTTATAAGCCGTAGTATCACAATTAGGGTGCGACTTACTACATTTTGGGCATATATTCTTGATTGATGAACATACTCTAACTGTATGCCCAAATCTCCAACAGCGTGAACATTGCGTGACGGGGAATTGGTAGGGATTCACTTTCACCCTGGTATCAAAGATGTATACGTAGGTAGGTAAGGAAGATCCTTTAAAAGTTACTCTGACTGATTCTCCAGGTTCCCATTGTCCACTATTTGTGTTGCGCCGTTTCAATCTTTTAATGCCTATGATCTCTGTGTCACAGCTCACACCCTCCATTATTTCTTCCTCAGATGATTCTAAGTCTATATCTTTAATAACGCCATAAGTTTCGGTAATCTCCAGTGTTTTCTGACATCTAAGTCCTTTTTCTTTCAAGCTATTTGACTCAGTTAATTTATCCGCACTCTCCTCGTTACTAAACTGTATTAGAACCTTAAACGCATTAATATATTTTATACTTGTTATGTCTGGAATATTTTCTGTTTTTAACAGTTTTGCTAATCCAAACTGTTTAGGTAACTTTTCTTTAGACGTTAAGCTAATTTCTATTTTATTTTCCGGAATTCTTATCTCATCATGAACATAACTAGTTCTGGCAAAACGCTTACCCCGTCTCGTAATGTTTGTCCACATTTCTTCTTGGTCTTTCAGTCTATTTCTTTTACTTGATCTCGCTACATCGATTTCCTCACTATTTTGTACAATTTCTTCTGGTACCTCCATATTCTCACTATTACTGATACTAATAATCTCACCACAATATTCTATGTCATTATTCACATTATCTGTCTCAATTGATTGGTCATATTCGGGATCGCTGCTATCCATTAGTAATTAGCATTTTACATCGATGAATGATACGCACGGTCGAACGATGTGTGTCGCAACCGGTTCAAACTCACACAGTATGCGCGTCTACCGTTGACAAGCGCCCGCGCGCAACTGAACATTTGTTTTGTTCCTAATATTTATGTTATGGATATCACTGTTTTTTTTAACAGATTAATATTTCTATGTACATACAAAAGATTTTCATAAATGTACTGAGAAGGTACAGTCATTATATTAATCTCTTTAAATTTGTGTCTGATGGAGTGTCTGGGAGTTAATTTATAAAATGAACGAATTGCCGTTTTTCGTAAAACAAAAATTGACCGAAAATCGGCGGCATTTCCCCACAACAGAACACTGACCACATCACACTATTAAAATAACTATTGTATACTAAACGGGCTGTCTCTAAATCGGCGTATGCTGCAGAGCTAAGCTTTTTTGACAATTTATCTATATGGGGGCACCATTGAAGCTTGGCATCCAAAGTTATGCCTAAGAATACTGTGGTGTTTTCAGGTTTCAACTCTTCACCCTTTATAAGAACACTAGTTTCTACTTGTCTAACATAAGGTATCGTAAACTTAATACATTTAGTTTTCGTCGTGTTAAGAAGTAGGTTATTGACTAAACTACTTTAGCGAGGGCGCTATTTACATTGTCAGTAACCAGCTGCTGACGTTTGAGTTTAAATAAAAGTGAAGTATCGTCTGCAAACAACACTATATCATGATTATCCTTTATGAGGTAAGTCAAGTCATCATTATAAATAAGAAATAAAAATGGGCCAAGAATTGGGATCTAAGGGAACTCCAAACTTACTATAGATCCAGGTGATCTTTTTCCGTTAACATCGACTCTCTGAATCCTCTCACTTAAGTAAGAAGATCCAGATAGGCGTTTCGGTTTCCGTAGTGGTGCAGTTTCCTGATTAAAGTTTCATGAAGAATACAATCGAATGCACAGGACCAATCGCAAAAGGTGCCCAAAACATGTCCTAAAACTTCAATCAGTAGTCGAACGACCCCTTGTAAAACCGAACTTGTGTTATGCAGTAATTTGTGTTTATCAAAAAATCTTAGCATTTGATCTAAAATTAGTTTCTCAAACATTTTACTAAAGGTAGCACTGAAATAGGTCTATAATTAGTAGGGTCTGATTTACTACCCGATTTAAACAATTGAAGTATTTTACTGTTTTTCATAAGATCAGGAAACTCACCATGGTCAATACAATTATGAAAATAACAGCTAAAGTGGGTGCTACAATATTTATAATAGATTTAGAAACATCCACAGAATTACCCCATAGATCTGCGGTCTTTTTAACGTTTAATGTGTGAAAGGTTTTAATTACATATCTACAGGTGACATACTGGAAATTTTATTCAGAATCACAAACTGGAACGTTTTCTTAAAGTAAAGACTGCAGCAGTGGGCGATGAGTTTAGAGATTTAGTAGTCGAAACGGGAATCTCTGCAAAAAAAAACGAAGACTTGACTTCTGACTTGACAACTTGAGAATCTGATTTAATTATATTGCCATCAATACCAAGGCTGTAGTCACTACTTCGGTTGCACGACCTTCCCGTTTCGCTATTAATGATATTCCGTGTCATTTTAATTACATTACGACAATTTTTAATCTTTGAACTCAAGTGACGTGACTTGGCCATGCGACAAACTTTTTTAAATAATTTCGAATAATTTCTAACATATAAATTATATTCAGCAGTGTTTATACAAGTCCGTTCATCATACAACCCATTACCTTAACCTTACTTTTGATATGCTCAAAATAGTTATCTGTTTGAATTGTGTGATTGCCACCTTACAAAAGGTTGTCTTTGTAAGCATTCAAATCCGATTCAATTGTCGATGAAAGAAGAGAGAAGTTTGCTAATGAAGTATTTTAGAAATCGTAGTCTTGGATAGGAAAAAGTGCTTCACCCTGTTTCTACTGGCTTGTATACCCCGTCTTTTGTGTTTTTATACATTTATGACATTTTCTGTTTAATATTCTTTGCAGATCCTATATCATTCAATAAGAGTAACTAGCTGCTAGCGCTAAGTTTTATGCAAAACAAATAGGGTCAGACGTAAAAATTACAATTGAGTAAAAAACTTTTTTATTCCAAGCTCACATCACAATAGCAGGCAAACCGAACTACAGAGAATAAAGTTTGCAGTTGTTTCCCCGAGAGCCCCTTTGGTTTGAGTCCAGTCCGCCACCGTGAGAGACATCCTCCGTACTTCGACACGGCTCCTTTACCCTATACAGCTATATAGGGCTATGGGCGAAATGACCTATTTGGATTTTATGCGCCGCGAGACGGACTGTAAAGAATTCCACTAGCACGCTACATAAGCCCAAAACCCGATCGCCGTCCTACCGTCCTCGCCACCGAGGCCCGCCGCGACTCCCAAATCGACGCCCCTCCCGACCCTTGCTCGAGCCAGCCCGCGCCGCTGAGCCTGTAGCTTTAAATTCGTCTCTAAATAATACCAATCCTGATCCAGCTAGTCATTTGCTGCCCTCTTCCAGCGAGCGTCCCTAAGCCGAGGTCCGTACCCCACAGGGGGTGCCCTTAGCGTTGTCGCTTAGTTTTTAGTTAGTATTTAAGTTTAAGTCCTGGCTGGAGGCCTTAATTTATTAGGGCAACCACAGGCAAGTCCGCTTAAGCAGACGACAACCGCATAGGTTGACCTGCGAGATGCCAAACAAACAAACAAAAAACAAACTAATGTTCACTATTTGGTACAGAAATAAACATTTTGTATTTGTATTTGTATATTATAATGAAATTATCTTTATTGTAATCTTATTACTATGTTTTATGAATTGCATAATTTAAGTAATTGAAATTGTTTTTAATCTGTTTTGGTTTTGTTACTATAGCTAGCTTTATAGTATATTACTTATTGCTTTAAATATTTGTTAATTTTGGTAATGCTCGTCTAGTGGCAACCACTGATCTTTAAATATGATTTATTTGCGGATAATGTAGTGGACTGCAACATTACTCCTTAAAAAGTTTGTAAACTATTGTATTATGTATATGTTGTAGTTGTTTATTATCCCTTAATAAACTAAAATAAAATAAAAAATAAAAAAAATTACGAACTTACAATGCCCAAGAATATGTTTGCGAGAATTTGTGCAAACACTGAAGTAACATTCACTAAGGGTGGATTTCACAAACATAACTGAACGCGATCAGAACATAAACTACGTTTAAGAGCTGTTAGTGTCATAATTTTCTATGAAATTTTGACACTGACAGCTCTTGAACGCGTTTAGTAACATTGTTAAAATCGGCACTTAGCAATACACGAACATTTTGATCAGTAAAAGGACATTACAGTAATTAATTACGCTTCTCAAAAGACTCTAAACAACATCGCACGAATATTGAACCCAATCTATACGTGTAGTCTACAGTAACACTTTCCTACGACCACACAATTCTGTCCTTATAAATAATTCCAAGTAATACGTCAAGCTGGTGACGTCATAAGCCGCACGGCAGGGAATTATAGACTTATTACACTCCACGGGAAAGCACGTAAGGTGATACTTTGCCTGTAACAAGGGCGGAGTGAGACTTGTACGCCCGTCAATCCGTCTGATTATGTTACTGTCGGATGATAATGTCGTGCGGCGTAGCTTAATGAGTTCTGATGAATATATTTAGGTAATAAATATACCTACCTATTTTTGTTAGTTTAATTGTTTATAGTAATACCAGCCTGTTATTGTCCCACTGCAGGGCAAAGGCCTCTTCTCGTACAGAGCACCACGCTTGCTCAAGACAGGTTGGCGATTTTAGACTCATGATAACTAAAAATTATAGATTCAGTTGTTATAATTATCTTGTAAATATTAGAGAATTTGCTATGATGTCATATATTACTTACCCCTAGGGGGGTTTCTGTGTTGAGCTGCATGATTACTGACAAATGCGTGCACTGAATGGACAGGTCCACTCAATCTTTGTAGTTATTTACTCAAAAGACAATTTCTGACACCAATCTACATGACATGACCAAGATTATATCTCGACTTTAAAAATAGACTGTGACCTGTGAGTTTGTTTTGGCCTTTCTTCTCAGAGTAGTCAGATAGGAAATCCCGATCTCATTTAGTTTAAATATAATTATGATTGACATGTAATAGAGCTTGTACAAAGATTTTAACCCACAACCACGAGGCGAGGCCAAAACCACTGGGCCAGCATGACTGTAATTTGCATATTTTTTGCATTAACATAATCATTTTTAAGATGGGCAATCGCTACATGTTAAAAACTATTATTCAGCTGCATCCGCAATCTTGAATCCGACCGCTGTGGTTACCAAAAGGCTAGGCAGATTGATTCACATAATTATTTTCAAAAACATTATACATTATATTACTACAGCTTTTGATCTAATGATTACATTCATAAGGCAAATAGAAACTTATAGGTACCATTTTAACAATAAATGGTAATACAACTTTTGTAGTTGCGTATGGTTTGGTTTTTAATTTGAGAACTACCAAGATTCTGTACCTGAATGAATGAAATGCACCGGCCCCAGCGTCGTTTAACCAGACTCGATTTATCGAATGAAGCCCAAGATTTGCGCTAGCCCCTGAAGCCTCATGCTACATGTTGCTACAAAGACTATTGCATATAAAGAATAGACCGTGGGGCACTATAATGGTAGGGAGGACGTGACCTTAGGATAGGAGGGGTTTTGAGTCTACCAAGTAAGCACCTTAAAGTAAGAATTGGGCTAGTGGAAAAACGTCGCGTCTCTGCTATGCTGTGTTGTTCCAATATCTTCGTCTAAGGTCTCGCTACTATCCGTTTCAGGTTTCTTGTATATCTCGCTAGCAGCCGTTTTGATCTAACAAGGTTCTGTACCGGACACAAAATTCGATACTCTTAGTGCAGAAAAATAAATGTAACAAATGTTTCTGACACAAATCCTGTTCATACAATCATAATATTAATACATAAACTCACGCCTTTTTCGCATAGGGATAGGCAAAATTTACAGACCACCACCATCTACGATTTTTTCAAACTCCTGTTTTTTCGTTACGTTCACCAATCTGGTCATGCACGATATTTCTGAAGTACATCAACAGTATGGTCATGCCCTTCTCGGCTTCGGTTACCCATATTATCCTTATCACCCTATTATCAAATCTTCAGCCAATTCAGACGTCCATACGTCTTAACCGTTATAAAAAAACTTTAAGTACTTTTTAAAAGTCTACAAGTTGACGCCCCGCGCGTTTCCCAGTTGCTCCCCCGTCCACCAACTCACGCAGAAAGATGACTAAATAATCGAGTCTTCCATTTCTTCTGTCACTAACAGATCTGTATACAGGGTGGAGAAAAGGGGTGCCTGTAAGACGGATCGAAATAAGAATAACATTACAAACAAATAATTAAATATTAAACATGCGTACATAATTATAATAATGTTGTTATTTATTTAAAAGTGCCGTCACCTAAAAGGGTGCGACACGTTATGGATTTAAATTTTGGAAACGTAAAGCGATAGCGCCAGCGTATCCCGCAAAAATCAAATTTTGTTACGTTATTTGCAATTTGCAGGTCAGTTTCTATTATTTCATGAAATCATAACATTTAATGGCTTATAACTTAGAGAATTATAATTAACATTATGATTATAATTCTGCATACATACATACTTGTTATGGTGGTGAAACATAATGTTTCATTATACAATCTAGAAAGAAAGATAGAAACTGACCTGACCTGCATTTTTTGACCGCTTAAAAGAAAAAGCAGTACCCCATTATTTACGGCTAACCTATTTATATGCTCAAACCATTATTAATAGCAATGTTTCTCACAAAAAAGTCCCAAAATCCCACAATTTTTTACAGCCTGTCAGTAGTAGTACAGTTACTGAAAATCAGAATGCATTACGTTTCCCGACTCGCCTTTTGTAGTATTTAAGTGGTCGTTAGATCTTCTATCGTGTCATATAAAAGCTTTTTACGTCTTCTTATAGAAGTTACGATTTTTATATAGACAGTCATTTGCCGACATGGCGACTATAAACGCAATCTGGAGCCCTTTTCAACCGTATTGGACGAACGAGGCTCGACTCGATTGTTATTATTCGATACTTGGTGAAGCTTTGAATATTTTTCTTTAGAGGAACGTTGTTTTTTTAAGAATGGTTCCCGATTTCAATTCCATCGTGTCCCGATAAATGTCGGGAAGCTTTTTTTTCGTTTTCTCGCTTACTTGGAGTTGTTATTGAAACAAAAGTGTTTTGTTCAAGTGGGTAGCTACTCGGTTTTGCTTGCAACATTTTGAGCGTATTTGTTATTTTAGGTTACAGCAGATTTTCCCTAAAAAATAATAAGGTTAAAAAAAGGTTTTTGTGTTTGGTGAGACTTGAATAACTTCGGATTCAGATTATAGTCGTAGAATATTGATTGTTTATTTTATAAATTCAATAAAAAAACTGAAACTACGAATGCTCTAAATTTGTGACTCAATATAATTCACAAGTCACGTCAGATTATGGTATAAATAACTTAGTAAACACTTACCAAATCGACAAAATAATAAATTTATTGCAAAGGCAATAATCCTAGCGAGAGGGTTCCAATCTCCTCAACCCAATATGAAGCCTCCGTGTAGAATGTCTGAGATTTAATATTATAAAGTACTCGTGTCCATTGACACGACATGACACGACACAGATCCGTGTATATTGCGACACACGACACACTTGACACGCAATACGTCAGATATCCTATTACGAAGTTAGGCTCGGCTTATTGAATGAATATTAAAAACTCTTCTTTATTAAGTTATGGTGTCGTTTAGGGTTGACACAGACACCGCTTTAGAATTGGATTAATAAAAAACAATAATTGACAGCCTGTCATATTAATTAAATTATCGTTTTGAACACAGTTATTCCTATATTTAAATAGAAACAATGCTCATAATCAACATCGTTAAATAATTTACTTTGTGACAACCAAACATCTATTTATATATCAAAAGATACGCTTATAATCAAGCATGAAATATTTTTTTTGGCCTGCAAGGTTATTTTGGCGAGCGGGTAAAATCAAAATTTACGCCGAAATCTTGTTTTTAGGGTCCATCTGTCTGTCTGTCTGTCAGTCTATCAAGACCTCTTTCTCAAGAACGCGTGAAGGTAAAAAGTTGAAATTATATGATATTTCCCGTTGACCTAGAATCATGAAATTTTGGCAAAAAGCATAGTTTTATTTCGATGTGGAAGACCATGTTTTTCAACTATAATATTGAGTTTGTTCTTGGGACTACATCCCAACTACGGAATCCTTTATTGTGCGTGGGCCGATACGCACTTGTTTTAAAACATTTCACAAAACATTTGAAGAAATGGTTACCAACAGCGCCCTCTGTCAACGTCTTTCGTCCAAAAGACCCTTGTAGCAGGGTGAATCACCTCTATATACTAAGGTGATTTGGCATGAATGTAAGTAATGTACAGAAAATATTTGGAGGTATGTCTTTATCAGGAAATATAAATGTTACAGTTGCTTATTACCGTGGGCAAAACTACCGCAATGATTCCTGCCTTTGCTAGAAACTGCGTCGAACTTATTATTAGGTGCGAGAGCTCTCACTGGTTCAGGGAATGTTATATTATAATGCAGCGATATAACGCAATAATGTTCTTTGGGTTACCAATTGATGTTGCGGCTTGTTTTAACTGTTATTGCAGGACTTCAAGGTTATTGTCAAACTTAGATGATCTAGTTGATCTCAAGCGCTACTGCCAAGGTCTTCGGTTCGATTTGAGTTTTCCATCTGGAATTTCTCAATAGCAGGCTCGCCCTTTTTTACATGGGACTCAACTAGCGAAATTTGGGTGTGTATGAGTTTGGTGGCTCCTCTGCGTAAGTTAGTCAGTGTGGAATACGCGTGTTATGTTAGAATTTTGGTTCAATGATAATAATGGTAAACAAGACACCTATAAGTTATTGGATTTTTTAAACATATTCACACAGATTAATTAAGAATGAGCGTTGAAAAAATAACAAAATACTATTCGTTACGAGAAGAAAACCTACAGGATGGCTTAAAATGTAAGCTGATAAAGTTTTAATTAATATCAAACTCACGACGAATATGTTCAAGAATTAACGAAATAGAAATTGTTCGATCTTTTTCTGTAATTTTATGAAAATTATATCAGGTTACATTATTGGCTTTTATTTCTCGCGTGGGCGACAGCTACTTCCAGTTAAGGCTCGCGCTCATTTGGCCACACTTGTCTACATTTTGTCTTATAAGGCTGACAATATTATTTAAAAGAGTGTTCATGGAGTTTCTTGCCCGTTCTTCTCCATAGTGACCTACTGCGCTTTGGAATGGGCAACTAGCTTCATATTTCTGACTGACCGATTCCTTGACAATTCAAAAGTGCCTGTAAATGGTTTAATTGAAATAAATGATTTGAGTTTGAGTTTGTGTTTGAGTTTGAGTTTGAATAGCTAAAGCGCGGTCACTGTCAGACTGCATAGAAAAGAAAGAGAAAAGCGATAACACAACGCTGGTAATTTATTGTAATAAATTGAGCAATTATCTATTTACAAAAATTCTAATGATTGGACAAAAAAAAAACACTATTACGTTGTTGTAGAATAATCTGACAAAAAACAGAATTATTGTATGTTTAATGGTTTTTAATCGTTAAAAAACATTTATAATTACAATTAGTTGTTTTATGTTTTAAACACACTTTATACGGTTAAATTTAGGTCGTTCTGGAACCGAAAGTCATGAACTCGATCATCGAACTCGAAACGATTGAGACCAATACTTAAAAAAAAAAAAACAAGAAAAACCAAATTTATTGTTTTTGTGTTGTGAATAATTATCAAATTTGGATACCGTTCGCTGATACGTTTTAAACACCTACGCATTGAGCGGAATAAGCGTTACTTCGAGTTCTCATTAGTTCACTCGATATTGGCGCAATTTTTCAACGCGGCTCACAGCGGATGTAATGTGCGGTTAGTATTTCCAGCCGTGGCGTGGGTTGACGGACAAGGTAATTGAAATGAAATGAAATTAATTTACTTGGCAGAATATAGTTACTTATATAATGACAAGGTAAAAGAGAGACTTGTTGACGCGTTGTTATCGGTTTTGGTTGTTTTGAATGATAAGTATTGTCAAAAATAATTAAGGTTTTTTTAATTTTTTTTATTAAATTTGTTGTGTATAAGTACCTATGTGTAGCCTAAGCACATTTATTCATATATTAGTATTAAGTAGAGAGTCGTAATAAAGCACTCGTAACGTACACAAGTATTTTGATTGTCTCCCCGCAACCCACACACTTCAAAAGTATTACGAAGGCTTTTCTTTTAAGTGAATTTGGGAAAATGTATTAGTTTTCAAATAACACACATATAAAAAGTTGGATGAGGTAGAAAGACAGTCTTTATTTAAAATTATTCACTCACAGCTCGAAGCAAAACAAGTATTTTCTACTTTTACATTAATTAATGAGGCATCTTCTAACAAAAATACAATTAACCGAGTCCGGTCCCCGCTGCTGGTCGTTGCTGCAGCACATGAAATGGACTCAGTCTATGAAGAGGGGAAAATAACCATACTGCGTACCGTGGTAGGATCCTGTCTCTGTTTCAGGAACTAGAACCAACCGTCAATGTCTCAGCTCAACGACTGTCGGATCAGGTGCGGGTCATCCAACGCAATCGTATGTTGGACAATGCCGCACTTGATAGGCTGCGCTCAGAGATACTGAGCAACCTTATCGTCTCGACTCCGGCAAAAAGCGGGGTACAAGTGTCACTCATTGATCTACCGCGGTCCAATCATGAATCATGGCGTTGAAGTAGAAGATGACAGGGTTACCACAGTTAGTAGCCAATGCAACGACCGATTGTGGAGCGCACTGGAGGATGAGTTTCGCGAGATTAGGTCTACGCCGACCGAACTTAGACCGCAATAATCACGCCTACCTACGCACAAAAAAAATAGGGCGCTGGTGTGTGCCCTGGACTAGCAACTTAAGAAAGTATTTAAGAACAGCTCTGATCTCGTTGATACACACACGATCGTGTATTGTGCGGCTGTTGCGGCATGTCATTTAGCTAACGTCAAGTTTCCAAACCGTGACGGAGCTACTCAATCAAAACCTAAAGCAGAACTTTGTGCATTGGCGAGCCGTATTCGGCGGTACAAGCGGCGATTTGATCGATACACACAGAATCGCATGTTCCAGAACGATGAAAGGATGGGTGTATAGAGCTTGGGAGCGACCTGAACAAAATGTGATGTATGTATGTATGCCGCCCAGATGATGACGCCACAAGTGCATTCTGGTGCAGCATCTGGTGAGTGCCCGTCCGTCCCACGGAACTCAAGAATTATAGACCGATTACTTGTTTGTCGGCGGTCTATAAACTTCTTACATATATTTTAAGAGCGAAAATTAATACACACATTGACAGTTATGCGATTATGTCTGCCTCTCATAATTGATGTAAGAAAGAGTCCCGAGGTACTAGGAGCTACTTCTCATCGACATGACCATTAGCCAACAGGTTCGTCGCTCCCACAAGGATCTGTCGATATGCTGGATAGATTATAAGAAGGCCTACGACTCGGTGCCACATACATGTCTTATGAGGGTGTTGGAGATGTACAAGATAGATGCAACTCTACGTACCTTCCTTAAGTCCTATAGGGGGCAATGGAGGACGGTCCTTCGCTATCCAGGGTGTCAACAGCTCCAGGGGAATGACGAGCCTGTCTGAATTAAACGGGAAATATTTCAGGGCGACAGTTTGAGTCCACTTTGGTTCTGCCTAGCTCTAAAGAGCCTCTAAACACACTGCTGGAAGATTCAGGTCTAGGCTATCGGTTGCAGAGAGGTTGTCAGGTCATATCTCACCTTGTGTACATGAATAATTTGAAACTCTTTGCCCTCAACAAATTGCGATTGATGTAGCTATTGAAAGTAACTGAAACATTCAGTAGCGCCTTTAGGATGGAATTTGATGTGGACAAACGTTCAATCATGCATATAAAGCGCGGTGAGATTATCGAATCCGAAGGAATTCAACTTTCGGATTCCATACTCCTAAAATTCCTATCTTCATCCAAAAGCGAATGTCGGAAGCATTAGGCATCAACGTTATTGACATGAAGCAATCGTTGAAAGATCGCTTCTTTGGCCACCTGAAGAAGGTATTAATTAGTCTTCTTTCGGCCGGAAATAAGGTGCGCGCCTTCAACGATTGGGTCATGCCGATTTTGATGTACCCTTGCGGCATACTCAAATGGACTCAGACCGAACTCGACGCCCTGGATAGGCGGGTAAGTACACTGCTGACCACAAATCGGTTGCATCACCCATGATAATCGTTGATGAGACTGTCCAACCCACGAAACTGCGGGGATCGAGGCTTTTAAAATGCGAAGTCCCTCCACAACCGCGAGGTGTGCAGTCTCAAGGAATATTTTAAAAGCCGAAGTGGGTATGCACCGTGATGTGGTTGCAGTGGACAAGGGACTCACCCCGCTCTCCATGTCTAAAGAGAACTGGCACAGACCTGTATTACTTACTACCGATGACCGCAAGGCGGTATGGCAAAGCAAGGAGCTTCACGGGTGCTTCTATCGGGCTCTTCATGAGTCTGGTGTAGATTTCCTAGCGTCCATATCCTGGCTACGTTTTGGTGACCTTTTCGGGGAAACTGAGGGTTTCCTTGAAAACTGGACGAAGTTATCTTCCCTTCAACTACCGGAGACATATTACGGGACGGTTGACGTGTGTCGGGCATGCCACCGTCCGGGTGAGTCCATCAGACATATTATCTCTGGCTGTTCTCGTCTGGTTAACGGCGTGTACTTGCACAGGCATAACCATGTAGCCAGGATTATTCACCAGCAACTTGCTTTGAAATATAAACATGTGGATTCTTAGGTACTATAGTATATGCTACTTATACTTACAATATTGTTCATCATTCATTCATTCATGTCCCGTATCATATCCTTTTATTTGCTAGCATTTTACGAATCGTTCTAAAACGATTTCTTTTATAATATCTTTAAAAAATCGTTCATTGTTTACATTTTCCATTGTTGTGACACAAGTCAATTGTCAAACTGTCATTAAATTTTCTCTTTTAGTCTATGAAGATTACTTTTTGGTTTATATAACTTGAATTATTTTTATCAATAGGTTTAGCTGAAATATTGTATTTTGTATATAATTACCGATTACTAACTGAATTTCGACATCTACAATAATTAATAAGGACACGCTCATACTCGATCGTGGAGGTTTTAATACGTCTTGGCTGAACACACAGGCTGGTTTTATGACTGGCAGATGAGATGTCAGAATGAAGAAAAACTATTTTGAAACTTCAAAAAACGTCAAAAATTAATTCTGGAAAAGGAATATTTTCCTATAAAAGAAAAGTATGAAGCACCTGATGGGAATTCCGCGTCTGGACCCGTTTCACTAACCATCTGCCTGAGGATACGGCGTCCGGGTTTTATCAACAAACACCTATCAATTCTACGTCTGCACTCTGCTGAGTAACCATCTGCCTGGAGATTTTACGTCGAGCTTTGTCGAAGGAGACTGGCACTCTAAAGTGTCCCTTCGACGCCTGAAGACCCTTTTTCTCCACCTCCTCCTCCGGACTTCAATTCAAGCCCCTATAATAACTTCAAGTGTCGCGTGAACCGTATTGTGTTATTTTTATATTCCGACTTGTATTTTTTAGTTCATTTATTAAATCATCTCTTCAAAGTCTATTTGCATCCTATCTTTCATGTAGTTACAGTACCGTATAACAAGTATGTGCCTGACCCAGTTCTCGAAAATGATATTGTCACGTTGTACTGGGATCGGTCTATCATTACCGACAGGACTATTATCGCTTATAAGCCTGACACAGTAGTGATATTTGAAAAAATATTTAAAAATGCAGCAAAATGAAGATATAAATAAATAAACGAAATATTACAATTAATACCTACACTAAAATTAGAACATTTCAATGTATTCCATCGTCTAAACACAGTATAGACGGCCACATGCAATTTTTTGCACCGTAAATACTTACTTCCTACTTTTCAATCTTAAAACAAAATTTTAATGCTAGTTATCTTCAAACAAAACAATTTAAAATCAGAGCTTGCGTTCTACGACCTCTAAAAGCAGACACCAAGCAATTTGTTATTCACAATAATATCAATTTATCCTACCCTACTGTCGGGTTAACAAACGGTCCGTCGGACAAAAGTAATCTTAATATTTGATTAACAATTCGTCTGCAGCACAGGAGCGATCGGTACGAAGAACTAAAAAATTGGTGTAGATACCAACGTTGAGACTTGCTAATTGAAGGTTAAACTTGTTGAAAGTAGTTAAATGGGATATTCTAGGTCAGCCTACGTGGAAAATAGTAGTGCTTTTGGATCAAAGTCAAAATATTTTATTTCACATATAACTACATGGGCACTTATGAAACGTCAGAATCTAGGTGCACGGTTCCAACTGATCGTTACCTATGGAGAAGAGCCGGCAAGAAACTCCATGGTTACTCTTTACAAAATATTTGTCTTTTACAATATTTTCAAATTACAGTGTTAATAGATATGGGGGGACAGTGTAGGCCTGTCAACAAGTACCATATGTTTAACAAATAGACTATGGTCTATAAAATTACAATCTACAAGGCCTACAACGTTCTCACATTTACAAAATATAAACTAATCTAATAAGTAAAATAATAAACTAATTTAAACCAAAAGCCAATAATGGAGAGTTGAAATTAAAATTGTACTTAATAATAATAATATCACATGACATAAAATTGAAATCCCTAAATTCACTCACAAGTCCTAAATCCGTTTGTCATAAATATCACAATCAATAATATACAAAAGACTTACAACCTATTAAAAAATGACAACCTAATAAGAAATTATAATAAAAAATGTTAGTCCTAAATTAAAATAGCATGCAGCATACAAGCAGGCATACAGCATGCAAGCGAGCATGCAACATGCAGCAGGCATGGTTTCTGTCACGGCTCCGGCGCTGCGAGCTCAGTGTCGCAGATGGTTTAACGCTTACAATTGCAGCTTCGTCTTGCTAGCTGGCTTCACAACCGCCACCGAGCATTACAACCACCTGCTCCTCAAGTTGCGGGTCGCCTCGCCTATGCGCACACGCGAATCTAAATTACACTTTAGGGGTAGGGCAGACAAGAATCGGATTTACAGCGATTCTTTCTGTCATTAAAACCATTTTTTTTGCAAATGTTGTAGGACTAACAATTTTAGTATAAATGAACACAACATAACATCACGCCTTGTTTCCCGAAGGTTTGGGCAGAGGTATACCTATAATACACCCACATTTCGCCAGTTATGTTTAAGTCCAATGTAATAGGGGGCGAGCCTATTGCCATCTACCGGGTACAAATCCAGACTTCGGGCTGCTACTGAGAAATTCCAGAAAGAAAAACCCAATAACACGTTGCCCAACCTAGGAATCGAACCCAGGACCTCATGCTCAGCAGTAGCGATTGCGACCACTAGACCAAGAGAGATGAACATTCGGAATAGTACACATTATATAATACAATACTTAGGACATATGACTTTAGTTTTATTAAAATATTGTGATCCAATTATTATAATACTCGATATAATGACAGAATAGTTTTAGAGGTAAAGATAATTATGTAAAACAAAATATAAAATTTTTGAACCACAATGTGGTTACTTGACTTGGAATTTGATGGCAATTTATTTTGTTAGTGCCCAGCTCTGGCATCCCGAGACTAGTGTGGGAGACACGACAGCTTCGAATGCTTTTTTTTACTCTTCATCTGTTGCGAGTATATGTCGTCCTAGGGCGTCCTCTCCCGGCGTTTCCACTCACATCTGCCTTGTAATACCTTTTGTTAATGGTTCCGGTAAAATACGTCGCATAGCATCGATTCATCATTTAGCCGAAAGACGTCCACTGATTGACATGGGCCACCGGACCAATCATCACAAATTTTAAAAAATATTTTTCGTTTAAAATAATAATCTAAGACAAATGCAGTTGCAACATCTGAAGATTCAGCAAAGTATTAAGTTCAAAACGTGTTGTTTTAAAGCAACCAAAAGTTGTCAACGCAATAAATTCGTCAACGCGTCATTTTAACCCACTAAATAGTCAACTTTTCCATGAAAATATTTATTATATCCATGAAAATAAAAGAAGCAGTAGCATCAGTTTCCATAGGAGCTACTTATGTTAATATCGTAGCATGTAACCGATATAGTTTCTGCTTACCCCTTTGGAAAAACGACGTGACCTATATTTAAGTGTATTTTCTTTAACATGTGGCATTCTCCGTAGCAATCAATCGATTTATAGACATTTAATGGAATGACAATTCCTATTTACCCTTTAATATTTAACGCGACAAGCGATTTGAGACACAACACCCACGAAAACATTTAGTAACGACATCTGACACTTGACATAAGTGTATTAGTTGGAATTTGATATTCCGTGATACACACGCCATTCATATATATTATTGGATTTCTTGAGAGAGCTTTATTGGATAAACGTCTTAGAGCCTTTATAGTATTATTTGGCTTTTAGCGTAAGAGCCAGATGACGTATTTATAAAGAGTTCAGAAAGGGTACGATTGAGAGGATGAGCATAAACAGAATTTTCAATTAGAGATGTAACAGAGGCCATCTTGGCGGAGGCGTATGTATTGAAATAAAAAAGTTTACTAACTAATTAAAAAAATCTACCTTTTGAAAATCAAAATTAAGAACGGGGAAATTATAAATCACAAAAAATAGTTTTGAAGCTTCTAGGCGATTTTTATGTGGTTCATAAATGGCTCCACTGAACTGCAACTGGGGCGGCCACTTTTTTTTAATATACATTAACAATCTCCCGAAAGTAACATCGAACAAAATGGTTCTCTTTGCGGATGCCAGTACAGCTGTAATTAAGTGTACAAATCATAATAATTACGAGCAGGACATAAATACTTGTTTGCATGTCTTAATTAACTGGTTAAGTTATAATAATTTTGTAATAAACTTAAGTAAGACGAAAATAATGCAATTGCATCAACGCAGCGAAAACCCAAATGTTAGTATTGCTTACCAAGGCTGTAGTATTGAGAAAGAGAGTCAAGCGAAGTATTTAGGTATAGTGATAGACAGCAAACTCACTTGGAAACCTCATGTTGAAGTTCTTTGCAAAAAACTGAGCAAATCCGCGTATGCTCAACTTTCTAAAAAAGTCAACCGTTTTACTCTTTTATCAGCGTACCATGGACTGGTTGCCTCGGTTTTGCGGTATGGCATAATTTTTTTAGGGCAGTCTACCGATAAGGAACTGGTATTTAGAATGCAAAAGCGATGTATAAGGTCAATAGCTGTCTTTCCTATTTTCAGTTATTAAACATTTTAACTTTGCAGCTTTATACATTTTGGAAACAGCTCTGTTTGAAAAAAAAAATCTACAATTATTTGAAAAATAATCAGCTGTTCGGGAAATATTCTCTGAGACTGACAACTCAACTGACAAATCTCGCGGTTGTTTTTTTTGCATTTAAGAAACCTCGACCTCCACACTTCCGCGGGATGTACAGTCTCACTACTGAATATCGTTGGTGATGCATTCGATATGCAGTCAGCAGCATACGGACCTTCCTATCTAGTGCGTCGAGTTCGGTTTGAGTCCATTTGAGTATGCCGAAAGGATACATCAAAACCGGCATGACCCAATCGTGGAAGGTCTCAGGTACGAACTACCGACCTCTGCGTTTACGTCTATAAACAAGTTGTGGTACCTGTTTTCGACAAATCTTGTAAAAGTCTCTTGTCGTATATTAAATATGTATCCTACTTGTACCTATTGACGTTGTTTCAGACATGCGTTTCTAATTTTTTTGACATTCTTGTCAAGAATTGTGTAAAACTAGTCGTTTTAGGTGTAAACTTAAAACGAAACTAGCATATACAACATGTCGAATTTTAAATGAGTTGTATTGCGATATGTAGTTAGCTAGTGACCTCGACAATTGATCATTATCTGAGCAACCGGCAGCAAGTTCGTCATGCTCCCTGCCTCCTTCCCTCAAGTATGGCGAAGTGGGCTATGCCTAGTATTAGTTAGTTCATAAATTTTGAGTTCAAGTTACAGCTATGTGAACAAAATGCAACATTGCATTTGTACGCGGGCACGCTCATTATGCCTGGAGGCTTTCATTTAGGTTTTAAATTCTGTTTTTTATTGTTATCCTACACTGTTAAACGAAGGCTTCCCCCAAATCCTTCCAGGCATTCTTTTCCAGAGCCACTTAGACCCAACAATTGCGGTACCCGTCTAGGTCGTCTCGCTACCTGTGCCGGCCTCGGTGGCGCCTTCTATCCTCGGTTCTGTGTACGTTTTTTTATTATATATTTCTGATTCAATATTTCAATGTTTTTGTTGGCGTGAGCTAACTGACATATGGCAAAATGTAATAATTACTTATATAATTTTGTGTTTCGTTATGTTAATTACCTACTTACTACTATGATGAATCAAGATCTTCTAACTAAACAGACATCTGTGCTGCTGGGAGATCGTTGCGCCACTACTGCTTCCCAGCTAAAGCACTAGAAAGTGCTGAAAGATGGGTGTTCTGTAGGACTGTCGGTGGGAGGCTGTTGTTTCCAAAAAAAATTATTAAATACTCCGATCAATGTAATGAATGCGCCTCGTTTTTGAATCTCAATTAATTCCTATTTAGGGGCCCTAAAAATACTAAATAGCCAAGTAACTGAGACCAACTTGGATGTGGAGTAAAGGTGCCCTTTGTTATTGCAATTATTTCAGTTCGCATATGGTTGGTCAGAGTTCTAACCCAACCTAAACCGTTCGGTCGCGATACCCTTGCTTAGTTAGTGCAACCAATTGTGAGAAAAGGCCAGAGAGTTAGAAAAGGGCTCATTTACTCATTTAAAAAAGTGAGTATCACTGGGAAGTCAAGAAGTTTTCAGAGGATCATTTATACATTTCTCCTAATTTATTAATACACTTTCCTTCTAACCAAAATGAATACAAGCAAGTATAATGAAATATTAGGACGTCTGTAATGTCAATTACGTTAATCTGCCGCTGAATGTTGAACAAGTTAATTCGGTGCCATCTTGCTAATGACGTCACTGGCTCCTATTGTCATGTCACGACCCTGGGCGTGGGGGGAGCGGCGCAAGGGGAGGGCGGGAAGTCTTCGTCTATTAAAAGATTTTAAAGTTGTGTATTTTGTCAAAGGTTCTTTTAAACGGAAGTATTTAATATTGTTGTTGTTTGGTTACTGAAGACGATTTTTGTAATAATGAGTTGATTGATATTGATGAACTATGAAGATCTAATTTCGCACATTCAAAAGATATCATTATTTTTTGGTGTTCATTGATGACATCAAAACATGTATATCTACAAAAACCTTGGGGGCCTGCAAACACCAAGATAAAAATAATACTGTTTTAAGGGGTGGTGGTACTGGGCCCCTAGTTCACATTGGAACACGCTGCGCGGGATGAGTCTACAGATATCTATCGATAGAATCCGATCATCTGAATGTTACTGAAACACTTGCTCATACAACAGCGGACTGGACGTGCGCAGGCAATGTCATATGATTTATGTCTTAATTTATTAAACGAACAACTGCTATTTCGTTAATATAATCGTATTTTGGATATTCGGGTATTTTGTATTATAATGGTTTTCGGTTTCACATAATATAAATTATGCTTTAACCGCAGTTCACAATTAAATAAGTACCCTGTAAAAAAAAAACTTCATAGTTGTATAACTCGTTTCACCTGACATGTTCACACCAACAAAAACAAAACTACATGAAAAACGTGACGCATATTTTGCATTAGTTTTTGTAACAAAAACCTCTACAAAAATAAGTGAGCGAAACCTAAATTGACTACGTGGAGCGAAATGGCGAATCATTTATAAAAAAATCTTATAATTATTTTAGGAACACGTTAGAGAGTTTATTTTTCACGATATTCTTGGATCTAGATTACTTATTATTAAGGTTGAGTGTCGAAGTCGGGGGAAAATGAGAGCGATGGCCGTTTAGTGGCAGCCACAAAGGTTTTTTTTTAATCTCGGAGCCAACAGACGGGCGGCTCTTATGAATGTACTAAGATACGTTCAATGACATTAAGATGAAACTTGGTTTATTAAAATAAATAAAATAATCTTTATTTCGGATAAGCAACATCCATACGGGTTAGTAAACAAAAGGATAACTTATACCTATGTTAGTAAACTTAAAATCTATTGATTGACTAGGCTGTTGTTCGAGATACATCGTCGAACAACATCACCTAACAAAGCAGAATCATACCTCTCCGCTATTGTCTTCAGGATGGAGTTGGAGCTCTCCCGCACTCTGCAGAGCAAAGAACCAGATTTACGTCTGACGATGGCGTGGAAGCCATCGACGTGTGCTTGTGCAAACATACCTGATGCACTGCAGAAACGGGGCAGCCCCATCAGCATCCTGAACCCATTATTATACTGGACCCGTAGGGCGCTGATAGCCTGCCGAGAAAAGTTGGTCCACAGGCTGCACGTGTAAAACCATTGGCAATAGGCTTTGAAAAGCGTTATTTTAACTGCCTTGCTATAATATATTAAACTTGCAATTTATATGGTTATTTCAGTGGGTAGTATGTCATCATTTCGGATTCTGTCGAGTACAACAAAATACACTGGCCTTCAAAACTTAGTATCACACTTTTAAATTGCAAATATAGATATATTTACGAAATAAAAAGATTTTTCATAAAACTTTATGGTCGAACACCTTCTTTAAGGAATGGAAAAAAGCTTTTAAAACAAAAACACTCCTTTTCAAATCGCTCTCTTACTTTTGACTTTTTTGGTTCTGTTTTTTTACATTTATTTCTTGTAGCCGAGACAGCACGTAAACTTTACTTTTCATGCCTCCTTAACCTGAAAAATGTGCAAGAATCATGGTTTTTCTTTAATAAGGCATCAGTATGCGTCGTACTGCAAGAATGGTTGGTGTAACATTAAGAACGGTCTGGCCGTTGAAGCGAAGGTGCGATAAAACTGGAAACCATCTGACGAGATCTTGTAATGGCAGAACCAGGTGCACTTGTACCCGAAAAGACCTCTATATTTTCTCCACTGTGTTGAGAAACCGCTACCTTAATGCAGTTGAAGCCCAGCAACAGGTTTAGACCCGAAGAGACATTAGTGACAGTACAGTGAGAAGAAGACTTGCTGAAGTAAACCTGAAGCACCAAAGGCCGGCAAGTGGCCCCAAACTCGATGCGTAACGACCGTGAACAGAAACAGTGGAGTGAAGAAGAAGGGGTCATCGATCTCTACACGATAACCCAACCACCTAAAATATCAACAATGGAGCGTTTTTAAAACGCCGCGTGCCACTCGCCCGTGTACTATAATATACTTTTAAATAACTGACAAGGGCGCCGAGTTAATTAAGCTATCCGTTAGTATAATCGGTCCCCGTGAGCTCTCACCTTCGCCAGACATTCTCCTTGAAACTACCTTTGCTGGTCACTGAGATCTTTCGAACCACAGTGTATAAAAGTTCAGAAAAACCCCGATAGGTGGGTCTTTTTTGGCATAGTAAATTCTACCACTGAACATGGTAAACTACTACTTTTATAAATTGTGAATAAGTATGAATGTCACCAAATATGTGTTTTTTCTTTCTTTCTTTGAATACCGGAATTTGAGGGATGAAAAGATTGTCTGCCTGTCAGATAGTATTGTAGCTAGGCTACGACCTGTCACAGAAGCTTGCGATCGCAGCTCTTTGCTGTTTGTAACTAGGCATCTAAAGCTATCCACTGTCTGGAAATCACATCACTGTGTTCATAATAATAATTTTATGAAGACCGAAATAGTTTATGCAAAATAACAATAAGCTTGCAAAAGTAATTGGTACCTGTTTAAATCAGCCGTTCCTTGTGGAGCTTAGTCGATCTCTTAATCTATACATTTAATTTAATTTTATTTTAAATGTTGTGCTGATGCCTACGCATAAGTATGGAAATGAATGTTGGGTGTGGCAAAAGCATGAAAGCAGAATAAATGCTGTGGAAATGCGTTCTTGCCGAACCATGTGTGGTGTGACTATGAATCATAGACTGAGGAATGATGTGTTAAGGCAACGGTGTGTTTAAGGCAACGTATTGTATGTTATTTTAGGTTTTAGTCGCTTTTCATATCTGTCCGGGGGAATTATGATGCGGTTTTCAACATCACCATATAAAGAATTTATTTCGGAAAACTAATGTGTACACACGGCTACTTATTAAGCTATACATTTCCAGTATTAGCTGACCTCTCGTTGTATCTACGGTAATCCTATTCAATGCGAGGTCAGCTTGATAATAATCTCTTCATATGAAACTACATAATAATTATAAAAATCGGCCAAGTGCGAGTCCTACTCGCGCACCGAGGTTTCCGTACAAACCTGTAGGTATTTAAGACCAGAGAATTTGATATCAATTTCAATTTAATTCCTCTACGCGTTCATGAGGAAAGGGGTACCTAGGAAGTTTAAAAATTTTAAAAATATTTTTATTATACAGCATGTATCAAAAACCCTGTCCGATCCAATAAAGACGTATTCCTGGATTAACATACGTACTAGAAAAAATTGTTTAGTAATTTTTTTTTTATGAAACATGCGAAATTTAACAGGAAATATGGTAAATTTTCATAAGTTGACAACACGACCACGGGCGGTGAAATGTTTTCATTTTTACCAATTTTTATTTCAAAGGACGCCGCCCTGCACTAGTCGTGCTGTAGGTACTCTTTTAACAAGTCCTCGACCCTTTGATGTAGCCGATTGGTTACCTACTGGCACGCTACTTGTTTGTCGCCAGTCTCACGTAGAGATAGCTTGCGATCGGATGTCCATACGTCGTGTGTCACGTGCCGGTATCGTATCGCGAACAATGTCGTATTTCAATCAGGAATATTTGAATTTATTGATTTTTATTTGTGAGTGAGTGGGATTCGGAAACGGAAGTCAGTGCTCGGATTGTGGAAGCTTTCGACTCACTCAGATCGTACGCAAGTGCGCTGCGAAGAGTACGTGTAAATTTAATAAAAAGGTGTCGAATGTTTACTAATGTTCGAGGTGCGATGCGGAACACGATCTCCGAGGTTTGCAACAAGTAGGTAAATGATTTAAGAAACTGAGACCTACAGTCGGTACATTGCCAAAAGCACATCACATTAACTCAATGATAATTGTTTCTTGATAAACAGAAGGTCAGAAATCAGGGTCACTATGCGTCTATGCCAACGACCATTATGCCTACAATAAAATATCAGCCGATACCTACGCGTAGGCATAACGTAGGTTTCTTTGGTCTAAGTTTGTTTGGCGGCATGCGAAAAAGCACCGCCTGGCTCAGGCGGCTTCTTTGACACGAAACTGTAGGTGAACTTTGTCCAGCGATCAGTGTTGCCTTTGGTATGATTATTTTTAGTTTTTTAAATTAATTATTTTCTCGTATCCATTAAATGATTACGTATTTGTGTACACAGTACGATACCAAATAATACCCTTCAGGATCGGACAGGGTTTTCATTACATTCTGTATGATGTAACTAAAAATGTTTTTCGGTATTTTTCCTTTATCTGTGCTATAACCAAATTTCAAGATTCTATGTTCACGGGAAGTAGCCTGTAGGTTTTGATTCCCTTGCGAGCGTCGAAAATTTGCGGCATAAACGGCTGTATCTTTTGATTGCGTTGGCTTAGAATTTTGGTTTTTTCATAGCTCAAAGGGACAGTAGACCTGAGTATTTCATATACATTCCAGCTTGATACCTCCACGCGTTCCTGAGAAAAAGGGTCTTGACAGATAGACAGAGGGATGGACAATAAAGTGATCCGGAACCCTTATAGGTTTCCGTTTTTTCCTAACGCGGTACGGAACCCTAAAAACTATTGATGTTTTATGCTATTTTCATATAAAAGAGATTCATTATTCCCTGTCCTAGGGCTACATGTTAAGATATACAAAAATTTGTTTGCACATCCCAAATTCCGCGAAGATTGGCCCTTCTGAACTTTATTTAACGCAATGCTCTTTTTAAACCATCTTCATAATTTTATAGGCACTCCTTTTTTAAATGACCTCGGCTCTGAGAAAAGAAAATGCAAGTTAAAATGTCCTTTTCTGTAACGTTGGTTGTTTTATAAAAGTGGACAGAATGATCGTTGGGCAGATTATTGTATATTTTTTCTTTATTTTGTTTGAAAAAGTGTTGAATATTTTCCGGGCTTATCAGGAAATTTTAATTTTCAGCTTTTATTTTTTGTCGTGCGTTTTAATGGCGCCGACGCGCGACGGTATATTTTTTTCCTTATCCTTACCAGCTGTCATTATTACGCAAATGTGAAGACAGGGAAGTTTCATTAAAAAAATAATGTCGTATACAATGTTTACTAACAAGTTGCGTCAACAACTTTTCACTAGGTTTTTTTTTTAATGATAGGTATTTTTTATGATGCTCCATGATGAATGTGGGTTCTGAAATATTTATTCATGAAAACACATATGCCTTTAAACATATTTTTTTAAAATCAGTTGTCAATTAATATTTAACGAAAAACATTACTACTACTACTACTATCTACCAAAAGCTACCAAAACAAGGAAAGCATCCTACGTAACCTTCCAATGATTCTACCATCACGATAAAAATAATACACACACAAAATTCCAATACACGAAACCTTAATAACTTAACAAAACAACCATAGGAACTTGTACATAACCCCCATTCTGAAGTTGCATTAAAACTAAACAAGAACAAGCCAACCTTAACTCGACTATACGGCGGGTCGTTGCGACCCCACTGAATAAATAGTAAGTGTATCGGCACAAAACAATGGGGTACTATCTGTCCCCAACTAATTCGATTTCATCGGTCGGCTGGAAGTGGACCGTTAGTGGTGGAGGGTTAGATGTATTGCGGAATGGCGGTAAAGTGTACAGGGACGTGAATAGGAGGCAAGATGTACTGGTGTCAGGATTTGTGTCAATGCGAAAATAAATTGGTTGAAATAAAGTTTCTTGTTTCGTCTTTTTTAATTTTACCGCGATTGTGTCTAGCACTTTATTATTCACAGACCAATTAAAGTTTATCTACTTAATAATATAAAAAGATACGCGGGCTAAAACTTTGCAGGAAAAACTTTGTCAACGCATAGACGTAATTGTAAAGGTCTCTAATCTCAAAAAATCAAGAACATTTTATAATCTTTTGGATTGCAGAAAAACCCTAAGATATCTCAGGCCATAATTATCGGCGGCTGGTATATGCGTAATAGGCTCGATGTTGCGTCGCTGTCTTCACTCTGTCTGAAAGAAGTACAGATAGAAAACGCAAAAAGTTTTAAAAATCTCATGTTGCTCAAGTTAGTCGCAAGGTGCACTACACATTCCATTCGTTGAAATGCCTCCAGAGCTTCTTGCCCTTGAACTCGAAAATCTCCCTTGCTCAAACTCTCATACAGCCCATCATAAACTACGCTGATGCCTGTTATTTGAATGCCACCGAAGAGTTTTTAAATTAGCCCGAGCGTTTGCAAAATATCTGTATTCGTTTTGTTTTTAACCTTAAAAAGTATGACCACGTTTCTAACTTTCGCAAGATGCTCAAGTGGCTCCCTATTCGACTTCGCAGGAACTCTCGGATATTGTGTCTGCTATTGAACATACTCCACAACCCTATAACGCTATCCTATCTGCGAGAACGCTTCTCCTGCGCCCGTCCTTTTGATACGCCTTGCAGATCGCACCTTAGAAATCTCCTCAAATCCCCTCCCCACTCAAACGACTTCTACTCTACTCCTACTCTTTCTCTGTGCACGCGGTTCGGTTGTGGAATTGACTTGTGCCTGACATTAGGAACTGTCAAACAAATGAAGGAGAGTCAAAGAACTCTATATTTCCACTGTGTCATAGTTGCATTTGTATTTTTTTTTTACCTTATATTATATATATTTTAGTAAAATTTATTTTTGAAGTATGTAAGTATATTTTCATTGTATGTTTGTATTTAAATTAGAGAATTGTCTTGTTTTTATGTAATGCTGGAAAGTGTTAATGTATTAGTTATACACGTAAAAAAAAACCCTGTCGTTTACTCATACAACTTCAATGGGATTGTTTGACCAAAAATTAACATTCTCAGATCACATAGACCTTGTTAGCACAAAAGCTTACAAGAACTTAGGCTTTGTGTTTAGGTCACATAAGGTAGCAGCGTCTTACAATATTTTTAAGGCCCAACTAGAATGTGTTAAAAGAAAATTTATCAACTATCTTAAATATAGCCTCCGTAAACCTCTGAAGGCCTTTGAGAAAAGTTGTCGAACATGTGTTTGCTATATGACATACTCAATGCACGCCTCGATTGCCCGGAGTTGTTCGCACAAGTAACTTTTAATACTCCCCTACGGCCCACCCGTTACACGTGCCGCGGCACTCAACAAATTACGCCGCAAATTGTGTATTGACCCGTATTGTTCGAATTTATAACACAGATTTCTTTCAAGTGGTTATATGTAACTGTAATAAACCTGCATTCAAAAAACAATGAAAACTGTAATCGAAGGCAAATAATGAGCAATTAATCTCTTAATATTCAACCTTTTGTTGCTTAATAATAAAACTTTTGTTTAATTCTAAAACATTAAATTTAAACTAATGTATAACTTATACCTAAGTTTAAATTTAATGTTTTAGAGTTATATATACCTAAAGTTTAACCTTTTGTCTTTAAATAGTTCTTAGTCTGTAGTCCGTTCGCATATTTTATACTCATCCTATTTATACAGGGAAACCCATTACTAGCCATGCAATATTGTAATACACAAACTCTGTAACATGTTATATGTAACGCTGTTGGTTGCCTAAATCAAGGAAATAAAAAAAAACAACTTTGTACGTATTTTTCTGTTCCTTTCTTTCTTATATGTGTGTGTGTGTGTGTACATAAATGATTAAATAAATAAAATAAATTATAGAATGTCTACCACATTAAACTTCAGCTCATAATACAAATAAAGAGCCTAGACCAAAAGTTTAAAGATAGCTTAATTTGTTATTAATTCTTATAATATAGTAACCACACAAACTTTTTTGAAAAATAAAACATATTCTTATTGTTGTGTGCTATGAGTAATCTTTTGATTAAAAAAAACTTTTGTTTTTTAAAACATGTTTCCTACTCAAAATGTTTTTCTTTCATTTATATGTTTGGCAATCCTATTGTAACATGCAGAGTAGGTTCATTTTTGTCTACTTTAATTTTCCCCTTGCAGGGTAAGCAGTGGGAAAAGTGGGAGTTTTTTATTATTTTTTAAATGCCTTTTCTCAAACAGAGAACGCAATGTAAATCTAAATGTGGTGATTTATTCTAGTAGTATATGAGTTTTTTTCGGTCTATCAGATATCTATTTTATTTATGGTGAGGTCGATAGTTTATATCTATTATGCGAAGTTTTATATCTACGAGTATCATGGTATACCCCAAGTATATGGTAGGGGCTGACTTCTCGTCAAACTAGATTCGATTGTTGAAAGCAGTTATGTTTTTTTTTAATAAGGAATCCTTTTTTGAATTTTTGGATTCATATCGGAATTTAAAAAGTCAGAAATGTAGTCACAATCTCATCTCAACGCCAAAAATGGAAAAAAAATCTGAGACATTTTTGACAGATTGAGACTGAGATTAGAATGCGGACGTTTTTAAAAATACAAGAATTATTACCGCTGAGGACTTACGGCGTACCATAGAGTTAAGATGGTCATTAATCTAATTAGTTAGATTGGACGTTTCCTCTCTCATCAGATTACAAAATAAATAGTAGTAGGTATGTATAACGCCTTGAATGCTCGATATTCCAATCACTTATTGGAGAGTAACTATTCACATGGTAACCATTCAACCAGATTGTCAAACTTTCAGGCTGCTGGCTGAAACAACTTTCGTATAGAGAATATAATTGATGTGAAAACTAAAGTCACCGATAACTGCGACCGCTAGTTTTAACCACACCGATGGGTTGATTCATTCAGCTATTTTTGGCGATCATCCCCTGTAATCCATACTACTTTCATTCTTATATTTTAAAATCGAAACTGACTGTGTCTGTGTGCCGGTTACCTTTATGAAATAAAATATTATAGGATGACATTTTCGTATCGGTGTGCGGGCGGCGGAACCACCTGGCGAGAGTCAGTCACTCGCCCGCGCGTGAATCATGGGACTGTTACCACGAAAAAGTCGCCCTATAATTAAAAATAAATCGTGATGGATATCGTGTCACTAATTTCGCTATGTTATTTTGGCTTTAATGTTTGAACGGATTTTTGTGAAATTTAGCACACAGGTAGACCATGGTCTGGGTAAGAACATACGATACTTTTTATCCGATACTTTTTATCCGATACTTTTTATCACTGCGCGCGCGGGTGAAGCCGCGGGCAAAAGCTTGTATTCATGTACATTCTTTCGAGGTTGGGCCCAGACTTGTTTATGATATCGAAGTTAGTTATTATATTGGAAGTGCTGACATTTTGTACATCAGTTTAGTTTTTGGTGTTGTTTAACCGGTTATGGAGCAGAAAATTTAGTGGCTGGTGATACGGGGGAATTTATTTTCAGTATTTTGTGGGTGGGAGTTTTGAAGGAGGACAGGATTTTTTGAGGAGTGAAATTTACATAAACAATAATTTCACTAGGAAGTTATGTGGGGCATTTGCTATGGGAGATTATGCAGACCGACAGCAGTAACGATCAATAAGAAACATTTAACAGTTTCCAGTAAGAAGTAATAATTACCATGTAAGTAATAACTACAATGAAGAAGCGAAAACACACCAACTACCACGATTAGCAGACTTCGCTGATATTAGAAGCCAGGAGGACGCTGCTACCCACCCTCTTGGAGCAGTCCTTAAAGTTGGTTCGCATGAGCTTATATTATGTTAGCGTTTCTGAAATAACGTCCCTAATAAAGTAAAGAACGCAAGTTTATTCAAAACCTCCGCTTTCCTCAACGGCTCCACCAGTTAGCATAACTAGATAAATCTGCCACCACGACGCAATTGCTTACTTTCCCGACATTCCGACTCGAGGAGATTGCGACCCTCCCTCGGGACGGATCTAAACAACCTCCTAACGTAACCAAATTCCAACTATTTCACAAGCCTCGTGGGCCTCATTTCCCTCCAATCGCGAATATTTTTAAAAAGCCACTAAAGAGCTTTAGCTGAGCAACGGAGGCCGTAATAAAATCAAGCCGGCTGCCAGCGAGCGGAAAACGTCGCTCAATCGAATTCCATCGCCTCGCTTTTTAAGGAAATTGGGTTGAAACATCGAGGAGACATGCCGAGAAATGTTCGGCCCTTAATTTGTAGCGACGATGGCGCCGACGACGTTGAAAAGTGCGCAGAAATCAATTTACCTCAAATTTAATCAATAACTGCCCCGAGATTTGTCCGCTTTATTTTAATACTAGCTAGCGCCCGTGGCTTCGGTTGAGTGGTGTTTGATGAAAAGTAGCCTATGTCCTGCCCCAGGCTTCAGAGACATTTCAACGGATTAGCCGTGAACATCAGAACCCCGCTCTGCGCACTGCGCGTGCTACCATTCTTAGGCCCGGTGTCCACCAAAGCGGAGAGGAGCGGAGACGAGATGTGTTTTGAAAAATTACCAATCAGATTAAGTTATTTCCAAATCTCCTCTCCGCTAAGCTTCGATGGAAATGGAACAAGCGGAGAGGAGAAGAAATGTCTCATCTTTTTGTCTTTTATAGAATTTTGTGCCGTGAGCTAACAAGCAGCTCGGCAGAGCGGAGATGTGTGTAGTCGGGCGGACGGGCGGCGGCGCGGCGTGGTGGTGGCGCCCGCGAGTCCGCGTTCCGTTCCCCGCTGCCTTCTCCTCGCGCACTTGACTGACTTCGAGCTCTCACAGTTCACACCTCCGCTACACACAGCTCACATCTGCTCCTCGCTTTGGTGGAAATAATCCGGCAGCTTCGCAGCACATCTCCTCTCGTCTCCGCTTTGGTGGACCCGGGCCTCACTGTGGTAACTTTTGGACCATCAGCCGAAAATTACTTAGTGTAAAAGACAAAGTTTATCCACATTAATTACCAAAAGCGATAAAGCTATTAATTTTGAAAAGAATTAACTAAATACTATATAATGTGAATTGTAAAAAAGTCTCCTATTTAAATGGATTTATATCTGACTGTTTAGGCTTTAATACTCGTAGCTTTCACATAAAAGGTTGATATAAGCTGTCGTGGATTTTTATTTAGAACTATTTAAAACAAACAATCCCAGTTTACAAGTCGATAAGTCTAACGGTTTAGGCAGCGCAGGCCAAGATAGATCTCAGAGGGCAGGAATTATTCCGACTTACTCGACTTATCGTTATATTATGGACAAATTAAACAAAATCTTAATTATTCGTAATTGTAGTCTATCTGTTATTCTGATGTATAAGCTATATTACTGTAAAGTTTAATTAAAATCCATTTAGTACCTAGATGAGCAGGATGCTACAGTTTAAAATGTTAATAAAAAAATACTTACATTTAACGTGATAAAAGCTTTTACTAGTTTTCCGAACAGTGTTAAATTGCGCGTCAATATCGGTCCCTGATCGTTATTTAGAACAAAAGCTATTTCAAACGTTCAGTAAACAAAACAATGTGTAACATTTACAGTTTTTTCCTAAACCAATTTAAATTCAGATCCCTTTTAGGCTTCATAAAAGTTCGAAAATAAAATATGTAGGGAACTCATGTGCCCAAAAAAGTAAAGTTTCGGCGATATTGACCTCAAAAATGAAATATGGCCAGTAACATGCCCCCGGGCCGTAACTCCGAGAGATCCCGATGTCAAGGGACGGCACATAAAAAGTTTTATCATCTTCTGTTAATATATAGCGGCCGTGACATTACCCTTTGGAAAACAAAGGGGAACTTTTCTCACATTAGTCACACAGAGTTAACGTGGTGGACTTAGTCCTCGCTTGAACGGTTTGCCTCGAAGCGTTTCATCTAAACTGACCCGCAGATAGCTATTGTCATTTGTATTTTCTAGAAGTGAAAAACCCAGAAGAATAGTAGAAACTCGTTTAAATGTTAAAACGCAGGTATATTGAAAAAATAACAATAATTCCTAAGAAGCGTTTCAGGCAGCGTAAATGTTGTCATATGAAATTCATTATTTTAGACCTTCAGGTATCATTTTAAGCCTTTTCCGGCAACCCAATACCATTAACGCTTTTAACTCAATTAAATTTTATACTTAATGTTTGAAGCCGTGCCTCGAGAAAGACCGTGATATAATTATCTGTTCCTTTCCCGAACGTTCAAAGCAATATGCTTCATTTGCAAAGTCATTCGAATGCTACGTGATTAATCCATTTGTAGCGTCTAGCTTGTTGTTACAATAGTGTTCTTGGGGAGTTTGTTGCGCCACTTCTTCTTACCAGTTAAAGCACTAGGAAGTGGTGAAGGGTGGGCGTTTTAGTAAGTAGTTATGACGTTCAAAAAGTGCCTGATTTAAATAAATGTATTTTGATTTTGATGATTACGAAAATGCATCAAAAAATTATGTGGCAGAAAAATAACACTGATACCATTATTTTTACAAGTTTAATTAAATGTCTATAAATTCATACAAATTATTTATAGCTACTATTTTAAATGTTATACTTACTACGTTAATGAAATTCATTTGGTGAATACAAGAATAATATTTTAATGTAAATATTCATGAAAGCGCTTCCTCCATTGGTGTTAATCGAATTTTTCGAAATAACAAGTATTTCGCTTACTCATATCAACGACTTATTGCTCTGCTTAAACTTACAGGAAATAATACAGATAAAGTGCAGTTTTATTAATATCATGATAAAATTAAGACAACGACCTAGATTTTTGATGGAATACAAGTTTTGTTACTAAATCAAGTACAATGTAAAGAAAAAAAAAGTAATTCCAAAAAATAATCTAGTGAAAACAGAGCAAAGTTATAAGAACATACTCTTTATAATTATCATATGGCACTTACGAACTAATTTGTATGTTAATTAATTAATGATTACATTAAGTTATTCCGCTTTACGGTAAGTAAGTAATAGGTATAATTATAATAAATTCACGTTATTGTTATTACACTGATGTTGCTTTAGTCGATTTGATCAGTAAATTATTGATTTGTTAGCTAATTTAGTATGAAAAGTCTAGCCGATCTCTCTTTAATAAATAAAACGTATTAAATTTTCTTAATTTACTATAACATTTACAATATCTTGCCAATGAAACAATACAATTTTGAATAATTTCAGAAAGCCTGAGTCCACTACTACTTAGCCTTTTTTTTTTTTTTTGAAGGTTAGTACAATAATAATCCATACATTTGGCACTATATGCTGTAGAAGTTTCAGACTGAGACTTGTGAAAACTTAATACTTTCTACAACAGCATTTAAAAACATATTTTGCTTAGTAAAATTGATGATTTCCCTACAAAAATTGTAAACTAACATTGGGAATGGATTTAATTACTCAGTAACTTTGAAATAACATTAACTATCTGTCTACTACAGTAATCACAAAATTGGATGGTTTATTTTGGATACAGACACCATCAGGAGATTCTAAATTAACTGAAGTAACTTCATACAACTGTCATTCTTTAATAGTTGTATGAAATGGTGTTATTTGATTTGAATATAGGGACAATTTAGTTGGTAGTCAATTTTCCTAACAATGAATGTACCTGCCTTTAAATTCACTTGTTATTTATAAGAACTTTGACAAAAAATATATATTAGACTAGATATAATCAGTAGGTAACATTTGTTTTAATTGTTTACAGTTATATAATACTATAATTGATGGAATGTTTTGTGACTATTCTGAGCATGGACGGAAAGTTAAAAATAACGTTTGAGTCTCAAACCCACCAAAAATACCTGAAACAGATTAACAAGTTTGAAAATTTCGCTGTTTTTTTTTACAAAATCCTCCTACAGCTTGTTCTCTTTCAACATTATCTCTTTCTCCCTTTAAAAAGCTCGATCTTTTAGCGGTGTCATTTCGACGATCTTGGCTGTTATTGGCGCACTCGGCAGCAGGAGAGGGTTGAACTTGGCGGGCTTGCTGCCAACTCGGAGGAGGCCGCGCTTGGCCGCCAGAATCAGTAGCAGAGTTACTGATAATGTGAATGACAGGATCTGAAATGAGATGATGTGATCAAGCAACTGTGTGGCAAGAGACTGCTTCGTTGGTCTTGTGGTTGTATGCGCTACTATTGAGAGGTGTCGGGCAAAATGTAATTTTGGTTGTTGCACCTGGAACTCCTCAGCCCGGAATATAGATTTGTGCCCGGTTGATGGCATTAGGCTCGCCCTCTGTTACTTGGTAATTAATGGGATCATAGGATCTAACTAAATAACTGGCAAAATATGGGTGTTCTATAGGTGCATCTCTGCCTAGCCTTTCAGAAAATATAGGCGTGATGTGAGTGATGCTTTGAAAAATATAGAAAGCAAATAACAGAGTCTGCAACGAAGTAAAATTTTCTCTGGCTAGGTTCAAGAATTTATAGCCTTCTTCCAGTCGAGTTCCTTAATATCTGAGCATGTTCATGAATCAAAAATATAAAGGCAATGGTAAGTTTCATAAAACCCTAAACAGCTTTGCCTTACAATAAATTGTAAGCAATCTGTGACATCATAAATACGTGAATATATTATGTCAATAACATTGCTACGGATAAAGACTCTAAAAATTGTGCGCAATCCCTGGTTCATATTATACAGCACAAAGTTAGGATCACAAATATCTATGCAATTTTTCCATGAAAAACATCTTGACAATTTGAAATGTCTCGAAGTTTTAAACAAATAAGTAGGTATGGTCTTCGGTCACCCTTATGCGTTGACCCTAAGATTTCCTAAAACGTAATTAATCAAATAATACAGCTCACTCTAATTAGAATATTTGTGCGCTGTTGACGAAAAGACATACCTATCGTTAATTTTATTAATATTGGCATCTGTAGTTTTTGTTTGCCAGTGTTCTACAAATAAAAGTATTTGAATTTGAACGTTGTCAGATTAGAACAGTCCTATTACGAACGGCAACATTGCATTGTTACTCGTACTTCTGCACCAGGTTTCTCAGTAGCATACCTATGAACAGTTTATATGATAATATTTTATTGATTTCTAAAATTGTATAGAACTTTACGATCATTTTAACGCTTACAATATTTTGAAACATTGAACTAACTTACAATATTGTTAAGAACTAGGTGTAGTCGACAGTATTGTAGTTACCACATATATAACTTGCAAATGTGTATGTAATAATCAATCAATGTATAAACTTTATCTTACTAGTACGTGCTTAAAATATTATTACGAATTTTAAGTAATCTTAGGAGCATATGTAGGTAATAGACGTATATGTATAGTTGATTTAAAATGTAAATTTTGAGCCCCTAATTATTTAATCCTATTTCTTTCCAACGTTTTGTATTCATACTAATAATAAAATTAATTAATTTCAATAACATTCAAAACTTCATCGCAAAATTTTACGAAAACGCCCACCTTTTTCATTTAAATAAAGAACTTACTGTAACAAACAATAAGTTTCTAATACTTTTTATTAACCTTACCATTTTGACACATTCAACTAAGAAGACAACGTCTTGATCGAGTTACCAAATCAAACCTCATTACTATTCACAAACTCACAGCCATAACATCCTAACCAAACTCTTAAAACAAGGATAACCAAAAACCCATGAAGTAAAACATTTTCTACTTACTGCAGATATCCCGAACGTAGCAAACACTTCATATGACATAAACATTTTAAACGATTACTTGTCAAAACACAACAAAACTAAATAAAAAAATGTAAACATTTGGTGCGCACGCGGCGGTTCACTCACTAAGAACTCGCTGACTAAACTGTGACACTAGCGGTGGGTAATTCCGGAGGTACTGATCCAAAGGAGCCGGTACCGAACGCGGATACGTAAACCTTATTTATTCCTCACAATCCTTACCGGCACCGCGGTACCAAATGATTCCGGAGCGCGCGTTCACTATTCACTCGCTCAAGTCACTCGGAAGTACTCGGAACACGTCGTATCGCTCTAACTAACCAACTGTTCAATTCAAAATGTGCCAAATGATCCAGTGAACCAAATGAATAAAATGTTCTGCGAAACCGGGGAACCAAAATGAGCGAGTGAGTGCCGGTGCCAAACGGTGCCAAAGGAATAAATAAGGTGAACCGGTACCGGACCCGGAGTCGGAATAAGTGAATCAATTCACTTGCCGGAATAAAGATTACCCACCGCTATGTGACACGGCGAAACACTGTGCACAGGTGTGTCAAATACAAACATAGATAATGGAAACTACAGACTGTTCACATTCCTAGCTTTGTGAAAGAGACATGGATTTATGTGAACTACGTACGAGAAAAAGGGACAGAGCATTGGTATTTCCGTCATTTACTACGTGCTTTGCATTTTTGAGATAAACATTTTCACTGCGACAAAAGGGTTCGATGTAGAGTTTTTTGTCTGTGTCGGCGTCATACGCAATCACAGTGATAGTTCTGTCAGATACAAAGTCTTCGTATTCAATTGAGGTTTGTACTAAAATGGTGACACCGTGCTTCTCTGTGTCAGAATTGGGAAAACTGTGCGTGGCATATCAAGTACGGTCTACGGAGCGGCAACGTCGCGCGCATACGTCATTCGTAACAGGTCTGCGCACGGGCTCACCTTGCGTTTTTTTATCTGTGGGTTGAACAGTCATTATAGTATTTCCTTTGTTTTTAGAGGTTCTTACTTATTATTAACTAACAGGTGACATTGATTATTATAGATTGTTTCGGAGAAAACTATAAGCATGAGGAGAACAAAATTGTCAAGTGGAATGTTTTTAGTTTTATCTTGCATATATAGGCCGCATTCCGAGTTAGACTATAATCGCTGATAGTGCTCACATCGATAATTCGCGTTCCGATTTAGTTATCACGATTATGACAGATGAGAGCTGTGAACAATTCGCTCATAGTGATATAATTATAGGGCATGGTCGGCGTTATCGCAAGATGGCGCATGTCTTGACGTCATCTATGACGATTCAGATGACATCGTTATCGCGCTCACGCTAATTCGGTACGGACGTAAGCCCGCTCAAATCGACTACATCCCAATTCGGAATGCAGCCATAGTGTACTTAACAGAAATAAAATATCGTCTACACTACAAATTCTGTTTAATAAGAGCGTTTTTTTATCGCCTCAAAACTTGGCACTGGGAAAAAATTGCGACAAGACACGTTTATAGATATATTTAGTGATCGATGATTTATATTCCTTTATTTGTTTAAAGGTACCTATTATCTACATAGTTTTTTTTTGTCCTACTTTTTGGATCGATCTATTCTAAATGATTTCTTCCTGCACTAAATATAAACAATATTTAGATCAAAGTCCAGCTTTGCATTGTCTTTAAATGTACAGTTCCTTCATTTATCTTTTTAAAAGCAAAGTCTGCAGTCGAACATGAACGAGACGTCTCTTGAGACTACTACAACCAACCGAGATACATTAAGAAGTAATTTAATTGATTGATTGAGCTCCCTTGGCTCGTAACATGATTGATGTTACTGGAATTATTTATCCGATAAAAAAGTATAAAGTAAATTGGTTTATACTGACATTGGCACGATATTATTTACTGTTGAATTGGTTAATCCGTCAAAGCTAATTAAATCATTATTGGTTCAGATAGGCACTCATAATCCCAATTCCCAATATCAAAATTGATATTAAATAAATACGGCTCTGTTAACTGAAAAGTATGCTGGTACCTTTACAAAAAATGCTAAATAAAACACTTATTCAAAAAAAAAAAAAAACAGATTTAATTGATTAAATAGACTTAATCATGTTCCTCAATTTATTTACAAAGCGAAGCAAGACTTTCGGGGGTCTTGCAACAATAAATAATTAATTGTGTCTTATTAGGCAACGCTATCTATCCTTCTTCTTGAAGGCCAAGCTCTTTAAGGAGTGGTAGCAGCATTGTACCGTGCCCTGTACAAGGTCCTAGAAAGTCTGGCGCTCATTGCGATGCCGTGCCACGTCTCCTCGTTGATCTGGTCCACGTACTGCGGAGGGACCCTGAAGTCGAAGCCTTGAAACTCCAGGGTGTAGGAGAACGGAATGCCTATGGACTGGGGAAGAAAGTGTTTTCAGAAGTAGTTGAGGTCTATGAAGAAAGTTCGTTCAGAGATGGACGGTCAACACGACAGGTAACACTTGAAACTTAAGCTACAATAATCACTCCAAATTGTGATGTTAAAAAGTTTATTTTGGAAATGATTAATCTATTCTCTCCCATACTTTTCGAGTTACTTGATTTCGAGTTAGAACAGCTGAGGACCCTTTCCCTTTTAAATGAGCCATCTGCTAGTTGCGTCACTAATTACGTTCCACTACCACACCACATTGCAGCAACAAAATGTGGGCAAGCGGTGGTTACGTGTGAATAGTGTCGCTTCAGCTTCTTGCAATTGCGTTGTGGCAACTATACAATTTCGATGTGGTTGCGTTGTGGCTAGTGTTTGTAAACAGATAGATCGTTATCATTGCTTTGTTGCCTTGGTGTAGTCGGTTTTACCCACACGGTTGTGTTTGACGGCCAAATGTGGTCCATGTGAATAAACTATTATTTTTGATTCATTGGCATAATCCCGTTAGATACATAATCTTTGACGTATTCTACTAAAAGTATCGACAAAACGTATAGAGGTGGGTTTGGCTTGACTATTATTTTAATAACGTTTTATTAATAATATTATCAAAGACAGTCATGTCAGTAAGTTTGGTAGACAAGCGTTAAACATAATATTGAATCTAAGTATCTACTTGACGGATTAAAAAATTATGTAATAGACAGGTGATTGAATAGTTTAAATTACGATATTCTTATCTATGTTTGAGTAAAATGCCTCTAAGAAACAAAACGAGATTTAATAAGCTTTGAGCAATAATAAGTTTATCAAAATCATAATTTCCACCGTCATTGACCCCCATAAACTGAGCAATGAGTCTCTCCCTCCGGTTTTCACTTTGTTCTTCATGTTCACAATGCCCACGGCATTCACAGTTATTATAACAATATGAACATTTAACCAACTTACTGGACCATAACCCTGGGCACATCCAGACGTCTCATACATCAAGCTAGCACTGTTCCCCACGAGATAAAAGCCAAGTTCAGACAACTTCCTCACATCAATCATTGCTCTATATTATATTAATATTGAATATGTATATGGTACACCACTGACTACCTGCATTATTGTCTCTCCTTCTCCCTGTAATCCATCCAAAGGTTGTCTGTAAAATATCGCTTTAAGCGATAAGACCGCCCATTGTGTCACATAATGTAAAATTTCTGTAATTTATAAGGTGTACATAATAAAGAGTATTCTATTCTAGTCTATTCTCTGACCCAACCTAGTGCAGCTTGGCCGCATTCGGTGGCAGGCTCTCATCCCCATAGCCATGAATGAACAATTGTATCCTCTCCAAATTCTCGTGCATGATGACCCTCACGTTCCTGACCTCTGCTTCGGAGAAGGCCGAAGGGTCAGGTTAGATTTCGGAACAGGGGTTCTCTCTGACTCCGATAGTGGCTCAGCAGTCTTTGCCGTAGTTTCTGTTGCCGTCCACTACGAAGCAAGTCGCGTGGTTGTTAGCATCGAATGACCTTGTTTTGCGCCAAAGATGTTGCTAGAAAAATCAAGAACATAATGATAATTTTGGTGCGAAGGCGAAAATAAGGTATGTATACATTCCAAAATACTTCTATCACAACCTCTCTGTGATTTAAACAATTTAAAAGTGTTATTGAAACACTGTTCATCGATCGTCGATGGCAATCTAAATGGACTATAGGTCATATGTTTAGCGCCATCACTACCGTCCACCAGTTCCTGTAACGTGTAGCTGACAAGATACGCAGGAGGAGGATATATAGTGTCCCATCGTTTGTGTTACAGCACCATACTGTGTTTACCAACTACATGTATACAATTATGTCTATGACAAAAGCCCAAGATTAGACAAAAACCTAAGTCTACAACTCAAACCATGTTTATTGTCAATACTCATATTTGTATGCGTGAACTCATATCCATCTGGGTTGACGAGCGCCAAGATGATCCAGTCCACATCGCTGAGCAGGTCACTGTCCTCGCTCCGCAGGTTCTCCACCAGCCTGTAGATAGAGTACAGCGCCACCGGAGTAGTCACCCACTCCCGCGCGTGGATCATTATTGTCTCCACATACACTGGGTTGCTGTTGTCTTGGAAGTTGGTGGTTGAAATCTGAAAAAGAAAAAATAAAATTGTATATGTGTTCATGACCTTCATCGTAGACTTAATTTTTATTTATTTGGGCGAATTTCACCAATGAAACTGATAAAGATCCGCACATCATCATTCCACAACATTGCTGGCACTGAAAGCTCGCGAACGCGGTTTAGATGTGCTGATCGCGTTCAGTTTCATTGATGAAATTCGCTCAAGACAATGATATTGTAAGTAAAAAGAGGTAGATAGGTTGTACGCGCTCCGGAATATTGCTTGGTTTCTAGCCGTCAATACTTGGCTAGTAGGTAAGCCAAGTTACTTAATCTCGTCTTGTCTCTTTTTCTCTTCGGAAAATTACGACCTGCTGACCTGGTTTCACGTGTCATCCAATAATGTGAAATTGTGCCGCTTTGAATACCTAGGTACCGAATGTTGGGCAGGTTAATAATAATAATAATATATACTTGGCGGCTCAGTACCAGACTTGGCGGCTCAGTACCAGACTTGGCGGCTCAGTACCAGACGGCTTTGGAGTTTGGTTCGCTACCCCAGTTCCTAACAACAGGAGTTACCCACCTGCTCCATAAATCAGGTAGCACCGCGGAACCCAAAAATTATAGGCCGATCACGTGTTTACCGACGGTCTATAAAGTGCTTACATCCATTTTGAGAGCTAAAATTAACAAACATATAGACACCAACTTCATCATGTCTGCCTCTCAAAATGGATGTAGGAACGGGTCCCGCGGTACTAAGGAGCTACTCCTCATTGATATGGCCATTAGCCAACAGGTTCGTCGTTCCCGAAAGGATCTGTCGACATGTTGGATAGATTACAAGAAGGCCTATGACTCGGTGCCACATACGTGGCTCATGAGGGTGCTGGAGTTGTATAAAGTAGATGCAACTCTGCGCACCTTCTTGATGTCATGTATGGGGCGATGGAGGACGGTCCTTCGCTATCCAGGATGTCGGAATATCCTGAGGAATAGCGAGCCGATAAGGATCGAGCGAGGCATATTTCAGGGCGATAGTTTGAGCCCGCTTTGGTTCTGCTTAGCCTTGAATCCTCTAAGCACACTGCTGGAGGATTCAGGTCTAGGCTATCGGCTGAGGAGAGGTGGTCAGGTTATATCTCACCTTCTGTACATGGATGATCTAAAAATCTTTGCCTCCAACAATTTGCAACTAATGGAGCTACTGAAAGTAACTGAAACTTTCAGTAGCGCCATCAGGATGGAATTTGGTATGGACAAATGTGTGGTCATGCATGTAAAGCGAGGGGAGATTGTGGAATCCGTGGGAACCCAACTCTCGGATTCCATAAACGTCAGAGCCCTCTCCGCATCCGAAACCTATAAGTATTTGGGTATGTCGGAAGCGTTGGGCATCAATGGTACTGACATGAAGCAATCGTTGAAGGAGCGCTTCTTTGGCCGCCTGAAGAAAGTGTTAAATAGTCTTCTGTCAGGCGGAAACAAGGTGCGCGCCGTTAACGGTTGGGTCATGCCAGTTTTGATGTACTCTTTCGGCATACTCAAATGGACTCAAACCGAACTCGACGCCCTGGATAGGAGGGTCCGTACACTGCTGACTGCAAACCGAATGCATCACCCACGGTCATCGGTAATGAGACTGTATATCCCGCGAAAGTGTGGTGGTCGAGGCTTTTTAAACGCTAAGACCCTACACAATCGCGAGATATGCAGTCTCAGGGAATATTTCCTAGAAGCCGACGTGGGGATGCATCGTGATGTGGTCGCGGTGGACAAGGGCCTCACCCCGCTCTCCTTGGCTAAAGAGAACTGGCGCAAACCTGTAGTGCTTGACACTAATGATCGCATGGAAGTATGGCAGAGTAAGGAGCTTCACGGACGCTTTTTCCGGGCCCTACATGGACCCGATGTAGATCTTTTAGCGTCCGTAGCCTGGCTGCGTTTCGGTGACCTCTTTGGAGAAACCGAAGGTTTTGTCTGTGCAATTATGGACGAAGTTATGATGACGAACAATTACCGGAGATTTATTGTGAAAGACGGCACGGTTGACATCTGTCGGGCATGTCACCGTCCGGGGGAATCAATAAGACACATTATCTCCGGTTGTTCTCGTCTGGCTAACGAAGAGTACTTGCATAGACACAACCTTGTAGCCAGGATTATCCATCAGCAACTTGCTCTGAAATACAGCCTTGTGGAATCGGAAGTGCCGTACTACAGGTACGTGCCCGACCCAGTTCTCGAAAATGGAAATATCACATTGTACTGGGATCGATCCATCATCACTGACAGGACTATTGTTGCCAATAAGCCTGATATAGTGGTGGTGGATCGAGTACAGCGGCGCACAATGATTGTTGACATAACGGTCCCGCATGACTGTAACCTCGTGAAAGCCGAGAAAGATAAAGAAATCAAGTATCTTGATTTGGCTCGCGAGGTTGTCGACATGTGGGATGTGGACTCAGCAATCATTGTGCCGATAGTCGTGACAGCCAATGGCTTAATAGCCAAGAGCCTCGACAAACACCTGAGGAGGCTCTCGTTGGGCAGCTGGATCAAGGGCGTGATTCAGAAAGCGGTACTTCTGGACACGGCTCGCATTGTCAGGAGGTTCCTCTCTCTGGAGCCCTGACCGCCGGTAGCTTGGACCCTGTTCCCGATACCGGTGGGATACTATTTTTTATATTTTTAAATGTTTTTTAATTATTATTTTTTCAGATTTTTTAAAAAATATTTAAAAATGTAATTTATAAGTTTGTAAAATATAATAAAGGAGATAATAATATAATAATAAAGTTTATTTCATAAAAAAACAGTACCTATATTAAATTACAGTTAACTGCTATTCTAAAACAAAAGTACACAACATTTTAGCTTCTGGAGCCGAACTAGGAAGGACCTGTATTTCGGCTAACAGCGCCAAAACCCTTGCGTGACAATAAATTAGAGTTCTAAAATGCTAGCATTTTAAAATAAAGGAAAAATTATAGTCTAATGTTATATTATGGTCTGCACCTCTCTTTGTGTTATTATGTGATATGGTGAATGAATGAGTGTGAGAGGGTGTGTTTATATGTGAGTGTGCTTTTGGTTTTTTATGAGTTAATACATGAATTTGTGAGATACGCGGATAAAGTGATTATTTAAATAATAAATATATATTTTAGATATTGAGCTTTACTAACATAAATATTAATTAAGTTTCTAACTTGGTACAGATAGAAGTTGCTCAGTCTCATCATATGTGAGACCTTGCAAGTATTCCGATACCTTTTTCCTGCAATGATTTGTGTTGAGTGGATACATGTTAAGATTTTTATTGAGTTTATTGTAGATAAAGGGACCAAGAAATTAAAGAATTTTGTACTAAATTTAGTGCTGGAAGACCTGTGTCGTAATTTGAACAAGTATGCTGCATAATTATTATTTTTAATATGAATAATTGTCTCACAGTTAGAACTCCACACAACTGGTAAAGTGAGGTAGTAGAGAAAAGGATTGGTTTAAAGGTGCTGACCTTTAGTATTGCACGTTGGGCAACCTCTATAGACTTGAGTGTAGTTTTATAAAGAGGTTTATGGTTAGGTAACCATAAACCTCTTTATAATCCTCTTCCTAACTTTATAATATTGTAAATGCGAAAGCAAGTTTGTTTGTTTGTTACCTTTTCACGCCTAAACCACTGAAACGATCATCATGACGTTTTGCATATACGTTGTCAGGGGTCAGAAAAGGACCTAGAACTTCGCCAAAAAGACGCAACCCTCGACCTCATGATGGCGTAAAAGTCCGGGACCCTTCGCTTCGGCAAACATGTTTGAGGCACTGCAGTATCTTGGCAGTTTCATAAGTGTTCGGTAAGCATCAATGTACTGAACCCTTAATGAACTGTACACCTTTTACCCGGTAGTACGTTTCTTGGGATAATTTCTGACCTCCACGTGGACGAAGCCGCGGGGAAAAGTTAGTATTGTATACATATTCAAGACATTTACATTGGATTATAATATACAGGTATGTGCCATTTTGTTCGAAAACTTTGTGCCATTTTATATGTAGTAACATAATACCATTGCTGTAGAAATTTAGGGATATCTGAAAAAAAAGCGACCAGTAGTTTTGACAGTCTTCTCTTGACATTAACCTAAAACTACCTAAAGAATCCGAAAGAGACCGAAACAGGTTGAAATCTGAGCGTTCAAGTTCAGGGCTATTTGGGCCATTCTACCGAATGGATAAAAGTTCAATGTTTTTTCTTTTATACAAAATTAACTTTTTATTTTCTTATTATAATAAGTTTTAACCTAACTATCATCTTAAAAATAGAATCAGAGATCAGTCACATAATATTATGAAAAAAATGCACATTTCGTTTTTAACATATCGACAGGGGTGATGTGAATCTCTTCATGAGTGACAGCTTTCCTAAAACTTCTAACTTATTATTTAAGCTTACATAAAATAATCATCTGTTCGAATTACTTTTGATGCCAGCAGTTTTAATAAATGTCAATTATAAATCGGAATATCAGGTTCTAGAGTGCTAAAATAATAAATAAAGAATAACAACAGAAATGTTAGTCAGAGACGCAGCCAGAACTATCCTGTAGAATTAAAAATTTAAAAGTAAGGAACTCTAGAAAATTTGATTATTTGAAATACATTTTAGATTATAATCTGAACATTTTAAATATTCTATAAGAGGTTCGCGTTTTCGTTATTTGAAACATCTCTTCATCAGAACCTACATAGCATGTTCGATAAAAATCAACAGTGAGGTTGTCGGTATTGGGGGGGAAGGCGGCTAAATCCTCCGCCCCCGCTGGCCCGGTCACCAAGGCCCAGAAAAAACAGGACGTCCAGCTCCACTTCCGCCCCTAGTCCGCGGGCCAGTCGCACCGCCAGCCCTAAGGCTGGCCCACCCGCTCCTACAGCGAGGAAGCAAAAGCCTCCTCCCCCCATTTACGTCCAGGAAAAGTCCAAATGGACTGAAATATCCAGAATGTGTGTTGATCGCAAGATCAACTACACCAACGCCCGATCCACCCTCCAGGGGATCAAAGTGACCGTCCCTACGTCTGCGGACTTTAGGGATCTCTCCCGCGCCCTGCGTGAAAGGAACTATTCCTTTCATACGTACTCCCTTCCGGAGGAAACCCCCACTCGCGTCGTTATTAGGCGCGTACCCCAAGAAATCTCCACCGAGGAGATTAAGACCGACCTTGTCGCACAAGGCATTCCAGTTTCCGCCGCCCATCGCTTACACAAAGCGAGACAGGGCCTAGTCTACGACATGGTCCTTGTCATCTGTGACCTCACGGAAGGTCACCACCCGATCTTCAAGGTGAAGTCGGTGTGCTCGCTCTCGGGCATCTCTATTGAGAAGCCCTACCGAGCCAACTTGATTGGTCAGTGCCATCGCTGCTAATTGTACGGACACTCGCAGTCAAACTGCTACGCGACCCCTAGATGCGTCAAGTGTCTAGGAGAGCATGGCACCGTCGACTGTACCCGCCCTAAAGATAGGGAACTATGTTTAGAGCCTCCCAGCTGTGTACTCTGCGGCCAATCGGGACACCCGGCAAATTACCGGGGCTGTCCTAAGGCCCCGAAGTCCTCCTCTCCGAAACTCGCGAAACGCGCGAGCGACCGCCAGCACAGGGAAAGCCCCTGGGGAAAGCCTCCTTCCGCGCTGATGCCGGAGCGGCTCAGTCCGCAGAGGCCGTCTCCCTGGGCTAACCTAAATCACCTGAAGGCTCCCGCAGCTTCGGTGCCCTCTATCCCCGCGCAACCGGCGCAACCCGCTCAACTTCCAGCGCTGATGGCTTCCGCCATCCCAGCGCCTTTGGTAGCCCCCGCGGCCCCTACGGCCTCTCCAGCGAAACCTCAGGGAACCCAGGGCCGAAACAGCGCCCAAATTATACTTAGTACATACGCGGCTCTCTTCACCACCGCCGCGGACAAAATGGCGGAAGAAATCGTTGCTGCAAACGGCAACGCACTCCGCCTTATGGAAATCCTCAGCGCGTATCCCGAGATCGCGCAAGTTCTACACTCACTCAAATATTAATTCTCAATGGATAATACGAGAGTAAACAGTAACAAACCCCGATCCCTTAAATTAGGCTTCTTCAACGCAAATGGCGTTTCAGGTCAACGCGATGAGATCGCCGCTTTCCTCCGCGACCATCAGCTTGACATCCTCCTCATACAGGAAACCTTTTTAAAACCGCATCACCGAAACCCGAATATTGCCAACTATAAACTAGTTCGCAATGACAGGTCTCGATGCCACAAGGGCGGCACACTAATATACTTTAGGAAATCCTTGTATTGCATCCCTATCGACCCACCTTCTCTCTTCTCCCATCTGGAGACCTCTATCTGTCGGCTAGGCATGACTGGTCATCAACCGATCACCATCATCTCTGCTTATATTCCACCAGACAATGGTCCGGAGGATCCCATCTCGCTCCAAAAGGACTTCACTTACCTCTTCGGTATGAGTGACTCCGTCATCTTGGCGGGGGATCTTAATGCCAAGCACCCGGCGTGGAATAGTAGCACAACCTCAACCAGAGGTAGGTTAGTTTTCAAGTTAGGCGAATCCCTTAACTTTGACGTCATCGCTCCAATGAGCCCGACTCACTTCCCAGGTAATCCTAATCACCTTCCCGATGTTCTCGATGTAGCGCTGCTCAAGAATGTGAACCTCCGTTTGCAATCGATTGAGACGTTCCACGAGCTAAATTCTGACCACCGCCCTGTAGTCATGCATCTTGCACCCTACTCGGGCCCGATCGACCCCAACCGCCCCCCTCAGACCCAGACGATAACCGACTGGAGGAAAGTAAGCGAAAGACTGAAATCCACCACGTCGCCTCACTTAGACACCATCCCCGATCACTTAGTGTCAGTCGCCGACACGACGGCCGCAATCGACTCGTTTACAGAGCACGTACAATCCGTATTGACGGATTGTTCACGGAAAGTTCCGGTGATGGAAGACCATCGCTGGAAACTACCTACTGACGTACGTGACCTGATAACCGAGAAGAACGCGGCCATCCGTGCCTACGACTCCTTCCCTTGTGACGCGAACAAAGCCCACATGTGCCATTTACAGCGTGCTGTAAAGAAACGCATAGGGGAGGTTCGCTCTGAGGGCTGGAACAAGATGCTCAGCGAACTTGAGCCCACTCAGCAAGCCTTCTGGCAATTACAGAGGAAATTGCGTTCCTCAGAAGAGGTCTCTATGCCTCCTCTCATCCGCCCCGACAATAGTGTCGCTTTCGACAGTCCCGATAAGGCTGAATGTCTTGCCGACAGCCTAGAGTCCCAATGTTCTCCCAGCTCCCAACCAGTAGACCGAGCTCACCTGAACAAGGTCGACGCTGAAGTCGAACGAAGAGCCTCCCTCCCTCCCGTCGAAGACCCTGATGATCCTCTGCCTCCCGTCACTCCAGACGAAGTGCACGACATCATTAAAGGGCTCCACGCTCGTAAGGCCCCCGGTTGGGATGGTATTACCAATAAGGTATACAAACTCCTTCCTGCCCCGCTAATAATGCTTATGACCGCCATCTTCAATGGCGCCTTGAGCAACAACATCTTCCCACAAGCATGGAAAGAAGCCACCGTCATCGGTATCCCAAAGCCAGGCAAGCCAAAGTCTGAGCCCTCCAGCTACCGCCCTATTAGCTTACTCAATGTCCTCGGCAAAATCTACGAGAGGCTTATTTATAAGCGTCTCAAAGACTACGCCGAAGCAAAGAGCCTCATACCCAACGAGCAGTTTGGATTCCGTAGCCAACACTCGGGCACCCAACAGGTCCACCGTATCGTAGAGCACTTATGCGCTGGTCTGCAGCGTAACGCGACGACGGGTGTGCTATTCTTCGACATAGCGAAAGCCTTCGACAAAGTCTGGCACAACGGCTTGATATACAAGCTCTACCAACTAGGAGTGCCAGATCGTCTCGTGCTCATCTTACGAGACTTTTTGTCGAACCGGACCTTTCGCTATCGCGTCGAGGGAGCACTCTCGTCCCCTCATCCTATTCGCGCCGGTGTCCCTCAGGGTTCCGTACTATCTCCTCTCGCCTTCACGCTGTTCACTAGCGATATCCCAAAAAGTAAAAAGGCTCAGTTGGCTCTCTTCGCCGACGACACTGCCGTTTACTATACCGGTCACTGTCCCAACGCCATAGCTCGTACTCTCCAAACCTCCGCAAACGTCTTAGGCGCTTGGTTCCGGAAATGGAAAATCGAGGTCAACCCCGATAAGATGACTCTTATCGGGGTTGACCTCGGTTCTCTTCTCGAGACGTCGTCGACTCCCTCCCCCACTTCCCAGCCCGATCACTATGTACGGCAAGCCAATCCCTTGGGAGAAGCAAGCCAAATACCTAGGCGTGATCCTCGATGAGAACCTTACCTTTAAGGCTCATATTAAGGCGGTTCGCGCGCGCGCCTCCTTCGCTCTTAGCAGGCTGCAATTCGTACTGACAGCCCGTAGTAAACTGTCCCTTAAATGCAAGCTCCGCATCTATACCGCAGTCATCCGTCCCATCATGACCTATGCCTGCGTTGTATTTGCGCACGCAAACCCACGTCATCTCCATAAGATGCACACCCTCCAAAACCGTTCCCTCAGAAGGGTCACGGGTGCCCCCTTCTATGTCCGTAATATCGATCTTCACGTCGACCTCAAAATGCCAACCATAAAACAGTTCATGAAACGCTTATCAAAGCGTTTCTTCGACTGCGGCATCAAACATTCGAACCCCCTGATTACAGCGGCCGCCCGCTACACTCCCTCTCGCATTAGCAGTATTCGCCGACCAAGGCATACTTTAATCGACCCCGACGACGCCACTACCCTCCTCCAGGAGAGTAGTAAGGCCACTAGCACGCTACATAAGCCCAAAACCCGATCGCCGTCCTACCGCCCTCGCCGCCGAGGCCCGCCGCGACGCCCAAATCGACGCCCCTCCCGACCCTTGCTCGAGCCAGCCCGCGCCGCTGAGCCTGTAGCTTTAAATTCGTCCATAAATAATATCAATCCTGATCCAGCTAGTCATTTGCTGCCCTCTTCCAGCGACGCCCTAAGCCGAGGTTCGTACCCCACAGGGGGTGCCCTTAGCGTTGTCGCTTAGTTTTAGTTAGTATATAAGTTTAAGTCCTGGCTGGAGGCCTTAATTTATTAGGGAATCCACAGGCAAGTCCGCTTAAGCAGACGACAACCGCATAGGTTGACCTGCGAGATGCCAAACAAACAAACAAACAAATGTCGGTATTGGGTTCCCGTAATTATATCAAGGATTAGTTCTGGAGATTCCAGCTGTGAATGAGTTGGTGTCGTTAAATCAGGTTAATCATTATTTTGTTTTTGCCAGAATTTCGTAGTGTGCACAAATATTTCCCTTCTTTTTCTATATATAACCAGTCACTTCTGTCGATCGACGTCTTTCTTCCGCTCGGCTTCAGTATGTTTTTCTCTTTTCTTTCTTATCTTTCAAATGCACGTTTTTTTGTGATTTCTTTTAACCGCCTTGGCTGAAAAAGCCAAAAAAAAGAGCTTTGAAAGTCAGTTAAATCCTAATCGTAAGTCTGTATTAAAAGAAACAGCCAATTGAGACTCGGACTCGCGCACTGGTGGTTCCGTACAAACCTTTAGGTATATAAGACCTGAGTATTTGATATCAATTCTACGCGTTCATGAGGAAAGGGGAAGTAATTTTTAAATTTTTAAAAATATATTTGTTATAATTATGATGTAACTAAAAAGGTACTTTTTATATCTGTGCTTCGTACCAAATTTTAAGATTCTGAGTTCACGGGAAGGTCCCCTTTTTGATTCCCTTGTGAGTGTCGAAAATTTGCGGAAATTAGTGGCATAAACGGCTGTATCTTTTGATTGCGTTGGCTTAGAAGTTAGATTTTTTCACAGCTCCAAGGGGCAACAGACCTGAGTATTTTACATACATTCCAGCTTGATACCTCCTCGTGCTCCTGAGAAAAAGGTCTTGACAGACAGACAGATGGACAGACGGACAGCAAAGTGATCCTTTATGAGTTCCGTTTTTTCCATTTGAGGTACGGAACCCTAAAAATAAAAAGAAGAACAAATCGTGATGATTTGTTCTGTGGAATTACATCACTTCTGTAGAAAGCTTCATCGGCAATAGTTGTGAGTAATACAGAAGTCTATAGTCTAAGTCACTTCCGAAAATAGGTGCATCGTAATGAGTTGCCAGTCATAGAAAATAATCTTGGTGCTTGAAAAATAAAAAGTCTACAATTTGTGTAATTTATTTCTACAGGCGTGATTATTTTGTGCGATCTCCTCTCCGCTTGATCCATTTCCAACGAAGCTTAGGGGAGAGGAGATATGAAAATAACTAAATCTGATTGGATTGGTTTCAAAACACATCTCCTCTCGTCTCCGCTCCTCTCCGCTTTGGTGGACACCGGGCCTAAACGTGGGGAACACTCAATGGCGGACGTAGAGGTTGTGTGGGCTTCATTAATTTAATTTAGTGATTGTTATTTTGGAATAGAGCGTATTTAAAATATCATCTATACAATGGTATCTAAACCAGGCCGGCACAAACAGTACAGCCAAAGAGATTTTACTACATCTCATCTTAATATAATATCATTATTCGTAACAGGTACCATAAAAGATGAGCTTTTTATTAAGGAAGGTACAGAAGTAGTAACATAAAAAATGTATTTAAATGTAAAATATATAACAAAAACTCTTTTCAGCATTCACTAGCGTTACCAAGTTAGGATACTCGCGAGCAATTCTCTCCAGGTACGCATCAACCTGTGAAAAAGTACTAGATCCTAAGTATCTATCTGAAATCAAAAAGTCAACACAATGCAGTGTTTAAAATAAACACAATCGACGGGCTAATACTAAACCTTGAACAAAATAATAAAGCACATTCATAATGTATCAAATTCAGATTAAATATTGTGTGCGGAATCGGAAACAGAATACCCGCAAAGCTTTTAACAAACAAATGAATAGATAATGTTGCGAACTATTTATTCCGTTTAAATCACGCAAACATCGGATTAGGGATGGATTAATAAGCTTAGTTTATGATTTATTACTGAAATTGGCAACATATTACTGAAAACAATTTAGGGACTCTTCGTTATAAATGTCAAACGGGGCCACTCGGGACAATTAAGTTAATCAGTTTCATTTTCCATCGTCTTCCGTATATTCTAACGATCGCCATCTATTCTCAGTCTCAAACTTTCAAAGGTCCTCTACGTTCCTTACTATTCCATTCAATTTTATTAAATGTCAAGGAAAGCCGATGTCGATAATTCTGCCAATAATGCCTTAAGTAGTTTCCTTAATTTTTTTAGTTTTTGATATTGATTGTGTCTGGGATGTGGTTGTGACTAGATTTTAACGTTTTCAATTACGGGAACTGGTATCCATGTATCTTTAAACCGACACCGACGAATAAAGACGTTTGACATATTTTCAAAAGCTGTCAAACCTGCAATATTTGTTCCGCAGATAAAACTTGTTTAACGATAAAAATCAGCCTCAAATTAAAAAGTATTATTAAACCGAGTTTAATAATACTTTTAAGAATAACACTAAAAGTATCAGCCCTATGTTTTTATTTAGTGACTGAGCAAATAAAGGACTTAGGAAAAGTAGGGAAAGACTTTTCGAGCTGTATGACCTTAAGCCTAATATTAACACGGAAACTTTTAATAAGTATGTTGCATCTTACTCAAAATAAAAAATAAGAACACTTTAAGGCCGCTAAAGCATTATACAACAAGGTAAAATCAGCAGACAATAAAATAATGACGATTTGGAAAATTATCAATAATGAAACGAACAGGAACAAAAAGCACAATTCTGATTACACACTGGAGACGTCCTGTGGTCTCATCTGCGATAACAAAGAAGTTGCTCAGGAATTTGTAAATTTATTTACCAGTGTCCGACTAAAAACCACTGAAACCTTAAATTCTTCGCCTTCGCTTGATTTAATTTTTGATTAATTCGCTTGATTTAATTTGATAATTTTTGATTAAGGGTGAATGTTTCATCCTGCTCGATTGAATTTAACTTGAAGCATATTAACTGTTAAGGGGTTAATATGCTTCAAGTTAAGTGTTAAGGGGTTAATAGAAATCTTTTAAGTAAATTAAGATCAAATTGAACGAAGATCTTTGGGGAATGTTTATTAAAGTCTGTACCTCCATAATTGAGACTATAGCACCTTACTTAGCCTTAATATTTAATTTGTGTGTAGATCAAGGAGTCTTCCGAGATGTAATGTAATACAGAAAGGTTTTCAAATCCACTTTTCAAATCCGGGGACAGTAAAGACACTAATAATTATAGACCCGAGTCCGTGTTGCCGGTTTTCAGTAAGGTGTTTGAAAAGGTAATTCTTAATCAAATGCTCAATCATTTCAATACTAATAATATCCTTCACGAGCGACAGTATGGTTTCTTCAAAGGGCGTTGTACGACCGACGGCGGTGTTAACTTAATAAAACATATTTTTAACTCGTGGGAAGGGGCCCAAGACGCCATAGGAATCTTTTGTGACCTCTCCAAGGCATTTGGTTGCATCGATCACGAAACCCTGCTTTTGAACCTTGATCATTACGGACAAGGAAAACTTGCACTCAGTTTAGTAAAATTTTATTCAAATGATAGATAACAGCAAGTTCAAATAAATGGTGTCAATTCACTTGGTTTAAAAGTAAAAACGGGTGTTCCACAAGGCTCGATATTGGGTCCTTTCCTCTTTTTAGTGTTTATTAATGACCTACTCCATTTATTAATAAATCAACCACAAATGGTGCTATTTGCTGACAATACTTCCTTAATTTTTAAGGTAGATACACGTGATTCAAATTTTGACGACGTAAATAACGCCCTACTGCTGGTCCAAAATTGGTTCACTGCTAGTAATTTAGTATTAAATGGAAATAAAACTAAGTGCATAAAATTTTCTTTGCCAAATGTGAAGGGTAGTGATTGTGAGATAGTATTGAATCAAGAGAAAATAGAAATCGTCTATAAAACTGTTTTCCTGGTGATCACGCTCGACTCAAGGCTACATTGGGTCCTTATTTAGCATCTCTAAGTTCAGCAGCTGTCAGAAAAATCGATAGATATCGTGAAGCTGGTCTATTTTAGTTACTTTCATAGTATCATGACTTCCGGTATTTAACTTTGGAAAATTAGCTGCAGATATCGAGTCTATTTTTATTCTGCATAATACAGCCATCAGAGCCATATAAATAATCTCCGCAGGCGCGATTCTCTAAGGGACCTACCATTTACCGGTTAATGTTTTATATTGACTTGAATGTGCCCTGGCGGCTGATAGTATGTCATGCTCACTCAAATGTCTCGCTGACGGTGGCGCGTGTGTTGGATCATTTAGTTCCCTTCAAAATGGCTGAGTTGAATGGTGCTAATCCGTGTGTCATGTTCGTGAACGGGCGCCGTCAATTGAGACTGGCCATCTCTTAGCTGCCACGGCTTATTTTAATAATTATTTTTTTGGATTGTTTTTAGTTATTTTTTGCTGCACTCTGGACGCTTTTAACGTGTACGGTTTTTGTACATCGTTCTCACCTATAGTGTCAACAACCAGATGTAACTAGTTTAATATATTTGTAACACTCTCACTACTAACTAATAACGATCTCACTTATTCGTGACAAAACAGTGACAATGATTAAAGTGGAAATGATCTGACAACATCAAAACCATCTGCAGGCTTACAGGGGAAGAAAACCATACTTACTCAGCAACATCTTCCAAATGCACATAGTGCCCTAATCCCTGAACATCCAAGGCCTGCAGGAACTCCACCTTCTTCTCCGGTTTGACCATGATCTGGGCATCCCTCTGTCTCGCTACACCATGCTGCCAGATGTCTAGATCTAGTAAGTGCTCAAGATCATGCTGCAGCTTCTGATAAGTTTTGTTACGAACTTCGACATTGTAGAATGAATGTCTGTGGAAGAAGCAAAAAGCTGATGCTAAAAATGCCACCAATGAAAATGTCAACAAAAATCTGAGCCGTTAAAAATGGGACTTTATATTTCAATAGATAACCAATTTTTGAAGACTTCATCGTCATTATCACCACGATTGTTCAGCTGTTCACTGCTGGACATAGACCTTCCCTAAGCATTGTACAATTGCCTTGTCCTGTGTTTCTCGTATACCAGATTTCCGAGATCAAGTCACTAGGAAATAATTCAAAGAATGGCCATACTTGCTTCCCCGCCTGCACCAGGCCCACCACAGCCACACACAAAATTATCAAGTGCTTCGTTTCTACAGACGACTCACTCACTATGTGAACATTAACGAATAAGTTTTGTTTAACTTAATTCCTTATTGTTATCTTGATATTGTGGAGTAACCGTGATAATTTATTGTGGTTACATCGTGTAATAAAATAAAATTCGGATAATAAATAAATTCTATTATTTTTGTCAACATTGTGACAGAGAGTAAACCACCACGCATTTGCCTCATTCGTAAAAGAAGAGGTGTCGTGGTGCCATTTCAGGCTTTAATTATTATTGTGATGTAATTATCAATTAAGGATTAAAACAAAAGAAACAAAAGAGAAGCGTCCTACTTCATAGTAAAAATACGCCAGTAAATGGTAATTTATTAATTCCATTTTTGGGCGTAAAAAAAATCATTCTTCCCGTTTTTAAGAGTAACACTATTTGTTGAGCCTGAAAGTTCAGACGTACTAATTAAGTACGTCTGAACAAAACAAACATAATAATTTAAGGAACTCGTTGGATCTATGGTCCTCAGAGGCTTTAATTTACCAAATTCAAAGAGTTCTCCAAACACAAATTGTTCGAACATTAATGGCGTTTGTAAACTAAACTCGAGTACCTAATTCTGTTAGCTTCCGAGATTTCTAAGTTAGTCAAAAACCTTTTGGGTATTTAAGTAAATAAATTTTAGTATTAAGTACTAAATTATATATTTTTAGCAAGTTTCAAAGTTATTCTGCGTGCGAATTTTAAAATAGGCTAAGATTTATAACTGCTGAAAACTGGGGATTTGGGTAACAAAGGTACGACAGTTTTTTTTTTTTTGAATATTCCATTTCAGCTTTGGTATTTAAAGAGGGTTAGACAGAGGTGCTATAGTACACCCACATTTCGCCCGTTTTGTTTAAGTCCTATTTAAAAGGGGCGCGCATATTGCCATCAACCACTGAGAAATTCCATTTAGGAAAACAGATGAGTCGAAATTTGATAAAGACGGCATAACCAATTACCACAACGTTCATTATTGGGTGTCGAAAGCAGAAAGAAATCCCAATAAGAAACGGCAAAAGAGTTCACAAAGACGTATAGATGGGAATCATTTCGAATCATCTGGTTGGTGCTTACTTTCTTTCTGACAATTTAAATGGAGAATTTTATGAAAACTTTTAAAGAGAAGATTTACCAGACTTACTTGACGATTTACCACTCAATTTCATTCGGGACATGTGGTTTCAGCATGACGGTTGCCGGATGGTGCACACTACAGGAGAAGTGTCAGAGATTGACTAGATACTAATTATCATAATAAGTGGATCGCAAGAGGTGGACCCATACCGTGGCCAACTAGAAGTCCAGACCCATGGATTTTATGTGTGGGGACACATGAAGAGTTTGGTGTACAACGAACCTAACCCAATCACATCTGTTGATGTTTTGAGACACAGTTTTTTTTTTGTATGGCATCTCGTAGTTGACCTTGAGAGGTCGTGACTTCTTAACCGGACTATCCTGTGGCTGCCTTAAGCGGAATCAAAGCCTCCAGCCAGGGGCGTAAAACTACTTACATTACTAAGCGAACGCTCGCTAAGGGCACCCCCTGTGGGGTACGGACCTCGGCTTAGGGCGTCGCTGACGGGAGGACAGCAAGATGAGACAGGCTGGATCTGGATTATATTATTATTATCTGGGGAATTTAAAGCTACAGGCTCAGCTACGGCGCGGGCTGGCACTTCGTCGAGCAAGGGTCGGGGGGGACAGTTATGTCGGGATCTTCGCGAGGAACCTCGGCGGCGAGGTCGGAATGTCGGTCTGTGTTTGTGCACTGTACTGGTGGCCCTACTGCTCTCTTGAATGAGAGTTATGTGGTCATCGGGATCGGTGAGGACAAGCTTGGGACGGCGGACATGACTAATGGAGGAGGGAATATAGCTTGACAACCAGAGGGTTGCGGTGATTCGCGTCGGTCTCGAAGAATGAGACAGAGAATAATCGATGAGGCAAATAAAATACGAAGGGGTTTAAAAACTGGTGTAGTAAAAATTGGATTAAGACAAAGAATGAGAGTATGTGTGCGAAACAGAGTCGGTCACGTGGAACATGAATTGTAATTGTAGACTTTGTGTAAAATGCTGATAAACGCCATTTTGTACCTATTTGTATTGTTTTATTTTCTGACCCAAGAGATAAATTAGACGCTTAAGTACCGTAATTATAGTTATTTTTAATACTACCTGGGAGCCTTTCACCAAAGTTTTTTCTAAGAATCCTGATAAAACCTTAGCTTGTTATACCTTGTTGGTAATGGAACGAAGAATATTTTAAACATATCTGCAGCATGACTATCATGATATTTATATCAACATTTCAGAAAGACTAGAATATTTTTTATTTCATTGTATAACTATCAATCGTCTACTACAACCCAGTTGGTTCAGTTAACTGCAATTTTAGTTTTGAAATAATAAAGCAACTTATCTACTACACAAAAATCGCAAATATAAATGAATAAGAAGGAACCCCCAAAAAAAAATTGGCCAATAGACAAAAATCGACAAGTTAAAAAACAAACTTCAAAGTCCAATATCTTGAAAACGGTTAAGTTTGGGGTACGGTGTTCCATAGTCAAATCAGTCAGGAATGGTGGAAACTACAACCTCTTTAAGGATCTAGGTCGACTAAACCTTTAGCCCTGTATACAATGTCAAAGCGACGAAGTGGCACTTGCCGTACTCAATAAATCGACTGCCCGTCTGGAAGAGTGTGCTGATTCGAGTAGTGTATAATTGGGGCGATCTGGATCACGAGCGAAGCGAAGTGATCCAGACTCCCCTCGACACATCGGTTAGTAAGTGACTTCTCACCATCAGAACATAACCTAGACTGAGATATTCTAGTATTTGTTTCCATGTTTTTGATATTATATTGACGAGATCCACTCTGAATCCGATCTATTTAAATACTGTCTACTATGATTTGAAATGCAGATACCATCATCACTTTGTTTAGATAGCGGGTGTAAATTAAGTTCATGAAAGTCGTATTTTGAATCTGAATCATACAAAATTCGAAGCGCTCTTGAACTTCATAATAACTTTACAAAGTCTTATAAACTAGGCTTCTTATAAATAAAGTTATTATAAAACGATCCAACCATCACATTACAATTGCAAGAATTAAATGCATAAAATCATACTAAGCTATTTATAAGTACTCCGAATCCGATGATCTCATTATTCGGATTGGTATGTGCTTGCAAAAACGCAAGGTGAAGTTCAGATGACATCTACGCGTGTGTTTGTGATTGTTTTTTGTTTAAGGTATTTGTGTGTAGTCGTGTCCGAATCTGTTACTAGATACTTACAAAATTAATTTTATTGAAAAGGAATTTAAATAAAAAGCAATTTTACAGTTATAAATATGCATTTATTTGTAGCAATTCAATTTTAACTATGATTTAATAACGTCTATTGAAGACAACACAATTACGCAGTTTTTATACATTCTTGCAAAAATACACTGCATACAATATATAAGTCCGTGTATTATGAGAATGCAACATTCTTCTAATTACTTACAATAAAACAGAAAGGGCAGTACTAAGTAGGTATTCCCAGTAGTTCCAAATAGATAGTCACATAACATCGTTTTTATTTACAGCGTTTGATTGGCTTACAAACTAACCACATTAAAACTTTAACTATTCACATTAATATTTATCTATACTAACTAAATAGTATGAAACTATTTAGTAATAATAACTTTTATTTAAGTATAGTATTGATAGGCTTACATACTAACTACAATAAAACATATTTACTTAAGAGTTCTCCATGTTTTCCTGAATTTTATTTATTAGTTCCTTAGTGCTAGACAATATGTCATCCATTAAAGTACTTTTAACGACGTGTTGAGCACAAACCTCTGCTTCACAATAATGATTACAGATTGAACTATCCTTCTGATCGAAGTTTTCTGCATCAATAATTTGTATTCTTATGATTTTCGAAGGTCTTGTAACAGGTTTTTTTATATAGGAATATGCCATCCGTTTATTCTTCGATATTTTGCGAGATGCTTCAGCAAGACCCAAATATTTTTGATTTACTGCGTGTATTTGAGCAGGACCCTTTTCTAAAGGTATGAAGTTAAATAGCTCTTCTGAATCCTGAAATTATAAAACATTATGATTAAAATAATTATTATGAATGGTGACATTTGTCTTGAATTAGTAAAAAAAAAACAAAAAAAAAACTTACCGACATTGTAGACTGCACCGATACGTACGTACTGAACACTGCAGTTTTGAAAAACGAATGTTGTTTCTAATAAGTGTGAGCAATTTATATAAAATTGTGTTAAAAAAAAAGTGTTCATAAGGTTGAAAATAATACTCGTAGTTTCGTTGTGGATATTTCTTCTACTATCCAAAAATGGTTAGATGAAATTTAACCCTTGCGATGACACCTACGGTTGCATTGTTTACGTTGCATTCCTAAATACATTACGTCTAATATGAATGTCTGTTTGTTCTATTATGCTCATTTACTGATACACTTACCCAATGATAAAAAACACGAATCAAATTTTTATTGTTAGACTAATGAAATCGGGGGTATGTGGGTTATCATACGGACTTATTTTCTAATCTAAGCAATGTTATAGAGCAACTAATATTAATACAGAATTTCTGATTCTTGTTCGTTGTAAAAGTATTTTAATAATTAGATACTTCATTACTAACTTAGTTTTTGTTTTCGTGACTCATTCTGTTTTACACCATACTTATTGCATAAAGCATAAATCAAATGAGTCTGTAATAAAGTAACAAAATCGAGAGGCAACATCGGGTTATTTGATTAATATATCAATTTAGTTTATCATCGCAATATTTTTACATGTGCTTGCGTTTACCATTTTTGTGCATGCATCATTGATGCATGCGCACTAGGAAAAAGTATTTAAATCATCGATAGAAGTTCTGGAGCACTATTGCACCCTCATCTTTCGACGAAGATCATCGCAAGGTTTTTAACTACGAGGAATCATCGGATTTATCTACAAAAAAACGTAAGTGTGTTTTTTTTTCTTCTGTTTTATTAATAATACCTGTATACCTTTAAGGGTAGGTAGAAGCGTGCTTTTGTATGAAATAGATCACGGTTGTCACACATTGTTTTTTTTTTAATGTATCGATCTCTGAGCTCATCGTATTGATATTATTTATCTTATTATCTATCAATAAGTTATGCAAGCTTAATACATTATGATTTATCAAATATTTTTATAATTTCAGGTCTAAGACATCCCAGCTCGCTGACGACCTTTTCCTATCAGAGGACGAGTCTCCAAGCGTAGGGGTCCCTGACACGGTTCCTGAGACCGCTTCAGTTGAGGCATCTAAGAAAAAGCGAAGCAAGATGTCAGCAGCGGCTCCATCCACACCCAAACCGTCTAAGAAACCACGAATAAACCCCATAAAGTTGTCGAACCTACCTACAGCTGCTGATTTATTTGGGAGCGATGGCAGCGAAGATGACGAGCAACCTAGCACTTCATCGGCATCAAGGGGAGGTAAAAAAACACCCATAATATTCCTATATTAGCAGTAGGATTGCGAACGGTTATAGCAGACAAGCACACACTGCTAAATTAGAGAAATTCTGAAAACTTTTATTAGTACTCATTATTTTTAAATGAAATTGTTTAAAATAAAATATAACAATAAATGTAATCAATGTAATCTTATGTTTAATCAATATAAATAACAGTAAGCTTAAATCATTTACTTTACTCTTATATATTTTAGGATTGTTAATAAAATGTTAATAATGTCGTTTCCTGTTTTGTTTTTTCAGTTGAACCATCGAATATTACATCAACCAATGAAATTTTAATGAAATGTGATAAATGCTACATTGAAATACCGAAACATAAATTTAATTATCATATGAGAACTAACTTACACAAATCAAACTGTTTATTGAGAACTGAATTTGATCATATTAAAATAATAGCGACTGCTTTTAAAAACAGAATTGTTACATATCGCTTAAGTCCCGCTCAGGAAATAGATTATCTGACACCTGAAGCGTTCTTGAACGACTCTCAAAGTGATATTAGAAAACTCATTGAAATATCGTTAGAAAAACATAATTGTATTAAAATCAATTTCGAATTATTTGCTTACTTCTTATTAACAAAGACAAATGAACAGTTACTGAAATCTTTTAACACAATATTGAAAGTAATTTATAAAAACTCTGATCTAAATGATTTTTACAAGAATACTTTAGAAGTGTTTAAGAGGAAACTAAGCGAGTTTGAAGAGCGGGACTCTGGCTGGTCCTTTTTTACACTAAGCCATTTAGAAATTAATATAAATAAATACAATCCGATGAGAGGAGGTACCTTTATAGAATTACCACCAGTAATAAAAAATAAAAAATGCTGTTTAAATATTCAGAACAATGATGATCAATGTTTTTTGTGGAGCATTGTTGCTGCGTTACACCCTGTTAAATATAATCAATGTAGAAGTTCTTCCTACCCACACTATTCAACAGTTCTGAATACACAGGGTATGTCATTTCCGCCGTCAATGAATGATATAAAATTATTTGAGAAATACAATCCTAGTATTAGTATTAATATTTATGGTTTAGATAGTAAATGCACTATAACTGGACCTCTATACTTAACAAATGCTAAGAAAAAATATCACATTAACTTACTTTACATTGAGCGTTACGATAAAGGACATTATTGTCTGATTAAAGATCTTGTGCGACTAGTTCGACATCAAATAAGTCATCATAAGGGTAAAATTCACTTTTGTGATTCATGTTTGCAATTTTTCTCGAGTGAATTGAAATATAGTACCCATCATTGTTGTAATATACTCACAATACTTCCTGAAAAAAATAGCATGATACAATTCAAAAATTATGAGCGCCAACAAAAAAATAATTTTATTATGTATGCTGACTTTGAAAGTATGTTACAAAACTATTCTGAACAAAATACTGAGAATCATAATACCCAAAAATTTAAATTACATGTTCCAACATGTTTTGCATATTATATATGTTGCTCATACGATCCAAGTTTAAACAAATACGTTACTTATAGAGGTCCTGATTGCGTTGAAACATTTATAAGCTGGTTGGTTAAAGATGTAACTTGGATAAATACTATATTAACCAAAGTTCAACCTATGAAACCATTAACGAATGAACAAAAGTCTAATTTTAAAAAGGCTACCGAATGTTACATATGTAAAGAATTATTATTTGGAGATAAAGTTCGAGATCATGATCATGTTACATCCGAATACAGAGGTGCAGCACATTCCTTGTGTAATTTGAGATACAAAATATGTTCATTTGTACCAATTATTTTTCATAATTTAGCAGGTTATGACAGTCATTTATTCATTAAAGAATTAGCAAAATATAAAGGTCATATTAAGATAATACCAAAGTCTAAAGAAAAATACATATCTATAACTAAATTAATTCAACTAAGAAATACAGCACACCCTATTCAAATGAAGTTTATTGATTCATATCAGTTCTTAAGTTCAAGTCTAGATGAATTAAGTAAAAGCTTGTATGTTAAAGATTTTATCAATCTATCAAGTACATTTACCGATAAGATGAACTTACATTTATTGAGATATAAAGGTGTTTATCCATATGACTATATGGATTCATGGGCAAAGTATAATGATAAACGATTGCCTCCCAAGGAATGTTTTTATAATTCAATTAAATTAGAGCATATTTCCGATGATGATTACAGACATGCACAAGCTGTATGGCAAGCATTTAATATACACTCACTGGGGGAGTACACAGATTTGTACTTAAAATGTGATGTGTTATTACTATGCGAAATTTTAGAAAATTTTAGAAATACGAGCTTACAACATTACTCTCTTGATCCAGCGTATTATATATCTGCTCCTAGCTTAAGCTGGGATGCCATGTTATTATATACTGGCGTCCGACTTGAGTTAATAAGTGATTTGGAAATATACCAATTGTTAGAGAAGGGTGTACGTGGGGGTTTAGCCCAATTTTCTCTTCGACATGCTAAGGCTAACAATAAGTATGTTCCACATTTTGATGACACAAAACCATCTAGTTACATAATTTATCTAGACTGCAATAACTTATATGGTTATGCAATGACAAGAAAATTGCCAATATCAGAATTTATTTTCTTAAGCCAGAGCGATCTGTTGAATTTCGATGTAATGAAAGTTCCGAATGATGGTGATTATGGATATATTTTAGAAGTAGACTTAGAGTACCCAGATTATCTGCATAACGTCCATAAGGATTTACCTTTCGCATGTGAAAAGTTCACTCCCCCAAACGGAAAATCTGTGAAATTAATAGCTAATTTATATGATAAATACAAGTATGTCATTCATTTCGTTAATTTAAAAGAATGTTTACATAATGGTCTAATTTTAAAGAAAATTCACCGTATACTTAAATTTAGACAAGAATCATTTCTTCGAAAGTACATTGATTTAAATACTTGTCTACGACAGGCTTCTAAGTCACCCTTTGAGAGAGACTTTTTTAAACTTCTAAATAATTCCGTATCTGGTAAAACTATAGAAAATAAACGAAAGCAAGTAGACGTGAAATTAATCACAAAATGGAAAGATTCAAGTAATAAAACAAACAAATGCATTGGTGCGGAAAAAATAATTTCAAAACCTAATTTGAAGAGTATATCAATATTTTCAGAAAATTTTGTAGCTGCACAATTGAGTCCTGAAAAACTAATATTAGATAAACCAATTTACATTGGATTCTCAGTGCTTGAATTTGCTAAACAACATTTATATAATTTCCATTATACTTATATTAAAAACAAATATGGCGACGACGTAAATCTCTGTTACACGGATACCGATAGTCTTTTGTACTTGATAAATACAGATGACTTTTACAAAGATCTAAAGTACGATATTTCACGTTTTGATACGAGTAATTTTGAAGAAGATAATCCATTTGGAATACCGAAAACAAATGCCAGTATTCCAGGATTATTTAAAGATGAACTTGGCGGATCAATTATTACCGAGTTCGTTGGTTTAAGAGCAAAACTATATTGTCTAAAAAGCGTAAAAACTATAATAAAAAAAGCGAAGGGTGTCACCAAACCCATAACCAAACGTCTTAAAATGCTAGATTACTATGAAACATTAATTGAAAACAAAGTTATCAAACACAAAATGAACATGATTAAATCTATTAAACATCTCTTATATTCACAACAAGTTAATAAAGTAGTTTTGAATAACATAACATAACATCACGCCTTGTTTCCCCGAAGGGTTGGGCAGAGGTGTACCTATAGTACACCCACATTTCGCCAGTTATGTTTAAGTCCCATGTAATAGGGGGCGAGCCTATTGCCATCTACCGGGCACAAATCCAGACTTCGGGCTGTTACTGGGAAATTCCAGATAGAAAATCCCAATAACACGTTGCCCGACCTGGGGATCGAACCCAGGACCTCATGCTCAGCAGTAGCGATTGCGACCACTAGACCAACGAGGCAGTTTTGAATAGTAACGACGATAAAAGACAAATACTTGCTAATCAGATTGAAACACTACCTTGGGGGCATTGTGATACACTATACTAATTCTAAGATTTTTTCATAATAATTGATTTACTTCTGTATAATGTTCATTTTATTTATAAGTGTTTAGTGAGAGTTTATTTCAATTTTTTTTGTATTCAAATTTTTCTTTCTATGTATAATTTGTTGTTAACCTTATGAAATATCATAAGTAATTTTATTTTTATTTTTTGTAAGAAAATTTATATTAAGAGGTTATATAATATAATAATATTGTTATTTAATAAATATATTTGAGAAATTCAATTAAGTAGTTGTTTTAATTATATCCCTTGACAGTATCTCATCATCTCATTGTTAAATTATATACTTTTATTAAAACATAAATAGAATGTTGTAATTATTTAGACAATTACTCATAATTCAGGGACACCCTGGTATGCATTATAAATACAAGTACATTTGATTTTTTCTAGCAGATACAACCATGAAGTGGGTCAAGCAACCAGTATCCTTAGAATTTAAAAATATTGATGTAAAGGAAAATAACCCCCACGCTAAGCATAGTATACTTCTTCCGAATAATATAAGATGTATATTATGTGGTCCTTCAAATTGTGGAAAAACTAACGTTATGATTAGTTTGTTACTCCATGAAAACGGTTTAAAGTTTAAAAATGTTTACTTGTATTCCAAGACTAGCTTTCAACCAAAATATAGATTTCTTAAACTGATCCCAGAAAGAGTTCCGGAAGTAAAACTTTTTATATTTAATTTTGACGATGATGTCATTCATCCTAACGATGCATTACAAAATTCTGTTATTATTTTTGATGATGTGGTTTGTGAAAAACAAATTAATATACGAAATTATTTCACAATGTGTAGACATAGAGATATAGATTGTTTTTATTTATCTCAAACGTATTCAAAAATACCAAAGCAGTTAGTAATAACTGCTTTGGTATTTTTGAAAAAAAGTTAACATTGAAAAAGTTTACATTGTCGCGTAAGCGACAATGTTAACTTTTTGATAATTTTCAAGCAAGATGAAGTTAACCTAAAACATATTTACGATGAACATGTTAGTTCTGATATGGACTGGTCGAAATTCAAAGATCTGTGTTCTAAGATTTGGTTGCACCCCTATGATTTTTTGATTATTATTATGGATTGTGAATTAAACAAAGGCAGATATAGACAATCTTTTGACACTTTTATATATTTTGAGTGATAATTATATAAATTAAGAATGCGAAATAAAAATAAACATTTGCATGTAAATACTGCTAAGTATAAGTCGTATAATGGATCACAAAATTACAGATCAATTAATAAAGTCTGCGGATGCTATAAAGAATAAAATAAAACAAATGAAAGATGAGGAGTTTAATACCAACACTAATCTGAAGTATTTTTTTAAGCCTCTCGCAGACCCTCTTAATGCGATAATAGCTGACAAACAAACTGATCAAACTCGAAAGACTAATATAGATTCAAAAATATTTTCGCAAGATCAATCTAATGATATATACAAACACGAATCTTCTAATGAATCAAACTCTTTAGATAAATTTTATTCAGAAGACGAAGAAGGTGACATATCTGAATTGGAAAATGATAATAATGTCTCGTTGAAAAAAGAAGATATCTATGAAATTTACGATGATATTAATATACCATTTGGAGTACGTAGTGAGAATAATAAGCATATGATCGGAAATAAAACAGTAAATTTTTCTACCACTCATGAGAACTCTGGTAAAGTATACAATATTTGCATAGCTAATAAACAGTATAAAATAACACCAGGTCTTAAAGAATTATTGCTGCGCAAAAAGCCTGACTGTTAACTTTTAAATTGACTGCCGTTAGGCAGTCAATTTAAAAGTTAAACTAGTTTACAAGGAAATACTCCTCACAACTAGTGCTCATAAAAGAGACTTTGACTCTGCAGGTCAAATTAAAGGAGATAAAGGATTAAAATATTCTCAAGTAATCAAACCATTATTTTTGGAGTTTAGTAAGCACTTACCAGAATCTACAGATGTTAAATCTAAGCAAAAACAAGGTGCTGGTCTACCATATCTTAAAAAATATAAAAAGAATACTGAACTTGTTTATTGGGATGATCCTAATGAATTAGTAGACAGGCTTAAACTTTTGATCGCATCTAAAACTGCAGGTAATACCAATGTTGATAATGAAATCTTATCAATTATTGAAGAATTAAAAGAAGGTGGTATTATAAAAGAATAAAAGGACTCATCAGGCGAATTGTTATTTACTGTATTTTTGTAATTCAGAAGTGACTGTTTAAGAATGAGCAATGTGAAAAGAGATATTATAGACGAAATTCATAGAAGCGCAAGAATAAATTTTCCTCGAAGCCATGTAATATTGAAAGATATTGATGATCTTTGTCAAGCAGATTTAATGGATATGCAAAATATCTCCAAATTTAACACCAATTACAAATATATTTTAGTGGTTATCGATGGATTTTCTAAGTATGCTTGGGGTATTCCACTTAAACAAAAAAATAAAGAATCTGTATCTAAGGCTTTCAATGCGATATTGAGTTGTGAAAAACGCATCCCTAGAAACTTGCAAACAGACCGAGGAACAGAATTTTATAACAAAAGTTTTCAAAAAATTATAAACAAGAATGCCATCAATCACTACAGTACTTATTCAACCAAAAAGGCCTCAATTGTAGAACGATTAATAAGAACGATAAAAAGTAAGCTTTACAAGGAATTTAGTTTAAAAGGGAATTACAAATGGATGGACGGAACGCTTGCAAAAATTATTAATAGATATAATCAAACAATACATACAACAATTGGTTTACCACCAGCTCAAGTAAATCATAGCAATAAAACTAAACTACTAAATACATATTATTTCAATCAACAACAAATAAAAACAAAACGTCGTAAGCTAAAGATAGGTGATTCTGTTCGAATAAGTAAACATAAAGGTTGTTTTCAAAAAGGCTATACTCCTAATTGGTCAACTGAGATATTCAAGATCATTAATGTTAAAAATACAAATCCTGTTACATATTTATTACAAGACATTAAACAGCAGCCTATTTTAGGAGCATTTTATGATCAAGAATTACAAATGACTAAACATCCTGATATTTACCTTCTTGAAAAAGTTTTAAAACGAAAAGACAGAAAAGTTCTCGTAAAATGGATGGGGTTACCATCATCAGAAAATAGCTGGATTGATGATACAAATGTTACATGAGGGCTTTTTGAATATAATGTCATGATCTACGATGCAGGTTCTATTCTGTTTGCATACATGAAAGGAGAAGGACTAGTGAATAATTTAATTAATAATTTACCATTTGAGCTCCATTTACCTGGGTATAATTATTGTGGTCCTGGAACTAAATTACAGGAAAGATTGGCTCATGGTGACAAAGGTGTAAATAAGTTAGATGAATACTGTAAACATCACGATATCGCGTATAATAATTCTAAAAGTTTGAAAGATCGTCATAAAGCAGATATAATTTTACTAAGGATGGCAAAGAAGCGCTCTTTGTCTTCAGATGCGAGCGCAGGAGAAAAACTTGCTGCTAATTTGGTTAACAACGCAATGATTTCAAAAGTGAGTTCAGGAAATGGTCTCAATAAAAAATTTAAAAATATAGTCTCCTACACAAAAAAATGCATAAAAAAATTAAAGCCAAAGTGTAAGAAAAAAATGATAGAATTGGCTTACGCAGCTGCTAAGGAGTTAACTCGTGATTCATCTGCGAAGCTCCCACGTATCATACCCATTCCGAAGTCCGGCGGTGTTTTACCTTTAATTCCTATATTTGCTGGCTTATCTGCTGCTGGAAGTATAGCAAGCGGAATTGCTGGAATCGTCAAAACTATAAACGAATATAAGGTTGCAAAAAAGCGTCTGGAAGAAATGGAACGATACAATAAGAAAGTGGAAGGTGTATGTATTGGAAACGGATTGCGGTTAAACCGTTACAATAATGGGTTTGGATTATATGTAAATTTAAAGAAAAAAAACTAAATCGCAGGCTACCTAATCGTGCTCTTACTAATGTAGATATCATACATTTTACAGAAAACATTCCATATTTTCGTGGAGTGTATATGAGAGATACCTTACCAAAATCTCCGTTTTCCCGAGAGTGTGGAATCATTAATTTAGATCATTCGAAAAATTCTGGTACACACTGGGTAGCCTATGTAATTTTAAATAAATATGTTGAATACTTCGATAGTTACGGAAACTTAAAACCGCTTAAGGAATTTATTCGTTATGTAGGTTCTGACGACATCCATTATAATTATAATAATTTTCAAAATAATAACTTATTTAATTGTGGACATTTATGCATACAATTTCTTAAAAAGTTTTGGAATAAACACTGTTTTTAAATCGTTAGGTACTTTAAAAAAAGATGTCTTACAAATGAGACAACACTTTAACATTGTCTGTTACAAGAGTCGAATGTCAATTTGATTATAACACAAAAAATGATAGTTTATAATATAAAACCAAGCGACAAAGTGAATAACTTTACTCGTTCTCGTATCGTTAGAAGACGCAGACTTAAATGAAGTATAAAAAAAATCACTAAAGAGAATACATTATTTCTTCAAGCTTTGGGATTTAAATTATGAGTATTCTTAAGATACATGATTCACCGCAATTCGATAACTCTATAGTGGGTTACGAATATCATACTTATAACCCATACAGCAACAGTTTTAAAGAAAATGATGAAATACGAATACCTTTAAATCAGCAAGACATGTACATACTACCTTCAGCCAGCTACATTTACGTTGAAGGTCGAGCCACTGTGTCTTCTAAAGATGCATCTGGAAAACTTACACGAAAGAATGTTAATTTCACTAATAATCCCGTATCATTTCTATTTCAAGACATTCGATATGAAATTAATGGTGTTGAGATAGATCGAATAAAAAATGCAGGAATTACTACAACTCTAAAATCATATGTGTCTATGAGTGAGGGAGAAAGCAAAGCTGCTGGTGTTTGGGGTTGGAATTTAAATGGGTTTAAAGATAATGATGGTATTTTTAGCACTCTTATACCTCTAAATAAAGTTTTGGGATTTGCGGAAGATTATGCTAAAATTATCATTAATTGTAAACATAAACTAATTCTTAACAGAAGTAGTTCCAGGCTTAATAGTGTTACTCTTGATAATAATGACACGATTGAAGTAAATATAGAGAGATTGCAATGGCATGTCCCTCATATAAAAGTTTCAGATCGGGAAAGATTAACTTTACTGAAGTATTTAGAAAAAGATCGCCCTATTCAAATAGCTTTTCGAAACTGGGACTTGTATGAATACCCTTTATTACCTAAAACTATAAAACATTCTTGGGTTGTTAAAACTGCTTCACAACTAGAGAAACCGAGGTATGTGATCTTTGGGTTACAGACAAATAGAAAAAACATGAAATCTAGAGACAGTTCAATATTTGACCATTGCAAATTAACTAATGTTACTCTTTTTTTAAATGCGCATTATTATCCATACGAATCCGTTATTTCAAAATTTTCTAAAGATAAGTATTGTATATTATATGAAATGTATACAAAATTTCGTCAGTCTTATTATAACACTCGATGTGAACCAATGCTTGATTGGCTTGAATTTAAAGAAAAGGCACCTTTATTTGTAATTTATTGCTCAAGACAGAACGAGGCTTTGAAGACTGGGGCTATAGATGTTAGACTGGAACTAGAAAGTTCTGAAGATATTCCAGAAAATACATCTGCTTATTGTTTAATTATAAACGATCGCCTGATTGAATATAAACCTCTGAGTAGCATTGTAAGGAAATTATCATGAATGCCATAGTCGACCTGCAAGGGTTTAAGATGGAAAATAACGAGTTTATTGTTATAGAAATAGCAATCGCATGCAAAAATCGAATCTTGGTATTGTTAATCAAACCACCATACCCATTAAGTTGGATAGAGAGAAACAGAAACATTTTTTGGAACGATGGATATTTAACCTACTTAAACTTACACCAATACATTGTGCCTTATTTGAAAGATAAAATAATTTATGTTAAAGGTAGTGAAAAAGTTTTGTGGTTAAAACACATAGTAAAACATGACAAAATATATAATTTAGAAAATAAAAACTGTCCTAGTTTAAAAAAAATATTTGATGATTATGGAACGTCTAGTAATATATTTAGCTGTGTATTTCATTCTAATGTTTGTGCTTTAAAAAATGTTACATGTTTAAAGCAATGGATGGAGAATAAAGATATTTTTAACTAAATTAATGACTTTTTTTTATTTATTTACCAAGACACAACCTTATTACTGCGAGAATTAACCCATCGGCATAGTATGTGGTAGGGAGTAAAGTGGTCCATTATTTTAACAAACCTTTGACGACTCGTTTGACGTATTGGTTAAGAGCATATCTCGCTACATCACAATGTAAATAGCAGGTTAAACTGATGCTGCTACTTACAAATGTGTCAACTATGGCGGGTTCGATTGATGCATGGAACAAATAAGTATTTGTTCCAGCCTATTTTTACCTTATTAAACTATATACTCGGAGTTATATTCATTATTTCAGACCAGATTACGTTCTGAATAGATGGTGAGAAGTCAGTTACTAACTGATGTATAATGGGGGCGATCTGGATCACGAGTGAAGCGAAGTGATCCAAACTCCCCAATTATACACTACTGAAGCGTTATCATGGTGAAGAAGGATCACGCTTTAAGAGCGCTGTTGAACAGGCAAAAACACAATTTATGAAATTATCAATATATTATTATTGTGATTTTTGTTACATGTGTGTCCTTTGTTGGAGATCCCAAATAAATAAATATCATAAAAACTTGTTTTATTTATCTTTAAACAATGTTAGAAGCTCTCTAACATCTGCTTGCACCTGCAAAGACCTCCTACATACAGATGCCCGTGTAAAAGATACTCATTTACTATGGGCTTGAATGGGCTTGAATACTACGATTAATGTGTATCTGGGTCTTTTGCTTATAATTATTTATATTCACCACTACACATGATAATTATGTTTAATATACAATAATACAAGGAAAACAAAACAAAAAAAACTGTGGAACCTACCAAACACAAATTCGTGAACTACTTTTTTTTGATTTTTTCACATACCGTATGATAACCAGCAGCCTAATTGCGTAACACATTTTCATCAAATGATCGAGAGTAATTATCTTCGTTTAGACCGCACTCCGCTTGATTTTACGACTTTCGTATTGCGTTACTCCACTAACATAATATGAAACCAATTCTAGTCTGTTTGAGACGACATAGAGTGAACGATATGCCAGAAAAAATTGCGCAAGCGCCTTTTTTTCGAATTGTGTAACCATTATGACAAGTGACAATTGGTTTGGATCACTGACATGAAACCAACTAGTAGTCGCATTGAAAGCGAAGTCAACCTTCTGGCCATTTTCGTTTTCCGATCCACATATTTTTGGATTTAAACGTATTTTCTCCTTACATAATTCAAAAAAATGTAAGTGGTAGTCTTCCTGATAAATTGTGAATGTGATTTAGTGTAAAACCTAAATGATAAATCAATATTAGTGGTGTTTTAGTTATCGAGTCGGCGAGGTGGATTTCTTGGAATAATTGTAATAAAAATCTTCTGATAAAAGTGCTTACAACATATACTAAAGATACATTTACTTATATTTCAGAAACGAGGTAGGTACTTTGGTGACATTTTGACGAAACACAAATACTTACGTACATACGAGATATACCGTAACAAACTTATCATAGGCGACAAGCTTAGATAGCAACCCAGTCGACAACTTCATTGGAAAAGCCAGAAGAACTGAGAACATAGACACCATACCTATTCCACACCATTGAATGTTCAAGGTAATAGCAATATTATTTTCTTTACATGTGTTGAACAGTGAATGTGCCCAATTTTGGAATGTAAATATTCTATCTTCAAAGAAGCAACAATGTTGTTGTTGTTACAAACATTGTTTGATATGTAGGTAGGTAGTTACTGGATAATACAAAAATAGGTAAGGCACCACCAAACCCAAAACTCTTTGTATCAACCTAACCAATTTACAAAAATCTGTAAGAATGCCTACCCATTTATTAAATATGTATTTTGTCATAACCATATAGGTCGGATGTACCTAGTGTAAATCCTCAAAATCTATTTTGAGGATTTAAACATTTAATTCTAGCACCGCTATGATAGTCATGAAGTTCTCTAAATATGGAACTATATTTTGGAATTTATTTATGGAGCCCCTTCAAAATACTCTTTTGCGTTGAATTGGTTTTGCTTGATACCGCATTGAGCCACCTTTTCAACTATTAACAGAGGTTAGACAATAAATAATAGAATTGTAGGCACCAAATTATTGTACATAGCAGAATATTACTGTTCTGTAGATAGATTGTGCATTGAAGTGTCCAAGGGAGAGGTCGATTAAACTTGTGAATGGATGATGGAAATTAATTAGGATTTACTAATTCTTTTTGGTGTTCTTTCAGGTGCCAGTCTCAAAGAGGTACCTACATTATTCAGGAAAATAACTTTCTCTCAGAGCTCACAGCAAGCATTAGCAAGCAGAAGGTATATAACAGTTATCCATGATGACTTCTATGAGAATACATTAGCTGCCAAATTCCACCAATCCATGCAATATATTTGTTCCAATTTCATATTGCCTCATGTCCAAATATTTCATTTTAAATGTGAATAATTGCTATTTTCATGAAGGTTGTAATAATATAATAAAACAGTTTTTTCTCTTGTTTACCTTAATTTATTTGTTTCTATTTCCCTATATCTATTAAATAATAGTTCATTTTGCTAAATACCACCTTTTTATAATTAGTATAACAATAAACACTTTCCTTTATTTAAAACAAAATTGTACGTACTTAGTGTATTCTTAAATAGTTCATCCAAAGTTATTTTTAAATGTTAACACGGTTTTCAATTAACACAATAGGTACTGATGTTTACATAGCTGTCGTGCAGACCACAATCAATAGCGTTCTAATAAAAACTATGAATAGCTTTTATGAACAATTGTCAGTTTCTATGTTAAGCAGTAGAAGTGTGTACAAAGTAGTAGCAGTAGTAGCAGTGATGTCAGAAGTAAACAGCAGCAGTAGCCGTAGAAACAACAATGGGGCACCATCATTCATGCTGCCTTCTTGTCTTTGTAGGTGAACACCCCGGGAACTTTCCCACAGTTTGAAAGCAAAATCAAATTATTTTCTGTTCAAATAAAGTAGATGCCTAGTTTGCCAACAATGCCTATGGCTGAACAAAAGCCATCGACCTAGTCCTTGCTGTGGGTTGTATTATGTCTTCTTTATTTAGAGCCAATTATTCAGTATCCAGATGTTTTTATTTAACATAACACTAAATTAGAATAGTAAACATTAGATAAGTTAACATAAAATATGTGATGTGACTACATAAGTAGATAGTTCGCCCAAGGAAATATATTCACAATTATGTGAGTTGCCGCTTGAATCATAACTGTGTCAAAAAGCTTACCTTCAATTATTAATACAGAAGATTGGTTTTCCATGTCCTGCGCAAAAATGTCTTTGCAAGGAGTTCCCCCATATGTCAACTAGATTATTGTTGGTATTTGTATTCCATTCTTGTAAGTTTTAGCACCGTCTGCAAAAATATTATGATAAATTTTTGTAGTTGTTATTATAGTTTGTTTCAGTACTTATGTACAAACAAAAACATCAATTTACAATTTCAGTTGTTTTCAGTTTGAAGGTGATTTACTAATTTACAGTAATTATTTTATCTGCAACAAACAGCTCACCCCACATAGGTTACTAACTTGTGTCTACACTGTAGACGGACCAATCTATCTACATAAATCAATTAGATATGAAGGTACACTCCTACACACGTTATTCCTTTATATATTGGCATAGGTACTTACTTGTAGTGATGATATTGACATAAGTTCTTTTCGCTGTGGAGTGTGTGTGCAGCCAGTACAAAACGAAGACAGAGCCATATCAGCCCTAGCCCCTAGTCCTTGCCAAACGTTTTTAGCGATACACACACAAAACAAGAATACGAAACTATAACATAGGCCAACAAAATCAAAATCAAAAGTCGTTTCTTCAAATTCCCCAGCAGCACAGCTGTCTGTTCGGTTAGAAGAACTCGATTCTAAGCAATTGTAAGTAATTACCAAAACTTTAAATTAATTGCCATACGTAGCTAGCCACGCCAATACCAAAAAAAGAGAAAAAAAAATTGAATGTAAATAAAGCTTAATACATAAATAAAAGCCTCCAGGCCTAAAGGGCATGGCAGCTTACATATGCAATACTGGAATTATTATACAAACAAATAAAATAAATAAATGATAAACTAGGACCATCAAAGTAAAATAAATTAACAGAACAATTACTGTAACAATTATAAAACCATAGACAGCAAGACGACCAGTCACCACAAGCAGCACCCGTTCACGAGCATAACGCAAAGATCAGCCATTACCCCCCTCGCCATATTTGAGGGAAGGAGGAAACCCGACCCCCGACGCTTCCGCAAGCAGTGACATCTAAGGTACTGGAAAGGACATCTGACGTACTTGCTGCCGGTTGCTCAGGCAAGAATAATATTATCAATTGTCGAGGTCGCTAGCTAACCACATATTGCAATACAGCTCATTAAAAAACATTGTAATAAGTAGATCATGCCAATAATAAATGAAAATTACAAAATAATTGACTTATACCGTCAAATAAAATAAAAAAAACAAATAAATAAACTCATATACCCTGTCAGTAGGTAAGCTGATTCTGGAGAAAGAACACGAATATTGTCTTGAGTTAATCACAGCGACCAACAGTTCTTATCGTTCAACATGTATATGTACCTATAGGAATAGTAAGTAAATATGATTCTTTGTCTCATTTTAAATTATTATATGTGTTGAACAATAAAAAACAACTTTCGTATTTCAAAGCAAAACAATGCGAATCATAAATATAAAAAATAACTTGTATCAGTGTTGCCAACTTTTTTCCCGAGTCCACTTGGGCCGTAGGACTAAACTTGGAGAACTACTTACTTTATATAATATCACAAATAAAATTACTTGAAAAAGTTAGTGTATTTTACAAGCATTTATTAATTTTTGTGTTCCTTACCTCTCAAGGACTTAATTTAATTTAATTGGGGACTACGATTTTTACCTGGTAAATTAGACTAAAATGTGAACAATTGTTTTTTATGTGTAATTTGTGTTTAATTGCTTTTAGTTTTGGTGTGAGCTGGCGGGTGGTGCAGTTGCACCTGTTAGTTGCTCTGTTTTATATCTATTGTATAATCATTTCAACCTAATAGCTATCAACTTATATTTATGTCAGACAATGAGTCTTATTTTTCTGCCAACCAATCTACTGCTTCTTCTAGCGATGATAGCTTTTGTTCTTTCAGCTACACTCTTGGTGACTTTTTGCAACAAAATTTCAATGATCAGTCTAATCGGTTGGTTAATGTGTGTCACATTAACGCACAAAGTGTTCCGAGCCACTACAGCGAGCTGTACGACGCGTTTAATAACAGCAATGTTTCACGCCATCCTGATCTCTGAAACTTGGCTCAAACCACATCTCCTGTCCACCACTTACTCTCTTACTGGTTTCGATCTTATACGAAATGATCGGATTGGTAAGGGAGGGGGCGGTGTAGCTATATACCTTCGCAATGACTTTCCTTATAAAATACTTGCTACTTCCTCTTCAAATTATTCTGCTTCTGCTGAGTTTATTTTCCTTGAAGTCTACTGTCCTCCCACTGTTGATTACTTCACCGAATTCGAATCGGTACTTGAATCTTTGGGTTCCGAGTATGCACATCATAATCATCATCATGGGTGATTTCAACACAAACCTCCTTGCCCACAACTCCCCTCGATCCCGTAAACTCCTCCACCTTATCAAGTCAGCAAGTCTTCACGTGTTGTCGCTTAAACCTACTGATCATAACACTGTTGGTGATGACACCTGGCTCGACCTGATCCTCACCTCGAATCCTTCCCTCATTTCCTCTCACGGTCAACATGACACTCCTAGCTTTTCTCATCTCGACATGATTTTCCTTTCGTATATCCTGAAACCTCCCAAACCTAAGCCCAAGGTTCTATACAGGCGTTGTTTTGCGCGGATGAATGTCGAGAAGATCAAAGAAGATGCATCTGCGATCGACTGGGAGCCCTTGACGGAAGCCACTTGACGACAAGGTTGCCATCTTCAATGATGTTGTAAGCAACCTTTATAACATCCATGCTCCCGTCAAAAAAGTTAAGTTAAAACGCCCACCTGCTCCATGGATGACTAGAGGTATACAGATGGCAATGCGACGTAGGGACCGCGCGTTCCGCAAATTTAAAAGGGATCGAACTGATGACAACTGGAATTTATTCAAGGCTGCAAGGAATATATGTAATCAGATGATACGCAATTCTAAACGCCGCCATATTCTTGATACTATCAATTCTTCCTCTTCTGCCGATATTTGGAAATTTCTTGGAACTCTTGGTATCGGCAAATCGCGACATTTAGATTTTCCTAGTTCAATTGACTTAGACGATCTCAACCGGCATTTCTCCATCGTTACTATCATGGATCGTCTAACCAAGCAAAACACTCTGTCTCTAGTTTCTGGTCTAACGCGTTCTCACATAAATCCTTTCAGTTTCATTTCAGTTGAACCGGGAGAAATCAGAAAGATAATTCTCTCCATTAAATCGAAAGCGGTGGGATGTGACAATATCACCCGTGGTATGATTATAACCATTCTGGACCAACTCCTACCCGCGATTACCCATATAATAAATTTTTCCTTGTACACCGGAGTATTCCCTTCCCTGTGGCGCAAAGCCTATGTTCGCCCGCTACCTAAGGTTTCTAATCCCTCTCTTCCTACTGACTTCCGTCCAATTTCTACCCTTCCCTTCCTATCCAAAGTGCTCGAGGCCTGTGTCTACAAACAATTCTCCAACTTTGTTCATTGTAACTCAATTATTAGTCCTCTTCAATCTGGGTTTAGGCCTGGGCACAGCACTGTTTCCGCCCTTCTTAAAGTGACTGGCGATATAAGGGCAGGACTGGAAGACACCAAAGTTACTGCTCTGGTGTTGGTTGATTTGTCGAATGCCTTTAATACCGTCAGTCATGACATCCTGTTAGCCATTCTGTCTTATATTATGGTCTCTCCCGAAGCACTGAAATGGTTCTCCTCTTACCTTCAGGAACGTCAGCAGTCCGTTCATGTTGGGGATTCTTCTTCTTGCTGGTGTGATTTGGAGACTGGCGTTCCTCAAGGCGGTATACTTTCTCCTCTTCTGTTTTCTATTTTCATTAATCTTATAACTTCCGAACTTCAGTGTGCGTATCATCTGTATGCCGATGACTTGCAGTTGTACTGTCACGGGAAAGTTGATGAATTACCAGACACCATCGACAGATTAAATAGGGACTTTGAAGCCATAAAAACCTGGGCTGACAGATTTGGTGTAGCAGTAAACCCTACGAAGTGTCAGGCGATAATCATTGGCAGTTCTCGTAGCATTAGTTAGGTGGATGGTACAATATTGCCACCAGTACTCTTCAATGGTACGATAGTTCCTTTTAGCACTGACGTGAAGCCAATGTTATCAATGTGCAAGCCTAAGTGGCTTGCACATTGATAATACCCTGAACTGGCGTACTCAAGTTGCTCGGGTAAGCCAGAAGGTTACCGGAACGTTGCGGGCTCTGTACCGATTGAAAAATATATTACCATCGAGTACGAAGACAATGCTTGTGCAGTCCTTAATTTTCCCCATCCTCGATTATGGTGATGTGTGCTACTATGACCTGAATGCAGATCTCCTCGACAAACTTGACCGTCTCCTCAATAATTGCATTCGATTCGTTTTCAATCTGCGTAAATATGACCATGTCTCTGAACATCGGTCGCTTCTAAAGTGGTTGCCCATACGTCAGCGCAGAGAGCAAAGGGCGCTGACCACCTTGTTTTCATTTCTTGACTCTACCTCTTCCCCTGGTTATCTAGCCCCCCACTTTCAGTACATTTGCGCCAACCACAATAGAAATCTTTGTTCATCACACAACCGTCTTCTTCAATGTCCCACTCACCGCACAGACTTCATTCACTCTTCCTTCTTCGTTCAGTCTATCTCTCTATGGAATGCACTCCCCCAAGAAATCAGGATGGCAACCAACTGATTAGCCTTTAAAGTTAAAGTTCGTGAGCACATTCGCAGGAAGCTGGCAGTATCATCATAACGGTATAGTTTTCTAATTGTTTGTCTAATTTGTTTTTAGTATATTCATTTATTTATGTTTAGTTATTTGTGTTTATATTTATTTATAATTAGGCATATATATGTATTATATATATAGTTTAGTTATCTTTATATTTAAATATTTATTCCTAAATGTTTTTTATAAATTGCACCTACCAATGTTTGACTCTGCATCACCCAAAGGTTGACTGGTAGAAAATTCCTACGGCATTAAGTCCGCCTCTGTACATGTTTGTGCAAAAGTATTAAATAAATAAATAAGATGTTTGGATGTTTCTTAGATCCACATTAATGGCAAAAAACGGTTAAATTTTTATCCTGGAAGTATGTTCCGTGTTTTTTTTCTTCGAAATGACGTTGTTTTCGATCTTTACACGGGCGCAGCTTCTTATAAAATTCTTCACTATATTCGTCATGATAAACAGTCTTTACAAATCAGCGTTCAAATCCGAAGTAGTTTCGGCATTTGAAATAAATAAATGGTAAAATTTCTGACACAGGTTTTAGATAAACAATAGTTTTTGTAGTTGATTGTAGTAATTTCTACAAAGTCTTATCCACCATAAATTTAGTCTACCGACCGCCCTAGTACGGGTGTCCAAAATTCCTTGTTTTAGCCATTGGCCACAGATAACTATAACTTGAAGAAAAGAACGTTTCGTTGCGTATTTCAATTGTGGTAGTTTATGGTAGAAATTGTTTTATTTATTGGGTTTTTAAGTTTTCAGCTCAGAATCGCATTCAAAAACGCAATTAGGGCGCAGGTCAGAATAGGTACTGTTCGTCATTGAAGAGTTCCGTGGCAGTAGTAGACGTGTTATTTATCATGGTTATCACATATATTATATTCGTTGGTACGATTTGGTGTCATGATGTGTGTGTGTGTAATGTTTGGTGTGTCACACATTACATAATAAAAAAGTTCTTCTTGAACACATTAAATTTTCAATTGATTAGCTCTTTTGAAAGACCGAAGCGATTGCGATGAAACAAAAACTTAAAATTACTCTAGGTTAAGCACAATATTTGAGTATAAAAGTTAACCTTACTGATTTCGTATTTTATTTTATGTGATACTTATTCTAATTAATCTCTCACGTCCAAACAGACAAACAGATAAAAACTCAAAAACTTATAGAATGGCATCTATTGGTTCTCTATCAACCACACATTTTTTTTTTCATTGTGCAGAAACGCCTCGTCTACAGATTTATTCAAACTCAAACTCAAAGCATTTATTTTAATTAAACCACTTACCACTGAATGGTCTAGGAGTCAAATCGGTCAGTCAGAAATATAAAGCTAGTTGCCCATTCCAAGGCGTAGAAGGTACCTATGGAGAAGAAAGGGCAAGAAACTACATGGACACTCTTTTAAATAATATTGTTATTTCAAATATATTCGTTACATCATCAATATATTAGTTACAGTGAACATATATGTGAGAACGATGTACGAACCAAACACTAAAATCGTCCAGAGAGCAGCAAAAAATAAATTATTAAAATAAGCCGTGGCAGCTAAGAGATGACCAGTCCCAACTGACGGCGCCCGTTCACGAACATGATGCATAGATCAGCACCATTCAGCTCAACCATTTTAAAGGGAGCTAAATGATTCTACACCAGCATGAAATACTTATTATCAGCCGTCAGGGCACATTCAAGTCAATATTAGACATTACCCGGTAAATGGTTGCTCTTTAGTACAAAGTACTCACACCTGTGCTATGCACTTGTTAGTATAAAGGAGATTGAGTTTTTACAATGCAAATAATTATATTCTTATAATCTTCAGCAGCTCCAACAGTATTTCAAATGTTATTAAATTAGTGGTGGTGTGGAGCAGGACCAGCTATTATATGTATAAAAGGTATAGATATAGACGAAGATATAGATTTATTTATTTAGCAAGTAACAAGGACTCAAATTGATAGAAACAATATTTCTAAATAGCTACCTATGTTAGTAATCTTAACCTACACACTTATCCTAACACTGCCACATACAACGTGTACGTGCTTCTGAATCCATTTCCTTCATTATTTAAATGTGTTAATTTTTTCCGGAAAAATCTTTAATTTACCTGAAATTAGTACCACCGCGTCGTAACAAGGAAATTTAAGCCATTTCACAAAGGAATAAAGCCTTTTCAAATGCACGATCGAATTTGCAATTCACTCATAGTTATCCTATGTGTAAAGCGCGTTTAATAAAATAGTCAATTTAAGGAAACTTAAACCTTGTTCCAAAGCAGTACGTCTTATTTAAATGCAAAATCGAATTTGTAGTTCGATCATAGCTTTCTTACACACATAAAAGTTGCTTTTTATTAGATTTAAGCTTGTCCAGTTAAAAAAAGAAGTTAATTTAAGGCAATTTAGATCTTATCTCAAAGAAATAAAGCTTTCATGATTGCGCGACCAAATTTGTAGATCGTTTTACACATTCGTTTCGTGAGGACACTGGCTTGTTGCAACGATAATGTCGAGTTAGCGTGTCGAGAGTTCAACGAACGATATGATACTAGAGTGAGCGCCAGGACAATGTTAAGTGCAACTCAGCTTCTGAGGGACTCCGGTACCTTTCGTCCTAACACGGCAATAGATAGAGGGGCGAATGTGCGCACTACTCGCTCACAAGCAAGAATATTAAACAATTTGACGAAAACCCAGAGAAGAGTACAAGAGAAGCCATTATTCGACTGCAGCCACATGTACGTGTGGCGAACGTTACGCGCTGATGGTGAACTCCCGTATCACCTACGACGTTGTCAGGAGCTGACGCCGAACGACTACTTGCCACGTCTGGAATTTAGTAGATGGTGGTTAGAGAACTGGCAAGGAAACATCATCTGGACGGACGAGAGCACCTTCACGCGAGTTGGCATTTACAACCAGCATAACCAGCATTTGTGGAGACATAAGAATCCATATGCATGCCGTGTTGATACGTTTCAGCACAGGTTCTCCGTGAACGTGTGGGCGGGCGTCATAGGTACACGCGTACTCGGCCCTGTTTTCTGCCGAGGTTAACTGGAGATACCTACCTACAGTTCTTGCGGGAAACATTGCCCGAGTTATTGGAGGACGTCCCGCTCTTCTTTTTAAGAGACGTGTTTTACCAACACGACGGTGCTCCCGCACATTTCTCATGGAACGTTCGGCAGCATCTTGATGCAGAATATGGGCCCCGTTGGATTGGTCGTGGAGGACCAATGCAGTGGCCTCCCAGATCGGCTGATCTAACGCCTTTAGACTTTTATTTGTGGGGTCGAATAAAATCGCTCGTTTACGTAAACGAGGCAACGAGTGTAGAAGACCTCAGACAAAAAATTGAACTCGCCTTCGGTATTGTGAAAAGTGACACGGAAGTACTAAATAAACTAAAATTTTACATAAGAAAGCGTGGAATAAAGTGTTTCGAGCAAGGCGGTGGACATTTTGAAAGTTTACTTAAAAGGAGACGAAGAAATAGTGTAGTGTAAATAGTTCAAACCTATAAGTAATTACTTTTATCTTTAGCGAATTTAATTAGTGTAAATATTTATGATTCAAATCTTTCATACACGCCGACTCTGTATCTGATATCGCGACAGTTAGGTACGCATCAGAGATAAAGGCTCGCACAAACAGGCACGACGGGACCGTGTGTACGAACCTTAAATGAGTGCGGCAACGGGGCACGGGCGCACGGCGGAGGTAACACCCTATCGCTGACGGGCGAAAAGTTGCTCGATTTGAAAATGAACCCCCTTTATTAAACCTAATAACTTAGAACAAAATAATCCAAAACTTATTTATTAAGGCTCCCACAAACAGGCGCGACGCCACAGCACGACACAGAGGCACCGCTCGTCGCGCGACACGCGGTGCCTTTGTGTCTCGCTGTTGCGTCGCGCCAGTGTGTACGAGACTTAACGTGTGATCTGTACGTAATGTTCGGTCATTGAACTAACGTACACACATACCTAGTGCGTACTCCTACTCTTGCAGTGCTTACCTACCTAGCCAGCTGGCGGGCACATGAGTGTGCGGTGCTTGCGCTATTAGTGTGGGTACATATCGAGTAGTGCGCTCAAACGTTTTATGTTTAGTCAGGACAACTATTTTATAAAAAAATTGCTAGGTGTGGTTCATCTTAATTAAATTGCATATGTTATTTTAGTCTTATAATTCAATATTCTAATTGGGGTGTATGAGCTCTCGCGTTCATTCTGTAACACGTTGTATATTGATGAGAACCCCTATAGGTACTACTCTGTCAAGAAAGTACCGGGAAAATATCAATAATACATCAGTTTATCATATAAATTTATTTTATCTCCTTCAAGGTATGCTCCTTCAGAAACGATAAACTTACGCCAACGAGTAAACCAATCATCAAAACATTTTTTAAACGCTTTTTCCGGAATTGAGTTCAGTTCTCGCCGCGAATTCTCCTTTATGTCGGTCTATGTTCAGTTAGAAGGCGCCACTCCGAAGCTTGTTGACTAGTTTGCATGTGAAACCCACGTATCGTCACCAGTAACAATGCGTTTCATGAATGCCGGGTCGGAATTGCCTCGTTCTAGCATGTCCTCAGCGACTCTTATGTGATTGTTTTTATGGAGAAATTTAGGTCTTTTGGGACTAGCCGAGCGGCAACATGTTTCATAACCAAGTAATTATTTAAAATGGCCGCACCATTTTAAATAATAACATGACTCTTGATAATCGACTCGAGAGACACAAAAAGTTCAGCGGCTATCTCTCTCAAACTTGAAAGAGGATTTTCAGTCACTATTTCCTTCACTTTTGCACTTCAGTTGAAGACGTTGATGGCCTACCAGAGTGAGGGAAATCTTCCATCATATCTCGACCGCTTTTGAACGCTTTATACCACTCATAAGTACGTGTTTTTGATAAAGTCGATTCACCGTGAACTTTCTGTAACATTTTCAGTGACTTCGAACACCAAATTCCATGGGCGATGCAAAATTGAAGTCAAACTCTTTGTTCGATTTTGAAATTTGCAATACACACTAGATATGATATAACTAAAAACAGCACTCTATTTAATCTAAATAACAGATGCAACTCGAACTCCGCGCCAATATGGAAAACGTTGTGCCAATCCAAAAACAACAAAAAAACTAAAAATTGGAACCATAAACAAATCATCCATTCCCGATTTTTGACAAAATGTACTTTTGGATGTTTAGATGTTTGAATGTTTGTTACTCAACCACGCAAAAACGCCTGAAAGGATTATGATTAAATTTGGTATACACATATTTTATAACCTGGATTAACATATAAGATACTTTTAATCCCGGAAGTACATTCCGGTGAGATAATTTTAGACATCCATGCGGGCAAAATGTTGTCTATTTATAATTTTCTCAGGAATAAATTAGACGTTATATCCTATCATATTCCGTTGACCTGCCACCGCTCACCCATCCATCATTATCAGCAACTTTACACAGGTTCCATTAATAAAGGCCTGTTCATATCGGTCGTTAGTTCAAAATTCTAATTATATCATCGTTCGCCCGCTCGCACTTTGATTGATTTGATTCCGCCCTTACGTGTAGAAACTTTGTAATGGATTTAAAATGTGAAGGTCAATTTATTGGTTATGGTTGTGGATATTTGTTCTGTCTGGCACCAACTATTTAGGGAACAGCTGATTGTTTTTCCCAATTTCAGGTTGGGTCTCACTCCTGCACCCGTAGAATTCTTACTATAGAAACAGGTTTTGTCGATGGAAGAATAGAGAAAACGAATAATTTATTAAATCCTTCTTTTTGTCTATTCTTTTGTCGACAAAACCCGTTTTTATGCAGTTCAAGTTACGCGTGTTGTAGTACAAGTTGTTCATTATGGGGTCTTAGTGAATAACTTGTATTACAACACACGTAACGTTTTTCAGGCTTTTAGTTGTTCAAATTACACCGTGTATAGTCAGTGTTTTTTTGAGTTTAAGGACCAAATTAGGTTATAGTAATAGTACCTACTATTTATTTACCTATGTACTGCCGACATTGCTAATACATAAACCCGTAAAGCAAATAACAAAGGTGCCTGGTTATTTCAACGATGGGATGCGCCAAATTTGGATTTAAATTTGAAAAATTTAGTCAATAGTACCTACCTACCATTTATTGATGTAATGTCGATATTGCTAATACATACCTAAACACGTAAAGCAAACGACAAAGGTCCCTGGTTATATCAACTATGGGAGGCGGTGGCTTTATATATCTCCATAATGTTTATGCCAAAACCAAAGAAGATGAAGATTTGTAAGAGACAAAATAAAAAGGAGTCGAGAGGTAATGTTATTTTTTACCAATAAACTCTTTACATAATACCAAAATAAGCTGTTAAGCAACGAGAACAACCTCATTACTCAATGAATGCTGAAAACAGTCCATGCAATGAAGTGACACCAATTATTCGAGTTACTCGAACATTATTCGAAACGCACTGCAAGTAATTACGTCTGCGAGTGACCGTGCACCACTTCGTCAGAGTCAATTTATTTTCGCTTACACTGTATTATTTGTTTTATTAATCAGTTCTTTTCATAACCATCATCTCATAATCATAATAGTTTATTTGGTTAGAAAGTAGGTATATAAATAAGGTGTTTACAAACTTTGTGATCCCTGTACAATATACCTTTTTTATTGGGTGGGACATCATCAAAAGACTTCTCCCGCTCTAGGTGGAGCGGGTGGGCGTGTCAGACTTTTACTGACTAAACATCACCCGTTTTCCTTCAGTTGCCTGTGCCTTGGCCACGGACCCCGTCACTATGTGCTGACATCTCTTTAAGGTGCGCGTGGAACATGACACGTCGTCGACCCGGGCCTCGTCCTTACCGGACGGCGAGCTACCCATTGCTCGCCGTCCGCAAGCCCGCGCCTACGGTGGCCGGGAATCTGCAGGCGACTCTCTCCCTCACGGACTCCGCCGACTCCGTCACGGGCATGAAGCTTCTGCTTCGCAGAAGGAGGTGACGGCATCCAATTCCCTCTCGCTCCGTACCATGGCCTGGACCTGGGCCGGATATGAGAGATAGCCACGGCCGATCACCTCCGCAAGAACACGGCGGTGCTCCGTATAACCCGGGCAGACCTCCACCGTGTTGTCTACCGTGTCCTCCGGGTGATCCACACAATGGTGACTCCCGGGCGTTTCCTCCCGCCTTATGCGAAGCAGGAACCTCCCGAAACAACCGTGTCCGGTGAGGACCTGTGTCAGGTGCAACGTGAGGACGCCGTGACGCCTCTCCGATCACTCCTCAAAGAGTGGATTTATAGCCGCTATTGTGGCGTGCCCATGTACAATCTACCTTAAAGTATTAGGCTTGCAAACATTGTAAATAAATTAGAATAAAAAATAAACTCGTCAGTCAAGTTGAAATTGACAAAAAATTATAATAAAATCATATAAATTAAACGAAACTTTGTACTGTCAACAAACACATAATTTCAAGTTTATTTTTAAATATTTGGATTAGATTTTTGTAGTGAAAACTTCTTTAGCGGCGTTGTACACTTTTTTTGTAATGCGTAAAAAAAAACTCGCGTCAGGACACGTGACCTGATAGAACATTATATATATAATAAGACGGATGATTGTTGATTTTTATTTTTAGATTGTAAATAAGTAAATTTTATAAACGCTTTCGCATTAGGTATGCATCTGTAATGAAAGTTGTAAGGATGATTTTAATAAATAATTTAAAAAAAGCATTGTATCAAATACGTAAGCGAATTCGTGGAATTTTTCAGTAGAACCGTGCAGGGCTTTTAAAAACTCTGTACAGTCAACGTCACAAGTGAAGTGAATGATGCATTTAAAAGGACTTGAAAACCTGCTTATTTTTAGAATTGATATGTATGATTCACTAATTTCAGTACATACTGAAATTAGTGAATCATACAAATCAATTCTAAAAATAAGCAACATAGCTGTAACGAGCAATTATAACAATCGCCGTCGTCACTCCGTTCAAAAATATTGTTAAGGTCACGATATTATGCTTCTCTTTAATATCCAAGATTAAATAAAGCTGTATACATACCTTAAAATTATAAATCCAGTCCACACAGGATTCCCTCTTCAAGCATTTATCCCTGTCATCACCATATTTCCCAGCACATAAGTTGTCCTAGCACAGTACTAACTTGGCTTTTAACTAAGTGTAAAGTTGAGCGTCAATTATCTGCGAACGCTATCATTATAGGTACGACGTGTCTCAACTTTGCTGGGTACTGTTTTGAGCACACCCCTTACATGGACGAACACTCTAAAAGGCCAAGTGGACTGTAACTTTTAAATGGCAAAAGCTGAAAAGCAAATTAAGGTTCCGGATTATGAATAGAACACCAATACTTACTACCTAACGCGTAAAAATATGTACCTATAGCTGGAACACATATATAATTGCGTACGTTACAGTTTTTTATTTTAATTATCAATAGAGTTCATGCAAGCAACATTCGCGTATATTATTACATCCACGCCATAATGCGCGAAAATTAAAAACAAGACATTCCACAAAATGTTTGACGCAAACACGGTTCTTATAAAAATAAAATAGCTTTGATCTCCGACTACAGAGGAAACTATACGGTTATTGCGAAACGTGAAAAAAGAGACTAATAATATATTCAGTGTTCGCAAAATACAGAATAGATTTGAAATTAATAAGGGCTGATGAATACCAGGCGGTCGGACCGCGCGTCCAGACCGCAACAAAAATGGCCGAGTTTATTTATTTAAAAGCCGAAGTTCACCTGCCTCTCAGCGAGATAGCCTTTGTGTAATTTGTCTTGCAAATTGCGGGTAGTCGGAATAAAGTGAACAAAGATATGCTGGAAATGTATTGTAGAGTGGCTTTTATGGCTCTGCTAAATGTAGAATGTCAGTTGGCATATTGTGTTAGTAGGGAACAAACGATTTTTTTTTCTTAGCAACTAAGTTTCTTGCAGCTTGCTTACAACTTGTTATTTGTGTAATTGTGTTTTTGCTCGTGTCATATTTTTCAGAAAAATTAATGATTCTTTCCTGTTTTAACTTGATTGAGAATTACATAGTAAGTACTTAAATTAAAGCATGTTACTCTATCAAACACTTATGTGAAATGTTAATTACCCCAACTTCTCTCAGGTAAAACCCTGTAGGTTCTAAAGTCCTTGAAATACTTTTCATGGACTTTAGAACCTACAGGGTACCTACAGGGTTATCTAATGATAACTGACACATAAAAAAAATTAAGTCAAAAATCATAACAGGTAATATTCAGGGAGACATTAAATATTAAACTTAATCATGTTATTATTATACAACTTAAAGCCACGGATTTTATTTTGTTACAGATAAATGGACAAAAAAGATTAAAACAAATTTTCCTCAGGTATCTAATATAATTTATTACCGAAGCACGGCCATTTATTAATAATCCAGATTATTTGGCAGCTGTCAGATCTTAAGTGTTAACTTGATGTTTCTCAAAGCTAAGAAATGAACAGAATTAAAATAATTGTATCTTGTGAAATGTTCCTCTACAATGAAGGTGATGTTTAGACAGCTCTTTTTGATATATAATAAACGTGGAGTTTATATTATTACTTAACACTCTTTGGACATTTAACTTCAACCCTTACTTTAGAAGAAGGAGAATGTTGATAGAATAAGAACCGCAGATAGAAAAACAAATCAGAAACAATTTCTCGAGAGAACTCGGAACACACAAAGAGACGAATTCCAATCAAGCCTAAACGCCGAAGACGATTACGTACCGAGTTACAGCACACATCCAACTTATCTTATAGTCGGGGCAACCCTAAAAATGCGGTACAACCCTACCGAGGCATTGTCCGGTCAAAGCTGTCCGCAGCTCCTATGACTACCCCTTGATTATTTAGTATTCGCCGAAACTCCCGCCCCGGCTGAATATCACACAAGGTACATAAGGGGAAAGATACAACCTTTCTTTTCGATATTCTTAGTTTGTTATAAAACTTCAACTTTATTTGCGGGGTGACCCTATTTGTTGCCGAAATTACGCATAAGCTGTTTTTTTTGTACAATGTTTTTGTGATGTTTACGAAACAGTATACGAATAATGTAACAAAAAACTTTGTTTGCGTATTTTTTTCTTCAAATATTTGCGATTTTATTCGTTATGATAATATGAAACCTTTGAGAGACATATTTTTGTAAAATCGTTGGTTGTTTCACACAATATAATATTAGACATACTTTTATAACAATGCTTTTTTGTTAATTATAATGCATGTTTGAAACCTTGGTTTGAAATACTATATTTTTCTTATTTTTCCTTAGGTATAACATTGATGTTGTTATTTAATTTTCTTCAATAGACTGAACGTAACAACAATTCAAAATATCGCGCCATTGAATGAATTTCCACTACCAAATAACATCAACTTATGTCAACTGCTCATAAACTCCATTCACTAACGAATAAAAAGCCGATAGCTTACCGCCATTACAGACAGCTAAAGAGAAAATATCGGAACGTTGTCGTCAACAAATTTCAAAATGTTGAACCCACAAAGAGTTGCCTGAAACAAAATATCCGTTTCATGAGCCAGTGGGCCGCTTCTAAACATTACTCGATTGGATACCGTACAAGGCATAAGCGATAAGCGGGCTGAGAAACTGAGTATTTTTATTTGCCTATGATTTCCGATAGATAAAGCTGTGAGTAGAAAATATTAAACTTTTCGACTTGCTTACACTCTCCACGGTTGAAAACTCTGTTCGTGTCACTTGAAAACAAGTTCTCTTGTGCGAAAACGTGAAATCATCGTATTTTGGAACATATATTTTTTTAACCATGCCGATGTGTAGCATATAATGCATTATATTGCATCAACCTTTTGCTTAAAAGCTGTGACCTTTTTTTTTGGGTGGAGCTGGAGGGCGTGGCAGAGTTTTACTGAAAGTCAAAAATAAGATTCTCCAAAACTCATAAGCCGACTGCGTGTTCATTGCCTAATTGAAGAAATCAGATATTCTGAATAATTTAACCAATGAATATGGCGATACGAAATCTTCATTGCCGCGATATTGTCATCAGAAATCAACATTTCAACTATGACATTCACACGTTCCTATATCTGTTATTTTGACCAACGCAACTTCTAAATAAAACAATTGAATGAAAATATACTCGAGAATTCGAGGTTTTCGGTAAACCAAGTATCGTCAAGAAATGTCTGAGCCTCCTCCGATTCAACTGTTTGAAATATAAAGATTAAAATTAAAAAGTTTATTGCATCAACTTAAATAACTTATTCTAGTAACACTGGGGAGAATCCTTTTAAGCAAATAGTTTGCTTGTGTTAGGATTCTCCGCCCTTCCCCAGGTTATATAATCGTTAATAAATTATTGGGCGTGTTTAAGATAAATAAACTTTTACAAATAAACAATAATAAAATGAAAATAAAAGAATGAATCGGAAACACAGTAGGTATTTTTATGAAAGGCAAAACGCGCTGAGTAGTGTGTGCTATGTGTGTAGGAGATGGTGTGGAGGTGAGTGTGTATGGGAGGAGTAGGTGTGAGTAAGTGTGGGTTAGTGTGGGTCGTAGTGTTGTACCTCCACATCATAAATGTTGGAGATAAATTATCTAGTGTAATTTGAGGTATGAACTTAAATGTTTGCTAGCTAACCCTACGACTACTCTTGGGATCGAAAAATAATGCTCGGCAAAGAGCTTCGATAGAATGACTGGATAGGAAACATCACGATTATTTGGTGAAAACATAATTTTCCAACCATACTAGGGCCTAGGTTATGTAGATTGCAGTGGCATCAATAGACACCACTTAATCGACAAGCAGTTATCGTCATTTCGCTACACTTGCATTGTGACCGCGCTTTATATTGTACAGCTGCCCATGCTCCGCATTCCATATAGCCTATTTTGAAGATAAGAAATCTAAGACAAACGTGTTCTAGCCATTTGTTCGCAATCAATTAACGTTCACTGAGTTAAAGACATAATAAATTAGCCTTCCACAGTGAAATAAATGAAACTACTAAGCTTAGGAGTCAAATAGAGTGGAGTAATGAATATACGTTAGTCAGGAAGTATTGACAACACGTTTGCCTGAAGGTAAAAATTACAAGACGCATTTGGTTACCATCTAAGTGAAATAAATGATTCAGTATTAAGTTTTGAAATGCAAAAAAATATTCAGTATCGAGTTATGATTATTTTTGAGGGTGTACGGTGTTTTTGTGTACATATTTTGAAAGTATATAAGTTTCTGAATAAAATGGAGCTGACCGCAAATAATGTAGTCGGGCAGTCCAAAAATATACACAAATAGACACAAATTTCTTGTTCCTACTACCAGGCTAAAGAAAATAGGCGGCTCGTTTAAATTCAATGTACGTTTTATAATAAACTTCCTAACCAAATTCAAGAACTAAGCCTTAGTAAATTAAAATCTTTTATAAAGCGGAAGTTATGCCAGAGAGCCTATTATACTATCAAAAACTATATTGATGACACGAAGGCTTGGTATCGAGCTGCACCAAAAAGTTTACACAGGTAATGTTGATGTTTAATATTGTTTTGCTCACTACTTAACTTTTTTATGTTTTTTTTTCTATATTTGCAGTATTTTTAGATAAACAATAAAGTATAATATTTTTAAAATTTTTGTTAAGTAGTAAAAGTGTGAAGAAGTGTAGTCCTCACAGGACTTTTTGGGTCATTGCATTTTTCTTTTTTCAGTTAGTTTTAATGATGGTCTGGTTGTTTCAGTACATTATGCGACCTACCCTAATGTTCTTTATTTTGTATTGTTCATCGAATTGTTGAGCTCCTTAGTTCTGAGTTTAGCTGCACGATGATTGACGATTGCGTGCACTTACTTCATTTCAGACACCAATTTACATGGTCGTCACATGACCTGACCAAGATTATGTCTGCACTTTAAAAGAGACTGTGACCTCTGAGTTTGTTTCGGCCTTTCTTCTCAGATAGGAAACGCCGATCTCATCTAGTTTTTAAAATATGATTGACGTGTTTGTACAAACCTACTTACAGATATAAAATCATTTATTTTATTTATTTATTTATTAATACTTCACGCACATTTTGTACAGCGGTGGACTTAATGCCATAGGCATTTTCTACCAGTCAACCTGTGGGTGATGCAGAGACAAGCAGTGGTAGGTGCAATTTATAAAAACCAAGGAATAAATATTTAATCTAAGACATATTTATACATACATACCTAATTATATGTAAATATAAGCACAAATAAATATATATAAATATATAGTTATACTAAAACAAATAAAACAACCAATGAGAAAACATTACCCTTAAGATGATACTGCCAGCTTCTTGCGAATGTGCTCACGAACTTTAACTTTAAAGGCTAATCGGTTGGTTGCCATCCTGATTTCTTGGGGGAGTGCATTCCATAGAGAGATAGACTGAACGAAGAAGGAAGAGTGAATGAAGTCTGTGCGGTGAGTGGGACATTGAAGAAGACGATTGTGTGATGAACGAAGATTTCTGTTGTGGTTGGCGCAAATGTACTGAAAGTGGGGGGCTAGATAACCAGGGGAGGAGGTAGAAACAAGAAATGAAAACAAGGTGGTCAGCGCCCTTTGCTCTCTGCGCTGACGTATGGGCAACCACTTTAGAAGTGACCGATGCGCAGAGACATGGTCATATTTACGCAGATTGAAAACGAATCGAATGCAGTTATTGAGAAGACGGTCAAGTTTGTCGAGGAGATCTGCATTCAGGTCATAGTAGCACACATCACCATAATCGATGATAGGGAAAATTAAGGACTGCACAAGCATTGTCTTCGTACTCAATGGCAATATATTTTTCAACCGGTACAGAGCGCGCAACGTTCCGGTGGTTACCGGAACGTTGCGCGTTGGCGTACTCAAGTCGCCAGTTCAGGGTACTATCAATGTGCAAGTCTAGGTCGTTTACGTCAGTGCTAAAAGGAACGATAATACCATTGAAGAGTACTGGTGGCAAGGTTTACCCATCCACTTTGCTAATACTACGAGAACTGCCAATGATGATCGCCTGACACTTCGTAGGGTTTACAGTTACACCAAATCTGTCAGCCCAGGTTTTTATGGCTACCAAGTCCCTATTTAATTTGTCGATTGCGTCAGGTAATTCATCAGCCTTCCCTTGACAGTACAACTGCAGGTCATCTGCATACAGATGATACGCATACTGAAGTTCGGAAGTTATAAGATTAATAAAAATAGAAAACAGAAGAGAGGAAAGTATACCGCCTTGAGGAACGCCAGTTTCCAAATCACACCAGCAAGAAGAAAAATCCCCAACATGAACGGAATGCTGACGTTCCTGAAGATAAGAGGAGAACCATTTCAGTGCTTCGGGAGAGACCATATTATATGACAGAATGGCTAACAGGATGTCGTGACTGACAGTATTAAAGGCATTCGAGAAATCAACCAACACTAGAGCAGTAACTTTGGTGTCTTCCAGTCCTGCCCTTATATCACCAGTCACTTTAAGAAGGGCAGAAACAGTGCTGTGCCCAGGCCTAAACCCAGATTGAAGAGTTTAGGCCTGGAAATGTCGCGATTTGCCGACACCAAGGTTTCCAAGAAATTTCCAAATATCGGCAGAAGAGGATGAATTGGTAGTGTCAAGAATATGGCGGCGTTTTGCATTGCGTATCATCTGATTACATCTATTTCTTGCAGCCTTGAATAATTTCCAGTTGTCATCAATAAGATCCCTTTTAAATTTACGGAACGCACGGTCCCTACGTCGCATTGCCATCTGTGTACCTCTAGTCATCCATGGAGCAGGTGGGCGTTTCAACTTAACTTTTTTGACGGGAACATGGATGTTACAAAGGTTATTTACAACATCATTGAAGATGGCAACCTTGTAGTCAACTGAAGTGGCTTCCTTCAAGGGCTCCCAATCGACCACAGATGCATCATCTTTGAGCTTCTCGACATTCATCCGCGCAAAACAACGCCTGTACAGAACCTTGGGCTTAGGTTTGGGAGGTTTCAGGATATATGAAAGGAAAATCATGTCGTGATGAGAATAGGCAGGAGCTGGAGGTGAGAATCAGGTCGAGCTAGGTGTCGTCGCCAACAGTGTTATGATGAGTAGGCTTAAGCGGCAAAACGTGCAGACTAGCTGACTCAATAAGGTGCAGGAGCATACGGGATCGAGGAGAGTTGTGGGCAAGGAGGTTTGTGTTGAAATCACCCCTGATGATGTGATGTGCATACTCCGAACCCAAAGATTCAAGTACTGATTCGAATTCAGTGAAGTAATCAACAGAGGGAGGACAGTAGACAACACCAATAATGGTTTTGGCTCCTTTGACACAGACTTCAAGGAAAATAAACTCAGCAGAAGAAGAGTAATTTGAAGAGGAACTAGTAAGTATTATTATTTAAGTGTATTGATAGACCATTTCGCCACCCAATACTTCATATATGCCTTTTTTATTAGGCTTGCCACTTATGCTTTTGCTGTTACGAGCTGGCATAATATTCGAGCTTATAAATCACCGTTTACGCTAGTTTTAGTAAGGTGCGCTTCATGTAGGTGTGATTCCTAAAGCTTTAAATGAAGTACATAATATTTATGGCTTCTTCGTTTCGACAATGATATTCTCGAATATCTCTCAAAAACGCAACCGCCCATGTTTTGAATCAGTAAAATCGTTTCGTCCAACTTCCAAGTTCAGCGAAAGTCGACAATTTTACCATCGAAATTGTTGACCCTCCCTCTTCGAAGCTGCAATAAAGAATGCTGTATTATTCCAAATGGTTCAAAGAGATAAAATTTTAAAGAGAATGTGAGTGAAGCCCAGCGGTGTTTGATCGAACGCCATTTTAATTACTTAGGCGGATATTACACTCAATAATACTTCTCTGGTTTGTGAAATTCGGTATAATGTATTTCGTTAAATATACCTATGACCCTGCATAATAATTTCTAGAACTTATTATATGATAGTGTTATTTCTCTCTCTGCTATTTTTTGCTCTGCACTTGACAAAAGAGGGTAAAATGTTAATATGAAGTTAATGGCGACCTCCTTTGTGACTAAAGAGTATTCATATTCCTTATTTCAGTACTTCATCAGTTAGTTGACGTCCACGTCTGGACATAACCTTCCTACTTAAGAACAGCCATGATGATCAGTTTAACATCAATTGTCAACTATGGCTTATTGTCATCAGCAAATAGTAGGATATATTCCGTCATTTTAGCATCACAAAGTCGCCTTTCCGACTTAATCGGTTAGAGAATGGGTTGTCCTTTCTTCGGCCACAACACGGTCTGCCTCAATTACAGCCATCCCACCATAATGACTCAAACAGCCTATAAATAGTCCCAAAAATAATTTAACCCATCGCTGACATATCTGACCGCAACGCGTTATGGTCATAACGGGTCAATTCACCCTCTCAAACAGACTATCTTGACCTTAACGTTTTGACCAAAGTTTGGAGGATGCTACATAGTTTTAGTTATAGCTACATGATTGTAGTTGTGGTTTAGGGGGCTTGTATTATTGTAAACATCGACCGCATTGATAACCGTAAGCCGTCTGAAGTTCTAAGATTGAATTACTTTGAGGAATGTTAAGAGACTTTAGTGAATGTTTAATAGCAACGACTCACTCTTGATAACAAGCAGCCTACAATGTGCCCACTGCTGGAATACAGGCGGCCTGTGTACCAGCAGTGGGCCTCTAAGTCAGAGGGAGTGGGCTATAATCCAGCACGCGGGCCCAGTGCTGGTTAGTAGATGTCACATGTCTTGGAACTTTTCGGTTCAATGACATGCCGGTTTCGACAAGATGTTTTCCACCACCTTTCGACAGCAGTGGTGCTGAAATAATTTACAAAAAGTAAAGCCCCTATCTGGGTTTGACTTACGACCTACAAATAGTGAGTTGCGGTTGTTACCACTGCTGTCACCCTTTACAGTGGTCTTCTTTTTTTAAATCTATAGGTACATAATATTATAAATTAAAGTCGCTCATTGTGACTCTGACCGCGCTATTCTTTTAAAGCTTAGAGAACCGATCAACATTATTTAAAAAAAATATTCCGGAAGGTTTATATGCGTAAAAACATGAATCTCGATATTTTTTGTCAAGTCGTAAAAACAGTGCGAAGCAGTGGCGATGCGCTCGTTCTATGATGTTGTCGTTCTCGTTTGCTTAGATTCTTCATTTCGTTTCTGTTTTATATTTTGTTAACACGAGTTTTCTTAGTCATCCCAAAGAGCAAAAAATTACCATAAAAAACGACTTGAATTACTGCGAATACAATCCCATGGCAATAAATAAAGACTTGTGATCTGGTGACGCTTTAAAAATTATGTGCGCCTGTCTTAGGCAAAGTCGCAATAAATTCTTGACATGAAGGCACAACTCGAGTAAGTTAAAGTTAATTTCTATTCGACAAACACAAATATAATAAACAACAAAAGATGTGATAGAGAGGGTTACTCGAGCAACACTACTGAAATTTCGATCGAGAATAAAATAAAGATAAAAGGTATATTGTAATCACGAACAAAATACAGAAATAGTCGGCAAGCTCTCATCATAACTCAGCATAATGCTGTGCTATGGTGGACCCACAGCACAGCGCTGACTTTCAGTGGCCACCTGATTGACTGCATAACCTTTTTACCCGTTTACCTATCAATTGAATCGAGCAACACTACCTGTTAGTGCTTAAGAGCCCGGAGTTTGATATTTGTAGGTGATACCCCCGTGTCTCGGAAAGAAAGTTAAGCTGTTGGTTCTGCACCTGATATTTCTCCGGTCGTGTCGGATTTCCGTTCCAACGGACTATGAGAATGAGGGAACAAAGAGTGCACCTGTGTAGGCACATAGGACAAACACTTACTACGCACTGGAATATCTACCGCGCTGATGGCCAGTCTCCCATGAGATTGGCCGCCGTGACCGAAATTCAGTCCTGTGGACTATATTAACGGCCAGAGCTGTGACACTGTTGAGTGTATTGGACTGAGTCCTTTGATTTCAAGGAAGTCAGATTCCGTTCGTGGTTTAATAGTAGTCTATTCGTCACTGAGCAAATTTTCGAAGTTTTAAAGTTGTTGGCCAGTTCACGGATAAAAATAGAACAGACCGACAAACGTTTTCAAAATAATGTTGTGTAAGTATATTTTAAACAAAATTTCAATAAACCATTCTTCCTCTTCCGCCTTGACTAAACTACTTCGGTACAACAATGAGTAACGTTAACATTCCGTCGCATCTTTCTCGCTATAAATAACAACCACAATAGGAACAAAAGTAACCCATTTCGCGAAAAAAACCTTAAAACGCTAGTTTTCTGTGTAAAACATTTAAATTTTTTACATTTCAAACGTCGGCGCCGAGTTATTTCGTCGCTTTGTTCAAACCACCCCTGCGATCCGTTTCACGCTAATTTATTGATATAACAGGTTTTCCCTGCGGTTGCACTCGAAATAAATGGTGGATTTTTGCGTTTTGAAATACGTGAAATACGTTGCTACGTTTAGGTACTTGTTTTGCTCACAATAGTGCAGACTATGAATGTCAACGGCGCTACAATGGTCCTCCAATTACAATATACGATCAAAGAGGAATTGCGATAACTTATTAACTTTGTTAACTTATTATGTTAATAATTATGATTTATTTTTCATAAGCCTAATGCTTAGGGTGAGAAAAAGGGTTAACAATGAATTACGCAAATAACTTAGATCCTTGTCTATTAGTAATAAGATAAGTACAACAAGCTCGAATTTGTGAAACTTCTGACACCGTTTGGGTGTAGGACGTGTCCTGTATCTCAGCTGTCGGCGTTCCTCCTATACCTTGTGAAACCTAGCTTATTGTTTAAAAGTTTGTGAGCTTTACAATGAAAAAAGCTTAATTTAAATAACTAAAGGGTTTTTTTTGAGATAATAGAATATCAAGTTTAAAATAATAATTATACAAATCTAATCCTAATTACCAATCTTATCTGTAGTGGTGTAGTGTGAGACGGTGTATGTGTTTGAGTTGATTGCTTGCTTGCGATAAAATGTCAGCCAATGACGTAACGCGGCCAAGGTTGCGGTGCCGCTTGGGCGACATCGCAAATGAAGAAATGAGTGCCGGTATTGTGGAGCGCCGCTCTCCCTACCTTCAGCGGCCTTAACGGGGTCGCCACCGTTTGATGGCGGACGCGGTGGGGCCACAGGGGAAGAGGAGTGTCGGTATGTTGTTCGCCGCTCTCCCTATCCTTTGCTGCTAAAAAATGGTAGGCGACGGACTCGTCGCATGGGGTTTGTCATAGGCGGAGGGCGGACAACGCCCTCTTTCAGCCCCTCTAAATGGGTCCTGGGACGGCGGACTCTGGGACGTCCGCCGCCCCCCATTCTTCAGAATCCGAGGTGGCGGCGTGTAGTGTTCCACGCGCGCCTCTCTTAGACGTTACGGGGGGAGTCAAAAACCTCACTCCCCCTCCCAACACGAGGAGGCCCGCCGAGGCGGGCCGGTACTTGTCATCATATTCATCAGTTAGTTGACGTCCACGTCTGGACATAACCTTCCTACTTAAGAACAGCCATGATGATCAGTTTAACATCAATTGTCAACTATGGCTTATTGTCATCAGCAAATAGTAGGATATATTCCGTCATTTTAGCATCACAAAGTCGCCTTTCCGACTTAATCGGTTAGAGAATGGGTTGTCCTTTCTTCGGCCACAACACGGTCTGCCTCAATTACAGCCATCCCACCATAATAACTCAAACAGCCTATAAATAGTCCCAAAAATCATTTAACCCATCGCTGCCCATGTTTGACAGAACCCTCCGCCCGCCCCAGGACGGAGGACATACATGAGGATTTTCCACTCCGGAACCAAAAAAACTTTAGATTCGCTACCTTATAATTACATTGCAGGTTGAATTTGGATTGCTCTTCGCTGCCATGAATTGTTCTCTCACAGAATTCTGTTTTAACCGCAGTAGTAGGTCATAGCAATTATAATTGTGGTACCTTTTATATGTCTGTAATATGCGGTTTTCTGAGGAAGCCTTGACTTGATCATGGAGATTATCACGGTGAGATAAACATCTGAGAAGCCGAAGAGCTAATTCAGCGCTTTATATATCTATTTTTCCGCAGGATTGTGTAGACCAGAGTGTGCTTTTTAATAATTGTTGATAATATGTTAACCAATATATTTGCCGCCACATTAGCATCAGAAGCGTTGAGGACTATTGTCCAGTCCGCATCATCTAATTCAGTTTTTAGAGCCGCGTCTCCTACTTCTCTCTTAGGTGGCTTTAATTTCGTTTTTTTTGGTATTAATAATGTGAATGACGGGCTCGTGATCTGTAAAGTATGTCTCTATAACTATGTACGGCAGGAGCATTTGTGCGAAGCAGCACATGGTCGATACAATTATTTAACGCGTTGGAAGTAAAGGAGCGGGGTGAATACCATCATGGCAGTTAAAGTAAGGTATTCCCTACAGTCTAGGTCAGTACTTCCGGTCTTTATGTCAATATTTGTATCGTCTAAAACAGCAACCGTCGGGAAACTTGTTTAGGATGCAAGAACATTTCTGAAGACTATAATTTAAGTAAGTAATGTTTGTAAATGAAGGTGAACGACAGAGTGCGACCCACCACCTTCATTCACACACTAGGCGATTTTCTTTCATTTATTGCGGTTCTATTAGCTACGTCATCGGTTAGGCTTTTTATATTTTTTGTGTAATACGAAACATAGCCTTCAAATTGTTAATGCTTCGCAAGTTTATGTGAAATATTTTAACCCGTTCTTGTTACCTAGTTTACTTCAATAGAACATGTAAATGATTTGGATATCGCCAGGTGGTCGAGTTCATTGTTAATTTCTTGTATACTATCCATTTCTATTTAACAAAGTATCGTGGATATTTATGGCAAAGGAAAATTGCTTGCAGGGAAGCTAAACCTCTTTCAATTGCCTACAGCGTAGGAATATGCCAGTGATATTTTGCCTTTATGATGCAGGTTAGCAGTTCGTACAAAATAACAAATATTACTTATGTTTTTATGAAAATTGAAAATAAAAAATTATAGACATTTTAGCAATGTCGGTTAGTCACTGCTGGGACTTTAATTTATTGAGAGATAGTTCCGACTCAATGCAAACTAGCTTTGTTCCTTTGGCTTTTAGCAGAAAGACATTTCTATTTGAACACCAGCAGGAAGTGTAATTGTTTACCCTCGCAAACTCACGAGCGAGTGAACGGGTGGAGAAAAGTAGGTAATTTTTCAAGTGGACAGAGTTGAACGTAGTAAAGATAAACCTGGTGGTATCAGCTTTTCCTGGAACGCGATATTCATCCCGAATGTATGACGGCTTGATGTCCAGTTGCATTGTTGTAACCAAAGAAACAAGACCTTTTACAAATTCCTTTTCGGTCATTGGAACATTTTTGATCTCAATAATTGTCGTGCGCAAAGTAAGTTGAATGTCTTTTACCTTATTTTCCTCATGTTCTCATAGTTTTTGTTTATTTGAGTCATAGACTTTTCATCATTCTGAACTTTAAGCGCTGTCACATCAGATATCAACTTCTTTAAAACAATGTCTGCTTTGCTTTCCAGGTCTGCAGTATGATTTTCATCACATCAATTTGATTATCGGGGCATTGCTCGTCTGATCCCATGCATTCGCGGTTGCGGGATTAATATTACCAGATGTGCTGATGATACCCGCTGTAGGCAGGTCAGGATCGGACTCTGTATCAAGAATTGCCTTAGTGGTGTCAGTACCTGTAGTCGTCAGTGTGCGTGCCGTACGAGGCATCTCGATGCATGGCCGAAACGTGTGTATAACACCGTGCGTCGGTATTTACGTGCGCTTAGCCGATGTTGTGGCTTCGAGGATTCACGCCGCCTCAGGTTCGAATCCAACATCAGCAGTAACTAATCCGGAGTCTTCAAACAATGCAAGTACGCACACAAATATTTTCATTTCAGTCTAGGACGTCCCAGTAGGTGGAGACAAATCTATAGGTACAGACACGATAGATTATGGAAGCATAAAACTACACATTCTCACAATTATAGTGATCATAGCTCAAACTCAAAGCATTTATTTCAATTAAACTATTTACAAGCACTTTTGAATTATCAAAGAATCGGTCAGTTTATTAGAAAGTATGTAAAACAAAGAAACAAAATAAAACAATTTAAATACATGATTAAGGATAAGCTTTGACACTTAAGCGATGACCAGTCTCCGCTGACGGTGCCCGTTCACGAACAGAGAAGCACATTGCTTATCTTCTTTATGTTCCTTATCCCTTGTTCATCTTCTACTTCGACGCTTCTGGCCGTTCTAAACTAGTAACTCTCCAGCATAAACACTCTGTTTGTGTAAATATTACAGTTAGTAGAAATCCGGCAGTCGAGTTTGGGCTAATAGACTTTAAACCATTAATATTCATGAGGGGATGTGAGTGTATGTGATTTGTGTCTGTAATGGCTGTAGCGATACACGGGACCCTTTTGTAGGGGCTAAATATGTAGGGATTAAACCCTATTCTATCACCCAAAATTATTAATAGGCACAATTCAAACATTGTCACTGCGACAGTTATTTGAATATTGTTTTGTTTTTGTATATCAAATCAAATAATTTAATTCAAGTTACGAAGACTCATAATAGGACTGACAAGAACACACACAGTCACATTAATTAAAATTACATTCAATTACAATACAATTCAAAGACACATTTAAAAATAATAATAAAAAATTATAAATTAAAATAACTTGTGCATCATAAATTTAAATTTCACTTATAATTCCAAGAGTGCTAACAACAGCGAACCACTATGGAACAATCAAGCCTTTCAATAGTCAGATCATTTTTATCTAAGGCTTAATTACATATTTCGGTTTAAGAGCTGTATAGAAAATAATGTCAAGCTGTGATATATTTTATTCTTCAGATAAAAGATCTGATAATTAAAACTTCAGCCCTTAGTTAAATATTTTGTTTCTTGGACGATAATGATATGACAATAAGTCGTTTAATCCTCATTTATAGACAGAAAAACAATAAACATAAATCTCATTAACTGCCACCAATAACAATATCGGTTTACTAATATAGGATAGTAATTCCCCAAAAAATGAGTACGGAACTAGAACCATACGTAAAAAATACGAGGAAAAACAAAAATCTACGTTTATTGCAGACATTATATTTTTATGTGTTGGCATCAACAGATTCATGCAATTTTCTGCTGCCCGCGAATATTTTACAAAGATATAAAAGCCTGCAAACTTATCTTTCAGCATTTTCTACTCCAGATTATCAAAACACGACTCTATTCGAACACAAATAAGAGATATTTTTGTTTATTACATAAAATAATAAATATATTTAAGCACCTTAGCAACGGAGAAGAAAGTTGTAAACCATCATTACGGTGTTATTCGGTTTTTCTCATCAATTCGCCAACTTTGGTTCATTTTTGCCACTTATTTGACATACGACAAAGTCAATTTCGTCAGCCTATATTTTGTGTTATTTCCTCGTTTTCGACGACAGTTTATTATTTTCCGGAATCTTCTCAACTGCGTATGGATCTGATTCAAGGATATTGCTGTTCTATTTATAAATCTTCTCGTTGTTGTTGATATTTTACGGAGATTAAACTTTAAATAGCCCAACGATTATTGTATGGACTGTCAAACTAGAACTCAATCATTAATTGCGTTTCCCAATGTGCACATAATTATGGTAACTTAAAATTTAAAAGGATCATTAAGGACCCTGTCGGGCACAGCAAAATAGTTTAAGAGAGGAAGCTGTAAAACGTAACTAATCTATTATTTACTATATCGAATGTAATTAGGTTTTCTTTATCTATTAAGTAACAATTTTCAAATACTTTACTGAACTTTTTTAATCTGTTCTAATCGATCATTATTTATTAGTGATTGAATACCTGTACTGTAGCTATTTGAGGAGGGGTTAAAATAACTAGTAATGTGCCTACATACACATTACTAGTTATCTAGATTAGGCTTAAAAGTAGATAATTATAATGTATTAGCCGGGACTTAATTGCTATACGCAATTAGTGATATTCTAAAACACAATGGTTATTATCATAGAAACCCACATATTATGGCCATTTAACGAGGCCATAAATAACATCAATTTCGATATTTCCCTATTGCAGTTATTGCGGTAATACAATTTGCAATATTTTATTATGATTACTAGATTTATTAGTGCCTAGTGATATGTTTAAGCGTGTCTTGTGTGTGCCTCATTCGGTTACAGCTTGGCATTGAGCCAGCAAAAAGAGCTTGATGGTAAAAGACAGATAAGAAAAAAAGGTATATAGCAGTATAGTCTATAGCTCTGTTTTAGAATTCAGAAACTCAGATAATAATTCAATAAAATTTTAGGAACACAAACGCAATGTCATACACAAAACAAAGTTCAAAATCACAACAACACACAATAATGCAACTGAGGACCTTTTTATTACAAATGGTCATTAAAAAATCAACTTAATAATTACGTGTAAACAATTGTTATATTTTAACATTGTGTATTCTAATTTTGTAGCTTGCATATCTATAGCATGCAAACTAGCTCCAAGCGTTTTTGAGATAAAAACCTAAAAATTGGTTGCAAGAACAGTGGCATGGAAACATTTGCATGCCATGACTAACCGGGATCATTTCGAACTATAAGATAAGATGAGATTATATTTTTTTGCTCAAACATGATTACAATACCAATAACACCAATTCGTCAGCATGCAAGAGATGTTAGAAATTCCGATAAAAACAGGTAATCACGTTTGTCTTACAGAGGTGTGACAGTACCTAAAATACCGTTATTTTCGTTTTTCCTAATTATGTTAATATTAGCGTTAAGGTCGGTTTCCCCCTAAGGGGAAAAGGCCGCACTCCAACCCCGTGCGGCCCTATAGAGCTCGTCACCAGACTTGGTCACTCTCCCACCGATAATAGAAGTGAATTCCCAAATTTATAGAAGCCAAATGCCTTGATATTATTAATGAGGCAAGGAAACCGTGTATCAATATTAGACGATACTTGGGAATTCATAGCTATGAAATATATTGGAAGTGATTTTAGAAAGCTAAATAATAGAGGGATGCAGAGTAAATTATTATATAAACTTGTGAGTAACCCAAACGCTAGCGCGTAACAGGTATTTGATCAGTCGTAACTCACACAATACCTCGCATCTACACTCGGAGTACTCAGAGATACACTTCCATAAAGTGACGCAAGCGGCTTTACAGCGGCATAGCGTCGACATCATGCTCTTTTGGAGTCATGGCCCCTAGCAGTTCTCTCGAACTGATAAACGTGACGAAGCGGCTTTTCCTGCGGCAACCGTGCGACTGTCCTTGTCTAGCAACGGAGCGGCTAGTTCTAGCGGCATTGCGTCTGCATCATGCTCTTAAGGAGACATGGTCCCTATCAGTCCTTAGACTGGATATGAGATAGTTGTGGTCACCCAAACCCCCGGAAGTTCACTCTTTGCACAACAAGCATATTTGCAAGGCACGTGCTCATGTCAGTCTGACCGAGTTATTAGTATAAGATAAAGAATATATTATTCTTTGAATTACTAGTTAATTTGAGTTGAGAAATCAAAACTCGAGGATTATTACTAAATAAAGTTTAAGAGTTCTAGTATCGGCCAAAGGCAACGAATACAACATTCAATAATTACTAGTTATGAGAGTAGAGAATCAAACTCAAGCATTATTAATAGAGTTGTGAATCAACTCACTTTAAAGTCTATAGACAGCCCCAAAGAGCCCACCCGTCACCACTTCCTAGTGTTTATGCTGGGGAGAAGAAGTGGCGCAACAAACTCCCCAGCAACTCGTGTCTGTCTGATTAGTTATAATGACTATCAACTCCATCAGCCTAGGATAACTATAATAACTAAAGGCTCACCCAGTCTCACCAACAGACACTAACACATACTAAGTTAAAACTAGATGATAGAATAATAATAAACTAAATCTGTGCTTCAACACAACTATATTTTACTTATTTAATATTAACTCGTTCTCCTACAACAGCCCACTTGGACAAGGCCTCTGGCACTCAATAATTCTCCTAGGTTTCTTAGCCTAGCCTTACACCGACCGTTTCCTACCGCGGTCTGTCTTCCTTCTCGCAGGTAGCGCTAATAATACCTGTAATAGAATCTTCATAATGTGAAGAGGTAAGGGAATCGTTACGCTTGCGCTTTAATCAATCAATAATAGCTACGTTAATGTATCTGTGTATGATGTACCCATTTCAGTGAGACGGGGAACCGTTTTACAACGTTTGTCTCTTTGTACGTGTTCTACTAAACCTAACGCATAAAACCTCTGAGACAATATACGATTTTAGTAGAACATGTTCCCTAAACACAATATAAATGTCTTACTCAATCCTAGAGACAGTGAACTACGAAGCCCAACTGCCATTGAGTGAGACAAGTATTGAGTATAAAGTTCTAAACGCGTATTTATGTTAATATCACCTTTACGGCAGCCTAGCCCCATTTCTAAAATAACAGAAAATATTGCACAAGCGTACCGTAGACTCAGTCTGTAGCAAAACTCAATGCGATCGTACTCGGTGTCTGCCGAGGTGGTAATTTCGTCACCTCACATCTCGTTAATCTTCCCAATTTCGAGGATACAGTGCGGCTGTAAGCGGCAAAGCGTCCAAATTGACGTGTTTCGATAAATAGTGTCGATTTAGAAATTGGCGTACCATATGCCGGGTGTAGGTTTTATCGAGACACGGTCCCTAGCGTTCTTAGAACGACTACCAATCCAGTTTGGGGAAGTGTGTGAAGCCTACCCCCTCTCCCCGGAGATGCGCGAACAACGAGCCTTTCGTAAAGAGTTGTGTGGCCAAACCTTTTTGGAAGCAGTAATTATCACTAACGTTTGATTGTTTTATAATGCCGATTTAGATCGACTTTATAGCATATATTGTTTTAAATGAACTGAGAGTATTTACGGTTCTGCCTTCCGTATGTGGTTGCGCATGTTACAGGTCAAAGTCGTCAAAAGTCGAGCGTCAGTGCTCAGTGTCAAATAAAGTGGAAGGCCTTCTCCGTTTCCCTATAATCAAACGCAAATGACAAATATCTGTCAGGGTATGGATTAGGAGATGGACACGTAATACAATAGAAAATAGAGTTAATTAATAGCGCAATGTCGTTATGCTGGAATAAATGATTATTAATAGCTCTGCAGCGATAATATCTATGTTACCTACAAATCATAAAACAAATAAGCCTACGAGAACAATACAATGGAAAAGACACATTATTAGGAAAGAGTTTAACACTTACCAATGATATCTTTGTAGGGAATTAGATTACTACTCACGAAATGCCGCACGCAGTATCAACTTCACCTCGAACACAGCTCCTCCCAGCTCACAACACTCACCAACCTCCTAACTTAACTAGCTTTCCTTCTTGAGACTATAACGACCGAACCCTCTCATGTCCTAAGACCAACTGCCCTTCCTCAACACCCCCGCCAACTATCCAAAATCTGGGCTCGGTACTTTCCCACACTATTTTTTTGTAAACTTCGACTTAAAACACATTTTTCTATTTCTTAATTGCTTTTACGATTCACAGCTGGTTGCAATAACGCGCCCTCGCTTTAACTTTCTCAGAATTTGTAAAGAACTATGGGTTTCGATTGTCTAAACATTTCTTTCAAGCGACGACGGCTGCCATAAGTGGCCATTTGCGTGTGCCATTAAATAGAAATGGAATGGACCTCTAAGAGTTTCTAAACTATTTTACAAGTGCAAAGAATTAGGATATCTTGTTATTTATTAGGGTAACGCGTCAAGCTGTCAGACCATAAAATTAAGATTTAATGTGTTTCGTAAAGTGGGCCGAACCACGTGCATGGTTTTAGAATAAATAATTATAATATTTTGTTATTAAATAGGAATAAGTGACAGACAGTCACAGAGGCATGCAAATATGAATACAATAATTTAAAATTTCACTCTTATTTACATTGTTGAGCAGAATTTTTATCGAACTTATGAAGCAATGGATAAGCAATCTGTTTCAAAACTATTCAGATTCCGATTGATTGTGTATTACGCAATTAGAGTACTGGTTTCTTAACCAACTACATAAATCGAATCACATAATTATTAATTACAAACATAATAGATTAACTAATAACAATTTAATTAAATGCAATTATTCCCTCAAAAATGCGTGTAATTTTTAAAATCTCTTGGCAATATAAGAACATAAAAATAATAAATAAGGAAAACGTAATCAAAATCTCACGATGAAAATAAGCTCATGATATTAACTACTATGGTACATAGTTTAACAAAATTGGTTCTTTTTACATTTCCTGAAATTTACGGAGAAGTTCTTATAAAGTTTTGAATCGTGGGTTGTTGAGAGTGATATTACTGAAATATCTTGTGTACTGGTGAAAGTATAACTGCATGTTTTAATAACTGACGTTCTATCAGTTAACGGCCTTTCATATTTATTACAGTGTCAGTGAGGATGTTTAGGAGCTGCAGTTTTTAAATTATGCTTGAGCATGACATACGATTTTTTTTCCTTTTATAATATGTAGCTTTAAGTTTTTTGTAATATGACTTTTTGAGCTTACAGGACGCTTGTCGGATGGGGTTTTTCGTCGGCAAAAAATTTCATGCCTTATTAAACCCCTTTTAAGTAGAGAGTTAAGTTTTTTAAATCTTTCCTTAAATGCTCGCTTCAACTTTTGTGCAAAATTTCATGCTTCAGACTCAGTGTTTTAGTCTGTGCGTATTAGTGAATGAACGAATGAATCTAAGATTTTTATTCAATATATATATAGGTATTGTATTGGCAGTGAATAATGATGTTCCCCAATATAATAAATGCAAAAACAATCGATACAGTGAGCACCGGCCACAACACTGATTAGTCCTATTGTTTCGATTACCACGATTACACTTTGATTACCTGAAATGTGGACTCGAATAAAATAAGAATACGAACAAAAGTATTTCAGCTAAATTGAAGCCAAAAATTAGTTAAAGCTATACGCCGCGTCTTAACCCAAAAGCGACCGTCGCTTTCATGACAGTTTGTGTTCGGTGATACGGAATGATTGGAAAAAGTGACATATGAACGCGGAGATCTCGTATTTGCACGACGATCGCTTTCGGCTAGGACACGGCGACAGAGTGGCATAAAGAAAGAGTGGAAAACAACAAACATGATGAATGTTTGTTGTTTAATAAAAACGTGTTTGTTTAATATTCAGAATTATCCCAAGAATTTCAGGAAAGATTTTGTTTAGCTAAAATTAATTAAGTTAGTTTTGCTGACATAAATAAAAATACGTCCACAAATAGAATAAACCAGCAATATTTCAAATCCGTTCATATGTTAAGACGCACAAAGAATCACCCGGAGATTTATACCAAATCTTAAGGAGAAAATCAGAAGGTTTCAACTTTTTATACGTCATTTTCGGTTGCGGGTTGAGCACATTATTCTAACGTGCCCTAAAAATGCCACAAACGGTAAATTATTACTCCCTTAGGATCATCTGCTACGCACCACAGGACCTTTAAATTGCAGATTTGATTATACCGGCAGCGAAACGACAACGTAATCATTTTTTTAAAGCAAATGGAGCTGGGGTTTACGATTTTACCATGTTTGGTAAACGGATTGGCGATATTAATAATAAAACCAGCCTGTTTTGGTTCCACTGCAGGACAAAGCCTCTTCTCATACAGAGAAAGCAACTGCATTGATCCCGCTAGCTCAAGACGGGTTGGCGATTTCATACTTATATTAGCTTTACTATGGGTAAGTCCAGATTTCCTCGCGGCGTTTTTTCTTTCACTATTATCAGTGAGGTCCAAGATAAACTCCAAAAAAAATACATTAATAAAAATTGGATTGGAATGAAGCCCCACAAAGTCGATTGGCAGAATAGATTCTTTCGATCTTCTCAACAGAACCTCTGATTTCATTTTAAACTATTTTACAGCTCAATGCTGCGTAATGATCCTTTCAAAATAATTTTCGTTCGTATTTCGGTTTACATTCCATGTTTCTCCGATCCTAGTAGTAGATATGATGGCTCGGCGGACTGTGGTCGCCATGTTAACTGTCCCGGAGCATGCCCTTTAATCAGAGCTCTTTCACTGCCGCGCACAACGTACACTGATTATAATACATAATTATGAGTGTGTCATCAACTCTGTGTCAAACCAAACTGAGTGCATTCACAACTATATTCTTATTTTCACAGTTATGCAGATAGTGGAGAGTGTAGCCTTCTTTATCACATACGGCAACCGTTATCATTTTACAAATGGTACAGTTAACCACAACTTCATGGAAGCAGTTTGATAACGCCCATATGTCGTAGCTGTAAGTACTGCGTAGAAAAAACATTTATTTTTATTATTTCAATTATAACACCTTCACAGACTTATGCAATGCGATGATATAAGTCAAAATGTCTTAGAACGAATTTCACCAATGAACCGAATGAAAATGGGCATGCCATACAATAACAAATAATAATACCAGCTTTTTACTGTCCCACTGCGAGGCAAAAGCGTTTTCTCATACAGAGAAGGCACGAGCATTGATTACCACCCTTGCTCAAGACTGGTTCACTATTTCAGACTTATTCATACAAAACAGTTAACTTTATGTTCAGTTTCTGATACCTTATTTGATCTTATAATTTTAGATTAGATTAGACATATAAAAAAACTACAGTCAAAACCTAGTTCCTTAAATAAACAAACACAAAAGCTCAACAAAACAAGTCCCAAAATATAAGTAACAAATTGTACTCCCTGTTACTCGGGACTTTTAATAATATTCCCAATTCACTGTCCCCGTAATGATTTATACGGAACCGTGTTTCTTTTCGCTGACAAATGAATCGAACGTAACTCTAACAACAAACCCGTAGGGAGCAAAGAAAAATAAACCACGCTCATTTGACAACTGCGAAAGATTTTTATTTTGGCCACTTTATCTTGCTGAACTGTGAATGTAGGTTCTGCTGGGAACTCCGTTTACTTATGTGGATCGAAAGTGTTGGATGGGGTTAGTTTTATTTTTCTTTGCCTCCTACAGGTTTGTTGTTAGAATTAATTACGTTCGATTTGAAGTGGTCAAAATGGTTCATGATCATTCAAAAAAGAACACGTCCGTATTTGTCATTTTGTGATTACGCATTCAACCCGAATCTCTTCAAAGTTAGTGAGCAGGCTTCTTCTGGGTAAGCTCACTCCATCGTAGACTTTGTCTCTGTCACTTCTGACCTAGAATAGAGTCAAGAGCAAACCCATATAAAATAAAATAAAAAATAAAATAAAAAATATCACCATTATGGAGAGCGTTCTGTCATCTAATAGCAATTTAAGAAACTGCGATCTCCAATTAGTCTACAAGTATGGCGATTATGATAATATACTTATACGAGTCTTTATTTCAACTGTTGAGGTAATTAGGAGGACCCTTACAGACTGCGGATCCTTGCAGGCATATTAAAATCACAATAATATGATTAACTCGAAATTTTTTGCCTCCAATTATTTTAAGTTTGCAGGATCAATATGAATTAATTCTTCAATGTTTTCCCACTGCGAAAGCAAACTTCTAGATACTAGCGGAAATTATGATAATATAAATAACTGAGCGACTGATGTATAGTGCTCAATTACACTGAGTGTCCATGTATTTATGTAACGAAGAAGAAATTGCACAGGAATATATTGGGCGAGAGGTTTTCCTTATAGTATCAGGATAGAAGGGAAACAACCTCTTTTTCTGTGAGAAAAATATATTTCTGGTTTCTATTAAATCCACAATATGACCTTTTTTTCTATTTTGCTTTGAATAGGTTCAAGTTAGTGGTCATCATCGCTTATGGACATAATATTGCAATACCAGAGGCATTACATGTGTGTTTTGCCATCTCAGAGTCAAATATGAAGTGTATCATGTGTCTGTAGTTTACCGGCACTTACACCTTTCAATTAAATAATATGGTGGTTGTTCATAAACTGACGAGCAAGATCAAAATATTTTATTTCACATAACATGGGCACTTATGAAACGTCAGCACACGTTTGGTGTGTGTGGGTTTTTAACTTTCTACCGCTAAGTTCTGTTACCGACTTTGACAACATGTTATAAAAGCGGATACTGTTTATAAGAAATGACTTGCTTGCTTTAGTTAATCTAAAATCGGGTATCACAATTTAATTTTTACTACGTCTATTTATGTTATGGAAATCGAATCTTATTTTGAAAAGTCCTAAGTTTTTTCGAACATACAAAATACTTACTACCCCTACTTACTACCCCTGGATAATAATAAATAATAAATACTTAATGATATAAAGAGAAGGCAGTGTTAGCATATTTTAATTAGAATTTGTTTCTGAGAGACTCGAGAGGACCCGTTTCTTAGATCGCAAAAATTGCCCGCATTTGTAAAATGAAAATTGTATTTACGAGCTCCTACACAAATACTAATATCACTACACGAATACTTAATCCTTATATCGTGTAGGACATCAATACAATTTCTATTTCAGTTTATATAAGTTGGTAACTAATCATACTAGCGCCATATTTCACGTCATATTACGTCACATCCGTGACATAAGTAGACGTTACATCAGTTACGGGATAAAGGGAACAGGAAAACTTTTCGATAATATTATCTCCACTGACTTACGACATTACCATTGACTAACGACATCGGTACTGACAGTCAATTATAGGAACTGGGAATTAAAGGACATGCAATTTTTTTCTTGCGATACTTTAAGTTGCATTTATTTATTTTTTCGCTTTTTCGCCTTCTATTTTCGAGATAGTTTTGAAAGTCTGCGTAATTGAATCTGTTGACAACTTTTATATTTGATTGCTTTTTGTTTTGAATGAATGATTGCTTACTTTTTCCTTTTTATTGATATTGGTGCTTATGTGATATTGAACTGCACATTTACGTTTTTAATTCTTCATAGTCAAAGTCAGAGTTAATCAGAAATAAAAATTAAAAGTCATACCTTCAAAGTAGACTGAGAATCTGCACTGTTTGAACTAATAAGCATAAGGCAAGATTCATAATCATGCAAAAATCTTGCAAATTGCAACGTCAACCAACACCAAATCATCAACCTTCGCCTGATCCTTTAAAATTTTCCCTACAGTAAGTATTTCATTACAAAATATTTCCACCTTCAGAACATCACTTGCCCTTCAGGAAATAAACCCTTGTACAGAATTCACTAAACAAAGCCCCAATATTTAATTTAACGCAACATTTTCCGATTACATAGTTCAAAGCCCCTCAGGATAACGGGGGGTCTACACTACTAATCATGAATTAAGAAAAACTGTTGCAAATGAAGGTCAAAATGGATAGTCCCGGGTAATGTTTTACTGTGGTTTATTAATGTTAGGAAAAAATAGACAGAATATTACATGCTCACACTGGCGATCGTATCGAGAAAAAGGGAAGAGGAAATCGGTGAAATACACCAATCCATTTACTATATTTTAACATTGCAATACTTATACCCATTTCACAACACCCTCCCTCAATGTTAAAACTTAGAACTAATACATTATAATTGTTGAGCAATAAAGAAAAAAACATAAAATTCTAATACAATACCACACAATGTTTTAATTTGGCAAATTTTACTTTTCCTAAAAGTTTAATCAAAATATCTGCCACTTGTTCATCGGTACTTATGTAGTCAACACTTACAATATTATTATTTACCGTAACGCCTACAAACTTAACTTTAATATCAATGTGTTTAATTTGATGATAAAATTGAGGTTTTTTACAGAGTTTAAAAACAGACTTATTGTCTTTTAACACAACCCGTTGTACCTTCACAATAGTCACAAGCTTCGCTAACAGCTAATCGTAAAGCTACATATTCAGATTCGGTGGATGACAGGGCAACTGCGGTAAACCCTTAAAATTGTGTGAACCCCTAGCGTGGGCAGTTGTTTTACCCGTAAATCTATGCTGCGTTGAGGGTCTCTAATCTTGTTTAAAAATTGTTTAAAATCCAAGCAACGCAATGACATAGTTGGTTTATCAGTTGAACATTGCATCGAACTGTCCTGTGTTGAGCTAGATAAGCATGTTGTAGTGTGCGTGTACAGACCCCCTAATTATCAGACCTTTTCTTTATTTGAGTCAATAATGGAAGATGTCCTAGCGAAACTTGCATCCAGTAACAAAGCCGCAATTATTTGTGGTGATTTTAATATTAATATTCTGGAAAATCATTCAAATAGCAGTAGATTACTAAGCCTTTTTAAATCGTTCAATTTATTTAATGTTTTTACCGAACCGACTATAGTAACTCCAACTTCTGCTACTTGTATTGATAATGTCTTCTGCGATTTTGATTATTTAGAAAAAGCCATCGTAAATTTTCTGCCGTCAGATCAGAGTGGATAAACCGTAACTTTTAGGTTTAAAACACCTTTACAAAAATTGCAAATACAATTTAGACCAATAACTACTGGCAAATTAAATAGTTTCAATAGTGCCCTAAATAATAAGTTAAATGTTCTGGGCCATAATATGGACGATGCAAATAAATTTTATGAGGATTTATTTTCATTAGTCCACACTGAATTCAATAAAACTTTTGAAAAGAAAACAAAAAATATTTGCACTAAATTTATATTTAGTGACTGGGCAACCAGAGGTATTAGGATTAGTAGAGAAAGACTGTTCGAGTTGTATGGCCTTAAGCCTTACATTAACACTATTAACTAATAACTAATATTTAGAAATACCTGCAAAATAGCTAAAGCCCTGTACATTAGCAACAAGATCAAAACAGAGGAAGATAAAATAAAAACTGTTTGGAAAGTTATAAATAACGAAACTAGTAGGAAAAAAATACGAAACATTGAATATACATTGGAGACTTCACGTGGTGCCATAAGCTCTAACTTAGAAGTAGCGGTAAAACTACGGAGGCTTTAAATTCCTCTTCAATTTCAATTTAAACATATAAACCCTATAATAGTTATAAAAGCTCTTCGGCAAATAAAAATCAAGTTGACCGAAGATCTTTGGGGAATGTCTATCAAAGTTTGTAATCCATAATCGAGACCATAGCACCATACTTAGCTTTAATATTTAATTTGTGTGTAGATCAAGGAGTCTTCCCGGATTTAATGAAATACAGTAAGGTTAAACCACTTTTTAAATATGGGGATAGCAAAGACACCAACAATTATAGACCAGTATCCGTGTTGCCGGTATTCAGCAAGGTGTTCGGAAAGGTAATGCTCAATCAAATGCTTAATCATTTTAACATCAACAAAATCTTACACGAACAGCAATATGGTTTCACCAAAGGTCGTTGCACGACTGATGCTGGTGTCACTTTACTAAAACACATATTTACAGCGTGGGAGGAGGCCCAAGATGCCATAGGAATTTTCTGTGACCTCTCCAAGGCATTTGATTGCGTTAATCACGAAACTTTGCTCCTAAAACTGGAGCATTACGGACTAGGTAAACCTGCGCTAAGTTTAGTTAGATCTTATTTACAAGATAGACGGGAAAAAGTTCAAATTGATGGTGTCAATTCACTTGGATTAAAAGTAAAATTGGGTGTTCCACAAGGCTCGATATTAGGTCCTTTCCTCTTTTTAGTATATATTAATGATCTACCCCATTTATTAAAAAAAACAACCACAAATGGTGTTATTGGCTGATGATACTTCTTTAATTTTTAAGATAAGTAGACGTTCATCAAATCTTGACGACGTAAATAACGCACTGCTGCAGGTACAAAATTGGTTTACTGCTAATAATTTAGTATTAAATGGGAAAAAAACAAAATGCATAAGGTTTGCTTTGCCGAATGTAGTACTGATTGTGACATAGTATTGAATCAAGAGAAACTAGAATTCGTTGATAAAACGGTTTTCTTGGGGATCACGCTCGACTCGAGGCTGCAATGGGGTCCCCATTTAACATCTCTTGCAGGACGGCTAAGTTCAGCAGCATATGCTGTAAGGAAAATCCGTCAGTTTACTAATGTAGATACCGCGAGGCTGGTCTATTTCAGTTACTTTCATAGTATCATGTCTTACGGTATCTTATTATGGGGACGCGCTGCAGACATCGAGTCTATTTTCATTCTGCAAAAAAGAGCCATTAGAGCAATATATGGCCTCCGCAGGCGCGATTCTTTAAGTTGAAACTGTTTAAAGATATTAACATCATGACCGTACCTTGTCAATATATATATGAAAACATCATGTACGTAAGGAAAAACTTAAATCTTTTCAGTAAAAGAGGTGAAAGACACAACTATGGGACTAGAAATAGGGACCAATTGGTTCAACCGGGTTTCAGGCTGGCTAAAGTGGATTCATCCTTCATGGGGTACTGTTTAAAATGTTATAATAAAATACCTCCCCACATACTCCAACTGAATGAAACGAAGTTCAAAACCTGTATCAAACGCACACTATGCAGCCAAGCATATTATAAGTTGGAGGATTACATCTCTGACAAAAATGCTTGGCTCAACGCTGGTTCTGCTCCACAAGGGCGCCTAAACAATTGATTAGCATTCGGAAATATTGTTGGAGCTGCTGAAGATTGTAAAAACTATCTTTGCACTGTATAAATTCAATCTTTTAGTATTGTATAATTGCAAAGCACACGTGGTAGCACTATGTAGTACCTACTATAAAGCTACCCTATACTGGGCACGTCTGTCATTGACTTGAATGTGCCCTGGCGGCTGAGAGTATGTCACGCTCACTCAAATGTCTCGCTGGTGGTGGCGTGTGTGTTGGATCATTAAGTTCCCTTCAAAATAGTTGAGCTGAATGGTGCTGATCCATACGTCATGTTCGTGAACGGGCGCCGTCAGTGGGGACTGGTCATCTCTTGGCTGCCACGGCTTTTTTCTTTTTTTTTCTTTTCCGATTTTTATGTTTTTTTGTTACGGGTCTTTCTACATCGTTCTCACATGTTTAATTTCAACAAGACTGATGTAACAAATTTTCTGTAACCATATTATTTAAAAGAGTGTCCATGGAGTTTCTTGCCCGTTCTTCTCCATAGGTACCTACTTCGCTTTGGAATGGGCAACTAGCTTCATACTTTTGACTGACCGACCCCTTGACAATTCAAAAGTGCCTGTAATGGGTTTATTTGAAATAAATGCTTTGAGTTTGAGTTTGAGTTTGATTGTAGATCCATAAATTTGACTATCTATCGACTTTGTTACCGGCCCAATCGGAATCAACAAACCCAATGATATGCTTAATTTTACCTCTTTTAAAAACAAAACTTATCTGTAAGCTCCCTTTTACATATCGTAGCACTCTCTTGAGAGCTACCCATAAATCATTACTAGCACAAGACTGGTACCCACTTAAAATACTTATGGAAAGACATAAGTCGGGTCTAGAACACAACATTGCATACATTAGTGAACTTTCCTACATCTATGTTCTATTTCTGGATTGGTCACCAATCTACCGACGGACCTCGGCAAGCGCAAAACCTTTCACCGATTCGTGATTATTTATCCACGAACCCCTCAAGACTTATCTTTTTTTAACAAACTGCGATCAAAATTTTTCTTCCATGGGGGTTACAATCTAACATATAACAAGAAGTAAGCATTTTTTTTAAGGTAAGTGCTCTGATTAATATTAAAGTTAAAGGGAGGATCCCTTATATTCTGCGTTACATGCATTCCTAAATACTGACAGATTTGACCGAGAACTTTCATTTTAAAGTTTTCATTTAACAACTGCTTTACATTTTCTATCTCTTTGATAACACTAGATGCTAACAACAAATCATCGATATACAGGAGTAAGTATAAATTTTGTTTTTTAACAGTATTCGTAATCACATCTCAGAAAACCTAATTTAGTTACATCATGAATTTTTTTATTCCAATTTTTGGGTGAGTCTATAAACAATACAAAGATCGTTTTAACGTATACACATTGTTATTTTTATTCTCATTAAAACACCCTTCAAGCAAAGATACATAAACATCACCATCAATGTAATGCAAATACAAAAAAGCACTACAAACATCTAATTGATGTATAGGTACATTACATTCATTACAGAACACTAAAAATAATCTTACAGAGGCAACCTTGCTACAGGATTATAAAGAATCATGCCCACTATCCATACATTGATTGACCTGTCACATGATTCGTTTTACAGTTCGCGTCTACCTACAACTAGTGTTGTATATTAACAATTATTATTTATAATAACACAATGACGTCACGGATGTCAATCAGACATAAAGTCTCTGTGTACTTCTCGCGAAATAAATAAAAACACAAGTTTGTTCTGCAAAAGTTTATTATAAAAATACACCTCTAAGTGCTACCTACTAGTATTAACATTTGTCAGTGTTTATGTGCTGTGTTAAATATAATAACATCTAAAAACGTTTTATCGATCCCCAAGAATACTAAAGTACCTGACACTCGAAGCAAAATAAACAGTGTTTTATTCGTAGACGGGAAACAAACTGTGAACAAACTTTGGTGTGTGCGCCCCGGTTATACTGATACATTGCTTAGCTTATGGTGTCTATCCGTACCATAAACACCGTGAAAACCGCCATAAACGTGTTTCTGAAATAGCGCCATCTGTTGCCTTATCGGTGTACTACTGGTTTTGATCGATTGCACAAAATCATCATCAGCAGGTTACTATGGCTAAGTGCGGTGCCTGTGGCAAGTTTTTGTCGTTGACGGAAGCCGCTAATTGCACTAAATGTAGGTCTTGGTACCATCGAGGGTGCGTGGGTATACAGAATACCGGTCCTTTAGCTACCCCCTGGCACTGTCCCGAGTGTAATAAGAACCTGGTGAGGGACAACCAGGCTGAAACGCCGGTAAGGACCCGTACACCAATACCGGCAGCACACGAGGAAAGCCTCGTTAACCTGATGGACACCAGCCCCATAAACAGCACAGCCCTTGACATCACACGGGAGCTCAACCTTGACATCCTCAGGGCAGAGCTAAATATATTTAAGGAGGAATTTTTGAAGATGGTGCGGAATGAATTCCAGCTGTTCCGTGATGATCTCTCCGAGCTAAGATCGTCACTTAACGCTACAAATGATAGGATGAGTAATCTGGAGGAGAGAGTTGCTGTGTTAGAAAACAAACACACTGAGCCCATAGTATCGTCACAGGTAAATGATTTAATATCACAACTGCGGAACGACATTAATGACCGAGATCAGGAGCTACTCGCAAATGACATACAGATCACTAACATACCCGAGATCAATGGTGAAAATCCAATCCACACGGCGATGTTAGTTGCGTCTAAGATTGGCGTCAAAGTCAAAGCGCGCGACATTGTAAGCGCCGAGCGTGTCGGAGGTAGGCGCATTAACGCTACCCAGGCGATGGCGCCGGTGGAGACCCGCCCCCGCTTCCTCGTAGTGCGCCTCGCACGCCGCGACCTGCGTGACGAGCTGCTGGAGGGTGCACGAGTGCGACGCGGCATGACTACTGCAGACCTGGATATAGCGGGCCCTGTGACGCGCTTTTACGTGAATGAGCGCCTTACGAAGGTAAATAGAGAGTTGTTTCGGAGTGCTCGGGAAGCCGGCAGTCGCGTCGGTTGGCAATTTGTATGGACAAAACGAGGCCGTATTCTCGCCCGGAATAAACCCGGTGACTGCACTTGCCACATCCGCTGTGAGGCTGACTTACAGCGCACCTTCGGACCGGCGCTGGGTAACAGTGGCAATAGCACACATTAAAATTACCATTTCGTTTGTTTTTTTTTGTTTTGTTAAACCAATTATGTGTATAATTAAACTCATACTTTCTTGTACTGTCACGCTGTTTTTTAAAGTAAGTTTATTCGTAGTACGTGTAAGCATTTCTAAAATGTTAAGTTTGTGTTGCTACTACTGTCTATTATTTTTTACATTGCTAGGTGTATGTCTCGCGGCGCACCTCACTCTCGGTTTTTTAAGCATGTTCCTCTGTCAACTATACGTAAACCAGTTTTATAACGCTACACATATTTATCTACACCTATTTATTACAAAACGACTATTTGATTTTACATACCTATTAATTACATACCGCAGCTTAAAACCTTTTTTATATTTACATTTAATTATTTTCAATATTTACATATTTACAATTGGACTAAAAATATTATTTGAAATTAGAATTGAAACTACGGAACGTGCACAGATAATAATGATATTTCTAAATGACGCAATCGTTTTTTATTATTGCAATGATGACTAAAGGAGAAAAATTTCTTAAAGTTGGTTTTCTTAATGCTGGTTCATTGGGTACAGGTCATGATAACTTGATTGGTGCGCTCGACAGGCATTGTTTTGACGTTATGGCCATTAACGAGACTTGGTTGCGACCGGGCGAGGAGGGGCGCGCTCCGGTGGTGCCGGGCTACCGACTGCGCCACACGCCTCGGCCGGCGAGTGTGCGCTCGGGTCGTGGGGGGGGCGTTGGCTTTTATCTGCGGCGAGGTTTGAGCGCGCGAACATGGACTGGTGCGATTGATCCAAGGTTCGAATCCGTCGAACAAATGTGGTTAACGATCTCATTGAACGGCAAAAAAATTGCTATAGGTACAGCCTACAGACCACCATGGCATGACCTAGTCCTTTTCCTAGATGCCATAACGGATTCCATTAGTTCACTGGGTAATTGTGACCACTACATGTTACTTGGCGATTTCAATGTAAATTTATTAGACACGGATGGAATAAAAACTAAAAATATTAATGAGTTTTTGAATTGCCTCAGTCTGTCACAGTTGGTCACAACTCCTACCCACTATACAGCATCCAGTGAAACTCTCATCGATCTCCTATGTACTGACCTAAGAGCAAGAAATACATCAGTAGAACCTTTTGGTTCATTAAACGGCCATTCTATTGTAGTTGGTGAATTTCACATTAAACGTGACAAGGTCAAACCATATTTGATAAAATTTCGACCTCTTAAAAATGTGTGCGCGGAGTTTTAATTTAGACTTATCGTTTTTAAACCTTCGAGCAATTTCGTCGCTTAACAACGTAAACGATATGGTGCACGTGTTTAACACATATATAATTTCCCTGTTTGATATTCACGCACCGATCAAGACGTGTACTGTAAAGGAAAAGTCGTATCCGTGGATCACAGATACAATCAAGGTTATGATGCGTTTACGTGACGAAGCACTTGGCAGTTATAGGAAAACGAAAGCCGATTCAAAGAAAATATATTACAAAGAGCTAAAACACTTAGTGACTAGTTCATTGTACAATGAAAGAGTTGCGTATTTTAAGCACAACATAAATAATAAAATAAAAAACCCTAAATTTTTATGGAAAAATCTGAAATACACATTAATGCCCTATAAGCCCAGACACGACCTACCTTCACACTTCACAGATCCTGACCTAATTAATAACAACTTTTTAAATGTCCCCGGTAACCCCGCGGCAAGCATATCACTTATAAACTATTATGAAAATCATAGGCATGGTAAAGAAATTTTTGAAATCACTCCAGTGGAAGAGAACGACATCTCTCGTATCGTCTCCAATCTTAAAAGTAACGCTGAAGGCTACGACAACATTACACTGGATATGATTAACATGACTCTGCCATACACGTTGAATGTTGTAACGGACATAATAAATCGCTCCATAGTTACATCTACGTTCCCCGACCTATGGAAAATTGCCTCCGTTAGGCCCTTGCCAAAAAATTCAAATCCATCCACTTTAAAAGACCTACGCCCTATTAGTATATTACCATGTTTATCCAAAGTTTTAGAAAAAGTCGTTAGCCACCAATTAACACTTTTCTTAGAACAAAATAACGTTTTACCTGATTTACAATCTGGTTTCAGGAAACAGCGCAGTACATCTACTGCTTTACTCGACGTTACTGATAATATATTGTCGGCCCAAGATAAGGGAATGTGCTCATTACTGGTTTTACTCGATTTTTCTCGGGCATTTGATGCAATTAATATTCCGCTATTACTGTCGAAGTTAAATTATTATGGTTTCGACCCCAGCGCTACGCAATGGTTCCGTAGTTATCTGAGTAACAGGGAGCAACTTGTTGACTTGCGTTTGGGTGACGGCACTACCCTTAGATCGGCACGTATATCTGTGGAAAGAGGAGTTCCGCAAGGCTCTATTTTGGGCCCGATTCTCTTTATTCTGTACTGTGCGGATATTATAAAATGTCTTCAGAGATGCAACTACCACATATATGCCGACGATGTCCAACTTTATATATCCTTTAGACCAGACGAGTATGATAGTGCCATTAAGGATCTTAATGATGATCTTCAAAGAATTGCAGCCTGGTCAGAGGAGAACTGCCTGTCGTTAAATCCAACGAAAACTAAATATATGGTAATTGGCACAAGACAGCAGTTGGCTCGACTCCCTGTGACTTTTGACTTGAAGCTAATGGGCGAACAAATTGAGCGGGTGTATGAAGCGCGGAATCTAGGTGTTGTTATGGACAAAGACCTTCGTTTTGAGAAGCACGTAGCGGAATCGGTTAGAAACTGTTTCTATCGCCTAAAAGTTTTATACAATGCGAGGCCTTATTTATCCGAAAAATTACGGGAACAGTTGGTGGAAACACTGGTTTTGTCCAGGTTGAACTATGCTGACACGGTTTACGGCCCACGCCTACTAGCTCGTACAGATCGCCTCATCCAAAGGGTACAAAACGCTTGCGCTCGGTTTTGTTACAATATTCCTCGCAGAAGCCATGTAACACCTTTTCTAAATAAGCACTTTACACTTAAAATGAAGTCCAGACGCAAGCTGCACTTGGCTTGCCTTCTGTTCGGCGTGGTTAAATATCAGAAACCGGACTACCTATATAACAAGCTTAGTTGGGTTACGAGTAGACGGGAATGCGGGAGAAGGCAATGCTCGCAACAGCTCTCAACTCGGTCTCAGGGTACAGCCGCTTTTAGAGGCAGCTTTCGTTATGCGGCTTCCAAGGTATGGAATAACCTGCCACCACCGATTAGAATAATTAAGACGATAGGCGCTTTTAGACGACGCTTACGGCGGTACCTCATTGAAGCGCAACGGAAGTTGGACATGATTACACTAAATGTCTCAATTATATGATGTATGTACGTAACTACTTAATTATGTCAGTAATTCTGTCGGTTAGTGTTGCACGAAAATGTAAAAATGGCTGTTGTTATACTGTACAATTTAATTGCTGTGAACCGCTCTTGATCTTGCTCAAGCTCCGTTTAGCTCGCTGGCTCATGTCCCGTTTATCCTCGGCCCGGAGGGTGTTGTTGCGATATCCGCAGCATTGCTGCGTCCCATTCGCAGTTGTGAGACCTGTAGAATATGAGACAACACATTAAAATAAACGTTTATTTACATTTTTATGCATTGCTATTCCACGTTGTACGTACCCAATGTGTCTGGCCTACTTGCACGCAACTGAAATGTATGATGTCAGGATGGCGCCAGTTGTCCCATCCTTCACCAAGTCCTAGCAGCGGGCGACCCTCTGTGCAGTTTGTGACTTGTCATTCCCATAGATGAGCATAAGACTGTAGAAATACACCGAGAAATTAGAAATTGAAAATTAAAAATTAGAAATTGGTATGTGGGTAGGTTACCTACCTGTCACCTTATAAAGAATTAATGAAACTGTTTATTTATTTATTTACTTCCAATTTCACTTTCACAAATGTATTCATGTTGATAACCATCGTATTTGGGCAATCTAGATGCCAACCATAGCTAAGAGTTTAAAAAAAAAAGGTTTGAGGTTGCAAAGTGTCCGTAAATAGTCCGCCGCGCTCGGCTGTTTGCAGCGTATTGTGCGTTGCATCAATGTAGTGCACGGATTAATTAATTATACAATGCGTTGGAGCGTGGAAGTCTGGCATCGTTTAAAACAGGTTTTGGTTTGTTCCGGCTCGTTTTCGTTGTTTTTTTTTTTGTTTTTGTTTTGCATTTTACTCTATTTATGTACTTAATCATGACTATTATTATTTGAAACAATTTTATTTTCATATGTATACACACGTCACTTTGCAGTATAAAACTGATTTACATCCGTTACCTCACAATTCAGGTCCAGTTGAAAACCAGCGTCGGGCACTAGTTGCCTGGCATTTTTTGCTGAACTGGGCCTTTTTGGCGCAGCCGTGAGGCACACTACCCTGCAAGTTTCATATTTCGCGCTGTACACTTTTTTATTATTATTTGTATGTTTTTTTTATTGTTTTTCTTATAATTTTTACCTGCTTTGTGTGCCTTTTAGTCTGTGCTAAATAAACGTTTTTTCTTTCTTTCTTTCTTTCTTTCAATATCATATCATCTTTTCATTTAGAGGCCGGGGAAAAATACTATTAAGTTAAATATGTTTTTGAGGTTATACAGCTGTCAGATAAGGTTTGACAGCTGTTTACACTCATAAACTATACGATTACGATGATAACATCATATTGTTTCATAGTTAGTCGCTGAGAGAGTTTCAATAACTCTGAAATAAATCCCTCTTCAATGTAGTTAATATCATTATCACATCGGCATGAGGCCGCAAACAGCAGTTATATTCTCGTAATATCCCGCCGATACTGAGATGGCCGAAACAAGGATGGCCTATCATCACATGTGAATGATGATAGGCCATCCTTGTTTTCTACACTATATTTTGTGCAAGTTCGAGCAATCTATGCTACCAGCCTATTACTATCCCACAGCTGGGCAAAGGGCTCAACTCATACAGAGAAGGCACGAGCATTAATCACCACGCTTGGTCAAGACGGGGTGGCGATATATGACTTTTATTGATTATTATACACGTTCAGGTTTCCTTCCTTCTCTTCACTGATATCCAAGATAAACTTAAAAGTAAGTACATTGAAAAACTCACAGCCTCGTGCATAAAAGGCCAGGTGTTGACCACCGGCCCATCACAACATAAATAAGAGCTGCCTACCAACATATTTTTGACGAGAACATAGAAATTAAATAAAAAACAGGATTTTATTTATTATTATTTATTCAATGTCTTCTCGTACAACCAATTCATCTAAAAATGCAGCTGGAGCCACAATGTTGGTTTCATGCCTGGCCCAACCTAAGTACCACACCAACGTCATAACATGCGCACAACACCCTACAGTGCGACGTTCTACAATGCAGTTACAGCAATACTCTATAATGCCTTCTCGTCCATTGATACCATTTGCTATCAAAATGTACACATAGTACTGACGTCTTGAGATATGTCTTGATTTAATTTGCACACCCACACATAAAAAAAACACAAAGCAGGTCATAAAATAATAAGTAAAGTAAAAAATCAATACCAATTGGTTATTTTAAACATTCAATAACCACATGACGATCGAACAAGTTTTTCGCATTATGTGAAACGGAACGTGTGTAAGATAAGATAAGATAAGATATTTTTTTTGCTTAAAACATGGTATACAAGGTGTTAAACACTTTTTTTTAGATCGAACATATTTTGCTTTGTACTAAAGCATGCAAATTTACTATATTTACTAGACATTGAAATATATAAATATATTACATAGAATTCATATTAAAAAACAAAAAATCATTAATGCTATAGAAATTGTTATTATATAATTTATATAATTGGATTTTAAATACTTTACAATTTAATGTTTTAAACATTTTTGGTAATTTATTATAAAGACGTACACACATAGCCAGATAGATTTTATTATATTTCGCTGATCGAGGCAGCACATCCAGCACAAGTCTGTATTGGTCACGCCGACTTCGAGAGCTTACTTCCTCTGCTCTTTTGAATAGTTCCTTGTGTTTTTGAACGAACACGCATGCTTTATATACATATAATGAAGGTAACGGTAGCAAACCAAGCTCTTTAAATATTAGTCTACATGATTCGTCAGATGGAATCTCGTATAGAGCTCGTAAACATTTCTTTTGGGCGACAAATGCTCTATTGTGGTCGGTACTATTTCCCCACATCATTAGTCCATACCGTAGTGAGGACTCAACATATGCGCGATATGACATCACAGCCGTTTTCATATTAGTATTTTTTTTATTTGTCTCAAAGCATACACAAATTTATTTATTTTATCACTTACAGCATCAACCTGTGCTTCCCAGTCTAAATGTTCGTCAACTCCTAAAAACATAGTTCGTGCCACTTGTCTAATTTTCGGAATATGCATTTTAAAATTAAATGTATTATTATAAGATTGATTAAATTTTACATATATTGATTTGTTAAGATTAATAGATAAATTATTATTATTCAACCAGTTAATTATTGTTTTATTGATGTCCGCTTCATGATGCGTAATTGAATTATATTTTTTATCGGTAGTCACAATTATGGAAATGTCATCAGCAAAAAGAAAGCATTTGTGATTGGTTACATTAACAATGTCGTTTATATAGAGTATAAATAATATAGGGCCCAATATGTAAAACACGCCCCGTTTCCGAAAGTCTATGAATGATAAACATATTCAAATAAGTGATACGAAATAAGCAAAAAAAAAAAGAATTTTTTAATATATATTTTACATCACTAGACGCGTTAGAACATTTTCAGGTCAAGACTGGAAATGACTTTTTCTGACAAAGACAAATCTTCTTTAAAACCCCTAGCTACTAACCTAGCTTTATGTGAAACAATGTTCATCTTTCTCATGTTTAAAAACCCATTTACAGTCAATAATATCACAATTCTTCGGCTTCTCTACACTTATCCATGTTTCATTTTCAGTAAGTGCTCTCATCTCCAACTCCATTGCCTGTTTCCATTTATTACTGTCACTGATACAGCCTCAAACAGGATCATCACAAACTGTCAACAAACCCAAATCATGGTCAACCAACCTATCTGGTAATTTTATTTTACTTCTGTACCAAAGATTCATTCTACCATTTGCTTCATTATGATTTATGACATCGCTTCTCTGTTTCTCATTTAATACATGTTCACTTTCACCTGTGTCTACCTCCTGCTCTTTCCCTTGAATATTCTCATCATCACTCAATACAACATTCTCCCCGTCTGGTACACACACGTTTATGTCCACAGGTTCACACTTTCACAAGTTAAGGTAAAACACGACATCCTTATGTACCTCTACCCTATGTTAATCACTAAAAATATGCGATAACCCTTTGCATTTTCACCATAACCAACAAACATACCTTCTGTACTCTTACTATCCCATTTTAGTCGCTTTTGTTTTGGTATACGCATTGATACCTTACACCCAAACTTATGAAAGAAATCCAAGTTAATATCTTTAATATATAACAACTCATAAGGAGATTTACTTTTGACTGGTCTAGGACCAGTTCTATTTAATGTATAACAAGCTGTGTTAACTGCTTCTGCCCAAAAAACTTAACTCAGACATAAATCATGGCATGGGCAGCTTCTACAAGCGTTCGCATATCTCTTTCCGCCTGCCATTTTGCTGAGGTGTGTACACTACTGAATGTTGATGAACAATACCTTTTTCATCAAGAAAAACTTTTAACTCATTCCACATAAAGTGTAAGCCGCTGTCTGTTCTCAAAACTTTCACTTTTCTTTTACATTCCTTTTCCACCTTCGCCACAAAGTTCTTAACACAAACAGAAACATCAGTCTTTTTTATTATAAATAACACAAAACGATAACCTGTACATTCACTTTAAGCAACATAAAATACCTTGATTTTCTAATTGAAGCATTTTCCATAGGCCTACAAACATCAGCATGAATCAGGAAATTACTTCGCAAACAATTCTCACACTGAGTGACATCACTGCTGTCTGTGTAGTTAATGTTATTCCTAGCTAACATTGTTTAGTTTGAGGACGATTTTGATGAGGAAGCTTAATTATTAAAATATATTCTACCCTTTTAGTTGTATGACAACATGAAATTTCAAACAGATTAGAGTTGCCTTCCAGTTTGTGCATTTTAGTTAATAGTGTTCGTGGTAGAAACATAAATAAAATTATACTTGTGATATATTAATAATTCACTTTATTTTGATATGATCGTATTATATAAAAAAAATACACGTTCTTTTGAGAGAGAGAAAAATTCAATTCTAAACAATGTTGCTAGTAGAAAAAACCACCTTAGAATGTAGCCGGCATAATAAAAACAAAATTAAACTTAAATCTAGGTTCGGATACGAACATACTGGGGGCGCCTCTGGCCTTCTTAACAAACCAGTTGAACCACAAAATTACACAAGTCTAACCTAATTATTAATAATTAACCATTATCTTCATTAATAGGGAAAGAACATACCTTCATAACACTAGTGCGGATGACAGATCCCTTAGCAGTCTTAACCTCTAAAGCCCGAACACATCCATCCTTACCAGGTATTACATTTAATATTCTTCCTACTGGCCAGTTAAGCGGACTTATGTTATCATACTTTAAAATTACCATGTCACCTGGTTTCAAGTTTGGTTGGATAGTTTTCCATTTTGGTCTATTTTGTAAAAGCACCAAATAATATTTATGCCATTTTTTCCAAAATAATTGTTGCATTTGTTCACACTGTTGCCAAAAGGATAATCTTCCAACATGTACATTTCTTAGATTTGATTCAGGATATGAAGACAAGGATAATCCCATTAAAAAATGTCCAGGTGTCAAGTAGCGCAAATCATCTGGGTCTCTAGACAGAGGCGTCAACGGCCGCGAGTTAAGAATGCCTTCAATCTGCACAATAACAGTATAAATGATAAATGATAAATGATTTTATTTCTGTAAATAGGTTTGTACAAACACTTTTACACGTCAATCATATTTTAAAACTAGGTGAGATCGGCATTTCCTATCTGACTACTCTGAGAAGAAACGCCGAAACAAACTCAGAGGTCACAGTCTCTTTTAAAGTCCAGACATAATCTTGGTCAGGTCATGTGAAGACCATGTGGATTGATATCTGAAATGGTCTTTCGAGGAAAGAACCACACAGAATGAGTGGACCTGTCCAGTCAGTGTACGCATTTGTCAGTTGTCATGCAGCTCAACACAGAACTAAAGGAGCTAAACGATTCGACGAACATTACCAAAGAAAGGACATTTGGGTAGGCCGCATAAATTACTCAAACTGCCAGACCATGATTAAAACTAATAATTAAAAAAAAAATGCATTAAAAAAAACAACAAATCCACAATGTTTTCACATTCACAATAATTAAAATAGTATAATCCTTTACAAAGTAAATGGCATTGCATATATAAAGTGCATCAATGTCAAAGTGTAAATAAAATATGAAAATAATCTTGGTCATATCATATGAGGACTATGTAGACTGGTGTCTGAAATGGTCTTTTGAGGAAAGAACCACACGAATTTGAGTGGACCTGTCCAGTCAGTGCACGCATTTGTCAATCATCGTGCAGCTCAACTCAGAACTAAGGAGCTCAACGATTCGACGAACAATACAAAAGAAAGGACACTTGGGGAGGCCGCGTAAAGTACTCAAACAGCCAGACCATCATCACTAAAAGAAGAGAAAAAAAAACGCAAAGACCCACACAGTCCGCACATTCACAAAAATCAAAACAATATTATACTTTATACAGTAAATATATACATGTCATTGTTTAGATAAAAGGTAAAAGAAAAAGAAAAAAAAGTAAAAATAGCAAATTACACATCAATTATGTCTGTGTAAACTTATTGGAGCAGCTCAATCCCAAGCCTTCTTGTCCTCAATATACTCCTTGACAGTATAATAGGCTTTCTGGCATAATTTCCGCTTTATAAAAGTTTTAAATTTATTAAGGCTTAGTTCTTGAATGTGGCTAGGAAGTTTATTATAAAAACGTATACATTGACATTTAAACGAGCCACCTATTTTCTTGAGCCTGGTAGTGGGAACAACAAATTTGTTTTTATTCCTAGTATTTTTGTCATGGATATCACTGTATTTTTTAAACAGATTAATATTTTTATGTGCATATAAAAGATTTTCATAAATGTACTGAGAAGACACAGTCATTATATTAATCTCTTTAAATTTGTCTCTGAGGGAGTGTCTGGGACTTAATTTATAAATTGAACGAATTGCCCTTTTTTGTAAAACAAAAACTGTTTGAATGTCGGCGGCATTTCCCCACAAAAGAATACCGTACGACATCACACTATGAAAATAACTAAAGTAAACTAAACGCGCTGTCTCTAAATCAGTTAAATTACGAATTTTTCTAACGGCGTATGCTGCAGAGCTTAGTTTTTTTGACAATTTATCTATATGGGGGCCCCATTGAAGCTTGGCATCCAAAGTTATGCCTAAGAACACTGTGGAGTTTTCGGGTTTCAACTCTTCACCCTTTAAAAGAACACTAGTTTCTACTTGTCTAACATGAGGTATCGTAAACTTAATACATTTAGTTTTTTTCTCGTTAAGAAGTAGGTTATTAACATTAAACCAGTTAACTACCTTAGCGAGGGCGCTATTTACAATGTCAGTAACCAGCTGCTGACGTTTCAGTTTAAATAAAAGTGAAGTGTCGTCTGCAAACAATACTATATCATGATTATCCTTTATGAGGTATGGCAAGTCATTAATATAAATAAGAAACAAAAATGGGCCAAGAATTGAGCCCTGGGGGACCCCCATTCTAACTACAGATCCAGGTGATCTTTTTCCGTTAACATCTACTCTTTGAATCCTATCACTTAAGTAAGAAGTAAGAAGATCCAGAGAGGCGTTCCGTATTCCGTAGTGGTGCAGTTTCCTGATTAATGTTTCATGAAGAACACAATCAAATGCCTTGGACAGATCGCAAAAGATGCCCAAAGCATCGCACTTGTCCTCCCATGCATTATAAACATGTCCTAAAAGTTCAACTCCGGCATCAGTAGTCGAACGACCCTTTGTAAAACCAAACTGTTTGTTATGCAGTAATTTGTGTTTATTAAAAAATCTTTGCATTTGATCTAAAATAAGTTTTTCAAAAATTTTACTAAAGGTAGGTAGCACTGAAATAGGTCTATAATTAGTAGGGTCAGATGTGCTACCCGATTTAAACAATGGTATTATTTTACTGTTTTTCATAAGATCAGGAAACTCACCACGGTCAATACAATTATTAAAAATAACAGCTAAAGTAGGTGCTACAATATCTATAATTGACTTAGCAACGTCCACAGAATTACCCCATAGATCTGCGGTCTTTTTAACATTTAATGTGTGAAAGGTTTTAATTATATCTCTACAGGTGACATATTGGAAATTAAACTCAGAATCACAAACTGGAACGTTTTCTTTAAGCAAAGACTCTGCAGTAGTGGGCGATGAGTTCAGAGATTTAGTAGTCGATACGGGAATCTCTGCAAAGAAATTTTCAAAGGCCGCGGCGACTTGCGAATCTGATTTAATTATGTTGCCATCAATATCAAGGCTGAAGTCACTACTTCGGTTGCATGACCTTCCCGTTTCGCTATTAATGATATTCCATGTCGTTTTAATTATATTACTACTATTTTTAATTTTTGAACTCAAGTAACGTGACTTGGCCATACAACAAACTTTTTTAAATAATTTTGAATAATTCCTAACATACAAATTAAATTCAGAAGTGTTTATACAAGTCCGTTCATCATACAACTCATAAAGTCGTTTTCTACTTTTATGTATACCAATGGTAGCCCAGTCACTGAAGGAAGCATTACTATTAACCGAAAATGTCTTCGGAATGAAAGTATTATCAAATTGTGTACAATACATTTTGAAAAAAGCATTATATTGTTGATTAGAGTCATCATTAGTTGAAAAAAGTGGTAAATTACTTAGAAGTTTAGTTTTAAATGTTTCCAAACGATTATTAGTTTTTGGATTAACAGTGATATCTTTTTTTTTAGTTTTTTTGTTAATATTTGAAATAGTGACCAACTGTCCACAATGATCTGAGTCTATTAAATTAATAATTTCCTTGTGGGTTGGTATAACATCTGTATAAACATTATCTAGGCATGTGGCACTAGTGGGAGTTATTCTAGTGGGCTCCAAAAATTGGTTAGCAAGATTGTATGACTGAAACAAACTTATAATTCTAGTACTTAACCCAGAATTTTCTAACAAATTAACATTAAAATCACCACAAGTGATAATAGACTTATTAGAATTACAGATTTTGTTCAACACTTCATCCATAACCTTTTCAAAACAATCATACAATCCTGAAGGCGGTCTGTACACGCTTAATATAATGAACTGCTCCAATTCGATACAGGCTATCTCAATTGTTCGCTCAACAGAGAGGCACACAATATCCTTACGGTCTTTAAATTTGATCTGGTTATTTACTAATATTAATGAGCCACCATGTATAGCATTTACTCTGCTGAACGAACTACCAACCTGGTGATTACGAAAATTGAATATAAACTTGTGGCCTTTAAGCCAATGTTCTGTCACACAAAGAATATCTATATTGTTACAATTCAGGAATAAATCTACTTCTAAATCTTTGTTTAAAAACCCTTGAATATTTTGATGCACCAGGTTGATATTATTAAATTTATTCACACACACATTTGGTATACAATTCCTCGTACGTTAACACTATATTGGCTCTCACCCAGGAGGCTCGGGTTCGATTCCCGGTATCGGAACCAAATTTATGTTCGTGGTAGAAACATAAATACAATTATACTTGTGATATATTAATAATTTACTTTATTTTGATATGATCGTATTAAATAAAAAAATACACGTTCTTTTGAGAGAGAGAAAAATTCAATTCTATACAATGTTGCTAGTAGAAAAAACCACCTTAGAATGTAGCCAGCATAATAAAAACAAAATTAAACTTAAATCTAGGTTCGGATACGAACAAATGGGACATTTTCATAATTTGGATTACCATAAACTATGTTCATTTTATACAGCTTACTAGATCTATTAGCTGATGCACAAACTTCCCCCTGTTTATTTATAAACTAGCACTTTGCCCGCGAGTTCGTACGCGTGGATTTCGAAAAAAAAAGTAGCCTATGTTCATCAGACATAATATCGGCTTCTAATGGTGAAACAGTTTTTCAAATCGGTTCAGTAGTTTCGGAGCATATTCTAATCTTTCCTCTCTACAATAGTAGTATAGATTCGCAAACATTACTATTTGACACTAAACGCATACCCTTATCCAAAACATATCCTGCAGAAAACAAATTGAATTTTAAGTCTGGAATGTACAACACATGTAACAAGATAGTTTTAATGTACTTACAACTATTCCAGGCATACACTACTACATTCCCAAATACTTCTAGAAGGGTACCATTACCAACCTTTGCTTTAGAGGAACAAGACTTATCAATTAAAGACTCAAATAAGATTTTATCACTACACATATGCTCGCTGGCTCCAGTGTCGATGTACCAAATGCCGCGTTCCGTACCACTGGTGCTTGAATACATAAAAGCACTTACTTCACTATTCTTTGAATAATTATTTTCCTTCATGTTTGTGTTGTTTACTTTTCTTTTCTTTAGTTTGTAACAGTTTTCCATAATGTGTCCTCTCTTCTTGCAGGAATTGCACGTCCTGGTTTCCTTTTGTCTGCTTTCATTTCTGCACACTTTAGCAATATGTCCTTCTATACCACAACTATAACATTTCTTTCAACTAGCCAATGCCACTATGTCCTTATTTTCAGAAGCCATTCTTTCTTCTTCCAAAAGCAATGTTGAAGTTAATTCTCTATATTTTGACTCCCATCGGGAACTCCCACTCCCACGCAGAACGACAATGCTACAAGCATTGTCGTTCTGCGTGGGACTGCTCCGGCAAACTCATGATAATTTTTGTCATTGTCATCTTCTCTGACACCGATTCACCAGCTTGTTAAAGTTTGCTTATTAAATTCTCCAATTTAGACAGAACTTTATTCAAACTGTAGCATAAAAAACTTTTGCTGCAGTAGGTGCACACTGACAACAGACTCCTCATCATAGACTGACCTTAATTTGGTCCACATGGAATTACCTGTTGAACAGTATATCGTTGTAGTCGATTTCCTACAGATCAACTAAAACGCACATCACTAGTTACGGTTCACGAGAGTGACATCCTGATTGGGTTATAAATATCCCTGCTTGACGCCTAACGTTCCCTTTCCTTCGCATCAAGCAGATCAAGCAGTAAGTTTAAATAACCCCGAGATAAACGGGTAAGTGCTCAGTGTGATTGCCTTTATTCTTAATTGTGTCCTGTGAGATCGCATTCTCTATGTATTTCTATCTGCGCGGTCTGGCAGCTATTCTAATTGTTCTCGGCAGCCCCCTATGACTGTCGAGAAAGCTATTTACCGATAGTGGCTTCTGCCACATCACCTGTCACCATTTCTGCACCTCTGTGAATGCGTGCGCATGCTTCTCGCATTCTTCGCTATGCTTGCCTCGCCGTGCTGCCCCTTGCTGTTCGCTTAAATCGCCTGGCCACGTGGCGAGGGACCTCCGAGAATGCCCGCGGCGTGTGCACGGCATAACCTAAAATTATAAGCCGCCACGATGGGTGATTCTTCCTCCATCCACCTAGCTTTGGGCTTACGGCTGGGGGACGCAAACATCAATGGAGGTTTGCAGTCCTGGCACAACGCTTACGGAAGCACCCGCCTCGCGGTGATTCCAGGGTTCCAGTATTAGGCTTCGCTGCTAATCTCCTGCCTACCGCTGTCTGACGTCCTCGCTGCCTCCGCCCTACCGCTGGAGAGACGCCAGTCACGTGGAGTACACACGCGGCCGCTAGCGCCGCCTTACCTGCCATCCACGTGGCTCGTGGTTGCCGAGACCCCACGCCCGCCACGTGTTGAGGCCCCTGCCGAGCGGATCGTGCCTACACGCGATCGTGCATCCCTGCGCGGTGCTGCCCACGCCTGGTGACCTCTGGAGCCGCTCTTCTACCCTGCTGCCTGCCCTGTGACCTCACGCCGGACCAGTGAACAAGTGCTTAGAGACCTTAAAACCCACCCTGAAATCTGTGTCTCAGAAAATAAATGTGTAAAGTGACCATTTGGTTTCATTAACTAACTACCAAGAAACCCACATGCCACAACAGGTTAACAAATGCGTCAGTGGACCTGGCTCCATTCTCATAAAATAATCTCCTAAGCTTTTGCATCCTGGGTCCTCCATTCTATGAGGGCTTTCGCATCTTCTGGTTTAACTCGCTCTCCCGTAATTATTTCATATAATCCCTTGCCTGTCATAAGAATAATAAGAACTTCCGTCTGAAAACGCCAGACCGCCCAATTCTCACCGCCCTTTAATCTGTGCTGTGTTGTGCTGTCCATCTTCACAATAGTAATTACTCAATGTTATTTCTAGCCACCACGACGGTTATATTTTTTTTCATAATCTCGAAAAAAAATCCGATACCCCAATACCAATGTTCTTCTTAAAATCCAGAATTTAAATTTAATAATTTATATTTATTTATTTCAAAAATTGTGGTACAGTCTGTTACAATAAATATAATTTACAATACATGGATAAATCACAAAGAGTAACAAATAATAGATCTGGCGTCCTAGCTAGGTTACATGGTAACCTCTATTAAGGTTCGCCAGTCCAGGCTCCCACAGAAGAAGTACAAACTTTAAATGTGATGCAGGTGGTATGTGTGTGTGTGTGTGTAAACGGAAGGGAAAGAGGTTGAGTTTAGTAACGAAGTATTATAGAAGTCGCTACGATTGTGAAGTAAGCAGATCTTCTGTGTCGTTGTAGTTTGAACAAGATAGAAAGCATGATACCTGCTTTTACACATTTCGTAAGACGATTGATGTACAAAGAAATGTTTGTTTATTCTGTTATATAAAAATGTCCTATGGTAGTAAAAGAACGTTTGGTAAAAGCAAAGTGTGTGAAGGGTGCTTTGCAAATTTATTCATTTCGCCTAAGTGAGCATTGAGTTAGTGTAAAAGGAGTTTGTGTGTGTTGTTGTAATAAAACGTTGATAATAAAAGTTTGCCGGACCGTGAGAAGGAATTACGAACTCGAGCTGTAAGGCGGGTGATATGCGTTTTGACGTTAAAGTGTTTATCTAGGATAAGACCGAGGTACTTAGTTGTGTCAGTAAAATTGTAGGACAGTTGCAAGAGTCCCAGTCGGCTTGACATGTGTGAGCTTTTAGAGTAATGGGTGTCAAGGGTTGCGTGGTGGAGTTTAAAGAGAATTTAATCAGTTTAGTGTTATTAGTATTTAGGGTGAGTGAGTGAGAGATAAGCCAACTATATTTCAAATCAAATCCGGTTTGAGCAGTTGCTTTCATGTTAGCGTCGTCAAAAGAGACAATATTACCAGAGCTCAGGTGCATGATGCACAGGTCGTTTATGAGCACCAGGAATAATGTAGGGCCCAATACACTGCCCTGAGGCACTCCATATAAAATAGGCAGCTCGTCGCTATGAAAACCGTCGATTTTGACTAGCTGCCTACGGTCTGAGAGATACGGATTAAAAAACTGGAGTTAAATACCACGTACGCCTAAACATTCCAGTTTAGATATCAGCCAGGGGAGACGAACGGTATCAAATGCTTTTGCAAGAACAATGAAGACTGTGAGGCATTCTTTGCGTTGATTTAGTTTTTCAACGATTCCATTTATCAGTGTCAAGGCTGAAGACGTCAGAAGCTGATTTTTTTCTTCCTGAACCCAAATTGGTTAGTTGACAATAAATTATTGCTTTTAAGAAATGTGTGTGAAATATAAATCATAAATGATTTTGTTTCTGTAAGTAGGTTTATACAAACACTTTTACACGTCAAACATTTTTTTTTAACTATATGAGGTCGGCGTTTCCTATCTGACTACTCTGAGAAGAAAGGCCGAAACAAACTCAGAGGTCACAGTCTCTTTTAAAGTCCAGACATAATCTTGGTCAGGTCATGTGAAGACCATGTAGATTGGTGTCTGAAAAGATCTTTTGAGGAAAGAACCACACAGAATGAGTGGACCTGTCCAGTCACTGCAAGCAATTGTCAATCATCGTGCAGCTCAACTCAGAACTTAAGGAGCTCAACGATTCGACGAACAATACAAAATAAAGTACATTGGGTAGGCCGTATAATTACTCAAACCGCCATACCGAGATTACGATTAAAACTAACTGTGATAGTAATTTAAAAAAATAAAAGTACAAAACAATGACCCACATCGGCTTAACATTCACAATAATAACAATAAAATAATACCTAGGTAAGTAAATTTTCTTGTCCTTGTTTATTTTACAGATCATATGAGGACCATGTAGGTAGGTGTCTGAAATGGTCTTTTGAGGAAAGAACCATACAGATTTGAGTGGACCTGTCCAGTCAGTGCACGCATTTGTCATTAATCGTGCAGCTCAACTCAAAACATAAGGAGCTCAACGATTCGACGAACAATACCAAAGAAGACATACACACACACAGAACGCTTAAAGTACTCAAACTGCCAGATAAAAAAAAAAAACTGAAATAGACAAAAGATATATAAATATTACCCACTAAGTCCTGACACGAAATAAAATAATAATATAATTCTACAAAGTAAATATTCATATCATTGTGTATTTAATAATCATGAAATATCAACGTGGATATAAAATTTAAAAAAAGTTAGGTACGAAACAAAAAACCATATTCAGTATGCAAAAATTGGTGCCGGTCAGTCCCAAGCCTTTTTGTCCTCAATATAGTCTTTGAGGGTATAAAAAGCTTTCTGGCACAACTTACGTTTAACAAATGATTTGAATTTATTAAGGCTTAGATCTTGAACGTGGCTTGGAAGTTTATTATAAAAGCGTATACATTGACATCTGAACGAGCCACCTATTTTCTTGAGCCTTGTTGTAGGTACAACAAATTTGTGTTTGTTCATACTCGAAGTATTTATATTACGGACATCACAGTATTTTTAAACAATTATTTTTTTGTGGGCGTATTTTATATGCCCACAAATGCCTTTAAAAAAGATGATGGGAAGGTACCAGAGACGAGGCATAGTTGGAAGAGATGACAAAGTACGGGGGTGAACATTGCAGAGTACCTTTTTATCATGGTTGTAGAAATGCCATCAAAGCCCACTGCAGCTTTGGCTTTTAGAGATCACGAAACGTACTACTGGAGTACGAAAGACTTCAAACTATTGGTGGTATTGGACTGGGAATTAGGATGAGGACAGCTATCCTGTAAGTTCCGAATGCGATCAGCAAAATCTTTGCCTATATTTACAAAAAATGAGTTAAGAGATTGAGAAGGTGTGGCCGAGGTGGAAAGTAACTACATGGGAGGGTGAGTAATTTTTGGTGTGTTTGTTACACGAATTGAATTAACACAATACATTGAGACTGCTGGTCCTGGGCCCTGAGACCTGTTGCAAATGGAGGTTAAATGGAAAGTCCCAGGTAATGTTTCACAGAAGAGCGATAAAAGATTTAGATATACCTAAGTATTAAAGAACACTGCTGCAGTGTAAGAAAAGTTAAATAATACTGCCTCTATCAATGGAAACATTGACAGTGTTATTAATTTAATAAAAACAATCGGCTATTTAAACCTATTTTAAAACATCACATAAACGTTAAAATTCCTTTTAACTTGACAGAAAGGGACAAAACAGTTCTATAGATAAAATCTATACTAATATTATAAAAAGAAAATATTTGACTGTTTGTTTGTATTGAATAGGCTCCGAAACTACTGGACCGATTTGAAAAATTGTTTTAACATTAGAAGCCAAAATTATGTCTGATGAACATAGGCAACATTTTTTTTTTCGAAATTCACGCGGACGAAGTCGCGGGCGAAGTGCTAGTATAAAGCCGATTGTTTTTTTATGAATAACGCGGTTAATGTTTTAGGCCAGGTATTACAAAAATAATACAGTGTTTGTTGACAAGTACAAATGCCTTTTGGTTTTTCTATGTAACGGTATAATTCTAATGATGTTGCCTAATGGAAAGCAATGGACGAGGTCTACGCTGGGACGAGCATATCCAGATTCATCCCATTTTACTAGAATACTGCACTCGTTAGGTATGTCTTATAAATAAGCACAAATTGCGCTTATTGAAGCAACACAACACTTACTTGCATTACCTTCCTTCTACGCTTCGATGTTTATCCCTTTGGGAAGAGTCCTGTGGCCGACATTAGATTTAAACCCTTTTTTGGGACACCCTCCTGGTAGGTATCTCATATCAGGTACATTTTTAGTAATTATTAGCGGTAGATATATCGTTTTTATATAGCTGGTACAATGTGTGGTCAGATGAATTAGGGACCGGGTTTTTGTATTGAGTAATCACGCTTGCAGAGCAGTGGTGGCCCAGTGGTAACGCCCGTGACTTACGTGTTGTAGGTCGTAGGTTCAAACCCAGACAGACGCTTTACTTAGTGTAAATAATTTCATCACCGCTGCTCTCAAAACGGTGAAGGAAAACATAGTGAGGAAACCGGCATGTCTTAGAACCAAAAATTCGAAGACATGTGACATCTACCAACCCGCACTGGGCCCGCGTGGTGGATTACTGCCCACTCCCTCTCACAGATAGGAGGCCTGAGTCCCAGAAGTGGGAACATAATAGGCTGATTATGGAATCACGCGTAACGGATTGCTGTTTTTGGTTTTACCTGTCTTGTTTAGAATGATACCATACTATTAGAAATAATGAGGGTTTTCAATGGTACTGTAAAGTCTTTTGTATCTTCGTCAGTTTTCAAATGCTTTCCTTCATCAGGACACACAATACATATAAAACTTTTACACTAGGCAGACTATTGCATAGAAAAACTAGATTTAAGTATTTGATGAGAAAATTGAAATTACTCAAGTTGACATCAACCTAAAAGGTTTTAAGCGATCTGGCCCTTTAATGAAATATCAATTAGTTTTTATTAAATGCAATAGTCTCAGTCTGTCTTTGTCACATTTTTATTTCGGCCTAACATTTAAAAAAGATGGCTGAATGTCATTTAATTCTAAGTTGGTAAAGCAGATCTTAAAGCTCCTTCAAGCAGGCGCAACACAAAGGCACCGCTCGTCGCCCGACATGCGGTGCCTTTGTGTCTGCAGGAACCTTTACAATCAGCTCTTAAGGTGATGAACATATTTTGGATATGACTGTATAAAACTACGAGCTTGAACTCTCGCTTATGCATCTCACATTAGTGGACTGCCGAGTAATGACTAAATCGCTTGATGCTAAACATGAATCGCTTTCTAGTTACTGGTAACTCGCACTGTGCTGAACACGAAAGATGTTTAGTTAAGTGAGTTACATAATAATACAAGTGACCTTCGACATAATTTTTTATCAAATAAACTCGCAGATTTACATCAAATTCGACTACCTTCCTACCTTCGATCATCAATCTCGGTTACCTACTATTTGGCAAAAACATTTTACGCTTAGCCTCTGTAAATTTCTTCAGCTCATTATAAACTCACCCAAAGGGCAATGGAGAAAGCTATGTTTGCAGTTTCCCTACGAGATCGAATCCGAATGATGACTGCTTCGTTGGTCTAGTGGTCGCAAGAGCTACTGCTGAGCCTCATGCTCAGCAGTAGCTCTTGCGACCTGGGCTCGATTCCCAGGTCGGGCAACATGTTATTGGGTTTTTCTATCTGAAATTTCTCAGTAGCAGCCCGGAGTCTGGATTTGTGCTCGGTTGATGGCAATAGGCTCGCCCCCTATTACATGGGACTTAAACATAACTGGCGAAATGTGGGTGTACTATAGGTACACCTCTGCCTAACCCTTCGGGGAAACAAGGCGTGTTGTTATGTTATGTTATCGAATCAGAAATTAAGAGATCCGTGGGAGAACCATGGTGACCGACATATCCCGAAGAATTGCCAAAGTTAAGAGGCACATTACTCGCACAACAGATGGCTGATGGGGCCGAAAGGTTCTGGAGTGGCGACCGTGTACAGGAAGACGTAGCGTTGGAAGGCTTCCCACAAGGTCGAGCTATGACCTTGTGAAGGCCGCAGGAATCCGCGGGAAGCGGGAAGCACAGAACCGGTCAAAGTGGCGATGCTTGGGGGAGCCCTATGTCCAGCAGTGGACGTCTCTCGGTTGAAATGATGACGATGATGCTTTTTCTATGGGAGCTAGACAAAAACAACAAAAAGCCAAGTGCTACAATTAATATTCTATGTATAATCCTTTTGGTTTTTCTAAGTAAGTACACGCGCGCAGTGAAATGAATACTGATGTGATGATAACATAATATTAATTCGAGGTTACCCCTAACATATCAATCTCGAATAACCGACACATAAAACCCTCGTAAGTAAGTCCCTTCGAGTCATCCATCATAATTTGCTAATATCCTTCTCCCTATAAATCTTCCTCTGTTGGTAATCAATTTTCTTAGCCCGCTTAAGAACATACCTTAACAAGTCAATTTTATTGATATTACTTACAGTTTGTCTAAAGGCTCGTGCACGATACGCGACATCACGACACAAAGGCAACGCGTATCGCCCGGCGAGCAATGCCTTTGTGTCGCGCTGTCACGTCGCACTTATTTGGAGGCTTAACAGTCTTATCTTAATATTGGAGGCCACTTTTTGTCTTGATTCATTGTTGTTTTGTATGCTTGTATAATCAGGGGAGTTATGAAATGTACAAATTGCTGATTTTTCAATAGTCAGATATTTCTTAACTGAAGATAATTAGTATAGAAATTATGTAAAACTCTCACACTTATTCTTCAGATAAAAGTTATCAAACTATTGAAAAATTAGGCCTTAATAAAGGTAATGAAATAATAATTAATCATGTTGTGAGTCTGTATGTAGGGGGTAGGTAACCTTCGGAGCTCTTGATCCGATACAGTTTTTTTTTTTTCAATAATCGGAAGGTATAGTGTTATAGGATATATTTTATGTTTAAACAAGAAATTTTACGTAGATAAATTCGCGGGCAGGAGCTAGTTTAACATAAATATCGAATATATGTATATATTTTACTGTTCTTAAACAAAAAATTTAAGGTTCACAACAGTTATTTATCTCTCACAACAGTTATTTATCTCTTTATCTTTACAACAACAATTTACCAAGTAAAAAAATTAACATTACAGAAAAACATGTATCGTTGGAGCCTGAACCAATTAACAAATCATTTTATCACAGACACCAGCGCCTTTTATACTAGGTATTTATTTACAAAAATACTTGCAATACTGCTTACTGGCAGAAATAGGTACCAGTGATGTGGTACTTGCACGGATATAACTCTACTTGGACTGACGAATGCGTATATCTTAATTTTACACAAACTGTAATTATTCTGTAGTCAGTCTTTATCTTCTCATTCCATATTATACATAATATGGGATGAGAAATATACTTACTCCACACAGCAACATTTTTTAACTTGAAAGAATGCTCAAAGTACCCTTTAAATGTTAAAACACAATTATTCATTTCCCACATTCTCTTTGCTCAATCTCAAAAAGTACCATAATAAAAAAAACTCCTACAAGAATATTTGAAAAAAATTGTTCTTCAACTGGATTTTTACGCGAATTTCCCCGATGTGCCGAAATGAGGAAATAATTAAGGGTATAACTTTCTATCGACGTCAAACATTTTGCCTTTTTTTTCGGGAAAGTTGTCGTAAAAGTTGGAAAGCACGACAGATAAAACGTAATTTTAAAAGTTGGATATTTATTTGACTTGGCAACATAAAAAGCTTGGAATTAAAAAGTTTCCATTTGCGATATCATTAGCAATCGTATAAACGTTACGCCTATTGTCGATTTATTTTCTTAAATGAGTTTTCTACTTAAAGAGTTTTCGTTTCCGCTCACGGCCCGCTGGTCCCATTTGGGTTCGGTAATCGAAAATTCTCTCAAGCCCCGCTGGTCCCATTTGGGATCCAACCGTTTCGCTCGGTTTTATCTCTAACAGTAAAATAAATAAAGGTTATATTAGTCTGTGTTTTGTGTCAGGGTCGAGCCAGATAGTTACTCTATTCATATCAGTCGTTCGAAACCATAAATTTTGTCGGTTTTTTTTTTTTTTAAATGTTAAAGTCGCGTAGTTTGTCGCCGTGGGTGGTCTGTCAATGGCGCATGTTCGTTTTTTAGTGAATTTAAGTGTTTTTGTGTTTAAATTGACTGTGAGTGGATTGATATTTACTTGTTAATAGTTATTTCATTGTTGTGGATAGTTATTTGAGCGAAAAATCATAAAAAAAAGTTTTTGTGTGCAAAAATGTGTTACGTAAACAAACCGTTTTTGAAAATTGTAAGTATTATTTCTTCATTTATTTACAATATTCAACTCTCGTATTACGAATACTGTTTTTATTTTGTAATATGGTATTTTTATTCAAGAACCCAAAATAATTTACTTATAGTGGGTGGAATCTACCAAAAATTTATGAAAAAGTTTTTTTTTTATCAAAACCGCGTAAACGGCGAATTTCCGCGATATCGCGAAATTTTGCGAGCGTTTTGCCACATGACGTTAGCCGTTTCCGGGGCCGAGAAAGGTTAAAGAAATAAGAAAAGAACATGAAACAAATTTTATTGGCCAATAAAATACAAAAACTTATTCGATTGTACAAAATGTTTTTGCCGATCGGTGTCGCTAATGACTGGTTTGTTTAGTATAAAGCTGCTTTTAAAAGCCATCATTTTAATGTAAAAAGTATAAAACCCATAAGAAAGTGCGATTAATCATAATATATTTCGTAAAGCAAAAACACAATATTAATCACTCTTACTACCAAACAACCTCCAAAGCGTAATCAAATAAAACCTTCTTAAAAAATATACCGCAAAAAAGTTACCTCTACAATAAACATCCCGAAACCGGTACCGGTAAATTTCCTCCGCTGTTTTGAAAAGGATTACTTTTCAAAAAATATCGTGTTCCGAGGTCCTGGGGGAGGTTGTTAGTGGGCTGATCGAGTTTCTCAGGGTCCAACTGTTAAGGGCCTGCTCTTGGCTAAACACTTTATATTTGTAAATAAAAATGAAAGGTAGGGTAGGGTTTTAGATTCTGGGTACAAACAAACCTTTGTTATGTTATGTCATCGGTAGAAATTGAATAAGATAATACCTTTTTTGCAGATTTCCGGACAATTTATCTAGAGACCAAAGAAACGATAGATGGACTGTGTGATAGATGATATGGCTAGAAAGGGTGGACTACCGATATGAAGAGTCTTAGAGAAGTAAAGAAGAAAAATACACTTTGCGTGAACCTAAAGAGCAAATAACCTAAAAATTACAGACGGATCGTTTGTTTCAAACGTCTAACGCTACGATACTAAATGGCGACGTTATCAGAAAATGCTAATAAGAATAAAGAGCCGGTTTGTTGAAAATTCAACAGTACGTTTTTTTGATGCACTGGGATGCGCTCTTTATGGTTCTCAATCGTTTACTAACCCGGGCTGCCTCAATTTTGTCGTGACAATTTTATGAGAAACAATAAAACTTTATTTTTATGAATGCCAAGAGATGAATATCCAGTGCGCTAAAAAAATCGCCCATTGCCTACCTGGGCTTACGAATCATCAACAATACAACATTCTTAACTATTTAATCATACATTATTTCCAAAAAAAATTAAAGTTTCGTCTTGTCTAAAAACACCTTTAAGTGAAGTTTTTATAAAAACAGGTAACGAAAGATCCTTAACGGAATGAGTAACTGACCTTGCTTCTCAATTACGATAGCAATTTAAAAAATCCTTTACTTCTTCTCCGAAAACGCTACCCTTAATTACTTCATATCCTGCTTAATTTATCCCTGAAATTGAACCCTTTTGTTGAATATTTTGTTTAGAAAAGGTTCTTTTTACATGGTAAAGTAAATCTGGGTCGTTTAAAATTATAACTGACGGCGCTATTCTGTGAATCATGTTACCGGTCTGTCTATTATGTACCATTTTTGCTGAAGTCTATGCTGGATCGTATAATTTAAATGAAAGAGCGGATTGAACAGACGATCACCAACAAATACATACGCTATGTTTACTAACTGATAATTATAGCTAAATGTCTACAGCTCTGTGCTGGAAATAAAGCACAAAAAAAAATCGTGTAGGTGATTTTCTCGAAATATTACACATGCGGAAATCCTATTTCCATTACCTAACCTCCTCCATTAAACTACCAAAATCCTACCGTGTTGTAAATTTTTACTAGGACTGATATTGACAGCGACATGCAAAGGCATGTTCTGGTCCAGACAACTACGTCCATTCTTCATACCTAAATTTAATCTCATCACTATTAGTCGCTTCCGCGGTAAGTAAGGTATATGTCTATGAGCCCTGGTAGCCTGAAATGAATCTTTTATTATTCTTATTTTCTCCGCAATTTCATTTGAAAACTTATCAATTACATTTTTAAATATTTTTATGATTTTTTTTTTTTTTAAACACCAGTTTCGGGAACAGGGTCCAAGCTACCGGCGGTCAAGGCTCCAGAGAGAGGAACCTCCTGATACTACGAGCCGTGTCCAGAAGAACCCTTTCTGAATAAAGCCCTTGATCCAGCTGCCCAACGAGAGCCTGCTCAGGTGTTGGTCAAGGCTTTTGACTATTAAGCTATTGACTGTTACTATCGGCACAATTATTGCTGAGTCCACATCAAACATGTCGACAACCTCGCGAGCCAAGTCAAGATACTTGATTTCTTTATCTTTCTCGGCTTTCACGAGGTTACCGTCATGCGGGACAGTTACGTCAGCAATCATTGTGCACCGCTCTACTCGATCCACCACCACTATATCAGGCTTATTGGCAACAATAGTCCTGTCATTGATGATGGATCGATCCCTGTATAATGTGATATTTTCATTTTCGAGAACTGGGTCGGGCACATACCTGTAGTACTCCACTTCCGATTCCACAAGGCTGTATTTCAGAGCAAGTTGCTGATGGCTAATCCTGGCTACAAGGTTATGTCTTTGCAAGTAATCCTCGTTAGCTTGACGAGAACACCCAGAGATAATGTGTCTAATTGATTCTCTCGGGCGGTGACATGCCCGACAGAAGTCAACCGTACCGTCTTTCATAATGAATCGCCGGTAATTGTTCGTCATCATAACTTCGTCCGTAATTGCAAGGACAAAACCTTCGGTTTCTCCAAAGAGGTCACCGAAACGCAGCCAGGCTGCGGACGCTAGAAGATCTACATCGGGTCCATGTAGGGCCCTGAAAAAGCGTCGCGAAGCTCCTTACTCTGCCATACTTCCATGTGTCAAGCACTACAGGTTTGCACCAGTTCTCTCTAGCCAAGGAGAGTGGGGTGAGGCACTTGTACATCGCGACCACATCTTGACGTATCCCCACGTTGCCTTCTAGGAAATATTCCCTGAGACTGCATATCTCGCGATTGTGGAGGGTCTTAGCGTTGTAAAAGCCTTCACCTCATTATTAATTACTACAACTAACTCACAAGACAACAAACCACAAGATCTAAGACCTAACGTATCATACTTAGTTCCAGTACTGAACTAAACATTTTACCAGTAATTTACTTAACATTATACCGGTACCGATAAATCTTACCTCTAGGATTATTACGCCATTAATTCCTATGATCAATTAAAACTTAGCGGCACCAGAGGGAAGTAGGACAATAAAATAGATTAAAATCTAATTTGGATTCGGTCTAGGTTCTGTTCGAGTGCTGTTTGTGTTTTGTTCTGTAATTGTTAGGCAGTTCTAACTTACTACTTATAAAGCGATAGTTTTGTATTTGCTGTTGAGCTTGAATCTTGAGTCGATGAATGTTTTAGAAGCTTGTAATTATTTGTCATTGTTCTATTTGATTGTAATCATTTAATTTTGCTAGCGGATTCACTCAGGTACAATTCGGAATCTAGGAACTTATTTGACACTAATCTTCAATGGCCTAGACCACGACAAACGTTTTCAAAGCGTTTCAAATTTCTACCACGATTTTCAACAGGATTACGGCCGAACCCAATAACGTATCTATCTCCAATTGTGGCGTACTGGACATAGAAAAACCTATCAATCTCTGGTTTTAACGCTCTAATAAAGCCAAAGTCTGCGACTCTACAACGTGTTGAAAGCTATTTGATTGACAAGAACAGATAGAAGTGTACTGTCTATCATGAGTAGCGATCTGTAACGTCTTAGGTTATTGGGCTTTTCGGAGCTTGTCAGTCCCATACAGTATTGACTTTTCCGCCACCATTATCGTGGATGGAATATCACTATCTTGTGGCATCACCACAAACGATACTTAAACGAAAATAGTATTATGATTTGATATCAAACACCGTGGTTGATTTTCACGTTAAATGATAAAAATCTCTTGTCTTGAGTAAAAATTTCCTTAAAACTCACTGTCACTTATACAGCAATCCTTTGACCCGGGTTCTTTAAAAAAAAGAAGTCTTGCACAAAAACAAACCAAAAATAACCTTTAATTTTAGCGGTTTATTAGCATAAGCATAATCAGCCTATAACGTTCCCACTGCTGGGACACAGGCCTCCTCTCTATGAGAGGTAGTGAGCCGTAATCCACCACGCGGGCTCAGTGCGGGTTGGTAGATGTCACATGTCTTCGAATTTTTGGTTCTAGGACATGCCGGTTTCCTCACGATGTTTTCCTTCACCGTTCTTCACCGTAGCGGTTTATTAATGACGTCTAATTTAACCGCCGTTTGAGGCAGACGGAAATTATAAATGTTATAAAACCAACACCTGAGGTTGGCTTTTAATTATGAAAACGTATCCATCACGGCTTTCACTTTTTGAGAATAAGCAGTGAGAAAACATTACAAAACTATTCAGTGTTTGGATCAGAGTGGGCCCGTTTTACAGCAGTCTTTCGAGGAAAGTACACCATAGCTGTATCTTCCCTTTAAAGTCTTATGATCAATTCATCAGCACTCAACATGGTCAGTAGTTCGTTATAGTTTTCACATGCGAACTACTCATCACACGGACGTCATCGCGCAAGCAGACTTTACCGAGCAATTAGCATAAATGCAACACTCCGACATGAATCGTCGAGCCGTTGCCCACCATTTTTTATTAATCCAATCCATCTCACACCTACGTCGGGGTCGCGGGAACATATGATTCTTCCGCAACCCCGACTGGTGCTGGCCTGCCTCGGCGGACCTCCTCGTGTTGGCGGGGGTAGTCAAACACCTCACTGGTGTTTGACTACCCCCGCAACGTCTAAGAGGGGCGCGCGTGGAACACTACGCGTCGCCACCTCGGGTCCTAATGTATGGGGGGCGGCGGACGTTTACGAGTCCACCGTCCCGGTGCGCCTGCTGCGGATTGGGAGAGTGGACGAGATCTCTCTTTCCCTTTCCGCAGCCTGCTTCTGCGAGATTACCGTGCAGAAGGAAACCACTGCATCCCAGAACTTGGCGCTACCGACCATCGAACTCACTACGGTCGGCATCGACAGCTCACTGACTACTTCTGAGATGAGGGCACGGCGCGGCTCCTCCCAAGCGGCACACTCTGCCAGCGTATGCCACGCCGTGTCCTCCCGGCAGTCGACGCAGAGGGGACACCGGGCATCCGGCTCCCTGTTTATGCAACACAGATACTTTCCAAAGCAACCATGCCGCGAAAGTACCTGCGTCACCCGAAACGACAGGGAACCGTACCTCGTCCCGAGCCAGAGGTCGAGCACTGGCCGGCGCAGTTGCCCACCAGACACAACACCCATCTAGTCGGTGGATTCTCCCTTTTCTATACAGGATAAGTGAACTTGTCATCCTGTTCCTCATGCCTCTATATTATAGTTTAAAACTACTTTTATATGTTTAGCTATAGTAGATAGTATAAATTATAGTAATTAGTTGTTCTTCTATTCTAAGCAAACGGACTTAAATGCTGTTTGCACTTGAACTTAAACTTGTTTGAATCTGTTCCGGAAGGTTTATGTGTACAATGCATTTATTTATTTATTGAGCAAGGCACACCCACGACATATTTACAAGGATAGTAACCAAAGCTAATCACGAATCTTCAATACTGTGTAAGTACATCACTTAAAGGCATGCAGAACATTCTTATTAAAAGGTGAACCACTATTCGTGTATTTTTTTAACTATTTAAATATATATTAAAATTGCAAAATAAGACTTGATTATAAAATAAAATAAAAAATAATACATTTCGTCACATTGCGTTACAACGATACAAAATAATTATTAAACACTCGCGCTTAAGGTATTGTTTAAATGACGTGATAAAAGATAGAAGAGAAAAAAAGACAAATATCGTAAGTATAATTAAACTCAATTCAACTGAATTTGAATTATTATCAAATTTGATAACAATTTAATTAAAATACATTATTATTGAATAAGTATAGGCAGCTGATACAGGGTAATAGGGATGATGACTAGTGCAAAAAATTATGCTATTTCAAAGAAGGCATAGTAAAAATGAGATAATCCACAAAAAATGATAAATCGATGTAAATATGAAGAAGTCAGGCTAGCACTTTAAAAGTTTTTGGAGGGGATTATTTCAGTCCTTGTCGCGCTGTACGGTCAATGTATGGCGCTAGTATGAAGTTACATAGTCGTGACGTCACTTCTACGATAGTGCTCTCCTTGTCTATCACTTTTATAACTTGGCATTTTTTTAAGTTTTTGTAATAATGCTTGCACTATTTGGAAGCAAATATTAATTGAGTTAGCCATCATCCCTATCGTATTAATTTTAGTTAATATCGGGAGACTATAAAAACTCGAATCTCTCGAACCTCCTTTAATATCGATATTGATATTCATGTAAATCAACTATGTACCTATGTACTACATTAAGATTAAACTAATATAAAATATAGAAATCTAAATGTTTTGTCAAGTCGTCCAGACCATAATCATAGTTAATGAAGCCTAATTTTGTGTAAGTTAAATGTTTCTGTAGCTTCACGCTCGACCAATGACCTTATACTACTTACGCCAACTTTCCCGAACAAACCTGAACCTATAACTAATTCATACATCTTCAGACCCGGCGGTAAACAAACACCGCGCATATTATTGAACTGGTTCAAAGCACGCGGCGCCTGAACAAGCTCGTACCTTGACTCAGGTAGCCCAGTATCAAGTTTAAGTTATCGGGATCCGGGACGCTGTTTGTATTAACAGTGCGAAGTAAAGGACAGAAGGTTTACTTGTTCCAACGCATGGGAATAAACTGACACATATTTATAAGTTGCTTAACTAACAGTATTAGAATACTTACACCCGGTTTCTGAAACGAATTTCGACACAAAAATGAGCCTGCCTCCTTAATTGCAAGCGCTAATGAAGCGCATGAAGTCCTAATTTCTATTCCCGGGTTGGGCAAAGTTATATTGGGTTTTTCCATTTGGGATTGGACAGTAGCACATCGGTGTCAGGATTTATACCCGGTTGATGGCAACAGGATCGCCCGCTGTTACTTGGGATTTAAACATAACTGACGAAATGTCTCTGCATTTAAATAACCCCAGAAAATGGTAAGCATTTCTACATAAATATAGATGAAAATGAAAAGAAAGTTTAGCAAAGATATGTAAGTACTTTTATTATGTATACTTATTTACAAACATGTTATATATGTTCGTCCTGGAAGTTTTATGTTATTTTAACTGAATCACGGAATCTTACAGTGCAAAGTTGACATTATACCAGGCCACTCAGAAAGAATTACGACTGAGACCAGTTATGGTTTATTTTGAAAATATGATTATTTGTTAGTAAAAACATGTACGTTCCAATTTCAAAATTTCCATCCACATTGTTGGCAAGCTAATTTAAATTATTGTCTCAATAAAAATTCAAGCACGGTTGACTAACTTTGGGTGTAGCGTTGTAGTCGATTTCCTAAAAATCAACTAAAACGCAAATCTCTAGTTACGGTTTTATGAGAGTGACATTCCTAAATCTTTCAAATTACCACCACGTCATGCAGTGTCGAGGCCTGGGTTGCAGCTATAAACATCCCTGCTGGACTCCTAACGTCCTCCTTCGTTCGCATCAAGCAGGCCTTGTATTAGTTTTACATAACCCCGAGATAAACTGGTAAGTGCTCAGTGTGATTACCAATATTCTTATTTGTGTCCTGTCAGATCGCATTCTTTATGTATCTCTGTCTGCGCGGTCTGGCAGCTATTGTAATTGTTCTTGGCAGCCTCACTGTGACTGTTGACAAAGCTATGTATATATATATAGTGGCTTCTGCCACATCACCTGTCACCGTTACTGCACCTCTCTGTGAATGCGTGCGCATGCTTCTCGCATCCTACGCTATGCTTGTCTCGCCGCGCTGCGCCTTACTGTTCGCTTAGATTGCCTGGCCACGAGGCGAGGGACCTCCGAGAATGCCCGCGGCATTTGCACGGCATAACCTCTAATTGTAAGCCGCCACGATGGGTGAGTCTTCCTCCATCCACCATGCTTTGGGCTTACGGCTGGGAGACGCACACATCGAAGGAGGCTTGCAGTGGTCTGGCACAACGCTTACGGGAACACCCGCCTCGCGCTGATTCCAGGGTTCCAGTCTTGTGAAAAGATTCCTGCCTACCGCAGTCAGACGTCATCGCTGCCTCCGCCCTACCGCTAGAGTGACGCCCGTCACACGGACTATCCACGCGGCCGCTATCGCCGCCTGAACCTGCCATCCACGTGGCTCGTGGGTGCCCGAGACCTCACGCCCGCCACGTGTTGAGGCCCCTGCCTGAGCGGGCCACGTGCCTAGCTTAGGGCACTACCTGCCTGCCTGCTCGCGAACGCGTCTGACACGCGGTTGTAAGATAAAAATACTACACAGAGCTTAAAATAATAGACGTACATAGAGAGAAAGAATTTATTAAAAAAATTGGGATTTAGAATGGATTATAATATTAACTAATTTAATAATTTATTTGTAAAGAAAATACACAATTTTTGAAGGGAGTTTTAGGCTAACAATTTATTTTATAGACATCGAAATATTATATAGTTGCTTTATGTATAAAAAATTTAAGTTTTCACATACGTTTAAATAAAACATTATTCATCATAACGACATAAGAGAATATTTTACCAAAATACACAAGAGTTTACAAGAAGATAAGTTTACTTAACTTAGGTCCGTTCGGTGTGTCGGCGGCACAGAGTCCTGGGACGCAGTGGTCTCCTTTTGCGAAACGGTCATCTCGCAGAAGGAGGCTGCGGAAAGGGAGAGAGAGATCTCGACTCTCGACCCGGCCCGCAGCAGACGCACCGGGCGTCGGAGGAGGGCGGACAACGCCCTCTTCCGGCCCCCCTAAATGGGTCCAGGGGCGACGGACATCCGTCGCCCTCCAACATCAGGACCCGAGAAGGCGGCGCGCGTAATGTTCCGCGTGCGCCGCTCAAAGACGTTGCGGGGGGAGTACACCTCACTCCCCCCGCCCGAGACGGGGCCCGCGCGCGGGCCCGGCACCAGCCGGGGTTGTGGAACAATAATGTGTTCCCGCGACCCCGGCGTAGGTGTGAGATGGAACACCGGGGTGGTTTTTAGTCAGTAAGAGTCTGACAGACCCCTCCGCCCGCCCCAGGGCGGAGGACATCCATGAGGATTTTCCACCCCGGGAACAAAAAAAAAAAAAAAAAGGTCCGTTCGGTGTGACTGCTCCGGAGAGAATGGGCCGATTACGTTTATGTATGTTTGGCATCTCGCAGGTCAACTTATGCGGTTGTCGTCTGCTTAAGCGGACTTGAGGGCCGATTACGGCGGAGCAGCGGCTTATAAAGCCGGTGGTAAACAAGTGACGTCACATCGTACGATTCCATTTCAAATTCGTTAATATTTGTATTTTAGCATGAAACTATGATTAAATTATATTAAAATATACTGAGTTAATTATTTGAATTTCATACTTGGTATTACAATGGCATAAATTAGTACACAAGTCACGTTATTTGTTTAAGTAACGGTTAGATGTGATATTATACAAAACAACAATGAAATAACAGTATTTCGTAATAATACTGATAAGATTTTGATGAGAAACTGTTGAATGTTGCATAACACACTTAAACAAGGTTATAATTATTACATTGATGGTTTTATTCGTGTTCAATCAAAGAAACAGACGTGAATTATTGTAATAAATAAACTGTAATTATCCGCATAATCTATCACGGTCGTTCATGCCTGCGTGGTGCTGCCCACGCCCGGTGACCTCTGGGGTCACTCCTCTGCTCTGCTGCCTGCCCTGTGACCTCACGCCGGACCACGTACTGCTGCGTAGCCAAGCCCAGGGCAGTAACGTTCCTTCTTTCTACCTATAGTGACCAGTGAACAAGTGCTTTGAGACCTTAGAACCTACTTCCCTGATGTTTCTGTGTCTCGTGTTTCATTCCTAAATAAATGTGTAAAGAGATCGATGGTTTCATTTCCTAAACCTATTACGAAACCCGCTTGCCACATGGGGGATGAAGAAAGAAGTGGTCGACCTTTGACGGCTGTTGCCAATGCTCGGAAGCAAGCCCGGGTGGAATGGTGCTGTGATATGATAAACAAATTTGAAGCAGGCTCGTCTCGGCGTGTGTACGACATCATTACAGGTAATGAGTCTTAGATTCATCAAAACGATCCAGAAACAAAGTGCCAGTCGACGGTTTGGTTGTTTCAAAACTAATCTGACTAACCTAAACTGTAATCAACGCCTATCAAAGTAAAGCGATCTAGAAGCGGAAAAATTTGGATCGCGAGCTTTTTCAATTTGACTGGCTTCTTGGTGTCAATGCCTTTACGGAACCAAACAAGCATCAACGCTGAATGGTATACTACCAAATGCTTGGCAGAAGTTTTCTCTGTAGTTAGCAACAAGCGACCAAACACAGGGCTCCGCGGTCAACTGCTCCACCACAACAAAGCGCCTTCGCACACCGCGCTCAAAGCGAGGTACTTCCTGGACAGCACCCGGGTCAAACTCCTGGGTCTGACCTAGCACCGTGTGACTTCTTTTTATTCTCTAAAATAAGAATCAGCTAAATAGGATAAAATTTTCGTCATCAGAAGATGAGCTATCAGCGTTCGAGCAGGCTGTAATCGAGGTTTCTACGGCGGACAGGAAAAAGTGTTTCGAAAACTGCTTCAGACGCTTGAAACTTTATCTATAGGCTAGTGCAGTGTGCTTTGAAAAGATATAATAAATAAAAATTTACCTACAGAACATATATTTTTATTTTCAGTAAACTTTCTGAGTGTCCCACGTAGTGTTGCGCGGACAAACATTTGTGGAAATTAATTTATTTCCACAATATAGATAAATTACTTTGACTTTGACAAAAATAATAACCCTCCCGACCCTTGCTCGAGCCAGCCCGCGCCGCTGAGCCTGTAGCTTTAAATTCGTCCCTAAATCACTCAAATCCTGATCCAGCTAGTCCCTTGCTGCCCTCTTCCAGCGACACCCTGAGCCGAGGTCCGTAACCGACAGGGGGTGCCCTTAGCGTTGTCGCTTAGTTTTTAGTTAGTATTTAAGTTTAAGTCCTGGCTGGAGGCCTTAATTTATTAGGGCAACCTTACAGGTTGACCTGCGAGATGCCATACAAAAAAAAAATATACAAAAATAATAATTTTTTCGTTTAACTTCTGCCCGAACATATTTACTGGCAAAGTTTCCGATTGCTCTCCTTCTACCTGCTATTTAAGACGACAATGTTTTGTTTTAGTTAACACTTTCGACCCAATCACCCTTCTTCCAAAGGAAGGGAAATTCGCCCTGAAACTTTTACCTTTGTGGATATATTTTAAGGGATTGCCATGTGCTATGGCTTAGCTTTAGCTTTTTATGATGTTGGAAAACACCGTTAAAAGTTTAATTTTTTTTTTCTTTTAAACGTTATGGAGTGTGGTTATTTCCTTTATTGTTAACTACAAACGGAAATGAACCTTTTATCCGTTTGGAAAATTCCATTAATTTGCCCGAAGTGAAATCTGAGACATTGGTTTTATTAAGTGTCTATTTATTAGAACCGTTAAAACTTAAACGTAATAATAAATTTTAATAATCACGTACAAATTCTTAAAGCATTTACATTTACTCTTTTTCGCAAAACACCGAAAAGAACATAAAAAGTAATTCCAAGAGTAAAATGTATTTGAGGTTGATAAAAGTCTTTTCAACCTTAATTTACCCAAACCATTATCTACGTAGGTATCATTGCGGTATCTCAGCGAAGGTATGAGCAGAGCTTAGCAAGCAGAGTACTTAAGTAGGTCGCGGCGGTGGCGGCAGACGTCGCGACAGTGTTGGCGCCAGCACTTACTGGCACGCCACAGAATAGGAGAGTGGCGCAGATGGGACGGGAGGTAGAAAGAGGTTGAATAAGTTTAACGTGTCACGGGATCAAAGTGGTACCATCAAAACTATTAGAGATAATAGTAAAGAATGGCATTTAGCAGTGGGAGGGAGCAGGACGTAATCCACCGCTCGGGACCAGATGGTGGATATCACACGTCTTTTATTTTTAGTTCTAGGACATTCTAGTTTCCTCAAGATGTTTTCCTTCACTGTTTTGAGATCAGTGGTGATGAATTAATTAACACAAAGTAAAGGTGTGTGCGTTCTGTGGGCGTTCGAAGTCGCTGTCGTTTCCACTGAGCCTTGACTGTTTTTTTGAAGAGTAGTGGATAGTTTAATAGGCTTACAGAAGCATACAGAATTGTCTGTGACTGAGCGTTAGCCGAACACGTCAGTTTTTCTTTTCATTTACGGTTTTATATTAAAACGTTTAGTAATAAATGATCTTCTATGTTAACTGTTTTTTAGGGTTTCGTAATCAAAAAGGATCCGTTGTAATTTGGCATGGATGTACTTATAAGGCACGTCGACAAACTTGTAAAATAAAACATTGACACAAAAAACACACAAAAGTTTAAAATATTGCGGGTGAGTGAAAACCGTTTTTCGATTCAGAGACCCGTTTAAAGAGCACATTTTTGTTAGACTCAGGTGTCCCCATATATGCCACCCAAATGGTTGTTTTTGGATATTGTTATGTGAAAAAATTTACGGCAGTAATATATAATACATATTTGTTTTTTTTTTACATAATGTCATGACATAATAGTTAAAAGAAAAACGATTACCCGACGCTTGCCGTCTTGTGCCGCTGAGCCAGCTTTAAATTCGTCCCAAAATAATAATTCCGTTCCAGCCTGTCCCTTTCCGAGGTCCGTACTCTACAAGGGGTGCCCATAGCGTGTAGTCGCCTAGTTTATTAGTATTTAAGCAGTCGCTCGAGGCCTTTATTTATTAAGGCAAATCCGTTTAAGCAGCCTACAACCGGTTGAAAGGCAACACGCCATTTAGAAAAAAACAAACAGTGTTTGTTATTTCTCTTTAACCTGTGAAGCCTAATGAGCTGTGAAGCTAAGTAGGCTTTTCAAGTTAACGAGAAATATTAGAACAACTTACGTTTACAGTTGGAATGTATGGGAGAAAATGTTGTTCAACTACAACATTACGTTTGTTCTTTGGATAAATTAATCCCACTACCTGACCGGTTTTCTTTTAATTTGTAGACCTGCTGACGATAATTATGATGACGTAAATATTAACATTAATAACATTTAAATATAGTAGGTAACATCACTTTCTATTTCGACAAGAACATTTCAACAGAGATTTTTCGTACCTTTTGCAATGGGTAGCTAGAAGCAATTCTGTTTTCTTACATATTTTGACGTTCAAAAGTGCCTTTTATGTGCCTATTTGAAATAAATTATTTGACTTTGACTTTCGATGGCAGTCCTCAGAGATGCACACATAGTTATATGCATAAAACCTTTCCTGAATTATAAAAGGGTCCGTAGCAAACTCACTGCAGACGAATCATCCCTTGTTTATAGAGTAACCCCATTGGCATCCCCAGATTCACATCGATAGTCAACCAATGAGCACAGTGCCAAAAAACATTCCGACCAATCATGATCGAGAACAATACCAACAATGTCTTGGTAAACCTATGGTGTTCACAGAATTTCAAAGAAGAATACTCTAAGTCAGCTAGTGTTTTGTTTAGCAAAATAGTTTATTTTTAGTTTAATAAAATGCTTAGGTGATTGTTCATAAGGTGTAAAGTGTTGTAGTGAAATATGCTCATTATTTACATTGACATTTTGCTGTTAATCATACTGGTAAGTTTGTTCTGACGTAAATTGTTTCTTAGCTGATGTTTTCTGCTTACTGATTGTAAATACAGTTGTATTTATTTAGAACTCATGACAACACCATACTATAATATGTGGTGTCGTATAAATAAGCAAAGAAACAAATTTATGTCTTGAATATTAAGTGCGCTGTTTCGTTATGTATGACAAGACATGTTCACTTGTTCAGTGGTGCATAACATTTTTCATTTATGTTTAGATTAAATCCTGATGGAAAAGTGACGCTTTTATGAGGAAACACTAATTGGTACCTTCTACTTTTTAACAAATAGGGATTAGCAGAAGTTGGTATTGCCACTTAATATGAATCAATAGTTTAGTGAGTGTAACACACAGTTATTGGTGATGTTCTACAGAAAGGTCAGGTGCGTGGTACTGTAGTTTCTGCCGATCACCATGGGAAAAACGCGTATGTGTAGTGTAAAAGCTATTGTTCAGATGGATTTCCATGCAACTGGTCCTCTAACTCTGGACCTAGGTACTGTCGACATTGTAATTGCTCTAACATTCTAGGTAGTGTCTCTTGTACGTCATAAAACGACAAGGTATATTTGTCTAAGTGACAGTTAGATAGTTTCAAACTCATTGAAATTTTAATTTACTGAGATTTTATGTCAAAAGTAGCAAAAGCTATTACGAGGTCGACTTTACAAATGGTATGGTCAATATCCCAGGCATTATTAGTTTTTATACCTCACAGAAATAGCTAAGAATTTAAAGTGCAAACTTTAAAACTACAATCCTGAAGTCTCCGTTCGCTTGACCAGTTCCCCTAAGCCTTAGCATTAGAACTAGAAAACACAGGGATACACTTCTCATAACTTTCCGAAGTTTAAGTCGAGTTTACATCGTTTTAGTGAGTCGGTATTATGTAGTATGAGTCAAGTACTGAGAGAATACAGCCCTGTATTCTCTCAGTACTTGGCAAAACTAATGAGATATTAAGTACTTAAACTACCTACTACACACAACACAAAATTAAGAACGTAATTTTTAAATATTTTTATTTTGATTTTTTAATACTTAATGCATAATTGTTCCTTTGTAACTTCTACTGTATTCTCATCTTTGGAACCTGGAACGCTGGCGTCTCATTCTTGGAGGCGGGCGTTGTAACTAACGTAGCTATTTACGTACGCAATCAATCTGTAAAATGTGTTTTTGTTCCTTAAAGATTATTATTGCATAAGGTAATTAGGTCTTCTAAAATTGGATTTACTTCACCACTAAAACTTAGAGTAAAAAATAAATTGCGGGCATAAACACTTGGATCCGGGTATTCATCATTCATGACCATTTTCATGTCCATATTCCAATTTATTTGAGTTCGGCTCAATAATATGTCCCTTTTTCCATTTGGGTCGAGGTATTTAAGTTTTGTTTGGGACAGTCAATGGCTTTTCGCGATAATGATGTAAGTCCCATAGAGAAAATTCTTCAGTTTGATGGTCTGTACGACACCCTTTAATATAATAACCACACCTTTACAAAGAATAGAAGAAACAAACGTTTATTTGCGGTAAACATGGCGCAGAGAACGAACACAAACACAAAAATAACATGTTTGGGGGATAACATGGGATTCTTGTGATCTTTCTTTCTTTTTCTTTCTTTTTTTAAACGTTGCCCCACACTAGGAATTACTCCTGTATCGTGGGTGCGTTCACAAACATGAAAACTTACAAGAACAAGACACTACAAGAACCAGACCCGGAACAACTATTTGTTGGTCATACAAATATTTGTTCCGTACGGGAATCGAACCCGCGACACGCAGCTCAGCAGCCGATCGCTCAACCACTGCGCCAACCTGTAAACGGTCCAATTGAAAGAAAACCTTTGGGTTTGAGATTGGGTTTGAGATTTAAGCGACATTGTCGCAACAATTAATAGTTACCTACTGCTTACAATCATTTATTTGTTTACTTCGGGCACAGATATACCTACAAGGTTCCCGTAAGTCGACGTCAAACCGGAATCGTGTGATAGGCCAGCCAAGTCAAAATAGTAAACAGATAATAAAAAATAAAATCTTTGCTGTGTTATAAAAGAACTATGGGCCTTTAGAAAAAAAAACCGGGAAAATCGACTGCCTGTTGGTCTGGTCTTTTAACTCCTGTTGCTAAAAATTTTAACTTTTTTTCTGTTTTCTATTATGACCCAACCTATCACCGACTCCGGCTTGTCGTCGACTTACGGGACACCCTGTATGTATAACATCGTTACAGAACAGGATTCACCAAGGCGATGCTAGAGACATCGGTGCGCAAACTGAAATCATACATGATCCCAGACTCCCAAGGTAGCAAATTTTCGTCGGTTATCAAAAAAGAAGCGGTCAAAATACATTCTGTCAAAAAACTATCGGGAATGGATGATTTGTTTTTGTGTCTGATGTGCTGATTTGTTTTCCATTTTGAGTTTGAGTTGCATCTGCTATTTAGATTAAATACAGTACTGTTTTTAGTTAGAGTTTCGTCATTCTTTTTTGTGAGAGATAGCCTTTCTGTGTCTCGTGAGTCGATCCCATTTTAAATAATCACTTGGGTATGAAACATGTTGCCGCTCGGCTAGTCGCAAAGTACTTGAATTTTCTTAAAAACTTCAATTGCATAAGAGTCGCTGAGGACATGCTAGAACGAGTCAATTCCGACCCAACATTCATGAAACGCATTGTTACTGGTTTACGAGTTTGACATGCAAACTAGTCAGCAAGCTTCGGAGTGGCGCCTTCCAACTGAACTGAAACCGAAAAGACCATGCCAAAATCCATCAGAAGTCGAAGTCATGTCGACTGTTTTTTTCTTAGTATCGCGGTGTTGTTCACTCGGCATTCTTGCCGGAAGGTCAAACGGTAAATAAAGATTATTATTTGAGCGATATGCGGCGTTTAAGAGAGCAAATTGGACGAAAAATTTAATATTTGTGGAGAAAACTCTTGTATTTTGCATCAAGATATTGCCTTCGCGAAATTTTGAAAAATAAACCAACAAATGCCATCGAGCAATCACCGTATTTACCAGATTTGTCTCCAGCCGACTTCAAATCAATTTACCACTTCGTGGCACCCGACTTCATTCGGTGGAAGACGTAAAGGAGAATTTTCGACGAGAGCTGAACTCAATTCCGGAAAAAAGCGTTTAAAAATGTTTTGACGATTGGATTATTCGTTGGCGTAACTTTACCTATCGTTTCTGAAGGAGCATACTTTGAAGGCGATAGAATAAATTTGGATGAATAACTAACATTTTGTGTATCATTGATCTTTTCCCGGTACTTTCTAGACACAGTGGAACTTTTTTTTTAAACCGAAAAATTTCAACGATTGTTTGAAATTTTCCGGTTTAACAGCTCCACTCAGCTTCAGAATCATGTACAAATCCATGGTAACAGGTTATAAAGTATCTTACTGAAGTTAAACTGCTACGTTGACAGGGGGCGCTGTTGGTGAACATGTCTTATATTGTTTTGTGAAATGTATTGACAACATAAGATGATGTCGTTAGGTCCGATTTTAGCCACGCGGCAGAACACATTATCGCGCTAGGCTGATGAAAAAACTACACTTAATGACAAAAAAGTTGCTCTCAATTTTGCAATACATAGCTATTGCAAAAGCATTGCTGACACTGTGTGAAGACGGTTCTAAAAACAGTTGATTCTCTATTTCTATTCTATTCAGCTAGAATACAATTCGCATTATTTTTCGGTTACAAACGTCTTCTCGTTTGCGACACCTGTTTGCTCGCTAGTTTATTTAAATGTGCCATTCTCAAGAATTGGCGAGGAAAGAAATACGGACGGCACCTGCTGTCGTCTGCACGTATAAAGAAAGCGGTGAAAAGTAAACTACAAATAAGTATTTAATGACTTGCCGATTTTCTCTGTAGTAGCTTTGTTTACGGTGGTTTTGGCCCGGTTCATGGTAATAGAATCGCCCCTTTTACATTAGATTTAAACATAACTGGCGAAATGTGGTCTGTGTGATGTAGGTAAAACTCTGCCCAGTTCAGTGGGCAGATGTACTGAACATCTGCCCACTGAACTGGGACGCCAAGTTACATCTCTTTTTGGCACATCTCTGCCAAACTCTTCGGAGATTACAGGCGTGAAGTATATTATATTACATCTGTAAGAAAACTCGTCTAAATAGCTCTATGTCAATCACTGATACATTATACATATTGCATTGTAATCTGGGGAGGAGCGTCAAAAACTCATCTAATAATCCTCGACAGAGCACAACGCGCTGTCCTAAAAAATCTGCTCCATAAACGATTCCGTTTTCCTGAAAATTGTATATTTACTGAATGCAACAGTGAAGACCCACATATAAACTTCAAAAAGGATTGATTTAAGTAGTTTACAAGCCAAACGCAGATTCAGAGTTCCAACTCTCCCAGTAAAATCCGCATATGCACCGACTCCCACATTTTCTGCATGTACATGTCTATAACGTGGTGGTTTGTGAAATGCAAATAAACGATTGAGTATTGATCAAACAGTGCAATTTATGGAATTGTACTTGATGACAAATATAAAATAGACTGACATTCTGGTTACTAAACTCATCATTATGACGTAGCAGAAAAAAATATTACAGTGGTAAAATCATTTTTGCTCACATACGTTCGTACCACACACACATACGCTGAAACACCATTCGAACTCACCCTCACACGATCACACACTGGTTATCGAGGTGGTTATCGAAGATTTGATTAGTATGAAATCACCCACAGTGAGCAAACGTGATTGTTTATGTTAAGACAGAGCAACCGGAATCATAGCGATCCATATTAATTTAATACTGGGATATTAGTACCAAATAGCTCGTTGACGTCTTATTTGAAGTAGCTATGGTTTCGTTACCGCTCGTAGTATATATATATAATCTTAGATAAAAATTTGTTTGGGGTGAGCAGAACATGCGCCATTCAATACCAGTCCAGTGATTTGTTTCACTATCGCTCCTAGTCGACCCTCGGTAATTTCCCTTAGTGATCTACTGGGTAAAAGAAGAAGCGTTATTAATGGGGTGAGATTAAATTTATGAGCGAAAGCAGCAAGTTCAAATAAATGGTTTAAAGTAAAAATGGGTGTTGCACAACGCTCGATATTGGGTCCTTTCCGCTTTTTAGTGTGTATTAATTACCTACTCCTTTTATGAATTCATCAACCACAAATGGTGTTTTTTCTGACGATACTTCTTTAATTTTTAATGATCACGCTCGACTCAAGGCTACATTGGGTCCTCATTTAGCATCTCTAAGTTCAGCAGCTGTCAGAAAAATCGATAGATATCGCGAGGCTGGTCTATTTTAGTTACTTTCATAGTATCATGTCTTACGGTATTTTACGTTGGGAAATTGGCTGCAGATATCGAGTCTATTTTTATTCTGCAGAAAACAGCCATCAGAGCCATATAAATAATCTCCGCAGGCGCGATTCTCTAAGGGACCTACCATTTACCGGGTAATGTTTTATATTGACTTGAATGTGCCCGGGCGGCTGATAGTATGTCATGCTTACTCAAATGCCTCGCTGACGGTGGCGCGTATGTTACATCATTTAGCTCCCTTCAAACTGGTTGAGATGAATGGTGCTGATCCATGTGTCATGTTCGTGAACGGGCGGCGTTAGTTGGGACTGGTTATCTCTTAGCTGCCACGTTTATTTTAATAATTTATTTTTTTAGATTGTTTTTATTTATTGTTTGCTGCACTCTGGACGTTTTTAACATGTACGGTTTTGGTACATCGTTCTCATACTCGTATATAAGATCAATATTGGTGATGTAACCAGTATTATGTAACAAGTATATTTGTAACAATATTATATAAAAGAGTGTGCATTCAGTTTCTTGCCCTTTCTTCTCCACAGGTACCTACTATGCTTTGGAATAGGCAACTAGATTCATATTTCTGACTGACCGATTCCTTGACAATTCAAAAGTGCCTGTAAATGGTTTAATTGAAATAAATGACGTTCAAAAAGTTTTGATTCTCAGCCTTATTTCAATAATTATTTTAATCATTGTATTTGGTACACCCATAAAACAAAAAACGAATGAAGGGTAAAAGTTGAATATACGACGTGGACATTAAAAAGAAAAGTTGAACGCGTGAAAAAATTTACCTAAAATTACTTTTTGTTTCAGTTATGTCTGACAATATTTATGTGCGGCTACTGTTTCTACCGAGTTAACAGAATGCGGCAAAACGGAGAGGTAAGTTATATTAAATCTACTAGCGGTTGCCCGTGAATTCGTCTGCGATGCGGGATGAAAAGTCCTTACGCAGGTCATGGTCCACCTGTGTGCCAAATTTCATTCAAATTCGTTTAGCCGTTTTGGCGTAAAAACGTATCAAAGAAACAGACTTACTTTATAATATTACATTATTATGTTAGGAAGTAAATATTAAACATCGTGATATCTTTACCATTATTATCCGACAACTGGGATGATGACAATTTTGTTTTTTTTATCTCAAAATACTATTTGTTTCCAAATAGCGCAAACTACATTTATTACAAGATGTGTTAAAACTTAAAAAAATACCAAGTTACAAACGTTTTAAAATAATTGTTAGACAAGGTCCACACTATCGTAGAGGTGACGTCACAACTGTGTAACTTCATACTAGCGCCGTACATTGTCAGTACCGCGCGACAAGGAACTTTTAAAGCGTGTATCTTCTTCAAATTTACACCGATTTAACTGTTTTTTTTTTCGTTTTTGTCATTTTTACTAAGCCTTCTTTGAAGTTACATAATCATTTGAAATTTTTTTATATTAGTCATCATCCCAACTATAATGAATTCTATATGCTTGGAAATGTTGACGAACAAGTGTCTTTTTGGAATAAATGATTTAACATTGACTTATAAATGATTTTTTTAATTTTTAATTTAATTTTACTACCACGTTTTTTCAGTTTCACTTTCTTCTTTAATTACGTTTACTTTAAAAGTAATAAAAGCTCATATAATCATTTACGGTGCAAAATGCAGGATAAGCTGCGGCCATCGCATCGGCTCAGGCCCACTGAAACCGCTCAGCGCTCAGAAATGGCTCACGATGGCCCACATAAGCCCAATCTGAATCGGAAAAATATCAAATATTATGTCCATCCCGACTTTTGGGGTATTTCAATGAACATCAGAATACTTGCTTGTTTCTGATTTGATATGTTTCAGGCTTCAGCTCTATTTTGGACTGTATATTTCTGATTATTTTGAGCCAAGGCCAGTGAAATTGAATTTGAAATCAGAACCTACTTACCTTTATTTATAACTGTCATTGACTCATTCATATATCTTTGACTTGATTAGTTCCCACATTTCTTTATAAAATACAGACCATTGTACCGGTAACCTATAGATCGCAATAGTTCCTAAATGTTACCTAAGCAAGCGATAATTTACCACTTTATTCCCCAGCAAACTTATATTTACCAAAGAAATAATACAATAACAAATTGTAATTATTTCCGTAATGTAATTAGAAATCAATCTAAATCTTCACGAATTGTTTTGCTTTGCTTTGTCTCTCGGAGTAAATTAAACAAGTTGTATTGGAAATTAAATTATTAGGATGTTTAGATTCGCTTGTTGGTTTCAGATTGCGATACTGCTGAGACCAACTAAAGTTGTGTTTTCGCACAAGAAAGAAGGGGAATCTACTGAGGAACTCAGGTACTTTATCATAATTCTACGTGTTAGGATTATAGTTAAAGAAGTCATTTTGGAGAAATTTCCTTTGAACACGATGTCTTAGAAAATAAACAACCTTTTTTTCTTGAAAAACTAACACAAATATACAGACCCTGGCAAAGTTTTCTCACTTAACCAATATTTTTATGCAAGTAGCAGAAAAGTTTTTTAATGTTATTTTGACAAGCATGCAGTGACTACATAACTATCAATCTCGAATTTTCTCTTCATATTATTTCACTTCATATTTTTTCGCACCATCAGCTAGTAGTCTACTACTGGACTTAGGCTCCTTTAATCGCTATTTCATTCAATCCAGCTGCTACCAACCAGTCGCTTTGAAGAGATCCTTTCTTAGAACATACCTTACGTTTTCCATTATGACATAGACTTTTTTTTGATTATGCATGTTATATGCACATTTCCAGAACAGTAGTAGCGTACCAGAACCCGTTCACCGGCGACTACTGCGTGAACAAGAGCCGTGCGGGTCCGAAGGGTTACGTCAACAACCTGCAGCAACCCGACTCCCCCGACAGCGGGCTCTCTGATGAGTACGAGCCTCTGAACCTGGAGCCGCCAGGTCCTCAACCCAACTTGCCACATGTGATGCAGGATAAGATGCCGCCAGGGATCGTTTGTTTGCCTCAGGTGATAGAATTGTTTGAACACTCTAATAGTCCGCAAACTTCATTACTTTTGTGTGCTATGTGACAGTCGGAAAGGTCCAGTTTAAGAAATAAAATAAAATACTTAAAAACCCTAGCTAGACTATCATAAAACTGAGAATCTTTTGACCGTTCTGAAATAATACTAATTTCGACCAACCCCACTCATACATAGCTGTTCCTCACCTCCTTGAAAAACAACTGTTACTGCACTCGCTCGAAAAGTCACCTTCACTCACACATTGCTCATCTGACTAACTCACATACAGCATCTACTAGTCTAACACTTCACACCAGATAAACATTCACTCACACATCGTCTGAAATGACTCAATAACTTCTGCTGAATTATAGGTAGGTATTGTATATAGTTTTTTATTAGTATAAATTAATAGTACTTTGCCATTCATCATTCAGTAATCTTTAATCCAATCTTATAACAGATAATAAAAACATCTGTGGCATCGCAACATTACTGTGTACCAACTTTAAATCCAAAGTTTTTCTAAAATATAGCCATTTTGATCTAATAATTCGGCTTCCAAATTCGTTAATAGACTTTTAAAACAAATTTTATTTCCGACCGTATCTCTTTTTATAGCCCTTAAAAATTCACCGAATTCAGATTAATTTCATGGCCTGATTATAAATAATTTATTACTATATAAAGAGAGAAAATATTAATATTCCATTACACACTTAGGTGGTTAGCGTTCATTAAAGAAATTTACATGAAAAAGACTTAGAAACAATGGCAGCAAGTGTTTGAAAAATTAAAGTCAACCTAGCTGAGAGGCAATTTAAAATAATCCGTTGGTATAACACTGCGCACTACTAATGGTCGAGTCGGAGTTTAAATTTCAAATTTACTGAAAGAAGTAGCAGGTAAGACGCTTGTGACGTTAGTCGAGTAGGTCGGGCGGGGGATTCTGAGAAGTAAGATTTATTTTTTGCATAAGAAAAATTCTGAGATTCTTTCAGTTTATGATTAATATTTTAAGTCCGGGTTCTTACCCGGAATTAAAATATTAGTCAGAAACAAAAATTTAAACTGTGGTTTTAGATAACAATAGTTTTAAGTGCTTTAACAGATTGATGTAGGCATCCCATTTAAGAAAAAAAAAGGAATTCCTACAATTATCTAAACAAAGACACAGGAACTTAAATAACTGGAACTGTTCAAAATGTGGCTTACAACTTTCTGTGCATTGTATGCTACTCATTGCCATTATGCATTGTTTCTGGGCTTTGAACGCCATTTCTCTGTCTGGCTAGTTCCTCAAAATATAAATATACATTGGGGGAACTCGCCACTTTGTCAAAGAAAATCTACATCTTTATACACATCCAAGAAGCACAGGATACAAAAATAAAATATGCGTCATAAAAAAGCAGTAGGTATTTATTAAAAACATTTTGGGCATGACATCCAACACATACAATAAGTTGCCAAAAAGTATCACAGACCCACACACAATAGATCATTCCAAATTAGGTTTGCACAAATTCCTAGTTGCAAAGTGTTTCAATTAGTGATTATTCAAAAGAAAGATGACGCACTTTATCTGAAATACAAAAATATATAATTTTTTAAAATTTTGATTTGAATTGTGTTTTTTTTTTGTAATTCCTACACACCTCATTAGGTTATACCACAATGTACCTTTTATACCTGTAACACCTTTTTAACATAACATCACGCCTTGTAACCCTAGAAGGGTTAGGCAGAGGAACACCTTGTTATCATGTATTACGAGTATCCGAATAAATAATTTGATATGATTTGATTAAAACATTTTACATGATTTAATAGGTCCTTTTGTGAATTTCATGCAATTCAAAAGCGGTACAATATTATTAGTCAAAGAAATCTGACAATGAAAATGCATGTCAAATAACATTCAGAATATCCTTCTATAACATGAGGTCTTGCCATATTTTTGCAAATGTTTGTAAAACTGGGAGGGATGATGCCGCCGCCTTGCTTTAATAACAAACGTTTAGAAGCAGGAGCGACTAATACTAAAGCTCTTCTTCTTAGGGCTAACGACGATTCAATTTCAACGGGGTTACTAACATCATGACAACGATTGTGAGATAATTGCAATGTTTGAAAAAAGAGAAAGCATTATTCATAAAAAAACCGGCCAAGTGCGAGTCGGACTCGCGCACCGAGGGTTCCGTACAAACCTGTAGGTATATAAGTAAAAGTTCACACGCGTTCATGAGGAAAGGGGTAGTAAGTTTAAAATTATTAAAAATATTTTTATTATATGATGTAAAAAAACGGTTTTCGCAATTTATCCTCTATCTGTGCTATAAGACGTTGATTCGTACCAAATTTCAAGATTCTGAGTTCACAGGAAGTACCATTGCGAGTGTCGAAAATTTGCGGCATAAACTGCTGTATCTTTTGATTGCGTTGGCTTAGAAGTTTGTTTTTTTTTCACAGCTCCAAGGGACAGTAGACTTGAGTTGAGACCACCACGCGTTCCTGAGAAAAAGGGTCTTTTGACAGACAGACAGACGGACAGACGGACCGACGGACAACAAAATGATCCTATAAGTTCCGTATTTTCCTTTCGAGGTACGGAACCCTTAAAACAACATTAAGGCTCGTACAGAATGGCTAGACACGCGAGACGAATCGAACGCTAAACAAAGGCACTGCGTGTCGCGCGACGGGTGGAGCCTTTGCGACGCGCGCGATTTGGAGGAGCCTTTAATTAGTCAGGGTTTGAAGGGCTTTAAATGTAGCTTCTATATGTATCTATACATTTTAAAAATTACAATCGCTTTTCGTGTCTATCTGTGTGACCTATATACTACATATACGCAACGAATTTTATTGCGTTTTTTACCATCGTTTAGATAACTTATTCCGGAAGGTTTCTGAAATGTTCATACATTCATATTTAACATAGGTATAGCACAGATACCTCGATGTTTTGACATGTCAATGCGAAACCGGTCACTAGTGTTAATATAATGCAAATATATACTTAGGCGGCATGCGACAGAACTTATATACAAATAAGGATGTAGACTTAGCGAAAACCAAAATGTAGATTTAGCGAAAAAAAATAAACCAACTCGCAAAATATCCATTTTTAAAACAAACTCGACATTGACAAACACAGCAGCTCGGACATTCAGGGCAAACTTGAGTGGAGTATAGATTTATGTGGTGCTGTGTCGTGCTGTTGTGCTGCACTGCGATACGTCACGTCTGTGTCGCACTGGGTTGCAGCACAGCGATACGTCACGTCGTGTTTTGTTTATGAAGTCGCACGTTTTTGTCGAGTTGTGAGCCAGTCTCTGTTTGAATTGTGATGGCTTTATGTGACATGGAGCTGGATAAAGGATGGAATTGTTACATATTTTTGGTAGAGATTGGAACAAATAAGGCTAACGTAGCTGCAGACGATAATTTTATTTGCTAAAAAGAATGCGAATATTTAATTTCCAAAAGTGGAGGTACTTAAATCAGTATCAGCTTATATTATACAGTTTTCAGATGACAAAAAATTTAACTCATTAATATAAATACTACAACTCAAAATAAATTATTAAAAACAAAGTACTTTGAATAACCCTTTTTAGTTTCCTCTTATTAGAGTTGACTATGATAGTTCAAAAAATTGTAATCATAAAGATGTTCTAACTGAAAACTTGAAATGTTTTACTAGAACAATGAAAGGAACCATATCCAGACCTGGATTATTAAAAGTTTTTAGCTTTTGTTCTACACAAAGAACGAGTTTTCGGTTGAAAATTATTTACTAAGTTCCTTTATTACGAAGTTTCTATTCCGCAACAAAACATTCTTACACATAAAGGAAGCATTCTATATTGAAACTCTAGTTTGTTTATTAAGTCCGCCTTTGTACAGTATTTTTTTTTACTTGTGCATAAAGTGTTAATAAATAAATCACTGATTCGGTAGTGTCAATTTATTTTTCCCTTAGGTAATTTTATTTTACTTTTATTTGAAAGGTACACCAACGACCTATGCACTAGAAGCATTAAAACAATAAAAAATACATAATCATTGAGGTATGGTGAATTAGTCACTTGCAGACGTGCACAGCACTTCCATAAAACAATAATTGGAATCAAAGAACAAAACATTGAGTTTACTCAATCTTTTGTTTTTTGATTCCAATTATTTTTACTAAGTCGAAATTAGAATAAAAATTTTAGAATCAAAATTAAAACATTAAAATGAAAATACGAGTATATAAAAAAACAGTTAAATAAAATTCAAAATCCTTGGTACTCGTAGAACGCGATAACGAGTGCAATTTGCGGGGGTTCATTTGCCGCGAGTACTGTCTATGTTTTACAGTCTGTGCATAGGTCACTCGTATTTGCCGGAGCCGCTAATGCGGACCATTGTCGTTCCTATAGTTAAGAATAAGACGGGGGATACGTCTGACATTGGTAACTACCGGCCCATCGCACTCGCTACCACAATTGCCAAGGTACTTGACAGTCTGCTGAATAGTCGCCTCACTGCACAAGTTATATATATCAACCGGCTTATCGAGCGACTGAGCGGTACACATGTCGGCTGCCACATTGATGGAACCTGTGTCAACAATATAAGCTATGCAGACGATATGGTGCTTCTCAGTCCATCGATAGGTGGGTTGAAGAAGTTGTTATTGACCTGCGAGGCCTATGCGGAGGATCATGGGCTAACATACAACTCGAAGAAAAGTGAACTTCTTGTATTTAAAGCACCTAAGCAGCAGCCGCGCAGTGTTCCACCCATATGTCTAAACGGCATAAAACTTAAGGTTGTCGATAGTTTTAGGTACCTTGGCCACATTGTCACGAGTGACCTAAGAGATGACGCAGATATAGAGAGGGAGCGCAGGGCGTTGTCTGTGAGTAGCAATATGCTTGCCCGCAGGTTCGCTCGTTGTACTACAGACATCAAAGTTACCCTTTTTAAGGCGTTCTGTCAATCATTTTACACGAGTGGCCTGTGGGTGTCATACACGCGCCGAGCATACAACGTCCTGCGTGTTCAATTTATTCATGATTTTAGCATGCTGTTGGGACTGCCATGGCGTTTTAGCGCTTCTGGAATGTTCGCAGAGGCTCGCACAGATGGTTTTCATGCCATCATGCGAAAGAAAGCGGCCTCGTTACTACAGCGCCTGCATGGTAGTGACAACAGCATTCTGAAAATGATCGCGTCCAGAGCGGACTGTCCCTTTCAGGGGCACTGGGTGGCCACAGTAGTAGGTTTTAATAAATAGTTAATTTTGTAAAAACTAACAATACCAACCTAGTAACCTAAGCACTATTGTCACTAACATCAATATACTAACAAAATATGGACCTATGGTCTGAAATAAAGTTTTATTTAATTTAATTTAATAAGAGAACATTCTAAAACTGTTAAAATGACAAGCTTAGGTGGCAAAAGACCAAAAAAATAAAAAAGCGACGAATCATAATTCAAAACCTACTTTTTTACTATTTTTATTTTTTAAGTTTTCTGCGAAATTGGGAAAATGAGTATAATAAAATTGATATCTGCAACAATATTGACATATTTACATGTCAATAGTGTTGCAGATATCAATTTTATTATAATTAGCCATTAATCGATTCAAAGGGGCATTGAGACTAAGGTTGGTACCTACTGAAGGAATTCTCAGTAGAATCACAGAGTCTAAATTTGTGCCTGGTTAATATTCACAACATAGGTATAGATATTCGGTCGTATGTACTTTCTATGTTAATCCGGGCATCACTGACATCGGTGAAGGAAAACATGGTGAGAACGTGGACTCATCTATACATTCAATAAATATGTAGGCGTTTCTGTACATAACAAATATAAAAAAAAAAAATGTTAGGGTTTTCAAAGAAAATCAACAGGTGCCATTTCTTTCATTTTTGGATTTTTTGTCTGTTTTTCGGTGTTTCTGATTGGATGTGAGAGATTTGTTAGAACAGGTATCATGTTAAAAGTACGAAACCAATATTGTTTAATTTTACACTCAAATGTTGTTTAGAACTTGGAGTTATATAAAGTTTTTGTTTTTACCGCAATCACTTTGGTCTATCAGAAGATATAATCCATATCAAGTCGAACTTTTTACTACGTTATGTACATATACGTAACGACATCTATCGGCGCCAAATAGTACTAACGAAGGTATGCTGGTGAAACCATAATAAATTATGTCATTATTAACACGTCAAAAAAGTAATGTAAATTATTGTAATGTTATAAAAATCGCTTTCCATTGGTGGTTGATATGCGATAAAAGAATTACATATATAAAGCGGTGATAGTAAAAGACATAATTGATGTGGTGTTCTGAGTGATAAAGCATGAATTTTTATATAATTTCATTAGTTGAAAGCACAAGGACTTTTTAAAAATCAAATTAGGCAATGATTGATTTAAAAAAGGTTTTTGTGTGCAGAGCGAGTTTCGTGCTAACTACTGTAATCTATAGATGGCGTTAAGCAAATGTCGTAATTTTCTAAATCGCGGTGGTAAGATTTTCCGCAGATGGTGGATCTTACTCTCAGTAAATGGGTAGCTTTTCACACGGCAACTGTACGTAGGGGGGGTTTGAGAGGCAAGCAGATGTTAGAGAGGTGCTACCATCGTTAACAGAGAGGCATTTTCTTAATTGAAACCAGTTTTTAAGATATTTTTCTTGTTATTTTAGATTTTCAACAAAGGATACACAGATAAAATACGTATTATTACGTGAATATTTTATTGACAATTTATAAGAAGTTTTTTCTCCGTTTGTGATTACAAAATTTTCAACAGGGCTCTTAAGGCCTGATCCTCCTTCAACATGAAAACGCTGCACAAGACGAGCAGTCTATTTATTGAGTACGGCAGGTGCAGACTGGCGATTTTATTTATTCTCAAAAATCAATGTGACACTTCGTCACATTCACATTATAAACCCATGATGCAGTAACTGCATTCCAAAGGACTGTGGTAGAGAGCCATATGTAGCGCTACCCACCAGGCAAAATCGGAAGAATCTTCTGAGCAATACATTACCGTTTGAACGAAGTCAAAGCTAGTAGATAATTTAATCTGAAAATGCCAACCCACCTTGACTACTGCGGTGTCTGTGTGTGCCTTTTCTGTATGAGAAGAGGCATTTGCCCTGCATTGGGAGTGCATGTGTGCTTTGGCTATAGAACCACGTGCAAACATTTATTTTTATGTGGCACAATGCTATTATTTCTGTAAAATTTAAAAAAAAAACACCAATTACGAATAAGGCGCATGCATTTTTTTGTCATAACTATTATACGAGCAAAGTGTTAATTTGATTTCAGTTTCCTTCTCCGCGATCTGACATGCATTCATTGAGATCGTATATTTTTTTATTTTTAAACATTAAGTATTTTTTTAAACATCGCCAAATGTAAATCTTTAAAGGTTATTTGTGAAAAACATTTAAAACACTTATGTACGAGTTTCTTACAATTCGAGCCTGCATTGCGGTTAGCACAGCATAAGTTACAATTTACATTTCGTTTGGTAACATTTTTGTATTCAATAAAATATTGAGGATATTATTGTACAAAATAGGCATAATTTTCTTTTTAACATACCCGGTGATGGCAGAATATTCTATTTTTTAAACGAGGGCTTACACTGATAGCACGCAAACTTTTTTTTGGTACTCTAAGCGTCTGATTTTTACCAGTTTTTTTGAGTGATTAATTGCATCCCAGATTACACAAGTTACATATTAAATCTAAGTCCTATAACAAAAAGGCCGACATAGGCTACAAGAACACCACGCCACTTAGGACATCCTATTGAAAAAAAAAACTTTGGGTCTTGGCTTCTGGATCGAAACCAGGACCCCACTCTCAACAGACCAGCAGACTGGTAGAATGTTAAGGAGCCATTTCAAGATCAGACATTGTAAACCTATTTTCTGGCAAATTAAATGAATTTGTATTTGACATGCGTGGTCAAACATTAAAAAAATATAAATATACGCGACGACTTGCGAAACTTTCTCCTTTTTTTCGTCGTTTAATACATTGAATTATGCACATGAACCATTTTCATGTCCCCAGATTTCCCAAACTTTTTAGGCCCTAGAAGAATACATGCTTCAGCTAATTTAATGTTAATATTGTCTCTCGTTGTAGCCCGACCTCACGATAAAACTACAGATGAGTCCCAACAACGACTACAACAGCTGCAACAAGTCTTGGAACTGGAACTACAAGGAGTATCAGATCTGAACACAGCGCAGACACTCTTCATTGACAAGATTTTAACCTCATCATATCCTAATGAACACCAAAAATATTCAGATAATTATCAATGTAACTAAGTATTATGCCCATCGTCCACGAAGCTACTCAAAAGTAAAGTAAAGTTACAAATTCAAATCACCAAGTGTAGACAGATTGTCAAAGCTATAGTATTTCCATGGCGTACACGAAGCTAACAATCACAAACTAGTTAATAACGCATTAGTCAGACGCGTACGGACCACCACCGCCATTGCCAAATAGTGATGTGACATTCTGGAAAACATTTTTTTTTCTATTATTTTCATACTGGTGATTTGAGATTGTAACACGTTACTTTTGATAAGCGTCGTGGACCACCGATCTAAAGGTGCATCCACACCGAAGTTACTTTTTGTAGAGCAACATATTGAAACATGATAACATTAAGTAACTTTCTATGACTTTTGTGGCTTTTGCTATAACTTTTTATTCGTTTTAGTTTTCCTTTGTCGCCAACTAACACTTTGCAAACGTTGCTCCACAAAAAGATACTACGGTGTAGTCGCATTAAGGTCATCTACATAATTATGATATTTTAGTATTTATCTTGTCATTCAAAATTTAAAGTCAACAAAATAATATTTTATAATATTCATGAGAGGTTTTGCATGATAATTTCTGCTTGATTAATCATTATTAATTACAAAACATATCCAATTTTATCTCCAACCAAGAATTTCATAATTTCTTAACAATTTATGAAGGCTTCTTAAGAGTATAAAATATGGTTATTAAGTGTATAAAATTACATTTAATTGGGTTTAATTATTTACTTACAATATTCATACAGGCAATTAATTCAATCTAATTGAACGGGGTAATTGCGTACAGTCCCCGAGGCTTAAGCTGAGATTTGCATTTGTGTGAGTGCAAATAACGACGCGTCCTTTGCTTTGCCTGAGGCGCTGTGCATCACTCGCCTCCCTAGTGCACTGTAACACACTATCAATTGCAATGGTTTCAATTTTAAGATTCGACTATATTCATTGCATACTTTATATCTACGATCATGACCGTAAAAATATTACCAAAATTAAGCCGCATCGAACACATCGCATTTCGCTTAATACGCTTTATTCAAAATATACAACAGTGATGTAGGAAGATTGAAATACGCGTCAGCCTTAGACCAAAATTAAATAAACACCGCAAACTTGCTGCTGACCTAAATAAACCATTTAATTAACTTGACATTTGCAGCTTCTTCAAAGCTTCGGCGTCACGGTAATAAAGTTCGGAACTCCTGCAAACGTAACGTTATATTGTCAGATAAGATGAAGCCTTCGGACTGCTCGATACGAACTTACACAAAGGCAGGAGTAAGCACTCAAGTGCTCTTAACAGGTTTAACTGAGAGTGCTGACACTTAGCTCAGGAGGGTGCTAGTACTTTTAAGGATGTTTCGAGAAATTTAAGGTTTGATTTGTAAAGTGATATTAATTATATGTTTACGCATGACAGATTTTTTGAAGAAAGTCATCAAAGTTTTTTTAATGGTCTGATTTCTAGGCTTCTACTGGTATAAGTTAATATAAATTGCAATATTGTTCATCCCCCATAACAAAATGCCTGATATTTTATAGCCTATAGACTGACCAGATTAATTGGGAGTGTCTATACAAAATTTAAATATAAATCTAAAAAAAATATCTGGTAGGTTTGGCGTGATTCTGGAACATACATTCAAACGAACAGCAAACAAAGGGTTTTGAGCGTATTTTTAGGTGATTTATGTACTTCAATAATCATACTGAAATTCTTGAAATAGTTGCATAGCCTCACCAATCTGTCACTTCCTCTTAGACAAACATTATTTCAAACATTATTAGACATTCTCTACAATCTACTACTATAAAATAAGAATGTTAAAGTATAATATATGTATAATATAAAACTATTTTTTTTATCTTTCCAATAACTCTTTTTCATTCATATCTTATTATATTTCGAGTAATATATTTAACATCAAACATCTCGTTGCCAAACCATGCTCAAATAATTTATTAATTACGTAAGAAATTTTCTATAATAATGTTCAAATGTAATTCAAATTCTACGAATCATGTTAAAATTATATTTATTGAAAAATATTGTATTATGCTTCTATTGTGTACGATGCCAAATACATAATTCAATTATGTGAAGTACAATGTAAAAATAAAATATATGTTTACATCGTTGTTTTATTATTCTCTCAGTTGATGGAACTGTCAGTAAGGTATGTATCTAATAACCCAATAGAAAGATTATAACGCAATACATCAGGTTTCTAGAACGGAAATCAATAAACAATTTGATAACAAATTGTCAAACGCAAGTCAACTGCTGACCCTTGACACGAGTAAAATGTTGATTTTCGTTACAGAAACTGTTTGTCGTTTGGCTGGAAATAGTGTTACGCAGACGTTGCTCGCTGATGTCGGTCGCGTAACGACTTATATAGACTCGTGCTTACAGATCGTCATTGCTACACTATACAAGTCCATTTATCGTCAGCGTATTGGTACGCGTGACCGACGGTACGCGACCGACGTCAATATTATTTCAAGCCTTAAGCTGGATTTAGTCGACCAACGACGGTCAGCGCTGACTTGGTCGAACGTAGCTATATCAATTAAAATATCTGGACAACACCGTTGCGCTGTCGAGGACCGACGATCGAGCTTGTTGGTGGACTGACGCGCTGTCGGTATATGCGGTTATCCGCACTTAGTGCGACGCTGACCGATTTATCGCGAACAAAAATTACCATCGATACCGAGCGTGGTCTTCCTGAGTCCTGTCTTAGTTGTGGTATTTTGTTACACCAAAATCACATCTTATTATCTATTTAACACCTGTGGAGCTGTTGTGCACAGCAATTCCTTTTATGATTCAGTAGGTATTAAAGTTTTTATTAAAATTGTATGACACTCATTTAACTTACATTTGTTTATCTGATAATTGTTGTACTGCTGAATAGCAAACCTTTAGCTACATCTGTCTATTTTCCACATCCATTTATCTCGTTTCATGTGATGTCATATTACTTTCCTTTTATTGAATGTTGTGACATTTTGTATCTAACATTGTCATCTGTCAGTTTTTCTTTTTCTATGGTATAGAGCTAAGAGGTCGTCTATTTTATTGTAAAGGTAAGCCATCTTTATTGTTCCTGGCCGATAACCAATTAAGAAGTATTTGGATTGAAAACTAAAAAAGTCACTTCTAGAACGATCGGCCAGGGGCTATATAAGCCAACCGTTACTTTTCACCAGGTTCTTTTGATTCCGTCTTTTGACTCGTTCTTTTGACTCGCCCTTCTGACTCGCTCTGTTGGCTTCTTTCTTTTCGTACTTTTTCTTACTGTCTGTTTTTCTAAAAGCTCCTTAAATATAAAACATTTCAAAAGCTAAACTCAGTGAATTTCATTTTATCTTGTGTGCATGAAGGTGTTCGAACTCTCCCAATCACCTCCGACCCTTCCGCTTGAGTCTGCGAGTTTGAGACGTACTCCAGAGAACTAATAAAAGTGGCGTGAGACGCCGCCGCTTGAAGAAACACCAACCGACGCGAGCTCCCTCGCAACGGGCTGCGGGCTAATGGAGAGGCTGCGGGCTAATGGAGAGGCTGCAGCGAGCTCCCACTCGACGGACTGCGGGACAGAGGAGCGGCCGACGCGAGCTGATTCAACCGTGAGCTGCTTCGCGACTGTGAGCACGGAGAAGCTGCTACGAGCTCCCACTCGACGAACTGCGGAACGGAGGAGCGGCCGACGCCTCGAGCTGATTCAACCGTGAGCTGCTTCGCGACTGTGAACACGGAGAGACTGCTGCGAGCTTCAACTCGACAGACTGCGGGCCGGAGGAGCGGCCGACGCCTCGAGCTGCTGCACGACCGTGAGCTCCCTCGTGTTAGACTGTGGGCCAGAGGATCGTCCTACGCGAGCTTCAACTAACTCTTAATTTAATATCTTTTTCTACATAATTTTGTATTTCATATTTTAAAAATTATAATAACTTGTAACCACGTTTAGCTAGTCGGCTAAACGTTACGTTACATAGTCCGCCACTGTGGGACCTTCTTTTTGAGCACTCAGTTTCATGTAAGCACTAAATGCTCGGTCGCGACCGATAATCAGGTCAGCGCGTACCGTACGCACTGACCTTTGGTCGAGCACTAAATCCAGCCTTAAGCTAGGGTTGGCTGAGACTGCGGTGGCTGTGACCGCGTCCGCCATTTACCGTCGAATGACGTCACTAAAACTTTATTCTAAAAAGTAAGTTGGTGTGGTTTTTTTAGAGCGTTTTTTGACACCGTAAAGTCAAACCCCGGTGCTATCATTTTCATGACGGCCATTACTGTGGCCGTTATATGGCGGTCACCACTCGCACCAAAAATCACTAAATACGTTCACCGCCAAACCTATTTAATTCATTATTTTTCTGTCAATTGTTTCAAAAGACGGAGACAGAGCGATGTTTGAAATATATTATGTTTAGCGCTAAACGCATTCCCTGATTTGTGGTGCAGGCGAGCCTCAGCTTGGGATACTTAACACGTCATCTCAAATGAGATAACCTGATGTAACACGTACACGTGTTTTACTGTTTTTAAATTTGCTCCATGTCCTACTTGGTATTATAGGATATTAACACTTTGCGGAACACTAAATGCCCCCACAATAAAATAAAAAAGTGCAATAAAACTTCTATTGTGTCTCTTTCAGTGTTCATTAACCGATTAAGGGATAAGGCCGCCCAGTATAGGTGTGTTTCGTAGTGTTTAATTGTTTTTGTATTTTTCTGCTGAACAATAAAGAAAGAAATCCCAGTGACAGTGCCTGCTTGTTTCATAAACGTCGTATAAAGAGAGCGTGGTAAGTCTGCATAGGATTATATCGCAATTCGTCGCCCAAAAGCTAAATCTATTGCATTTCGGAGCTCGCCTCCCGGATCAGGGCTGTTAGGGGTGACTTAGATACCTACGTATGTATTCGGAAGAAAATAAAAGAATTTCCAACTTCTATAAAGCCATCCTGTTATAGTCCTACAGAAAGGCAAAAGCTTCTTCTCGAACACAGAAGGTACGAGCATTTATCACCACGCTTGTTTAAAAAAAGTCATATTTACCCATTTAAACAAAAATCCGCGTTTATTTGTGTATATGGTAGTGCCTGCATATTGCATACATTAACTGATGAGATAAGGTTGCACCATACCTACAGGACTGCCTTCCCCTTCCCGGAGTACAAGATGATTATGATCAAATAAATAAAAAAAAACTGGGGGATGTTCGTAAAACGTTAAAAATTATACGTGCGTAATTGTATGTTCATCTTTCTCTCTCTCTTTCATTAATTCTAAATTCGGTTTACTAATATTATTTTGTCATTTGATATTAATTATATCTATTTCAGATTAACTATCACGATTTCAATTCCAATCCGTTTAATTTAACTGCCATGAAACATAATTTGCATACTAGAATCATTGCAATAACATTGATAATAATTTAAATTAATTACGATGAACGATGCCAAGTTGGCTGGAATTTATTACCACAATGCATATTCAATAATGTGCTATTTGACTAACATGTCATTATTTGCTGAAATCAACGTTTTAAGCTATAATAAATACCTAAATTAAATTTCTGTTTGACAAACAAAACAAATGAATGAACACTATTGAATTCTATATTGTGAAATCTATTGTTTCGAAATGTCAGTTCGTTTTAGTTTTAATTAATGTTTCAGGTATTTAATAAGTTGTATAGCATTGGTCTGTAAAAGCACTATTCATAAAACTTCTTTATCATCATTGTATTGAGTTTCAAATTTTTTTTTTTATATTTAAAAAATTCTATAACAATTATGTTCATCGTATAGTTTAGCAGGACCAGTATGACAATATCTTTTTCGAATCACAGATTGTTTCAAATGCTAATTAATATTTTATACGCGAAATTGAATTTTGTTTGTTATGCTTTCACGCTAAAACGGCTGAACAGATTCGGATGAAATTTGACACACGTAAGACCATTACCTACGTGAGCACATAAGCTACTTTTTTATCCTGGATCGCAGATGGAAGTCTGGGGCAACAGCCAGGGCAAATAACAAAACTTACAAAAAAAAAAAATCGCTTCCAAGTGTGAGCAGCCCTGTACCATTCCTAGGAATTGCATAAAGTCAACAGATGCAAGTCAAATGCAAGGCCGTATTGAGTCGAGCTCGCAGTTCGGGATTCATCTCCGAGAATCTCCGCCGATATGGAGCAGGGCTGGCCAAACTTTATACGTCGTCGTGCCTTTTTTTTAAACCGTCTCATTTTATTTGGGGACGGAGCAACATGTCTTCTTCTTGCTAGCTTCTCTACATTCGTCACCTAAATAGTCACCCCTTTTCAAGCAATTATCATATTTCGTTACTTTGGTCGTGTACTACTCTTATGCTTAAAAGGAAGTCGGTTGTAAAAACCAAATGTACCAAATATATATTAGGATCACATTTTTTTTATATTACAGGCATACGAAAAAAGGCAAAAGTTTGTAGAAGACCTGAGGAAGATTATTATTAGAAATTAACTAGTCTATAACGGCTGAAAGTCTGAAAGATACAAACAAATTTCTAAAAAAACGAATCAATTGTTGTATACATTCCCTTGGTTTAGCATCCCTAGCACATAACGAAAATTCGGTATTGAAATATAAGCTGAGTGACGAGATTCTGTTGTCAGCTGGAATTATTTTTATGCTTCGGAATTTGAATTTGCAGGTAGACCTTATTTCGTACCGGTGCACTTACAGGTCGGTAGCTTGGCTATTTCAGAGTTGTTGTTTACTTCTAGTACAGAAGTACTTGAGAATGGCCACTCGTAGATGCAAGACCTAGACCATCATCAGCTACATTTAAATAATTTTGGAGTGCGGGCGCTAATGTATCATCATATGGTGATAGGGCCTGCTAGGTATGGCGGGCTGTTACAAGTCGGGGGTGCTGCGAATATACAAGTATCTTCCGGGCCCCCGACTCATGGTACTAGAACGAACAGTGGGAATGTTTAGTCAAACTCCTACCTACTATACCAGTCATAACATTCCACTCTCCCCCCAGACAGATGGTATTCATAAGGATTTCCCCACGGAAATCAAAAGGTTTGGCTTAACTGATTTTTTAACTTAGGAAATTAAAAACACAACAACAAGGTTAAACATTATTAAGATAGAATTTTCAAAGCAGTTTAAAAATTTGTATGTAGTGTGACTGTCTGTCACTTATTCCTGTTTAGTAGCAAAATATTATAATTATTTATTCTAAAACCATGCACGTGGTTCGGCCCACTTTACGAAACACATTAAATCTTAATTTTATGGTCTGACAGCTTGACGCGTTACCCTAATAAATAACAAGATATCCTAATTCTTTGCACTTGTAAAATAGTTTAGAACTTCTTAGAAGTCCATTCCATTTCTATTTAATGGCACACGCAAATGGCCACTTATGGCAGCCGTCGTCGCTTGAAAGAAATGTTTAGACAATCGAAACCCATAGTTCTTTACAAATTCTGAGAAAGTTAAAGCGAGGGCGCGTTATTGCAACCAGCTGTGAATTGTAAAAGCAATTAAGAAATAGAAAAATGTGTTTAAAGTCGAAGTTTTACAAAAAAATTGTGTGGGAAAGTACCGAGCCCAGATTTTGGATAGTTGGCGGGGGTGTTGCGGTTGAGGAAGGGCAGTTGGTCTTAGGACATGACAGGGTTCGGTCGTTATAGTCTCAAGAAGGAAAGCTAGTTAAGTTAGGAGGTTGGTGAGTGTTGTGAGCTGGGAGGAGCTGTGTTCGAGGTGAAGTTGATACTGCGTGCGGCATTTCGTGAGTAGTAATCTAATCCCCTACAAAGATATCATTGGTAAGTGTTAAACTCTTTACTAATAATGTGCCTTTTTCATTGTATTGTTCTCGTAGGCTGATTTGTTTTATGATTTGTAGGTATCATTTAGATAATATCGCTGCAGAGCTATTAATAATCATTTATTTCGGCATAGCGACATTGCGCTATTAATTAACTATATTTTCTATTGTATTACGTGTCCATCTCCTAATCCATACCCTGGCAGATATTTGTCATTTGCGGTTGATTATAGGGAAACGGAGAAGGCCTTCCACTTTATTTGACACTGAGCACTGACGCTCGACTTTTGACGACTTTGACCTGTAACATGCGCAGCCACATACGGAAGGCAGAACCGTAAATACTCTCAGTTCATTTAAAACAACATATGCTATAAAGTCGATCTAAATCGGCATTGTAAAACAATCAAACGTTAGTGATAATTACTGCTTCCAAAAAGGTTTGGCCACACAACTCTTTACGAAAGGCTCGTTGTAGTCGCATCTCCAGGGAGAGGGGTTAGGCTTCACACACTTCCCCAAACTGGATTGGTAGTCGTTCTAAGAACGCTAGGGACCGTGTCTCGATAAAACCTACACCCGGCATATGGTACGCCAATTTCTAAATCGACACTATTTATCGAAACACGTCAATTTGGACGCTTTGCCGCTGACAGCCGCATTGTATCTTCGAAATGGGAAGATTAAGGAGATGTGAGGTGACGAAATAACCACCTCGGCAAACACCGGGTACGATCGCATTGAGTTTTGCTACAGACTGAGTCTACGGTACGCTTGTGCAATATTTTCTGTTATTTTAGAAATGGGGCTAGGCTGCCGTAAAAGTGATATTAACATAAATACGCGTTTAGAACTTCATACGCAATACTTGTCTCACTCAATGGCAGTTGGGCTTCGTAGTTCACTGTCTCTAGGATTGAGTAAGACATTTATATTGTGCTTAGGGAACATGTTCTACTAAAATCGTATATTGTCTCAGAGGTTTTATGCATTAGGTTTAGTAGAACACGTACAAAGAGACAAACGTTGTAAAACGGTTCCCCGTCTCACTGAAATGGGTACATCATACACAGATACATTAACGTAGCTATTATTGATTGATTAAAGCGCAAGCGTAACGGTTCCCTTACCTCTTCACATTATGAAGATTCTATTACAGGTATTATTAGCGCTACCTGCGAGAAGGAAGACAGACCGCGGTAGGAAACGGTCGGTGTAAGGCTAGGCTAAGAAAGCTAGGAGAATTATTGAGTGCCAGAGGCCTTGTCCAAGTGGGCTGTTGTAGGAGAACGAGTTAATATTAAATAAGTAAAATATAGTTGTGTTGAAGCACAGATTTAGTTTATTATTATTCTATCATCTAGTTTTAACTTAGTATGTGTTAGTGTCTGTTGGTGAGACTGGGTGAGCCTTTAGTTATTATAGTTATCCTAGGCTGATGGAGTTGATAGTCATTATAACTAATCAGACAGACACGTGTTGCTGGGGAGTTTGTTGCGCCACTTCTTCTCCCCAGCATAAACACTAGGAAGTGGTGACGGGTGGGCTCTTTGGGGCTGTCTATAGATTTTCAAGAGAGTTGATTCACAACTCTATTAATTATGTTTGAGTTTGATTCTCTACTCTCATAACTAGTAATTCTAGAGTGTCGTATTCGTTGCCTTGGGCCGATACTAAAACTCTAAACTCTATTTAATAATGACCCTTGATTCTCAACTAAAATTATCGAATAATTCAAAGAATATTATATTCTATATCTTAGACTAGTAACTCGGTCAGACCGACACGAGCACGAGTCTTGCAAATATGCTTGTTGTGCAAAGAGTGAACTTCCAGGGGTTTGGGTGACCACAACTATCTCATATCCAGTCTAAGGACTGATAGGGACCATGTCTCCTTAAGAGCATGATGCAGACGCAATGCCGCTAGAACTAGCCGCTCCGTTGCTAGACAAGGACAGTCGCACGGTTGCCGCAGGAAAAGCCGCTTCGTCACGTTTATCAGTTCAAGAGAACTGCTAGGGGCCATGACTCCAAAAGAGCATGATGTCGACGCTATGCCGCTGTAAAGCCGCTTGCGTCACTTTATGGAAGTGTATCTCTGAGTACTCCGAGTGTAGTTGCGAGGTATTGTGTGAGTTACGACTGATCAAATACCTATTACGCGCTAGCGTTTGGGTTACTCATAAGTTTATATAATAATTTACTCTGCATCCCTCTATTATTTAGCTTTCTAAAATCACTTCCAATATATTTCATAACTATGAATTCCCAAGTATCGTCTAATATTGATACACGGTTTCCCTGCCTCATTAATAATATCAAGGCATTTGGCTTCTATCAATTTGGGAATTCACTTCTATTATCGGTGGGAGAGTGACCAAGTCTGGTGACGAGCTCTACAGGGCCGCACGGGGTTGGGGTGCGGCCTTTTCCCCTTAAGGGGAAACCGACCTTAACGCTAATATTAACATAATTAGGAAAAACGAAAAAATTATCAGCCTAGGGTAATTTAGGTACCGTCACATGTGGTGCCGTGACCAGGATTCTCGTCATTAAATGTACTGATTCAATTCAGTGCAACGAGAAAGAACTACTTAAGGGTTACTACAACAAAAACACAACGTGAACAATAACACAACGTAATTTTATGGTTCTATTATTTGCTAGAGACGGCAACAGTTACAACGGCTACAATATTTTATGTTTAATTAAGTAAAGGTTTGATAATGGTGGTTGAATGCTTACTACTCGTAGTGGGTTCAAACCCCGCGCGATTCGTTAGAATATGTGCTTAGATTCCACCGCCATGGATTTTAGGGTTCGATTCCCGCTAGATTAATTGTGTGAAGATTACTTGGATTCCTGTGTCACGGTTTGTGGGTTCAATTCCCGCATGAATAGTTTAGCATAATTGTAGAATGTATAGCTTTGGTTCCGATGCTAAATAGAGTGGGTTCGATTCCCACATGCAAGGACGTATTCTTATTAAGTAGGCGATGGTATGATTGTTGCTTGGGCTCTTGTGCTACTAAGGTAATGGGTTCGACTCCCAGCAAACGTGAGTTTAGTATCTGATAGTATTTGAACATGAAATATGTTTACGCGTTAGTTAAACATATTATGTGTGTGAGCGAGTGAGTTTCGTTGTAGAACTCGCTCTTAACTATGATTAAACCTAATTTTATTATTATCTAAGTCGTACGAAGCGTGAAGCTTCTAGCATTTTGTAAACGACTATTAATTTACCGAGAAGGTACATTAACCATCATCATAGGAAGTTAACATAAATCTTTCTAACTTTGCAGTATACAGCGCATGTCATATAATTGAATAGATACTCGTTTGGCCTTATTTCAAATTCCAGGATATTTAAGTCTCCACTTGGCTGCGACTACGCTATGTCTAAACCTCTGGTTTGTGCGTCGTACTTGGTTTCAAGTTTCTACAAAATCTGCTGACATCGGCTGACTTCAACAGCAGTGGCTGTAGCGTGGCTCCTGTTACGAAGCTAAGTTTCCCTATTTATTAGATACTTCAGTGACCCGTTAGAACCTACGCAGTATGATTTTGTTATCTCACTTACAATCATTACGTTTAAAGGCAATGGTACTATAGTTATTACTTTCCATATGCTAGAGAATCTTTTTGTCAATATTTCATAATAAGAGGGAGAAATTGACAATCTTTTGTCACACTAGGGTTGTTTATTATGTGCACAGTCGTCTAGGATAGGTATCTATATTTACTAATCAGTTTAACTTTCCAACTCTTATCGGATTTCAAAACTGTTTTAACCTCTTAGAATCAGAGCGGACGTCTTATGGGAATAAACTCTTATATGTTCATGCGCGGACTATTTTAGCTGCTCTATTTTATAATCGATAAATAAAAATAAAGCACCTTTTGTTATACTAAACCAATAATTGTTTGCACAATCTAGGATACTTATATTTTCTAATGAGTATAACTTTCCAACTCTTGTTGAAACCTGCTCAAACCTCTTAGAATCAGAGGGGGGCATGTTATTGGAATACACTCTAATATGTTTATGTGCGGACTATTTCAGCTGCTTTTGGATATGACTACCGACAGCTGACTAAGCTGACTCAGCGTTGAGGTGATCAAGGAAAGGCCTCTGTCCAGCGGCAACCGTGATAGGCTGAGTTTAGAACGAGGGAGCACCGCAGGTAGCGTGGCTCGATAGCACAAGTACTCTTTAAAGAGACCCTGGTATGTAAAACTACATTATAAGCATGCACAGGTTCTCGGAACATGTTTGAAGCGCGGTAGTGTAACCTGAATAAGGTGACAGGAGTACTTTTAAGACAAATAAGTTAAGAACAATTTTTATGCATTGATCGAAGATGCTTCTGCGAGAAGGTACAAAAATTATAGCAGACATTGCATCTTATTAGGTTCGTGTTCCAACTGGACTGAATTTAACCGCTTGATTAGATGAACTTAGCATACCTATGGGTATATACTCTAAAACACTTATATGGAAATTGCTTCACCTATTATGAAAGCTCATCCGCTGTACTGCGTCACGCGTCTGATTTTCAGAGGGGGGAATGTGACTGTCTGTCACTTATTCCTGTTTAGTAGCAAAATATTATAATTATTTATTCTAAAACCATGCACGTGGTTCGGCCCACTTTACGAAACACATTAAATCTTAATTTTATGGTCTGACAGCTTGACGCGTTACCCTAATAAATAACAAGATATCCTAATTCTTTGCACTTGTAAAATAGTTTAGAACTTCTTAGAAGTCCATTCCATTTCTATTTAATGGCACACGCAAATGGCCACTTATGGCAGCCGTCGTCGCTTGAAAGAAATGTTTAGACAATCGAAACCCATAGTTCTTTACAAATTCTGAGAAAGTTAAAGCGAGGGCGCGTTATTGCAACCAGCTGTGAATTGTAAAAGCAATTAAGAAATAGAAAAATGTGTTTAAAGTCGAAGTTTACAAAAAAATTGTGTGGGAAAGTACCGAGCCCAGATTTTGGATAGTTGGCGGGGGTGTTGCGGTTGAGGAAGGGCAGTTGGTCTTAGGACATGACAGGGTTCGGTCGTTATAGTCTCAAGAAGGAAAGCTAGTTAAGTTAGGAGGTTGGTGAGTGTTGTGAGCTGGGAGGAGCTGTGTTCGAGGTGAAGTTGATACTGCGTGCGGCATTTCGTGAGTAGTAATCTAATCCCCTACAAAGATATCATTGGTAAGTGTTAAACTCTTTACTAATAATGTGCCTTTTTCATTGTATTGTTCTCGTAGGCTGATTTGTTTTATGATTTGTAGGTATCATTTAGATAATATCGCTGCAGAGCTATTAATAATCATTTATTTCGGCATAGCGACATTGCGCTATTAATTAACTATATTTTCTATTGTATTACGTGTCCATCTCCTAATCCATACCCTGGCAGATATTTGTCATTTGCGGTTGATTATAGGGAAACGGAGAAGGCCTTCCACTTTATTTGACACTGAGCACTGACGCTCGACTTTTGACGACTTTGACCTGTAACATGCGCAGCCACATACGGAAGGCAGAACCGTAAATACTCTCAGTTCATTTAAAACAACATATGCTATAAAGTCGATCTAAATCGGCATTGTAAAACAATCAAACGTTAGTGATAATTACTGCTTCCAAAAAGGTTTGGCCACACAACTCTTTACGAAAGGCTCGTTGTAGTCGCATCTCCAGGGAGAGGGGTTAGGCTTCACACACTTCCCCAAACTGGATTGGTAGTCGTTCTAAGAACGCTAGGGACCGTGTCTCGATAAAACCTACACCCGGCATATGGTACGCCAATTTCTAAATCGACACTATTTATCGAAACACGTCAATTTGGACGCTTTGCCGCTGACAGCCGCATTGTATCTTCGAAATGGGAAGATTAAGGAGATGTGAGGTGACGAAATAACCACCTCGGCAAACACCGGGTACGATCGCATTGAGTTTTGCTACAGACTGAGTCTACGGTACGCTTGTGCAATATTTTCTGTTATTTTAGAAATGGGGCTAGGCTGCCGTAAAAGTGATATTAACATAAATACGCGTTTAGAACTTCATACGCAATACTTGTCTCACTCAATGGCAGTTGGGCTTCGTAGTTCACTGTCTCTAGGATTGAGTAAGACATTTATATTGTGCTTAGGGAACATGTTCTACTAAAATCGTATATTGTCTCAGAGGTTTTATGCATTAGGTTTAGTAGAACACGTACAAAGAGACAAACGTTGTAAAACGGTTCCCCGTCTCACTGAAATGGGTACATCATACACAGATACATTAACGTAGCTATTATTGATTGATTAAAGCGCAAGCGTAACGGTTCCCTTACCTCTTCACATTATGAAGATTCTATTACAGGTATTATTAGCGCTACCTGCGAGAAGGAAGACAGACCGCGGTAGTAAACGGTCGGTGTAAGGCTAGGCTAAGAAAGCTAGGAGAATTATTGAGTGCCAGAGGCCTTGTCCAAGTGGGCTGTTGTAGGAGAACGAGTTAATATTAAATAAGTAAAATATAGTTGTGTTGAAGCACAGATTTAGTCTATTATTATTCTATAATCTAGTTTTAACGTAGTATGTATTAGTGTTTGTAGGTGAGACTGGTTGAGTCTTTAGTTATTATAGTTATCCTAGGCTGATGGAGTTGATAGTCATTATAACTAATCAGACAGACACGTGTTGCTGGGGAGTTTGTTGCGCCACTTCTTCTCCCCAGCATAAGCACTAGGAAGTGGTGACGGGTGGGCTCTTTGGGGCTGTCTATAGACTTTCAAGAGAGTTGATTCACAACTCTATTAATTATGCTTGAGGTTGATTCTCTACTCTCATTACTAGTAATTCTTGAATGTTGCATTCGTTGCCTTGGGCCGATACTAAAACTCTAAACTCTATTTAATAATGACCCTTGATTCTCAACTAAAATTATCGAATAATTCAAAGAATATTATATTCTTTATCTTAGACTAATAACTCGGTCAGACTGACATGAGCACGTGTCTTGCAAATATGCTTGTTGTGCAAAGAGTGAACTTCCGGGGGTTTGAGTGACCACAACTATCTCATATCCAGTCTATGGACTGATAGGGACCATGTCTCCTTAAGAGCATGATGCAGACGCAATGCCGCTAGAACTAGCCGCTCCGTTGCTAGACAAGGACAGTCGCACGGTTGCCGCAGGAAAAGCCGCTTCGTCACGTTTATCAGTTCAAGAGAACTGCTAGGGGCCATGACTCCAAAAGAGCATGATGTCGACGCTATGCCGCTGTAAAGCCGCTTGCGTCACTTTATGGAAGTGTATCTCTGAGTACTCCGAGTGTAGTTGCGAGGTATTGTGTGAGTTACGACTGATCAAATACCTATTACGCGCTAGCGTTTGGGTTACTCACAAGTTTATATAATAATTTACTCTGCATCCCTCTATTATTTAGCTTTCTAAAATCACTTCCAATATATTTCATAACTATGAATTCCCAAGTATCGTCTAATATTGATACACGGTTTCCCTGCCTCATTAATAATATCAAGGCATTTGGCTTCTATCAATTTGGGAATTCACTTCTATTATCGGTGGGAGAGTGACCAAGTCTGGTGACGAGCTCTACAGGGCCGCACGGGGTTGGGGTGCGGCCTTTTCCCCTTAGGGGGAAACCGACCTTAACGCTAATATTAACATAATTAGGAAAAACTAAAAAATTATCAGCCTAGGGTAATTTAGGTACCGTCACAGTAGGTATTATTTAAGTTTTATCTTAATGGCTCGGGTTACTTGCAAATCAACATGAAATACAATTATCAGTCGTAGCAAAGCAGTAACTTACAGAGTTACAGAGATGTACTGCTTTAGTAGCTACATAAAGGTTTATATAGCGAATTATCTAAATATTTGCATTCCTATAGAAAGGTACTGCGTTCAGTCCTTTGTGCTTGGAATTAATCGCGTTCATCAATCAAATCAGCGTCTTGAAAGATGTTAAATTGACTTAAAACTGACAGAGAGAAACGGTTTATTAAACAAGACCGTAAATTTTAACGTTCGGCTTTAAATCTCTGCCCGTGTAAATTGATGGCCGAACTAAATCATTAATGCTTTGGCAAATTGCCTATAGTCCGTGGACTGGTCCCGTAGTCGCGTAGCAAAGCTACGGCGTAGCCTCGTAGCGCTCGTAGCAGCGAATTCAACGCGATCCATCAGTCAGTGAAGAGATTGCGGTGGAACATCGATCAGTGTCGCTGCTCGCGCACGGGGGACGCGGATGTAGGAATGTTGGATGTAGGAGACTCCATATAGAAATTGGTCTAGATATATTAAATAAAGAAATTAAACAAGTACTTGTCCTCCTGACTGCTTTACAAACTTGCCAGCAAATCACAGCGGGCATTTATACAAAACTGCATCCTCACTTCTCCTTCTTTAGGGTCGATTAACTAAACCGGTTAACCCAACTGTTAAAGCGGAGCCCACATAATAGCATTTTTAACAATGTTAATAAAATAGAAGACTATGAACACAGTTTGTCAGAGAACCACCCATCCATATCATTATACTTATCATAAAGTACACAGGCATAGCATTTCAAGTATATGGCGCGCTATGCGTGAAACTGAATCTCTACCAGAAAACGACGGCCAAATCGTGAAAACGGTCTGGTCAGTTTCGCGTCGACAGATTCCAAGAGACTGCTGTTCCCTTTACGTGCCGGGCCTGGACTCAGACTCATCGACATTGCTGAAAGCCTATGAAAATTGTTATGCTAACGATGCCATTTCTGCGGGAAATGTCACAGCCGAGGTCTGTCTAAAGTCAGTGAAAACCACAAACAAAAGTGGCAAAAAATAGTAGAGAGCATTCATATGACGAAGAACAGTCAGAAGGCATGGGCAATGCTAGGGAAACTCACTGGCGACCCCCCTGTACCATCAAACCCAGGCAAAGCTCACCAATTGTTACCAAATGGCAAGGCCCCAAATAAACTGCAAAAATACTAAAACCCACCAAAAACCTAACTCCCTCAAAATTAATTAGTAAGCCCTTCACACTGTCGGATATAATCCCGGCTATAAAGGCGCTAAAGAATGGCAAATCGGCTGGACTGGATGACATTACTGTGGAACAGCTCAATCATCTAGGCCTTTTTTTTATTCATTAAATGACTTCTCCCGCTCTGGGTGGAGCTGGAGGGCGTGTCAGACTTTTACTACGGTACCACAGTATCTCTTTCGAATTTCCCGCGACCCTGAGGCATTGGCCCTATCGAACCCCGTCATTTAGTGCTGACATCTCTTTGAGGCGCTCGTGGAACATGAAGCGCCGTCGACCCGGGCCTGGTCCTTACCGGACATTGCTCGCCACCCGCAAGCCAGCGCGTACGGTGGCTGGGAATCTGCAGGCGACTCCCGACACCCAGGGCGTCTCCTGCGGCTATTAGGGGCCTGAGCGTAAACGTGTCCGGTGAGGACCTGTGTCAGGCGGAAGGTGAGGACGCCGTGGTGCCTCTCCAACCACTCCTCAAAGAAGGGACATATCGCTCCTTTATTCAAAAAAAGAAATAACTCAAAATATCTGTTTTGTGGGAAAATGCATTCAAAGTTTGACATGTTTACCTTTGTGGCTTCAATTTATCACAAGAAAATAAATAAATAGGTTAGGTTAATTCCAAAAGTAGGCATAGGTAGCGTAATTAAGAAACTAGTTGATTAATGTAAAAAATATAATATTTTTTAACAGAAAGACGCTTAAATAAATGATAATAAAAAAAGTTCGTTATTATTTCACTTTTCAATAAAATATGTAAACAAATAATTTAGATTTGGACGGAGTAATTGTAAATGTTGCAGTTTTATTTTAAAATCATCAAGCAAGTAGACGAATTATTAAATTTTGTTGCATTGTTAACCTAATAAACATAAACTATAAGAGAAATGTTTGTAATTGTTTCAGTGTTGATTAAAATTAAACATTAATTTTAAAACCATTTCTTCATTTAAAAAAAGACGTGTTTCTTGGTTTTATCCGTATTTATTATAAAAAATTGGTTGAATTGGAATGTAGAACCTCTTATAAACACAACTTATAATGTTCTATGTAATTATAAATCAAAACAAAACAAAATCTTTCTTAAATCTTTTTCTTTTAAAGTTTTGCGAAAATAATGAAATTTACAAAATATAAAAAAAACTTATTTAAAATTAGGAGTGTGATGAAAAATTATTAAGTTTATGGCTAACTCAAGCCTAGCCATAAACTTAATCATTTTAGTTTTATAATCACAAAAATCACCCAGTGAAATCAACGAAAAAATGAGATCAGTGATTGAAATCAAGTATTAAATAAATTTAAAATATTGAATTAAATAAATAAAAATATTGAAGTAAATACAGAGAAGTGATGTATTTATTCTTGTTCTGCCCGCAACAGTTGTCTGAATAAAATATCACTTCCTTTTCATCATCGTCTTCATCACTTGAAGCTTTCAAATACGCCCATAAACATGATCCAATCTCTATAGCGCCACGTTTAGCATCACACTCTGACCAAAAATAACAATGCACATTTTCGTAGGCTACTTTACATTCCTTTGAGGTTAATTCGGTGATGGTTAAATTATAGCAATTAAGTTTGGACTTATAGTAAAAGGAGGAAGTGTCACCTTTTGGGCACTGCAATACTGCCTCTAAATCATACACAGCTACTCTGATATTTTTGTTAACTTTAATGCGATCATTGATCTTCTCAACCCTACTACGTTTCTTTTCTTCTAAATGTGTTTGATATTTTTCTTCTAAGTCTTTCTTTTGGTTAGCATTAGAATTATAATAGGAGTTGCACAGATCACATTGATCCTTCTTGGGTTGGAAAAATGTAAGATTAAATTCAGTTGTAAATATTTTATAATACGTTATATAAGTACCTGCGTCTTTATTGCTCTGTTGTTGCTTTTCTTTAAAATCATTGTATAAATTTTTAATCGTTTTGCTGCCTTCTATTTATTCCTTTGTTGTAGAAGCTCGTGCGTAGTGAGATTCAATCTTAGGGATTGAATTTATGTGTTCCATGATCGCAGCTCGTAATTCGGGGTCAGTTTTTTTATGATTTTGATGTCTTCCTCTCAAATCATTGAGTGAAAAATCATTTTCATTTATTTTATTTTGTACCGTAAATATCATACGGTCCGAGATGTCTAACGTGGCCTTATAAAAAGTTTTGCAAACTCTTACCCTGCTGTTGTCGACTATAAAATAAAATGCTTTGTTATTGTGCCTGGGTCTCTCAGCGTTCGTGTATCTGTATTTGGGCTGAACATCAACCATACTTGCACTTATGTACGCTCTCTGCTTTGCCAAATCTCCCAAATCCCAAAATTTCCGAAAGAGTTCGTATCTGCTATCTGTATTAATCTTTGTGGTGCATTTAAGTCTGCATTTTTCCGTGCAAGGTTCTTTGAGATGCCGGCTGGAACACTCTTTTGAGTTTTTGACATGGAAACATATGATTTGCCCTTATTACGCAAACGTTTAATTTTGTTCTGTTTCCATTGGGAAGGATTTTTGGAATGTTTGCGTCCCTTTTTCGGAGCCCTCCTTGAATCAGACGAACTGGTTGAAGAAGATCTTGATTGACAAAAAAAATAGTTCCTCTTTCTTGTAGGTTCGATGTTTGTAAATGTCGGATCTTTATCACTTAAGTCTATCTCACTTTCATCTGTATATACTGGGCATGTATAATAACTTTTCTTTCGATTTAGTTCCTGAAAGATAAATTAATATTAAAATGAAATTGTAAGATTGTTTCTATTAAAACAAGTGTTGACTTTTTACAGCGCCTTCTTCTAAACAATAACTTACATTCCTTCTATTCTCAAACACCTGCGGAGGAGTATTTTCAATAACGTCATCGTCGTCTGTTTCATCAACAGTCACGTGGTGTCTAGCAGACACAGAACGCGGGTTTGTTTGGTATGATGATTCCGAACTATCAGAGTCTGAACTTGACGACGATGAGCTCAAAGACGAACTTGAGGGTGATGAACATTGACGCACATTATGTTCTTCATTTTTGTTTTTTATCACTGCAGTTATACATCGTGTAGTATCTTCATTGTCAGTCAAGGTTAAATCACTATCATAATAAGGAACCAGAAAACATTTCTTGGATTCTGTGTGCTCAAACTGAGGTTTCTGAAAAGAATAAAAATTTAATTTAGGTACCTACTAAATATTGTTTCCAACTTCCTTACTCCCAGCTATGATTCTTTGACAGTAATAACAAAAACTATTATCGAATCGACCCGGGAATCGAACCCGGGAAGTCATTTATAACATTTTATTACGCGCACCCTATCTCACTTTACCACGCAGCAGCAATGTGCAGGCAACGCATGTGGTTGCCTGCGCATTTGAAGAATAATCGTAAGACATTTCGTAGAACTCGTCACACGTACACGTCATGAGCGTGTAGTAGTATTATAGATAGACCAATCCGCTGTCATTATAACCTAGCCACTAGACCAATGTGGCAATCCATGTACCAAAATAAATAAAATGTAAATCTGTAATAATAGTAAGTAATATAAATTACTCACCTCGAGAATTTCTGAACTATAGTCCGGTAAGGTATTTTCATACTCAGGTGTTGTATCGTCCACAATTAAGCCCAATATTTTCCGTGCCCTTGAAGACATTCTAAAAGAGGACAAGGAATATCTATTATTTAAAATTCCTTATCAATCCTGCAACGCAAACAATTTTATTTAAATACTCTTGTAATCTTGTTAATGTTTAAATTTAAAATTAGACATTCCTTATTTTACTAAAAGAGAAAAATAACTGTAAATAAAACGAAGTCGAACCTGACAAATTAAACAGTAAACAGAAACAAACCAAAAAAATAATACGTTTTTAATAAATTATAGTACAATACTGAAATAATACCTAATCACTTTAGGTACGCTCATGCATTTTATTTGAAAACTGCATCAACTTCAAATGATTTCGTAATACGATACGAAACAATTTACACAAAACAGAATTAAGTCACAATTTTATCAAAACAAATTACTTCTTCTTTTCTAATAAAGTGAAATAAGTCAAACAAATGCACTTTTTGAATAAGTTAAAGCATGCAAAATAATTACCTGATAGTAAAACACCGATCTTATTTCGTTTTACTCCGCTCTTTCAATTTTCTTCCGAGATCTTACGTTTAGCAAAGTCGGCGCATCACTGAATGCGATCACTTTACTGGTACCAACTCGTTCGCGCGCGTTAGTCAAAAAGAGAACGACAGTCGTCTATCTCTCTCATTTCCATCGTATCGAGTCGTCTGTTGGACTGGACGTATTCTTCGTGCAAAGTTAATTCACTTTATGGTAAAAACTCGAAATTAGTAAATTTTGAGTTATTTCTTTTTTTGAATAAAGGAGCGATATTGCAGCTATTGTGGCGTGCCAAGCACTGGGTTGCGACTATCGCACCCTCCATGTCGCCATGAGATCGCGCTGGAGCTCTATCCGCTGTACCGTAATTTCTCGCGGCAGCGCAGTTACACCCCGGCGTTTTGCCTCCTCGCGCCACTCTCATACGTGCGCGTGAGGGCTTTTGCCTCCAGATCCCATGGCGGCAATCCGGCAAGGAGGATTGCTGCCTCGCAGGAGACCGTGCGGTATCCCCGGACCAGCCAGATGGCCATGACACTTTGGGCCGCGTTCAACGCGTTCAGCCCGCTGGTCAGAGCCTCAAAGAGCGCGCCCACGCTGGTGCCCTATAAAGGACATACATGGACCGCACAACCCCCGCGTAGAGCCTCCGAAAGCACTCTGTTTCTCTGCGGGTGATCTGCGTGTCATTGTTCCGCCCACGCCATGGAAGTAGATGCTGCTCTGAGCGAAACATGCCGCCGTTCAATTACAGGCTGCCTCATACCGACCCCGGTCAGCGCACTATACCCCACAGCTGGCATAGCATCTCCACAAGTCCGAATAGAAGGTGCATGTGCAATGGAGCAATACAAACAGCAGTCTGACACTAGACAACCTCTATTTGGTGCTCAACTACCAACCCAACGGCTAAAAAGCAGGCACAGTTTTCTGAAATTCTACCAGGTAGGTAACCCAGTTGACGCCCGTTCCCGAGGCAGGATGCTTCTCCACCCACTCATTATCTACCTCCAAATGAGCATCTCTCTGCAGGGTGCAACCTTCCGTGGTCCACTTGGAAGTCCCTAAACCGACTCCGAACACAAGTGGGGTGTACGCCGAACCTCGTAAAGTGGAGCTACTCCGACGGAACGGCAGCAGGGTATGGATGTGTAGCTGTGTCACAAACTATGCTCCATCTCCTATTCTGCCCTCTACGCCCAGAAACATGCAGCCAAGGTGACCTGTGCGCTGCCACCGATAACGCCGTGGAAGTGGCAAAGTTTTGGACCTACAGTATTTAAACAAGTGTCGTGCCATTGACACGAAGAAGTAGAAGATAAAGTAAAGCCGTATTTCGTGTCTGACTGTGTGACCGCGTTGTTCATCTAAACTACGCAACGGATTTTGATGCGGTTTTCACAAACATTTAGAGAATTGACCCCTAAATAAAACTCATGCTCAAATGTTTTCTGTAGTGGTAAAACCTGTGCGAAGCAGGGGTGGGTTCGTAATCATAATTAGCCTATAATGTTCCTACTGCTGGCACACAAGCCTTCCCTCTGTGAGAGGGAGTGGGCCGTAATCCACCACGCGTGCCCAGTGTGGGTTGCAAGATGTCACATATCTTCCAATTTTTGGTTCTAGGACATGCCGGTTTCCTCACGATGTTTTCCTTCACCGTATTGTGAGCATTGGTAATGCAAATATTATCACAAAGTAAAGTGCCTGTCTGTGTTCGAGCCTACGACCTACAATTTGTAAGTCACGGTCGTTACCACTGGGCCACCACTGCTCATGGTGGGTCAGGTTGCTAGTTTTTTTATAATATGACTAGCGATTCCTTAATAGAACTATATTTAATAAATAAAACTTTGTTACCAATTCTTTTCTATACATTATTTTTTTGTGTGTGTACACCTCTGCCTAACCCTTATGGGATTACAGGCATGGTGTTATATATGTATATGTATTTTCCATACGAAATTACCTTTTGGACTGGAATCAATTCTATTTTCATGTTTGAGATGTTTTAAAGTGTCTCATATGTTTAAAATACATGATTTGACATTGACTTTAACGCCAACGCTAGTAAAACCAAACATTAAACCATATCAAAATGAGCACACTCACATTCTCAGCTCCTCGCCAGTCCAACTGGCCACCTCAAGTGGTAGTTCAATCGCGGCTACTTTTTATCCGTACTCATATAAAACTACTATCTAACGAGTCGTAGGTATACAGACCAGAGGCCCTAGCACGAACTCACGACGGAAACTCAAACAATTTTGGATTTGAAAATCCAACTATCCTGTTTTTTAAATACGAATAGCACAATAAGAATCACCTATAGATATGATTAAAGTCTTAAAATTAAGTAAATGTTATGTATCGAGTATTTTTATTTAAAAACCTCGGATATAACAGTTCACGCAAAACTTTATGAGCCCTCTGAACGTAGTCTGTCCGAGTTGAGTGCACAATCATTATTGTATATATGAAACATTAAATAAAGTACATTTATGCCTACCTACAGCATTGATTTGTTCATGACAAAAATAATTAGCCTTTAGGTACTTTTGCAACACTTTTGCTCACATGCAACTTCGGAGAGCTCATAAAGTTTCGCACGAACTGTACTTTGCGATTACAGAGCGTGTTCGTGCCAGGCCTACAGCTACTATCTACGAGTCGTATGTACTCGAGCGATTGAAAGAAGCTAACCTTTCCGACGGGCGAAGAGGGATGGTTTAATTTAAGTGATACTGATGTATCGTTTGAAAAAAATGTAGTGGGTATGATCAGTTAATGCGATTTTTTTGTGAAAAGTTGACATGTGATGTTGTGAAAATAAAAATCCTCGTTATTAAAAAAGCTGCGGGAGAGAAAAGTGCCAGCAGAGCTGTTGCGTATCTTCCAGTATTGGTATTACAACCAGACGAACAGTGTGAGATGGGCCGATGGGCTGTCGGTGTCGTACGGGCTAGAGTGCGGGGTAAGACAAGGAGGGATAACGTCACCAAAACTTTTTAACCTGTACGTTAACGATCTGATTGTTGAGCTCAGCAGCAAAAAAATCGGATGTCGCATTGATGACGTTAGTGTCAACAACATCAGCTACGCTGACGATATGGTGCTGCTGAGCCCTACGGTTAGGGCGCTTAGGGAGCTGCTTAGTTGTTGCGAGGGCTATGCTCGTGAACATGGCCTAGTATATAACGTCAAGAAAAGTGAGTTCTTGGTCTTTAAGGCTGGCGGTGCTAAATGTCCTGAGTATGTGCCCCCGATTAAACTTAATGGGAATGACATATTGCGAGTGTACCAGTTCAAGTACTTGGGAAATTATGTAACCGACGACCTTGATGATCAAGTGGATATTGAGAGGGAACGTAGGGCGCTGGCAGTCCGATGTAATATGTTGGCTCGCAGGTTTGCACGTTGTAGCAAGGCAGTTAAAATAACGCTTTTCAAAGCCTATTGCCAAGTGTTTTACACGTGCAGCCTATGGACCAACTATTCTCGGCGGGCTATCAGCGCCCTACGGGTCCAGTATAATAATGGGTTCAGGATGCTGATGGGGCTGCCCCGTTTCTGCAGTGCATCAGGTATGTTTGCACAAGCACACGTCGATGGCGTGGAAGCCATCGACGTGTGCTTGTCAGACATAAATCTGCTTCTTTGCTCTGCAGAGTGCGGGAGAGCTCCAACTCCATCCTGAAGACAATAGCGGAGAGGTATGATTCTCCTTTGTTAGGTGATGTTGTTCGACGATGTATCTCGAACAACAGCCTAGTCAATAAATAAATTTTAAGTTTACTAACATAGGTATAAGTTATCCTTTTGTTTACTAACCCATATGGATGTTGCTTATCCGAAATAAAGATTTTTTTTTTTTTATTTATATTTTTTACAAGTGTTTGTCGTTGATGTCGCGTTTATTAACACGTGATTTGGCCTCCAGTTGTCTAATACAACCTCAAAGTTATGAAACCTCTTTTACATTAAGTTATTGACAGGTATAATAAAAAGTGTCGATGCCTATAGATAGTAATACATATTTTTAATAATCTCTCTTTTTTGAATAAAATAGATGAGTCGAGATTATTATCTGAATATGAGTACCAGGTCTTCTTCATTTAACAGGTAAATGAAAATATTAATATTAAAGCCTTGTAGTTACGAAACGTAATAGAAATATACTGCAAACAATGGGTTTAATATTAAATCCAAATCTTTGTAGACGAAAATAATGGGTATCTTATTATTTCTATAATAAGATACCCATTATTTTCGTTCAGACATTATTTGATGGAAAAACTAATGTTAAATTCATATTATCAAATAACAAGCGCAAAAGTGAAATGTGTTTTATTCAACGTATTTATATTCTGTATAGAATAAGAAATGCAAAGCTCGTTTAAATAATAGTATGCTGAAAAAAAAACGATTTCTCTTAATTATTCTCTATGCCTTGATCACAATTCTCTCACTGTGCGAACTCGTAGTCACACCAGGGCCAATTTTTTCAATTGGAAAGAATTGTAGATTGTAAATCGTAACTCTTACATATTTGTAATTTCTGTGTGACTCATTTTTTTTACATAACATAACATCACGCCTTGTTTCCCCGAAGGGTTGGACAGAGGTGTACATAAAGTACACCCACATTTCGCCAGTTATGTTTAAGTCCCATGTAATAGGGGGCGAGCCTATTGCCATCTACCGGGCACAAATCCAAACTTCGGGTTGCTACTGAGAAATTCCAGATAGAAAAACCCAATAACACGTTGCCCGACCTAGGAATCGAACCCAGGACCTCATGCTCAGCAGTAGCGATTGCGACCACTAGACCAACATAGCAGAATATTAGACTTGTAAGGGTATCGAGCCCAAATTGTCACACGTCTATGAAAAACAGACTGATAAAAAAAAAAACATTTATTTGCAAAAATAAGGTACAGAAGGTTGGTAAAAAGTACAACATTGTTCTCTTATTCTTTCTTTAATTTCGGCGTGCAAATATAAAATAAAGAAAAAATATTTAAATTAATTATTGATCACAATCATGCAGTCATTAAACAGATAATCCTTTAAATTAATTAAATTGGAAGTCAATGAGTGATAGTCAGGTCGGATTTTTAAGGTTTTGTGTATGCGTAGGTATGCATTGAGACTAATAGTTGCCGGACACGTGGAAACTCTTTGTATATGAAGTCAGTAGGGTATAAAATGTATTTTTAAGAGAACTTTAATAACAGCTTTCAAGCTCAATCATTATCGTTTTTTCCAGCCATATTGTACAATGTACCGGAATCTTACCCCCTAATAATTGAAACCACAACCTCGTGCATGAGAAATGAGGCCTTAACCTCTAGACTATCACGACAATGTGAAATCTTACTGTATTAAACGTCAAAATGTCATAACAAAGTATAAACCTAAAAAAAATTCAATCTAGTCTCCACCAAGTTCTGGAGTAATAAAATTTTAACAGGACTATTTAATACAAATATGCCTTAATTTCATATATTGTTTTATTTATGTCCATGCTGAGCTAAACTTGTATGGGAGCATTATCTGTCTCTTTTTCCTGTGACCTTCCTTAACCTACAAGCATTCCACTTTGTGACATATTCTATAATTATACAAAAGATAAATTCGTACAATGATTACACAAGCCTTAGTAAATTATAATAATTTTTTTCATTGAGGGTCTTATTTTTGTAATTTTGCCCTACTAACACATTGGTGAATTTTAGTTGACATAATGTATGGTGTAACTACTTTTGTTCCATGTCCAGATTGGTCGGCAAAGAAGCCCTTAATTAGATGTCTGTATATTGCTTATTAACAACTTCTTATCCGAGGTCTGTTTAATTCGTTCGTTGTCGTCAGCGTCGTGGTCAATTCGATTCATGTTTGTGCTGGAATTTTGAACGTCTTAAATCGATTGCAGTTTTGTATGGAGTATTCCACCATAACCCCATCGTTGGAACGCCGACCAATATTAGCACGTCAACACCGGGACGTGCTAACTCGGCTGCCGTTATTAAAGCTCCCATAAATCATCAGCGGCAGCCAAATAATACGAGGGGTGCCCAAAGGCCCTCTGAAGCGGATCGAAGCTCGTAATCACCTGTAAAAAGCCGATGAAGAAGGCTTCATTCGCGTTAAGAAGAAGAAAAAGAAGAAGAAGCCTGCTTGTCACAATCAGTGTGGTACGGCATTGACTGGTCCCGACATGTTGCTGCGTCCCACTCAAACTCAAACTCAAACTCAAAAGCATTTATTTCAAATAAACCCATTACAGGCACTTTTGACTTGTCAAGGGGTCGGTCAGTCAGAAATATGAAGCTAGTTGACCTTGACCCACTATTCCATCAACCCAGCTGTACCTTGAGAGACGAGAAGTTGGAGTCGCGCCATAAGAATCATAAAATCTTTTGTGGTGCGGGTTTCGACTCATCACCTGGAAATTTTCATGAAGGAGGAAGTTTGACAATAAACACACACGTCAAACGTCTATCGCGGTCTCGACACTGTTAGGTTGATGGTGAAAACTCTTAGTTGGGGTATAAAAACAACTAGTTTTTAGAATCTTTTTTTTTTCCGTGAAGAAATCGGTTAGAACTTTTTTGTTTCAAATAAATTTACATTTTATAGATTTCGATATTTTTCTGATATTGGCCTATATAGATAAATGGATATCCATTTTTAAGCAAAATTTTATGCTTTTTAAGTTGTCGAGCTCATTCTAATTCCATCGCTAGCCTTTTTATTTGGTATTTAAGCCTTGAATAGTCGCTGTCATTTAGTGAAGCATTCGGTAAGCTCATCATTGTAGCGTCTAGTAACGTAGAGCTAGTACTTAAGTTTTTATTTAAGCACTAGCTCTTTATTATTTTCAAAGTATTGTCCACTGACTTTGTTCTTGATTTTTTACGGACAGTAATATTTTCAGATTCAAAATTGTCCATTGTGATAATAAAGAATTATAATAAAAGTATTAATATTATTGAAATAATATTTGACGCTTTTATTGTAGAAATGGAAGAACCAATTGTTTTTTTTAAGCTTGTTTTAAAAGAAAAACTAATAACTTCATAAATGCAAAAAGTGACTTCTATGGATTTCTAACGCGCTTCCTCTTTGTAAAAACTAGTCGTGTGCGCGTTACTAAGCCACTTCGCCTCTGCGCTAACTTGGAGAAATAGTGCATTAGTTAGTTTATTTTATCCAAGTGATACATAATCGACTTGCGCTCGCTCGATGACCATTTAAGGTTATGAGTCGCACAAACTGTTTTTCACGATGCATCACTCTGAATTACACTGAGTCCACTAGTGTAATAGAACAAATGTTTGTGGTATTGATTTTTTATTTGTTATTTACTCACACACCGTTTAATTTAATTTAATTTTGGTTTCGATAACTTAACACTCACACGTTTCACTTTCGATAAGTTTAATAAACACTCATTTTCGTAATTTAAAAATATTTTTTTAACTTAGCTCTCACTGTTTGTGTGCTGTCAACGAGACGTTCATACATAGTTTTATAAAATTGCATAATATTATGGAAACCGTATCAAAAATTAAAAGAACATATTTGTTAAATTTGGGGTTGAAATAATAGAAACCTTATAAGTAAATAAGGAAACTTATAAACATCATAAAGAAACTAGGATTCCGGTACATTATACAAAATGGCGTAACTATTTGGGGTGGAGCTGGAAAAACGATTATGAAATATGAATAATACCTTGAAAGCTGTTATTAAAGATCTCTTAAAAAATACATTTTTCTACCCTATTGACTCCCTATCCAAAGAGTTTCAAGTTCTACGTGTCCGCCTACTATTAGTGTCAATGCATACCTACCCATACACAAAAATTTATAAATCCGTCCTGACTATCACTCATTGACTTCCAAACGTGTCTTTCACATCCCGCTTCAACTATAGACATCTCTCCTAACAAGACGCTGTCCTACACACTTTTGCATATAACAAGGTCACCATTAGTTTGCCTTTTGACCCCAAAGAACTCTCCCTCTTCTCATGCAAAAATGTTGTCAAACAGTGGCTATTAGGTCTTTCGTACGATGAATCGGAAAACACCCATCACACATCTACACACTACACGAGCACACACTCACACCCACACCTCACTATGGCTCTCTAACATCTTATTTTTAATTGCTTAAAATTGTATTCTTGATTGCTTAACATTTTATTTTTATTGTTTAACATTTTTAATATTGTGCTTTGTTAAGTGCAAATTTAGCTTAATTTTTGTTTATATTATAATTTATGATTCAGTTTCACTTTCATAAATATCTCAATATTAATTTAATTTTATATTAACGTTTGCAATTATCTACTCTCACATAAACTCCAGTGGTAAATAGCATTATGTATCACAAGGTCTCCTCTCTGGTCCCCAAGATGCAGGCGCCGCCTAGTTTTGAGATCAAAATGAAATCACTAACAGTTACAGACCAACATTTATTTATTTATTTATTTATTTAAACTTTTCGAACCCAAAGAGGTACAAAGGCGGACTTAATGCCTTAGGCATTCTCTACCAGTCAACCAAGGGTGGTGAAGAGATAAGATGGCAGGTGCTTAAGTTGAAGGGGACGATAATGGAAGAAAAATAACTTTAAAAAAATAATATAACTTGTGAAGTGTGATGTAAAATAGATATTGTGTAACTTATAATACACATACATACATATTAAAAAAGTATATACTTACAATACATATATATATATATATATATATATAAATTTTATGGTGAAAGGTGTTGAGCCGACTCTACGCTATTTGTTACGAAAATAACTCTGCAATTTCCGCTTAAATGCATACCGACTGGTGGCCGTCCTGATATCAAGAGGAAGCGCATTCCAAAGAAGAATGGACTGAATATGAAAGGAAGAATGAACAAAGTCAGAAGTATGAGAAGGACAAAGCAGGAGAAGATTGTTGGAAGAACGCAGTTCCTTAGCGTGAGATGAACATAGATATTGGAAGTGAGACATAAGATAAGAAGGAGGAGTGGGAGAGTTGAGAAGAGAGAAAAGTGTAGTCAAAGCGCGCAAACTTCTTCTTTGGCGAATGGACATCCATTTGAGCTCAGACCTATAGCTCGACACATGGTCATATTTTCTGATGTTGAATATGAACCGGATACAATTGTTGAGCAATCTGTCGAGCTTATCCAAAAAAACCGCAAATTCAAGTCAAAGTAGCACACGTCACCATAGTCGACGATAGGGAAAATCAAAGTCTGCACGAGCATGGTTTTCGTCTTACCGGGTAAAAAGTTTCTCAGACGATACAGGGAACGCAGAGTACCGTTGACCCTTTGGCTAACACTAGAGACCTGGCGTTGCCAGCTCAGTGTCGAGTCAATTATAAGAGTTGAGTTAACGTTGAGTTAACATTGAGTTAATTATAAGGTAATAATTGTAACTGTACGATCAAACAGATTAGTGGTTTGTCAAAAGCATTCGCTGCGGGTCGATCATTTATCAGTGTTCAATACACAAGTTGAATTTAAATCAGTTTTATCATTCAAATGTTTCCTTCCATGTACATTTTTGGTCCTAAGAGCCGGATGTCGCGTGTATACATTACAGTGTAGCAATCAAGTACTGTAAAGTGTTTCACTAGTGACGTCATGTGAAACAGCAGTGAGGGTGTTTGTACTGCCAGCAATAGTGCAGTCCACAGCAGCAGCAGCAGAAATAAGCAGGGGTCAATAGGGATCCGCATTTGGTGAGCAACAAAGCTCCCGTTTAGAAAATCAAGTAAGATTGTTCGAGTATGATTTTCGTTTACTATCAAAACATGTCGTCAATGGAGGACGTTCTTGCTCAACACCAGCTACTACTCAATCAGATAGAGCAAGTTTACATGAACGTCAGAAAGGATGGCTCCGATCGCAAAACCTCGGACTACATACGCCGAAGGTTAGGGCATTTGGATACATGCTGGCAAGAGTATCAATCAAATTATGTTAGAAAAAAAAAAGAATATGCCAGATCGCATACCTGCTGTCATTTCTGTGGGAACTACAGGCCCCAAAGCCTACAACACTAAAGTGCCCATGGGACCTGCAGTGCCCAAAAGTATAAATCCCGAAGTCACTCCAAATAATAACATTCTCAATGTTTATCTTTACGACCGATTGTATGAATAAAAAAAGCATCTATTAAAACGGAACTAACACATTTCAAAGCGTTTGTTCATAGGCATCATAAAAAAACATCAAGTGTTAGCAAAATACTCAGAACGAAACCCATAAATCTCCTCTGTTTACGTGTTTACGTAATGGGTCGCCGCCGCGTCGCGCGCGCGCTTGACGTTATGCGTCGGGCCGGGTTAGGGGTTTTTATTGCACTCTGGGCACGGAAGCGGATTACTTCACATCGAAACAATTTGACACTGTGAAGGAGAGGTATGAGAAAATCAGAGCAATTATTCAGAGTCATCAGCCAACAGAAGAATGACCGTCAACACCGCTTCTAAACCCTGCTACTCCTCTAGCTACCTCAAGCGACGTACCGCAACCTTTATCAAGCCGCAAGGCAGATGAGATAATGAGGAAACAGATGAGCAATTTCAAGGCATGCATGCAGGCATCAACATGAATGCTGTAGCATTCATTCATCTGTTAAGTACGATAAAGTCTCACTGGGCTAAGATTGAAACTCAGCATTTGGACTTAGATAGTGAACTGGGAGACCAAAATCAAGAGTATCATCGTATGTACCTAAGATACGAAAGCACATTTAACGATCAAAGCAATCAACAAGAAAATGTCGTTGTTTCACACAGAGAGCACACTACGCCAAAAACTGGAATGCCTACATTCAGTGGCAGTTACCATCAGTGGCACTAAGCCAAAAATTTGAATAACTACATTCAGTGGCAGTAACCATCAGTGGACATCTTTTAAGGATCTCTTCACAGACGCAGTTCATAGCAACCCGTCAGTATCTGGGGCTCAGAAGATGCAGTTCCTCAAGTCAAAAGTGAAGGGTGAAGCAGAGCGTATCACATAACATCTTCCGATCCGCTCAGACAACTATATCATTGGTTGGGACATTTTGAGCCATCGTTATGACAGCAAGAGGATGAAATTCACATCGCATATTAAAATTTTATTAAATATGCCAATTTCATAGCAAGCATCAAATAATCATATCAAAGTATTCATGACACTGTACTTGAAACCACGCGTTGCCAAAAATGTTATAGGGGTATGTGCTACTGAATTACCAAAAGAAAACCTGTTAATTATAACCATGTATTGGAATAAAAGACAAGAAGAAATATTCTATCAACAAATACAAAAATACTAAGATATGTAAACATTAAATACCCTAAGGTTAATGTTATTATAGGAGGTGATTTTAATATAAATATCCAATCTGATAACTTAATATTGACCCAATTTTTAAACCTTATGCAAGAATTTAGATTCAAACAACACATAAAAACCCTGACACGCATAACACCCACTACAAAAACATGTTTAGATCTCATATTTACCAACTTCAAATATAAAGATATGTAGACCAATAACGGCTGATAAAAATGTCAATGAAAACTATGAAGCTTTTAACGAAATTCTAATTAGCATCCTAAATCAATGTATGCCATTACAAAAATATAAAAACAAATAACAATAAATACTGGCTCTCAAAAGGTATGTCGAATTCGGCCCAGACATCAGTAAGACTCAGGTATGACAATACATTTTCAATTTAACAATCATTTAATAAGTATCTTGAATCTAGAAGTATAGAAAAATAATTAAATCAATTAAATAACTAATAACAATAGTGAGGGCGGTCACATAGGGCAGTACTGACTGTCAGGGACAGTGGTCCAAGCACCCACCGCAATAAGGACAGTACTAATTGTCAGAGACAGCGTTCCCTGTCCAATAACCGGGCAGTTCTGACTGTCGAGAGACAGTGGTCCGTGCACCAAGACGAATCCGTTCGAAATGCGTGCCGATTGTTTGGTTGTTTGTTTGGCATTTCGCAGGTCAACCTATGAGGTTGTCGTCTGCTTAAACGGGGTTACCTGTGGTTGCCCTAATAAATTAAGACCTCCAGCCAGGACTTAAACTTAAAGACTAACTTAAAACTAAGCGACTACACGCTAAGGGTGTGCCCCTGTGGGGTACGAACCTCGGCTTAGGGCGTCGCTGGAAGAGGGCAGCAATGCACTAGCCGGATCAGGATTGATATTTTTTTGGGACGAATTTAAAGCCACGGGCTCAGCGGCGTGAGCTGGCTCGAGCAAGGGTCGGGAGGGGCGTGGATTTGGGCTTCACGGCGGGCGTCGGTGGCGAGGTTGGTAGGACGGCGATCGGGTTTTGGGCTTATGTAGGGTGCTGGTGGCCTAACTACTCTCCTGGAGGAGGGTAGTGGCGTCATCCGGGGCGATTAAGGTATGCCTTGGTCGGCGAATACTGCTAATGCGGGAGGGAGTATAGCGGGTGGCCGCTGAAATCAGGGGGTTTGAATGTTTGATGCCACAGTCGAAGAATCGCTTAGATAAGCGTTTCATGAACTGGTTTATGGTTGGCATTTTAAGGTCGACGTGAAGATCTATATTTCGGACATAGTAACGGGCACCCGTAACCCTTCTGAGGAACCGGTTCTGGAGGGTCTGCATCTTATGGAGATGACGTGGGTGAGCGTGCGCAAATACGCTGGCATAGGTCATGATGGGATGGATGACTGCGGTATAGAGGCGCAGTTTGCATTTTAACGACAGTTTGCTTCGGGCTGTCAGTATAAACTGGAGTCTACTAAGAGCGAATGAGGCGCGATCGCGAACCGCCTTGAAATGTTCCTTAAAGGTAAGGTTCTGATCTAGGATCACGCCTAGGTCCTTGGCTTGCATTTCCCAAGGGATCGGCTTGCCGTACATAGGGCTGGGAAAGGGGGAAGGGGAATCGACGACGTCTCGAGAAGAGAACCGCTTGACTTTTATCGGGGTTTGTCTTGACCTCGATTCTCCATTTACGGAACCAAGCGCCTAAAATGTTTGCGGAGGTTTGGAGAGTACGAGCTATAGCTTTGGGACAGTGACCGGTATAATAAACGGCAGTGTCGTCGGCGAAGAGAGCCAACTGAGCCTTTTTACATTTTGGGATATCGCTGGTGAATAGCGTGAAGACAAGGGGAGATAATACGGAACCCTTAGCGACACCGGCGCAAATAGGGTGAGGGGACGAGAGTGCACCCTCTATGCTAAAGCGGAAGGTGCGATTCGACAAAAAGTCTCATATGATGAGCACGATACGATCTGGCACTCCAAGTTGGCAGAGCTTGTATATCAAGCCCTTGTGCTAGACTTTGTCGAAGGCTTTCGCTATGTCGAAGAATAGGACACCCGTCGTCGCGTTACGCTGTAGACCTGCACACAAGTGCTCGATACGATGGACCTGGTGCGTACCCGAGTGTTGGCTTCGGAAACCAAACTGCTCGATGGGAATGAGGCTCTTTGCTTCGGCATAGTCTTTGAGACGCCTATGAATAAGTCTCGTATATCTTGTAGATTTTGCAGAGAACATTGAGTAAGCTAATAGGGACGTGCAGATTGAACAGCGTAGCTCCTATTTTAGGCGATCGCTTGGTAGCGAAACGTCACAATATTTTATTAGATTGGATTCAAGTTTTTTAAGCCAAATGATAGAGTGAATGATTTCGTCTGGTGCACGTTCCACTAGCGCCATCTGGTCGCCGTCTCTCGCAGCTGCTAATCAATATGGCTGCCGTCAGGTATAAAAATTTGTAACAAAAATAAAAGACTACTCAAAATTCTAATCACCAAATCAAAAAACCCTATATTAACAAAATATTACCAGAATTATGAAAAATTATAAAAGAAAACTGTGGTGACAGCAAAAAAACAACATTTTAAGAATGAAATAATAAAATCAAGCAATTAGGTTACAACAATATCTGGAATAATAAATGAATGAACAAACAATATAGTTAGACGCGAAAAACAGAATGTAACTCTACAAACAAACAATAATAATACGACTTCAGAGCCCAAAGAGGTAGCTAACATCTTTAATAATTTATTTGCTTCTATTGGGAAAACTAGTACGAACCCATCTGGCAATAAACCAAAAGGAACACCTGCCATGTCCAAAACAGAGATTTCGATATTTCTGAATCCAGCAGATCCCTACGAGGTGAAAGCAATAATAAAACTTGAAAAATAAGTCAAGCTATGGCATTGATGAACTTCCTCCTACATTACTGAGACAATGTGCAGATGAGTTAACTCTTCCATTCTATAAACTTTTAAATCAATCTTTCGAGGAAGGTGTTTTTCCAAACCTCTTGACAAAGGCCCTTATAGAGCAACTACAAAAAAAAATGACCAATGAAATGAAATGAAAAATGCAACAACGGACCCAAATATGCAATAGGAATATTGCTGGATATGACGAAAGCTTACGATAAAGTACAATTTAACATCTTATTAAACAAACTTTATGGCATAGTGATACGTGGTAAATGTCACGAATGGTTCACATCGCCAAGTCGAGCGCGAAGCAAACACTGCCGTACCATTCTTTACTGGAACCATATCGCCGCATTTTCAGGCCCCTATTTGGAACCTCTGGATAAGACCAGAACGCAGAAATTTTCGTCATCCAGTAAGCTATAATCACATACTTAAAATCCAAAATGTTGGATTGGACACACAACATGAACTACTAAATACACAATAAGTAAATTAGGTATAAAATGTTACTAATTGGTTCTGTAAGTTGTCTGAAATTGTGATCCACGTAAACCTTATCTCTGTATTAATAATTTGTTATCTATAAATATGATCTCTTTATATAATAAGTGTACGTAAAAATTAAAATAAATAGAATTACAAATATTAGAATTATATAAGGTTATTGTTACTGCCTTTTTAAATTAATGTATAATTCAGTTTTATTAAATAATGTATAACTCTTAGCTCTAAGGCTTTTGTTAACATCTTCTTACTTTGTGGAACGAAAATAAATAAAACATGAAATATGAATATGCAACGAATTTCACAACACATTGCATCATGAATCATATTTTTTTTTCAAAATATGGAGGTAATTCGACGCCTTCTACAAAGCAAAACAACTCACAAAAAAAACTCAAATCATTTATTTCAAATAAATAGGCACTTTTGGATTGTCAAGGTAGTTCGGTCAGAAAAATGAAGTTAGTTGCCCATTCCTAAGCGAAGTAGGTATCTATGGAGAAGAACGGGCAAGAAACTTCACGGACACACTTTTAAATTTTGATTTAAAAGTGTGTTATGGTTACATTATATTGGTTACATCATTCATGTTAAAATTATGCATGTGAAAACGATGCAGAACGTTAAAAGTGTCCGAAATATAAAGTTGATAATGTGACTGTCTGTCACTTATTCCTATTTAATAACAAAATATTATATTTATTCTAAAACCATGCACGTGGTTCGGCCCACTTTACGAAACACATTAAATCTTAATTTTATGGTCTGACAGCTTGACGCGTTACCCTAATAAATAACAAGATATCCTATTTCTTTGCACTTATTGGCCTCTCAGAAATGCATTACATTTCTATTTTATGGCCACTTATGGCAGCCGTCGTCGTTCGAAAGAAATGTTAAGACAATCGAAATCCATAATCCTTTAGAAATTCTGAGAACGAGAAAATTAAAGCGAGGACGCGTTATTGCAGCCATCTGTGAATCGTAAACCCGGGGCGCAATTGAGAAACAATTAAGAAATAGCAAAATGTGTTATAAGTCGAAGTTTACAAAAATAGTGTGGGAAAGGACTAAACGCCGATTTTGGATAGTTGGCGGGGGTGTTGAGGAAGGACAGTTGGTCTTAGGACATGACAGGGTTCGGTCGTTATAGTCTCAAGAGGGAAGGCTAGTTAAGTGAGGAGGTTGGTGAGTGTTGTGAGCTAGGAGGAGCTGTGTTCGAGGTGAAGTTGGTACTACGTGCGGCATTTCGTGAGTAGTAATCTAATTCCCTACAAAGATATCATTGGTAAGTGTTAAACTCTTTACTAATAATGTGTCTTTTCCATTGTATTGTTCTCGTAGGCTGATTTGTTTTATGATTTGTAGGTTACATTTAGATAATATCGCTGCAGAGCTATTAATAATCATTTAGTCCAGCATAGCGACATTGCGCTATGAATTAACTCTATTTTCTATTGTATTACGTGTCCATCTCCTAATCCATACCCTGACAGATATTTGTCATTTGCGTTTGATTATAGGGAAACGGAGAAGGTCTTCCACTTTATTTGACACTGAGCACTGACGCTCGACTTTTGACGACTTTGACCTGTAACATGCGCAACCACATACGGAAGGCAGAACCGTAACTACTCTCAGTTCATTTAAAACAACATATGCTATAAAGTCGATCTAAATCGGCATTATAAAACAATCAAACGTTAGTGATAATTACTGCTTCCAAAAAGGTTTGGCCACACAACTCTTTACGAAAAGCTCGTTGTAAGCACGTCTCCGGGAGAGGGGGTAAGCTTTACACACTTCTCCAAACTGGATTGGTAGTCGTTCTAAGAACGCTAGGGACCGTGTCTCGATAAAACCTACACCCGGCCATAAGGTACGCCAATTTCTAAATCGACACTATTTATCGAAACACATCAATTTGGACGCTTTGCCGCTGACAGCCGCACTGTACCCTCGAAATGGGGAAGATTAACGAGATGTGAGGTGACGAAATAACCACCGAGTACGATCGCATTGAGTTTTGCTACAGACTGAGTCTACGGTACGCTTGTGCGATATTTTCTGTTATTATAGAAATGGGGCTAAGCTGCCGTAAAGATGATATTAACATTAGCACGCGTTTAGAATTTTATACTCAATACTTGTCTCACTCAATGGCAGTTGGGCTTCAAAGTGCACTGTCTCTAGGATTGAGTAAGACATTTATATAGTGCTTAGGAAACATGTTCTGCTAAAGTCGTATATTGTCCTCAGAGGTTTTATGCGTTAGGTTTAGTAGAACACGTACAATGAGACAAACGTTGTAAAACGGTTCCGCGTCTCACTGAAATGGGTACATCATACACAGGTACATTAACGTAGCTATTATTGATTGATTAAAGCGCAAGCGTAACGATTCCCTTACCTCTTCACATTATGAAGATTCTATTACAGGTATTATTAGCGCTACCTGCGAGAAGGGAGAGAGACCGCGGTAGGGAGCGGTCGGTGTAAGGCTAGGCTAAGGAAGTTAGGAGAATTATTGAGTGCCAGAGGCCTTGTCCAAGTGGGCTGTTGTAGGAGAACGAGTTAATATTAAATAAGTAAAATATAGTTGTGTTGAAGCACATTATTTAGTTTATTATTATTCTATAATCTAGTTTTTAACGTAGTATGTGTTAGTGTTTGTAGGTGAGACTGGGTGAGCCTTTAGTTATTATAGTTATCCTAGGCTGATGGAGTTGGGGTGCAGTTGAAGAGCCTCCTCGTGGCGCATCCTGGGCAACGTCAGCTCCAATCGCCCACCGGTTCTGGTGGACAATTGGGGCGGTACCGACTGCTCAGCAGTCGGAGAATCCGCCACGCATCCGGTTTCGGATGCGTCATGCCCCTCGTATTCTGGGGGGGGCAACAACTGTCTCGAGAGAGGAAGAACCCGGTCGCAGTCATTCGGGGACCCACTAAACGATGATTTGGCGGGCCCTCGAGGGGCTGCCGCCGGTCACCAGCGAGAAACGGAGCTTCTTTTGAAGCTCCCGCGCGTGGTGATTGAACCACTTGCCACCATTGATGGCAACCAGAGCCGAGGAGGCTCCGGTCCCTCTGGGGACCACAGTAGGTCCGATCCGGATCTGAGCAGGCGCGGCAAGGCGAAGAGGCGGCAGACGGAGGAAGAAATCCTGCCGGCACCAAAGGCGCCCAAGGTGACGAGTGGTCGGGGTCGTGCGGCTGCAAAGCCGGGGCGTGACCCATCGGGCCGCTTCACGAGCCCTGCTACGCCGGTCCCATCGCAGGCCTCATCGCCGGCTCCGTCGCCGGCTCGGTCGCCGGCTCCGTCGCCAGCTCCGTCGGAGAGCGCGGGGAGCGACGCCGAACTGGGGAGGGAGGACCTCGCGAGCATAGGCTTAGGCCTATGCTCCAACAGGGCGGAGGCAAATGCTGTCAAGAGGGCGCAGCGGAAGGCTGCCGCAGCCGACGTGGTGGCAGAAATGGCCAGTCGGAATAGAGAGCGACGCGCTGCCCGGATGGCAGCCGGAGGGAGCGTTTCCGGGGTAGCGCTCAGTAGCCAGGTGCTGGACGGCGTGGGGGTCGTCATGACGGTTGCCACCAAGTCCGGCAACCTGAGGGGGACCTACATTCGTGCCCTAAAGGAGGCGGTGGACGGGATCAAGGAGGCGGTCGAGCTCCTCGTGAACCGCACCAGCACGGAGGAGACGGCGAGGCTCTGGGAGGAGAATGGCCGTCTCCGATCCAAGCTCGAGGAGCTCGAGCGGCAGTTTGCTGCCCAGAGGGCGGCTCCCACTGCCGTCGGTGTCTCTCCTGTCACGATTCCGCCGGCGGTCCGGCCGCCGCCTGCGCATGCGGATGCGGAGATCGAAAAGATCGCCCGCATCTGCATGATGCAGTGCGGCGGAATGGTAAACGCCCGGTTGGAGGCGCTGGAGTCGCGACTCCTACCAGCCGCGACCCTCCGACCCCCGCTTGCGGCGGATAGGAGGAGAGCGGAGGAGGCCGCCGACCGGACGAACTCCGCTCTGGGGGGCAGAAAGCCCGCGCAGGGGCCCAAAAAAAAGCCCACGCAGGGGCCCAGGAAGCCCGACGGGGCTTCGCCCACACCACCTCCGGCGACCGCGCCTACCGCGCCTCAGGCGACCGCACCACCTCCCACCTCACCTCCCGCCCAGGATGCCGAGGGGTGGACGACGGTGGGGAAGAAAAAAAAGAAAAAGAAGAAGAAGAAGAGCGGAAAGAACGCCGACGGAACACCGGCACCGGCCAAGACGCCTAAAAAGAAGTCGCGAGGACGGCGGAGGGCCCCACGCTCTGCGGCTGGGGTGATCACACTGCAGTCCGGAGCCGCTGAGAGGGGCGTCACCTACGCGGCAGTCCTCCGAGAGGCTAAGAGCAATTGATGAACAGATGAGGCCGGCGGTTACGGGGGCGCGGCTGCTCGAGGTGTCCGGTGCCTCTAGCCGCGAAAGGGCGGACGTTCTGGCCGCAAAGTTGAGGGAGGTCCTCAGCCCGGAGGACGTTCGAGTTTCCAGGCCGATGAAGACCGCGGAGCTGCGAGTCAACGGCCTGGATGACTCGACGACCCCGGTTGAGGTCGTGGAGGCCATCGCCCGTGTCGGTGGATGCCCGCCCGACGACGTGCGGGCGGGTGAAATCCGCGCCGACGCCTCCGGGCTCGGCTCGATTTGGGTGAGGTGCCCGGTGGCGGCAGCGAACAAGGTGGCCGCGCTGGGCGTCTGTTGGTGGGGTGGGTTGCAGCAAGAGTCAAACTGCTGCAGCCCAGGGCCATGCGGTGCTACCGGTGCCTGGACGTCGGGCACGTCAGGTGCCGATGTACCGCCGAAACGGACCGCAGCGATGAATGTTATCGCTGCGGCCAGCCCGGCCACAAGGCGGCCCAGTGCTCCGCGGCGCAAACTGCAGCCTCTGCACAGCTGCAGGGAGGCCCGCCGGGCACAGATGGGGGGCGAAAATTTGTGGCGTGCCCGCCAACAGAAGGAGGGGAAGGGGCCAGAAGGGCTCCTCTTCAGCCGACTCCCGGCCTGAGAATACTGCAGGGGGGGGGATGGACTGCGCATAAATGGCGCTGTTCCGTCTCCTCCAGGGCAACATCAACCACTCTGCCAGATCTCAGGATCTCTTGCTCCAGAGCATGGCAGAGTGGTCGATTCACGTGGCCGTGGTCGCCGAGCCGTACTGGGTCCCGCCCAGGGATAACTGGGTGGGAGATCTGGATGGTTTGGTGGCCATCATTGGCGGGGCTCTCGTCAGCCCGTCTCGGGGGCACGGCAGGGTAGCCGCCCTCGCAGATGGCGTTGGCGTCGTTGGGGCGTATTTTTCGCCCAACAAGAGTCTCGCCGACTTCGAGAGGTTCCTTGTCGAGTTGGGTGCCGTCGTGGGCCAGCTCCATCCTCGCCCGGTGCTGTTGCTCGGGGATCTCAACGCCAAGTCTGCGGCGTGGGGATCCCCGGTGACCGATGCTAAGGGTGAGGCATTGGAGGAGTGGGCGATCACGACTGGCCTGGTCGTCCTGAACCGGGGCTCGGTCTACATGTGCGTGCGGCAGCGGGGCGGGTCCATAGTGGACGTGTCGTTCGCAAGCCCTGCTGTCGCGAGCCGTGTCCGCGACTGGCGTGTCGCCGCGGAGGTGGAGACGTTGTCGGATCACCGATATATCCGATTCGACGTCTCCGCCCAGACCGCTGGCGGCCGCAGGACATCAGTCCCGCGTTCGGACGGCCCGCGCTGGGCGCGTAAGCGCATCGACAGGGAGCTTCTCGAGGAGGCAGCCATTGCTCAGGCCTGGTTCCGGGGGTCGGCAACGACCGGACCCGACGACGTCGAGCTGGAGGCGCTGTGGTTCCGCGGGGCAATGACGCAGATATGCGACGCGTCCATGCCCCGCAGGGTACAAGGCGCCAGGTGTACTGGTGGTCCGCCGAGATCGCGCAGCTGCGCGTCGCATGCGTGGCGGTGAGACGCCGGTACACCCGCTACCGGAGGAGACGTCGTCGGGTACCCGAGGAGGAGGCCGCGCTGTACGAGGTGTACCGCGCGGCAAAGCAGATTCTGTGGCTGGCCATCGACGAGGCGAGGACGCGATCCCGGGAGAGGATGTTGGAGACTCTGGACGGGGATCCGTGGGGGCGCCCGTATAAAGCGGTTCGAGGGCAACTTCGAGCCGCGGCGCCCCCACTTACGGAGAGTCTCCAACCCGAGCTGCTGGAGGAAGTGGTAGCAGCCCTCTTCCCGGTGAGAGCGGAGCATATTCCGCCGCCGATGGCTTTGCCCGCGGCCGCAGAGTCTGCAGAGGAGGAGGAGAACGCCATCAGCGTCCCAGAGGTGACACAGGCAGAGATGAGGGCGGCCGTGATGCGGCTCCGGGCCAAGAACGTGGCTCCGTGGCCCGACGGGATTCACGGCCTTGCTTTGGCCCTCGCTCTGAGGGAGTTGGAGCCCCAACTGAGAGGACTCTACACAGCGTGCCTTGAGCGGGGCCAGTTTCCCAGTCTGTGGAAGATTGGACGTCTGGTCCTGCTCAGGAAGGCGGGGCGCCCTGCCGACTCGCCGTCTGCGTACCGGCCCATAGTGCTGCTCGACGAGGTGGGCAAGCTGTTCGAGCGCATACTCGCAGCCCGCCTCGTCGGCCACTTGTGCAGAGAGGGGCCGGACCTGGACGAGAGCCAGTTCGGCTTTCGGCATGGGCGCTCTACCATCCACGCTGTGTCGAGGGTGAGAGTCCTGGCGGAGGAAACAGTGTCCCGGGGCGGGGTGGTGGTGGCGGTGTCCTTGGACATCTCCAACGCCTTCAACACCCTGCCCTGGAGCTGCATACGGGAGGCACTGCGTTATCATCGGGTGCCTCTCTACCTCCGCCGCATCGTTGGGGCTTATCTGGCGGGGAGGTGTGTCACCTACATGGGACGTGATGGCGGAAACCAGCGCCAAGTGTCGTGCGGTGTTCCACAGGGATCGGTAGTGGGACCGCTCCTGTGGAACATCGGGTACGACTGGGTGCTGAGGGGCGAGCTCCCGCCGGGTGCGGACCTGACGTGTTACGCGGACGACACGCTGGTTACGGCCCGGGGGAGTTCGCACAGGGAGGCAGCGTTGCTCGCGACGGCGGCGGTCTCACTGACGGTGAGCCACATACGGCGCCTCGAACTGGAGGTGGCCCTCAGCAAGTCGGAGGCCATCGAGTTTCATGGCCCCCGGCGGGCGCCGCCGGCCGGATCACACATTGTGGTCGGGGGGGTCCGGATCGCTGTCGAGCCCACCATGAAATATCTGGGATTGGTGCTCGACAGCCGGTGGGACTTCGGACCGCACTTCCGGCGGCTGGCGCCCAAGTTGTTGGGCGCGGCCGGGTCGCTGGCAACGCTGCTTCCCAATCTGGGGGGCCCGAGCGCCGCCTGTAGGCGGCTCTATATGGGGATCGTGCGATCCAGGGCGCTCTACGGAGCGCCGATCTGGGCGTCTGACCTGACGGCCGGCAGCATAGCTGTCCTGCGCAAGCCGCAGCGGGCGATGGCCGTCAGAGTCATTCGGGGGTATCGCACGATCTCCTTCGAGGCGGGTTGTGCACTGGCCGGATCACCGCCCTGGGACCTGGAGGCGAAGGTGCTCGCGTCACTGTACCAGTGGCGCGAGGCAGCGCGGGAGCGGGGCGAGCGACCGATGCAGCAACAAATCGAGCAGCATCGGTTGCAGCTCCGCGAAGTCCTGGTGGCGGAATGGCGGGTGAGGCTGTCACGCCCTACCGCCGGCCTCAGCACCATCGAGGCGATCCGGCCAGTGCTCGACTGCTGGCTCGGGAGAAGGCACGGCTCCCTGACGTTTCGGGCGACGCAGGTGCTCTCGGGGCATGGTTGCTTCGGGAAGTACCTGTGTCGCATTAACAGGGAGCCGGACGCCCGGTGTCACCACTGCGTCGACTGCCGGGAGGACACGGCGCGGCACACGCTGGCAGAGTGTGCCGCTTGGGAGGAGCCGCGCCGTGCCCTCATCACCGAAGTAGGCAACGACCTGTCGCTGCCGGCCGTCGTGAACGCGATGGTCGGCGGCGCAGAGTCCTGGGACGCAGTGGTCTCCTTTTGCGAAACGGTCATCTCGCAGAAGGAGGCTGCGGAAAGGGAGAGAGAGATCTCGACTCTCGACCCGGCCCGCAGCAGACGCACCGGGCGTCGGAGGAGGGCGGACAACGCCCTCTTCCGGCCCCCCTAAATGGGTCCAGGGACGACGGATTCGGGGACATCCGTCGCCCCCCAACATCAGGACCCGAGAAGGCGGCGCGCGTAGTGTTCCGCGTGCGCCGCTCACAGACGTTGCGGGGGGAGTACACCTCACTCCTCCCGCCCGAGACGGGGCCCGCGCAAGCGGGCCGGCACCAGCCGGGGTTGTGGAAGAATAATGTGTTCCCGCGACCCCGGCGTAGGTGTGAGATGGAACACCGGGGTGTTTTTTTGTCAGTAAGAGTCTGACAGACCCCTCCGCCCGCCCCAGGGCGGAGGACATCCATGAGGATTTTCCACCCCGGGAACAAAAAAAAAAAAAAAGGCTGATGGAGTTGATAGTCATTATAACTAATCAGACAGACACGTGTTGCTGGGGAGTTTGTTGCGCCACTTCTTCTCCCCAGCATAAGCACTAGGAAGTGGTGACGGGTGGGCTCTTTGGGGCTGTCTATAGACTATCAAGAGAGTTGATTCACAACACTATTAATTATGCTTGAGTTTGCTTATCTACTCTCATAACTAGTAATTCTAGAATGTCGTATTCGTTGCCTAGGGCCGATACTATAACTCTAAACTCTATTTAATAATGATCCTTGATTCTCTACTTCTCAACTAAAATTATCGAATAATTCAAAGAATATTATATTCTTTATCTTAGACTAATAACTCGGTCAGACTGACATGAGCACGTGTCTTGCAAATATGCTTGTTGTGTAAAGAGTGAACTTCCAGGGGTTTGGGTGACCACAACTATCTCATATCCAGTCTAAGGACTGATAGGGACGCAATGCCGCTAGAACTAGCCGCTTCGTTGCTAGACAAGGACAGTCGCACGGTTGCCGCAGGAAAAGCCGTCACGTTTATCAGTTCGAGAGAACTGCTAGGGGCCATGACTCCAAAAGAGCATGATGTCGACGCTATGCCACTGTAAAGCCGCTTGCGTCACTTTATGGAAGTGTATCTCTGAGTACTCCGAGTGTAGATGCGAGGTATTGTGTGAGTTACGAATGATCAAATACCTATTACGCGCTAGCGTTTGGGTTACTCACAAGTTTATATAATAATTTACTCTGCATCCCTCGATTATTTAGCTTTCTAAAATCACTTCCAATATATTTCATAACTATGAATTCCCAAGTATCGTCTAATATTGATACACTGGTTCCTTGCCTCATTAATAATATCAAGGCATTTGGCTTCTATAAATTTGGGAATTCACTTCTAGTTAGTTCAAGGAGTGCGGCCTTTTCCTCTTCGGTGGAAACCGACCTTAATGCTAGTATTAACATAATTAGGAAAAACGAATTTATCAGCCTAGGGTAATTTAGGTACTGTCACAATAACAATTTTTTTTAAAAATATACGCCGTGGCAGCTAAGACATGACCAGTCCTTATTGACGGCGCCCGTTCACGAACATGACACCTTTATTAGCACCATTCAACTCAACCATGAATGGAGCCAAATGATGCCAACACACACGCCACTATCAGCGAAACATTAGAGTGACCATCACATGCTGTCAGCCTTTTTAGCAGGGCACATTCAAGTCAATGAAAGACGTTCCCAGTAAAAGCATTATAGTACGGATATAGTACTCACACTTGTGTACAACATCCGTTAGAATCAGGAACGTGCAAATCAAGGAAACACGCACGTGACATAACAAAATATGATGCAAGGAACTTTGCTTTCAACTGCACTGCTAAAGTTCAGAAAGCAGATGGGACATATCTGATCTTGCGGGCTCTTAATGATCAGGGCTCACAAATGTCTCTTATCACAGAGAACGCTGCTCAGCAATTAGGATTGCAGCGATCCAGGTGTGACGGCATAACCACAAGCATAGGGCAAACAGAAAACAGTTGCAAAGGAATGATGAATCTCAACTGTATTTCAAGCTCAAGTATCAAACTACATCAATTTAGTATCGAAGTTTACATCAAGAGTAACTTAACAAAATCCATCCCATCCATCCAAACAAATGCCATCATACTCTTTCCCTAAAATAGCATGGCCATTTCTGGAAAATATAGAATTAGCAGAGCCTGAGTATAACATCAGCCGACCCACAGACATCTTGTTGGGTGCCGACGTTTATTCGAACATTCTTTTAGCGGGCATGTGCAGATTAAGCGAATCACTTCCACTTGTTCAATAAACTCATCTGGGTTGGATACTGTGTGGAAATTTGAAAACAGAATTAATGTGCAACGTCGTTCAATTTGATTTAGACAGATTTCAGCAATTCTGGGAGATAGAAGAAGCTACAGAAGAAAAATCTTTATTATCAGAAGATCAAAAGTGCATTCAATACTACAAAGCAACAAAAAATCGTTTCGACGACGGAAAATACGAAGTAAGACTTCCACTCGTACCACAATTGAAGGAGAAATTGGGGCAGTCCAAAAATAAGGCTGTTGTTCAATTCATATATTTGGAAAATAAATTACATAAAAACAACTCTTTAATCAACGCATATAAGTCATTCATTACCGAATACAAAAACTTAGGTCACATGAAACCTTCACCTTGCAATCAGATACCGGAATGGTTCTTACTGCATCATTGCGTATTGCGCGAAGATAGTATATAGATAGGCCATTCTCCGGCGGGCGGCGAGTATGGCGAGATGTAGCAGTCACGCCATTGGTAAAGGAGATATCACGTCATGGTGAAGGGCCGCTATTGGCAGCAGCTGCAGATTATAGTTGGAGATATTGACAGCTACGGTTGGTACGTTCGGATATAAATACGGCGTCAACATCTTCCCGGCCGTTGAAAGCTCTAGTGCAGCTTTCAAGCATTTTTTATCTCGGAGGTTGGAAGTAACACCAGATGATTGAGAGCTCTTTTTATTGTGCCTTGAGCTGTGGCTATATCAGCTACTCTAGGTGTCTGGTCGGAGCCCATGTAGAGACGGCTAACTCTTCCCAGGCGCCAGCAGAGAGGCGGCGTGTTGGCTTCCTTTATCAGTACCAGATCGTCGATCTTGAGTTCCCGCCACTTCACTCGCCACTTGGTTCTTTGTTGGAGCTCAGCAACGTACTCGGAAGACGATCTGTTCCAGAAGTGCTGCTTGGCTTGTTCTAGGCGCTGGAACCGGTTGAGACGATTCGTGATGGAGTCCTGGTAACTTGGTGAGGGGAGCGCCGTCATTTGTCTACCGATCAAAAAGTGAGCTGGGGTAAGAGGCTGGAAATCGTTAGGGGACTGGCTCAAAGGACATAGGGGTCAGCTATTACGGCTATTTAGGGTAGCTTCTATCTGTGCAAACACAGAGGTCAATTCCTCAAATGTTAGGTGAGAGTGAATTATTGTTCTAAGCAAATGAAACTTTGCTGATTTGACTCCGGCCTCCGCAAGAAATGAGGAGCGTATACGAGAGAGAAGCGAAATTCAATGCTCCGGCTAGCAGCAAAGTCACATAGACTCACGATTAGAATGCAGAAAGTGGCCAATCTACTTGGCAGCGGCAACGAAATTACGGCCAATGTCGCAGTAAATAAGCTTGGGCACTCCTCTGCGAGCAATGAACCGTTTTAATGTTTGTATGAAAGCATCCTTGCATAGTTCACTTACCAATTCTAGATGTAGACACTTATACCTAAAGCAAACGAAAACGCATAGATAGCATTTAGTTACTTTGCATCCTCGTCCCTTGCGATCGGTTATAAGAAAGGGACCGGCAAAATCAGTGCCTACAGTACTGAACGGAAAGTCAGGTTCTACCGTATCAGTGGGTAAGTTTCCCATTATATTGGACATTGTGGTCCCCTTGAAGCGACAACAAACAAAACAGTTTCTTGCTACTTCTCTAGCGAGCTTGCGACCTCCTATTGGCCAGTAGCGCTCACGGATGGACGAGAGTAGATGCTGTGGTCCAACATGCAAAAGCTGAATGTGTTTGGATTTAAAAAGTAGTTTTGTTAAATAGTGATCAGATTTTAGAACAATAGGATGTCTTTTTTCATAGGGGTAGGCAGACGTATCAATGCGTCCTCCAACACGAATTAGACCTACATCATCTATAAACGGATTTAGTGAGCACAGGTGAGTATTAGTTTTAAGTGGTTTGCCGGATTTTAGGTCGGTTATTTCTTTTTTGAAGGATTCGAGGATTCGAGGATTCGAGGATTTAGAGGAAGGGTTTGAGCTATTTTTGTGAGAACAGCCATGGATTTTTCTAGTTCATGAACTTGTGGAGTTTCTGTTTGTTTATTTGTGGGATTTTTACAATTAAAGCTAAATCTATAGACCCAGGCATATGTTCTTTGTAGATTAAATAATTTTTTGTACTTTTCAAAATTTACTAAGGGTACTACCGTTGCATCCTCCGCCACCAAAGCGGGCAACGCTTTCCATTCAGGTAGGTCAACCACCCTTCCGGTTGAAAGAGAAGGCCATGATGATTCTGATTCCTTGAGAAAGGTAGGTCCATGCCACCATAGAACCGAATCTTTGACCTCTTGGGGTTCCACACCTCGTGAAGCAAGATCTGCGGGATTGACAGTAGTGGGAACATGACGCCAAGCGTTAAGGTCGGTCTGTTCACCTATAGCCGCTATCCGGTTAGCTACGAAGGTTTTGGTCTTATCAGGCGATTTTAGCCAACCTAACACAACACTAGAGTCAGTCCAGAAGACACAGCGCTTTAGTTCTAGTCTTAGAGCCTTTTTAACAGCGGAGCTCAATTGGGCACCTAGCAGAGCACCACAGAGCTCTAAGCGAGGGATGGTGCGGGCTTTGATGGGAGCTACACGAACCTTGGCATACAATAGATTGACATGCACGTTGCCATTTATGTCTATAGATCGAAGGTAGACACAGCATCCGTAGGCTAGCTGCGAATGGGCACGCCACAATAGCGGCGGTAAGTCCCCTCTTTGAGGAGTGGTTGGAGAGGCGCCACGGCGTCCTCACCTTCCGCCTGACACAGGTCCTCACCGGACACGGTTGTTTCGGGAGGTTCCTGTTTCGCATAAGGCGGGAGGAAACGCCCGGGTGTCACCATTGTGTGGATCGCCCGGAGGACACGGTGGAGCATACGGTGGAGGTATGCCCAGCTTGGGCGGAGCACCGCAGTGTCCTCGCGGAGGCGATTGGCGGCGGCGATCTCTCGCGTCCGGCCCTGGTCCAGGCCATGGTACGGAGCGAGAGGGAATGGCAAGCCGTCACCTCCTTCTGCGAAGCAGTAATGCTCGCGAAGGAGGAGGCGGAGCGGGTGAGGGAGAAGTCATTTGATGATTTCCCACCCAAAAAAAAAAAAAAAAGGCTAGCTGCGAAGCGTCACAAAAACAATGAAGTTCAACTTCGCATGAGTTATGTGCACATACTCGTCTTGAGACCTCAAGACACGATAGAGTGCTAAGTTGTCGACTGAATTTATTCCAAACAACTTGGATAGAGAAGGGAACGGGTTCGTCCCAATCAATTTTTTCGGACCAAAGTTTTTGCAGCAATATTAAGGTTGACGACAAAATACTTCTTTTAGTGAAGATCGTGTCAGGTGCATAGGCTAGAGGGAAGTGAATATGGTCAGTCTGAGGAGACCAACCGATACCTAGAGTACTAGAGGCATTGCTTATAATTAAATCCTCAGAATTGATAGAGTCAGAAGAAAGCAGACCAGGTAAGTTGGATCGATACTTTCTGAGTGGGAAACAGCCTTTGGCAAGTTCATCAGATACCGATCGCTGAATGTAACGGAGCTCTTCTTCTGTGTCAGCCCCAGTTAAGAGGTCGTCGCAAAAATCTCTTTGAATAATAGTTTTAATTCTAGATTCGTTACATTCCTCACCGACCTGCCAGATGCACATAGTACTAAGGAAGATTGAACTAGCGAAACCGTAAGTAACCGTGTTTAGCTTTAAAGTACGAAGATTTTCGTTATCGCGCCATAGTATGAGCTGGAGGTTGCGATCCGACTTTCTTATTTTTAATTGGCGGTACATCTTCTCTATATCTCCCGAGAGGACGTAGCGATACTGAGGGAATCGCAGAAGAATGTCAAACAATGAATCCTGAATTGGGGGGCCTACCATTTGGAGGTCATTGACCGAGAGACCGGAAGTTGTGGGTTCCGACGCATTAAATACCACTCTAAGTTTGGTTGACTCACTTTTCTCTCGCATGACTGGAAGATGAGGAAGAAAATAAGAGTTAGGGGTTTAGTCTCCGTAGACTTGGAAAGGTGGCCTAGGTAAACGTACTCATGAATGAAGTCTGAGTACATTTTCTTCAACTCGGGTTTTATTTTAAATCTAGCTTCTAGATTGAAGAACCTTTTTTTGCTATGAAGTAGGACTCTATTTACCCTACAAAAGAAATTAGTTAGAATCTTGGTAAACATTGATAAAACCGACAGCTGCAAACCTTATTTCCTTAAACATAATATTTTAACCCTCCCGAGTATTTACATTCTAGAAATATGTAAATTTTTCCGTAAGCATCAAGAGTTATACACAAAACGCGAAGACATCCAATCACAGTACACACTTAGGCACGGATCTAGGCTTAACATACCAACATCCAAGCTAAAAATGCATTCTACAAGTCCCTATGTAATTTCTATAAAAATATACAACAAACTACCAGACATAGTAAAGAAAGAAGAAAAGATTAATATATTTATAACAAAACTTAAAAATTTACTAATAAACAAATGCTGTTATTCCGTAGACGAATATTTAAATGATAAACATAAATAATAGAAAAAAAGGTATATAATTATGTTAAGGAAATTACTAATATAATAAAAAGTATATCTATTGAATATATCATTTGAGTATTGAGTATTGAGGATTCGCCCAGACAATCTAGTCCGTCCAGGTTCCAGGTTGCTTAGAACTCGCGCAGCTTCACCATACAAATAGGAGCTGAGGTAGTGGAATTTATGAATGTTTTTTATTTTAGGATTGTCATAGATCAATGAAGAGTAGAGAGTAGATCTCTTTGTACTCATGCCACTTGTAATAGGTACCATCAAATTTAGGTATATTTATAGTAGGCAATTTGAAACTTAAATTATTGAAACCATCATGTCCATGCTGAGGGCATCCATTGCTATGTGAACAGCTTGCAGTACCTTCAGGTTGTTTGGGGGGTGAGCTGTGCACTTGAATTAAGTTTTGAGCAATGGCAATGCAAGTATCAAAATCTTGCTCAACTAGATCACGAGTAATTTATTCTGCGTCTTGATTAGACTCGTTAAGTATTTGACTCTGCAACCTGTCGAATTCAATGAATAACTTTTCCATTCTTGATAACTTCATCACAAGTCTATTTATTTCAACAGCAGAAATACAGTCAAAGGTTCCCAATGAATCTAAATACATTTTAAATTTAGTTACGCGTCCCTTAATGGACCCACGCTTAGCATTTAACTCTTTAAAATTTAAATCGGTAGACATTGCGAAAAACCATCAAAGAATGAAAAGAAACAATATTGTGAAAATGTATGCGATACGCTCCTCGTTTCGTAGTCCCACGTGCAGAAGCCGGTTTCTTATCAGCGAAGCAAGCGAGCAGCAGCGCAGCGCAGGTACTCAAGACCGCAGGAAACGGCAACCGCAGGAACGAAGCGCGCGGCAGGTCGTTGACCCCGCAAGACCGATTACGCTGGAATCAACGTCAAACACAATTAAACAGCTGACTGCGATAAGCGTGCAGTGAGGGAGAGAAGAGAGTATCTTTCTAGGTATGTTACGTTACAATAGGTACATAATCTTTCAGCTAATAGATAGGCAAATGAAATAAATGATTGGGAAATTAGAATAAATAGGCGTATAAGCTGCGAAAAGATTTAGGCTCACTCGACTTGAAATAAATAATGCTACGTGCAATAGTGAAAGATTAGATCACAAAGTGAAGGCGTGAAAGGAATTTAGCTTGCAGCTTCTCTTTGAATAATTAGGCAAAATGCTTAGACCTAAAGCAAGTTCACGAGTAGTAGATAGATCGAAAATGATCACCAAGCATTGAGAGAAACGGATCCTAAGTATTAACACAGATAAAAGAGGAAAAACAAGGAAAACATGATAGGAACGGGCTTACGTTAATGATGGCAAGCAAACAAAGCAGGAATGTGTCCAGGCTCCACAGCTTTTCCTTAGATGATTAGGCGGCTTCCGGACGTAGGCACATCCAATGCGCCTCGTAGATGCGTAGGTAGTTATGCGTAGGCACGTGGCGGTTTTGTTCGTCTTCGCCACGGGAATTCCAATCCAACGGCAAGCCGCTAGTAGAATATTCCGTGTGAAGGAGACTTCCTTTCTTGAGCAATCCGCTTCGGCTTGGTGTATTTTATTGGTAAGGACCTTCGAACTCGACAAAAGATTATTGAAGTCGATCCGTGTCCTGTCACGGTCGAAACTTTTTGTTCGTTATAGGGAACAAACTATAAAAAAAATACTAGGCACGTTTATGTGACCAAGGTTTATGTGCTTTAAAATAGACACAAGACATAAAAACTGTATGGTAAAAGTTAAAGTAACAATTATAAAATAGGGAGCAGAAAATATGATGATAAGTAGGTGGCAGTCGAGCAAGTAAGTCTCGTGGCGGCCGTTCTCCGGCGGGCGGCGAGTATGGCGGGATGTAGCAGTCACGCCATTGGTGTAGGAGATATCACGTCATGGTGAAGGGCCGCTATTGGCAGCAGCTGCAGATTACAGTTGGAGATATTGACAGCTACGGTTGGTACGTTCGGATATAACTACGGCGTCAACAAGGCACTTAGTAAAACCCGACCCTTGCTCGAGCCAGCCCGCGCCGCTGAGCCTGTAGCTTTAAATTCGTCCCTAAATCAAAGAAATCCTGATCCAGCTAGTCCCTTGCTGCCCTCTTCCAGCGACGCCCTAAGCCGAGGTCCGTACCCCACAGGAGGTGCCCTTAGCGTTGTCGCTTAGTTTTAGTTAGTATTTAAGTTTAAGTCCTGGCTGGAGGCCTTAATTTATTAGGGCAACCACAGGCAAGTCCGTTTAAGCAGACGACAACCTAATAGGTTGACCTGCAAGATGCCATTCCCAAAAAAAAAAAAAAGCACTTAGTCAAAGAGGATTGGCTTGTGGTCGACACGCAAGCATCTCCTAAAAGGCACAATTATGAGAAAAACAATTAAAATAAAGATAAAAATAAAAATAAGGTGTAGGTACAGTGCGAAGTATGAAGCTAGCAGGGTAGTGTGCCTCACGGCTGCGCCAAAAAGGCCCAGTTCAGCAAAAAAATGCCAGACAACTAGTGCCTGACGCTGGTTTTCAACTGGACCTGAATTGTGAGGTAACGGATGTAAATCAGTTTTATACTGCAACGTGACGTGTGTATGCATACATATAAAAATAAAATTGTTTCAAATAATAATAGTGATGATTAAGTACATTAAGAGTAAAATGCAAAACAAAAAAAAACAAAAAAAACATACTGATAAATAAATGAGACGAAAATAGAGAAATAATTCGAAAACAAGCCGGAACAACCCAAAACCTGCTTTAAACGATGCCAGACTTCCACGCTCCAACGCATTGTATAATTAATTAATCCGTGCACTACATTGATACAACGCACAATAGGCTGCAAACAGCCGAGCGCGGCGGACTATTTACGGACACTTTGCAACTTTTTAGTGTTTTAACTCTTAGCTATGGTTGGCATCGAGATTGCCCAAATACGATGGTTATCGAACATGAATAAGTCAGCTAAACATTTTTGTGAAAGTGAAATTGGAAGTAAATAAATAAATAAACAGTTTCATTAATTCTTTATAAGATGACAGGTAGGTAACCTATCCGCATACCAACTTTTAATTTTTTATTTCTAATTTCTCGGTGTATTTCTATCGTCTTATGCTTATCTATGGGAATGACAAATCATAAACTGCACAGAGGGTCGCCCGCTGCTAGGACTTGGTGAAGGATGGGACAACTGGCGCCATCCTGACGTCATACATTTCAGTCGCGTGCAAGTAGGCCAGACACATTGGGTACGTAAAACGTGGAATAGCAATGCATACAATTGCAAATAAACGTTTATTTTAATGTGTTGACCATGGCTCCGACCATTTTTAATAAATTGCCCAAATCGTGGAAAACATTCAATATATCTGCTCTTAGAAGTAAACTAAAGAGTTTACAAACTGAAAGAGCATATTACAGTATAGCAGAGTTTATGGAAGAGGATTTATGTTTTATTGTAATTTGGAATTGAAATTTTAATGATTGTAATTCATATTTTATTGACTTATTTATATAATGACTTCTTTGAATTTTGACGAATATTACAGTACACCATGTTTCAACAAATAAAAAACTTACTTACTTACTTCATGAACTTATGTACACGGACCCCAATTTACAGTAAGACCTTCAGTCTCATAACATATTAAATGGAGACAATATGTACGTACAGTACGCATTCACAGCTGATATAGAAAATATGTTTAAGCAGTTTTGGGTACTCCCAGAACATCAACGCTTGCAAAAAATTGTGTGGAGAGATGTCCCGTCTCAAAAAATACAAGAATATCAACTGAAAACCGTGACATACGCCACAAAAGCAGCTCCATTTTTTGCAATGAAGACATTGAGACAGTTAACGACTGATGAACGGGACAAATTCCCAGAAGCCGCCAAGGTAAGTTTCCTAACGTGTTCAGAAAATTCATCCGATCCACAAGAGTGGGGACAGGAGCCGTGTTGATAACTACAGACCTATATCTGTGCTAACAGCTTTTTCCAAAATACTAGAACGGGTAATGAACAGCAGGCTATTTAGAAAATAATCATGTTATCCAACCTGCGCAATTTGGGTTTCGCTCAGGCAAATCCACTCTTGATGCGGTCCATGAGTTATCAGACTATGTGGTTAAAAAAATGGATGGTGGGGATAAAGTTATGGCCATATTTCTGGATCTTGACATGGTTTCTGTCCCAATTCTTGTACATAAGATGGAAAGCCTGGGAATCAGAGGACTTCCATTGGACCACTTTAAAGACTACTTGAGTGAGCGTACCCAGCGAGTAAAGATTGATGAATTCATCAGTGAAGAACAAATGATTAACTACGGCACGCCTATATGTAGTGTCCTCAGACCTTTACCTCATCTATATCAACGATCTAGGTACGCGCACTATCCCCAATGGCAAAATCATTAGCTTTGCTGATGACACTGCCCTCTTGTTCAACGCGAGCTCATGGAAAGATGTCTATGAGCGTGCACAAGCGGGCCTTAATATGGTATCCAACTGGATACGTGACAATCTATTGACCCTCAATACAAGCAAAACCAATTATATGGCATTCTCCATGAAAAAAAATGGTTCCTCCTAAGCATTACATGATACGATTGTAGCCCACTCTTCCTCAAACCCACCCGTAATTGTAACTGCAAACCACCCACCAAGGCTGAGAATGTTAAATACGTGGGAATAACAATCGACAAAAACCTTAGATTTCAAGATTCAAGATCACATAACCACTCTTAGTCACAGATTAAGGAAACTAATAAATGTGTTCAAAACGCTGAGACCTACAGTTGATAAAAATATTTTGAAATCTGTGTACTTGCTCAATCTTTAATATGCTGCGATTTTGTGCATCACCTCTTAGGGTGGAGCTCCGATAACTACCCTAATAGAAATTCAAAGAACTCAAAGAGCTATACTGAAAGTGTTGTCTTTTCGACCGTATCGCTACACCACTGAACAGTTAAACAAAGAAACTGAAGTCCTGACAGTGCGTCAATAGTTTATACGAGTATTGCACATTCTGTTGAAACAGCATGCTCTCTCGGTTTATAACCCAACGCGTACGGTACGGAAACAGCACACTCGACGATCGACTCTCGCCGTGGACCTCGCGCGCTCCTCTCCCGGCTCAGTGTTGTGTTTCGTGAATCTTTTCGTCACAACTACGTGACGTCATCGTAGTCGCCCCGACTACACCGATATAAAATTCAATCAAGAAATTGATTGCGATTTAATCAATTATAAAGTGCCTTATTGAAGGCAAATCTCATTTCTTTAACAGACTGTTGTGAGTAGCTTCACTAGGCCCCTTCTGGGTAAATCCACAGTTTTGTGGTCCTCGGTTGAAACCTTACGGTGCAAACGAAGCCGAGTGGGGTGTTGTCCCAATCACAACCGCCGAACTCCTTCAGGGAGAGGCAGTCAAATGGACGGGTCCTAGATAACCGGCCTTAGGGGGTCTCCTAGTCAGCTCTGGTGACAGTTTTCCTTTTCAGCTACTCACTTAGTGTCTTTAGGGTGTGTCTACACCCTGCGCGCTAGACTGGTCAGGGCCCCGTTCTCACAATAAGACTGGCGACGGGTTACAAGCTTAGGGCTCACCAATAGGTACTCACCTCTCTGTCTACACCCGACAGAGAGGGTCCCCGGGTCTCCCCGGGCCCATCTACCCGGGGAGATAGGTATAGGGTTTAGGCTACGTGGAAACAAATTTACACCATTCCCTCCCTAAATTAGCTCCTCTTCCGACCATGGAGGACGACTTTATTTTGGTGTTCTTCAGAAAGGTCCTTTTTAAGGACCCCGATTTCCTAGCGAGATATGGCAACAAGCTATGTCATCGCTTCACACCCACTCCGTCCCAGGGCGCACTCGCGAAATTCAGCGACGTCCTCGAAAGCCCGATGTCGTCACCTGTTGCCGAAAAAGGCATTCCAGCCATTGTTCCGGCAGACAATGTTCCGGCCACTAATTCGGCCCCCATTGTCGCGCCCGTCATTATCCCGGCAGTAAATACTCCGGCCGCTAATCCGGCCTCTATTATCTCGCCCGCTGTTGTCCCTGCCTCCATTGTCACGGCCTCTATTGTTCCGGCCGCCATTGTCACAGATACAGCGCAGCTGCGCACCGCAGTTATAAACGCGACTCGCCCGGGAAGCATGGACACATCAGTCCCACTCTCCGAGGACGAAGCCAGCACCTCCTCCTCCAGCGAAGACGACTTCCAAGTCGTCGTTAAAGGAGGCAAGAGGAAGGCTAAATCTTCCGCCCCTGCTGGCCCGGCCACCAAGGCCCAAAAGCAGGACACCCTCTCGTCCAGCTCTACTCCCACCCCTCCTCCGCGGGCCATTCGTCCCGCCAGCCCCATTAATTGTCCTCCCGCTCCTACCGCGAGGAAGCAAAAGGCCCCTCCCCCCATTTACGTCCAAGACAAGTCCAAATGGTACGAAATTTCTAAGATGTGTGTTGATCGCAAGATCAACTATGCTAATGCCCGAACCACCCTCCAGGTGATCAAAGTCACGGTCCCCTCGTCTTCGGATTTCAGGGATCTCTCCCGCGCCCTGCGTGAAAGGAACTACTCCTTTCACACGTACTCTTAGACTCTCGCGAAACAGGTCCTGGTCATCTGCGACCCCACCTGAAGGGCACCACCTGATCTTCAAGGTGAAGTCGGTTTGCTCGCTCTCGGGCATTTCTATCGAGAAGCCTTACAGAGCTCAATTGATTGGTCAGTGTCATCGCTGCCAATCATATGGTCATTCGCAGACAAACTGCTAGATGCGTCAAGTGTCTAGGCGAGCATGGCACCGCTGACTGCTCTCGCCCTAAAGATAGGGAACTATGTGTAGAGCCTCCGAGCTGTGTTCTCTATGGCCAATCGGGACACCCGGTTAACTACCGAGGATGCCCTAAAGCCCCGAACTCCTCCTCTCCCAAACTCACGAAACGCGCGAGCGACCGCCAGCGCAGGGCAAGCCCCTGGGGAAAGCCTCCTTCCCCTCTAAACCTGCGCAACCCGCGCAACCCGCTCAACTTCCAGCGATGATGGCTTCCGCCATCCCATCGCCTTCGGTAGCCCCCGCGGCCCCTACGGCCTCTCCAGTGGCACCTCAGGGACCCCAGGGCTGAAACAGCGCCCAAATTATATTAAGCACAAATGCGGCCCTCTTCACCACCTATACACCACCAGACAATGGTCCGGAGGATCCCATCTCGCTCCAAAAGGACTTCACTGACCTCTTCGCTAAGAGGATCTCAATGCCAAGCACCCGGCATGGAACAGTAGCACGACCTCTACCAGAGGTAGGATCGTCTCTAAGTTAGGCGAATAGCTTAACTTTGACGTCATCGCTCCAATGAGCCCGACCCATTTCCCCGGAAATCCAAATCACCTTCCCGATGTACTCGATGTAGCGCTGCTCAAGAATGTAAACCTCCGTTCGCAATCGATAGAGACGTTCCACGAGCTTAACTCTGATCACCGCCCAGTAGTCATGCATCTTGCCCCTTACTCGGGCCCGTTAGATCCCAACCAACCCCCTAAGACCCCGATCAGCCTTTCGGCACTTGCAGAGGAAATTGCGTTCCTCAGAAGAGGTCTCTATGTCTCCTCTCATCCGCCCCGACAAGACCTTCGCTTTTGACAGTACCGACAAGGCCGAATGTCTTGCCGACAGTCTAGAGTCCCAATGTTCTCCCAGCTCTCAACCAGTAGACCACGCTCACCTGAACAAGGTCGACGCTGAATTCGAACGGAGAGCCTCCCTCTCACCCGTCGAAGACCCTGATGATCCTCTGCCTCCCAGAGCTCCACGCTCGTAAAGCCCCCGGTTCGGACGGTTTTACCAATAAGGTATAAAAACTCCTTCCTGCCCCGCTAATAATGCTTATGACCGCCATCTTCAATGGCGCCTTGAGCAACAGCAACTTCTCTCAAGCGTGGAAAGAAGCAACCGTCATCGGTATCCCAAAGCCAGGCAAGCCAAAGTCTGAGCCCTCCAGCTACTGCCCCTTTAGCTTACTCAATGTTCTCGGCAAAATCTACGAAAGGCTTATTTATAAGCGTCTCAAAGACTATGCCGAAGCAAAGAGCCTCATTCCCAACGAGCAGTTTGGTTTCCGACCCCAACACTCGAGTATCCACCAGGTCCACCGCATGGTAGAGCACTTGTGCGCTGGTCTGCAGCGTAATGCGACGACGGGTGTGCTATTCTTCGACATAGCGAAAGCCTTCGACAAAGTCTGGCACACGGTTTGTTATACAAGCTTTACCAACTAGGAGTGCCAGATCGTCTCGTGCTCATCTTACGAGACGTTTTTCGAATCGCGCGGGGACGAGAGTGCACCCTCGATGCGATAGCGTAAGCTATCGCATCGAGGGTGCACTCTCGTCCCCTCACCCTATTCGCGCCGGTGTCCCTCAGGGTTCCGTTATATCTCCTATAGTCTTCACGCTGTTTACCAGCGATATCCCAAAGAGTAAAAAGGCTCGGTTGGCTCTCTTCGCCGACGACACTGCCGTTTACTATACCGGTCACTGTCCCAATGCTATAGCTCGTACTCTCCAAACCTCCGCAAACGTCTTAAGCGTCGTCGATTCCCCCTCCCCTTTCCCAGCCCGATCACTATGTACGGCAAGCCGATCCCTTGGGAGAAGCAAGCTAAATACCTAGGAGTGATCCTTGACCAAAACCTCACCTTTAAGCAGCACATTAAGGCGGTTAGGTTACATTGGGCGGTAGACTCCATTTCATACTGACAGCCCGTTGTAAACTGTCACTTAAATGCAAGCTGCGCATCTATACCGAAGTCATCCGTCCCATCATGACCTATGCCTGCGTTGTATTTGCGCATGCTCACCCACGTCATCTACATAAGATGCAGACCCTCCAGAAGCGTTTCCCCAGAAAGGTCACGGGTGCCCCCTACTATGTCCGCAATATAGATCTCCACGTCGACGAGAGTAGTAAGGCAACCAGCACCCTAATTAAGCCCAAAACCCGATCGCCGGCCTACCGACCTCGCCGCCGAGGCCCGCCGCGACGCCCAAATCCTACCGTCCCTTGCTCGAGCCCGCCCGCGTCACTGAGCCTGTAGCTTTAAATTCGTCCCAAAATAACATCAATCCTGATCCAGCTAGTCAATTGCTGCCCTCTTCCAGCGGCGCCCTTAGCCGAGGTTCGTACCCCACAGGGGGTGCCCTTAGCGTGTAGTCGCTTAGTTTTTAGTTAGTATTTAAGTTTAAGTCCTGGCTGGAGGCCTTAATTTATTAGGGCAACCACAGGCAAGTCCGCTTAAGCAGACGACAACCTCATAGGTTGACCTGCGAGATGCCAAACAAACAAACAAACTCGTTCGACACAGTCGGCGGCAAGCTCTCTAGAAAAAAAGACTCCAATATAGAAGCAAGAAGCAACAGTGGTTTCTATTCCTCACCAAACCGAGCATAGCAAGTGCGGCTGTATGCCACAGCAAACAATCAACAATATTAGTAGTAGCTAAATCAAAATTAGTTCCTACGAAAAAACAAATGTCGCTACCTCGATTAGAACTATGTGGAGCACTGTTGCTGGCCAAACTTATGACTAAAGTCAAGCAGTTTCTAGCAGGTCATGTCGGTGCTAACAAGGTACTACAGCAAGAATATCAAGCACTAATGAATATAAAGCAAGACAAAGATCTAAAAGCAGAAGTATTAGATTTGGAAATCGAGTGGAGTTTTAATGCACCCTCATGGCCAACAGCACGAGGCATATGGGAGGCGGCAGTAAAAAGCTTCAAATATCATTTTAAGAGGGTTATTGGTGACCAGATTCTAACATATTGATTGAGGCTTGTCTCAACTCGAGACCCTTATATGCTATATCAGAAAATCCAGACGATGTGGATTTTTTAACGCCTAATCACTTCCTAACAGGTGGATCTAAAGTTACCATACACAAAAAAAAAAAACAGAATCTCGGGAAAATTAGTAGGAATGAGTACCTAGTACAAATAACAGAAATAAGTAAGTGGAGGTAAGCTAAAAGATACCTCAATGCGTACGATATTGTCATGATTCACGACGACAACTTCCACCGGGAAAATGGCTAATGGGCAAAGTCATCGAACTACATCCCGGTTCCGACGGTCATGTTCGCGTGGTTACAGTAAAAACCAAAAACGGAACACTGAAACGTCCTATCACAAAATTATCAAAACTCCCAGTTAACAATTAATCCTCGCAAATCAAGCAAGCAAACACTACGGGTTCTGGAGATTCTTCCTCAGATAAGCAGTTTAAAACAAAGAAAGCAGGCACTCGTTACAATATAGCTTCAGTGTATATAGCAATCACGTTATTTTTTAGTATCATAACAACTTCCCAATGAACACTTAACGTCACACAATTTAGAAATAATCTATATATTTACTTCGACAAAATAACAAACATGCAAATCATAAGAGACGACTGAAAACTAATCATATACTACTATTGGTCCTAGATCCTAATTGGGAAGACATTACTGCACTTCACAAAAGTATAATGTCGCTGCAACAAAAATGCAGCACAATCAAAGAACAAACACATTGTGGCATGATATTATTGCAATTACGTCAAGGATACAATGAACTCGATAAAAATAATTCAGGTTGTTCAGTCAGCATTTTGCAAAGCAAGCGAACAGGTGGCGGCGAGGTGTAATCGACGGTGTCGGTTAAAGAGAAACAGCCTCTTCGGCGTATTGGACGCTAATACGAAAATACGAGAAAGATATCACTCTTCTTCGCCAAAATCCAAAAACATATTGTTTCATTTTGGCAAAATCAATCGGTTATCGAAGCAGAATTCAATCTCTTAAAGAGGACGGATACTACAATGCACAAACAACACAAAATGATTCATCAGCAGTTTGTAAACATCTAAAATACATTAGAAGTATTAAAGGCTGAAACTAAAAACCTAACGAGGGCAAGTAAAATCTGTATGAGAGCTAAAGTCGCGAGCAATCGATTACGCGACTTGAAAGATTGTAAGAACGCCTCGATTTAATCCACACTTAATAACAGCCGAACAACAACATAATCAGTTGAGCACTATAGCTAGTCATATATCTAATGACGTCACCCTACCTGTAGAAAACATTCATACCGATTTTGCGAAAAATTTGTGAGTTCTTTAGCATTCTTGCTTTAACTCTTGCTTAAAACTCTGAGTTAAAGAAAGAATGCTAAATAACTACTCAATATTTGAAGTACAAACCTTTGATAAGCAGGGTCACCTATGAAATATTCAAGTTAATACCTAGTCCTCTGAATAATCCCAACAACACAATGTTATCAATCAAACCTGTGTCAGATGTCTAAGCTGTAAACCTGAAAAAGGATGCATACAATATCTTGACAGAAAACATCATAGATTCCAGCCTAGTGACAACCAGCTGAGTCACTCCGGACTTATAACTATAGATTACGGCTGCATAATCAAATCAGATAATTTTGAAGTACTTGCTCATCAACAAAGAATGAGCGATGTCAGGATTAGTGCCAACTTATACTCACCAGTCATCGTATCCGTAAACCACGTTATTAATGTGTCTATTCCTCAAGAGTTCTTGAACAACATCAGCATAGAGAGCGATAGAGAGCTTAACACAATTGAGGACAAAATCAAGATCATGAAAGAAAATGGATTGTTATTTGACAGTCTGTCATCCCATGACATTTATCATTACAGCGTATGATCGGCGCACGGTAGCACCATGCCTCGGAGTTTTCGCGTGGAGGCGCTTGCGCTTGCGCTGCGCCCCCGCGCCCGCGCCGGCGACGCCCGCTACAGGCGGCGCGCCCGGCCGCAACGCATCGTGCGTGTGTTGGGGATAGTGTAGTGTATCAGTGTGACAATGAAATTGCGAAGGTGGAAGCAAGTGTGTGTTAGATAAAGCCACCTCCCCAATGTTAGGTTCTCATACAAGCATATCTAATTTGTGAACAGTGTGTTAACAATGGAGACACTAAGAAATTAGCATAATCATAGCATAATCAGCCTATAACGTTCCCACTGCTGGGACACAGGCCTCCTCTCTATGAGAGGTACTGAGCCGTAATCCACCACGCGGGCTCAGTGCGGGTTGGTAGATGTCACATGTCTTCGAATTTTTGGTTCTAGGACATGCCGGTTTCCTCACGATGTTTTCCTTCACCGTTTTGAGAGCAGTGGTGATTAAATTATTTACACAAAGTAAAGCGCCTGCTTGGGTTCGAACTCACGACCTACAACTCGTAAGTCGGGACCGTTACCACTGGGCCACCACTGCTCTTCACCACAGCTCTAAGAAATTAGATTACATCAAATCATTTAATAAAATAATTTGTTTCTCGGTTACTCAGTTACGTATTTATATATTTTCCTCGGGGAGCATGTACGAGCAAACCCGTACATATCCATTGTATAGATTTTATGGTGACATCGACGCGCAGCGAACAAATAAATTATATTTCAGTTACCGATCAGTAGTTGCATTGCATTCGCCGCGGGTCGATCATTTATCGGTGTTCAAAACACAAGTTGAATTTTGTCAGTTTTATCATTTAAATGTTCCCTACCTTGTACCGTAACATTGATTCAATAAATATTATTATATTATTAAAATCTATTCTATCTATTTTTTTTCAAGTTAAAATGAAGTTTGACAGAACGGGACAAAATAGGTCGATAGAAAAAATAGGTTTTCTATGCGAATGACTTTGTGCGATCAAATAATCGATTAGTTCTGACGTCATAATATTATCTTTGTTGTTTGTCGCATTGTTTTATCTATTTGATCAATGAAATCTTAAGCTAGTTATTATTACAATACTTACAAATATGTAATGTATGTATGTGTGTAAATATGTGTAATGTTACAGATGTAATGACAAAAATTTAAAATAGTATGCTTAAATGGTTTGGTCATGTTGAGAGGATAAATGAAAGGAGTCTAACAAAAGGTATTTACAAGACAGATGTGAGTGGAAACGCCGGGAGGAGGCGCCCTAGGAGGACATAAAGTGACCTTATTGGTGATGTTCTTCAGAAAGGTCAGGTGCGTAGTACTTGTAACCGGCGCTCGTGTATGACCATATGTATGAACGTAAACGAGCCAAAAGGAGTATGTAAGGATAGTAGCAGGTGGCGTTCTGTGGTTGGGTCGGCGTGAGTATATGTATGTTTATGTATGTATTTACAAATGAATATTATCTAATGGACTTTCTTTAAAATTTTATTCCTGTTGTATTATTAACCGTCCGTATCTGTGTCTAGAACGCTAGTTTTCAAGGCATTCTTCTGCTGAGTGTAGTAGAAAAAAAAAAACAAAGGCATTAAGTTATAATTTATAACTCCACCCACAGTCCCTTAATGGAAGATGCGCTCACTCATCAAAACCATTCTACCCACTTTTCTTTTGACTTTTTGGGTAAAAAATAAACATTTGACAAATTTTCTCCCAAAATCAAAATAAAAAAGTAAGATATGCTATCAAAAACACATGTTTATGTTTCACTTGAGACTTTTGCTACAATCTTGATCATCACCGTGACTCGTCTTGTTGAATGTTGTTATTCAATATAAGCCTGTTTTTTCGGATCGTCAGCCATATTCCTGAGCGTCGTGTGAGTCGCGATCGACGTGATAAGATTGTGTTAGTGAACTTGTGAAAAATAAAACTAATTCAATAAAATGGCTCCTCAAATTAAATACACTAAGGTTTGTGATTCACCATTTTTTAATTTTACATAAGTTTAACTAGTAATTATTATGTTTATACTTATTATTTAGCTACGATTATTACATTTTGAGAGCAGAAGCAGAAGAGAGCAGGGGTGCCCAATGGTAACGGCCGCGACTTATGAGTTGTAGTTCACAGGTTCGAACCCAGACAGGTGCTTTACTTTGTGTAAATTATTTCATTACCGTTGCTCTCAAAACGGTGAAGGAAAACCTCGTGAGGAAATCGGCATGTCTTAGAACCAAAATTCGAAGACATGTGACATCTACAAACACGCACTCGGCCCACGTGGTGGATTACGGCCAACTCCCTGTGTCCCAGCAGTGGGAACATTATAGGCTGATTGTTGATTACATTTCTAACAAATACCAAAAATGATTTTTTCAAAAATTTGTGTAGACCTAAAGCATTAAAAGCGAAATATTAGGTATGTGTTTAAGTAACTCTATAACATTTACTTTTATTTGTATTTCCAACGAATAATAATTATAAGTTTCTCAAAAATCAGTGTTATCAGTTTTACCTGAAATAAAAACATTAAAAGTAACAAATTAAAGATTTGTAATAAATATGTATTTACCAATATGTTTGATTTCAATATAAATAAAATCAAATCTTTTGAAGTACATGAGGTAGATTAGATTATTAGATTTATATAGGTACCTTTTTAATAACCTGTTAAGAAACACCTAAATACATAGATTTTCAATAAAATATTAAACAAATGAAATATTTTGAAGCACAAAATGATAGATAGGACCTGATAAGACCGATCTATAGAATCTATATGATCTATAGGATAGAGCTATCTATAGAATCTATGTGATCTATAGGATAGAGCTATCTATAGAATCTATGTGATCTATAGGATAGGACCTACATAAAGAACAATTTTTTAGCTAAAACACGTCCTTGGGACATGACCTTGAATCGTTTTGTTGATACGGCCGGCATAATCTCGTCATGATCTCTTATCAGACGATTTTACAAACACTATCTGTTAATTAATGCTTGCTTTAATGATTACGAGTGAACGAAAATATTTAGGAACCTGCACCAAATATTATTTTGATAGATTAGATAACAAGAAAGTGTAACTCTTCGTTTGTTACGATGCTGACATCGTAAGGAAGCTATACACGAATTTATACACTTTCTCATAATCGATTTAGCACTGATGCTAAATCGATTTTGATCAAACTTGGTTTGGAGATTGCTAGAATATTATAAAAGGAGCATACGAATGGACGTTCTTCAAACAAAAAACCCTAAAGGGTGATTTCGGTGACGAAGTTTGCACAAGAAAATGCATACAGGGAAAATGTGAAATCAACGCGGACGAAGTAGGGAGAAAATGACTCGTACTTTCCTAGCATTTAATCATTTAAAATTTTTTTTTTTCAGCTGTTCATTGACAACGAGTGGGTGGACGCGAAAAGCGGCAAGACCTTCGACACTTACACTCCTCATGATGGATCCGTCATCGCCAAAGTCGCCGAAGGTGATAAGGTATGTAACACGATACATGCCTTAAGTTTGGAAGAAAATACAACAAAAAAAAAAAAAAAACTAAAGTCATTTATTCAAATTAGGCTGAGAATCAGCACTTTTCAAACGTCAAAATTACATAAGGCAGTCCCCCAAAACGCCCGCCCTTCACCACTTCCTAATGCTTTAGCTGGGAAGTGTCGCAACAAACTCCCCAGCAGCACAGCTGTCTGTTCGGTTAGAAGAACTCGATTCTAAACAATTGTAAGAAATTACCAAAACATTAAATTAATTGCCATACGTCAGCTAGCTACGCCAATACCAAAAAAATAGAAAAAAAAATTGAATGGAAAGCTTAATACATAAAGAAAAACCTCTCGGCCTAAAGGTCATGGCAGGTTACATATGCAATACTGGAATTATTATACAATCAAATAAAATAAATAAATGATAAACTAGGACCATCAAAGTAAAATAAATTAACAGAACAATTACTGTAGCAATAATAAAACCATAGACAGCAAGAGGATCAGTCACCACAAGCAGCACCCGATCACGAGCATAACGCAAAGATCAGCCATTACCCCCCTCGCCATATTTGAGGGAAGGAGGAAACCCGACCCCCGACGCTACCGCAAGCAGTGACATCTAAGGGAGCATGACGTACTTGCTGCCGGTTGCTCAGGCAAGAATAATATTACCAATTGTCGAGGTCGCTAGCTAACCACATATTGCAATACAGCTCATTAAAAAACATTGTAATGAGTAGATCATGCCAATAATAAATGAAAATTACAAAATAATTGACTTATACCGTCAAATAAAATTAAAATGAAACAAATATATGAACTCATGTACCCTGTCAGTAGGTAAGCTGATTCTGGAGAAAGAACACGAACATTGTCTTGAGTTAATCACAGCGACAAACAGCACATTTGTCCAAATTGGTATTTGTAATAGAAGATGCAGTTGCAAAACAAAATGATTTGTATTCTGTGGTTTAAATACTAAAATTATGGAAGTTTTTTACCAATATTACGTCTTAGGACAGTCCCTAGGAATAGACGTGAAAATTTCAAACTCTGTGTTCACGGCGCTAAAACAACTCTTATGCGTAAGAGTATCTTTTGCATGGCTCCGTCCCTTTTTAATAAATTTCCCAAATCGTAGAAAACATTAAATATGTCTACTACTCTTAAATATGTTTAGTAAATTGAAGAGTTTACTAACTGAAAAAGCATATTCTAGTACAGCAAAGTTTATGAAAAAGGACAGTTTTCTTCGTTTTTTAGATGGTGATGTTGTTTTTTTGACATGTTATTGTAATCTATTGTCATCTTTTGTATTTTTTGGAATAATTGTAATTTGGAATTGAAAAAATGACAGCAATTCATATTTTTATTGACTAATTTATTCATTGAATACTTTGACATTGAATAAAATCTAAAAAATATGCTTGCTGAGCAATTATAAACCTGATCTTTAATAAATAATGATGATTTAATGAGTATCTACATTATGTCTAAAATGTAATTTTGATGAATATTATCACGGTTATGCACCATCTCTTCCTACCAATTTGCGCACCACGATATGCGGCTGAACATGTTAGAACTTTTCTGTACCTCATTTTTATCTTGCATGCATTGTCGCTGTCCCAATTTCAGTTCGGTTTTTGTGCAGGGAAATCGACAATCATGGCAGTGCACGAATTGACAAGCTTTATTGTTTCTAACATGGATGATAGAAAGAAGTCGTTAGCAATCTTTTTAGACCTGGCAAAATCCTTTGATAAAGTGTCGGTCCCGATCTTTCTTCGTAAGCTTGAAAAACTCGGTATCCGTGGAAATCAATTGTCACTTTTCAAAGATTATCTAACTAAACGCACGCAATTTGTTAAAATTGATAACAACTTTAGTGACACTCTTCCGGTAGCATTTGGAGTTTCTCAGGGTCATCCTTGAGTCCATTTTATTTCTGGTGTATATTAACGACCTCTGCGATCTCAAACTCCAAGCAACTACTATCTGTTTATTGTGCTTTGTGCCAATCGCAAAAGACATACTGTATCACTTCATGGGGTGTAACGTTTAAAACTAACCTTTTAGCACTTGAAAGGGCTCAAAGGGCAGTCCTTAAAGTTGCACTATTCCCTCCGTTCCGTCATCCCACTGTAGAAGTTTATCCTTCTCTCAATTCATAAGCTTTTTGTTCTCCATGTTGCTTTGAAACAACGATCTCTTATTCCTTTTATAAATACCGATAATAATTCCGACATGAGAAGAAGAAGAAGGAATATATGCCAACCTAAATCAGTAAAATCCAAATTTGGCCCAAATATCTTGTAAAATACGTTGGTACAACAGGAAATACGTTGCTTATACGTTTTGTCTCGAATTCACGAAACATGATAAATGATTTATTTCTGTAAGTAGGTTTGGATAAGACCTTTTACACGTCAATCATATTTTAAAAACAAGATGAGATCGGCGTTTCCTATCTGACTACTCTGAGAAGAAAAGCCGAAACAAACACAGAGTCACAGTCTCTTTTAAAGTCCAGACATAATCTTGGTCAGGTCATGTGAATACCATGTGGATTGATGTCTGAAATGGTCTTTTGAGGAAAGAACCACACAAAATGAGTGGACCTGTCCAGTCAGTGCACGCATTTGTCAGTTGTCATGCAGCTCAACACAGAACTGAAGGAACTAAACGATTCGAAGAACATAACCAAAGAAAGGACACTTGGTTACGCCGCATAAATTACTCAAACTGCCAGACCATGATTTTAATCATGGTCTGCCAGTTGCTAGATGACTAATAAAAAATGCATTAAAAAAAAACGACAAATCCACAATGTCTTCACATTCACAATAATTAACATAATATAATACTTTACAAAGTAAATTAACATGTAATTGTATACATAAAGTCCATCAATGTCAAAGTGTAAATAAAAATCCAAAAATAATCTTGGTCATATCATATGAGGACCATGTAGACTGGAGACCATGTAGACTTTTTAAAAGAGTAACCATGGAGTTTCTTGCCGGCTCTTCTCCATGGGAAACGACCAATTGGAACCGTGCACCTAGAATCTGACGTTTCATAAGTGCCCATGTAGGTCTATGTGAAATAAAATATTTTGATTTTGATTTTGATTTTGGTGTCTAAAATGGTCTTTTGAGGAAAGAACCACACGGATTAGAGTGGACCTGTCCAGTCAGTGCACGCATTTGTCAATCATTCAAGGATTCGACGAACAATACAAAAGAAAGGACATTTGAATAAGCCGCGTAAAGTACTCAAACACCCAGACCATCACTAAAAGAGTAATAGAATGACCCACATAGTCCTCACATTCACAAAAATTAAAACAATATTATACTTTTTACAGTAAATACGTTTAAGTGTTGACCTAAACCTTATAGCATAAGTCTTCTTACAAAACATTGATAACAGTTAAACTGAATCATGCTTTTGAAAATGATTTTATGAGTTTTCAGCAAACAATTTTCTTTTGTTTACTTTTTTAATATAAAACTGAGTTCGTTACTGGTAACTTTAGTATGATTTAACTTCACATAATTGATAGGTAATGGACCCGTTTACTTGTAACTGTCAACTAAGTAAAAACAAAGCACTTAAATGCTTATACGAATGAAAGTATGTAGAGTACAGTCAGCATACTAAGTACTATTTGTGTACTTTCCTTCTTTTCAGCTAAACTAGGAAACAGTGAAGGATGGTGTTTTAGACCACGTAGACAAAACGGGTCTTACGTTGTTCTACTTGACTTCAAAACGTTTCTCATGACTACTTCACACAAATATGTTTTGTTGCTGTCAAAACATTATATGTAACAAAATGCATCTTCTGTGATGTCTGACCATACTTACCATTAAGAAAAAATATGCAAGTTTTCATGACAAGGCCGATTGCGTTCTTATTTACCATTTGTTAGTAGGTTGTTATTACGATTCGGCAATTCCACAAATTAGAATAAATGAACTAGTAAATGATACTAAAATTCTGTTTTAATTGGCTGATGACTTTCCGAAAAACAGCACGGTGAAACTTATGATTTTTTATGACCAATCAAAGCATTGTAGCTATCTCAAATTCAGTCGTACGATACCCATTTTTTTGTACAGATTACTCTAACTACTACTAAATTGTACCTAATTTACAAAAATATCCATGGGCTTGTTTTCGAGTAATAAGATGGCTCCTCAATCCAGACGTATGATTTGATGAGCCACTACGATGGGTTTTACTACAAATTCCAGTATAGGGCCTACAAAATCGGATAATTTACTACTAAATATTGGTAGTAGGTATCTGCGTTTAAATAAGAGACATGGCACCTCAATCCATACGAACATAAGAAAAGAGAGCAAATTAGAGCAAATTAAGGCAGAACATGCGCGATTGTCAAGGGGAACTGTTTAATGATGATGGTCATCCATCATGACGCTACCTTGTCAATATATCTTGTAAAATTTAAATCTTTTTAGTAAAAGAAGTGAAAGAATTTAAATAGGGACCAATTCGTTCAACTTGGTAAAGACGGTTTGGAAAATTATCAATAATGAAACGAACAGGATCAAAAAGCAAAATTCTGATTACACACTGGAGACGTCACGTGGTCTCATTAGCGATAACAAAAAAGTTGCTCAGGAATTTGTGAATTTCTTTACCAGTGTCCCACTAAAAACCACAGAAATCTTAAATTCTTCGCCCTCGCGTGCTTTTGATTTAATGAGGGCGAATGTTTCTGCCTGCCCGATTGAATTTAACTTTAAGCATATTAACCCCTTAACAGTAATAAAATCTTTTAAGCAAATCAAGATCAAATTGACCGAAGATCTTTGGGGAATGTCTATTAGATTCTGTACCTTGTAACGTAACGTTTAGCCGACTGGCTAAACGTGGTTACAAGTTAAAATGATTTTTAGATTATAAAATACAAAAGTAAGTAAAAAGATATTAAGGATTAGAAATGATTAGTCGGTAGTAGCTCGAGGCGTCGGCCGCTCCTCTGGCCCGCAGTCTGTGGTTGAAGCTCACGAATAAAATAAGCTCGCGTCGGCCGCTCCTCCGTCCCGCAGTCCGTCGAGTGGGAGCTCGCAGCAGCCTCTCCATCAGTCCGCAGCCCGTTGCGAGGGAGCTCGCGTCAGTTGGTGTTTGTTCCGGCGGCGGTGTCTCACGCCACGTTTATTATTTCTATGCAAACCGTCTCGAACTCCTCTCGTGGACGCAAGTGGGAGGGTCGGAGGTGATCAAGTGAGTCCAACACATTTACACACACTAGATGTTTATAATAAATTTACTGAGAATAACTTCTAGAAAAGGTTTATATTTAAATAGCTTTTTAGAAAAACATAAACTGATGAGTAAGAAAAATTGCAAAATGAAAGAAGCCAAAAGACCGAGTCAAAAGACGGAATCAAAAGAACAGAACCTGGTGAAAAGTATCGGATGGTTTATATAGCCTCTGGCCGATCGTTCTAGAAGTGACTTTTTTAGTTTTCAATCCAAATACTTCTTAATTGGTTATCGGCCAGGAACTATAAAGATTGCTTACAGTGAGAACCTGGCTTAACACTAGTTTTACGATACCTTTACAATAAAATAGACGACCTCTTAGCTCTATACCATAGAAAAAGAAAAACTGACAGATGACAATGTTAGATACAAAATGTCACAACATTCAATAAAAGGAAAATAATATGAGATCACATGAAATGATATAAAAGGATGTGGAAAAATAGACAGATGTATCTAAAGGTTTGCTTTTCAGCAGTACAATAATTATCAGATAAAGAAATGTAAGTAAAATGAGTTTCATACAATTTTCATAAAAACTTTGGTACTTATTGAATCATAGAAAGAATTACTGTGCACAACAGCTCCTCAGGTGTTAAATAGATAAATAGATTATAAGATGTGATTTTGTTGTAACAAAATACCACAACCTCCATAATTGAAACTATAGCACCTTACTTAGCCTTAATATTTAATTTGTGTGTGGATCAAGGAGTCTTCCCGGATCTAATGAAATACAGTAAGGTAATACCACTTTTCAAATCCGGGGACAGTAAAGACACTAATAATTATAGACCTGTGTCCGTGTTGCCGGTTTTCAGCAAGGTTTTTGAAAAGATAATACTTAATCAGATGCTCAATCATTTTAATACTAATAAAATCCTTCACGAGCAACAATATGGTTTCATCAAAGGGCGTTGTACGACCGACGCTGGTGTTACCTTATTAAAACATATTTTTAACGCGTGGGAAGAGGCTCAAGACGCCATAGGAATCTTTTGTGACCTCTCCAAGGCATTTGATTGCGTCGATCACGAAACCCTGCTTTTGAAACTTGAGCATTACGGACTTGGAAAACTTGCGCTCAGTTTAATAAAATCTTATTTAAATGATAGACAACAGCAAGTTCAAATAAATGGTGTCAATTCACTTGGTTTAAAGGTAAAAATGGGTGTTCCACAAGGCTCGATATTGGGTCCTTTCCTCTTTTTAGTATATATTAATGACCTACTCCATTTATTAATAAATCAACCACAAATGGTGTTATTTGCTGACGATACTTCCTTGATTTTTAAGGTAGATAGACGTGCTTCAAATTTTGACGACGTAAATAACGCCCTACTGCTGGTCCAAAATTGGTTCACGGCTAATAATTTAGTACTAAATGGAAATATAACTAAGTGTATAAGATTTTCTTTACCAAACGTCAAGAGTAGTGATTGTGAGATAGTATTGAATCAAGAGAAGCTAGAATTCGTCGATAAAACGGTTTTCTTGGGGATCACGCTCGACTCAAGGCTACAATGGGGTCCTCATTTATCATCTCTAGCAGGACGGCTAAGTTCAGCAGCTTACGCTGTCAGAAAAATCCGTCAATTTACTGATGTAGATACCGCAAGGCTGGTCTATTTTAGTTACTTTCATAGTATCATGTCTTACGGTATTTTACTTTGGGGACGGGCTGCAGACATCAAGTCTATTTTTATTCTGCAGAAAAGAGCCATCAGAGCCATATATAATCTCCGCAGGCGCGATTCTCTAAGGGAATTGTTTAAGGATATTAACATCATGACTGTACCTTGTCTATACATCTATGAAAACATCATGTACGTAAGAAAAAATTTACATCTTTACAGTAAAAGAGGTGAAAGACATAATTATAGTACTAGAAATCGGGACCTATTAGTTCAACCAGGTTTCAGACTGGCTAAAGTAGACTCATCTTTCATGGGGTACTGTCTAAAATGTTATAATAAAATACCTCTCCACATACTTCAACTGAATGAGACAAAATTCAAATCCTTTGTCAAACGCACACTATTCAGGCAGGCATATTATAGGTTGGAGGATTACATAACTGATAAAAATGCCGGGCTTAATGCCGGTCCTGCTCCACACCACAACTAATTAATTGACATTTGAAACACTGTTGAAGCTGCTGAAGATAGTAAGAATTTATTTGCATTATATAAACTCAATCTCCTTTTTATTATATACACTTGGGAGCAAATAAATCGAGCCACTACCTTTTTTCACGTAAAATGGTAAATATTTTTGGGAATATGGAACGTATCAATTCGAACTATATATCGCCTAAAAGTTAAGTTAATAACCTTAACAATGAGGGTAAATTATTGAATAATAACCTTATTGAATGATAAATTATTGGCTCTGCAAGAAAAATGGTAATTTTGATAGAAAATTTAGTAGGGCTAAAACAGTCCATAAAAACAATAAAAAACAAAATTATTGCAAAAAAAATATTCTTAATAACTGGTATTACCCCCCCGTGCCCTGATGCATTCTTGTAGCCTATTAGTCATCGATCTGATCAGAGTTACGATGACATATTGTGGTATGTTCTCCCACTCTTCAAGCACAGCGACTTTAAGCTCGGGAATGGATGAAACAGCGGGAACCCTGGCTCGGACTCTCTGTTTTAGCTCGTCCCATAGGTGTTCGATCGGGTTCAAATCGGGACTTCGTGCTGGCCATACCATTTGTTGAATCCCGATCGCAGACAAGTATTCCGTAACGATCTGCGCGGTATGAGGTCTCGCATTGTCATGCATAAACAAGAAATTTTCTCCGACAAAACCAGCATACGGCATTACGTGGTCTTCAAGAATGTCAGTTGTGTATCGGTCAGCTGTTAATCCACGTCTACAACTGCCATCGTTGGCGGGGTCGACGAAGACAAGTTCCGTTTTTCCGTCTAGAGAAATTCCTCCCCACACCATACAAGAACCACCACCAAAACTCACAGTTTCTCGAATGCAACATTGGGCAAATCTTTCACCAGGACGTCTATACACTCGGTTTCTCCCGTCATTGCTAAAAAGACAGATTCTTGACTCGTCAGAAAACAAAACTGACCTCCAGTCTTCTAACGTCCAATTAATGTGTTCTCGAGCAAACTCCAAGCGAGATCGGCGATGAGCTACAGTCAATTTTGGGCCAGTTGCTGGTTTGTGTGATGTTAAATTTCGTTCCTTTAGTCTTCGTCTCACTGTCCACCTACTGATTGCGACACCTCGAACGTCACGTAACGCTTGCTGTAGCTGAACAGCATTAAGTCCACGGTCGCGCAACGAATTGGTTACAATAAAGCGGTCGTCACGTTCTGTTGTTGCCCGTGGTCGGCCAGTTCCAGGTCGCCGAACAAAAGCACCAGTCTCCAGATACCTGCGGTATACCCGCTGTACCTTTGAACGACTCTAATGAAGTCTGCGTGCCACTTCACGTTGTCCGTGTCCAACCTCAAGTAAAGCTACAACTTGGGCAGCTACCGTCGGTGTAGTATCCATTTTATCAGGTTATTTTGATTACACAGACACAGATAAAGACAACAATAACAAGTAATATGGGTATGATTAACAAAAACCTCAAATTTAATCTTTTCTTAACAGAGTACAATAAAAATGTCATAAGCAAATTAAATGCGATAATTTTATTCTACCCTTTAAACTTTAATTAAAATGAAATTTTGACAACTAACTACCCTCATTGTAAAGGTTATTAAATACCCTTTTAGGCGATATATGTTTCGAATCGATGCGTTCCATAATACCAAAAATAATAACCATAATGCGTGAAAAAGGAAGTGGCTCGATTTATTTGCTCCCAAGTGTAGATGCATTGCACAGATGTGAGTACTTTGTACTATAGAGCTACCATTTACCGGGTAATGTCATAGATTGACTTGAATTTGCCTTGGCGGCTGATAGTATGTCATGCTCACTCAAATGTCTCGTTGACGGTGGCGCGTGTGTCGGATCATTTAGCTCCCTTCAAAATGGTTGAGCTGAATGGTGCTGATCCATGCGTCATGTTCGTGAACGGGCGCCGTCAGTTGGGACTGGTCATCTCTTAGCTGCCACGGCTTATTTTAATAATTAATTAGCTGGATTGTTTTTAATTATGTTTTGATGCACTCTGGACGCTTTTAACGTGTACGGTTTTTTGTACATCGTTCTCACTTATAGTGTCAACATTAATCGATGTAACTAAGATATATGTAAAAACATTATTATTTAAAAGAGTGTCCATGGAGTTTCTTGCCCGTTCTTCTCCATAGGTACCTACTACGCTTTGGAATGGGCAACTAGCTTCATATTTCTGACTGACCGACTCCTTGACAATTCAAAAGTGCCTGTAAATGGTTTAATTGAAATAAATGATTTGAGTTTGAGTTTGAGAGTTTGAGTTAGGTTTTAGACTGGCTAAAGTAGACTTATTCTGCATGGCTGCTAGTACATTACTATTACGTACTGCTCTTTAAAATGTTATAATAAAATACCTCTTAGTATTGTATAATTTACTAAGAGGTATTTTAATTTGTTTCAGTGTTATCAGTATTATATAATTGCATAGCACATGACTGTGTAAGCACGACGTACCCACTATAAAGTTACCATTAACTGGATACGTCTTTCATTGACTTGTATGTGCCCTGGCGGCTGAGTATATGTCATGCTCACTGACATGTCTAGCTGGCGGTGGCGTGTAACTTGGATCATTCAGTTCCCTTCAAAATGGTTCAGCTGAATGTTGCTGATCCACACGTCATGTTCGTGAACGGGTGCCGTCAGTAGAGACAGGCACCGTCAAGTCATCTCTTAGTTGCCGTAGGTTATTTTCCGTGGAGCTTCTTGCCCATTCTTCTCCATAGGTACCTACTACTCTTTGGAATGGGCTTCATTTTATGACAGACCGACCAACTGACACTTCAAAAGTACCTGTAATTGATTTATTTAAAATAAATGATTTGAGTTTGAGTTTGAATGTTCCGGTCAATTTTCTGAAAAGAATAATCCAGACTACGGCCTTCCTTTTGTTATGTAAACGGAAAACGTTACGTTACTGACGTTTTTTCTCACAACTAGTCTGATACATGTTACATTCGGGCCAACAAGATATAATATTAACCGGATAAAAGATATTTCAGTAGTGGTTTAATTTATAACGTAATTCTTCTAAATCTTTCCTTGCTGCACGTTCCGGCTTCTTGATCGTCTTTTCGGCACACATGTGAAGGTGATTCATCCCATAACCTTATATGAATATTTTCAGGCCGACATTGACTTGGCAGTGGCCGCAGCGAAACGCGCGTTCCACCGCAACTCGGAATGGCGGCAGCTGGATGCCTCTCAACGTGGAGAGGTCATTCGCAAGTTTAGTGACCTCCTCGAGAGAGATGCCAAGTACCTCGCAGAGCTGGAATCCTACAACAACGGCATGGTGCTTAACTTTGCATCACCATTTATTGGCGCAGCTGTTAAAACTGCTCGGTTTCTTGCCGCTTGCGCGGACAAAATTAAGGGCGATACCCTAGCTGCTGGTGAGAACGAAATATGTTTATTTTTCTTTCCCACTGTTGGACACAGGTCTACCCCATACTTTTCTTAATGTCCACTAAAGAACGAAATAAACGTAGTTATAAATGAGATTCAAGATTCTCTTGCTCCTATGGTCTATCTACAAGTCTCGTTCGTTGTCAACAGATGGTGAAGTGTTCTCATACACCCTGAGGCAACCCGTCGGCGTGTGCGGTATTATTCTGCCATGGAATGCTCCCATCACACTATTCGTAAACAAAGTTTGCGCTGCTTTAGCTGCAGGTAAGATAAAATTTAATAGTTAATATTATATTTAGACCTAAAGAGTCTGATTTGGGTTTGGTGTTTATCGAAAGTTCCTTACTAGCTACAGACCAATCTATTATATGTAAAGTGTGAAGGTACTCGTAATGGTTTATTAGGCACACTTACAGAAGCAGCTGAATATGTAGGGTATAGTTTCATAAGTATCGCTACTGCTGAGCATGAGGTCCTGGGTTTGATTCCCAAGTCGGGCAAAGTGTTCTTTTATTTTATTTTTAAAATAGGCACATAAATGACACTTTTGAACGTCAACATCTACAATAAAATTGAATTGATTCTAGTTGCCCCTGCCAGAATATAGTTTCGTATGGAGGAGAATGGGTAAGAAACTTCACCACTCTTTTAAAATGTTTTACAATATTTTGTACTTATACATTAATTTATATTTTTATTTAATGTGAAGACGATGCACCTATCGAGTAAAATAGGTAAAAGAATTAAATATAAGGCAATTGCTGGTAAAATAATTATGTTATAGGTACATGGTGCTCACATATTTACAAATATTGTAACATCGTACCGAAACATAGCTGGCGATATGTGGGTGAACTATTACGCCAATTATGTTTGTATGTACATAAAAGAGTGTTACATCTATTATCAGACTGTAGGAGTTTTAGGTATCATACAAAATATACCTAATTTTGACAGGCAGCATGGTCCGCAGTGGCTGAGCAAAGCTAACAACAAAAACATATTTAATGGAAGGGCAGATTATTAAGAATTAATCCTATCCGTTCAGGTTGTACCATGGTGGTCAAGCCAGCAGAACAGACTCCGTTGACCGCGCTGGCACTGGCAGCACTGCTGGCTGAGGCTGGTGTGCCCAAGGGTGTAGTTAACATTGTCAACGGGTTTGGACCTGGCGCCGGAACCACTCTTACTCACCACAGAGACGTCGTCAAGGTTTCCTTTACAGGATCAGTTGAGGTAAGTCTAAGACGTACCGACTAATTACAGGGAGTATACCTAACCAAGGCCTTTTAGATGGAATAGTTCTGCATTGCAATTTAACTCTAAAACGAGTTAATGAACCTTAAACCTGACATAAATAAGATCGAGAAATATAGGATTATATGAAAAACATACATATACACTTTAACCCTACAGGTCGGCAAATTGATTCAACAAGCAGCTGGAGCCAATAATTTGAAGAGGATCACACTTGAACTCGGCGGCAAGAGTCCTCTCATCATCATGAACGATGCTGATTGTAAGCTGTTCAATAATTATATTTATCATAAAGACTATCATAATCCTTCTATTCAAACATGTGCTGACTAGCTTGTTTATTCGATTTCAGTAAATATTGCCGTCCCTTACGCTGCCCATGGAATTTTCTTTCATCAAGGACAGATTTGCGTAGCTGCTTCCCGGTTGTACGTTCAATCCGGTATCTATGACAAGTTTGTAGAAGCTGCTGTCAAACACGCAGAGGGCATTAAGGTCGGCAACCCTGCAGATCCTAATACACAAAGCGGCCCACAGGTAAATTGGAAACAAGACTGCATTTGTTGTCAGGATCATTTCATTGGTCTGATAGTGACATAATAATAACTTGAAACATCTGTTAGCTAAAACTCATATTCTTTTTAATTAATTATTTTAAAAAAAACTTGTAGATTGATGGGGAAATGATGACGAAAGTGCTGGGATACATCGAGAAAGGCAAAAAAGAAGGCGCGAAGTTGCTATGCGGAGGCAACAGAATCGGCAAAACTGGTTACTACATCCAGCCTACAGTCTTTGCTGACGTCACGGATGAGATGACTATCGCAAAGGAAGAGGTAAATCAATTAACATACAGTCATTCTTGTTCACCTCAAGTTCTTCTCCTTGATTAAGTAGAGTCAACTTCATCATAGCTAAAGGTCTAACCCTGAATTTTCTACTTATAGATTTTCGGGCCAGTACAGAGCATTCTGAAGTTTGAGACTTTGGAAGAAGTCATTGACAGAGCTAACAAGTCGAATTACGGTTTGGCGTCTGGAATCTTCACAACAAATGTTAACAGTGCCCTACAGTTCTCCAAACACGTCGAGGCTGGTACAGTTTGGTAAGTTGTCAAAAATCATTCACGGCATTTAGATAAGGTATACTTAATATTATTTTCGCTTTAACTTAATGCCTTATTTTACCAACCATTTAAACAATAATATCGACTGATATACATAAAATAAAGAGTCAGTGTCTCGCAATAAAATTTTAGTAATCACCGGGTTCATTCAACAGAGTAAATGCTATACATGGTGGCTCATTAATTTTAGAAAATAACCAGATTACATTTAAAGACGGTAAAGATATTGTGAGCCTCTCTGTTGAGCGAACAATTGAAATAGCCATCGAATTGGAGCAGTTCATTATATTAAGTGTGTACAGACCGTCTTCAGGATTGTATGATTGTTTTGAAAAAGTTAAGGATGAAGTTTTGAACAAAATCTGTAATTCAAACAAGTCTATCATCAGTAGCGGTGATTTTAATGTTAATGTTAGAAAATTCTGGGTTAAGAACTAAAATTATAAGTTTGTTTCAGTCATACAATCTTGCTAACCAAGTTTCAGAGCCCACTAGAATAACTCCCACTAGTGCCACATGCCTAGATAACATTTATACAGATGTTATACCAACCCACAGAAATATGAGATCATAGCGGCCAATTGTCAGTCACTATTTCAAATATTTACAAACACTTATTTAGTAATCCTTTGGAAACATTTCAAACTAAACTTTTAAGTATTTTACCACTTTTGTCAACTAATGATGACTCTAATCAACAACGTAATACTTTTTTTAAATGAATTGCACACAATTTTATAACTCTTTCATTCCAAAGACATTTTAAAGCTTTCTTTTATTTACATAAAAGTAGAAAACGACTTTATGAGTTGTATGATGAAGGGACTTGTATAAACACTGCTGAATTTAGTTTATATGTTAAGAAATATTCAAAATTATTTTAAAAAGTATGTTGTATGGCCAAGTCACGTTACTTGAGTTCAAAAATTAAAAATAGTAGTAATGGAATTAATATGACATGGAATATCATTAATAGCGAAACGCGAAGATCATACAACCGAAATAGTGACTACAACCCTGCTATTGATGGCAACATAATTAAATCAGATTCTTAAGTCGCCGCGGCCTTTGAAAATTTATTTGCAGAGATTCCCGTTTTGACTACTAAATCTCTAAACTCATCGCCCACTACTGCAGAGTCTTTACTTAAAGAAAACGTTCCATTTTGTGGTTCTGAATTTAATTTCCAATAGGACACCTGTAGAGATATAGTTAAAACCTTTTACACATTAAATGTTAAAAATACCGCAGATCTATGGGATAATTCTATTGACGTTGCTGAATCTATTATAAATATTGTAGCACGTACTTTAGCTGTACTACTTTAACAGTAAAATAATACCATTGTTTAAATCGGGTAGCATATCAGACTATAGACCTAATTCAGTGCCTTTAGTAATTTTTTTGCAAAAACTTATTTTAGATCAAATGCAAAGATTTTTAAATAAAGTATAACAAACGTTCGACTACTGATGCTGGATTTAAACTTTTAGGACCTGACCAATCCACATGGTCACATGACCTGACCAAGATTATGTCTGGACTTTAAAAGAGACTGTGACCTCTGAGTTTGTTTCGGCCTTTCTTCGCAGAGTATTCTGATAGGAAACACCGATCTCATCTAGTTTTTTAAATATGATTGACGTGTAAAAGTGTTTGTACAAACCTACTTATAGTTACCACCTAAGTACACATTATGGTATAGCAATAAAGATATTGAGTATTGAGTACTTACAGAAATAAAATCATTTATAATTTATTAGGTATTTAATATTGAAAATGTTTCAAAAACATTAACAATGTCACCTAGACTAAATACCGATTAACTAAGTACCTACCTAAAGATTAAACTTAATTCTACAAGTTATTTTTTTTAAACATTATTAACTTTACAGGGTCAACACATATTTGGAATTAACCGCGCAATCACCATTCGGAGGTTTCAAGGACTCCGGAATTGGTCGTGAAAAGTGAGTAATAAAATAAAAATAAACTTATTTTAAATGAGATCTTAATTTCTGTACTTTCTTATGAGCTCTTTCAAGAAATTATTAAAGATCAATTCGTTACGACATCTGATTTCATATTAAGTTATCACTAACAATCAACATAATACTTAAATTATTTTGTCGTTGTAAGTACATCTTCATAATGCGAGTTATTTTCTTTTCAGTGGCATGGACACCCTCTTAGCTTACACCGAAGTGAAGAATGTCGTCGTTTCCTTACCTAAAAAGTTCTGAAGTTGAAACTAGACGCAACGATCGTAACCGCACCCGCAAATGTTACCGAAAGAACCCAATTATTTTTGTCGTTGACTGACGCTGTGATCTCTGTTTACCAACTGACACTTAAAAAAAACAATTGTTTACTCTACGAGTTCAATCCTCGTTTTCCTAAATAATAACTAAGCTAGACCCAGGTATTCCTTGTCCATTAAATGAAGTGATTTATAAGATAGGATTAATGAATGTAACAAGTAATTTTTCTAATTACGTGTTTAGACTGTTTTCTAAATAAACGTTTTTTAATATATGTCGGCGCCACCAATTTTAAAAGGCACTTGCAATGGGCCGAGTTAAGTTGTGCGAAGCGGGACGTTCGCCTCCCCACTCTCCCCACTTCTCAAGCAACTTAATGTAAGCTAGTACGCAGCGAGAGGGGGATCATTCTTGTGGCAGGCTCGGCATGAAATAAAATAATCACAGCAGGTGCACCGGACCTGCTGTGATTATTATATTTCATGGTAATTATTATATAAGAAATTGTGAGTGAAATAGAGTGATTGTGCTATAACTAGTGTCTCTATTTTCTTCGCCCGAATATTCACGCCTACTTACAAAGTGCAAGTGTAATATCGCTGATGAGTGCCTATCCCGATATCAGAATCGGGATTCAAAGAGCAAAAACCTGAAGAAAATAATGACGACAGTTATTGTCAGTTAGTGTGGGCCAACATCTAATCTATTCAGAAAATGGAGTTTTTGCTATCACGATTTCCGGCAACCGCTTGACTGCAAACGTCGAATTTCACCGCAACTGCGCGACTGATACGGTTTGACCCTGATAATGACAATGGCTTCAATGGCACATGTCGTTGAAACACAACAGACCAAAAATCAATTGATTTAAGCAAGTGGCAGTGCGAACCTTTGACCGAAGAGAAGAATTCGAATCGAGCACCAGCACCGAAGAGTGCTTGATACGAACCGTCTCACCTGTTACGTGTATGGACAACCACAACATCCGGTGAGCTCGTTCCTTTTCTTCTTAATAGATAATCTGCTAGTTCGTTTGTAGCTTTTAGATTTGTCAAAAAGTTCCCGGGCGGGTAAAGAAAACGTTAAATATGAATCGCAGAATACTGAGCCGTGGAGAAATTCTACACGTCAGTGTTCTTTTTGTTTCATGTTGTGCCTGTTAACTCAATTACAGAACCAGTTATTATAGGTAGGGATCCATTAGATAGTATATCCATGTACGTACGGATATTGACAAAATTACGTTCTATTTGGGGAAAGAAGTTAACGTTACTGAAGAGTTTCATTATTCTTATATAACATATTAGAGAAACTTTTAAACAAACGATTATTAGACTTCCTTAATAAATATCGAATATTATCAGATGCTCAGTATGGATTTAGACAGGGCAAGTCGACTGAAGATGCAGTAACAGCTATAACATCTCTCATTACTGAAAACATTGATCGCGGAAAAAAATGCCTCTCAGTATTCCTCGATTTAAAAAAAGGCTTTTGACACTGTCATTCTTGTACGCAAGCTAGAATATATGGGAATAAGTGGCACACCTCTTGAATTATTCAAAAGCTATCTAACACATAGAACACAAAAGGTTAGAATTGGCCAGAATACAAGCAGTGACTCTGATATCACATTCGGTGTGCCACAGGGGAGCGTCCTTGGGCCCACCTTGTTTCTAATCTACATCAATGACCTATGTGAGTTGAAGGTAGGTGGTGCTCGGGTCTTCTCGTATGCCGACGACACAGCGCTGGTCTTTATCGGCGATAATTGGGATTCTGTGCGGAAGGAGACGGAAGTAGGATTATCTAGGGTTGCTTCCTGGTTAAGAACTAACCTACTTACGCTCAAAAGCCAGAAGACTATCTACATGTGTTTCTCCCTAAGTAATAGAACTCAGACTGGTACTAATTTCAGTGTAAAGATACACCAATGTACCAATATTCAGGACACTAATTGTGCATGTCCGACTATCGAAAAGGTAGATAAGACTAAATACCTGGGTATTTTACTTGACCAGCGACTCTCTTGGCATTATCACGTAGCATTGGTCAGTGACCGTATCAGAAAACTCATTTGGATTTTTAAATTACTCAGGCATGTTGCTTCAGTGAATCTTATAAAACAAATATACACTGCTCTAGCCCAATCCATTCTAACCTATTGCATTCCTATCTGGGGGGGTGCTTCCAAAATCAAATTCCTAGATGTAGAAAGATCACAGCGTGCCCTTCTCAAAACTATTTATTTTAAACCGTATCGTTTTTCAACACAAGAACTTTACAAACTATGTGACCTTTTAACTGTGAGAAAGTTATATATTCTAATGTCTGCCTTAAAAATGCATAAAACAACGGTATTTGATCCTGGTTTTCTGAGGAAAAGAAAGAAGTACGGTCGTTTGGCTGGAGTTAGGGCTCGTACTGCGTTCGCAAGGCGGCAATATGCTGCCCAAACTACTCGTATTTATAACACCATTTGCAAAAAACTTCCTATTTACCAAAAAACTCAGTACGAATGCAAGAAATCCCTGACTGCTTGGCTAAAGACCCTTACATATGAAGAAACTGAGGCACTCCTAAATCCAGTAACATAATAATAATTTATTTAACTTACGAGTGTACACTAAGAGATAATGGAAATGCGGACTAATTACATCCTTCACACGAATACGACTAATATGCTTTTGGTTTCCCTTTCTTCCTCGCTCATACACACTCACATACACACACACAAACACACTTACACTCCACAAATAACTATGCTTGGATTCGGAATCTGAGATAATTATCAAATGTGATACAACAAATTCAATGACATACGTCATAGGATTCTAATGATATTGCAACCATTTAACTTTTTCTCAGTGTTGTTTGTCAGTTGGAATTAAATGCAAATTGTCTGGGATTACGAGTTCAAGTATCTAACCTATGTAATTAATTATCTGTAGATTCTATATTCTTATTTTTCGCAATGTTACTACTTTGGTATTGATTCTGTCATTAACAGGCTTTGTATGTATTCACATAGACGTATGGAAGAGGGAGGTCTTCTGGCACAGGTATTTCCATACTTAAAAGAAGGCCTCTAAAATGTATTTGCTAAAACCTGTTGATTATGAAATAAATAAATTGACATTGAAATTGAAAATTGAACATCAACACTGACCAACATGGTGAAGATAAACTCTCATTAGTTCAGATATTGCTTGAGGATAATTTATTATTTATTGGTGGTATGGTGTTTCTGGTTAAAGAAATGTATTTCTCAATAAGAAACTACAAAGATTTCACTTACTTGAGAACGTTTTTAAACTTCATTGGTGGGGCCCCCGCGGCTCTAGATCCATGATCACATCGGTGGGCATAGCAGTCAGGCTGTGGCTCACACTTGCGACGTTCGTGGGTTAGAATAGTGCAGGAGAATTGAGCGTGGTGTGTATTTTGGCTTCCATTAGTCCCGGGTTCACGAACATGGACTTTGTCGTGTTCACACAGAGGTTGGATTCCTTGTCGCGGATGAAGCCCTTGCTGGGGTTTGTGAGCAATTCTGGTTCCCTGAGATGGCTAGGTGGGCGCGAAAGTAAGTCCTGAATTGTGCTCTGGGCCTCAAGGGATTGTTCGGGGCTCAACGGGTACGGGGACTCCATCCGATGCTTAGGGTTTCTGCACAATGGCATACTGTACATATAGACATCGCGGGGAAGTTGGTTGGAGGAATCGATGGTAGGGAGTATTCTTGTCATTGTTGACTCTTTCACTAAATTCGTCCTTCTCGAGTGCACTTCTTAGTTGGATGCAGCTGGTGCAGATGAAGCACTAAAGGAGGCTGTCTGTCTTTTCGGTGCGACTTCGCGGATCATTTCGGATCGGGGTGGGTGTTGGCCAAATGGTGCAGACAGAGCAATTTTATGATGACCATAGTGTAGAGTTGAACCTTGTTGCTAACGGTTCTGGCAGGGCAGAGAGTCACGGGGACATTGGGGTGCTTACTTGTAATAATCGAAAGTGAATCTGGTGGGACCTGGCGCGGCGACCTTTTCGAAGTGCAGCTAGCGACGGATGGTGCAAGGTCTAGGGTACACACCAACAGAACTTGTGTTTGGCACTCGGGCGCGGTTTTTAAGTGTGGCTTCATATTCTGAGTCTGGGTTTCGGTTAGATTTTGGTGAAATTCGTAAGATAGTCATCCGCGAATATTGGGAGAGTTGCTGCGACACAGTGGGAAAAATAAGACCGTTCTACAGTGGCGATTCCTACTTCATTGAATGTGACAGGGGGGTTCGACTGGGCTTCGCAGGGAGTACAGACGTTGTGTCTAATGGAGAATGCAATATGGTTGTAAGCGTTTTCGTGCAGTGCCCGGGGGATGTGAGGGCTTGGTGGATTTAGCTACCACCTTGACTGGTAGCTTGAAGGAGGCCGAGGTGGCGGCAGTCCGCGATTGACGAGTGGAGTGGGCGTCGTCTGGTGTTTTCAGTGATGCTTTGTCTATTTGTAGTTCACGTACATTATCCGCCAGCTCAGGAAATCTCTCGGCCTCGGAGAGTGAAGAAACGTAATTAAACGTAACATTGGTACTAATCTGTGAGACAAAGTAACTGTGTGAGGATAATGTAAGGGACCGACTCATGCGGGTTTACGTCCTATGGTATGTGTTATTGGGTAGTCTAAAGAACTGGCTTATGCAGGCCGTTGTTCTGGGTCATATTATAAAGTGATCGTCTAGTCTGAGAGGCTATGAGATCAATGGAGATGTGGCGGCATCTACACCGCCACATGCGAACAAACGCATCAATCCTGCATCGCGCAAGCAGAGTTTACTGCGCAGATAGCATATATACAACTTCCCGACAACAATCATCGGGCAGTTGCCCACCAGATACGACATCCATCTGGTCGGAGGATCCTCCCTTTTCCGAAGAGTATGAGTGAACTTTACACCCTGTTCCTCATATCTCTAAACTGGTGACCCCGACGTGATGAACATCATCTCTTCACTGGTGACCCCGAGTATGAACGTCAGCGCAGCCTTCGTGCAACTACTTCAGCGTGACGTCATCATCATCACTCCCGCAAGTCACACAGCCAGCCAGCAACCACGGCTTGAACGGTTGTCCTGACCATCAGCATGCAGCGCAAGCGCATACCTGGTCATCACCTTCAGCCTCATCAGCAACCTTGGCACAGCACACTGCACATTCGGCCGGTCCACAAGCAGAGTGCTTAATCCCTCTCCTGGTCGACATCAGCAGTCAGCCACCCCGACTCACTGGGGCATCTTCGCAGACAGTTCCGACGCACCGCGAACTATGCGACACCCGGTTCCAACCCACTGGAACCCAACTGGCATTGGCAAGCATCGCAAGATACAAGACTTAGTCCACTATCGACCTCCGGTCTTCGGAGGGGAGTGATGTGGCGGCATCTACACCGCCACATGCGAACAAACGCATCAATCCTGCATCGCGCAAGCAGAGTTTACCGCGCAGATAGCATATATACAACTTCCCGACAACAATCATCGGGCAGTTGCCCACCAGATACGACATCCATCTGGTCGGAGGATCCTCCCTTTTCCAAGAGTATGAGTGAACTTTACACCCTGTTTCTCATAACCCTAAAGAGATATGTGTGGTACTAGCGAGTGATCGGAAAGACGCTGATTGGTTGCCCGGTCCATGTTATCTGGAGAGATAACTGGTTGAAGGTACGCCTATTTAAGTTGTCCGGCTCAGCTCTTAAAGGTTGATTTAGTGGGTTATTACTGATAGACGAGTACAAAGTAACGTATCTACCAGTTTTATTCTCTTTACAGAAAAATGGGTCCGCGGTGACTTAAGGGGATGGAGACGCACAAGGACGTGCGAATGTCAGTCTGGCCGTGACGGCGCTTCAATACTTAAATTAGTGTTATTTAGTTTTCATAGATGTCGTTTGCTAGTTTAGAGTGTCAGTTTTTTGGCCGCAGTTTGAGCTTTGCGCTCAACGGTTGCGCCAAAGTTGAGACTGGACGTCAGCTTCATGCCTAGGAACTCAAGCCGATCAGTTACAGGAACAGATGTACCCCGAAAAGTAGTACCGTGCGGTACCCCTGACGTTGGTACATGTTAATGTTTTATTTCAAACAACAACAGCGGCGCAAGATAAAAAAAAATCTTTTTTAAATCGACCAACGTGTTTTGTCAGTGGGAATAGTTTCATAGAGTCGCCTCACACTATTGACCAAAAATAAAAGACGAAAAAAAATAAAAAATTATGACAAAAAAATTAAAAAAAACCGTCTATATTTGCGCCCGCAAACATAACTGACGCGCTACAGCAGCAAGGTAGCTTTATCAGCGCTCTGAAGGCATTATTGTAGAGAACACGCAGGGTGTCGTTTTACACGTGCAGCCTTGAACGTGTAAAACGATTATCAAAATGCCCTAAACAAAGTAGTTTTTACTACCGTAGTACAGCTCGCGAACCTACGAGACAGCATATTAGCTCTTACAGACAAAGCCCTACGCTCCCTTTCTATGTCTAAATCATCTACAAGCGTCTCGGTTACCCAGTGGCCCAGATACTAAAACTGCAAGACTCTTTTAAGGACACTTTCATTCAGCATGACCTGCGGGACAGTGTCATAAGTTTTAGATGCCGCTTTAAACACCATGAGCTTGCTTTAAATGACGTTATATCTGAGCCCGTGGGCCGCCACACACCGCTCGTAGATCGAAATCAGTTTTCTAAGAGCACTGATTGATGGACTCAGCAGTACCATGTCGTCCGCGTAACTGATTTTGTTGACAAGAACACCATCAATCGAACAGCCCACACCGGCGCCACTGACACGGATCAGACGGTCAATATACAAGTTGAAGAGGGTCGGCGAGGTTAGCCCGCCTTAGGGCTTATTTTGCCTGTATTTTGCTTTTACTTTTACCTAATGGCAAAACCATAGTCGAAAAATTACGGATTTTTTGTGTTTGCAATTATAGGTAGGTATACTGTTCGTCATTGAAAAGTTCCGTTACAATAGAGGTTCTTCGAGGTCCATGATCCTGTAAATGATCATTTCAACTAGGCTGTTAGGCCGTTAGTTGATAGAAGGGTGGTGATGAATGGCTGTACCAGCCATCATCAGTTTTACAACTATGGCTGTAGAGCCAATAGTCATGGTAGAAGTAAAGGACGGATCGGGTAGGACCCATCATCTTGGGTGAATGCAGTTAGATTGGGTAGTTAGTGAGGTAGGTTGTGCATTTAGTTTTAGTTGATCTGTTTTTATTTAGTAGTAGTTTGTAGTTTAATGTGTTAAAATAGGTTTACTTAATTGACAATTGCAGATAGAATGTAGTAGTTTTTTTTTAGTAGTTGTTGTTTATAATTCCTTTTATGTTTAGACAACAATTCTTTGGTAGATTTAATTATCGATTTAATTATTTGAATAGATAGATAATAGTATTTTATGATAGTTATTGTTCATAATTATTTTGTTGTATGCATCAGTATAATATTAGGTCATACGTTTATTATTTTACTTATTGTGGAGTCACTAATGATAATAGTCAATTAGTATCAAGTAGTTTATTGACATGACACATTTGAGGAAGTTTAGTTCTTATTTTGAGTAGTCAACAATATAAGCAATTATAGTATATTGATGTAAATAATTGACACATTCAATAGTTGTTTACTTGTTGTCTCTGACAGTGACCTCATACTTGAGTTCAGCCTTTCTAAGGTGGATATAATTTTAGTGGTGTAGGTGAGAGCTCATTGTGATTCAATTTTTATTTATTTTAACAAATACAATTCAAGAACCTAGTGGTAGATGTTAGTAACGAACCAGGATATCTGCACCTCGAGACCAACAGGTAATAGATGGAAGATAGGAAGGAACAAGGTAGCAGGAAATAATTTACTCACTGCCGGTCCAGCAGACTCACAGGACCGTGGTTAGGCTAAAGGTGTCTGTGCCGCAGTAAGGGGATAACACAGTTTACAGGATTAGTAACAACAAAACGTACTTACCACCACGGTGGAGATTATAGGAAAAAGTAACCAGTGCAAGAACCTAGAGAACTTTACACATTTATTAGGTGTGAAACACGAGACACAAAAAAAATCAGGGAAGTAGGTTATAAGGTCTCTAAGCACTTGTTCACTGGTCACCATCGGTAGAAAGAAAGGAACGTTACTGCCCTGGGCTTGGCTACGCCGCAGCACGTGGTCCGGCATGAGGTCACAGGGCAGGCAGCAGAGTATAGGAGCAACCCCAGAGGTCACCAGGCGTGGGCAGCACCACGCAAGGATGAACGACCGCGTGTAGGCACGTGGCCCGCTCAGGCAGGGGCCTCAAAACGTGGCGGGCGTGGGGTCTCGGGCACCCACGAGTTAGCGGCCACTTGGGTAGTCCGCGTGACGGGCGTCTCTCCAGCGGTAGGGCGGAGGCATCGATGACGTCTGACAGCAGTAGGCAGGAAGTGTATCCCTAGACTGGAACCCTGGAATCAGCGCGAGGTGGGTGGGAGAAACACTCACCCATCGTGGCGGCCTACAATTAGAGGTTATGCCGTGCACATTCCGCGGGCATTCTCGGAGGTCCCTCGCCGCATGGCCAGGCGATTTAAGCGAACAGCAAGGCGCAGCGCGGCGAGACAAGCATAGCGTAGGATGCGAGAAGCATGCGCACGCATTCACAGAGAGGTGCTGTAATGGTGACAGGTGGCAGGGGGTGGTCATAGTGAGGCTGTCGAGAACAATTACAATAGCTGCCAGACCGCGCAGACAGTGATAATTAAAGAATGCGATCTGACAGGACACAAATAAGAGTATTGGCAATCACACTGAGCACTTACCCGTTTATCTCGGGGTTATGTATGCTTGCCTGCTTGATGCGAAAGAAAGAGGACGTTAGCTCGTAACTACATCGCGGCGCGCCCGTAAGGGGGCGTTGCGTGCGGTGCCGGGGCTTCGCCCCCCGGCCGCGGATGCTATACGGTGGCCCGTAAATACGGGCCTCTCATAATGTTTGCGTCTTGGCAGTGGGATATAGGGCACACGCGAGGTACGCGCGCCTATGTGTATGGATTCTTGTTCGTTTCTGTAGGAGCGCCGCGATGCTTATACGAGTAACAAAGCGTCGCTTACTTCACGACATCTCAGCGGTCTGTCACCGCCAGGTGAGACCCCTAGTTACCTAGAGGAGGCCCGGTGGCGATGACCTGCGACAGAGATGTCGACTCGACGCGCCTAGAGAGTAGGTGAGTGGTCCCCGCCCGTCCAGATCACAGAGCTGGCCGTTTACTGTCCGGGCTAAGGGGCCGTCATGAGTGTGTGAACGGTATTGTGTCTGTGTGACACCGTTCAGTGTCTACGCGAACCGCGGCCCGCACCGCGCGTTCACGTGTGAGTTAGGGTGCATGTATAGAGGTGGATGTCTGTTTACGATTACGTAACGCGCCTATATTAACCTAGCACGCTCTACGTAACGGGTATGTATGTTGTGAATGTAGAGTCTTATTGTCACAGATAAGCCGCGTGTAACCTGGTTACGGCTTATCTGGGAGTCTTAAGTTGATTTTTAGGAAATCGACTACAACGCTACACACTTGACTTGATAGCAGCACTGATGATAGATACCTATACTCATTCAATGCATTCAAAACTCAGCTTAGCCTGTATCTAATTGCAAACGGGACATTACTAGAAAAATTTATGCGCTGGATCGGTCGAGTTTCGGGTTGTTTCTAATTATTTATTTAATTATACTGTACACCTACCACGTACACCACATATTGTACACCACAAAAAGACATAACAAAAAATATATAAAACATACAATGGGCTTAAAATTCGCTCGTTGTTAATTAGTTTGTGACGGATGTTGTCGAACCTAATATTAGTATTTAATTACGTAATCGTTATTGTTCTCAATTAACATGTTATGTTTTTATTGAGAATAAAGTTTCTTTAAACCTAAAATCAAATTGTAATTCAAAAAATCGCAATTAAAATAATTGGTCTTAAAATCATTTACGCCTTTCATTTCATTAAAATTAAAAACAATTATTATTTAATCAGTAGGTATTAGATAAGTTCAGCACACAATGCCACAATATTGGACAGTAGATTTTGCCAGCCACAACTCTAAGAGTGCCATTGCGACACCCGCAGGCACGACTAAGCAATGATGCAACTCTCTTTCTGGAATGCCATGAAAGCCATCAATGCGAGTGTCGACAAACATGCCCGAGGCGCTACAGTTCTTAGGCAGCCGCATCTGCATCCTAAAGGCATTTCTAAGTTGTCCGCGCAGGGCTTTGATTGTCATATAAATACCTACAGATGGAAAACTCACACATTTTTAGGGATGATGACTGATATTAGAAATATTCATAAATATAATGTTATTTCAAAGTAGACATAGTAAAAATGAGATAATCGAAAAAATCTGTTAAATCAATGTAAACATGAAGAAGATACACGCTTTCCAATTTTTTGGAGGGGATCATTCCCTTGTCGCACGGCACGGACAATGTACGGCGCTAGTATGAAGTTACATAGTTGTGACATCACTTCTACGATAGTGATGTCCTTGTCTAACACTTATTTTAAAATGTTTATAACTTGGCAAGTTTTTAAGTTTTTACACTTCTTCTAATATTGTTGGCACTATTTGGAAACAAACATTTTTTGAGGTAAAACAAATAAAATTCATCATCCCTATTCTCTCTGGACCCAATTCTGGTGTCCACGCAGACGAAGTCGCGGGCAGAAGTTGTTTTATAAATGCGAAATTAACCTATTCACGCCTTAATGAGTGAAGGAGTTTGGATGAAAGAGACGAGCCATGACCTGGTTGACGTTCAAAAGTGCCTTTTTATGTGCCTATTTGAAATAAATGCTTTGACTTTGACTGGGATAGGATCGAGAATCCTTTATTAGGGTAGTAAGTTCCGGTGAAATAACTTCCGACATCCATGCAGGCGAAAGGATTACTATAACATCTCATCCGGGGCGGCTAAGCTCAGAAACCGCGTGTTAACATCCTGTTAACTGTAACAGGAAGTAAACGCGCGGTTTCTACATCCTGTTATTGTTAACTGTCTTGAAAGCAAGTACGATGCCGTATGATATAATGCTGACGAAGTCCAGGGCATTTTGTAATATGGCAAATTACCGTGGGATCGGCCTGCTGACATTGAATCTATTTTGCAAAACAGAGCTATTTACAAACTGCGTCACCGCGAATCTCGTAGGGAACTATTTTAAAAGATTAATATTATGACGGTACCTAGCCAATTCATTTATGAAAATATTATGATGTATGAAAAAATCTATATCTTTTTAATGAAATATTGATACACAAAACTTTAATACTAGAAATAAAGATAAAACAGATCAACCATTTTTCAGATTATCTAAAGTACATTCATCTTGGGGTACTGTGTTAAATGCTACAAAATTTAATTAAATGAAAGAAAATTTAAATATCATTAAAAGTACAAGAACGCTTGGAAACATGCTGATCAGTTCACAATGTAGCTCTAATTGAATAATATAGTTTTTTTTTTTCATTGTGTTCGATCAATCGATGTTGGAGTTCACGCTAGACTTACAAGATTACTACTTATATATTTTTTTCAATACACTAATGAAGTTTCTATTCATTTATTTCAACCATTATTCGAAAGACACATAGCGCCATCTAGCGTCTTAAAGCAATTGTGACCATCGACAGTTGTTGTTCTTTGCTTCGATAACAGTTTTTTTTTTTATGAATGGTATGTCCCATTCTTTACCCCTGACAACGTATGCAAAAATTTTGATGATCGGTTTATGGCCGATTCCTATAATTTACGGACCGTTATTGGTTAAAATTAACGCTTTTTAACGTATCTTTACCAAAAACAAAATCAAAATTAATTTATTCAAATTAGGCTGAGAGTCAGCAGTTTTCAAACGTCAAAATTACATAAGACAGTCCCTCAAAACGCCCACCCTTCACCACTACCTAGTGCTTTAGCTGGGAAGAAGAAGTGGCGCAACAAACTCCCCGGCAGCACAGCTGTCTGTTCAGTTATAAAAACCATAGAATTATACAATTATAAGGTAATCAAAGTTTAAAAAAAAAACCAAACACAGAAAATTATACTAAATTATTTGCAATATGTAAGCCACGCCAATATACCCAAAACGAAAATCAATGAAAAAACAACATACGAGTACCTTAATACACAAATAAAAGGCTCCAGACATAAAGGGCGTGACACCTTACATGTGCATTATTGGATTAATTTAAAGTACACACAAATGATAAACAGGGACCATCGAAGTAAAATAAATCAACAGAACAATTACTTTAACAATAACAAAACCATAGACAGCAAGACGACCAGTCACGACAAGCAGCACCCGTTCACGAGCATAACGCAAAGATCAGCCATTGCCCCCCTCGCCATATTTCAGGGAAGGAGGCAACCCGATCCCCGACGCTACCGCAAGCAGTGACATCTACGGGAGCATGACGAACTCGCTGCCGGTTGCTCAGGCAAGAACAATTTATGATCAACTGTCGAGGTCGCTAGCTAACCACATATTGCGATACAACTCGTTAAAAAAAACATTGTAATGAGTAGATCATGTCAATAATAAATGAATATAACTAAAAATTATTGACTTATATAGTCAAATAAAATTAAAATAAATATACGAACGCGTATACCCTGTCAGTAGGTAAGCTGATTCTGGAGAAAGAACATAAACATTGTATTGAGTTAATTACAGCGACCAACTATTCTTATCGTTTAAGTAGTCGTTAATTGAATCATATCCCTTTGAACAAAGGTTGGATTTTACTTGAGCTTTAAACGCATTAAAAGGCAAATCTAGCAAAGAAGAGGGTAGCTTGTTATAAAAGGTTTTACCAAGCCCGACAAATGAGTTATGAACCTTATGAAGCCGGTGAAAGGGAGCACGTAGTTTGTTCTTATTTCTAGTTTGTTCTTATTTCTACTTATTAACATTGTGAAAATCACTGTTTTTAGTGTATAAGTGTATATTTTGCCTAATGTATAAGATGTTGGCGAAAATGAATTGTGATGCTACCGTGAGAATACCAATATCTTTAAAAAAATCTCTAAGAGAAACTCTGGCCCCTAGCTGATAAATTGCTCGGACAGCTCGTTTTTGGAGGACGAACATATTTTGAATATCAGCAGCTTTGCCCCACAGCAGAATACCGAAGGACAAAACACTGTGAAAATAACTAAAATTGACTAACCGAGCTGTATCAACGTGAGTGTATTGTATTACTTTCCTGGCGGCATAGGCGGCTGAACTGAGCCTCCCCGCTAGGTTTGATATATGTGGACCCCACTGAAGTTGGGCATCTACTGTTATGCCCAGAAAAAACTGCCGAGTCTACTGTTTCAAGCAGCTCTTTATCTAAGACGATTTTGGGTCCTAGATATCTAACATTCGGTAAGACGAACTTTAGACATTTAGTTTTCTTAGCATTGAGAACTAGGTTATTTGACGTAAACCAATCCGTAACCATTGAGAGTGCACTGTTTACGTCGTCAAACTCTTGTCTATTCCTGTCTACTTTAAAAATAAGAGAGTTATCATCTGCAAACAGTACAACGTCACAGATATCATTTAAATAGAATGGTAAGTCATTGATATACACTAAGAACAAGAATGGACCTAGTAATAAGCCTTGAGGAACACCTAACTGAACTGGCAGCCCGGAAGATTTCACACCATCGACATCTACACATTGGAACCTATTGTGTAAATAAGCATTTATTACGTTGAGAGCTTCGTTTTGGACACCGTAATGACGCAGTTTACGCAAAAGGCTTTAGAGAGATCACAGAAAATTCCCATAGCATGTTGCGATTTCTCCCATGCATAAAATTTGTGTTTCAGCAGAGCAATACCCGCATCTGTAGTTGAACGTCCTTCCGTAAAGCCAAACTGTTCATTACGAAGGAGGTTATTTAAATTAAAATGTCTTAGCAACTGCTTAAGTATTAACTTTTCAAATATTTTGCTAAATGCTGGTAAGATAGAAATAGGCCTGAAATTGCCAATGTTATTTTTATTACCAGATTTAAATAATGGTATGACTTTACTACTCTACATGAAGTCAGGAAAAGTTCCTATATCAACACATTTATTAAAAGTAACAGCTAGATAGGGGGCTACAATGTCTATTTTAGTACTTAAAAGTTTAATTGAGATGCCCCTGTAATCACCAGTGTGTTTAGATTTAAGTGTGCTAACACGTTAATTACATCACTAGGCGTTACATGTTCGAAGCTGATGCGAGTGCATTTTGGCACACTACTATTTAAAAGATTCTCAGCTTTAGACGGGGACGAATTTAAGGAGCAAGACGTAGTTATAGGTATATTGGCAAAAAACTCATTAAATGCCTCAGCTACGTCAGCTGCCTTATTAACTAATTTGTTATCGACCATAATTTCAAGTTGATTTTCTTGTTTAACCGACTTACCCGTTTCATTGTTAATAATTTTCCAAGTGGTTATTACTTTATTATTAGAATTTTTAATTGAATTCTGATTTAGCAAAAGCGCAAATCTTTTTAAATAATTTTGAATATTTTTTTACTTACTCTAGGAAAGGAGTATCAAACCTGTATTTTTTCAAACCATATTACTATATGGTATAGTCTCGCTCTATATTTATAAATACCTGGAGTAGCCCATTGGTTGAAGCCAATAGAGGTGACATTAATGTTAATGGTTTTTGTCTTGAAAATAGACTGGTACTCTTTTTGCACAACATCAAAAAGGCTCCGTAAATTTCATTAGGATTTTCGTGTTCTACTAACGATAGTGTAATTCTATGAGCTATATTATTTTTAAACTTGTTACAACGACTAGCTGTATAAGGCCTGCATTCAAGTATATAAGGCTTTTCAGGTAATGACATCGGGAAGCTAGCTAATAAACCACAGTGGTCGGACGTTAAGTCACTTAACACTAATTTCTTTTTGCAATCACAATTACTAAATATGTTATCAAGACAAGTTGATGAAGATGCCGTGATCCTAGTTGGTTCAGAAAACAAGTTAATCAAATTATAAGACCTAAACAGATTGAGAAGTCTAATACTTAATGGAGTAACATCTAGAATATTGATATTAAAATCTCCACATAAAATTATACTCTTAATGAAGCGAAGAAGTCACAGCTTCGCATAGTAGACTTTCCCATATGGAAGTAGCTATCACAGGTAAAATAAGCTTACGAATCTCTTTAAATGCTGAGTTTAGGTAAGCAAAACAATTCGTTTATGTTTATAACAACCGAGCATTAGTGGTGTAGACGTGAAAAGGTAACATATTTACTTTCGCAATTATATATTTATAAATAGCAAGTTAATCATCAAATTTTTTATTGCTGTAGTCTGTCGCTTTTAATAAATAGAAAGTTTTTTTTCTTATTTAAAACCGAAAAAATATCGCAGAAGTTACATTAGAAATACGGTACCCAATACAGGTTATTGCATCTTAATTTATTGAAATAAAAGCATTAATATCATTTCACGCCCTCATTATGCTCCCTTTGTTTTTTGGTTGGGAAATCATCAACTGACTTCTCCCGCTCTGGGTGGAGCGGGAGAAGTCAGTTGATGATTTCTGGAGGGCTTTACTGACTAAAACCCACTCGTGTTCCTTCAGTGGCAATCCGGCAAGGAGGCTCGCCACCTCGCAGGGAACCGTTCGGTATCCCCGGACCAGCCGGATGGCCATGACACTTTGGGACGCGTTCAACCGGCGGGCTGGCCGTGAATATTTTTATAGCCGGCTCGACGTGTTTTCAATGGAATTTTTCACTTTTTGTATGGAAAATGTAAAAAATGGTCACCTACATGTTGAGTTATAAGCTACCAAATGTTTGTGATTTTTAATCTAGTTTAGAGGCATTTGTGACAAGAGAATCGGCAACAATGTCAAATAATGTGTCAAAGAAGTATGTAAAAAATAAACGTAATTTAGGAGCAGTTAATAGACATTTACACAGTGATGCTGTTAATGAGTTACCAGGGAAGCCACATGTTTAAAAGGAATTATTGCCAAACTTTCTTGTCTTCGACGTAGTCTTTAATCTTATAATAATGCTTTTTATATGAACACGTTTGATGTGGGTTTTGAACTTTCCATAGCTAAGTTCTGTTACTTACTTTGGTTTTGTTATAGAAGCTGAAACTGTTTATAAGAAATTAATAGCTAAATCTGCAATATCGCAATTTTATTTTTACTGCGTGTAATATTATGGAAATCGCTTCTTTATTTGAAAAGTCCAAGTTTTTGCGAACATACAATATTCTAGAAAAAAAACATCAAAACTCCCGGAAATCAATTGTAAATCAATACAAAACAGCCGCGGCCGGAGGAGAAATCGAAAAGATATGGTAGAAGGTTCCCTTTGTCAATAACTCAAAATTTAGTGACCTTTAGGAAATTCATTTAGACTGTAAACCGCCTGAAGCTGGAGTCAGTTTACTTTTTTACTTCAATGAAATTTATCGTATAATTGAATTGGAAGTTTGAATTGAACATGCTAATTGGATTTAATTGATTACATGATAAATCATGGTAACAGGTCTATATAATTTAGGTAAAGGTTTAATTTAAAATACTTAAATTTAAATGCTAATTATATAAAACACGTTTATTTCACTTATTCCAGTGTAGGTAATGTTTTCTTTTACTTTGCGAAATTTGAACAATACATGGACAAATAATATCCAAAAGGTGTATATTTTCTGTTTGATAAATGATAAATGATGATAGATGATTTTTATTTCTGTAAGTGGGTTTGTACAAACACTTTTACACGTCAAACATTTTTTTTTAAACTAGATGAGGTCGGCGTTTCCTATCTGACTACTCTGAGAAGAAAAGCCGAAACAAACTCAGAGGTCACAGTCTCTTTTAAAGTCCAGACATAATCTTGGTCAGATCATGTTAAGACCATGTGGATTGATGTCTGAAATGGTCTTGAGGAAAGAACCACACAGATTGAGTGGACCTGTCCAGTCAGTGCACGCATTTGTCAGTAATCGTACAGCTCAACTCAAAACATAAGGAGCTCAACGATTCGACGAACAATACCAAAGAAAGGACATTGGATAGGCCGCATATTTACTCAAACCGCTAGACCAAGTTACGATTAAAATTAACTGAGATAATAAAATATAAAAAAAAACAAAAGTAAAAAATAAAAATGACCCACATAGTCTTAACATTCACAATAATAACAATAAAATAATACGTAGGTAAGTATTCATGTCATTGTTTATTTTACAGATCATATGAGGACCATGTAGGTAGGTGTCTGAAATGGTCTTTTGAGGAAAGAACCATACAGATTTGAGTGGGCCTGTCCAGTCAGTGCACGCATTTGTCATTAATCGTGCAGCTCAACTCAAAACGTAAGGAGCTCAACGATTCGACGAACAATACCAAAGAAAGGACATTTGGGTAGGCCGCTTTAAGTACTCAAACTGCCAGATATAAAAAATTATGAAATAACTGAGATAGACAAAATATATATAAATAATACCCACTAAGTCCTCACACGAAATTAAAATAATAATAATATTATACAAAGTAAATATTCATGTCATAATCATGAAATTTCAAAGTGTATATAAAATAAAACAAAAGTTACGTACCAAACAAAAAAAAAAAAAAAAACACACTCAGTATGCAAAAATTGGAGCAGGTCATTCCCAAGCCTTTTTGTCCTCAATATAGTCTTTGACTGTATAAAAAGCTTTCTGGCACAACTTACGTTTAATAAATGATTTGAATTTATTAAGGCTTAGATCTTGAACATGGCTTGGAAGTTTATTATAAAAGCGTATATATTGACATCTGAACGAGCCACCTATTTTCTTGAGCCTTGTTGTAGGTACAACATATTTGTGTTTGTTCCTAGTATTTATATTATGGATATCACTGTATATTTTAAACAATTTTATGTTTTTGTGGGCATATAAAAGATTTTCATAAATATACTGAGAAGGCACAGTCATTACATTAATTTCCTTAAATTTCTCTCTGAGAGAGTGTCTCGGACTTAATTTATAAATTGATCTAACAGCTCTTTTCTGCAAAACAAATATAGTCTGCATGTCGGCGGCATTTCCCCACAAAAGAATACCGTACGACATCACACTATGAAAATAACTAAAGTATACTAAACGGGCTGTCTCTAAATCAGTTAAATTTCGAATTTTTCTAACAGCGTATGCTGCGGAGCTTAGCTTTTTTGACAATTTATCAATATGTGGGCCCCACTGAAGCTTAGCATCCAAAGTTAAGCCCAAGAATACTGTGCTGTCTTCAAGTTTCAATTCTTCGCCCTTTATCAACACATTCGTTTTCACCTGCCTAACGTGAGGTAGCGTAAACTTAATGCATTTAGTCTTCTTTTCATTAAGAAGTAAATTATTAACATTGAACCAGTGAACTATTTTTGAGACCGCGTTATTTACATCGTCAGTAACCAGCTGCTGACGTTTAAGTTTAAACAAAAGTGAAGTATCATTTGGATTTTCTTTTTCCGTGTTCAATCAAGCAATGTTAAAATGTACTCCATTAATATATTTGTTTCATTCGCACATTTGTTCCTTATTCCCACAGAGCAGCAGAGACAGCGTCTAGAAACGGCAGTATTTATAAAATGCGTTGAACGCACAGCTGCTACCATGTACCGCCTTCAAAGCCTTCAGTTTCTATCGTCAAATTCCGTAATTTATGCAAGTCAACGGTGGCACGCTTTGCTTGTAAGAAAAGTGTTGACAATGCCGCCTCAAACAGTAGCCGCCGGAACGTTTCCGTGGTTTGTGCTTATTTTATTGACTCCGTTTCCCCTACAAATCAATATAAGCCTCCACCGTCATCACTGCTTACCCCGCTATCGGAAAGCCTCTCATGCATATTCACGCTTGCCTAATTTATGTGTTCGGTAGCAGCGTGTAGTGAAATAATAGTAAACAGTGGCTCTATTCAATCGTGTGTGTAATTGTTAAATGGTATGTGTGCGCTCGTTGATACTGAAGCTACAATTATTGTTGAGGCTTTGATTGAAATCTTTAACGTGTGTGGTGTTTCTAAGGGAAACAAAAGATCTTGTAAATTAGTTTCGTATAAATTCTGTTTAATGCGTTTCTGCGCAACGTGTTAATCCGTGTATTGGGAAAAGCTTGGATTTTAATTTTTTCAAGCCTTGCTATTTATTTGATTGAACCCCAGAAGTTCATCAATTGAATATTTTCGAGACATGTTTAAGATTATTGCATTGATTTAATCATTTTCCAACCAAAACCCGGACGAGCTTCTGTGAATGAAACACTACAGGAAAACGCTTTTAAGAGACTCTCATTATAAGGCCTGAAATAATTGATTTTCAAGGAATTTCTTCGAAACAAAGGACATGAAAGTCACAGATTTTTAAAAAATACATTTTTACCTTTAGTAAACTTGGGGTAGCCAAACCTCTGTTAATACATTTGAATGAATGAATTTCGTTAATGAAGTAATGTCGAACTTCTGGACAACCACTGACATTAAAACCGAAAGCGCATTTTTCGCTGCGTCAAAACTTACATACAACATTTCAAATCTCAACCTAAATAAAAAACTTAATTCAAATTTACAAACATATTTTTCAACATTCAGCTCCATTAAGAAACTTCAGCGTCCCGCAATACCGCACAGTGACTTTGTAATATCTCAATAACATAACGCCTGTAAAAGGTCACCGTGCTATTTTCAACGAGACACTTGTACTCGCCCTATAACAATGACAAACAATTAAGAATGTGTCAACGTTGAAAAAATTTCACAGACACGTTTTAAAAGAAACTGAAAATTTGTTTGCTTTAAAGTTCCTAAGTTAGATGAATGAGGCTTTACAACTAGAATATGTAAATAAGTTGTTATTTCCAAGTTTTCTGAATTAGTGTAGGCTTGAATTTCTGAGCTACATTAAATGCATAGAAAAGACGCTTTTCAGCTCTAGTTTAACTAGTTTAAGATGGGTTTCAAATTAGTTGTACTATTTCAAAATGTTTTCTTATGAAACAAGTATAAAATCAAAAGCTAGCAAACTAGGTCGAGAATCAGCACATTTTAAAGCAGGCGTTTTGAGTCCCTAAAACGCCCGCCCTTCACCACTTCCCAGTGCTTTAGCTAAATCACAATGGTCTCTTAAGTTAGAAATCATACTAATCAAAGAGCAAACAGGAATGTTACTAATTTACATTTCCTAACATCAATCATTTTTATTGAACTAATCTAGATGGGTCCAAATCAAATGGTTGGTACCGAACTTCTCTGAGCGTGTACTCTTCACAACTTCGAGACTGTTTTGCAATATTTATATAAAAAGTACACTCTGTAAACAAGCTTATTACAAATTGGAGGATTATGAACAAGATAGAAATGCTTGGAAACATGATAGTTCAGCTCCATAGGACAATCCAGTCTGGACAAAATCATTCTGTTTGCTAATTTCATTGTATAATTTGTTGTTTTTACTCAACTCACACACTGACTTATTTTTAGTTAATATTTTAGTAAAATCAAATCCTTTTACTGTTTGTAAATATGTGAGCACCATGTACATATCACGTGATTAATTTATTTGTCTTTGCTTTATTAAAACTTTTTACCTATTGTGGTATAGTATTTTTATTATTGGTGCATCGTCTTCACATATAGAAATATAATTAATGTATACAAAATATTGTAAAACATTTTAAAAGAGTAACAGTGGAGTTTCTTGCCCCTTCTTCTCCATACGAAACTACCTTTTGGAAGTGGCGCCTAGAATCAATCCTATTTCTAATGTAAAATTTGACGTTCAAAAGTGTTTTTTATGTGTCTATTTGAAATAAATGCTTTGACTTTGACTTAACAACGATCCAGAAACTAAAGTATATAGTTTGATGGTGATTTTATAGCTTTCCCGCGGCTTGACCCGCATGGAAGACGAAAATTATCCTACGGAACACACTGCTGATATAAAAACTACCTGTAGGTTTGATCACACGCGAAAGATGCACCCTAGTCAAGAACGAACAAATTGCGATACAATGTGACATCTGCATTATTACAAAATGTTGAAATTTTATTTATTTTCCTTTTGCAAGTTGTTGAAATTTGTTGAGCTTGAGCACACTCGCATCAAAATGGATTAAGTATTTTCTTATAACCCTTATTTTTACGGAATGTGTCGTGCATAGATAACCAAGATTGACGTCTTGTTACGGCTGTGCGGCCCCAAGCAGGAAAGCAAAATCATCGTACATTTCGTTTTCGTTAATAACGATACACATAATGTTGGTTGGTTGTCTTTAGAATAACAACATCATTCAATTAACGCTTTGCCTACCTTCATAATTATTACCTTCGTATCTTCATTCTTATTCTAGCTTTGTTCATATACAGCACAGAAAGCTGGAAAATCCTGTACAAGTATACACAATAATTCAAATCTACCCGCAAACAGTACGACCGAATGAAGGTTCATTTAAAAATAGTATGAATTATTATTATGTCATGTAGGGGTAACGATTAACATCAGATTACAAACTATCCAATGATTCTAATTAAATAATTTCAGACACACGTTAATGCTACGTTTTTAAGCCACATCCCTCGAAACTGTATCCATATTCAGCAATATGGATGCAGCCACAAACCGCAGAGTAATCATTACTTCCCTACTTAATTAACGTTGTCAATTTGTGATTTTTGCGAATTTGCGAAGCGCGAACAATACGTGTTTGTAGCGGTGAATACGACTCCCGTTGTATTCCGAAACATATGTGGAAGCGGACGCGTAGACGAGAGCGGTATCGTGGGAATCGTGACGTATCGTGTGGCACTGCCAGTTTAACCGTTTAGCGCAAGGGATGTGTTGAAATGCACGGGGCGTGAAAAAAAAGCATTTGGTGTCAATGCTTGTTTTTGTTTCATACCAAAAATTTAATATACAGTGTTATGGTGCTCATTATTGCAATACCTAATCAATATTTGAGTGCACATTATAGCGATATTTCATATTCTTATAAGGTACCGATTTCGCCAATGTTAATGAACGCATTCAAGAACTCTCAGTGTCAAAACTCCATAGAAAATAATGACAATGACAGTCCTTAAACCTAGTTTATGTGCTGATCGTGTTCAGTTTCATTAGTTAAATCCACCCTTAGTAATTTTGACATTCTTTGTGTAAATTATCTCATCACCACTGCTCTCAAAACAGTGAAGGGAACTTCCATGAGGAAACCAGCATGTCCTAACCAGCATGTCGAAGACATGTGACATCTACCAACCCGCACTGGGCCCGCGTGGTGGATTATGCCCACAGTGGAAACATTAGATCAAAACAAATCAATCAAATAAAGGCTGATTATGATATATTTGAGTACTCACTAAAACTGCTATCCATATTATTTAAGCCAGGAGATGGGGATCGCACTAACAGTGTGTTACTCACGAGTTAATACGTTGTGATAATGGCATTTAGTTTCACTGCTTATTTTAAACGTGAACACTCCAGTTACTATTAGGTCTCATCCACATAAAATCGATCACAATATTTTCAAGACCGCTACCGCCTGTCAATATAACCCAACTCTTAAATAACTCAACTACCCAGGCGAGTACATTTGCAAGCTCGATAATCACAACAGTGTTTTGTTTCGCCACAATTACGACCAGCCACTCCATTTGACAGCTGCTTTCATTTAATTCTCTGCTGTAAGCGTTGTGCTTAAGTCGAATACGTTTAATTGGTGTGAAAACTTGTTTGGTTATTGTGAGCAATGTTTTTGCTGCCTGTCTTATTTGCATAATACTGTCATCGTCATACGTACTACATGTCAAAGACCCAAGAATGACAGCCAGTCATTTTTGGGTCTTTGATATGTAGTAAGTCCAAAAGTCCAAAAGCCTGACAACCAGTATCTCTATCAGCTATCATATAGTAGTCCCCTTGCCATAATTATCATCTTTCACATAATATAATTCTACGGTCTTCGCCTGCTCTCCGATAAAAAGTCAAGAGGTTTCTTGGGACACCAGCTTGGAATAAAGTTGCTTTCGCTGTAAATGTATTAAAACAGATTCATTTAATGTAGTCTCAGGTATCAAGTGTCAAAAGTTTTGATTTTGGTTCTGTAGTAGATGGCTGTAATAAAAAACAAAAAAAGGTGCATGGAGGGGTATAATAGTAGATTATGCACCGAGGGGCTAAAGTTGTGTCACGGGCGTTATATTGAATCTCGAGCGCAATGAAGGATTCGGGATTTAACTCACGAGCGAAGCGAGGGAGTTAATACAAGAATCTTGAATGCAGCGAGGGATTCAAGCTAGCTCAAGGCAAATACACCTTTAGCCCAGAGGAGGATACTCTACTTTTTACACCTACTGTGAGAAAATAATAGCCATAGTACGAAAAAACAAAGTATTTATTAAATAAACAAACAGTAAGAATAACATATTTGGAACTAGTTTATATGCACTTACATATTAATTGAAGTTAATGGTAACATTTGAGACATTAGTCCAGTTGTGCAAAGATAAAGTTAAGTTTTTATTTGGTACGTTTATAGATGTTGATGTGGAATTTATTTGAGTATTGCTCGTCAATGCTTCAGAATCTTGTATTTGCAGAGGAGCATTTTGGGTGGTGAAAGTTGGTGAAGGTGGTGCATGAGGCTCAGGGAAAGATGGAATGTGATGGTGTGATGTTGAAGGTTGTGGTGAAAAAGAATCAGATGACATTTTTTATGTGATGCTGTTACCAATTTGACAGCTTATTTTACTTTTGTTTTGTACAGAATTTTCAATGTAGCCCTCCGCTACTGTATCCGATTTCCAGCCGCTATGGCGTTTTATTTGGGTTATATCTGCTCCCGCATCCGCCAACAGTGTAGCCGACGTTCGACGAAAACAATGACCTGTATAGAGCTCGATATTTGGTAATCCTAAGTATTTGGCAATTTCCTTTGGCATGGCACTTATTTTGTTCTTCCCAATCACTTGACGGGTGCATTTTCCACTACTGAACGCTACAAAAAATCGGTTAGTGTTTATGTTAGGCGGCCGCAGAGCTTGATACTTTTCCACAACCTTTACATATGCTTCGCGGATGACAAATGACCTTTCCCTTTTGGTTTTAGTGTCTGGCAACTTAATCAATAACAACTCTTCTGAGTGTTTTTCTATATCTTGGACCTTCATGTTTACCATTTCTTGACAACGACAAGCCCCATTCACTCCGATAATTAAAGCCTTACTAACAACATACGTACTATTTTACTAACAACATACGTAAATTCAGTAAGTATACTTAAGCGTTCTTGTTGCTATTTGCTACCATGTTGTATTTTATTTAGTTATAAATAAAATGATGTACTTAGTTTTACGGCAAGATAACTATGATCAGGAGCTTCATTTAAAAAAGTTTCAACATTCATAGGTGTGAAAACTTTCGATTTCTTTGATTGGTGACCTTCCGATTTCCTCTTTAGAAATGCTAATAGCTTAGCGTATGTCTTGATATCTATATTGTGTTTCCTGCTCATTGTTGACCTAAGCATTGAATAAGTACACCATAGGCTACTTGACTTCTGAGTACAAGATAAATGCTGAAAATACACTAATAGAACAGGTTCCGAAATGGACTTGACGCCTTTCGTACTTTTCCATTTTTGGAAATTGTCGTAGGCTTTTATATAAGTTTCCTTTGACTTTTCCGGCAGTAAATCATGGGAAATATTATTAGCTTCGGTTGTAATGAATTCAGGAGTACAATCACTTTCATCACTCGACATTTTATAATACTTTGTTGATAAACTTAAAGTTTAAATGCCAAAAGTTCGCGCCTTTATTGAGCCTACCAATAAGTAGCCAAGACACGATCAATTCGATTTTCAAACAAAAAAGTCTCTTCTACGGTTTTGTCGTGTGCGTCTATGGATATCACTCTCATGGAAGTGGCGTTTGTGTAAACTAAGCTTTATACAGGGCTGGTAAAATGGTTTTGGATGATTGGCTGTACGCATTTTGAATTGAGAACGTCATTGGAGACGCTCGTGAAAATAGAGTATTTTTTATAAAATGTGATAAATCGAATGTAGTCTAGATAGGTTTTATTATTTATTTATTTATTCACAAAATCCACAGCAATCTTAGCGCAGTTTACTTAAAAAAAATTAACTAATGTTACAGCCAATTATGTAAGTAGTGCAAGTTTTAATGTTATTCCATTCCTTTTAAAAAATGGTTCGTAGTTATCTAGTTATTCTTACAATATTATGTCTTCAAAAACATGGCAACGATATGAAGAAGCAGTCGTTATGATTTTGTAGGAAATCGAGAATAGCTTTCCTCTTTCTGGCACTAAAGAGTGTTTGTTAGTACTATACTGCCAATTTAGCTGAGCATGTGAAATTCCAAATTCAAATCACATTATTGACCAGCGGGTCATAATGAAATCCAGTACAACATTATTGACCGGCTGTGCCTCCGGCCACTAATGACTCACTTTAGGTTAAGGTTGCTTGACATATAATTTGACATTTTCGAGCAGGTGGTGTGAAAAACCTTTTTCATTACTTGACGATTTCAAAAATTGTTTCACGCTGGGTGCCGCACAACCTCACCTATGCTCAGAAGCAGGCTCGGGTGGAATGGTGCCGTGACACGAAAAACAAATTTAAAGCAGACTCGTCTCGGCGTGTTTACGTCATCATTACAGGTGATGAGTCATGGATTTATCAATACCATCCAGAAACGAAGCGCCAGTCAACAGTTTGGGTGTTTCAACTCGAGTCAACGCCTACCAAAGTGAAGCGATCTAGAAGCGGGGGGAAGATTTTGATCGCGAGCTTTTTCAATTTGACTGGCTACTTGTAGTCAATTCCTTTACGGAACTGAAGAAGCGAAATGGTATACTACTAAATGCTTGGCAGAAGTTTTCTCCGTTGTGAGCAGCAACAAGCGGCCAAACACAGGGCTCCGCAGGCTACTGTTCCGCCAGGACAACTCGCCTTCGCACACCGCGCTCAAAACGAGGGACTTCCTGGACAGCACGCCGGTCAAACTCCTGGGTCACCCTTCTTACAGCCCTGACCTAGCACCGTGTGACTTCTTTTTAATCCCGAAAATAATAAATCAGCTCAAAGGGATACAAATTTCGTCGCCGGAAGATGCGTTTCATCGTACGAGCAGGCTGTAAACGAGGTGTCTACGGCAGACTGGAAAAACTGCTTTGAAACCTGGTTCAGACGCATGAAAATTTGAATAGAGGCTAGTGGAGAGTACTTTGAAAAGATTTAAAAAAAATGTTAACCTATAGAACACCTTTTTTTTCATTATTTTTGAAAAACTTTCTGTGTGTCCCACGTATATCCTCATATTACACGCTTATGGCGGGATGAAAGAGTCAATCGGGAAAAGTAAATAATAGCGGTTATCGTGAATTTGCTATTAAGTATTTAAATTAGAAAAAAAAACACATCCTCTAATTGTTATAAGCACATTTATACATATTATAAATTAAAGTTCCTTTTCGTGTCTATGTGACGGCGTTGACCTTCAAACTACGCAACAAAAAAATCGGGAAGGATCATCATCATAATTTCAGACATAGGCCTCCCACAAGCACCGCCACTTCGACCAGCTCTGTGCTTGCCGCATCTAACGGATTCCTGCGGCCTTCACGAGACCATCGGGCCACCTTGTGACAGTTCTTATAACGCCACTCCAGAATATTTTTGCCCCATCCCAGCACAGCGGAGAGGCCATTGCCGACGCCGATGTTTTTTCAAGTCTTAAAACCGAGCGAAGCAGGTAGGTAGTTGACTTATAAACTATGTAGGACTAGCTAGGTCATTTTGCGGGAAAATTATACACTGGCCAGTTTATTATTTTTATGACATTGATTTTACAATCTTATATCACACAAAATTAATACATGTCAAAAGTTTTGGAAAACCATCTACTTTTACATTATTTGTAAATATGTGCACCAGTATATAGACTGCCTCGTTGGTCTAGTGGTCGCAATCGGTACTGCTGAGCATGAGGTCCTGGGTTCGATCCCTAGGTCGGGCAACGTGTTATTGGGTTTTTCTATCTGGAATTTCTCAGTAGCGGCCCGAAGTCTGGATTCGTGCCCGGTAGATGGCAATAGGCTCGCCCCCTATTACATGAGACTTAAACATAACTGGCGAAATGTGGGTGTACTATAGGTACACCTCTGCCCAACCCTTCGGGGAAACAAGGCGTGATGTTATGTATGTATGTGCACCATTTAACTATCTTATAATTAATTTACCGGTAATCGATTTATTTTTAAGTCTTTTTACCTATTGCGACATCACATAATTATAATTATGTAAGTAAGGTCAGTAAGCGTTCAAAAGTGGAGAGGCACGTTAAGATTCATATAGCTGTGAACTAGGGGTGCAACTGTTGTGTTTGAACGACACACACCACAGAGACCGCACACACTGAAGTATCGAAACAAAAACATATTTCCGTCGCTTTTGTTAGACACGGACACACGCATGATCACGCATCATGCGCGTGACCGGCTAGGTCAGTTTATGGCATTTAATCTAATCTCGTATGAGCTGGTAGCAGTAGGCGCCAAGCGTTGGATTGAGAAGCAGCTGGCTCAGGTTCCGATCTCGTAAGATAAAGGGTTTAGAACAAAAAAATCGTTACAAGTGAAAACAAAAATAACGTATTCATTCGTTATTATATTTTAATAACTAATAATAACTATTTTAGCCGAATAAGAAATGAAATAATATGTCAAAATACTTGGAAGCTATTTGTATCATTTTGACACGTGAAATGTTCATAAAAATAAGTAGATTTATTTCACGATAAACAGTTTCGATCATGAATTTCTAAAATAAGTGATTTTAAGGTTATTGAGCAGTTTGTTTAAATTAAGTATTCCACATTTCATTTAGCATTAGTGAATATAGGTTACATATTGAGATTATACCTTATGTATTAATTTTCTTTAAGAAAAGAAGATTGAAACGAAACCTCTAATTTTTATCCTTATAATCACGGATACAACGCATTATACAGGATAAACAAATCTCGTGGGAAAATTAAACGTTCTTATTGACGCCAATCTGTTAAAATGGTTTTGTGGCGGCTTCGGTGAAGCAACACTTCAGCAAGGAGTGCGCAGCTAACGGTTTATAACGACGCGGCGACGTGTTGAATAATTCAGGAAAATTTCTCCTTGGTATGAAACCATTGGTTTCATATTAATTTACCATGTGATGTCGCTGATTATTTAAGTGGTTACATAAGCCTTCCACTTCGGGCTCCGACTAAAAAGGCTCCCGCTTTCTCACATCTCATAAGTTGATACCCCACAGATTCAAAGTATTTCTCTAGAACAAAGGAAAAAAAGGAATACTATTTGACTAAGCAAATACTATTTACTATAAAGTATAATAATTAAGAAAAAAATATTATATATCCTACTAATATTATTATTGCGAAAGTTTGTGAGCATGGATGGATGTTTGTTACTCTTTCACACAATAACGACTGAACGGATTTAGATGAAATTTGGCACACAGATAGTTTATAACCTGGATTAATACATACAGTACTTTTTATCCCAATACTCCCACGGGATCAAGATTTATGTGGGTGAAACCGTGGGGAGCAGCTAGTAACACATTTATGATCTTTAAAGTTATTTGTATTTGTCAGTTCTGTTATTTGAACCTCAAACTAATACGGCATCTTCTGAGTTAAATGATTAACAATGCCTTTGATTTAGATTTATGTTAAATATGAAATATTTAAATGATAACACACAGTTAGTCCGGTTTCATTAGATATCATATTAATCGGTTGTATTACAACCACTTTTACGCAGCGCAATATATTTGCCAACGCTTCAATATTTCAATTTGCCTGCATTTTGATAATGATAACCACAACACCGCTAATACATTTAGACATTCGTCACTAACCAACAACGTTCAATCAGGTGAATAGTCGTAACTAACTACAAATACCTCACAGAAATTGAAATAATTTAATCAGTTTTCTGTGGTCTACGGGTACCTACTAACGGTTATTATTTATGTAAACAAGATGAACGAGACAAACAACGAATGATTTCAAGTAATTTTATTCACATTAACAAAAACTATTCTTATAGGTATTATTAATTACATTTAAAAAACAATAAATATATATTATTTGACAATAATACCATGTAAACCGCAGGTGAGATTCGAATCGATAGATTCGATTCATAATCGCTCCTACCAGAGCACGAGAAAGACTAAGCTAGCATGACATATGTTAAGTTAGTTGAAATTATGAACTACTATCAATTACGAACAAAGTGTGTGTGTGCGTGTCTATAGTATAGAAACAACTTAACGAAAAAGGTCGTAAGTGAAACCAAAGCGTCAATCTATTGATTTGTGAGATTGCTATGGACTATGAGCGCAACTGTTATAATTAATCAAATCAAAATATTGTAAAAAAGTTTAAAAGAGTACGGTGTAGTTTCTTGCTCGTTCAATTGGAATGTTTTTTTTTTTTTATGTTGACGTTCAAAAGTGCCTTTTATGTGCCTATAGGAAATACTTTGACTTTGACTTTGAAAGTCACAGACTTTTACGAAAATGCAAACAACTTTTTCGCGTATTTCATTTCAAATTCTAAGTTCGAAAATAAAGATCTTGCTGTGAATTCATGTTATGTTGTGTTTCTCGCAATAAAACCCAAGATTCATCATCTTCAAAGATATTTTTATTTTATTTTAGAACATCTTTACTTAAAAAAAAAATTAAACTTTTTTTTTACAACGCTAACTGTGATGTTTAACCGTCATTATAGAACTCGGCATTAGCAACATCAAAACCCCCGGAAATCAATTGTAAATCAACACAAAACAGTCGCAGGCCGGAGGGCACATCGAAAAGACATGTCATGAAAAAAGGTTCCCTTTGCAGATTATTCACATTTTGGTGACCTTAACGAAATTGTGTGAAAGTGACTTTGTAACTCAAACTCAAAGCATTTATTTCAATTAAACCATTTACAGGCACTTTTGAATTGTCAAGGATTCGGTCAGTCAGAAATATGAAGCTAGTTGCCCATTCCAAAGAATTTTCTGATAGCGTTAGCTGCTCACGTTCCAAGTTTCAAGAGCAAGTTTACGTGATCGACGCAATCAAATTACTTGAAGAGGTCACAAAAGATTACCATGGCGTCTTCGGCTTCTTCCCACACGTTAAAAAATGTTTTAGTAAGGTAACACCGGCGTCGGTCGTACAACGCCCTTTAACTACGTCCTAATCTCAATAACAATACGCCTGTGTAAGGTCACTATGCTGTTTGCAACGAAATAGACACATTTAGTCGTCCTATATCGTTGACAAGCAATTAAGAACATGTCAGCTTTGAAAAATTATCACAGACGGGTTTCAAAAGAAACTGAAAATTTGTTTGCTTTAAAGTTCCTGAGTTAGATGAATGAGGCTTTACGCCTAGAATATAAGTTGTTACTTCCAGGTTTTCTTGATTAATCTAGGCTTAAAAAAGACTTTTTAGATTAGGACTCGTTTAATTTGTATTTAACTAGTTTAAGTTAATAATTATATAAGTATAAGTGTTAGTTTAAGTCCATTCTATTTATTGACGAACTACAAACTTCACTAAAAACACAGAATCATACTTACTGGGAGATACTAACATAGATTTAAAAACGGATAATCCTGTAAGGCATAAATACAATAACATGTTATGTAGCATAGGCCTTTTGTGCCGGATCACTGAATATACCAGAATAGCAACTTCTAACGGTACAATAAGTAAATCTTGTTTTGATCATATTTATGCAAGAAAGCTGTACACAAGACGTACTTAAAGCGGCACTCGGTACCACACGATGCTCGCATGTTCTGACGCGCAAATACAGGATGTCCCTAAATACAAGACCTGCGTAAATAATCACAGAATATAAAATGCCCTTAAACCCTATATTACTCCATGCATTCCCAATTCAAAGAATGTTATAAAAAATCCGAATATAAAACCAAACTTGAATGTAGCTCAGCGCGTAGTAAAAATGAATGGATGAATTAAAAAATAATGAAATCCTGTGAACATCGGTATAAATTATTCATGAAATGGATAAAAGACTGCAATAACCTAGTCTTAAAACAAAAATATAATAAATCAAGAAACTATGCAAATACTTATATATTACAGAAGGAGCACTTGCTGAAGGATATTTTTGAGAAATATGAGACTTCACAACGGCAGCTAAGTGACCGCTTGTTTGAGGCTGGGGAACTACTGGATTTGGTGAAGTGCAATGCTGAGAGATACGAGTCTCTAACTAATAATCTCTCCAGCAGCTGTGCCAACCAATCACCACCTTTTCAGCCTCAGCCTAACTTGCCCCCTACAGTGTTGGCTCTTCCAGCAGAGACCTGTGTTAATATAAAGGAAAACAAGACAATATTTTTTGGTGACGAATTAGGTTCTGGCTTTGGAAAAATTTTACTCAATTACCTTAGCCATAGTTTTACAAACCATAGTTATCATAACATAAGTTTTAAACAAATGATTAAAAGAATTGCAAATACAAACCTAGAAAATTATTCTACTATGGTTTTGCTATTAGGATATAGTACTGGTATTACCAGAAAGGACATGGATGGTGTGAACACCTTAATTAAGTTAAACATAGGAAAGCTGATGTTGTGTGCTTTTTCTTATTCTGATTCTTTATCAGGTGACGAGAATAATTATATTTATAAGTTGAATAGTACTATTCACAAGCTGACATGTTGTCATAGTGACAAATTATTGTATTTTGACACTAACAAGTTTGTTAGTGGTTTTAAGTTTAACTCAGAGAACCTTATCTCTGTCTTGGTATAATAGACATCGGATAGCTATGTTGATAGCTTATAATATTAATGAGGATATAGATAATATAACAGATTGTAGTATTAGTGACGAGTCTGTGAGGCAACACTATACAAGCAACATAGAGATTAATTATCATTCATCATGTTGTACGAAGGAGGATCCAACCATAATACCAACATCCTTGGAGGGCACTACCAGTCAGATAGGTTATACTTTTCCTGCTGGAACCCATACCGCCATTGTAGACTCGTCAGTTGTAGTTGTGGAGGTCACTCCGGATAATAATTTAAACTAGTTAGTAAGACAACAGAAGTTACCCCTTTAAATAACCAATTATTACTAGAGAATAATAATAAAGTGTCTTCTGGCAAAATAACTCATAGTAATAAAAAACCAAAGGAAGTGCAACACACTTTAAATTTATTTAATCAAAATATCCAAGGTTGCGCTTCCAAATTATTGGAAATAGAATTGTTTCTAGAAAGTACTAAGCTTGAAGTTATTTGTTTAACAGAACATTGGTTAAAAGATCATCAAGTAATGTCAATTAATTATGCATATTATTGTGTTGTTAGCCATTTTAGCCGAAAACGTATGATACATGGCGGGTCATTCATATTAGTTAAAAATAAGTTGCCATCTGATCACAGTGGACAAATAATAATGTTTTGCTCATATACGCCTTTACAAAAAACTCAAATAATGTTTAGGCAAATTACATGTAAAGATTTAGAGAAATTAAATGATTCTTTGGCCAGTCAATTATGTAAACAAAGTTTTAATAAGATAGGTGACCCAAATGAGTTCTACGCCGAGTTCTTTTCACTATTAAACACGCAATTTAATAAAACTTTTCCACTAAAGACTAAAAGTATTAATACAAAGTTTTTATTTAGTGATTGGGCCACTCCTGGCATTCGTAAAAGTAGAGAAAATCTATTTGAACTTTATGGCCTAAAGCAACATGTGACTCCTACAAGCTTTCATCAGTATGTTGCAAGATATTCAAAATTATTTAAAAATGTGTGCAAAATAGCTGAAGCTCTATATATTAGTAATAAAATAAAATCAGCTGATGACAAAATAAAAACTACCTGGCAAATAATAAATAATGAAACAGGTAGGAAAAAACAGCGTAATATTGAATTTAATTTAGTGACTGCACGTGGCCCCATCAACTCAAATGTAGATATAGCTCAGGAATTTGAAAACTTTTTTCCACTTAAAACTACTGAAGATTTAAATTCCTCACCCGCGCTTTCTGCTGCCTTACTTAAAAATAATGTAAAACCATGCCCTTTGGCGTTTAGGTTTCAGCATACAAACCCCCAAGCTGTTATAAAAGCTTTTAAAGATCTTAAAATTAAATCAACAGAAGATCTCTGGGGAATGTCTGTAAAAGTCTGTAGATCTCTCATCGAAACCCTATTTAGCTTTCATATTTAACACCAGTGTAGAACAAGGAGTCTTTCCGGATCTTATGAAACATAGTAAAGTGATCCCATTGTTCAAATCCGGTGATAGTAAAGAGCTCAATAATTATAGGCCCGTGTCAATTCTGCCAGATCTCAGTAAGGTGTTTGAAAAGTTGATGCTCAATCAAATGTTACGTCACTTTAATAAAAACTCCATCTTGCATGAACATCAGTACGGTTTCACTAAAGGACGTTGTACCACTAACGCCGGTGTCACCCTAATAAAGAACATTTTTAGCGCCTGGGAGGAATCACAAGATGCCATTGGAATCTTTTGCGATCTCTCTAAGGCGTTCGATTTCGTAAACCATGAGACACTTCTGCTGAAACTAGAGCACTATGGGATTAGGAATGAAGCTCTTGATTTGCTAAGATCATACTTGAAAGACAGGAAGGTTAAAGTACAAATAAATGGCACAAACTCATTAGGGTCTGAAATATCAATGGGCGTTCCTCAAGGTTCGATATTGGGTCCATTCCTCTTTTTAGTCTACATTAATGATTTACCCCAGTTACTTCAAAATCAACCGAAGATGGTGTTGTTTGCAGATGACACTTCATTGATCTTTAAAATAGATCGAAGGTCACAAAATCTTGACGACGTGAACAACTCTATTCTTCAGGTTCAAGATTGGTTTACGGTAAATAATTTGGTACTAAATGAGAAAAAAAACAAATGCATTCGATTTAAATTACCTAATGTTAGAAGTAGCGAATGTGACATCATATTGAAAGGTGAAAAACTGGAATTTTGTAATCAGACGGTTTTCCTAGGAATCACGCTAGACGAGAAGTTACAATGGGGACCCCATATAACATCTCTCGCGGGGCGACTAAGCTCGGCAGCGTATGCTGTTAGAAAGATAAGACAGTTAACAGACGTTGAAACCGCGCGTTTGGTTTATTTTAGCTACTTCCACAGCATTATGTCATACGGCATTTTACTGTGGGGTCGGGCTGCGGACATTGAATCCATTTTTATTTTGCAAAAGAGAGCTGTCAGAGCCATTTACAATCTACGTCGCCGCGAATCTCTTAGGGAACTATTTAGGAAGATTAATATAATTAAAATTAAATTAAATTAAATTAAAATTCATTTAATTCGGACAAGAGTGTTAGTATTACAAAATAACTTATATTCTAGTGTTAGTTTTACTAGTATAAAATATAGTATGGTAGTTAAAATAATTTACACTCCATGCAGAGGACGACCAGACAATTTAAACATTTAAACTTAAACATATAAATTTCCTACCTAAGCGACCTCCGCATGAAATGCCTCATATTTGGAGTATAGCTCTCCGCCACAGCTGTCAGGATATAGTTGCGACTACCCCGCACTCTGCTAAGCAGCGACGCGGTTTTTTTGCGAATTATGGCGTGAAAACCGTCTGTGTGGGTCTCAGCAAACATTTCTGAGGCGCTGCAGAAACGGGGCAGTCGCAACAACATCCTGAAAGCATTATTGTATTGCACGCGCAGGGCATCCAGCGATCTCTTGGTGTAGTTGACCCAAAGATTGCTCGTGTAAAAGCTCTGACAGTAGGCCTTGAAGAGAGTAATTTTTACTTGGTCAGAACACCGAGCAAATCTACGGGCCAACATGTTACCTCTGACTGCTAGTGCCCTACGCTCCCTCTCAATGTCTATATCATCCCTAAGGTCGTCGGTGATGAAATGTCCAAGATATTTAAATTTTGCCACCCTTTTTAACGGGAGCCCATTCAGCCTTATTATTTCCGGAACAGAATCTGGACACCTACCAGCGACCTTAAAGATCATATACTCACTCTTGGTCACATTATAAATCAGTCCGTGTGAGGCAGCATAAGTCTCACACACTTTGAGCAGTTCCCTGATAGTCCCAGCAGTTGGGCCCAGCAGCACCATATCGTCCGCGTAGTTGATGTTATTGACACTCACTCCATTTATTCGACATCCAATACGCCTGCTACTGAGCTCAGAGATGAGGCCATCAACATACAGATTGAAAAGCCTAGGGGATGTCAAACCCCCTTCTCTCACACCGCATTCCAATCTATATGCTGAAGAAAGAGAGTTAGACCACTTTACGTGGTTCTTTTGATTGGAATACCAGTAATGGAAGATATTCAATATTTGAGCAGGTGCACCCCTGTCCCTCAACTTGTCCCAAAGCACATCATACGAAACAAGATCGAAGGCTTTTGAGAGGTCCAGCAAACAGGCGTACACCGGCGTCTTACGATCAGTATAGTATTGAACAGTATGCTTGAGACTCAAGATAGCAGTTTCAGTTGATAGTCCAGGCTGGAACCCGAACTGTGCTTCATGAAGATTTAAACTGTTTTTCAAACATGAGTCAAGCATACTGTCCAACACCTTAGCCATGATCGTTGCCAAGGAAATCGGGCGATAATTCCCCTTACTCGATATGTCCCCAACCCTGTTCTTAACGATGGGAACTACAATAGTTTTCATTAACTTTTCGGGCAAAAATGAATGACTAACACACATCGTATAGAACAACGACAATACCCTCGGCATGTGGACCCCTGCATATTTCAAGTGCTCAATACTGAGTCCATCATGTCCGGGAGACTTGCCCCTGCTCATTTTTTGTATGACTCCTTTGACTTGCTTGGCAGAGAAGTGCATAAGTGTCTCCTTTTCCTGACAACAATAATCAGCACCTGCGGAAGGAACTGGGGGACCAAGGGGAGATTGCACCTGAAAATGTTCCATAAATAAGTTTGCAATATCCCCTCGATTACTTTTCCCCTCCACACTCACCGCGAGGCCAGGCCTAGTATCCAACTTCCTTGTGGATTTCCAGAATTTGCCAAAGTTCTTAGCAGCTCTTTGTTCTGTTAATATGTCCATTTTAATTTGTTCTTGACTCTTTTGGCACCACTTCAAGCGACTTTTAAAAACTTTACGAGCCTCTTGCATTTGCTCACAAACGTGACCCTGAGTCGGCCGTTTATGGTCTATCCAGGTTTTAAATTTAAGCCTAGCCTCGTTGTGAGCATCCCGTACATGTTTATTCCAGCCACAGAGTGGCCGATATGTGTGTGATGCCCATAGTCACTCGTCTCCTTTGATTGTTCAGCTGCCTCACACAGAACGTTCACAATTCGATCATACAACTTATCTAGTACAATTTTATGTTCAGCCAGACTGCACGACCCATGACTGCACTCCCTAAATTCTTGGGGGAGATCAATGTCTCGCAAATTACTATTGCACAAAAACTGGTACCTGTCACTTTCAGAACAGTTCCTTACACCCCATACAATCCCACTACGTAGCACTGGCTGAGTCACCAGTTTTGACCTTACTATACTCAAATCACATGCAATAAAGATGGGTAAATGATCAGAATTAAAAACATCTTCTTTAATACCTACATCTACAACAGTGTGCCACGCCGATAAAGATACCACACAGTGGTCGAGCCATCTCCTACACCCATGCGCATCACTAATAAATGTGTAGTGATTACGCTCAGCACCTAGTTTTTCAATATCGGCACAAACCCATGACTGGTCCGTACAAAAGTTCATCAACTCATTAAAAAAGTTTTCTTTGGGGTGCGCGTTAAAATCTCCCAATATGAACACGTTTTCAACATCATAGCTCGCTACAATAGCACTTATCTCACTTAAAACATCAGTAAACATAGTAAAATTATCTGGCGAATCTGTAGGCATATAGACAGAGAAAACAATAATAGAGCGCTCCTAATCACTGCCTTAATGGCCACAATCCGTTTACTATTACAATTCAAAACAGAAACTGAATCAAACATACCTTTCCTCCAGAGAATAGCCACTCCCCCATACGGTCTTCCTCTCAACGGTCCGACGGATGTGTCAACAGCTGACTTACCAGTAAATTCAAAGTCTTGACTTATGGTCCCTAACATCATTATGTCATGGGGTAGAAGCCATGTCTCTTGGAGGGCTACAAGATCTGACCATGCACAGATTGCACGAATATTATCAATAGAGCGTTTTGCTGACTGACAATTAAAACTAGTAAATTTTGAGTACTCATTCGCGTTACTATACATTGTGAAAATATTTAATTACCTTTTACTTTAACTTTAGACCCAGCACTGGTTCGATACATGAAATGCACAAACCGCCTAAAAGTGATGCCATCCGGCCATAACTGGTCATTTAGGAATACATCAACTTTACGTTTTGACACAAATACTTTGTAAGCATTGTACTTTTTGTAGGACTTAATGTTAATTTTTTTTAAAGACACACTCTCATTTGTTTTAGTCTTAATGTAACTAATAATGTCATTTTCTTGTGTTTCAGTACTAACGTTTGAAATTAACAATGGCACTTTTACATCGGCCGCTCGAAATTTAACATCAGGCTCAGTGGAAGCACGACCCCTCTGACTAACTAACCTATTGAATTTCGATGATTTATTTTGCACTAACTTCCATTCCTTGTTTTCGTCCACTACCATTTGCTCACTATTCACATTCGAATTTGACATACTCGAACTGTTCACTGCTTGTAGTTCACTCAATTCAGTTCCAGTCGACACCACAGTAGCAAACGTAACGATGGTAGGGGTCTCGATCGGCCCAGGCGCACACGTAGTCGGCGCAATGATTGGATAATGACTGTACCTTGCCAGTTCATTTATGAAAATATTATGTATGTTAGAAAAAATCTGCATCTATTTAATAAAATAAGTGATAGACATAATATTAACACTAGAAATAAAAATAAAATAGATCAACCATTTTTCAGACTATCTAAAGTACATAGATCTTTTATGGGGTACTGTGTTAAATGTTACAACAAAATACCTGGTGAAATATTGCAATTAAATGAAAGAAAGTTTAAAACTCATGTTAAAAAAACACTTTGTAATCAAGCATATTACAAATTAGAAGATTATATCCTTGATAAGAATGCTTGGAAACATGCTGGTCTTGCTCCATAGGACAATCTAGAGGCTAGACAAAATCATACTATTTGCTTATTGTATTGTATATTTGGTTATTTTTACTTCACTCACACACTATTATTCCAAGTTAATATTTTAGGAAAATCATATATTTTTACAATTGTTTGTAAATATGTGAGCACAATGTACCTATCACGTGATTAATTTATATACCTTTGCTTCATTTTTAATGTTTTTGTACCAATAGTGGTATAGTATTTTTATTCTTGGTGCATCGTCTTCACATATAGAAATATAATTAATGTATACAAAATATTGTAAAACATTTTAAAAGAGTAACGGTGGAGTTTCTTGCCACTTCTTCTCCATACGAAACTACTTTTTGGAAGTGGCGCCTAGAATCAGTTCTATTTTTAATGTACATTTTGACGTTCAAAAGTGCCTTTTTATGGGCCTATTTGAAATAAATGCTTTGACTTTGACTTTACTTTAAAACACAAAACTTATAAAATAAAGTCAGAAATGTTATCGTACAAGAGCAATATTAGACAGCTGTGGCAAAACTTAAGCAAATTACAGGAAGTATAAAAAATTATATTGATTGCGCTATCCAGAATTAATTTTATAAAACTAATTTAACTCCAAAAGATATGGCTAATAATTTTGCACACACTTTCGATAAACTCAAACTCAAATCATTTATTTCAATTAAACCATTTACAGGCACTTTTGAATTGTTAAGGAATCGGTCAGTCAGAAATATGAAGCTAGTTGCCCATTCCAAAGCGCAGTAGGTCACTATGGAGAAGAACGGGCAAGAAACTCCATGGATAAAAGAGTAAAGCTAATTATGCCTATGTGCTCCAAACCATTGCTAAATAAAACAAAGTCTCACACACACAATCACCCCCGCCTATGTTCCTATGCGTATAAAACCTGCAGGGCCTGAATCAGTTAAAGAATCATTATGTCTTTGAACAACAATAAAGCCCCAGGAATTGATGGAATGAGAGCCATAGATATCAAAATATTGTGTACTAAAATCACATCAATGATTTCTAACTTAATTAATTTATGCTTAAAAACACGCAAATATAAATCTAGACTTAAAACAGGGATTGTCAGACCGATACACAAAAAAGGATGTAAGCTGGATTACAACAACTACAGAGCTATTAATAAATTGCCTACTGTTGGTAAAATAATAGAGAAATACATTTACAAACAAATAAACGAATTCCATGAAAAAAATAACATACTAACTGCTAAACGATACGGGTTTCAAACAAAAAAGAAAATCACACAGCTGCTATCAACGTTTACGGATAGTATACATAAACACTTAGATGAAAAAGAGCAGGTTTTAGTAGTATTTATAGATTTCAGCAAGACATTCGATACGCTCAGACATGACCGGTTACTAGAGCGTCTTCATGACAGCGGAATTAGAGGCAAACTACTCGATTGGTGCGAAAACTTTCTTGATGACAGAAAATACATAGTCAAAAGAAGCGACGCGACTATTGAATCAGTCATCGTAACGGAAGGAATGGCGCAAGGCTCGGTCCTTGGGCCACTGCACTACCTCACTTATGTAAATAGCCTTGTGAATGTTAAAAAAAAGTGCGAGATCTACCAGTTGACCTCGTTGGTCTAGTGGTCGCAATCGCTACTGCTGAGCATGAGGTCCTGGGTTCGATTCCCAGGTCGGGCAACGTGTTATTGGGTTTTTCTATCTGGAATTTCTCAGTAGCAGCCCGAACTCTGGATTTGTGCCCGGTAGATGGTGTAGGGGCGCCATAGCGACATTTATGTACCGAGCTCTAGTAAGTAAGATGAGACTTTATAATGTAAGGCACACAAGAGACGTGGCCACTCGTATGCAACCAATAAACGTGTCAACACACTGTACAATAAGTGAATACATTATCGACTTCTCTACACAATTGTTTTATTGAGTTATCACACCTAAAGTGGTGACCTCCGACGTGATAATATCTGTGTGAGTGTAATTTCGTTAAAATCAATAAACATGGCAACTACACCTTCCGGTTCGTTATCTGAGTTGGCAGCGATCTCACTTACCTCGAAAATTCCGGATTTTTGGACAGACCAGCCAAGGGTGTGGTTTGTAAGAGCCGAAGCAACGTTGGCACCACAAAAACTAGCAGATGAAGCTCGATTTGACTTGCTTGTCTCAAAGTTGAGCAAAGATGCAGTGGAACAAGTAACGGATATTTTGATGGAGCCGCCAGCTGTCAAGAAATACGATGCATTGAAGGCTCGCTTACTAACAATTTACGAAGAGTCCAAAAATAGACAATTACAAAAATTAATAAGCGAAATGGAACTTGGGGGCCAGAAGCCGTCACAGCTTCTGCGACGCATGCGAGAGCTGGCAAAGGTAAAATTCCAGATGACACACTGTTGAGTTTATGGCAAGGCCACTTGCCGGGTACGATCCGGGCAGTTTTGGCCGTATCGGACACCAAATCTTTGGACAATTTAGCAACGATAGCGGACAACATTTTTGAAACCACGCGGATTACAAACAGTGTAAACGAAGTGATGCAGTAATCACAGCAGCAACCCTCGACTACAAAAGATACGGAGTTAATCATGGCAGAAATAGCAAAACTGAGCTGCAAGGTCGCTGAAATGGAAAGATCAAGGCCAAGATACCAAAGGCGCTGGAATAACTAAAAAATTATAATACTTCTCGTTCTGCATCTCGGAATCGCAGCCGTGATCCCTCTACTCAACGACGGACGCCTGCGAGCCCAGATTGGCTTTGTTACTATCATTATCGTTTTCGCACCAGGGCAAAGAAGTGCGAAGAACCATGCGCGTGGAAAGCCCAGTCGGAAAACTAAATAAGGCGCAGACATCGACGGAGCTCTGTGCCATCTCACCGAGTCGCCGCCTCAGTAACAATAACAGTGGACTATATTTCTTAGTTGATACAGGAGCTAACGTGTCAGTGCTACCGGTCGTCAAAAAACCTAGTGCTCGCGAGTGCAGTGAATACAAGTTATTTGCAGCTAACGGCACAGAGCTCAAAACTTATGGGGTAAAAACATTAATATTCAATTTTAAACTACGCAGGCCATATCGATGGGATTTCGTAATCGCTGACGTAAAACAACCAATATTGGGAGCCGATTTTTTAAGTTATCACAAACTTCTTGTTGATGTCAGCGCCCGAAAACTCATCGACCAGGTAACAGATTTAAATGTAATAGCATCAATAGTAAGCATGAGTGAACCTTCTGTACTTTCTGTTAGTGTTGACCATCCTTATCATGACCTCTTATCGAAATTCCCAAGCATAACTAAACCAATGTCATTCGCGGAAACGAAACCAAGTTCTGTACAGCATAGTATTGAAACAACCGGACCACCGGTCTTTGCACGAGCCCGGCCTCTCGCACCCGTCCGATACCAACGTGCAAAGGCCGAATTCCACAAAATGCAAGAATTAGGTATCTGCCGACCATCGAAGAGTCCTTGGGCAGGCCCCTTACACATAGTTGAAAAGAAGAATGGTGACATTAGGCCATGTGGGGATTATCGCCGCCTAAATGCAGTCACGAAGCCAGACAGATACCCAATACCGCGGTTACAAGTTTTTCCAATAACATGGCCGGCAAAAATATATTTTCAAAAATAGATATTAATAGGGCCTATCATTGTATTAAAACCGCGCCGGAGGATGTAGAGAAAACTGCAATAATAACACCTTTCGGGTTATATGAGTTTCCTCGAATGACATTCGGATTACGCAATGCCGCACAAACCTTCCAGCGTTTCATGGACTCAGTTTTCCACGGCCTAGAATTCGTTTTTAATTATATTGATGACGCATTGATTATGAGTAAAAATAAAACTCAGCACCTCCAACATTTAAACATAATTTTTCAGCGGTTAGACAAACACGGAATAACAGTAAACTTAGGTAAATGGTCTTTCGGTCAAACAAATTTAGAATATTTAGGCTACCGCGTGTCACCACAGGGTATTCGTCCAACAGAAGAAAAGGTCAAGGCCATAATTGACTACCCAAAACCGGAGACGATTGAGGAGTTACGACGTTTCACAGGTATGGTGAATTTTTATCGTGCTCATTTGCCCAACGCAGCATCATATCAGTCTGTTTTCAACAAGTATTTGGGGAGCTCAAAAAAGAAGGATAAAACTAAAATTCAATGGACCAAAGAAGCTAGTGAAGCCTTTGAACAATGTAAGACCGGTCTTAGAATGGCCGCTACATTGTCTCATCCAAGGAACGTTTCGACGCTCGCGTTAATGACCGACGCTTCTGAGTTTTGTGTAGGTGCAGTTTTGCAGCAACAAGTAAATCAAATTGGGGAACCTTTAGCTTATTTTTCAAAAAAGTTACGATCGAGAATTATTGGCCATTAACATGTCAATAAAGCATCTTAGAAAAATATTTGAGGGACGTCAGATAACTGTGTACACTGGTCATAAACCATTAATTTACGCCTTTGCAAAATTAGGAAAAACCTCCGATGAAACTGCGCGTAGAATCAGGCAGTTGTCATATATCAGCGAATTCACAACCGACATACGTCACATAAGTGGGCATAGCAACACGGTAGCCGACACCTTATCACGTGTGGAAACTGTTTTCTGTCCCACGAGTATAGACTACAACCGAATAGCTGAGTTGCAAGAAACGACGACTACGTGACAACATGCAATGCAAACAATAGTAGTCGTATCACTTTAAAGCAATTATACTTACCTACATGTAATAAACCAGTATATTGTGACGTATCTACTGAATGTGCGAGACCGTATATACCACAAGAAGCAAGGCAAAATGTGTTTGAGAGTATACACAATCTCAGTCATCCCGGTGTTCGGGTAACCCGAAAATTAATAAGTAAAAAGTTTTTTTGGCCAAATATGAATACTAACATTAACGAATGGTCAAAAACATGCATAGACTGTCAGCGAGCAAAAATAGATCGCCATACTATTTCAGACATAGGACACTTTCCTAAAGTAGATAGATTCCACCATATCCATATAGACATAATCGGCCCACTTCCGATTTCACAAGATGGTTTCAAGTATTGCTTAACGGTAATAGACCGCTGTACACGATGGCCTGAAAGCTTCCCCATGCAGGATATAACTGCAGAGAAGGTAGCGGATATTTTATACAGAGAGTGGATCTGCCGATATGGTTGTCCAATAAAATTAACAAGTGACCAAGGCCGCCAATTCGAAAGCACGCTTTTCCAACAACTTTTGAAAATTCTAGGTATTAATAGGATACGCACTACGGCTTATCACCCACAAGCTAATGGAGCAGTAGAGCGCTGGCACAGAACACTTAAAGCAGCCCTTATGGCGCGATTGAACGGAAAGTCATGGGTTGACGAATTGCCCACAGTTATGTTAGGTCTCCGCGCTGCATGTAGAAGCGATAGTGGGATATCAGCCGCGGAATTAACATACGGTCGCACGTTACGTCTTCCAGGAGATTTCTATGATGACGCAAAAATAGGTTTATCAGAGCCATACAGTTTGGTAGAACAGATACGGGAACATATAAAATCACTTAGGCCCGTACCGGAACCGCATGGAAACTCACGCTCATGTTTTGTACATCCACAGTTAACCAAAGTCGAATACATATTTGTCAGAGACGACGCAGTACATAAACCATTGAAGGCTCCTTATGATGGTCCATATCGCGTTTTACAAAGGAGGTCTAAATTTTATGTCATTCAGTTGCCTGGAAGGAAAGCTAGTATAACTATTGCAAGACTAAAACCAGCTTATGTTTTGAGCAATACAACAGATGATAATACTAGTACAGAAAGTTCAGATAGCCAAATAAGTAAAAATAAAACGGGAATCGAACCCACCGACATTCCAATTCCAAGCACTACTCGCACTACACGCTCTGGTCGAGTCATAAAACAGCCAGTAAGGTTTTTATTATAATTTGTAATCCTATGTAAGCGAATGTAATGCTAAGCGACGCGATAAACAAACCGTAACGATTTTTGGTAAAGGGAAAACAAGAGAAACGGTAGCGTAGTATCGCATCGCTTAGCACTACAACAACAGCGTTATATACAAATTAAGTAGCGTAATAAACAGTAGTATTAAGCAAATTATAGTTATAAATGGGTACCTACTCACTCATAATATAACAATCTCTTGTAAAAACGATTCCGGCCTTACGTTTTATATTAAATTAACAATTTTTTTCTTTGTACTAAAAATGGGAAAGTCGTATAGCAAGCAAGAAGAAATTATAATAGCCCAGAACGGCGCAAACGACGCAAGCAATAGTTCTCTAGAGCAGAAGACGGAAACGTATGGCATGCTTATCGGCATTATGTTGATCATTCTTCTAATGATAGGAGCCTGTTTCATTCTCAAAAAGTGCAACAAAGGTATAAAAAAGTGGGCCAGAAAAGAAATGACATAGGTAATATCAACAGCCTCGATCAACAAAGTCGGTCAACAGCCAACAACAATCCAATATGAATAGTGTAAAACGTATCATACAGAGTGTAAAATAAACCAGTGAAAATGAAGTATAAAAAAAAAAAAAAAAACAGTGTAAATATTCAAATGATGTATTAAATAATCATAAAGTGTATCGGTTATTATCTAAATAATTATAAATCTAAATAATTTTGTAAATGTGAGAACGTCGTAGGCCCTGTGGATTATAAATTATAGACAATTGTCTATTTGTTTAACATATAACTGTTGACAGGCCTACACTGTCCTCCAATACCTGTTAATCACTAATTGGAAAACATTGTAAAAGACATATTTTTAAAAGAGTAACCATGGAGTTTCTTGCCGGCTCTTCTCCATGGGAAACGACCAATTGGAACCGTGCACCTAGAATCTGACGTTTCATAAGTGCCCATGTAGGTCTATGTGAAATAAAATATTTTGATTTTGATTTTGATTTTGATAAAATAAAAGGTAAAAGTTACATTGTGTGTTAGTCACGTCAGCAAGTTTGACCTGGCACGTGCAAACATTGTAAGGCGATCCCACTGTTATTAGCCTCGAGACGAACCAGTGTCATTATCTTTCCATTCCAGATCAATTTAATTAGTAGTAAGAACTTAAGTATGCAACACATTGTTTAATGTTTTTTTTTTTTATAGGGTAGGAATACTGTAGGGACGCCATAGCGACATGTATGTACGTAGCTCTAGTAAGCAAGATGAGACTTTATAATGTAAGGCACACAAGAGACGTGGCCATAGTTTTAGTTAGTATTTAAGTTTAAGTCCTGGCTGGAAGCCTTAATTTATTAGGGCAACCACAGGCAAGTCCGCTTAAGCAGACGACAACCGCATAGTTTGACCTGCGAGATGCCAAACAAACAAACACAGAGACGTGGCCACTCGTATGCAACCAATAGACGTGTCAACACACTGTACAATAAGTGAATACATTATCGACTTCTCTACACAATTGTTTTATTGAGTTATCACACCTAAAATGGCAATAGGCTCGCCCCCTATTACATGGGACTTAAACATAACTGGCGAAATGTGGGTGTACTATAGGTACACCTCTGCCCAACCCTTCGGGGAAACAAGGCGTGATGTTATGTTGTGTTATGTATCTACCAGTTCGCCGACGACACCTGCTTTATAGGCGCTGAACGGAGTGGTAGTGATGCCCAAAGGCAACTACAAGAGGACTTTGATTTGTTGGCTAAATGGTCCCATGACGCTGGGCTAGTAAGACCAAATTAATGTACATCAGTTCCAGTCAAAATAGAAACTCGTCCTTGCCTAAACTAATAGCTCACTGTCATTAGTGTTTGCATGACAACTGCACCAGTAAAGTAACCAAGCCTTGCAGCTGTGACTCCATAGATCTCGTGGATAGCCAAACGTACCTAGGACTTACCATAGATAGCCGACTTAATTGGAAGGAGCACATTAACGGGTTGTGCGATAAATTGAGATAAACATTAGCAAAATTTACATTAGCAAAATTCCATATCAAACTCTATTAATGCTTTACAAAGCCTTGGCCGAATCTACGATATCCTATGGTCTGTCGAGCTATGGTAGGACATGAAGACTCACCTTGATCAATTTTACGCACTTCAACTACGTATATTGAAAGCAATTGTCCCGCACAACATTAAGAAGAAATACAAAAATAAAGTATCTTAAATTATTTGAGTTCTGTAAGATAATATTATGTCATGTAGGAGTAACAATTAACACCAGATTACTAACTATCCAATTAAGTAATTTCAGACACACGTTAATGCTACGTTACCAAGCCACATTCCTCGAAACTGTATTCGTATTGCTGTCAGCCACAAACCGCAGAGTAATCTTTACTACACTACTCAATTAATGTTGTAAATTTGTGATATTTGCGAATTTGCGAAGCGCGAACCATACGTGTTTGTAGCGGTGAATATGACTCCCGTTGTTTTCCGGAACGTACTCGTATGTAGAAGCGGACGCGAGACGGAGGCGGCAGCGAGCGCGGGAATCTTGACGTTTCGTGTGACACTGACAGTTTAACCTCTTTTTTTTTTTTTGTTCCCGGGGTGGAAAATCCTCATGGATGTCCTCCGCCCTGGGGCGGGCGGAGGGGTCTGTCAGACTCTTACTGACTAAAAACCACCCCGGTGTTCCATCTCACACCTACGCCGGGGTCGCGGGAACACATAATTCGTCCGCATCCCCGGCTGGTGCCGGCCCACTACGCGCGCCGCCTACTCGGGTCCTGATTTTGGGGGGCGACGGATGTCCCCGAATCCGTCGCCCCTGGACCCATTTAGGGGGGCCGGAAGAGGGCGTTGTCCGCCCTCCTCCGACGCCCGGTGCGTCTGCTGCGGGCCGGGTCGAGAGTCGAAATCTCTCTCTCCCTTTCCGCAGCCTCCTTCTGCGAGATGACCGTTTCGCAAAAGGAGACCACTGCGTCCCAGGACTCTGCGCCGCCGACCATCGCATTCACGACGGCCGGCAGCGACAGGTCGTTGCCTACTTCGGTGATGAGGGCACGGCGCGGCTCCTCCCAAGCGGCACACTCTGCCAGCGTGTGCCACGCCGTGTCCTCCCGGCAGTCGACGCAGTGGTGACACCGGGCGTCCGGCTCCCTGTTTATGCGACACAGGTACTTCCCGAAGCAACCATGCCCCGAGAGCACCTGCGTCGCCCGAAACGTCAGGGAGCCGTGCCTCCTCCCGCGCCAGCGGTCGAGCACTGGCCGGATCGCCTCGATGGTGCTGAGGCCGGCGGTAGGGCGTGACAGCCTCACTCGCCATTCCGCCACCAGGACCTCGCGGAGCTGCAACCGACGCTGCTCGATATGTTGCTGCATCAGTCGCTCGCCCCGCTCCCGCGCACTGACAGTTTAACCTACCCTAACCTATTTGCGCAAGGGATGTGTCAAAGTGAACGGTGAACAAAAAGCATTTTGAATCGATGCTTGTTTTTGTTCAACTTTGCGGTCTTGGTCCACTTGACTTCGGTCCCCATGAGATAAAGGCTCGGTGGGTTCATACGGCGGCTGCGTCCCGTGGCAATGATCCCACACCGAAACTAAAAGCTGCTCGCGCTCTGACTAAGGTTGTGTTGAGTCAGCCGACGTTACCAGCCTATGAGAAACTGTGGTTGACCGAAAAGTTCACAATTGTGCGTCGAGAACAAGAAAAGTTTTTCTGATGTTGTGCAGGATAGTTTACCGAAACAACAGTCCAAACCCTTGATACCTGACGGGGAATGGACTCTGGAACAGAAAAAGAGGCTAAGGAACCGTTTTGTTGGAAACACAGGGAACGCTATCGTTGATTCTGACAATAAGTTCAAGGCGGCGAATACAAAAGTTCCGATTTATATTTAAAACGTGTCCAAGGAGACGTCTGCAAATAACATACAAACCTATTTATTGCAGAAAACTAACTTAGAAATTTAAGTGGATAAAATTTATATGAAAACAAGGAATACAATGGACACATAGTTTTTGTTCCTAGACATAAACTTGGAAATGTTTCTGAAAGATGACGTTGACGTTGTTGACGATGACGTCACTAAAACGAAGATATTATATCGTCGTTTTATTGACTTTACTCGAAACGCTGACAGACGTACCTACTTAGAGATGAATGGAGTAATATCGTCAGTCAATGGATAGTACACCTAAACTTATTACACCCAGGAGAGTAAATTCTAACGAGTTGTTTACTTTTTGTAGGGAACAATCGTGGTCATGTCTAGACATTGAGTGGCGGCCTAGCGATACCTATACGTTTGTGAGTGAGGCACACGGGTACGTGGTGGCGGCTCGACCATTGCGTAGTCAAAAGTGCGGTGCGGCGCACGGTTGATGACGTGTGCGTACTGTTCGATACGTACTGGTCTGATCACTGTTCGTTATTGATTGAATGTAATATGAATATTATTTAATAACACATTTGCTCGTTAAGGGTCTCTTATTTCACCAATTTCAATATCGTAATGTATGTCATTACGTACTTGTGCGTTATTGTAATGTAAAACGCACGGTTTATCAAGATGCTCCGTCTAAAGCGAACGGTACGTTTTAAATATTAGCAAAGAGTATTTATGTCAAAAAAGTGGTCAACATTTTATGAATAAAATTAAGATATAAAATATAATCAATTAACATTTAATTATTTAACTTAATTAATTTTGACAACAAATTACAACCGTTTATCTGTAACAAAAATACAAAAATATTAATTTACTTTATTAGTAATACTGGCTTATTTTAGATTTGTCTTAAAAAAAGCGCTGATGCGCGCGCGCATCGCTAATTTGCGAACAAGTAAAAATTATTCCTCGCGCTTTTTCTTTTCGCTGTATTGTTTTATTTGAAAATGTCGTCAAGTAATGATGAATTTATTTATTCGACACCGCCAAAAGTCTCTGAGGCAGCGAAAAGAAAAAGGGCTAGGCAGGCTACTCTAAGCCTCTTGCCCGAAAAATCGACCGATAGATACATACAAGCATATCAAAGTTTCATCCTAAGGAAAACAAGCAAAGATGCAAATTAATTTTCGGAAAATTTGTTTTTAGCCTATTTCATGGAACTTTCTCAAAAATATAAGTCAAGCTCATTGTGGTGCTACTATTCAATGCTTAAAAGGACTGTGAAAAGAAAACACGGTATAGATATCGAGTCACACTCCAACTTGCTGGCATTTCTAAAAAGACGCTCTAGTGGCTATGTGAGTAAAAGTCGAAAGTATTTTCTTGTCCAGGCAAAAACATAAAAAATATAATTCCAAGATCGTTCACAATACAGTGGCCTTTTCACGACATAGCGAAGAAATACGAAGCGCTTCGTTCAACAAAAGCGATGTCTAACAGTTTTTCCAAAATTACCAAAATGGAAAATGCATTAGCCAACCCATTAGCATAATTATAATTGGAGCAATGCCGAAACAAATTGCCACTCTCTTAAATTTGGATGATCCACATGAATACTCAGGGCATAGTTTCAGAAGGTCCTTGGCTACATTGCTCGCCGATTCAGGTGCGAACATATTGACAATAAAACGCCACGGAGGGTGTCGGCCGAACAGTGTAGCCGTGGGCTACATAGAGAACTCGATGAGAAATAAAGAAGAAATTAGCTCCCGCATTACAAGGAATATAAATTTGGAGCCAAGTGCTGGGTCTCGACCATCTATGAGCACAGACGCGTACATGCCACCATCGTCTCAGCCACCGACTGCAGAACTCTGTCTCGTTTCTCCTACTTTTACTCAAGAGAGTGAGAGAGAGACCGGTGAAATTGTAACTAATAAAAATAACTTGACAATATTAAAAATGCCAACTGCCAACGTAATAATCAATTTTACAAATTTTTCTAACTGCTTTAACAAGTGATTCTTTGATCACTTGTTAAAGCAGTAAGAAAAATTTGAGAAAGAAAAACTTATTCGTTTGAAACTTCGAGTATTATTTATTTCCTCGCAAATATGTTGTAAATTATTTTACCAAAAACTTCAAACATTTCTAAACCCTGTCAGTGATGTCAAATGGTCCCCATTTGACATCACTGAACAAAACAAACACAAGATTACTAGTTATTGTAACTCAAAATTGAAGCAGATTGACTTCCCACCAGAGTTTAGATATTGCGCAGACGTATAATAAAAAAAGTAAAAAACAGGAGTTCAAAGACCGTCACAGGCATTACATTTTCTCGTTTATTATGAATGGCCGTATTTTTTAAAATACATAGCATTTTTTTATGGATTTTTCTGTTAGATATTATGACCGACCTATCACCCGATTCCGGCTTGATGTCGACTTACAGGACAGAGTGTCCCTTAAGTCGTAGTATAATTAAATGTGTGAATGTAGAAAAATGTTTAAAGCAAAATTAAAGTACTGTCAAGACAATGAAAATCAGATAAAATGGATATTATTTCGGAACATAAAGCAACTGCAACGAACAATGCCCACTTCCCATACATTTCAAAACCTGATAATGAAAGTTTATGTATAGTGCTTTTAACATTGTGATAAGTGTAATTAATATAAAATTTAATTAGCTGTATTTTAAGATTTATTTCATTTCTATACAGGTGAAAAATGGGCATTCCTCTTTGGGTGACTTGGAAAATCAAACATAAAACTGAATCCAAGGTCGGACTCTCCGGTGAGTGAAGGCGGCGCGTATGAGCCGCGGGACATAGCCTGCGTCTTTCAGCGTCATTTTAATGTAGTGTCACCGCTGGGCTGTGCGTCTCAGATGCTCGCTGAGGATCGCCCTGTGGATCGCTCTCCGCCTACGATTTGGCTAGAGTTATAAAGAAGATGGTGAGCGGGAAGTCCCCGGGTCACGACAGTCTTAGCATCGAGCATTTGAAGTACACGAGCGTACACCTGCCACGAATCTTTGCATTATTTTTCAAATGATTAATTTATTAATTTATGAACTATGGATTAAATTTTAATGAAAGCTCAGCTAAAATTTTCAGAATATAAAAATGTATGTGAGACTGACAGCCAATTAAAACAACAAACAAACATAACATCACGCCTTGTTTCCCCGAAGGGTTGGGCAGAGGTGGACAGAGGTGTACTGTACACCCACATTTCGCCAGTTATGTTTAAGTCCCGGTTGATGGCAACAGCCATCAACCGGGCACAAATCTATACTTCGGGCTGCTACTGAGAAATTCCAGATAGAAAAACCCATTATCACGTTGCCCGACCTGGGAATCGAACCCAGGACCTCATGCTCAGCAGTAGCGTTAAAAGTATCACTTCTAAAAACGAAATGGAAAGAAAGAATGTGAACAACACAACACAGCTACCAAAAAATAGAGGAAAAAAAACAGTATAATATTCAAGCATACCTAAACTAAATTCATTTTCATATTATTGTAACGCCACACTGCCTCAGCCGATCACAGCGTGCCATTCAAGCCAGCCAATCCTAGCCAAACAAAGCCACCGCCATAACTACAGGACGCCTCCGGTGGGGCAAACGCTATATAATGCTCTGCGAGCTCATTTTCGATCTCTTGTTGCTGCGATCATACGATTAAGCTGAAACTCTGTTATATCTAACAGAGTTTCAGCTTAATCTCTGATAAATCTATCAGAGTTTCAGCTTAATCGTATGATCGCAACACACATACACATACAAACACGTACATATTATGACAAGATCAACAGACAGACAACAATCGTGTCATAATATTAAAATGGTGTGATAATAAAGTTCTGCCTTTTCTATTTATGCCCTTCTGTTAATCTCAGAAGTGGGATAAATCTTAAAAGCCATAAAGCGTAATCACGCAGATGCATCCGAAACAAGCGGCAATGAAGATGACGTCACATTACTAGACCTACCTCACGCCCGGAAAATTCTTAGAAGACTTAGAAACCGAGGTACAAAAAGCAATGCGCGAGTTAAGCGAAGAGATACCCTCTATCACCACAAGAAAAGAACTCCGCGCGGCCTCATTTATACCCGAGTTCGACCCCGACAGCGAGGATGTACTACTGCGTCAGCATGGCTCAAAAAGATTGATCGACTTGGCGAGATTCATGGCTGGAGCGAAACTACGAAGTCATTTTACCTGCAGGACAGATTAAGAGGTCAAGCTAGAAGATGGTACAATCGGCTTGATGAATACAACTATTCCTGGGAAGATTGGAAGCAGATGTTGATGCGTGCTTTTCAAAGACATCGTGATTTCGGGAATATGCTAGAAGAGATGATGAACAGAAAGAAACAAGTTACGGAATCGATGACGAAATACTACAAGGACAAAGTGGTCATGTGCTTCCGGTGTAAGTTGTCCGACAATGCGACGGTTTCCTGCATAATTCGTGGTCTACCACTATCACTCCAAGCGAATGCGAGGGCTGACCAGTGCGAGCGACCTGAAGAATTATATGAAGGCTTCCTTTGTGCGCTGGATGACTACCAACAGCAGACAACATCAAGCGGAACACGTGCGCCAAATAAAGATGCCTACAATCGACAGGGAAACGAAAAAAATATATAACCCTATCAACCCGGACGTCGACCCGTGTCCACGCAAACTGGCCACATACTACGTAACTGTCCATATCCAGATTCACGAACATGCTTCAAATGTGGTAAGCAAGGCCACATTGCTAAGCGATGCGTTATCACTTCGAAACCTACGACACAAGCCAATGATCAAGTCAAAGAAATCAAGCTTCTACAAAACTACAACCAGATTTATGAAAAAACGGTTAAAATTAACGGCATATATGTTAAATCATACATTGGTACTGGCAGTCAAGTCAAAGTGCTCTCTAATCATGTGTCAAACCTGCTGGATCTCGAAATCGATCCATCCAACACTGTCCTCAAAGGCATCTCTGGAGAACATTTACCCAGCCGCGGGGAAGTAGCTTTCCAGCTGGAAATTGATGACATACATATCCTCTGCAAGGCTCATCTATCAAACGTGGATATGGGGAACATAAATCTGTTGGTTGGGCAGCCGATTATCAACAGCGACGGTATGACTTTGGTGGTCAGCAAAGGTAGTGCCACCCCCAAACGAGACATCGACTTTACAAGAAACATGGATGTGATTGAAGAGCGCACTCGCTTCAAGGTTGTCACTGCAGAAAAAGAGTGCCTACTGCCCGGACTTTCCATCATCAAAGTTAACGTGCGGGACAATGCTGAAGTCAACGAAGTCGTCACTACGCCACGACATTATAAGCTGCGAGGTGTAACCTACTCAATTCCTGCCACCCTTTTACGCGGCCCCGTTGGGTATATCAAGATATTGAACAGTGTCGCTCAAAACATCAACTGGGAACAGTTGCATCACTTCGCCACTATCGAAAGTTCAGCTAAGTCTACATAATTACACTTTACCATCAACTTCCGCATCCGAAGCCAATCATTACTATAGCCAATCTATTGCGTCTCTATTGCACAATAGCCTAGCCAATGTTAACACTATTGGGGGAGTAAACGTAGATGATATCAGGTCGGGTAAATTAAGTAAAAATGATCACGATAGTGTAAGCACTATATTGACGAATTACAGTGATTGCTTTGCGAATAGAACACAAGACTTAGAATGTACAGATTTATTAGAAATGAAAATAAAATTAACAAGTGAACAACCTATATACCGCCAACCTTACTATTTGTCTCATAGTGAGCAGAACATAGTTCGGTCCAAAGTCTCCGATTTATTAGACGCAGGTATAATCCGAGAGTCCGAGTCATGTTTTGCTTCTCCAGTTATACTTGTTAAGAAGAAGAACGGCGACAGCAGGCTCTGTGTCGACTTTCGGGCGCTGAACGCCATTACAGTCAAAGATAGGTATCCGTTGCCCAACATCGATGATCAGGTCTCAAAGTTAGCGTGCAAGAATTTCTTCACTAGTCTAAAAAATATTAGATTATATATTTCCTTTGCTAGTCTCAATAAAATTTGTTTTAAAATCTAAATTACAATATACAAGCTAACACTAAAATAAATATGTAATGTACAAATGTATACAAAAAAAAGAGGGATAGAGCTCATAGGGCATCAAAAAATACGTCCGCATCGCTGTCAACGGGACAAGTACCCAAAAGGCTGGCAGCATTGCCACGTTGGATGGCAATGCTTATCCTTTGGGCAAAAAATTGGCCAGCCCTCTGGTCACGAGAAGTGTCGACCAAGCGTTTAGCGATGTCCCGAAATAACTGATGAGCAATCTGACCCCAAGGACCTAATGTTTCAACCCCAAACGTTTCAAACATATAGCTCCCAATAAGGTTGTTATACTTGCGCCGTTTGAGGTTTTCTGCTCCTGCAGCAGCCGCCCCGGCACAGCCCGCCGTGCTAGGAAGATGGGATGGCGCGAGGGTGTCGACACAGGTTGCATCCCACACCAAAGGCCTACCCAACTTCCAAGGCATTATGGTCATTCCATCTGGCCTCTTCCCATCGTCACGTGCCAAGCCATTGGGTTCTAAAACAGCTGGCACCCCGGCGGTGACAAGAGCCCGACGGATGATGTCATTAATGCTGGCGTGCCGTGCCATACGACCAGCGATCTTGCTGCAGGAAAGGCCATGGTGTCCGAGGCAGTTGACTGCTTCACCGCATTGACAGCGATGCGGAGCCCCGCAAGGAGCGCCCAGACGTAAACAAGTAGCGAGCCGGAATGTGGAGTCACAGAGCAAAGTGCCTATGTTGGATGACGGTAGCGCCTGAAGCCAGAGGCCCGACTCCCATTCACCCACAGCCAGCAGGCGGGCACGCTCGGCAGTATTGGTGGACGTATTAATAAGATTATTCCGTACCAACCTGCAGAGCGGCTCATCTCACTGTCTCTGGGAAGACGGGTTCTCGGGCAGAACGAGGACAGGAACGCCGGTAGGCTTACACTGGAAATTTTGCGGACGCAGACCCCACCAAAACGAATGGGTAGTATGGCTTGCAGCCACGCACGGTCGTCCAATGCCACATTTAAAATGGATGTTAGAGTATTTCGAATAATATGATCGATTTTTTTCTAAAAGGTATAAATGTATTGCTTCCATAAAGAGGAAGAGCGGAGAAAATACATAAAATTTGGACCGAAACAGCAATATCTGATAAGGGTGAATGCCGAATGTAAATTAATTTTAGAAAGTCTCTCCGAAATATCGATAAAATGTTTAATTTTTTCGTCGACGAATTGTGTAAAGCTGTCTTCTAAAATTGGGGAACCTAGGAGATGTAGTGAACTTTTTTCCAAAATTTTGAAAAAAGTAGTCAGTATTTTCACTAGTCTTGATTTAGTTCAAAGTTACCATCAGGTTAGGATCGCCCCTGAAGACATACACAAAACAGCTTTTATAACACCGCAGGGTCACTTTGAATATACCCGTGTTCCATTTGGTCTGGCTAACGCACTGTCTGTTTTTATGCGACTCATAAATAAGATCGTGGATTCTAGACGAAATTCCAATAATGTTCTAAAGGCGGTATGAAAACTCGAAACGACTTTTCGAACGAATATGAGGTATTAGCATTTTTAGACGATTTGTTGCTACCTTCCATCGATGTGCAGTCTGGCTTTGGTAGTTTAGAGAAGTTTCTAAATAAATTAAAATCAGAAAGTTTAAAGCTAAATATGCGTAAGTGTTCCTTTTTACAAAAGAAAACCAAATATTTATGGCATGAAATTTCGTCGAATGGCATTCAACCGGGAGAATCAAAATTGGCAGCAGTTTCGCAGTTTCCCATCCCTAGTGACGTTCACGAGATACGTCAATTTATTGGGTTATGTAGTTATTTCCGTAAATTTATTAAAAATTTCGCAATACTGGTGCGCCCAATAACAGATTTAACAAAGAAAAACGCTGTTGTGGAGTAGGGGCAGTGAACAATCTAATAGTTTTGAACAAATAAAACAGTGTTTGTGTACAAAACCCATTCTTGCTTTATATGACCCTGCACTGCCAACGGAGATTCACACGGATGCATACAAATCGGGAATCACAGGCATTTTGTTACAAAAACAATATATATAACTGATAATTCTCAACGCCCCGCAACGTTAAGATCGTGAATGACTGCAAGGCTGTTCGTAACCACCCTAACCAAACGTGACATTATCCCGCGTATTACCAAGTGGTAGATGTTAATTCAAGATTTTGATATGAGTATAGAGTATAGACCCGGAGAAAAAATGAAACATGTAGACGCGTTAAGTAGGAACCCAGTCGATACAGTGAATGTCAATCGCCTTGGAGTATCAGACTGGTTCTATACCGTCCAGTACCAGGATGACAAGTTAAAGCGGATCATTGACCAGCTTAGGGATGGCTCAGCTGCTACTGATCTAACCAACAATTAAGTGTTTTTAAATGAAAGGTTACATAGAAAGACATTGCATGGTAATCGCCTCGTAGTGCCAGCATTAGCTCGATGGAGGCTGGTCCAAATGCACCATGATGATATTGGGCATGTGGGTATCCAAAGATGTATCGATTTGATAAAAAAAGATTACTGGTTTCCTAAAATGACTCGCTTTATTCAAAAGTATGTTACTGCATGTCTTTATTGTGCTTATGGTAAAGGTCATTATGGAAAGAAGGAAGGAAAATTGTTCCCTATCCCCAAACCACCGAGCCTATGCTCATGGTGCATGTTGACCATTTAGGCCCCTTTTTCAAAACAGTGAAAGGTTATCAGCATATCCTAGTTATGACAGATGCTTTTTCAAAATTTGTTATTGCTGAGCCCACACGAACCGTCAATTCGGTAGAAACTATTAGAACACTTAAAAAAGTATTTAGCTTATTTGGATACCCTGAGAAACTTGTAAGTGATCATGGGAAGGCTTTCACCAGTAGATATTTTAAAACGTTTTCAACTGAAAGACAGTTTAGGCACATCTTGACCTCAGTTGCATGCCCGCGAGCCAATGGTCGAGTGAAAAGCACAAACCGGACCATATTGAATTCGTTGCGCGCCACAGACCCTAGCGAAGCTGCAAATAATTGGGCCAACAGCTTATCTGACATTCTCTGGGGTATCAACAATACCGCGAATGAAAGTACAACCTACAGGCCCTATGATTTGATGTTTGACAAAAGTTCAAGGCTACGTTGTGATGTCATTACTACCGAAAGTATTAGTGAGCCAGTGAAAGTTAGGAGTAACAAAGCTAGTGCTCAGTTAAGGGAGGGTAGCAAGCGAAAGGATGAAACGTAACTTTGACAAAAAACGCAAAACAAGCCATCTCTATAAGAAAAGGGTGATTTAGTTCTTTGGCGACAAGCACCGACAATCAGTGCCACAAAAATTAACACTAAACTGGATGACATTTACTCAGGTCCATATATCGTAACCAAGTTGGTGGGCAATGACAGATATAGAATCCGAAGTATTAAGGGACTCCGAGGTTACAAGGCCTTTACAGGCCTGGTTGCAGCAGATTCCTTGAGACCTTATTGCAGTACAGTGCCTATATGTGATACTGTCAGTATTTCTGATGAGTGACTTGAAACTGAAGACCTTATTGACCTACTAGAAAGTTAACCAAGTTTTCTCCAATTGCGGGAGCAATCATTGTTTCAGGACGGCCGAATGTAACGCCACACTGCCTCAGCCGATCACAGCGCGCCATTCAAGCCAGCCAAGCCAAGCCAACGCCATAACTACCGGACGCCTCCGGGGGGGGGGAAACGCTATATAATGCTCTGCGAGCTCATTTTCGGTCTCTTAAGACGCAAGCCATGGTCACCGGGTCCGCGCCTCTCCCACCACCCTTGAAACTACAAGGAGCCGACATCGAGTGGACGCCCGGGGTCAAATACCTAGGGGTCACCATCGACCGTCGGCTCACGATGGGGACGCATGTCCACAATGTCGCCGCGCAGAGTAAGGTCGTCCGCCACCTCCTTAAACCAGTGCTCTCGTCCCGCATCCCGGCGCGCGTCAAGCTGGGCGTGTACAAGCTGTACATTCGCCCAATTTTGACGTACGCCGCTCCCGCTTGGTTCGCCCTCACGAGCGAGACGAACCGCAGGCAGCTCCGCACGCAGCAGAACCAGGCATTGCGGACTATCGTAGATGCCCCTTGCTTCGTGAGGAACGATGTCATCCAGCGGGACCTCGGTATTGAGAGCCTGGATGAGTTTGTGCGGCGACTCGCGAAGGGAATGTTCGCGCGTGCCGGTTACATGCAGTTTACCTGTGACACTTTGACTCCACACACATAACACACATATGTTGCGTAACGTGTTCTAATATAGGCGCGTTACGTAAACAAACACAGACACCCGCCACTGTACAGGCACCTAAACTCACACGCGGAGGCGCGGTGCGGACCGCGATCCGCGTAGACACTGGGTGGTGTGACACACTACAATACCGCCCACACACTCATGACGGCCCCTCAGCCCGGACAGTGAACGGCTAGCTCTGTGATCTGGGCGGGCGGAGACCACTCACCTACTCCTAGGCGCGTCGAGTCGGCATCTCCGTCGCTGGTCGTTGTCGCCGGGCCTCCCCTAGGTAACTAGGGGTCTCTCCTGGCGGCGACAGACCGCCGAGATGTCGTGAAGAAAGCGACGCTTCATTATAAGCGTCACGACGCTCCTACAGAAACAAAATAGCAATCACTCACATGGGCGCGCGTTGCCCGCGCGCCCAATCATCTTACCGGCCACAGCAGCCAACAAAATGAGGGGCCCGTTTTTACGGGCCAACGTAAAGCCTCCGCGGCCGGGGGGCATAGCCCTGGATCCGTCTGATAATATCTACGTTTGATAGTAAGATCCCATGGTCAATCCGATCAAAAGCTTTACTGTAATTAGTGTAAACGAGATCAATCTGCTTACCGTTATCCATGGCATAAGTAATAAAATCATTGAGTAGAATTAAGCTGGTGATAGTAGACCTTCCTCTCAAAAAACCATGTCGAAAGGAACTGAATGAATTTTTAAGAGCACTATACACCTGGTTAGATGATTATTTCGAAGGTTTTTGCCACAATACAGAGCTTGGATATCGGCATGTAGTTTACAATATCGGTTTTGTCTCCTTTTTGTGAATAGGGGTTATGAAAGCCGATTTCCAAAGCTCAGGTGCAACACAAGTATCCAAGAATTCTCTGAGAATCGAGGTAGGTTGGGCAATCGATTTCGAACATCGTACAAGAAATTTGGATGAAATATTATCCGGGCCAGCCACTTTAGAAGTATGTATCTAACTTGCGAAGCAAGGCAACAAACAAGCAACCTCTTCAACGTTCACTACAATGCTACATATATCAGATAGGATGGAAGATTCAGTAAAAAGAGGGGGTGAAGAAATTCCATGACTAGGGCTAGTATCTGTAGAGTGAAAGGACTGAGTTTCTCTCTCAACTTGATTTAATAAGTTTAATGATTCATCAATAGATCGCGTCGCAAACTCGGATTCCCTGTCAGTCATGGAAATGTCTTTGTTGAAAGATTCATAGTCACCCTTGTCGAACAGATATTGGAACCGTGGCGCGCACTCTAATACAGGAACCTCAACTAAACCCATCTTAATTAGTGGTGCTGGATGGTAGGCATCGATGGGAACTAGCGGACTTGAACATTCAATCACATTAACTAATTGGTTTGAAAGTACCAAATCAAAAGCTTTACCAAACTTACTAAAACACCATTGTTTTGACCAAAGTCAAAGGTACATCATTCGTACTAACTACAACCTCATCAGGACCATTCGAGTTCAATGGGACGAGCGATAGGTTGTCATGTAGGACCCAGTTAATACCGCTTATGTTAAAATCACCAATTATGAAAAAAGTATCAAAAGAGTTACTCATAACCATTGGGTTTAATGTGGTGAGGTAGTTGCGAAGTTGTAAAGAAAAAGAAAGTCCTAAGTTTTGCTTACATAAATAAACAACACAAATATGTAAGGTAATAAATTTACGTATATTATAATTATTCAGTCGTATGCTTAGCCATAAATCCTCTGCTGTAGAATGGAAGTTGCGTTGGCATATAACCGATAGTTCCCTACGTCACAGATAATATAATACTACGTAACCCAGTGCCATACAAAGAAATGACACCTCCCTAAGTATGGCTATTGAGCTGGCAATTTTACTTCGTCAAATTTTTCAACAGATGGCAGCATCAGCGACTCACTAATTGGCAGAGAATGTAGTTTTACCACGGCATCATTTTTAGTCGACCTACTTCTAAAAATTGGGTGCAATCCTTTTTATTTAAAGTTTAATAGTTCCGGGTTCAGAAAAACATGTTAATATATTTCTTTTACATTACTATGCAATGTAATATACAAAAAAATAAAGTTGTTTTATTCAAATTAGTAACGATAGAGGCTTCTCCGATGTGTTTAAATTGAGTAAAGCGCCATCTTTTGCAAAGAGCTCTAAATTAAATGATTAACAGATTATCATTTTATGGGATGGAATTGAAGTTTAAGGCTTCATTCATGTTTTTCTTGAAAACACGTGCAATAAGAGTGTAAATAGATAAATCAGCATTAAACAAGAAAGTTTTAGTTTTTACCAATCTTACTTCAGCCAAAATTCTGCCGTTGAACGCTTTTTATTGATTGTTAATTTCTGTTATGGTTTCTGCCATCTAAGATTTTTTTTCGAGACTAATTGTAATTTCTTCTAGTTGATACCCCATGCCTACGTGTAGCAATAAGCACACCCCAACACTTTATTACACAATGTACCGTTCATCAAAGAATTCAGAATTTAAAACTCCATCTAATAACGAATTCTCTGTAAGATCAATAATATCATACGAGTTTAGTAACATTTGAAAGAAAATTGTTAGAGAAAGTTGATAGAAAATATCACTTTTAGTTCTAAGCCCGCGAATGTTTTGATAAAATATATTTAACTTATGAGCCATTAAAAGCCGAGACTAATGATTGTGTACAAATCTGTATAATGATTAAAGTAAAGTAATTCATTAAATAATGTTGTGGATTAAGGTATTATATAATTTAATAAGTATTATGAAGGTAAAAGAAATTTACATATTTTGCGCGAGCGCTTTTTTTTTTGTATGGCATCTCGCAGGTCAACATGTAAGGTTGTCGTCTGCTTAAGCGGACTTGCATCTGCGCGAGCGCATTTATTTTTATTTTTTTGTATGGCATCTCGTAGTTGACCTTGAGAGGTCGTGACTACTTAACCGGACTATCCTGTGGCCGCCTTAAGCGGACTCAAAGCCTCCAGCCAGGGGCGTAAAACTACTTACATTACTAAGCGAACGCTCGCTAAGGGCACCCCCTGTGGGGTACGGACCTCGGCTTAGGGCGTCGCTGAAGGGAGGACAGCAAGATGGGACAGGCTGGATCTGGATTATATTATTATTATCTGGGGAGTTTAAAGCTACAGGCTCAGCTAGGGCGCGCGCTGGCACTTCGTCGAGCAAGGGTCGGGGGGGACAGTTACGTCGGGATCTTCGCGATCGCGAGGAACCTCGCGGCGAGGTCGGAATGTCGGTCTGTGTTTGTGCACTGTACTGGTGGCCCTACTGCTCTCCTGAATGAGAGTTATGTGGTCATCGGTGTCGGTGAGGACATGCTTGGTACGGCGGACATGACTGATGGAGGAGGGAATATAGCTAGCGGCTTTGACAACCAGAGGGTTGTGGTGATTCGCGGCGGGCTCGAAAAAACGCTTTGAAATGCGTTTCATGAACTGGCGGATAGTGGGAATCTTGAGGTCAACGTGGAGGATTTCGTTGCGAACGTACCAGGGGGAGCCTGTAATCCTACGGAGGAACTTGTTCTGGAGGGTCTGCATTCTATTGAAGCTATGAGGGTTGGCGTGTGCAAAGACTGCACTGGCATAAGTCATGATCGGGCGGATACGCAATTTGCACTTTAGTGACAATTTGCTACGTGCATTTAGGACGAAGTGAAGTCTACCTAGAGCGAAGGCGGCGCGCGAACGATCCGCCTTAATGTGCTCTGAAAAGGAGAGGTGTTCTTCGAGAACCACACCTAGATATTTGGCTCGCTTCTCCCAAGGGTTCGGCTTGCCGAACATGGTGATCGGACGAGTGCGCGATCGCATTTTTTTTTTTTTTGGTATGGCATCTCGTAGTTGACCTTGAGAGGTCGTGTCTACTTAACCGGACGGCGCGAGCGCAAGAATCGTACGATGTTAAGTAGTAAACAGCTCTGCGAAAAAGCAAGCAATAGTGCGTGGTGACTTGACTTTGACTTTGGTGCGTGCAAGTGCGAGAGAGAAAATCATAGTGTGGTTGTGAGCTTTAAAGTAAACAGTGCGATAACGAACACAAAGCATACAAGTAACTAAACAAAAGAATGGTGTCGAACTCATTAGTACGGCAGAGGTGTCAAACATTTTGCAAAAAGTTATTGTAACACAAACGGTGTTAAGCGATTGGTGCCATTGAAGTAAAATATAATAGCAAAATAGGAAACTATGTGTAAAAATTAAGAAGCACATCATCCACACAGACAATCTTGTATAAATCTGACTCCTTCCTTGTAATAAAACTTTCGAATTGTTATTTTTAAGTATACTCGTATCAATTTTACCATGTTTAACCTATACGTACTCATAATGTTTATCCTTGGCTATGGTTTTAACTTTGGTTATAAGCTTTTTGTACCTCACGCTTAGATGATCGTTAACATACACACGCTGAGACAAGCCTTGAAACCCGATGTCACAAGTGGATAAGTCCTTCTTGGCGGTTCAAAAAACTCATTATTATCAGCTTTTCAATGGAACCAAAAATATGGGGATCCTTGAAATATATTTCACCTGGGCTTTGGGACAGCTATAGTTAACGGCCGATAGCGTCAATGATTGAGTACAAAATCTCATGCTGCTTTATAGGAACCCCCTTGATTTGAACGTTGTTTAGCCTGGATCTCTGTTCATAAGTCGAGAGTAGATACTTCGTGCTCGCCAAGTCAGTCTGTAAACAATTCACTGTTTCTTGAAGCTTTCCAAATTCAAACACTTTTGCTTCAACTTCCAAGAGCCGTATGTCAAAATCGTCGAGTCATCCACCAGTGCCCTCACATGCCAACTTTAGCTCTGCCAACTCATCCTTGATCACGCGCATTTCATCTACCAATGTCAGCAAGTTCAGAAGCTACCGTTTCATGTCACGTATCTCGCTTAATATGGTTCAGGGGCAGGCACAGCTGGTGATGAGTTTCTGCAAGTGGGGCATTTCCATTGTGCCATCTTATTGGCACCCAGCTTTCTCCATCCTGTTTCTGAGATGTTTGCACATCCAAAATCCAGGTGTTTTGCAAGTGCTCTGGACGCCTGAACTGCACGTTACATACTGCGCACAATTGCTTTTCCCAAATTCTACCATTTGAACTGAACTAAAACGTAAAAAGGTTGGAAATCTATTTCTTTTGAGTGGCGCGTACTGTGCGTATGAGTGGCCACACACGAGTGTTGTTTATAGTGTGATGTTTCGATGACGAATGAAAAATGAGTCTTATGAAAAATTATAACTAACAAAATTAGAAAAAATTGGATAATTTTGTTCTATAATGAATAATTTAAAAGCATGTGATGCTATTAAATTATTCATTATAAGATTTTGTTATGTGTTGAAACGAGTATTATTTAATCATGTATCGATGATTCAAATTCCAATATTTTAGCTCCCACAATATCTCCATCTTCGCTTCAACTACACGACTACCCCTTTCTCTGGCCTCCAAGAGTAGCTATCGAGTATCATCGCCTTAATTGCAACAAGTTAGCTCCTCTAACTAAGCACTTACTAAGTTACTACTTGAAAAACTACTTATAATTTAACGCTGTAAATAGGTCAAGTTTAGAGGCAGGTGTTTATTTAGGAGGGTATTTTATTCATAATTAATTAAAAGGAAATGTTTAAACAGGAGCTACCAAGGTAGGGAAAATTTGTCGTAACAAAGGAGATATAAGTATCGTAGATAAAACTATACGTTCAGGAAGAATGGCAGAAGAAAACGTGTTTCGCAAACGCGTAGTAATGAGACAAGGGCAGGGAGATGGTGCTGATGACGATGTCTAGTTAGTAGAATACAAGTTTTATTCAGTGTGGAGTTTCATCCAATGTCGCAGCATTGGAGACTCCCATCTATCTGCGAATAAACTCAAGATAGTGTTGGTACCGTAACGAAGACGAGCAATCAGAGAAGCGCTTCTTTTACGTATGATGGCCGCAAAACCATCTAAATGCCTTTCCGCAAACATATGAAATATGTATAGATAAAGGAGTCAGATCTTTACTCTCGAAATAGAAACACACATATATTAGACGGTTATAGATTTTCGAGTAAAATGAAATAGATACAATTAAACGAAAAAATAAAAACCTTTGGCTGATCGTTGCGATTTGATAGGTATGTGATATAATATAATACCACGCAAACAAATTAAAATTATAGAGCTAGTTATTAAACCCCCCCCCCCCTCTCCTGGGTTCGATTCCCAGGTCGGGCAACGTGTATCTGGAATACGTGTTCCCAGTAGCAGCCCGGAGTCTGGATTTGTGCCCGGTTGATGGCGATAGGCTCGCCCCCTATTACATGGGTCCTAAACATAACTACTGGGTGTACTCATACATCCAGTAAGCGTTCAAAAGTGGGTAGACACGTTAAGAGTCGTATTTCTGTGAACTCGAGGTACGACTGTATGTGTTTAAACGACACACACCACAAAGATCGCACTTTTGCACGGCACACACTGACGTAAAGTCGCGGACTCGCATCGCACTGCACGAAACAAAAATATATTTCCGTCGCTTTTGTTAGACATGCATCACGCTCGTGACCTGGCCGGTTTATGGCATTGCTAAAATTCGAGATATTCTAATATCAGCTGTTGGCAGTGGGCGCCAAGCGTTGGACTGAGACGCAGTCGGCTGGTCTCTTAAGATGCATGAACACTGGTAGCCGGTCGTGAAAAAAAAAACGATCATAGGATAATTAATTTAGAAAATTACTTTAAAGTGTTTTAATTATGTTAAATTAGTGTAAAATAGTCGTACCTAGTTATTAAGTAGATTATCCAGTGATTAAACAGTGTTTTTTTTCACAAGAACTTCGTCAATAGAGGATCTTTACACATTCCAGGTGACTGACATTTCAAAGAAAATTATGACCCGCAGTGCCACAATCAGGGAGATGGAAGCAAAACTAAGAGCTATATTGAAGAAGCTTGAGGCTTCAAAAGCTCTGTGCAACCAACTACTCCAAGAAAGGGAAGACAGCGAAGTAAGTTTTAGAGAAAGTCGTCAGCCACCAATTAACGCATTTTCTGGAACAAAATTGCGTGTTGAGAAAACAGCGCAGTACTGCCACTGCCTCACTAGATGTGACTGATAATATATTATCAGCCTAAGATAAAGGAATGTGTTATTTGCTGGTCTTGCTAGATTTTTCCCGGGCATTTGACGCAATAAATATCCCGTTATTACTATCGAAGCTAAATTATTACGGATTTGACCCCAGCGCTACGCAATGATTCCGCAGCTACCTTAGTGATAGAAAACAACGAAAAGTGTGGATCTACGTTTGGGTGACGGCACTGCTCTTACATCGTCTCTTACTTCCATTGAAAGAGGGGTTTTGCAGGGATCTATATTAGGCCCAATCATGTTTATTTTGTACTGTGCAGATATTATTAAATGCCTCCAGAGATGTAAGTACCACATATACGCTGATGACGTCCAAATTTAAATATCGTTCAGTCCAAATTAATACGACAGTCCCATTAAAGATTTAAACGATGACCTTCGTAGAATCGCCGCCTGGTCTGAAGAGAATTGCCTGTCTCTAAACCCAACCAAAACAAAATATATTTTTATTATTAGTATTTGGTACGAGACAGTAAATATCTAAACTACCAGCAACTTTTCACCTGGAGCTAATGGGCGAGCCAATTGACAGAGTTTATGAAGCGCGGAATCTTGGTCTTAATATGGACAAAGATCTTCGTTTCGAAAAATATGTGGCCGACTCGGTAAGAAACTGTTTCTACCGCCTGAAAGTTCTGTACAAGATTAGGCCGTACTTGTCCGAAACACTACGGGAACAGCTTGTTGAAACCCTGGTTTTGTCTAGGATAAACTACGCAGATACAGTCTACGGCGCACGCCTATTGGCTCGCACTGATCGGCTTATTCAAAGGGTCCAAAACGCTTGTGCTCGTTTTTGCTATAAAACTCCGCCCAGAAGTCATGTAACTCCATTTTTAAATAGACATTTCTCATTGAAAATGAAATCGAGACGCAAACTACACTTGGCGTGCCTTCTGTTCGGTGTAGTTAAATACCAAAAACCGGACTGTACGACAAGTTAAGTTGTATAGTGAGTAGAGGAGAATGTGGGAGAAGGCAATGCTCGCAACAACTCTCTACCCAGTCGCACAGAACAGCCGCTTTTAGAGGATCCGTTATGCGGCTTCCAAAGTGTGGAATAACCTGCCACCACCTATTCGAGCAATTACCACGATCGACACATTTAGAAGACGCCTACGACAATACCTCATTGAAGCGCAACGGAAGCTAGACATGATCAACATAAATGTTTCAATAATATGATCCTTAATAATTAATTATTTACAACAGTCCTTTTGTTTCTTTTGTAAATATACCATTTTTTCTTGCTTTTCATAAACACCACTATATTATTAGGTATGTATAACTATTTTTAAGCAATCATCTATTCTGTTTTATTATTACTTATTGCACATATCTACCGTTATTTTATTTAAATATTTAAACACACGTTAAAACTAATTTACATCCGTAAGACGTCCTCGCGTCAGGCACTTAGTTGTCTGGCATTTATATGCTGAACTGGGCCTATTTGGCGCAGCCGTGAGGCACACAATACTATTTTCTTCTGTTTTGTTTTGTTTTGTGTGAATATTGTGTGCCTTAACCTGGGTCAAATAAATTTATTTTCTTTCTTTCTTTCTTTCTAAGTAGAACATTGGATAAAAGATCATCAAGTAATGTCAATTAATTATGCAAATTATTGTGTAGTTAATCATTTCAGCCGAAAACGGCCACTACACATACATGGCGGGTCACAAATATTAGTTAAAAATTCAGTTAAATCGAAAGAACTAAAATACATCATCGGACTGTCTTTTGAGCACGCCACTGAATTGTCCTGTGTTCAGCATTTCATAGTATGCGTATACAGACCTCCAAGTTACCAGAATCTACCTGTGTTTGATTCTGTACTGGAAGATGTGTTAAAGAAACTTAGTGCTAGTAGTAAGTCAATAATATTCCAACATTAATATTAAGTTATTAGACAATAACTCTAGTACAGTCAGATTATTAAGTCTTTCTATGTCATTTGATCTGTCAAATGTTTTTATTGAACCAACCCGAGTGACAGCTTCTTCTGCTACGTGTATAGCTATTATTTTTTTGTAATTGTGATTACTTACAGAAGCAAATAGTAAATAATTTGCCATCTGATCACAGTGGACAAATAATAACATTTTGCTCATATACGCCTTTACAAAAAACTCAAATTAGGGTCTGAAATGACAATGGGCGTTCCTCAAGGTTCGAAATTGGGTCCATTCCTCTTTATAGTTTACCTTAATGATTTACCCCAGTTACTTCAAAATCAACCGAAGATGGTGTTATTTGCAGATGACACTTCATTGATCTTTAAAATAGACCGAAGGTCACAAAATCTTGACGACGTGAATAACTCTATTCTTCAGGTCCAAGATTGGTTTACGACAAATAATTTGGTACTAAATGAGAAAAAAACCAAATGCTTTCGATTTAAATTACCTAATGTTAGAAGTAGCGAATATGACATCATATTGAACGGAGAAAAACTGGAAATTATAAATCAGACGGTTTTCCTAGGAATCACGCTAGACGAGAATTTACAATGGGGACCTCATATAACATCTCTCGCGGGGCGACTAAGTTTGGCCGCATATGCTGTTAGAAAGATAAGACAGTTAACCGACGTAGAAACCGCGCGTTTGGTTTATTTTAGATACTTCCACAGCATACGCCATTTTACTGTGGGGTTGGGCTGCGGACATTGAATCCATTTTTATTTGCAAATAGAGCTGTCAGAGCCATTTACAATCTACGTCGCCGCGAATCTCTTAAGGAACTATTTGAGAAGATTAAAATAATGACGGTACCTTGCCAGTTCATTTATGAAAATGTCATGTATGTAAGAAAAAATCTCTGCATCTATTTAATAAAATAAGTAATAGACATAATATTAACACTAGAAATAAAAGTAAAATAGATCAACCATTTTGCAGACTATCTAAAGTACATATATCTTTTATGGGGTACTGTGTTAAATGTTACAACAAAATACCTTGTGATATTTTGCAATTAAATGAACGAAAGTTTAAAACTCATGTTAAAAAACTCTTTGTAAACAAGCTATTACAAATTAGAGGATTATATCCTAGATAAGAATGCTTAGAAACATGCTGGTCCTGCTCCATAGGACAGTCTAGACAAAATCATACTATTTGCTTATTTTATTGTATTATCTGCTATATTTACTTTACCCACACACTGACTTATTCCTGGTTAATATTTTAGGAAAATCATATATTTTTGCAATGTTTGTAAATATGTTAGCACAATGTACCTATCACGTGATTTATTTATCTGTCTTTGGTTTATTTTTAATTCTTTTCACCAATTGTGGTATAGTATTTTTATTATTTTTGCATCGTCTTCACTTATAAAAATATAATTAATGTATACAAAATATTGTAAAACATTTTAAAAGAGTAACGGTGGAGTTTCTTGCCCCTTCTTCTCCATACGAAACTACCTTTTGGAAGTGGCGCCTAGAATCAGTTCCATTTTTAATGTAATTTTTTACGTTCAAAAGTCCTTTTTAAGGGCCTATTTGAAATAAATGTTTTGACTTTGGCTAAGCAGCTCAGATTGCCAATTTTTAATTTTGCTTTGCAATAATAACAATATTCAAAAAAAATTGCTGCTTTTTTATTTTTGTTATTGCAATAAAGATTTTAGAATAAAAAAGCGTTACAAGTGATAACAAAAATACAAACATATTTCTTTGTTATAATATTTTACTTATGGGTAACAAACCGATACGATTGTTTATAATAAATTCTTCAGCCTAATTAAACGCTACTTAGAAGCAACTTGTTTTATTTTGACATGTGAAAGGTTAAATGACAAATTAGTAGTGGATTTGTATCACCATAAACATTAAGCTTCGATCTTTAATTTTTGAGAATGTGAGGACTATGTGAGTCATTGTTTTTTTTGTTCTTTCAGTTGTTTTAATCACGGTCTGGCTGTTTGAGTACTAAACGCGGCCTACCCAAATGTTCTTTCTTTTGTATTGTTCGTGGAATCGTTGAGCTCCTTAGTTCTGAGTTGAGCTGCACCATGATTGACAAATGCATGCACTGACTGGACAGGTCCACTCAAATCAGTGTGGTTCTTTCCTCAAAAGACCATTTCAGACACCAGTCTACAGAGTCCTCATATGATCTGACCATGTTTATTCTCGGATTTTTACACTTTGACATGACGTGAAAATTTACTTTGTAAAGTATTATAATATTTTAATTATTTTGAATGTGAAGGCAGTGTGGATTTGTTGTTTTTTTTTTATCTCAATCTATTTTTAATTTTTTAAATTAGTTTTAATCATGGTCTGGCAGTTTGAGCAATTTATGCGGCCTACCCAAATGTCCTTTCTTTGGTAATGTTCGTCGAATCGTTGAGCTCCATATGTGGTGTGTTGAGCTGCATGATTACTGACAAATGCGTGCACTGACTGGACAGGTCCACTCATTCTGTGTGGTTCTTTCCTCAAAAGACCATTTCAGACATCAATCCACATGGTCTTCACATGACCTGACCAAGATTCTGTCTGGACTTTAAAAGAGACTGGAGACTGTGACCTCTGAGTTTGTTTTGGCGTTTCTTCTCAGAGTAGTCAGATAGGAAACGCCGATCTCATCTACTTTTAAAATAGTATTGACGTGTAAAAGTGTTTGTAAAAACCTACTTACAAAAATAAAATCATTTATCATTATATGAACGCGCACAAGCTAATGCATCGCAGCGTGAACGTAATGCACGTAATAGATCTGTTAACCCTGTACCTGTAACGAATCTTGCACGGCGATCAAGAATACGTCGTGCTGTTTTGGCTGAAATGATGCGAGCTTCTTTTAATTACAACAGTCAGATTGATGATAGTATGTACGGATACATTGGAATGATAGAAGCAATATGTCCACATTGTGATGCGGCTAACTTTCCTGGTGAAACGCCCGGCATGTGTTGTGCTAATGGCAAAGTGAGATTGCCAGCATTAGAAACTCCACCCGAACCATTGTATTCATTTATTTTTGGGACTTCTCGAACGTCGAAGCACTTTTTGAGTCATATCCAACAATACAATTCGTCATTTCAAATGACTTCTTTTGGAGCTACTAAAATTATTAGAGATAATTTTATGCCGACGTATAAGGTAAATACTTCAACAGGATTGTCCCATGTTTATATCAGTCTGAATCACAAAGTATTCGATAGTATAAAAAATAATTATCCGACATCTACCTTAAATTGCACACATGTTACAGATACAGGACTAGATTTATCATCAAGCTGGTTCGTTATTGCCATACACCGACGCTGATCATAAATTTTTGCAAATTTATTTTATTTGTGATGAAAATCGTGAATTGGATCAACGTTGTGCAAATGTTACGAAAACAAGACGAAAAATTATTCTTGAGCTAGAAAGGTTTTTCCATCAGCATAACGCATTAGTTCAATTGTTCAAAATTGCTCTCGATCGTATGCCATCTGATAATCACAAAATCGTTATAAGGGCTGATAGAACACCATTTGGAGAGCATGCAAGGCGATTCAATGCACCGACAATTGATGAGGTTGCAATTGTAATTCTTGGTGATCAGTTTCAAACCCGTGATATTATGCACCGACAATTGATGAGGTTGCAATTGTAATTCTTGGTGATCAGTTTCAAACCCGTGATACTTCATCGTAGAAATGAGCGCAACGTGTTTCGGAACTTCATCGTAGTTACGATGCATTACAATACCCAATATTGCATTGGAAAGGTGACGATGGCTACTATATCAATATACCAATGATTGATCCACGAACAGGTAAATAATTGACCTATTTTCAGTGTCTCAAAATTTCATTACAGATAAATAGCTAGCAATTAATAAAAAATATTTTGTTTGAATAAATGAATTTGATGTTCCAATTTATTTTATTTTATTATTTCACTTTATACGTAGCGAAGCACGTACCGGACCGCTAGTATATACATACTATAAAGTTACCATTTCCTGGGCACGTCTTTCATTGACGTGAATATGCCCTGGCGGCTGAGAGTATGTCACGCTCACTCTAATGTTCGCTGACGGTGGCGTGTGTTAGATCATTTAGCTCCCTCCAAAATGGTTGAGTTGAATGGTGCTAATCCATGCGTAATGTTCGTGAACGGGCGCCGTAAGTAGGGACTAGTCATCTCTTAGCTGCCACTTCTTAATATTTGAACTGTTTTTATCTTTCTATTGCAGACGTTTTTAACGTTCTGCATCGCGTGCTCACACGCATAATTTCAACATGAATGATGTAACTAATATTTGTAACCATAATTTGATTTAAAAGAGTGTCCGTGGAGTTTCTTGTCCGTTCTTCTCCATAGGTACCTACTACTCTTTGGAATGGGCAACTAGCTTCATCTTTCTAAATTTGACATTTGTTAATAACACTAACCCTGAGTTTTAAGCGATTTAACTCTCCCAAATCAGCGGGTTTAATATTTACAAGATTACCTCTAGGTTTACCTCTAACTCTTGGTGTTACAAGATGATTTACTTGATTAACCCTGAGTTAGCTGTTAACTCCGAGTTATCTAAGTTAACCCATGAACGCGGAAGTGGGCCTTGATGTAACACAATATCAACTTAATACAATCAATGAAGAGTTTCACAAGTTTCTGGGAACTTGCTGCGTTTTTCTTCCAAAGCAGGTTGAAAAATAAATGGCTGCAAAGGTCTGCTATTTGATTATGCTCAGGTCAAAGGGATGCCTGCAAGCTGTTACTATTAGGAAGGGCTAACATCGTCTGCGGGAAAAAATAGTTATATGTAGTTTTTAATCATAAAATCAGACTCAAAATTAGGTAGGTCAGACTACAGCATTATTAGTCTCTTTTAAAAAATATTATCTAGGTATCCAGTTTGATTAACTATTGAGTTTTAAACTTTTTGTTTTGTACTTTAAAGCCTCAAACGTTTGCCGCGATTTCAATAGTTTCTGAAGCAGAATCAATCAAATGTTGGCCTTTTAATTTCCCATGTTTACAGAAATCAGATCTGAGTTTGTTTTGGCGTTTCTTCTCAGAGTAGTCAGATAGGAAACGCCGATCTCATCTACTTTTAAAATAGTATTGACGTGTAAAAGTGTTTGTAAAAACCTACTTACAGAAATAAAATCATTTATCATTTTGTTTTGCTTTGATGACTAGTAAGGAAGATCGTGAGGAAACCGGCATGTCATGGAACCAAAACTTCAAAGACATGACATCTACGACTAGACCGATTTTGCGTTGTGAATTAAAACTCGACTCCCTCTCATAGAGAGAAGGCCGGTGTCCCAGTAGTGTCAACGATAAAGGCCGATTATAACAGTTATTTTATGCGAACATTTAAATATTCTTAGAATTCCCTTTGAGATGAAATCGGTCAAACCCTCCATCCTATGTACACACAGCTTAACTCTACAAGTCCGCCGGTCAGACGGATTCGTCAAAGCAAGGTTCTTCAAAGCAAAGCTCATCGTATTTGTCAAATGCAAATAAAATAATCTTTTATAAAATAATCGCAGCGGAACAGTCAATAGATGTCTCCATGGATATATTGCGATTCTTATTGGATTCTGAAATATAACGTAATATCGTGATATTGAACTGTTTTTGCGTCGTAAGACATTCCCTGTTTAAGGATATTATCAAATTGCGTAGAGTAAGAAAATGGGAACAAATTATTTGTAAAAAAAACTTAAAGATTTCGCTGTGGTAAAGACCACAGTGAAATCTTTAATTATTTTGTACGACTACATCAAATATTTTAGACTTTAATTTTATCTTCTTTATAGAAAGTTGATTACTTATAATGAATTATAATTTCAGTTGTACAATGATATAAGTTTTGCTACATGCTTTTTCACACAATCTAAATAAATTAAGCTTCCCGTGGTATACCGAAAAATCTTGAATAACAAAAATCAGAAAAGAAAATATTTGTTGATTTTATCCACATACATAAATAGTAATTTCATTATTTATTTGTTGATCTTTATTTTCCGTTTCAGGACTACAAATACATTCTACGAATATTAGCATCAATAATAAGATGAAGATTAAATTTAATAAAAACATATCACTTCCCTTCCACCTTCCAATAGATTGTTGATTCAATCCCTCACGATCGGGGACTGAATATATCTTCAGTAATCGAATCGAGACAGACATTTATTAAATTAGGGCCGTGGGTGACCCAGAAATGAGATAAATTGCACACTTATCATAGGATGAAAGAGTCAATCGGGGAAATTAAATAATATCGTTTACATTTATATTAGTTAGTAGCTATTCTATCATTGTAACAAGCACATAAATGTTATAAATTAAAGTCGTTGTTCATCATATGAAACAAAATCGGGAAGGTTTGGAAGAAATCGTAAAAACCGTGCTGAGCAGGTAGTTGACTTACAAAATGGAACTACGTTACATTTTGCGTTAACCGGGGACCCATTTGCTGTGTTCTCTAAAAGAACTCTCCTCTGTGTGATCAACCACGCGGTTGCTGTTAAGAATCCCATAGGTACACCGCGGTCTTGTTTCCTATGGTCATAGGGGACAAGACTGGAGTGTACTTATGGGATTCTTGTTGGGATTCTTTATGGGCGCATTATCCAGTCATAATTATAAAAATAAATAAAGAAGATTTTTAAAGAATTACCACTAAACTAAGAAAAGCATAATACAGATTACGAAAATTACACGTCATGTAGCAATATTTTTTTTTTTTTTTGGAACAGTTTTTTCTTCACCAAATATTTGCACGTCAGCTATACGAAATTATTTACCGGAAAAAAATGCGAGTACAATGTCAGACAGAATTAGAGAACAAAGAATACAGGCACGCGCAAAATTAAATATCTCGTACATACACGCAAAAGGGTGTTATAATGAGTACATTCACACCCTAACGTTTTGCGAATCTAATGTGAGCGTTTTATTGGAAATCTTTTATTAAAATTTATTCTTGGCTGGCACATTTTGTTTAGGGTTTTACGGGTACGTTTTTTGTTCTCATTTATTTAATTCGTTGAGGTTGATAAGGGTTTTCATTTGGGATAGTCTGATATAACATGAAAATAATTTGAATTATGCTTGACACGATTCTACTGTTTTACAATTTATTTGTTTTAGGTCCGTTTACATTCATTTGTTAAGTAGTCCTTTATTGATAAAAAGCTTCACCAGACTCGTTTCATGTTTTTTTGGTTCAGAGCTGACCGTCTACTTTCAGGATTTAAGCATGAGGGTTTATGTCATAAATTTTGAAAAGGGTACATTTCCATTGTCTATTCTTATCCGTATTTACAATCGGTTAGGTATCATTATTTTTTTACATCATTTTATGCTTTGTTTGTTAGGGTTTCTTACGGCCTAATGAAAATCGGAACCCTTATAGGATCATTCGTGTGTCTGACTGTCTGTCCGTCTGTCACAGCCAATTTGCTCCGAATCTACTGAACTGATTAAGTTGAAATTTGGGAGATATGTTATGAATTTCTGTGACCCAAACACGGTCCTATAACGTAAATTAACCTAAAAGCTAAAAAATTATATGCAGGCTAGGATTTGCACACAAACAACAACAAAAAAAATACGTAGTCACTTCTTCATACGTTTCATACTTCCATAATGGTGTCATTCGGTAAGTAATGGTTCAGCCTAAAATTCCACGTATCTTTCAAAGGACAGAAGCGTTATTGGACTTCCATGCCCTATTCTAAAGCAATCCTTCGTATGCAATTATTATTCTAATATCAAGAGTGACAGCTGTCACTCCGAGGTAATGCAAAAACTTGAAACTGACACCCCTGTAAATCAAATATCAAGTACACAGTCTGTAATAAATTGAACGAAAATTGAGAGACAATAGTATATTTTTTTATGACCAAGTGATGTAGGCGGGTTGGTCAGGGGCTTAAAATAAAACTGAATAGTGATTATTATTTTAACGGTTTTTCATTTAAATGAAATGGAATGTATTTTGACTTAAAAGGTACGTTTTATGGTCTTACAAGTTGTCTTTTAAACGACTATGTTCAGGTCTGTAAAAACACAAAATTTTTGGCAAATATCGTAACTAAAATTGCCAGGAATTTTGTGTCTGCGTTTTTACTAATAATGTGAAATTTGATCTTTGCGAAGGATTTTTTCGATGTCGAAGGATTTTATTTGTTTGAAGAGATAAGAGGAACAGGGTGTAAAGTTCACTCATACTCTCAGAAAAGGGAGGATCCTCCGACCAGATGGATGTCGTATCTGGTGGGCAACTGCCTTGCGATTGATGTCGGTAAGTTGTATATATGCTAGCTGCGCGGTAAACTGTGATTACGCGATACAGGATTTGTTTGACGTCAGTGTGATGCGTTGTTCGCATGTGGCGGTGTAGATGCCGCCACATGTTAATTATATTTTGTTAATAGTTTTAGTGTAGTCAATAGACTTTTATTTTTTAATTCGCCGTTCTATCCCAGTGCTGGGCAAAGGCCTAAAACGAAAAATGTAATATCCCACTAGGTATTGAAGTGCCTGCTTTAAATAAAGAAAACTACGTTGAACGAACTTTAGAAAGATCAGCCAAATTATCATATTCTCAAACATGCTTGGGAATTCAAGCATTATTTTGACAACCTTCTTCGAGATAAATCGAAAATGCTGTACTGGTCAAATACATGCGAGCAGCGGCCGGCAATGTTAGTATGAAAATCCATATCTGTCGTGTTTAGCGGCCGAATAAATTACTATGAAAACCTACGTTTAGCGTAATTTTAAAATTGAACGAACTTTTTATTTCGACCCTATATGACAACCAAGGAGGTACCATATCAAAGTTTTTATTATTCCCTCTCCTCATTCAAGTTTGAGAGCAGCTGAACTTTCTGTGTCTCATGAGTGGATCCGTACCATTTTAAATAATCACTTGGGTATGAAACATGTTTTTACTATCACGGAGTTGTGCACTCGGAATTCTTGCCAGAAGGTCAAACCGTAAATGAAGGCCATCATTGTGAACAAATTATTGACAAAAACTCAACAAATACCATCGAGGTCGAGCAAGCACCTTATTCACCAGATTGTCTCCAGCAGACTTCTTTCTTTTTCCTAAACTCAAATTACCACTTCGTCGCGCCCGTTTTCATTCGGTAGAAGACATAAAGGAGAATTCGCCGCGAGAAATGAACTCAATCCCGGAAAAAAGGGTTAAAAAAATATGTTTTGATGATTGGATTATTCGTTGGCGTAAGTGTATCGTTTCTGAAGGAGCATACTTTGGAGGCGATAAAATTAATCTTGGATGAAGAACTAACATTTTCTTTATTATTGATCTATTCCCGGTACTTTCTTCACAGAGTTAGTATTTTGATAAAAAATATTTAACACTTTTTTGTTATGACGAGTTTGACAATAATATGCAACGGAACATAACATAACATCACGCCCGGAATCCCAGAAGGGTTTGGCAGAGGTGTACCTACAGTACACCCACGTTTCGCCAAATTTCGCATTTCGCAAAATGCAACTGGGCAGGGCATAATAAATACTACGAGATTTCAAAAACAACTTCAATTAAGTAATCTTCCAAAAACAGGAGCTCCAGCAGGTAAAACTCTAATTCTATCTAGTATATCTTCGACATACTGGTTTATATTTTAATTCTCATATAGGTGAGTCTAGGCATCTCGTCTGTTTTTTTTTTTTGTCTCAAACTCGCTAGTGTGCTTTCCCGACGGAGGACATTGCTCAATTATTTACCGCTCGCTCAGCTTATCGAAACTGTAATAAAATAAGCTTTATTTAGAAAAATCTGAAGAATACTTTTTTTAATAGAAGGCAGCCTCTTTTATCAATGTTGCTAGCAATTAATGATAAAGAGAGCAATAAACAATTACAATTCAAATCAATTTTATTCATATACAATTTATGTTGTGTTGGAAATCAATGAACTCAATATTATTTCAAGTAAAATACTTTTTGTTGATAAAATAATAGAATACGAAAGAGATGCTTTTTCTAACTCTGATTGTAGGGCCATGAAGTAAGGTGGAAAATATTATAACATTGTGAAATTAGCTCTTTTGATTCAAAGTCACGAATTTATGTGATTAACAACAAATTCAAAACATCGTGAAATATAAACAGTAAGTATATTAGTATGTATAGTAAAAGAGTGTCCATGGAGTTTCTTGACCGTTCTTCTCCATATGACCTACTACGCTTTGGAATGGGCAAATATCTTCATGTTTCTGACTGACCGACCACTTGACGATTCAAAAGTGCCTGTAAATAGTTGAATTGAAATAAATGATTTAGTGTGAGTATATGACTTTTTCGTCTAACTATACCATAGGTTACAGTTAATGTACTTCTACTCTATATTATACACAAAAAATCAGTATTCAACAATCTTCCATTAAAATCTTGCCCACCCATCCACGCTGCTTCCATCATCTGATCGCTGCTCCTAAGGCCGCTCCACACGCCATGAAGCGGAAAACATTAATCCTCCGACAAATAGGGAACGGCCTCCGACACACTGTCGATACGAATATATTACCGTCGTACACATAACGACCCATCAAGCCGAATATCCAGTATAAGCAGATCTCGCATTGTAACGACCCCAGGTAGGCTTAAAAGTCGTAAGAGGTTCTGAAGCTCCAGGACAAACCACCACCACCTCTTTGTTAAAACCCTGGAATATTTGCCTCCAGATCGAATGTATTGCGTACGCAAGTAGGCCGCTGCAGGCACAAGTAGTCTTAGTTAGGTGTTTCTGGCCCATCCAACACCCAATACGAGTGCGGTACTCCTGATCAAGCCAAGTCCCATTTGCTGGAGTGGCCTAAGTGCCCCTTTGCATGCACCTTTGATGACCTAAATAATTCCACGGGTGCCGCAATCAATGTGGCCACCTACAGGGCTCAAGCAATATATAAGTAAGGTAACCATCCAAACAAAAAAAATGAAACAGGGATGGTACAGGCATCCCGTAAAATGAGAGGCCAGCTTATACTGGATGTGTTTAGCTTGATTTTGATGTGCGTACATAGCGAAGGGTTTTCTAAGAATTCGCAAGAATGGCGGAGGAAACTAGCCGACGTACGCAGTCTATTTGTGTCCGTTAAATTGTTTAGTTAAGTTACTGTTGTGTTGGTTATTTTCCGAATGGAGAGAAAGGGTTTTGTTTTAGTTTTGGAAACGCATGTGACTGAAAGAGTAATGAATATAAATGTTGACATATTGTAAGGAAGAGGAAGACCAAAGAAAATATGTATTGTTCTTGTGAGGGATTTAAAGAAAGAAAAGTGAATGATAGAGTGATGGCTGCCAGCTGGAGATCGGAAGAAAAAAATGTGATACGCTGACCCTATGTGTCATGGAACAACGGTAGAAAGATGATGATGAAAATGTGTATTGATGATGAACTCACTTGATAACAGTATTCTGTTTACCGGAGACATTTAAAAAAGAAAAACAAAATGATATAATACAAATACGATAAGACTTGTAATAGCCCATTTACCGAACAAACAAACCTCTTCACACGTAGACACAATAACATTAACCCATGCATTATCTACTAATGTGAAACTATACAATTTGATGGGTTTTGTCACGCGACATAGAACATTGGGAGGGAGTGGTAGAGCTCCAAAGAAATTGTATGACGACAAAGTGGATACTTACTCGTATTTTCGTCATCTTTCAAGTCATCCTGATGTCTTGAAATGAAGATGTTTGCTTTACCGACTCTGACACACATTCTAAGATATACATTACAAGTACCTACCTATAAGTAAAAAAAACCCTAGTTTTATGGTATTTACTTAAAGACCACACGATTCTGATACACGTTGTGTGTTCACAGTCGCGGCCTCTCGTGCTCACGTGCTGTTAGCACCAAATGATATTAACACACATATTGTATTACCTACTGATGTAGTAGGTACATACATTACTTTATAACTTTAGCATTTCAAGTGACAATGGCAGGCGTACCGCCTTTAGCATTTCAAGTGACCATGGCAGGCGTACCGCCTTTAGCATTTCAAGTGACCATGGCAGGCGTACCGCCTTTAGCATTTCAAGTGACAATGGCAGGCGTACCGCTTCTTTCAAAATACACAATTTACTAAACCAAATACCTGTAGACATTAGACTCAATGAATAGTAAAAACTGTCCGGTGAACATGATTTGGATATATTCAATACCAGTGTATCTCGGCTTAAGCATTCCTTAGTGGAAAGCTTTTTACGGAAAAGTAAATGTTTGCGTCTAAATCTGATGAAGTCTACATCAGATTTTTAGTTTGTATTTGTTAAGGACACTGTATAAGTTAGCTGGAAGTTTCCCGAATATAATAAAATAAAATTAATCAACTTAAAGCGTAAAAAAAGACTGCATTAAAACTTAACGTGGCATGCTAAGATGCCCAGTTTGTTTTTTTGCGATTGGCATTTCGCAGGTCAACCTATGAGGTTGTCGTCTGCTTAAGTGGACTTGCCTGTGGTTGCCCTAATAAATTAAGGCATCCAGCCAGGACTTAAAAAAGTTAAAAACTAAGCGACTACACGCTAAGGGAACCCCCTGTGGGGTACGGACCTCGGCTTAGGGCGTCGCTGGAAGAGGGCAGCAAGGGACTAGCTGGATCAGGATTTGAGAGATTTTGGGGTAATTTAGAGCTACAGGCTCAGCGGCGCGACGGCGATCGGGTTTTGGTTAAGATGCCCAGAGGTCTGATTGTGTGCTTTATTAAAGTTTAACGTACTTGTAAATAAAAATAAATGAATAAACAATAATATTTATTTATTTTTTCATGAAATATTGGGGTGTAGACACCTATAGGAAACTCATCGACGATGCTGGAGCATATTGTTAGTCTCAATTTTATAATTACCGCTCTGATTTTTATATTGCTTAAGCGAAACGTATTCTGTACAACAATCTGTAGACATAAACTTTGAAATAATTGTTCAACAGTACACAGTACAGTACAGTGTTATCCTGGGTTCCCAGGTAAAAGTCTTGCTTGTGCCGCGTTCCGATGTGGACGTGTTTGCAAATTCAGTGTGTTGACTAGCGCGGCGCAAGCTGTCGCTCGTAATTTTCTCGCCATGAGTAATGAACTTGTGGTGAATGAGCTGCTGGCGTTCCTGCAGCAGAAGCTGGATGTGATGGATGAGGTGTCCGCTGTCCAAATCTGCGCAACGAACTTCAGCGAGGAAGACATAGCTGCTGCCAAGCTATTGTTGTTCAGTGTGCTAAACAAGCGCGACCAGATGGTGTCCCGCCGGCGTGACGGGACTAAGAGAAGCCTGCAGGATATTATCACGCTGTTCAAGGAAACCGACCCGGAAAAGGAGCTGCACAAAATTCCACCCGTCACCTTTGACCACGTCGATGTAACGAGCCTTCTGAAGGATATTGTGTTTCTGAAGGCCCGCCTCGCGGATGTTCTAGCGAAGTTAGATGCATCCCAAAACACCGTCGCCGATTTGCGCAAAGAATTCAGCGAGTTGCGTAACAGTGTGGCGGTAACTAGGTCATCAGTCGATGCGTCTAACGTAAACATGTGTCGCGGAGCCGGACTCGATTTATCGTCGTCAAATTCCGCGTCAGCAGTTTCGTCGCCAGCGCATCCGTCGTTTGCTGAGCTAGCAGAGCGCCCCGCCCGCGTGCCCGGCAGCCCCGCGCTCGTCATCGCGGCTCCTCTACGTAGCGCTGCCCGAGCCCCTCACTCCGTCCCGCTGCCAGCGTCTGCAGCCCTGGCGAAGCCGCTACAAAAGGGTTTCGCTAGCGTTACCGCGAGTGCCCCAGGCGCTCCAAGTATGAAGCCTATGCCAGAAAAGGCGCCGAACAGGGCTGATGATGAAGGTTTCGTGACGGTGCAAAGGAGGAAGCGCCGATCGCGAACGAACAAGAACCGCTGCGGCAAAGCTCCAAAGATGCCCGAAGTCAGCTTGCGCGCCGCAAAGCCGAACACACCGGTGTACATCTCCCGCCTACACTACACTACTAAGGCGGAAGACATCGTAGAGTACGTGCGCCAGAAGACGAGGTACACGCCGAGGGTGCAGTTACTGGAGTCGCACCGCAACGTCAACTTCAAGGCGTTCGTGGTGCGCGTACCGAATTTATATCTGCCCGTCGTCATGGAAGAAGACTTTTGGCCTCAGGACGTGGTGTTCCGTCGCTTCCGCGGACAAGTACCACAGGACAGCACAAGGACAAGCTAGGGAAGTGCTACTAACATAGTTTTAAGCTACTTATATTAATACAATTTTGTTTTATACTATAAATATGTTAGTTGGTAAGGTATATGTCTATGGGCCATTGTAGCCTGAAATAAATGGTTTATTATTATTATTATAAAAAGTGAAAGTGTGGGAAAAGTGTTATTGGGTTTTTCTCTCAGCAGCCCGGAGTCTGGATTTGTGCCCGGTTGATGGCAACAAGCTTGCCCCCTGTTAAAAGAGACATAACTGGCGTGGGTGCACCATAGGTACAGATCTGCCTTACCCTTCAGGGATTACAGGCGTGATGTTAAGTTTGTGTGACACACCTTATAGCCACAGTCAACTTAAAACCTTAAAATCACAGTCAAATAAAATACAATATAGTAATGCAGGCTGCTATTTTTCCAAGAATACAAACAAGAATAGACCAACCCCGACATCTCCTTTTCCGCACACGATGACGAGTTGACACTATGGCAGTACAAGAAAACCCTTCCAGTGCCGTTTTGCTTCAAAGTGTCACTCGCTATGGAAATGAACAAAGGAATATGTCACACTTATCCTTCGCGCTCGTGGAGAGGTGTGGCCCGACCCTAACCCTCGCGTTATTTAAGACTTGGTTTTGGAACAGATTGGAACCAACATTGGCTATTGAACAATATTCGTTGATCGAAAGGCGAATGAAATCATCTTCACGTTCGCCCATTGGTCATCGGTTCTTCGGCCAATATGGCTTGCTTGCTTTTTCTATGAGATATTTCACCCATCACCTCAAACCCTATAGCATCTCTCAGCGAGACTAAAAGCATGGCCCTTTCCATAGCTCACCAAACGACTTCGATTTGAATAAATACTTTTTATATCTTTTGTTTTTTTTTTTTGATAGTGGTGGGCCAGCGATTCCGTGACGTCTTGGCTACGTAAGTCATGTTAAGCAAGCTCTGCTCTGCTCAGCGCTTGGCTCTGTATATCGCCTAGGGACAACCAGTGAAGGCACTTTAAGACTTGGTTTTGGAACAGATTGGAACCAACATTGGCTATTGAACAATATTCGTTGATCGAAAGGCGAATGAAATCATCTTCACGTTCGCCCATTGGTCATCGGTTCTTCGGCCAATATGGCTTGCTTGCTTTTTCTATGAGATATTTCACCCATCACCTCAAACCCTATAGCATCTCTCAGCGAGACTAAAAGCAAGGTCCTTTCCATAGCTCACCAAACGACTTCGATTTGAATAAATACTTTTTATATCTTTTGTTTTTTTTTTTTGATAGTGGTGGGCCAGCGATTCCGTGACGTCTTGGCTACGTAAGTCATGTTAAGCAAGCTCTGCTCTGCTCAGCGCTTGGCTCTGTATATCGCCTAGGGACAACCAGTGAAGGCACTTTAAGACTTGGTTTTGGAACAGATTGGAACCAACATTGGCTATTGAACAATATTCGTTGATCGAAAGGCGAATGAAATCATCTTCACGTTCGCCCATTGGTCATCGGTTCTTCGGCCAATATGGCTTGCTTGCTTTTTCTATGAGATATTTCACCCATCACCTCAAACCCTATAGCATCTCTCAGCGAGACTAAAAGCATGGCCCTTTCCATAGCTCACCAAACGACTTCGATTTGAATAAATACTTTTTATATCTTTTGTTTTTTTTATAGTGGTGGGCCAGCGATTCCGTGACGTCTTGGCTACGTAAGTCATGTTAAGCAAGCTCTGCTCTGCTCAGCGATTGGCTCTGTATATCGCCTAGGGACAACCAGTGAAGGCACTTTAACAGTAACATAAATATGCCAGTGGCAAAATCTACATAGGTACTAGTTACCGTTTAAAGATATCAAAAAAAAATAAAAAAGTTGCCACAAACAGCATTGGCCTCAAAACATCCACCAACACCAAAACGCCAACATGGCCGTAACAAGTCCCAAGTCCGTATGAGTGATACATTTTATATGACCGCGTCCGCTCCTTTATGTGCCATTTACCCGATTGTGCTCGTAAAAGAGGGTACGTTTTTAACAATAAAGAACGTTGTGCGTATCTGTGGGGGACTGAACAATGTATGTTTGCCTCTGATATGAACAAAGTTAGAGGTGTAGGTTTTTTTTGTGTACTTCGTAATGGTGAATTTAAAGTATGCTGTTCTTACGAAATAAACGAAGTACTTCTTCTTTCTTAGTGACACGAAATATAGGTACAGGGGGTAATAAGACCCATCACATAGACGTCAACTACTCATTCTGTACATCAAACGTGGCTACACCACTACACCGTGGCTTTATCAATATGCAATCGATAAGATAATTTGATGATGCTTCGCCCTACGTATACTGAAAACTGACATAGCTAATGAACCCATACATTTGTGATTTAACTAATTATATACACACATATTTACAGACAAGAAAAATACATTATGTCTCTGGGATATACCGTTGATTAACCGATGTAATGTTCAGTTAAGTACTAATTAGGACTAATTTAATGAACCTTTCGCAGTGTGGCTGTAAGTAACATTGCACAAAACTGCCTTGCTGGTCTAGTGGTCAGGGATTACAGGCGTGATGTTATATGATGTATAACAGTGTATATTAGTAAGTATTAAACTCAAACCATTTATTTCAATTAAACCATTTACAGGCACTTCTGAATTGTCAAGTAGTCGGTCAGTCAGAAATATGAAGCAAGTTGCCCATTCCAAAGCGTGTAATTATGGAGAAGAACGGGCAAGAAACTCCATGAACATTCTTTTAAATAATGTTGTTACAAATACATAATAGTACAAAAATCGTACACGGTAAAAGCGTCCAGAGTGCAGCAAAACATAATTAAAAACAATCCATTTTTTTTTTTTTTACCGTGGCAGCTAAGAGATGACCAGTCCCAACTGACGGCGGCCTGTTCACGAACATGACGCATGGATCAGCACCATTCAGCTCAACCATTTTGAATTAGTAAAGTAGAGATCATGGAGAAGAAGAACTTCCGCGTTAGAGTACCTACCTACCTGCCTACCTGCCTTCTAGACCAAGCGTTATTGTGTTGCAATTAGAGGTAATTACTTGCTGTTAAAATGCTGCATGTCTCAGAAAGGTTAGGTCATGTAGTTCAAGGGTGTGTGTACAGACCATGAAACTGAACAACTTTTTCAAATAAATTGTTTTTAAATATGACCACACGTGTATGTACAGGCTGAGCTGAAGCCCTTTTGACATAATAATCAATTCTTTCTATCATAGTTTTAAGGTTTTTTTTTGCTGTTTTGCCAATAAACGCATTTTTTTTTCTTTTCTTTCTTTCTTTCAAATAAAATCTACTTCGTTCATTTAGAAACACTTCATTCTCTATTCGATACGTACGTTTATCATCGGCCGTTCCCATACAATTTCATTCAATAAACATAAATCACAAGAATACAATATTCCCACTAAACTACGCGCCATCAACTAAATCGTTACTACTCGTAAAATAAGTGGCCCGGTACCGAAAGTACCATAAACATCCTATAATGAGTCACTAAACGTGCCGTACAATATACTTACCACCTCTATTTAGACACAATAACATTTTCAGAGATTGATAGCTTCACCTTTTACAAAATGCTTGTAAAGACACCGTCTATAGAGATGACTGAGTCAAAAATGATCAACTAGCTACTCATCCAGATTTGCATGCTTTTGACGACTTGATTAAACATCGAGATTTCTTTATAATATACAACATACTAGCTGTAAAGTAAAACGTATATCTTAGTCTAGGTTCTCCACTACTTATGTTTCTAATAATATAATACAATCATGATTTGAAAGACACGTAGCGCCATCTAGCATCCTAAATCAATTGTGACCGTCGAAAGTAATTGTTCTTTCCCTCAGGTACAGTACTCTTTTTCTGGATAAAAGATACTTCTTTTTCTGTACCTCGCAAAATTCTATGATGTTCGGTTTAGTGGTTTAGGATGAAAAGGTAACAAATAAGCAAACTTACTTTTGTATTTTTATTTACGTCAGCGCAGAGACCAAAGGGCGCTGGCCACCTTGTTTTCATTTCTTGTTTCTACCTGTTACCCTGGTTATCTAGCTTTCAGTACATTTGCGCCAACCACAATATAAATCTTCGTTCGTCACACAATCGTCTTCTTCAATATCACACTCACCGCACAGACTTCATTTACTCTTCTTTCTTCATTCAGTCTATCTATCTGTGGAATGCACTCTCCCAAGAAATCAGGGTGGCAACAAACCGATTTTCATTTAAAGTAAAAGTTCGTGAGCACATTCGCAAGAAGCTGGCAGATCATCTTAACGGTATAGTTTTCTCATTGATTGTCTTATTTAACATAACATAACATCACGCCTGTAATCCCAGAAGGGTTAGGCAGAGGTGTACCTATAGAATACCCACATTTCGTCTTATTTCTTTTTAGTATATTCATATTATGTATATTTATTTGTGTAAATATATGTATTATATTTATAGTTTTAATAGGTTTATGCTCATCTTTATATTTCAAAATGTTTTTTTAATAAATTACACCTACCACTGCTTGTCTCTGCATCACCCAAAGGTTGACTGGTAGAAAATGCCTATGGCATTAAGTCCGCCTCTGTCCATTCCTGTATTATTTATTGTTAGGATAAGGAAGTTAGGATTTAAGGTTAATATTAACGTGCACATAAACCTTCTGAAATAATTTATCTAAATGATGGTGAAAATCGCATCAAAATCCCTTGCATACAGACATGATACATTATTTTTATTTCTTTAACATTTTTACATTTCAGTAGTATTTTAAAAACTATACGAAGTCAGTATGATGGGTGCTTGTGAACAATTAATGGTCCTAGGGTACGTATTAGGACCAATTATTGTTTTATTATTTATTTATATAAGGTAACTTCACAGCTGACAGTAAATATAACATATTTATTATTTTAAAACATTACGCCAATTACGAAGTACACAGAATAAGAAATATAGAGAGTGAATATTTATAATATGTGAGTGCGTGTATCTGTGCGGTGTAGGTGCTGTAAATGTGTGTGGTGATTTGTGTATGTCTATGGATGTATGACTAAACTGGCACTACTTGGTAAGCTGAATATCCGGCGTTCGATGGAGGATTTGGATAATCTTCTTTTTACGTCTGTTACGTGTGGTGGAAAGTTTTGATTCTATGGATAGATAAGTGTTCATGCATTAAAGGTTTTGATTATCGAAATATCGTGCTCTCTGAGGTTTGGTGGTTGTTGTGTGGGGAACACGCCGTACTTGTCGAAGTGAGACCATTGATGGAAATCCACTACTACTGTCTAACTTCGTCGATAGAGTTTCTCGTTAAAACTTTAACGAAATAGAGGAATAAACGCACCTACATATGGTACAGCACTTTAGTATTGTCTCTCCTTCTCCCTTTGTTCCAAAATATAATAATAATACTATCAATTCCAAACCTTTAATGTGCAATTGATAGAATATAATGTAGTTAATTAGTCTCTCGTTCCTAACAGACTAATAGCAAATTTGAATAACCGCTGTACTATTTAATGTGATAGCAATCACAACTCTGTACACAGTGGCACCGACGTGCAACCGGTTACCACGGATTCTGAACACGTTATAATTAAAATAATTCGCTGCTCCATACATTCTGACCGCGAAGGTCTTATTGCAGTTTTCCACGAAACGGCTTTTTTTTGATAACCGACGAAAAATGTCAACAATGTTTCTGCCATCCTGTATACGTACCTATGGTGTACATAATAAAGAGTATTATATCTGTCTTATACCTACATATTATTATGTAGAAACGCAGTGTAGTAAGCTCTACACATAATTATCCGAACAGAAACTATCTCAACATTATTTAAGAACTACTTCAACTTATCGCAAGTGTCGGAGGAAGTCCGTAATTTTTATACCAAGTAGTTAGTATTTCCGACCGTACGGTTTTAAAGTATTTTAAACAAGTTCTTTTAAAGTTATGACCACTTTGAAATGATGGACGGAACCCATTAGATGACTACATAGCAGTAGTAAATCCTGATAGTTTCTTTTCTCGTCTTCTTCATTTGTTTTGACAGGATATTAACGAGAATGGTTGATATCGAAGAAGTCAGTACGGCTTTTTTTTTTTTTTTTGGGTGGGAAATCATCAAATGACTTCTCCCGCTCTGGGTGGAGCGGGAGGGCGTGTCAGACATTTACTGACTAAAACCCACCCGTGTTCCTTCAGTTGCCTGTGCCAGGGCCACGGTTTTCTCTGTGGAATAACCCGCGACCCTGAGGCGTCGGCCCTATCGGACCCCGTCACTTTGTGCTGACATCTCTTTGAGGCGCGCGTGGAACACAACGCGCCGTCGACCCGGGCCTGGTCCTTACCGGACGGCAAGCTACCCATTGCTCGCCGTCCGCAAGCCCGCGCCTACGGTGGCCGGGAATCTGCAGGCGACTCCCGACGCCCAGGGCGTCTCCTGCGGCGGCTAGTGGGGGCGTGAGGGCGCAAGGCTCTCTTCCTCACCCGCTCCGTCTCCTCCTTTGCGAGCATTACTGCTTCGCAGAAGGAGGTGACGGCTTGCCATTCCCTCTCGCTCCGTACCATGGCCTGGACCAGGGCCGGACGCGAGAGGTCGCCGCCGCCAATCGCCTCCGCGAGGACACTGCGGTGCTCCGCCCAAGCTGGGCATACCTCCACCGTATGCTTAACCGTGTCCTCCGGGCGATCCACACAATGGTGACACCCGGGCGTTTCCTCCCGCCTTATGCGAAACAGGAACCTCCCGAAACAACCGTGTCCGGTGAGGACCTGTGTCAGGCGGAAGGTGAGGACGCCGTGGCGCCTCTCCAACCACTCCTCAAAAAGGGGACTTACCGCCGCTATTGTGGCGTGCCCAGCACTAGGTTGCGACAATCGCACCCTCCATGTCGCCATGAGATCTCGCCGGAGCTCTGTCCGCTGTACCGTGATTTCTCGCGGCAGCGGAGTTACACCCCGGCGTTTTACCTCCTCGCGTCACTCCCATACGTGCGCGAGGGCTTTTGCCTCCAGATCCCATGGCGGCAATCCGGCAAGGAGGCTCGCCGCCTCGCATGAGAAAGTCAGTATGGCTGGGAGTGGGACTGGCTTCACAGCTATGCATTTCAAAACGAGATTTGTTTTAAATCACCCTCGACTCACACAGCACTATTTCATCTGAATAAATAAACCACGGCTTAGAGGTATTAACAACGCTTAATAGATGAATTATATTAGTATTAGGTATTAACAACTTTTAACATTATCTCTATTACTAGCTGTTGCCAGCGCCTTCGTCTGCAATCCAGGATGAAAAGTAGGTCATGGATGATCTGTGTCCTAATTTTCATCCAAATCTGTTCAGCTGTTTTGGCGTTAAATCGTAAAAACTTACATTCGCATTTATAATATTACTAGCTGATCCCCGCGTTTTCTACCGCACGAATGTAGATCTCGTGGGAATATCGGGTTAAAAGGTATCCTGTGTGTTAATCCAGGTCATAAAATTTCTGTGTGCCAAATTTCATCCAAATCCGTTCAGTAGTTTTTGCATGAAAGAGTAACAAACATCCACCCAACCTCACAAACTTTCGCCCTTATAATATGAGTACTATATACATACTATAAACCTACTCACTCAGCAGCTCACTCTAATGTTTCGCTGATGGTGGCGCGTGTGTTAGATCATTTAGCTCCCTTCAAAATGGTTGAGTTGAATGGTGCTTATCCATGCGTCAGTTCGTGAACAGGAGCCGTCAGTAGGGAGTCCAATCTCTCAGCTGCCACGGCGTACTTTGATAAAATTTTATTTTTGAATTGTTTTCATAATTGATTATGATAAATGATAAATGATTTTTATTTCTGTAAGTGGGTTTTTACAAACAATTTTACACGTCAAACATTTTTTTTTTACTGATGAAATTAGCACCGAAAAATATATACTGTATAGTGATAAATTATTTTATTTCTGTAAGTAGGCTTGTACAAACACATTTACACGGCAATCATATTTTAAAAACTAAATGAGGTCGGCATTTTCTATCTGACTACTCTGAGAAGAAAAGCTGAAACAAACTCAGAGGTCACAGTCTCTTTTAAAGTCCAGAGATAATCTTGGTCAGATCATGTTAAGACCATGTGGATTGTCTGAAATGGTCTTTTGAGGAAAGAACCACACAGATTGAGTGGACCTGTCCAGTCAGTGCACGCATTTGTCAGTAATCGTACAGCTCAACTCAAAACATAAGGAGCTCAACAATTCGACGAACAATACCAAAGAAAGCACATTGGGTAGGCCGCATAACTACTCAAACCGCCAGACCAAAATTACGATTAAAACTAACTGAGATAATAAAATAATAAAACAAAAGAAAAAAAAATACCCACATTGTCTTAAAATTCACAATAATAACAATAAAATAATACCTAGGTAAGTATTCATGTCATTGTTGATTTTACAGATCATATGAGGACCATGTAGGTAGGTGTCTGAAATGGTCATATTTTGAATACGGACGCTTTTAACGTTCTGCATCGTTCTCACATGCATAATTTCAACGTGAATGATGTAATCAATATTTTGTAACCAAAATTTGATTTTCTTCCAACTATGCTTTAATTTCATCACAATCACACTAAAAACTCAGTACAAAGCGAGTCTTTTATGCTCTAGAGCAATCAAAAATGTATGAAATTTCATTTTTGCACAGTTTTTTTTTAATCGCACCAAAAGGTGCCAATCTCAATGGATTAGCTCAAAATAAATGAGCTCTAAGAGATTAGCTCTAAATCAGGCACTCGGTGCAATAATAAATTACTTTGTGCTCGATGGAATAATCTACTATTAAAAGAGTGTCCGTGGGGTTTTTTTTTCATAGGTACCTACTACGCTTTGGAATGGGCAACTAGCTTCATATTTCTGACCGACAGACCTTGACAATTCAAAAGTCCCTGTAATTGGTTTATTTGAAATAAAATGTGAGTTTGAGTTTGATTAGCTTCTGCCCTAACTTTTTCCTGTTTCCTGCAACCCACGGATCCCCGTCGCATCTCCCGTCTCATCCACCTTTTTTTCTTTTTGCTCGGCTCTAAAGGGTCATAGAGTGATGTTAGCCTACAACCTTCCTCAAGAATTGGGTTATGAAATGCAATATTTTTTTAAATCTAATTGAAGTTCCAGAGATTACGCCTTAAACAAAATTTACCTCCTTATGATATTAGTATAGATGGAGCCTACTAAAAGCATCATTCTCAAGTCACCTCAAAGAAAAATTAACCAATCTTTGGCCTTTTTAGAACTACATAAACTTATTACCCCCAAGCTACAACGTCTTCGCTGACAGCAAATGTCTACAGTAACATCGGCCTTTCAAGAAAAATCCGTGAAACTCGAAAACGAGTGCACAAGACCAGGACATAAAATAAATAGCAAGCCATTCTCATAATGGCGAAAGTTTTTAACCGACCAAAACGTATGGCAGTGCGGCGGAGTAATCGCCAAGTTCCTCCACTAACCTCTTTAATTTGTGCGAGCAATTCTACTGAGCGCCAAAGTTTATAGCACACCCTCTTGTAGTCGGGCCATAACATCAGCGATAGATTCATGATAGTGTTTCATATTTAAGTGTCCGACGTCCGCCCCTTCTTCGCCCCTTATTTCCGGGTGCAATAGCTGCATGTCAAAGCATCAAGATTTATGTGCAATTTCTACGTTGTTTAAAAATACACAGAAACCTTCCGAAATTAATTTTATAAATTGTGGTGGAAACCGCATCAAAAGTCCGTTCTGTAGTTTAGAAGATTTAAGCGGTCACACAGACATACACGAACTGCGACTTTGTTTTTGTACTGTGTAAAGTAACTATCAAACGTATTTTTTAAACTCGTCGTTTTGTTGGACACGATGGTTTTGGTTTATTTGCACGTAAATAGGGTGGTGATAAAACTGTTATAAAATGCTGCCAAAGTACTGTTACTTAATGTAACGTTGAATATTAGGGTGAAAGGTGTCTTTAAAGTATTAAATGAGGGTCGCACGAGATCAAACGAAATATCCGAGGTAATGTTAGATGTTTAACACGAGGTTATGATGTACGACGATGTCAAGGTCGACCACCGATCGACGTCGTTGTCGGTTAAATATGTAGTTAACTTTCAAGCCGACCCTTTGGTACGGTTTTTAATTTATTCCTAATTTTCACTCCTAGTTAAGACTTTGGTCACGTGATTGTGTCACAACTAACAAAAAAACTTCATATCTAAACAGATTGAAGACATTTTCCAAATACCTTGATGTTTATTCATTTGTTGCACACCTTTCCACAGTTCAACCACGCCTTAGGCTTATACCCGCTATACCGCTCCCGCGTGTTTTATGGCCCCAAAACGAACTAATGCATTCAAGTGCACCTCACGCTAGCAAAAAGCGTGGAACGTAAACTTTGCACTATACCATACTAACGTACCAACGGTTCTGTACTCGTATTAATACGAGTACAAGTACGAGTAGGTACGACATGCTGTCGGAGAAATTCGTCAGTCGTAACTTGAACTTGTTTAGTTAAGTTACATGTACGTTTGAGGCTGTTGACTTTATGTTAAGTAGATTATTGTTGTGAAGAGAAGCTTTAAGGATTTGGTTTATTTTAGAGTTATTTGAAATTTTGTATAAGTTAGAAGTAGAGCTTGAGCTTTTTTCGTAAATTTAGTTTTGGTAAGTAGATTCTTGTTATTGTGGCCGTAAATCCTTAGCATTTTTTTTCTGTGGTTATAATAAAAAAATGTCCTTTGATAAGCTGTAGGAAACACACTCTTCAAGTCCATAAACCCTTTTATGGGAATAAATAATAAGAGAGAAACTAATTCACACAATTAAAGAATGTGAAACTGTCCTTTAAAAACACATACATAGTTTTTATAAGTGTTTGTTCTTAAACCTCAGAAGAGCCGAAGCAAAAAATAACAGCAAAGGCGTTAAACCCATCACAAGGAGCTCTTAAACACCAAGCACTCATAATAACAAAATAAAATTAACGAGTTAAAATATTATAACACAAGCAAGCACTCTTAAAAATAAACTCCGTTCCTTTAAATTTCTGCGCGTTTTCATACGTCGCAAGAAAAAGCCGTACAAAAGGACCATTCATACGGTTTCACGTTCCACTGAATCCTTCTAAGGAGTGCCAAGCAGAACGAATGCACTGCATTCTTAAGCACCTAATGTTAGTAAGTGGTGGAAGGACCAAGAACTGCGGGTTTTTTCTAAAAAATGCACGGTCTTTGTAGTACCGGTGTGTGTAAGACTTTCTAGGACAAACCTCGGGTTTGTTAGACGTGTGTTGGGTGTTTCAATTGTTGAAAGATTTTCTAGAAATGCTTTTAGTGGATTTATTTCTGCCTTTGAAAATGAACATGCCAACTGGGATTTCTGGTATAAGGTTGAACCAGAGTCTCAACGTGCCCCTTCCGGTAGTCTAGTCTAGTATATCTTGTTGATTTTAATGTAATCAGATATAGATAACCATTTAGCAAAAAAATAATGATTTGACATTGTCAGTATAATCTTTACTTAGGGTTTTATAATGTTTTATATTCGAAACTAAGTCTGTGTGACAGAGTTACTTTCGTACCTTTTCACGCCTAAACCGAGGATATTGATGTCATCTTGGGGAAGGACACAGGCTACTTGAAGGACACAGGCTACTTGAAGGACACAGGCTACTTGAAGGACACAGGCTACTTGAAGGACACAGGCTACTTGAAGGACACAGGCTACTTGAAGGACACAGGCTACTTGAAGGACACAGGCTACTTGAAGGACACAGGCTACTTGAAGGACACAGGCTACTTGAAGGACACAGGCTACTTGAAGGACACAGGCTACTTGAAGGACACAGGCTACTTGAAGGCCCAGCAATGGGCTATTCCTGTGAGACAACAACGCGGGCGAAAACGCGTTCAGGAGCTAGGATACAATTTTACTTCTTTATGTTCCACTTTTGTCATACCAGAATTCTAGCACCACTTGTTTAGTTTTATTTTTTGTGTTTCTTTTTATATGTGAGAATTTTTGTTAAACTATAATTGGCGACTGTGTAAATCTATACCTAATTATTACCCATACCAATGAAAATTGTTGGTAAACCTTTATTCAAAAATATAAAAAAAGGATTGTCAAGCCATATTTCTCTTTCACCAACTCTGCGACGTCACTCCGCGACTAATCGCAGTCGACTGTAAGCAATTAAATGAGAGAGAAAGAGCGCGCGTGACGCGGGATGGCGAGAATGCGAAAGGTAATTCTATAATCATAAATAAAAAGTGTGGCAACATAGCAAATAAGTCTTTATTAAGTGTAACATAATATAATAATATTGATCATATACTAGTCTATGTACATATATACAGGCTGGTGTCACCTCTTGCAGCGCCCGAGGCGCTTCACGGCGCGCTGGACACCCGCGAAGTAATGCATTACTTGCTCCTGGAACAAACGTTATGTCATTTCTGTTCTGTAATAGTAATATCACAAAGCCGGTCGAAGTACGATGCGTGGGGAAGGCCTATGACCAGCAGTAGACGTGGTTCGGCTGCAATAATGATGACGATTAATGATAATTTGGTGATTTAAGGCTCAAATATGAACTTCCATATCAAATTGCGGGGTTCAAAACCTGGTATGATGTGATTATTTCATCGTATATTTTCTCGTCTAAAAAATCTAGACTTCGTCGTGGTTAATCTACGACCCGTAGTGAGTAAGTATGGAGTACTAATGCTCATTTTTATTTTGGTTGAGAGGTCATCGCATAAAACTCACAAAACACAGAGATTCTGCAAATCAAGAATACGAAGGAATATTAAGTAGGTTATTGGTTAGCTACCACAAAAATCCAATAAGAGAATATGGCAAGGAATAAATCAGCAGATGGTGTACTAAAGTTTCTGCCTACCACCTTTGGATAAAGGCGTGAGTTTATGTAATTTATGCATTTGTTCAAAATTTCCACTGAAATAATGTCACCCTCAAACAAGTGACCAATTCCACAGATAGGCCGTACAAAAAAAAACAAAACACGACCGAATTCCAATTTCAATAAAAAATCAAATTGATGGTTTCTGCGTCAGGCTGGAAGTTATTCACGCCATTCGGAAAGCTAAACATTTTTGACAAACAACATGAATGCGACATGTCGCGACTAAATTACTCTATTAGTAATCTCTGTATTCCTGTTAACATTCGTTACGACAACTGCGAGAGAATTATCTCTTGAAGAGAACAAGTGGCGGAAATTAATGTGATATTCTGTATAGTGTGTTTAGAATTGCAGACGACAGTCGTGTGCTGGCTGCGTTTTGTAAATACCTAATGAAATTGTTATCATGAGAAAAGGCAGACTTGCGGAAAACGGAGACGCCACTTGACAGGCTTACTTCAGCTGTGGCTGAGTATGTTGGGAAGAGAAATTCTTTGCGCGTCAAAGGACTAAAATATGTTTTAGTAATTTGAAAGATTTATTTTTGTTCCATACTCGAAAAAGTAAATCATGAAATAAATTAAAGCAATATATAGACACCTATGACGCTAACAATTATTTTATGGACAAAAGCGTGCATTAGCTGGTGTTAAAGGCAGATATCCTATCCTTTCCCCAAATAAGTACACTCACTTGCAGTAAACCCGGCCCACGCAGATTTGTAAACAAGATAAACCAATTCTATGCGATTTGTTACGGATATATCTAATAGCTCCTAACAGAAATGAATACAAACCTGCATGAGATTGAAGCACATCGCCACCAGCGCCATGCCCAGCATGAGGTACATGGAGCACACGATGAAGGAGGGCTCGATGCGCGGCGTGTACACGCGCTCGCCCGGCACGAAGTCGCCGAAACCAATACTGGAATTGTACACATAAAAAAACTGAAAAGGTTTGAACTAAAAATTGCAATGTAATAAACACATGTAATATATGGCTCAAAGGACCAAGTTAATTAATTTAATGATTTGCTAAATACATTTCTGTTCTTCTCTCTTGATGAAGTCTTCGAGAGTCTGTTACACAATTTGGGTCCTGCGAGTTCCCAGACACACCATCCGAAGGGATTTTAGTGAAATTCACAATAAATTGCTTTATATGTTTGAAAAATTCATCAGCTCGACAGCGTTAATAACGCAATTAATATTGTTGAATTGTTATCGCAAATGTGACACGCAATTACCCTCTTATATAAAAACGTTGCTAAAAAGTTAGAGACGTTTAATTGTCCAACATGTATGGTTAAACAGTCGCTAATCATTAATTAACTTTAAGCAAAGTTTATAAATAAGGCAGATAAACTCTAGGTAAAGTTATATGTTCATACAAAGGAAATAAGCCCAGGTTTCTGCAAGTCAATCTAATGTATTTTCCAAACTAATAGCAAGTGATTAGATTATGTTTTGTTATTTCTGTCAATATTGACTGTCAAATCTTAAGTTTTTACAGCTTAAGATTTGACAGCTTGTAGTTATTTAAGCTTTGATCAAATTTTCAGAAACCTATAAAAATGCTGGCTTCAGATTGCTATGTACGAGAAATATCGAAACATCATGGCAATGTAAAACTAAGCTAGACGTCGTACCTGCTGAGTGATATGAAGCAGAAGTAAGCTCCGTCGAGCTGGTCCCACTTCTCCCACATGCCGAAGATCATTGAGCCAAACATTATGTACCTGGAACACAAGAATATACGAATTTAATTCTTAATTGACATAATTACAGAAACTTGTTTAAAACTTCTGACTCCTGACCTAGGTGTAACTGTATGTCAAGAGTTCTCGCCCTCTCCCATTTTATTTGGCTTAGATACTAATGTCAACATAGGAATAGACAAACATATGTGCTACAACAGAACAATAACAGAAATTAATAGACAAACATATGTGCTAAAACAGAACAATAACAGAAATTAATAGACAAACATATGTGCTACAACAGAACAATAACAGAAATTAATAGACAAACATATGTGCTACAACAGAACAATAACAGAAATTAATAGACAAACATATGTGCTACAACAGAACAATAACAGAAATTAATAGACAAACATATGTGCTAAAACAGAACAATAACAGAAATTAATAGACAAACATATGTGCTACAACAGAACAATAACAGAAATTAATAGACAAACATATGTGCTACAACAGAACAATAACAGAAATTAATAGACAAACATATGTGCTAAAACAGAACAATAACAGAAATTAATAGACAAACATATGTGCTACAACAGAACAATAACAGAAATTAATAGACAAACATATGTGCTAAAACAGAACAATAACAGAAATTAATAGACAAACATATGTGCTACAACAGAACAATAACAGAAATTAATAGACAAACATATGTGCTACAACAGAACAATAACAGAAATTAAAAGTGTGAAAAATGAAACATCAAAAATATAATTATTAATTCTTAAATTATAAAACTCTGCCTTGTATTACAAAAATATCTGAAAAAAAATTAGGTTTTTAAAGGGAAGGCTGTAAGGTAGCGCACGAATTTGATTTATTTTTTCCAGGTCAGTGTCAGTTTGTATCAATCATCAATAACGCTGAACAGACGATGGAAAATTTTAAGATAGAACGGGTGGCAATTTATGAAATAACGCACACGTTGGACAAGTAGACTATCAGGATTTCCATACGATTCCAAATAGTCCGCGGACAATATTATCCATCGTCTGCTCTGCGCTTAAGCTTGTGACACATTCTCTAAGTAATGTTGAAAAACACATCTACACTTAGCCCCAAAACTCATGGTTTTATGAAATTGATTCTATAGGGTAACATGAACTTAGAGTTGCATAACATCATTACATCTCGCCTGTAATCCCAGAAGGGTTAGGGGTGTACCTTCTCAACCCATGTAATAGGGGGCGAGCCGATTGCCATCAACTGAACACAAATCCAGACTCCGGGCTTCTACTGAGAAATTCTAGAATAGATCTAGGAAAAATCCTAGGAACAACACTTTGCCCGACCTGGGAATCGAACTCAGGACCTCATGCTCAGCAGAAGCTCTTACGATCACTAGACTAACGAGGCAGTCTTATACGAAGAGTTATATTGGTGAATTAAGAGACCATAATTGCGAAAATACATATTTGTTAAGATAGCTAATCATGTTTTGTACAACATACAGATACTTTTGATACAAGAGATTTTTTTCCTTTAAAATAATCTCAAGTTCATAGGTGTTGAAGTACCTATTTTACAGTTGCTGATTAAATTAGTAATTTATGGGCATAACTTGTTGATAGAATGCTAGTTCATTCCGTTCAAGTCACAAATACCTAATAATAAAACCCAACGATTTATACTTTACTAAATACCAAGACGTATAAATAAGGGTTTATAAGCTGTCACAGTCCAGCGAAAATAGCCAATTAAATTGTATTTATGAAGTCTCTAACGACGCAAATGGAAAAATAAGAAAACCTTTTTGGAACGTAATCTTAATAATGGAGCTTAATGCTCATCATATATTTCCAAATAAATTCTTGGAATAGAGATACAACAGTTATTTAATATCTGACAGAAATATTATACCTTTCTCAAAATAAATAGTTACCTACTCAATATAAAAGCAATCAATTCAAAGTTCTATAAATTACGTTATGATTTACTTGCTGAAAATACAACTGAACAATAATAATTCTAATCAAAACTATTATTGAAACTAGAATCACTGGAGGCTGAACTTTAAGTCAATATAAGCTTTTCATCAAACTAGGTAATATTATAAATGCTAAAATAATTTTATGTCTGTTTCTACGTCGTCACGAATAAACCGCTTAACTTACAGTCAGACATCAGAAAATGGTCATATTCTTGCTGAGTATTTATGATGAAATACAAAATATATGCAGAGGTTGTGGACTACAGCTATTATTATAATATGAAATAATATAAAAACGTTTAGCGTTAAGTACATAACTTGTGTAGAGATCTACACAAGTTATGAACTTAATGCTAAACTTTGCTAGTAGTGCACGAAAAAGACGCTAACTTTGTGAGATGGTGCCTGAGGTAGGTTTATATAAAAACCTTTAGGACAGGTCACTAGGGCCCTCCCGCTGCTAGATGCCTTATATTTGGATACACGGCATAATTACAATGCAGGATACTTAACCAACAAAAAATTAAAGAAACATAATACACAATTAGTTAACATAAAATAAAAATTTGTGACTAACCGGAGAAAGTGTATGAAAGAGATGTAAGAGTATATGTCGCTTGAGTGAGTGCAGTGAGAGTACTGTTGTTGGTATGCAGAAGCAGCAGAAGGGATGAGTAATTAGTATACAGGTAGTCCATCTGAGGTGGATCAACAAGTTTTCGGTAACCTGATAGTCAGAGTTTTTAAATAGGTGACTGAAATTTTACATTTGTATTTAGTTAATAGGATAAATATTAAAAATAGAGTAAATGTTAAGAAAAGAGAATGTAAAGAAGAGCCAATGAGTGATCTTCGAGACGGTGAGTGCGAGATGTCCGAGAAGCTTCCTCTCTCCTAAACTTTTGCTTGGCTCTACAGGGTCCATAATGATCTCTATTATATAGTTACCACCTAAGTACACGTTATGGTAAAGCAATAAAGATATTGAGTATTGAGTTAAGCATACCTCCGGTCAGACTCCATGGGGTGCCTTTGGAAAGGGTTGACCAGTTTACATACTTGGGCCATGTTTTGACTGTCGACCTCAATGATGACGCTGACATGGAACGGAAGCGGAGGGCGTTGCCTGTTAGAGCGACAATGATCGGCCGGAGATCGGCGCGGTGCTCGAATGAGGTTAAGGCAACGCTCTTTATGGCGTACTGTACATCGCTGTACTCGTGCGGTGGTGGGGCTACCCCGGTACTGTGGCGCCTCGGGGACGTGCGCCTCGCGCGCCCCGCCGCGCCGCCTGCTGCTGCGGCGATGATTACGGGAAGGCTAGACTTCCCCTTCATCCGGCATTGTTCCAGCAGACATGTTGCGATATTTATGCTATACTGGTATATATTTTATGCTGGTATTAATCCGATTTCAAATAGCCTTATATTTGTTGGTATTTATAGTTAACGAAATAAGCCTTTAGAAACCTACTACATGGAAGAATAGTATAGAACGAAAATAATAATAGAATAACATACTGAGCCGGAGTTTATCAATCTCATTTAAACCAAGATTTTTATTTAATTACTATCACGGCCCTGCGGTACATAAGTTTCGATCACGTGGGAATATCGGAATTAAAAGTATCCTATGTGTTATCTAGGTTAAAATAAAGAAGCTATGTCCAATTGTCATCTAAATCCGTTCATCTGTTTTTGTGTGATTGAGTCACAAATATGCAAACTTTTACTTTTAAATGCAACGTTTTTAAATATTATTAGTACATTTCAATTTTTGTAATCCTCAGCCAGATTTGCATACCATATTTGTACGCCTCCTGGCATAACATAGCGATCTGTTCACCAAACATTAGATCTGTATTTCTTTACTTATGTTAGCAAATATAAACAATTAATTATTAATTAAAATAGTCGGGTAATTTGTGATTGGTCTAGCGGTCGCAAGCTATACAGCTGAGAATGAGGTCCTGGGTTCGAATCATAGGTCGGGCAAAGTGTCACTGGTTTTTTTACATTAGGAATTCTAAGTAGCAGCAAGGAGTCTGGATTTATGCCCGGTTGTTAACAATAGGCTCGCCCATTCCAGGAATAGGACTTAAACATATCTGGCAAAATGTGGATGTACTTACACCTGTGCTTTGGGGAAAACAGGCGTTCTGATGAAGATATATATAATCAATGTTAGTAATGCTACTTACCCAACCATAATAATAACACAGACGCTGATCGGCACAGTGATAGTCTGTGCGTCGAAGGTTACATAACTGAAGTCGCTGGAGGCGACGCTGTCGGCCGGAGGCGCCGGCGCAGGGCGCGCGCGGCGGGCGCGGCCGGGCGGCGGCATCGATGTGCTGCGGATGTATTCCGGCCTCCTGGTTGTTGAGGAAAGAAGAGTTTTGTAGTAATGTTGCCTGATTGTCTCACGACAGAGGCCTCGAGAGAGAATTCAATTCTCGGCGTTTTCTGAACATTGAGTCCAGGTTGTCTCATACTTAATGTTTTCGGTCTCTCACTCAGAAAAACCCTAAAAATAAAGTCAGGGAAATAATCGATAAAAAATTGACTACCAGCTCTGTCCGTTTATTTAAACAACAACTGTTATTCTTTGCAGTTGTATAAAAAAGACTATTGACGTAGGGTATCAATTTGGTTAGCAATTAATTTCCCTGACTGTACCTACATTTAGGGATTGCAATCCCGCAAAACGGGATCCGGCATTCCCGCGGGATCCCGCTCCACTTATTAATCTGCTGGATCCCGCACCTTCAAAACGCGGATCCGCGGATCCCGCAAATTTAAATTTACCGCTAAAACATTCGTGTAGTTTTGCGTGCATTAGTCATTATATGAATAAGACTATTAAGACTGAATTACAAACATCATAAAAATGTTGTTAGATGTAAGGGTAAAATTTAACACAACTTTTGATGCTATACATTTAAAAATTAAGGTCTAATAAGGCTGATTACTAATTACTCGTACTTAATTATAATTTCATTGTTATTTTGTTAGAAAACAAATAATTTTTGTTGCATAATGTAAGACATGTTTAATTAATAATTAGTGATTTTTTAAACAAAAACCTGTAGTTTCAATTCGATTTTATAACATAATTTTAAATAAGATAAAGTATTAATTTTTCGACCTTATAGCCCTGTAAGATCAAAAAAATTATACTTTATCTTACATACAAACGGGGCAAAAAGTTGAACTACTGTGAATAATTTCAAATATGCGGGATCCCGCGGGATCCCGCGGGATTGATCAATCCCGCATATCAATCCCGCGGGATTGAGTGAGTTGCGGGATTGCAATCCCTACCTACATTACATAAGTAGGACCGGTCGATATCCTTGAAAACACGGAAACAAGTCTAAACACGATAACTAAGCAAATAAATATTATACAAAACACGAAATCTCTTTCGTCTCCTTTTAACTCCTACATTATTTAATAATATTTAGTGAAAACCATCGTAAAGCTTATTTAATTACGTGTCTTACACACAGCTGTACAACTTTATTAGGGACGGAATATAATTAATTAAAGATGTCTGTCTAATTAAACCGTCAAAGAATGTATTTATTTAAGAAAAAAGCTTCGGGCTTTTGTGTAAATGAGTTTGTCTTAACATAAACATAAATGCGGTGTGGTTTCACACTAACACAAGAGAGGTGCTATAAATGTTTTTGACATACAGTAGCTTCTTACGTCTACTTATTAGTATGTTTATAAGTAGCTGGTACTTGTTGAGGACAAACACTGTCGTTCCATACCTATTAACACTGTAATTTGAAACATTGTAAAAGCCCTTAAAGCTTCCTTCAAAAAAATGTAACAGTGTAGTTTCTTTCCGGATTTTCTTCATAGGAAATGACCGATTGGAACCGTGCTCGTGACGCGTCTTAAGCGCCTATGTACGTTTTAAATATGAAATAAAATATAGTAATATACAAAATTATTCTAATATGAGTATGTCGGCGTGATCTATGTAAACGACAAGGGCAGCCAAAAATCAATTGATTGAAGCAAGTGGCAGTACGAATCTTTGAACGAAGTGAAGAATTCGAATCGAGCACCAGCACCGGAGAGTCGTGATACGAACCGTCTCACCTGTTACGTGTTTGGACAACCACATCATCCGAAAAATGGGCCCGCGGTTACTTACGGCGACATAAGAGGATGGAGACGCACAAGGACGCGCGAATGTCGGTCTGGCCGTGACGGCGCTTCAATACTAAAATTATTGTTATTTAGATTTCATACTTGTCGCTGTTAGTTTAGTGTTATGAACATGAATTATGTGTCTGCTACGACACATTCGGTGACATGACACCACCGAACGCTTATGCACATTGAAGTGACGATTTGCTGGCTTTATGACTTGAGATTCGCTCGGCATTACACAGAGTAAGTGGGCAAACTGTGAAGGGATGATCCAGAACAGATTGTTTGTCAGGATGAACGAACATTAGGACTAACGTTCTGTCATTTTAGATAATGCTTGATGAGACTACGCGTACGAGGACGTCCGCACGTCAGTATGGCCGTGTCGGCGTGATCTATGTAAACGACAAGGGCAGCGGGCCGAGTTACGCTGTGCAAAGTGGCACATTCACCTCCCCACTCTCCCCACTACTCAGGCCACTTTATGTAAGCGAGTGCGCAGCGTTGGAAGGGATCATTCTTGTGGCAGGCTCGGCCCGGTGCGCCTGCTGTAGCGCCTTGAGCTATTATAGCGATCTATTTAATTAATTAACAAGCTGTTGGAATAAATAAGTTGGTTACTCCTATATTTCAAACTTTGATTTAATATGTCGGACCTCTGCCTTCAGGTTATTTCATAGTGATTATTTTATAAGAAATTGTGAGTGAAATAAAGTGATTGTGCTGTAACTAGTATCTCTATTTTCTTCGCCCGACAATCCACGCCTACTTACAAAGTGCAAGTGTAATATCGCTGATGAGGGCCTATCCCGATAAGTATAACAATTTGAATAAAATTGCTGTGGCCATGATAACAACAGTGAAGTGTTGTAATTGTGGTCATAGTTCGAAATAGTTTGTTCCTTAGTTGAGCTCCTTAAGTTTTGAGTTGAGCTGCACGATTACTGACAAATGCGAACACTGACTGTACAGGTTCACTCAATCTGTGTGGTTCTTTCCTCAAAAGACCATTTAAGACATCAATTCACATGGTCTTCACATGATCTCACCAAGCTTATGTCTGGACTTTAAAAGAGACTGTGACCTCCGAATTTGTTTTGACCTTTTTTTCAGAGTAGTCAGATAGAAAACGCCGACCTCATTTAGTTTTTAAATTATGATTGACGTGTAAATGTGTTCGTAGAAGCCTACTTACAGAAATAAAATAATTTATCACTATAATACAATACATAGTTTTCGGTGCTAATTTCATCAGTAGACGTTAACAGACTGATGATAACTTGTGCATAAAGCGGTACTCCTGAACTTGGCAGGTATTGTTAGGAGGTTTCTCATCACATCATCTGTTTTTTTTTATAAATATGTTTTTTAACACAGTTGCTCATAAAGTGGCTCTTATTACACCCCTTTTCGGTTCATAATGCATTGTATTAAACACGCGTGCTTTTTACTTTACATTACCGCACTCGTGTTTTATAATTAACTTTTTTTATCTTTCATCTCCGTAAAGAGTTTTTATGTCTAAACACAATGAAATATTTTTATCATCTCCGACATAACCCCAAGAAAGTGAAAACAACGAAATTAATAATAATACCAATACCATAACACAAACTGCAAACATTCCAAAAAAACATTGTGAGAATTGTACTTTCACGAGTAGTTTCAATAATTAAAGAAAATAACAATAGGAGTCTGTTTCTTTCCTCGCAAGTGTGTTGAAAAACGTCGTGTGACACGCGTGTGCATTCCCCACACCACCCCCACTCGGCTCCCTTATCGTGCTCGTCTACGGCGCGAATAAAACCGCCTCGGTGGTACTGACCAAAAGAGTACACTTGTATCACAATGTACTATAATCAGCCTATATTGTTCCATTTGCTAAGACTCTGGCCTCCTCTCCATGAGAGGGACCATTTTGTTTCTAATCCACACCAGCGCCGGTTGGTGCATGTCACCTTGTCTTTGTATTTGTTGTATAATATTGGACATGCCAATTTTCCCACGATGTTTTCCGTCAGCGTTAGCATATAATATAATAGCCTTATTAACGTATCTCTATGTTGCTGTAGAATAGGTTTCTAACAAAGGAGTTAATTCGTGCTTAGTCAAACAAGGTACAGCACAATATAATGAGATGTCAGATCAATAATTAACATTTGTCTCTGATGTACACAGGAATTAATTACTCAACGTTAATTGCAATCCCAAATACACAGAGTATTGGGTTTGCGGGGTGCTAAACATCAATTTCAATATCTGGTGTAGTTCTAAGTTTTTGGGACTCGGAAAGCTGATCAGGAAGTTCGAATAAATGTCTTTAAAAACTGATCTAAAGAAAGACACACTGATCGACTGGCCAAGTTGGCGGCAAGTGTGAGAGTGTTGTTTCTTAAATCAAAACTAAACTGAGCAATTCTGAAGAAGAAAGTCACTTTTTCAGGTATGTGATCCAGTTGGTTGCAGTTATTTTAGTTGACTCTCAGATTTGATCACCCACTGCATATGTGTATAAGTATATAACTACTAACATGCATACTTAGGTACCAACATTAATTCGGAAAATAAATACTACATCAACAAAAAACAAACCTGACTTACAACTACCAAAATAATGTTTTATAATAGTTAAAGTTTTACATTATTTGTCAGTCTTTTAAGATTCATCGTATTAAGGTAAATATAAACGTTTATAAAACGCGAATTACGCCCAAATTACCCCACAATATTATCGTTTCGTAGATAGTTTTTAGCACTTAGAAGTCAGTCAATGACCGCTGAACATTATATACAAGTTAAATAGAAGTACAAAGACCAACTTAACGGTCCAATACTGGTTGTGATGAGATCCCGCTTATGTCACATAGTAGTATAATGGCGTTGTCAAACGACTGAAACATTATACTAACGTCAAACAAAGATTTAACGACAACCGTTTTGATTCGCAAGTTAAATATTGTCTGAAAAATATCAGAAAAAAGTAAAATGGAGTTAAATTCCATGATGACAAAATATCTATTGAATTAAGCGTGTTATAATAATACTTCTGTAAACCTTTTCGGGAACGTTAGTTTTATGACAACGTATATATGAGTTGTTGTGAAATTTTTACCGCCCTTTCCTATTTATTTGTAATTAAATGCTTTTAGTTAATAATTATCAAAATGTTTTCTTATCATAGCTCCAGCGATCTTGTCTAAATAATATGGCAACCTCTATAATACACTTATATAACAGAGAGGTCGCATAGACTTTTCCTTGAGACTATATGAATATTGTAAAACATTTTAAAAGAGTAACGGTGGGGTTTCTTGCCCCTTCTTCTGCATACGAAACTACCTTTTGGAATTTCGTATGCAGAAGAAGGGTCTAATAAACACCATGGCTGACACCATTATATGACATCGTATAAGTTAGTTCTGCGAACGTTTACTCAAAATATTATGCACACTCATCTTTACACGACGTAATTTAGTCATGGAAACGTTTACTCAACTAATATAATGAGACATAACAGTCACGCAACTGAAACGTCGTAAGATAAACGTCTAAATGACGTCTTAGTTATCTAAATACCACTTTATAACCGATATGTAAGTCTTATTAGACTGGAATTAAACGACGTTTTTGCTAGTTAGGACTTCATGACAAAAAATCACTGGAGTTCATAATGATGCAGGTATAGTTTTTTACATCAAGAGGTGATTCTTAGACAGATTGTTATGAGCAGGATTGTTATGCATCAACATCAACAGTAGGAAGCACGCTTGGGAGCACGGAACGCTGATTGCAATAATCCGACTTGCTCTTAGCCACTACACAAGTTTGGTTTGTTCAAGCAAAGTCTTACGCTCAAACAAACACCAAAGAACTTCCTTTACTAATCTAACTTTACACAGTTTTGAGTGCTGCCAAACGCCAAGGAATAACATAGTTAGCGAGTCAGGAATCCCGTTCGTAATAAGCATGCAAATTGTTGAATCTCAGAGCAATCCCGGTCTAGATTCCGAATCAAATCGCACTGTAGAATTAGGAGCCGCAGAAAAGGAGTAGAATCGTTAATTTGTTCTCTTGCTTTAGATTGGCATTGTCTTTCATTGGTTTGTATTGAGTCCTTGTTTTTTGTTTATTTGAACAGTTAAGTGCTTTCAAAATTATATGGACTTCGGACGAGTTTCATATCCAAAATAATTAATTAGCTTCCATTGCTCGTTAAAACGGTCCCGTTGATGGATTTCCAATAAATAGACAAATACAATAATATCTCCTTTTATTTGGCTCGTAATTGTCCAATGTTAACATGTTCAGTGTTACTACAAAACAAAATTTGTCCTTTAGAGATGGTTTAAACCGTCGACCCTGTTTTTGAAATAGGAACCTAACACAAATCGAAATAAAGTTCTTCTTACAAAACTGACAACTTAGTACGATCTTACGTTGTCAATTTTGTAATAATAACTTTACGAAAGTCGGCATAAAGTTCGAAACTTAAAACAAGCTCGAAGGATTAGGCTCGGGCTAAAGTTACACCATGTTTTGTAATAAGACGGTTAGTCTCTGAATAACCGATATAGAGTATAGTCAACCGCACATGAGTGGTAAAGATTTGACAATGAGGGCCTTTAGATCGTTAAAGACCTATTTATACCTGCCGATATATTCTCTAATATCTCACAGTGAAAACTAAGGTAGGTAAAGTGAGTCGTCGAATCGTTGAGCTCCTTAAGTTCTGAGTTGAGCTGCACGATTACTGATAAATGCGTGCACTGACTAGACAAGTCCACTCAATATATGTAGTTCTTTCCTCAAAAGACCATTTCCGACACTGATCAACATGGTCTTCATACGAATTGAACAAAATTATTTCTGGACTTTAAAAGAGACTGCGACCTCTGAGTTTGTTTAGGCCTTTCTTTTCAGATTAGTCAGATAGGAAACACCGACATCATCTAGTTTAAAAATATGATTGACGTGTAAGGGTTTGTACAAACCTACTTGTAGAAATAAAATCATTTATCATTAGCATCACGTGGAATGACAGGTCACTTTAAGCTTACTTCAGCTTAGTTTTCACGATACGATTTTTGCAGAATAGAGCGGCTGTAGTCACAGTTGATCAGTCGGCTTTCACCACAATCACAGGAATGAAGATGGGTCTATTTTCTGCCTGGACTACGCAATCCTCACAGATTGATAGACAGTAACACAACTAATCTTCCAAATAGCATTGGCACATATCGTCTGTCTTCATACGCGAATAGTCAGTGACGGCTCTAAATAAACCACTATCATTAACATGGCCGGCACTATTGACGTGTACATGTACTCCGTTAATATTGCAGATAAAACGCATTTGCTGGATCAGGTCTCATGCCAACGAGAGATTGTAAAGCTATTGAATATGCAAACAATATCTGGATTGAGTCGAAACGTTACACAGATGATTCTTATTAGGTGTTTTTAGACTCGATGGAAGACAGGTAATAAAAAAGAAAAAGGATTCAAAAACCTGCACTAGATGAAAGATATTTTGCTGATAGACTAAATGCAATTATCAATCTTGAGAGTAGTCTGCAAAAGTCTGTATCCATTAAAGGAATAGAGCAATAAACTAACTTAAAAACATCGTTGAATTAGAAATAAAACAAGGTGCTTACCTAGGATACTCTCGAGGCGGAGGAAACCTCTCCACTGGAGGTACGACGAATTCTGGAGTGACGTCAGACTCTGGGTACCGATCTCGCCACGCTTGGGGCCGCTCTATGCTCTCTGCTTCACTTAAATTATACTGGAAATGAAACAAATAAATTTAGATTCCCATCACTGGAACTGACTCTTATAAATATAGATGAGTGGAAAACGGAAGGTGTAACACAAACAAGAAATCAAATAGCTTTTAAGTTAGAGACAAAACTATTAGTAACAGTACCATTTCGATTGACACTGATGTTATCAAATCTGATTTAAACAGTTTAGATTGGTTGATTAACACAGTAGTAAGTTGACATGACATTGCATTGAAATCACTTAAACGAGGAATAGTCTAGGGACTGAGTCAAACCCTGTGTGTACATTCTGCAATAAATAAAAATTCTATCAGGGTTAACAGTAGCCACAGTATCATTCACGATCCTCGTGACGTTTCCAATTATTACTCCTTGGATTTATATTTACTTGCGAGTAATCCATTATCGGTCACTCCGCTATCTACTGGCTAGCTTTCTTCAAGTCAATGTTATACAGACAGCTTTTCAAGAGCAGATATATTCACATATGCATAAATGCATATAAAGTTGCACAGCACTGAGAGTTAATTTCCAACATGTGCGGTTCGTTCAGTAGATATCTATTGATAAATATTTACTTTCGTCTACAGACATCGGTCAACACTTTCGTTCGCGCCCGGTTCGACCCGTGGTGGAACATTTCAATCCGTCCTGGTATAGTCAATGATTGAGTCTAAGGCCCACGGTCCACGATGCTGCTCAAAATTAATAGAATAGAATTTATTTTCTTGGAGTAACCAAGACTCACTCAGGACAGGATTATTAGTAAAAACCTGAAATAAAAATACAAGGGTGACGGTTGGTCACTGTTGCGACATCCCATGAGAGACTGCACAACAGTGACCCACTTATTAACAGTCCCAGCGACTTGCAATCATGCTTAAGACAATGTTGGAGCTGCCCCATACCCTGCGCACCAGGAAAGCACACCTTTTACGCATTGTTGCATATAAGCAATCTACATGCGCATCCGCAAACATCACTGATGCACTACAGAAACGTGGCAGCCCCACCAGTATCCTAAACGCATTGTTGTATTGAACGCAGAAAGCACTGTATGATCTTCGCGTTACAAAATCAGATTACCTGATTGAGTGGTGGTCCTTACACAACAGAAATTAGTAACGCGTTATTAACAAGATTGTGATCGGTTGCATCGTGTACGAATCATCATTCACTTAGTAATGCTGTGACATTCTGGGATTTATTTGTGTTTCGAGTTTAAAACAAGTTTCTTTTGAGTAGCTTCGTGGACGATGAGACTAATTCTCAGTATATATTTCGCCTACGTACGTACGGAGTGATTCTGTCCGTCAGTCTTTGAACTGTTCTGATAATTGATGGTGTGCCATTAGCGTTTGTTTAGGAGTACTGTACTAGTGATTTGGTCGTCAGTTCATTAGTTGTACAGTAAAATGGTAGACACGTGCATCTGCAGCCTCAACCGTATTTTGAAGGCCTTAAAATAAAATTGTATCCAGAATAAAAGCTTGTAAAAAGTTTCCAAGCTAACATAAGTTTGTTACTGTCCCACTGCAGAGTTTCTTCTTAAACCAAGTCAGAACAAGCATTCACCGATAAACATGATTACTAACTTAGGGATTGCAGACTGTTGAAGTCTAGATATTCCTAAGTTGTTTTCTTGTTTTCCTAAATCGTCATTGATGTGCAAGTATACAGAAAAAGTACAGTACAGTAACAGTAGTACAGAAAGAGTTAAAAACTACGTAGATTCTTGCTAGGTGGATCCTGCATCATCATGCTTAAAAGCCTTGAAGTGACCATCAAAACATTGATGCATCGCCATAGCCACATGTGAACTACGTATCACACTGACGTCACGCAAAATCCTGCATCGCGCAAGCAGAGTTTACCGCGCAAATAGCATATATGTATACATCGTCCCGACAATGTCCGTCGGGCAGTTGCCCACCAGACAAAGAATCTTGTATGGAGAATGAGTGAACACTCTGTTCCTCATGCCTGTATAGCTGTATTATTGCTCAAATTTTATTTACCTGAAGCCGTAACCTAGCGGTTCTTCTTCTCGTGAACCCTGGACATCCTCTGCAAAGACAGATGAGTGCGTAGATGCACTTGAACCAACGCGCCAGCAGCTCACCTGGAGGAATTGTAGAACTTTGTTAGATTTCACAGCGCAATGACCAGCTCTCTCTTCGCTTGAGAATTTTGCGAATTATTTTTCCTTCTGATTTGACTCGTGTGAAGACGAACCGATATTTAATTGGAATACGTTTTTTCTCACTTATGTCGAATGTAGAATACTAGGTTTTCGGTATTGTTGGGACCTTATTTTTATTTAAATTTTAAGTTTTTTAAATGGAAATTGAGTTTAGGAAATCTAGGCTCCCAACTTGAATCTACATATTACGACTTTTCTTGAAAAAGTAAAACCCTTTTAATGAAGGATGCCCTGAAAAAGTTTGTTTGAATAGAAACCTAAAAATCCAATTATATACTTCTTTGTTCTTCTAGACTAATCCTTAATTAGTTTATTTATCCAATCTCATTGTGTTCTCCTTTTGTGAGCAAACCTCGAGTTAATTCTCAAGTGTTTGAACAAACAACGAACCAGGTTCTCGAATCTGAGATTTTCGATTAATTAACAACGTAAAATTTTTGTTAAGAACAATATTATGTTTCGGAGGAAAATAATTCAATTAAAATTAATGTGTGTAGTACAATACAAACAAAGTACCTACTGATTTCAGTCCATAATTAAAATGAGAGATCATCGTAAACAAGAGGAAAACTACCTACTACCTACACGTGCCTAGGCACGTGTTGGTAGTAGGTAGTTAAGGTATGCTAAAGTGTAAACCTCTCTGAATCCGAAAGTTTACGGAATTTCGAGTAGAACTACTCACAATTATGACCGTGTATCTCGGTATGTTATCAATAGCACACACTACAACGAGGGTGTTAGTGGAAACGATTGTAGTCTGAGAAGAGAGAAGCATGGGATAGGTGAATGGGAAATCCCCTAAAGATCCCTGTACATACGGCAATCGCCTTATGAACGGAACGGAAGACAGAATGTCCGATTGTAGAAAGACTTTTGGTGAGAAAATGATTTGTCTTCTCTTCGTAGAGTGGAGATAGAAGTGGTCATGCTACACGCGCAGGAAGGTGTAGTTATGAAGTCGATCAAAGTTTTTTTTTTCTCCATCGCCAGACAAAGGGTAAGTATAAACATACGGATTTAAACATGAAAAGAAAAAGACCAACACCCTAATTGCCTCTTAATCACAATCTGAATCATTTTGAAGGATATTCTAAGATCCATTGTTTCATATGTTCAAAAAAGTTGTCTGCTCAATAACGTAAATAACGCAGTGAATGTTATTGATGTGTCAAAACCACCCCGCTGGCTTCATTCATTCTAATTCTACAACAAACAACTCAAGTAATACATATTTAATTGAATATAGAAATTCAACGTAAAAGCGGTCACTTCTATCCTATGAACTTATTCCTAACATCCGTGATTCTGAAAAAAGGAGCATTTGCAAATGTTATGTTCAAACAACATGAATGGTCATTTGATACAAATTAAACAGCAAGATGTCCGCTTGTGTACGAAATAAAATGTATTAGCTCAGTTCTTAAAAACAAATCCAACCATTGGACTTGTTTATAAAAATGGCAACTTCCTTCCGAAATAACAATAAACAGAACACGCCAACAGTTAGTATTTAGGGAAAATTATAATTTTCTTAATTACATTTTTCTGAAATTCCATCCGCTTGGTTACATATATTTAAGTTTGAACAACTTGGTCTTCGAAACACTTTAGCGTGCATCATTTAATTTGATTAAATAAATGTTCTCTTATATTTATTTTCATAGGTTTACAAGGTTATAATAATAAAACAAATCTTGAAGACGTGTTGCTGGAGAGTTTGATACGCTATTCCTCTTCATGTCTTAAAGACTAGCGAGCGGTGAAGGTAAGCTTATTGGGAAGCTGTTTACTGTAACTTGACGCTCGAATATTGTTGGTTTTCAGTACATTTTAAAGGAATGTGTTTTCAATTCAGTTCATCAACAAGTATTATTGGGTTTCTCATATATGAAGCATAGGACGCTGATTAATTGAAAAAAAACTCTTTTTTGTCAAATATTCTTTTAATCATTTGAGTCGCGAATATCCTTTTTTTAAGACTAATTAGTAATTAATTATTCAAATTAACACAAATTGAATCTTTTAATTTTCGTGATTAGTTAGACATCCAATCAAGATTCTCTAATCATTCTTACCTTTTTATCTTAATGAGCTGTCTTACTTAGCAAAAATCATTGTGCCAATTATAAATTTATAAAAGGCCCTCCATTATTACTTTCAAATTAGTCCCCCTCAGTGGTTAATCACAATTACGCACTCTAGCAAATACGATGAGAACATTTAGGCGTGCAAAAAAATATCTTTTTTTTACATTAGGTACCTTCCATCAATCCTTACTTTTGTATAGGAAAAAAGAAATAAATTTAAATTATGTATTCACATTCATCAAGGTTTCTCGCAAGCCGACGAAAAATCAAACTATTAATATAATTTTTTTTTTAAATATAAATCAAACTTTGATTACTTGGTTGGGAAAAAATACATTTCGTTCTGGACTGGAGCAGTTGGCTGTAAATTTTAAGCAGTTTTCAGAAGCAAAATTCAGGATTACGTAATAAAACGAAGATTTAAAGAAAGTTAACATTTCTAGCAAAAGGAGTTAAAAGACTGTCACAGGCAGTAGATTTTCTCGATATTTTTATAAATGCCCGTATTTTTAAAAGAATACATAGCAAAGATTTTTTGTTAACTAATATCACTTCAACATCTCCGATTCCGGCTTGACGTCGTTACAGGACACATACGAATGTCATAGCAGACTATGTTGATTCTCATAATATACAGAGAGATATATAGATAGGTACATCCCAGGACAACCATTCGCATAAATAATTCGTCTATTTAAAAAAAAGTTTTTTTGTAACCGACGAAAAATTTCAACGCACTATTCATAATCATGTAGTGAATCTATGGCTAGAGGAAGAAGGAATAAAATTAAACTGATGCAAATCTTACCAACATTAGTCAGGTACAGCAGGAACAGCGGCATCCCTAGCAGGGCGTACAGCACGGTCACCACCTTGCCCCAGTCAGTCTTTGGAGACAGGTGGCCGTAACCTGGCGAACAGTTCAACTGGTTATGTAGACTCCTGCTTTATAAGTGGAAAATGCTTGATGAGAATCAGAACGTTTTTCTCCTGGGCGGTGTGCTCAAATCAAATAAAGAAAAAAATTTATTTCACATAAACCTACATGGGCACTTATGAAACGTCAAAAGCTAGGTGCACGGTTCCAATTGGTCGTTTCCTATGGAGAAGATCCAGCAAGACACTCTGCGGTTACTCTTTTAAAAATAATTGACTTTTACAATGTTTTCAAATTACAGTGGTAGGTAATGGGTATGGGAGGGCCTGGTAACAAATAACATATGCTTAACAAATAGACAATGGTCTACAAATCTACAGTCTACAAGACCTACAACATTCTCACTTTCATAAATTATGAAAGAATCTAATAACATAATAAAATTAAAAACCTATGTAACCAAATGATATAATTACCATTTCAACTGTCACAAATATGAATTAATATCCTGCTCACAAAAGCCACGAATAAAGAGCTGAAATTAGAGTTGTAGGAATATAATGTCAAATAATGAGAAGATAATGTCAAAGAAGTATGTAAAAAATAACAGAACATAACATCACGCCTGTAATCCCAGAAGGTAAGGCAGAGGTGTATCTAGTATACCCTCATTTCGCCAGTTATGCTTATGTCCCATGTAATTGGGGGCGAGCCCTATTGCCATCAACCGGGCACAAATCCAGACTCTGGGCTGCCACGTACTGTGAAATTCTAGACAGAAAAACCCAATAACACTTTGCCCGACCTGGGAATCGAACCCAGGATCTCATGCTCAGTTGTAGATCTTGCGACCACTAGACCAACGGAGGCAGTCAGGTAAAAAACAAATAACATAAGTTAAGTAGCTGGTAGTATGGCTACTGGAATCACAAAGCTAACAAGGCTCTGATATTTTGATGTTATTTGTAATCTGTTATGGTGTACAATAAAGAATATTCCATCCATATGTCTAACGGTCTCCTTACCTATAGTGGTAATGACCGTGAGGGAGTACAGGAAGGCTGAGGAGAAGCTCCACTGTCGCGAAGATCTTCCACCATCCCAGCCCTTGTGCACCGCCCTCACTATCTTACTCTGGTAGTTGTGCAGTTCTGTGCCGATCCTGAGACCAACAATAACAAGTAAGACTCGTATGCAAGCTGAGAAAAAAGAGAAGAAGAATAACGACAGATATCTGAAACTGTACTTTTGAACGTCTAAGTACGAAAATAATTTGGTATGTCCAGGGCGACCTGGGTGCCAGTCAGTCCCGCAATCAGTTAAGGGAACAAAGCGCCCACTGAGCTACACTAAGAAAAAAAAACGGAGTTATTAAGCTCTCGAAAAGCATTTATCTTACTTTCGTCTGATAATTTGTTGCGTCTTAGAAACCGGCCTTGTGATACGCACCTCTCCTTCACCGCCGTCTCATTGAAGAGGTTCAGGGCAAGAGTGACATTCTGCCACAGATATTGTGAGAGATTTTCGCGTTCGAGCGTCATTTGGTTGTCTACCTTCATCTCGCTACCGCCCTCTATCGCTTTGAACATAAATGCACCTGAAAGAAGAGAGTAATATTAATAAGCGCTCTTATCTACAAGATGTAATTGAAAGAATTATTCGGCTCGAAGGACCAAAATATACCTTGGTCTTTCGACCCGCATATTTCTTGTGTAGGTACCAGGTAATATAGAGTATTTACCTTAGCCCTATAAAATTGAATGAATGCCAACTATTCCAAATTCCATTACGAATAATAATTCGTAGGTATTCTACCAATATTAAAGATTAGTTTACTTAGATAAACTTTAGGACTATTTCCAACATAACGAAATCAGCTTATCATAAGCAAATTCCGTAACACTTTTATGATCATTCCATCACATAGACATGAAAAGACTGACACATCAAACAATAATATCTTTTTAACAGACCACGTCTTAATTTTTTGCCGAACTACTTCATCACTTTTATCTCATGCCAAACATTGCCTTAGTACTAATTTATCACAAGAATGAGCCACGAAGACAGATTCCTTTTAATTTACCAAGGAGGACGGCCGAACATAAATTACGGAGCATCATAATATCGTCACGAAAAACACGAGTTTAATTTTGAAGATTTACTCTTTGAAGTTGTGGTAAGGTAGCGTGCACACTGTCTGGAGAGAATTTCTAGATGAGAGTGTGTTCACAATTTTGTTAAATGGTTCTTGTTGACTGATTCTTACCAAGAGGTACCGTGTTACCTAGTAACTGGCTTGTGAAGTCAGATAGGCAGTAAGACTTCTACGACGAACCCAAGATGATGATGGTTTCTGTTGTCTGATAAGAAAATAAATGTCTACTTTTTAAACATCTTTAAATGCAGTTAATTTATTCTAATTAGGCTCTCTCAAGTACAAGACATTCATCATAATCATCATCCGGCCTACAGCTGCTGGACAATGGCCTCTCCAATTGCACGCCATTCAACTCGATACATACAAGACTTTCAGTAATAACAAAGACAGTATTTTTTGGAATAACATAACGGATAAGTATCCTTTAAAAATTTAAACAAAAGAAGTATGCTTTCATCAAAATGTAAAGCTCTTTTAATATTGAAATTATGCAGCACTTCGCATTACTACAACAACATAGTTATTAGTTAAAGATTTCCAGGAATTCCGTTCAGTTTACAGATTCTAGGCAGCTTTGTCTACATTCCACGCATAATTATTAAGAATATTCAAAGGAGGCTGTCCGTAGGCGCATTGAAGCTACTTTCAAACGAAATCATTTTGAATAGCTGGCTAAATAGAAGTTATGATTAAATAGCAAGCCGTTATTAGTCTGATCAATAGTATCTCCTACACACAAGATCCATTAACCACTATAGATCCAAATTAATTTAATATCTATTACAGAATAATACCTTTTACATTATTTTAGATCAACGTGTTACTCTCCTCAAACCGACAGAAGATAAATATAAACGTAACCATTACCAAAAATCTAATACTATACAAATCAAAATCTAAAAGTCAAATCGAAAAAATAAGATTCTTCCTACCTCTGATTGCACAATGAAACTCCGAACTTCATTTGCATCAATCTTTCTCCAATATTCCTTGATCGTGTGCAGCCGCCTAACGCGATAACGTAGGGCCCCAACCCCTCATTGTTCATCAAAATGACAAAGGAAATACCCAGCAGAGATGCTGTAAAATTTTAAAAGTGCTCAGTGAAGTGTAAAGTTCAGGCTTTCAAGCCATCTAATGTCGTGGAGCGACAAGCATAATTCTATTATTGTGGCACAATCAATACCCTTTGATTTGGAAGGAACGAGAGATAAGGCTTGTGGAATGACAGTAATTACTGATAACGTGTCGTGGTCATTCGGCCGTGGTTTGAAAGTTTTTAAAATTGGATCTGAAATAAGTCTGTCCTATTATTTCAAACTATTTATAGCTCGAACAAGCTTAAGTACCAGTGTGCAGTGTAACCATGTTTTAACTCTATGCACATTGTTTAAAGTTTAGCTTTTTGACGGCTTCCGCTCAAATTGGGGCGGTGTTAGCAATCTAAGTTAGTAGATGCACCTTGTAAGTAAGGTTTCTTACTTGGACCAACATATATCTTGATGCAGTCCAAACATTGCTATTAAACTATTGCATCACGAAATGTTGAAAAAACCTCATTCACCTTCTATTTTCTTATTCACCTATATTTTTGACATAATTAAGTATGACGAGTTTACTTTAGTTTGTGTACAACGACAGACTCACTAAGACACGAACGTTGAATAAAACAATGTCCTAACTATCGGGATCATGACATTTTATTATTATTTTTAACTGAAAATAAATAATATTTGTTTCCAAATAGTGCAAACAATTTTATAAAAGTGAAAAAACTTTAAAAAAATATAAGTTATAAACGTTTTAAAATAAGTGTTAGACAAGGACAGTTACATAGCCGTGACGTCATACTAGCGCCATACATTGTCCGCACCGCGCGACAAGGACGGGAATAATCCCCTCCAAAAACTTATAAAGCATGTAACCTACTATAATCACATCGATTTAACAGATTTTTTCTATTATGTACTTTTTACTATGCCAACTTTCAAATTACATTACTTTTTCGTACATTTTTAATAAAAGTCATCAATATTGTCAACATTTATATTTGTATTTAAAATGTTTCTCATCCAAAAACAGTAGGAGGGAGGAGGGGGGGTAGAGTAGTGATCTCAGTTACCATGTACTCAGAAATAAATACATATATATCCAAATAACAATAATCGTCCACTCATTCCGTGTGGTTCTTTCCTCAAAAGACCATTTCAGACATCAATCCACATGGTCTTCACATGACTGGACTTTAAAAGAGACTGTGACCTCTGAGTTTGTTTCGGCCTTTCTTCTCAGAGTAGTCAGATAGGAAACGCCGATCTAATCTAGTTTTTAAAATATGTTTGACGTGTAAAAGTGTTTTTAAAACCTACTTACAGAAATAAAATCATTTATCATTTATCATGACTTTATAACACAAAACGTCTACCCCTAAAAAAACATGTCATAAAAATGTACCTCATTACCATAACAACATCAGACCATAATACGCCTTCCCTCAATTCGTCATGTTTTATGGCATTTGGCAACACCGCCGTACAATCGTTTGTGGTGTACTAAAAAGGTCGAAGCTGAATTATCGATTGGCAAACACTTTCTAACAACTGTTGCGGTTTTGATTCCATTCAATGCCTTTGTTGCGGTTCTCATATTATATTTATGGAGTTTTGAAATCGGTATTAGATGGCCTAAATGGCGAAGTAGGTTTGTTTACTAATTTTTATTGGGATTGTTAGCACTGATGTCTAGTTATTGGTTGGGGACCTGAGTGTTTGAGTAGTTTATTTGTGTTAAAGGTAATCGAAATGCCTATTTGCAATCCCAATTGAATGCTGCTATGGCTAGACGCTTTTGACAATCTTTTCTTTTTCGGATTAATCTGTCTGTCCTTGACGTTCAGTTTGATCAAGTTTGTGTAACTTCCATTATTTGTTAGCTTATTGTTTTCCAGCTCTAAATGTTTAGACTTCATGCACGCTTTTACAATAGTCAAAGAACCAGCCAAGTACGGAACGTGAAGGGGTTTTTCTTAATTTCACTACACCATTGTTTAGCGGTTCATAGAATACAGGAGTATTCTTCCCTTCGTCGATTGTGGCACCGGGAGCAGGTCAGCAGTGGTGGCCCAGTGGTAAAGACCTCGACTTACGTGTCGTAAGGTTGTGGGTTCGATCCCAGGCAGGCAATTTACTGTGTAATTTCATCTCCACTGCTCTCAAAGCGGTGCAGGAACCAAAAAAAATAATTGACGAAACTGACATGTCCCAGAACCAAAAATTCGAAGACATGTTACTTCCACCATCCCGCACAGGGTGTGTCCGCCGTGTGGTGATTTACGGCCCATTCCCTCTCACAGAGAAGAGGCCCGTGTCTCAGCAGTAGGAACGTCATAGGCTGAATAAGTAGGTCTCCGAGTAATATGGCTGTAAAACATACGGACGGATCGCACGAAATTAAAGATAGGTGCTTCCCTGTGCCATTGTAAAATGACATAGGTATCAATACAAGCCTTCGGAGCGATTGCAGTCCTCTGTCTGTATACCTGGGGCGCCTGAAACTGATTACTGCTTTTGACGTCCCTCCGTATAGATCCTTTGACTGCAATTTTACGACTTTGATTACACGTTAACTGGCAACGGAACTGATGACGTATGCTAACGTTTAAGAACTGTACGAGTCTTTCTAAAATGATTATTATATACTAGCTGTCGCCTGGTTCCGTACCTCAAAAAAAACTGAACCCTTTTAGGATTCCTTCGTTGTCTGTCAAAATCAAAGTCAAAGTGAAATCATTTGTTTCAAATATGCACATAAATGGTACTTTTGAACGTCAATATTTACAAAAAATAGAATTGATTCTAGTTGCCCCGTCCAAAAGATAGTTTTGTATGGAGGAGAATGGGCAAGAAACTCCCTCCACCTTTACTCTTTTAAAATGTTTTACAATATATTGTACTCACACATGATTTTTTTAATTAGTGAAGACGATGCACCTAGAAAAAAAGTACTATAGCACAATAGGTAAAAATAATTAAATATAAAGCAATGGCTGGTAAATTAATCACGTGATAGGTACAGTATTTATATATATATGTGAATTTGAGTGGTGTCTGTTATTTAGGTTAATTAATGCTGTGCTGTTTTTAGTTAGATCATATCTAGTGTGCATTTCGAATTGAATAATGGACAAAACATCGAAAAAAGAGTTTCAATGGAATTTCGTGTTCGGAATCACTAAAAATATTACAGAAGGCTTAAGGCAATCGCAAATTGAAGGAAATAGTGACTGAAAATCCTCATTCAAGTTTAAGGGAGATAGCCGCTGAACTTTATTTGTCTCACAAGTCGATCCGTACCATTTTAAATAATCACTTAGGTATGAAACATGTGGCCGCTCGGCTATTCCCAAAAGATCTGCATTTTCTCCAAAAACGCAATCACATAAGAGTCGCTGAGGACATGCTAGAACGAGTCAATTCTGACCCAACATACATGAAACGCATTATTACTGGTGACGACACTTGGGTTTACGAGTTTGACTTTCAAAACTAGTCAACAAGCTTCGAAGTAGCGCCTTCCAACTAAACCGAAACCAAAGTCGATCAAAAGTCCAAGTCATGTTGACTGTTTTCGTTGACTAACGCGGTATTATGCACTCGGAATTCTTGCCGGTAGGACAAACGGTAAATAAATAATATTATTTGAGCATTATGAGGCGTTTAATATATCAAAATAGACGACAAAGGCCAGATTAGTGCAAAGAAAATTCTTGGATTTTGCATCACGATGATGCGCACAAGGCCATCAATGTGAACGAATTTTTACCAAAAACTCAACAAATACCATCGAGCAAGCACCTTATTCACCAGATTGTCTCCAGCTGACTTCTCTTTTTCCTAGCGAGAACTGAACTCAACTCCGGAAAAAGCGTTCAAAATATGGTTAGATTTTTGGATTATTCGTTGCCGTTATTATTGATCATATCCCGGTACTTTCTTGACAGAGTAGTATGTCGAATTTCCTAACGATCGGTTCAGAGGTATGTCAATATGGGCGTGAAAATGTAACAGAGTCAGAGTCACTTACGCTATAATTAATGCGTAAGTGACTCTTATTTTTATTATATTATACTAGTTGCACGTCTCGATCCCGTAAGAATATCAGCAGCCTAATTGCGTAACACATTTTCGTAAACGATTACGACTAATCTGTATTTTGAGAGTTCAACAACATTCATTGCGTTATTTACATTGTCGAGCAGATTTTTCATCGAACTTACGAAGCAATGGATTAGCAATCTGTTCAAAACAATTCAGATTCCGATTGATTGTGTATTACGCAATTAAGGTACGGGATAAAAAGTATTATATGTCCAAAGACAGGCCACGGTCTACCCAAGTGCCAAACTTCATCCAAATCCGTTGAAAAAAAAACATATCAAAGATGTTTTTTCTTTTTATTATTTTATGAGGAGTTAAGAAGTTTAGATAAAGTATGGATGGCCGATTTCTAATGATTAAGATATAGATAATTAGAACTGGTTGTTGTCCGTTTAACATTCTAACATTCATAACATTCAGTTATTAATTGTGGCACGCACTCGACGCGTCAAAGTGTATGTGCGAACTGCTTCATTAAATTAGTTACCCTTACTCAAAGGATATTATTTGATTGTGTGCACAAACAACCCTTCAATAGACCACTTATCTTCAATGAATCAAAGAGCCGCCCAGCACAACCAATCACATTAAAGGCATTAATTAGCCGAATTCGCGATTCATCAAACGCGGCCTCATTCCGAAACCTCAAGCTTTAATTAAAACTGACGCTGGTTCTCTAACTAGGGGTTCAGAAATAGCATTGTTTATTCATGGACTATTAAAATTTCTAATCAGTATCAAGTAACTGCCTACAGTAACATGAAATGGATTACCAACTTTTGAGCAAATGTTTGTCACGGCTGAGTTTGGCGGAAAATTGGAATTTGTTTTACAAGCATTTTGTTTTCACTGTGAAAATAGCTGGAATTTTTCATTTTTATTTTTTTTTTTTTTTTATAAATGGCATCTCGCAGGTCAACCTATGAGGTTGTCGTCTGCTTAGACGGACTTGCCTGTGGATTCCCTAATAAATTAAGGCCTCCAGCCAGGACTTAAACTTAAATACTAACTAAAAACTAAGCGACTACACGCTAAGGGCACCCCCTGTGGGGTACGAACCTCGGCTTAGGGCGTCGCTGGAAGAGGGCAGCAAATGACTAGCTGGATCAGGAATGATATTATTTAGGGGCGAATTTAAAGCTACAGGCTCAGCGGCGCGGGCTGGCTCGAGCAAGGGTCGGGAGGGGCGTAGATTTGGGCGTCGCGGCGGGCCTCGGCGGCGAGGACGGTAGGACGGCGATCGGGTTTTGGGCTTATGAAGCGTGCTGGTTGCCTTACTACTCTCCTGGAGGAGGGTAGTGGCGTCGTCGGGGGCGATTAAGGTATGCCTTGGTCGGCGAATACTACTAATACGGGAAGGAGTGTAGCGGGCGGCCGCTGAGATCAAGGGGTTGGGGTGTTTTATGCCACAGTCAAAGAAACGCTTCGATAAGCGTTTCATGAACTGGTTTATGGTAGGCATTTTAAGATCGATGTGGAGATTTATATTACGGACATAGAAGGGGGCACCCGTGACCTTTCTGAGGAAACGGTTCTGGAGGGTCTGCATCTTATGGAGATGACGTGGGTGAGCGTGCGCGAATACAACGCAGGCATAGGTCATGATGGGACGGATGACTGCGGTGTATATGCGCAGCTTGCATTTAAGTGACAGTTTGCAACGGGCTGTCAGAATAAAGTGGAGTCTACCAAGAGCGAAAGCGGCGCGCGCGCGGACAGCCTTAATGTGCTCTTTGAACGTTAAGTTTTGATCAAGGATCACGCCTAGGTATTTGGCTTGCTTCTCCCAAGGGATTGGCTTGCCGTACATAGTGATCGGGCTGGGAAGGGGGGGTGGGACTCGACGACGTCTCGAGAAGAGAACCGCCTGACTCTTATCGGGGTTGACCTCGATTCTCCATTTCCGGAACCAAGCGCCTAAGACGTTTGCGGAGGTTTGGAGAGTACGAGCTATAGCATTGGGACAATGACCGGTATAGTAAACGGCAGTGTCGTCGGCGAAGAGAGCCAACTGAGCCTTTTTGCTCTGTGGGATATCGCTGGTGAACAGCGTGAAAACTAGAGGAGATATGACGGAACCCTGAGGGACACCGGCGCGAATAGGGTGAGGGGACGAGAGTGCACCCTCGATGCGATAGCGGAAGGTGCGATTCGACAAAAAGTCTCGTAAGATGAGTACGAGACGATCTGGCACTCCTAGTTGGTAAAGCTTGTATAACAAGCCGTTGTGCCAGACTTTGTCGAAGGCTTTCGCTATGTCGAAGAATAGCACACCCGTCGTCGCGTTACGTTGCATACCGGCGCACAAGTGCTCTACGATACGGTGGACCTGGTGGATACTCGAGTGTTGTGGACGGAAACCAAACTGCTCGTTGGGAATGAGGCTCTTTGCTTCGGCGTAGTCTTTGAGACGCTTATAAATAAGCCTCTCGTAGATTTTGCCGAGAACGTTGAGTAAGCTAATGGGACGGTAGCTGGAGGGCTCAGACTTTGGCTTGCCTGGCTTTGGGATACCGATGACTGTTGCTTCTTTCCACGCTTGTGGGAAGATGTTGTTGCTCATGGCGCCATTGAAGATGGCGGTCATGAGCATTATTAGAGGGGCAGGTAGGAGTTTGTATACCTTATTGGTAATACCATCCGAACCGGGGGCCTTACGAGCGTGGAGCCCTTTAATGATGTCGTGCACTTCGTCTGGAGTGACGGGAGGCAGAGGATCATCAGGGTCTTCGACGGGAGGGAGGGAGGCTCTTCGTTCGACTTCAGCGTCGACCTTGTTCAGGTGAGCTTGGTCTACTGGTTGGGAGCTGGGAGAACATTGGGACTCTAGGCTGTCGGCAAGACATTCAGCCTTATCGGGACTGTCGAAAGCGACACTATTGTCGGGGCGGATGAGTTTTCATTTTTAGCAGACAAAGGGCTTAATATAATAGGTGTGGGGTACGGTGGAAAGGTCGTTCAAAAATATTGCGTGTACCATTTTTCGATTCAGGAATCCGTTTGCGAAACATTAAGTTACAGTTGCTGTTGGAATGTATGGGAGAACATGTTTTTCAACTAAAATATTAAGTTTGTTCCTTGGATAAATTCATCCAACTACGGAATCCTTCATTGTGCGTGGCCCAATACGCACTTGGTCCATTTTGAAATGTTTTTTAGGCTTTATATTGAAATGTTACACAGAAAAATGTTTTAATGTCCATGAATTTGGCTTTATTTGACAGAAAATGATAAGGATTAATGTTTTAAAAAGATTTTGGGGATGTGGCCGCCTTCTAGCATGCGTTCAGCGATACCTACTAGCATTTGAGCTCCAGATAAAAATATACAGCGCTCTGACAGACATCGTAATTAACAAATCAAGAGACTTTACTAGCACTTCACCCGCGACTTCGTCCGCGTCGATTTAAAAAAAAAAAAAGTAGCTTATGTTCATCAGACATAATTTCGGCTTCTAATGGTAAAACAATTTTTCAAATCGGTCTTGTAGTTTCGGAGCCTATTCAATACAAACAAACAATCAAATCTTTCCTCTATAAAATGTTAGTATAGACTATTAATTAAGCGTAACATAAAAAGTTGTCATACTTTAGAATGTAACAGAATATTAATTATTTTTTCTGATGCTTAGCAAATAAAGCTGGACAAATAAAAATAAAGTATCACTACAAAATACCTCTGAGGTGTACGAAAATAAGGAAATTAATGAAAATAATATTTTTCTTCTTACCTGCAATAGTATACGCGACTACCAGCACGATGACACCAACATTGCTGAATAGGAATGCAAGTAGACCGCGCACGTAGTCCCGGATGCGGGACGCGAGCCTGCGCTTGCGCCGGGGCATCTTTCACCGCGCATCGTGAGGCCGCGCCCCCTCGCCTCTGTCGCAGCTCATTGGGCCAGCTTTATGGCATCTGAGGATCTGAAATAGGGGAGTTTTTTTGTTGCTTATTTCTAGAATTAGTACAAATCCATAGTATGAAACTGAAAATCCGTTTTTGCACCTTTTGTAACGGGTCAAACCCAAAGGTATAATTTTCAAAAAGTGCCTGTCTACATTTAAGAACATAATTTCCCAAAGCGGGCTTTCTGAATTCTCGTTCACTAGGTACCAGTGCTAAGATGTCATGTCTGAGCACAATACATGTAAAAGTGTCAAAGCGCCTATATTTACTTTATTCGTGACTAAATGATGAACGAACGAATGAAACGAATGACGAACGTCAACATGTATTTTATATAATTTTTTTTAATGAAAGACATGACAAAGTGGCGCCACCTGGTGGCATGAATTTTCATGAAAACCCAAACTCGACTAACGCAACATTTGACAGGAAGCACACAAATCAAAATGGCCGACCGCTCACAAATCACACAGTTATTATAAAAGGATATATAAATATGTCAGTCTCGCTGTCATATATTTTCATACAGTTTGCTGACATTTGTTTTCGCGCTAATCCCGGAATGATGATCAGCTGTTTGAAATAAATCACTAAAGTTATATAATACATAGTTAGGGAGGTATGAATTTCATTAATCAACACTTTTATCTTTGGAACAGGCTGGGAACGATAAAGAAGGGAGTGACTATCGTCCGGATTAAGTGGTCCTTTTATTTAAAAAAAAAGCATTAATCGTTGAAATCAGAATAAGATGGACACAAAAACTAGTAGAGTTTAGAAGCGATTTCGATAATGTAAATGCACGTAGAAAAAATAAAATAGTGATACCTTAAATAAAACAAGCAAGTCATTTCTTATAAAAGTATCCGCATACTAACAAGTTGCCGACGTCGGTTACAGAACTTAGCGATGAAAAGTTGAAAACCCACATCAAACGTGTCCTTCTCAAGAAATCACGTTCTTTGATTTAAGACTACGTCGAAGTAAAGAAAGTTTTGCAATAATTCCTTCTGCACATGCGGCTTCCCCGGTACCTTGATTCGGATATAAACGGCATCACTATTTAAATTTGTTTAACTGCTCCCAAATTACTGTGTTTAATTTATATTTTTTACTATAAAATATTTAATTTTAACATACTGGTTTGACAATAATTTCTCATTATTTGACATATGTATACCCTCTTATTTATAAACGTTTCTTAAAGTTGAGTAATGATTAGCGTCATGATTTGCCATAAATTTTTGACATTAAACTCTTAACTTTAAACAACGTTTTAATATCAACTCTTTAAAAGCCACTATGCTTTTGTGAATAGGATATTAATTCAGGGCAGTCATGTCATTTGGTTTAAACAGTTTTTTTTTTATTTTAGATTCTGTGAGAACGTTGAAGAAGTTGTAGACTGTAGATTTGTAGGCCATTGTAGATTTGTTAATCATAAGGTACTTGTTAACAGACCTGCACCCTAATTGCGTAATACACAATCAATCGGAATCTGAATCGTTTTGAAACAGATTGCTAATCCATTGCTTCTTGAGTTCGATAAAAATTCTGCTCAAAAATATATAGAACGCAATGAATGTTCTTGAACCGTCAAAATCAAACAGATTAGTCGTAATCGTTTACGAAAATGTATATATAGTATACATACCATAGTCCCCTACCAACAACATTGACATTAATTTGAAAACATTGTCAAAGTCAATTATTTTTAAAAGAGTAACCGTGGATTTTCTTGCAGGCACTTCTCCATAGGAAGCGGCAAATTGAAACTGCACCTAGCTGACATTCCATAAGTGCTCTGGCGGTTAATGTGAAAAAAAAACTGGAAAGCACTTAAACACACTCGTAAACATTAAAATAATTCCGTGAAGTGCAAAGTAAATCAGTGAATTTAGACATCAGCAAGCAGTAGCAATATTAAACATAGCATAAATACAAATACTGAAACCGTTAACAAAGTAGTAAGGAATGTCTTATTCACTGAACCAAAACATATGCTTAAATAAATACCCCGACTTCGATAGTTCATCCTACCAATTTAGGATTACGTATTTAATCGTCACCTTAAACACCGAGTCTAGGACTAGGGATTGGAATATTCTGTCGATAGTAAAGTTGTAAATTATCGATACCTGATATTGTAGAAAATGACATAAACGGGCGCGTATTCGCATGTGATACACAAGCATGGATATCAGGCAAGACAAGAAAAAAGAAGAGCTTGGTATTTCTCAATATATATCTTAATTTATAACTAACTTCTCATCGCGTGTTTTAATGTAGAACATATTATAAGGCACTCGACAATAGTGAAGCTTTCATCCAGTAAATAAATTTTGGTGATATGGTCAGCATCTCGTTTCTGTAAAATCTTACCGTGAAGACTTGTGTAAAGTGAGTTGTTGTGTCATCCCGTCTTGGTCAATCCCTAGCATCAGTGGCACTGGCAGGTCACTCCACGCTTACCTCACCTAAGTTCTCATGGTGAAATGGTTAAAAATAGCACTACAGTACTCCCATAGATTCAGTAATAAAAATCTATTAAAATTCTTTATTTATGTATAAAACTCAGTTTACAGAAACTGTGTGTTCGATAACAACTGCATTAGTTATAATACTGTGTCGCAGTCACTAACGCCGGGCACCTCCAAAAAGTCCGAGACAAAAGAAAACCAAAACAAAAAATTAAAATTAATAAAAATAAGAGTAAAAAATAAAAAATAAGAACTTTAAATTAAAAACTGAATAATTGTTTCAATGTACCGTTTTATGTGAGATTGTGTTTGTTTGGAAGGGTTGTGTAGTATTGTGCGCGGAGAGTATATGTGTAAGGATGTATGTGTGTGTGTGTGTGTGTGTGGGAGAGAGAGGTCTCGGTTTATGCAAGGGTGTGTGTTTGCTCATGTTAGATATATATAAAGGGCAAATGGAGGGTGAGTTTAAGTAAACCCCGATCCCTAAAGCTAGGTTATTTCAATGCCAATAGCATCTGGCGACAACGCGATGAAATCGGCGTATTCCTCCGTGACCACTACATCGACATCCTCCTTGTACAGGAAACCTTCCTTTAGCCCAGTGACCGAAATCCGTCAATTGCCAACTATCGCACAGTTCGCAATGACAGGATGCGTTGCCACAAGGGCGGCACCCTCATCTATTACAAAAAGGAGCTATACATTCCCATTGACTCTCCCACACTTTCAAGATTAGAATGATTATGATGATGTCTTGCTGTCGGCTAGGCATGACAGGTCATCAACCGATCACCATAGTATCGGCCTATCTCCCCCCATGAATACTTCGGAGAATTTCCAACTCCTTTCTGAAGATCTCTCGGTCCTTTTTGGCCTGAGTGACTCCGTTATCATAGCGGGTGATCTCAACGCCAAACATCCCTCCTGGAATAGCACCAGGACTTCTTCGAAAGGGAGACACTTGTTCAACCTCCCCTCCTCTCAGAACTTTGAAGTCATCGCGCCGATGACTCCCACCCACTTTCCTCCCGATCCCAACCACATTGCCGATGTTCTCGACGTGGCGCTTCTACAGAATATCAACCTACGGTAGGATTCTATAGAAGTGGTACAAGAGCTCTCTTTTGACCACCGTCCAGTAGTCGTGAATCTGGTTCCCCGCATAGGTCTGCCCGATTCCACTCAACCCCCTCCCACCAAAGTGCTGCTGTGGAACGTATTGCTTTGGAATAAGTTTTAAGTTTCCTTAAATTTACTATTTTATTAAACGCGCTTTACACATAGGATTTGAAAAGGCTTTATTCCTTTGTGATAAGGCTTAAATTTCCTTAAATCAAATAATGTATTATCTTGTTACGACGCGGTGGTACTAATTTCAGGTAAATTAAAGATTTTTCCGGGAAAAATTAACACATATAAATAATGACAGAAATGGATTCAGAAGCTGATTCTGTGCAAACTACTTTCTGGTCTTGCGCTTATTCTGTTACACGTTGTATAAGCTGTACCAACTCGGTGTGCCAGATCGTCTCGTGCTCATCTTACGGGACTTTTTGTCGAACCGCACCTTCCGTTATCGCATCGAAGGTGCGCTATCCTCCCCCCATCCGATTCGCGCAAGAGTCCCTCAGGGCTCTGTGATTTCTCTCCTCGCGTTCACGCTATTCACCAGCGATATGCCCAAGTGTAGTAAGGCGCAGTTGGCTCTATTCGCAAACGACACGGCCATTTACTACACCGGCCGCGATCCAAACTCGATATCTCGCATTCTCCAAACCCGAGTCAACAAGCTTGGCGCTCGGTTTAGAAAGTGGAGAATTGAAGTAAATCCCGACGAAGGTCAAGCGGTTCTCTTCTCGAAGCCGCGTCATAGCCCCTGCCGAAGAAGGAGAAGCGAGCCAAATATCTAGGTGTGGTGCTCGACGAACACCTCTCTTTTTCAGAGCACATTAAGGTGGCACCTAGCAAATTGTCACTAAAGTGCAAATTGCGTATCTACTCAGCGGGCATTCGCCCGATCATGACCTATGCCAGTGCAGTCTTTGCACACGCCAAGCCCCATCGCTTCAATAGAATGCAGACCCTCCAGTACAAATTCCTCCGTAGGATTACAGGCTCGCCCTGGTACGTTCGCAACAAAATCCTCCACGTTGACCTCAGGATTCCCACTATTCGTCAGTTTGTGAAACGCATTTCAAAGCGTTTCTTCGATACCGCCGCGAATCACTGCAACCCTCTGGCTGTCAAGGCCGCTAGTTATATTCCCTCCACCATTAGTCATGTCCGCCGTCCCAAGCATGTCCTCACCGACCCCGATGACCACATAACTCTCATCCAGGAGAGCAGTAGGGCCACCAGTACAGTGCACAAACACAAACTGACATTCCGACCTCGCCGCCGAGAACCCTCGCGAAGACCCCGACGTAACTGTCCCCCCCGACCCTTGCTCGACGAAGTGCCAGCCAGCGCCGTAGCTGAGCCTGTAGCTTTAAATTCCCCAGATAATAATAATCATCTAAATCAGATCCAGCCTGTCCCATCTTGCTGTCCTCCCACCAGCGACGCCCTAAGCCGAGGTCCGTACCACACAGGGGGTGCCCTCAGCGAGCAGTCGCTTAGTAATGTAACTTTTTTGCCCCTGGCTAGAGGCTTTGAGTTCGCTTAAGGCAGCCACAGGATAGTCCGTTTAAGTAGTCACGACCTCTCAAGGTCAACTACGAGATGCCATACACAAAAAAAATGAGTAAGTTTTTACCAATGTTTCTAATTTGTCATACATAAGTGTATGAAGACATTCTCGCAAGGTTAGTGGATATATATTGAGCTGTTCATTTACTCTATTATACAAAGTGGAACTAAGAAAGTGACACTGCCGCAGAACAACTTGAACTCTGGCAGATTCCACCTATCAGTCTCTGTTAGATCTGCGTTTTTGGGTAACGACGACAGGACCGATCATATTACATTATACAAACATAAAAATAAACCTTTTTATCTATTTGTTTATTAGTTTAGAAGTTTATAGGTCTATTAAGTGTTTGTAAAGTTACTATTTCTACAGCCATTGCAAGGGCCACCAGGTGGACCGATGACCAGGTAAAGGCCGGAGGAATCCACTGAATGCGAGATGTGGCGATGCTTGAAGGACGCCTATGTCCAGCAGTGAACATCTTTCGGCTGATAAATGATAAATGATTTTATTTCTGTAAGTAGGTTTTTACAAACACTTTTACACGTCAATACTATTTTAAAAGTAGATGAGATCGGCGTTTCCTATCTGACTACTCTGAGAAGAAACGCCAAAACAAACTCAGAGGTCACAGTCTCTTTTAAAGTCCAGACATAATCTTGGTCAGGTCATGTGAAGACCATGTGGATTGATGTCTGAAATGGTCTTTTGAGGAAAGAACCAAACAGAATGAGTGGACCTGTCCAGTCAGTGCACGCATTTGTCAGTAATCATGCAGCTCAACACAACACATATGGAGCTCAACGATTCGACGAACATTACCAAAGAAAGGACATTTGGGTAGGCCGCATAAATTGCTCAAACTGCCAGACCATGATTAAAACTAATTTTAAAAATTAAAAATAGATTGAGATAAAAAAAAAACAACAAATCCACACTGCCTTCACATTCACAATAATTAAAATATTATAATACTTTACAAAGTAAATTTTCACGTCACGTCAAAGTGTAAAAATCCGAGAATAAACATGGTCAGATCATATGAGGACTCTGTAGACTGGTGTCTGAAATGGTCTTTTGAGGAAAGAACCACACTGATTTGAGTGGACCTGTCCAGTCAGTGCATGCATTTGTCAATCATGGTGCAGCTCAACTCAGAACTAAGGAGCTCAACGATTCCACGAACAATACAAAAGAAAGGACATTTGGGTAGGCCGCGTTAAGTACTCAAACAGCCAGACCGTGATTAAAACAACTGAAAGAACAAAAAAAACAATGACTCACATAGTCCTCACATTCTCAAAAATTAAAACAATGTTATACTTTAAACAGTAAATATAAAGATGTCATTGTTTATCTAAAAGAAATCAAAAATAAAAGTTTAACAGCAAATTAAACATAGACAATATCTGTGTAAACTTATTGGAGCAGCTCAATCCCAAGCCTTCTTGTCCTCAATATAGCCTTTGACAGTATAATAGGCATTCTGGCATAATTTCCGCTTTATAAATGATTTGAATTTATTAAGGCTTAATTCTTGAATGTGGCCAGGAAGTTTATTATAAAAACGAATACTTTGACATTTAAACGAGCTACCTATTTTCTTGAGTCTGGTAGTAGGAACAACAAATTTGTGTTTGTTCCTAGTATTTATGTTATGGATATCACTGTATTTTTTAAACAGATTAATATTTTTATGTGCATACAAAAGATTTTCATAAATATATTGAGAAGGCACAGTCATTATATTAATCTCTTTAAATTTGTCTCTGAGGGAGTGTCTGGGACTTAGTTTATAAATTGAACGAATTGCCCTTTTTTGTAAAACAAAAATTGTCTGAATATCGGCGGCATTTCCCCACAAAAGAATACCGTACGACATCACACTATGAAAATAACTAAAGTATACTAAACGGGCTGTCTCTAAATCAGTTAAATTACGAATTTTTCTAACGGCGTATGCTGCAGAGCTTAGTTTTTTTGACAATTTATCTATATGGGGGCCCCATTGAAGCTTGGCATCCAAAGTTATGCCTAAGAATACTGTGGTGTTTTCGGGTTTCAACTCTTCACCCTTAATAAGAACACTAGTTTCTACTTGTCTAACATGAGGTATCGTAAACTTAATGCATTTAGTTTTTCTCTCGTTTAGAAGTAAGTTATTAACATTAAACCAGTTAACTACTTTAGCAAGGGCGCTATTTACATTGTCAGTAACCAGCTGCTGACGTTTGAGTTTAAATAAAAGTGAAGTGTCGTCTGCAAACAACACTATATCATGATTATCCTTTATGAGGTAAGGCAAGTCATTAATATAAATAAGAAACAAAAATGGGCCAAGAATTGAACCCTGGGGGACCCCCATTCTTATTACAGATCCAGGTGATCTTTTTCCGTTAACATCAACTGTCTGAATCCTATCACTTAAGTAAGAAGTAAGAAGATCCAGAGAGGCATTCCGGATTCCGTAGTGGTGCAGTTTCCTGATCAATGTTTCATGAAGAACACAATCGAATGCCTTGGACAAATCGCAAAAGATCCCCAAAGCATCGCATTTGTCCTCCCATGCCTTGTAAACATGTCCTAAAAGTTCAACTCCGGCATCAGTAGTTGAACGACCCCTTGTAAAACCGAACTGTTTGTTATGCAGTAATTTGTGTTTATTAAAAAATCTTTGCATTTGATCTAAAATAAGTTTTTCAAAAATTTTACTAAAGGTAGGCAGCACTGAAATAGGTCTATAATTAGTAGGGTCTGATGTGCTACCAGATTTAAACAATGGTATTATTTTACTGTTTTTCATAAGATCAGGAAACTCACCACGGTCAATACAATTATTAAAAATAACAGCTAAAGTAGGTGCTACAATATTTATAATGGACTTAGCAACATCCACAGAGTTACCCCATAGGTCTGCGGTTTTTTTAACATTTAATGTGTGAAAGGTTTTAATTATATCTCTACAAGTGACATATTGGAAATTAAATTCAGAATCACAAACTGGAACGTTTTCTTCTCTGAAATGATGATGATGATAATGACACACTGTTCCCGGTGCCAGTGTACACAATATTTTATTGATTAAGCAAAATCGGCCCAGTGCGTGTCGGACCACACACCAAAGTGTAGGGTTCCATAGTTGGAGGGTCTAAAAACTGTCGGGAATATATGATTTGTATACGGTTCCAATTTGTTTTTTGTTGTTGTTAGATTGGCCCGGATTGGATGAAGTAACATCTGTTATTTAAATGGACAAAAACATCGAACAAAGAGTTTGTCTTAAATTTTGCATCGACAATGGAATTTCGTGTTCGGAGTCACTGAAAATGTTACGGAAGGCTTACGATTAATCGACTTTATAAAAAACACGTACTTATGAGTGGTACAAAGCGTTAAAAAGCGGTCGAGATGTGATGGAAGATTTGCATCGCTCTGGTAGGCCATCAACGTCTTCTTTCGACTTTCTTTGAATATTGCGGTGTTTTGCACTCGAAATTCTTGCCGGAAGGTCAAGAATATTATTTGAGCGTTATACCGTGTTTAACTGGGAAAATTCGCCGTAAAATGTCAGATTTGGGAAAAGAAAATTCTTGGATTTTGCATTACGAGAACGCGCCTTCGCACAAGGCCATCATTGTGAACGAATTTTTGACAAAAACTCAACAAATACCATCGAGCAAATACCTTATTCACCAGATATGCCTCCAGCTGGCTTCATTCTTTTTCCTAAAATCACATTACCAATTCGTGGCACCTGTGTTCATTCAGTTTTCGACGCGAACTAACCTATATGTCTTCCATGAAGGTTAGTTCGCGTCGAAAACTGAATTCAATTCCGGAAAAAGCTAAATTGCCGTTTAAAAATGTTTAGATGATTAGATTATTCGTTGGCGTAAGTGTATTGTTTTTGAAGGAACATACTTTGAAGGCGATAAAATCATGATGAATAAGTAACATTTCGTGTATTATTGATATTTTCTTAAACAGAGTAGTTCTACACGTCACGTTCAATTCTCCAACAGCAAAAGTAAATTCATAATCGCAAAAACATATTTTGATGTGATAAAACTGCAAATAAACGATTTTCGGACATTTTCCTATACTTCTGCTGTAAGACCTTACTTCTTGCCAAATTTCATGATTCTAGGTCAACGGGAAGTACCCTATAGGTTTTGTTTCTTTTTCCGAGTATCTAAATATGTCGCATAAATCGCTTTTTTTTTGCTTGATTTTTTTATATCTTCAAGAGACATACGTACACTTACGTATTTGATATTAATTTCAACTTTATATCGCCACGCGTTCCTAAGAAAAAGGGTCTTGACAGCCTGGCAGACAGGCAGACAGATCGACAACGAAGTGATCCGTTTTGTATCCTTTTGAGGTGCGGAACCCTAAAAATGAACAACCGAAATGAACATCAAACCGCTGCATCAAGCCAGCCAGTCCACCATGACCGCGACACAATTCAGTTTGACCAAGAGTTTACAATTTAAAAGGTTATTGTGATAAATTGAGCGCTCTGTTATTCCGACCAGTTAGCTTGTGTAACGGATGATAAATTGCTAGTAAACCACATGTTCTCGTTTCCGTAGTGTCACAAAAAAAAAGTATTACTTTAATTGCTGGGTTTTATTGCGCAAAAGACAGAAATATTAAGTGACTGTAATTTATAAAACAATGACCACAGGCTTTCTTAGCTAATTACCAGTTAGAATATAACAAGGAGTGAGAAAAATAGGGACCCACCAGATCACGTGGTTTCTATTATCTTGATCTAATGAGAAAGGACAAACGGGCCACAAATCTAAAATATTGTTTTTTATTTTTATTTTATTTGAATTTTTAATATGTTTCTATGCACATTTATTATTTAACATTTAATTTTATATCATAACTGAAGTTATTAAACATCGAGGATTGTTCAGTTTAACAAAAAAAAAAAATGACCACACAATTTTGTTATTTCCGCCGATCTAAGTTTTCAAAGTGATATTTCCACAGAATAGATCGGCTTCAGGCCGCATGAAGTGATCTAACATGAGAGTAATCGCAGTGGTCACCGCAAACGACTTGTGTGGTAGTTAAAATGTCATGCAGAAATTAACTCGGTTTTGTTACTGTAACTGTTCTGGGTTACTGTAACTGCAGTTCAGTAACTGGGTTACTGTAACTGCAGTAACTGGGTTTAACAGCCACTTAAACTTTTGGGCTTCTGACCACCCGTGATAACTGTAAAATATCAACAAACGATAGCCACTACATCAAGAAACTGCAAGAAATAAATGCACCCATCGATAACCGAAGCTGCCAACCCTAATAACTCGACACAGTTCCGCATCTCCGTCCACAATATTAGTTCGATGATTAGATTTCCATAACATATACCTACATTATATTAACAACGCATTCGTATCTCTGCTCCATAAACATTGATACAGGGTGGGCAAAATAACAGGTATGCCCTTTATTTTTAAATTTTTATTCTTTGAAATATAAACATTAAAAAGGACGTTTTTAATATAATATTTAGGGCCGGCAAATAGGTATGGAAAATAATAAGACACTATTCAGACAAATGTCCAACTCTAGCAGCATGGCAGATTAGAACTCGTTTCATCGCGTTTTTCATGACATTTTCACACATTTCCCGCGTTATCTCGGATGGCGTGACTGTGTCGCGGATAATTTGTTTCAATCGTTAAAGGTTCATGAGCCTGTTAGGATAGACACATCCCTTTAGATAGCCTCACAGAAAAGTCAGGAGCTGTTAAATTCGAGGATCTTGGGGGCCATCAATATCATCGTTTCTCGAAATTAATCGACTGACAATCGTTCTTTTCAGTGTCTCGATTGGGTTGAGTTGAATGTTTTAATAATAAAAACACATTGATCAGTTGTAAAACGCTCCATAACAAATTTGCCTTGGCTACACAAATTAATTAACATGAAACAACTGTCACAATTGGGATCATGACTACTATTAAAAATAATGTAATTTCAAAGAAGGCATATTAAAAATGAGATAATCGAAAAAATCTGTTAAATCGATGTAAAAATGAAGAAGATACACGCTTTTAAAGTGTTTGGAGGGGATTATTCCTGTCCTTGTCACGCGGTACGGACAATGTACGGCGCTAGTATGAAGTTACGTAGTCTTGACGTCACTTACGATAGTGCTGTCCTAGTCTAACACTTACTTTAAAACGTTTATAACTTGGCAGTTTTTAAGCTTTTACACTTTTTGTAATACTATTTAAAATTGTCATCATCCCCATTGCCGCCAAAACAAAATGGCGGCAAAAAAATTGTATACCTCCAAGTTGCCCACCCTGTACTTTCATAACACTGAATAGTTACGACGGTACGGATTAATGATGACAGATAGCTGGAGTTGGGACAGAATAAAAAACAACACATAAAACATTTGCAGATATTATTATGGGATGTCTATTTTACTGACATTTTAGAGTACTGAGCATGGAAACTACAGTGACACATCTTGACAGCAGTCATCATTCATCATCATCATCATTTGCTCTTAAGTTTGCCAATTCTTCGGGCTATGTCGGTTAACTTGGTTCTCCTGCGGATCTCTTATAGACCTATCTATTGCCCTTTGGGTGACTTTCACATATCTAATAGGGCTCATTGTGAGCGACCACGTTTCAGTGCCATAGGTCATCACTGGCAACACGGACTGGTCTGTGTTGACACACTGTGGTATGTGGGAGGAGAAGATATTCCCGAGTCGGATTCTCTTCGAAGTCAGCCGAGTTGGAACTCTTTCTCGAAGTTGGACCTACCTAACTGGACAGTTTGTCCTAGGTACCCATACTCGTCTACAACAGCTTGACAGCAGACTTGAGTCTGAAATGTTGTCAAACAATCTGCTCAGCCGTTTTTTTCTTGGGAATATTCTGTTTAACTGGATGAAGTTGAATACCACTATTTTACCGACCTCCACTACCCAGTTACTGCGATACTCATTGATGAGTAATTGTCAAAATTTTTGGTTTTCTGACTACTCGTAACGACTGTCAAAGATCTACAGATGACATCCGGAACCAAAGTCAAAGTCAAAACATTTATTTCAAATAGGCACTAAAAGGCACTTTTGACGTCAACATTTACATCCAAAATTGAATTGATTCTAGGCGTCCCTTCCAAAAGTTAGTTTCGTATGGAGAAGAAGGGACAAGAAACTCCACCGTGTCTCTTTTAAAATGATTAACAATGTTATTGAAGACATCACCCAGAATAAAAATACTAATAAAAAATATAAATAAATCACGTGATAGGTACATGGTGCTCACTTATTTACAAACATTGCGGAAGTATATGATTTTCCTAAAAAATTTGCTAGGAATAAGTCAGTGTGAGTAAAGTAAAACCAACGACTTAACGTTATTTCCGAGGTACGGAAGGGTCTCGATATGTAATGGATGGTCACCCATCCATAATCCAACCGCAGCAAGCTTAGTTTAACCTTCAATCGACCCGAGCAGTTGCCATAATTTAGCCTCGAACCCCTCGAGTCTGGATTGTTCCGATTTCAAAACCCAATCAGCGCGCGCAATTCCATCAGATTTTCGTATCGACCTCTTTGAAATTCAGTTTCATGTTTTTTGTATTGGTTGGTAAAACTCATACAGATAACTGCTGATAAAATGGACTCGAAGTTAAAGTTACTCGCGCTGCTTTAAGCTGTTAAAATAAAAGAAAATGTAGGGAAATTCACTGCTTCATTTTGGGACAGCCGAGTCGAGAAAAAACAATAAACCGGGTACGTACTGATCCCAGACGTTTATTTAAAACTTAATTCTATTTCTGATTTACTTAATTGCTACGAGGTACAATTAAACACATCTTAATCACACCTCGTAAATAATGATGCGAAGTAAAACCATAAAACTGTTACCAAGCCAATTACAAAATTTTAGATGTGCTACGATGAAGTAGTTCGGTAATATGATTATTCTACTACCTTGTTTGTTTAACCCATCTGGTATATGTCTAGGTGTCGATTTGCACTTTCTAAAAACAGTTTTACGTGGCTGTAAATCTTTTTAACGGTTAATTCATCAATATTTATAGTTCAAATAATGTACTTTTACCGACTTTTACGAAAAGTAGCTAACATTGTGATGATGTAAAACCAGCGTTTTTAAAATATTACGTTTACGTTACGCATGTAAAGTGCTTTGCCACGTCGTAAAGGTATTATTGTGGATGTTAACGAGATGAAAGTACTAACAATTTAAAGAAGAAAGGGTCCTCTTAGTGTTCAAAGTACCTACATTACCTACATACATCGTTTTTTTATTATTGCGGTCACGGTTTTTCAGCACAGTATTCTTAAAACTATACGTGGACCCATCCTGTGGGATGGAAGAACTTAGTATTTCAATTATTATTACGTAACTTTATAAAAAACAAATACATTATCAAAAAGGTTTATTAAAGAATCATGTACAACTTTCACAGTTAATCTTCCATAGGAACCGCTTTTTAAGTTAAAGATATACCTGTGCTAGATAGGAGATCCCGCTTTTCAATGACAAATAAATAATGGTAAGCGTAACTGTCATTTGTACAAACATGATCAAACGGCACCACTGAAAATCCACCCCAACCAAAGTGCCTTAAGTAAATAAGTGCTAATTTTAAGCCATTATATTCACCGATGTACGTTGGTGCAGTTCACTATTTTTGACTTTCCACAAAATAGTTTTCCGTGTAAAATCAATATTTAAACATTCTTCGACACTAATTATGAGCGCTTAGCAACAATGCATCATCTAGTAGTCTAGATGATGACAGACGTGCGGATGGTCCGACACTGTGGATGTAGTCATCCACAGTGTCGGACCATCCGCACGTCTGTGTATCCTGCCACTGTTTACACTACGAGGACCGGCTGATATCTGTGACGGATGTGGCCGGACATAACTACGGATAATAATAAACTAATAATAAACCGGGCACACAATACAGGTGAAATCCGGACGAGAAACCAGAGCTATGGAAACGACTATAAAAACAAAAAAGTAATTCGAAGTACATCCCGTGATTAATGAGAACGTTCTTTTGTTTTCGTTGAGGTAAACGAGTAATGGATTGTGAAATGCTTTGTGAAACTTCATCTTTTCGCGGTCGTAGATCCTAAAAGATTATTACGACTGAGCACCGACCACCGGAAGCTTAGAATTAAGACGTTTGCAAACTGAAAATTTATTGTGTTTAGTGAAGAAAGATGTTTGGTAATGTAGGATATTTATGCGAAAGAGTTTGCATTAGCAACTGTTACTTTTCCGGGAAATGATTGATGGTATCATCCGCCATCTTCGAGTTGAGATAAACATTAAAATCAAGGAAACGGCATAACGCTTTGTTTAATTAAAGCTCCGGAATTTAGGAATTCTGTGGTTTCTAATTCTACATTCTGGGCAATTTAGGTCAAAAGTTTATAAAAAACCTCGTGAAAAAACTACCCAATAACCACAACTAACCTTTTAATATATATTTTTGTTGGAACGACCACATTAACAACCATTTAAAAAACACAGTTCGCTTTTTAGGACGTAGCATTATCATTACCAGCAAGGTAGTTGCGTAACGTGTATCAGTAGTATTGCTTCCATTTTGACAGTACAACTACATTCATTGCGTTATTTACGTTGAAGAGCAAACTATTTTTTCGAACTTAAGAAGCAATGGATTATCAATATCCTTCAAAATTATTCGGATCGTGATTAATAGTGTGTTACGCAATTAGTACAGACCTCGCTGACGTCGAAGCCAAACAAAGAATACGAGGCACTTACAGCTATTTTCAAGTTTAGTGCCTATCAAATTGTACACTCCCAAAGACGCGTCAGTATTGAAAGCTGTGCGGGGGAGTAGAAATGGCATCCTGAAAATTATAGCAGATAGGTTGGACGATGTGTTCAATCGATTCATCAATCTGCATGTGAGAGGTGCTGGTTGATGAATCGATTTTATTTTTCCACTTTTTATTTTTGTACCTACTGACATATTTTTAAGCTTTTTAAATTAACACTATGGGCCATGGTTGTCTCAGAATAAAACTTGTTTTTTTTAAAGACGTTCTTGGTGATCAAAAAACAAACTGCCATAACTATGTACACTAGCATATAGTCAGGAGAGCACAAAAGGATTCCTAAGGTGGCGAGAGATCATCGGAAGAAATGTCCGATTAGTTATTTTAAGTATAAGTACTTATTAATAAAACAACATGGGAATTAGTTCATTGGTTCAGTTATTTTCGTTATGTAGCGTGTAGGTACAAACTAGTCCCAATGGGCAAGTCTTTTTTTGTTTGATTGACACTTCGGTTTAATTAGTGTATGAGTTATTTATGTCCCAAAGAGAACAAGGTCTGATCATAACTACGTCGTGATGAGGCGAGGTCCTAGCCGCTGCCTCTAATACACGAGGTTGTGACTTTGTGAGTTCAAATCCGGGCAAGTACCGATGTCACATTTTTAATTCATATAAACATTCTGAGTTTATCCTGTACATTACTGACATCGGTGAAGGTAAACGTCGTGAAGAAACCTGAATTCACAGCCAGAAATCGCCAACTCGTCTTGCTCGTGCATTTTCTCTGTATGCAAAGAAGCCTTTGCCCCGCAGTGGGACAGTAACAGGCTGGTATTATTACTGTTATACATTCTATTTATTAGGTGTTGCTATCCAGATTACACGCTAAATTCTCTTTGTACCTAATTTTTAAAAGGTTTAGCAACCGTGGCAAATATTCTGACTATTCCAAGGTAATAATGTGGCTAAAATTGGCGAGGATATTGCATGTTGATCCTTATTAAGGTCTGCATCCAAGCGAGCCATTTCCAAAAACGTTGAAGGTAATCTTACAGTGTTTATTAAAAACATCATCGATAGACATTCCGTCTAAAAACTATCGGGAATCGATGATTTGTTTATGGTTCCAAATTCTTTTTTTTTTTTGTTTTGTAAGATGGCTCGGATTGTATGGAGTAACATCTGTTATATTTACATCTGTTATTAACATCGGTTTTTTTTTGTTGTTTTGCGAATTTCATTATGGATAAAAACACCGAACAAAGAGTGTTTTAAATTTTGTGTTCGGAGTCATTGAAAATGTTACAGAAGGCCTTAAGGGTTAATCGACTTTATAAAAAACACGTACTTATGAGTGGTACAAAGCGTTCAAAAGCAGTTGAGACGTGATGGAAGAAAATTCTTGGTTTTGCATTATGAGAATGCGCTTTCGCACAAGGCCATCATTGAGAACGAATTTTTGACCAAAACTCAACAAATAGCATCGAGCAAGCACCTCATTCACCAGATATGTCTCCAGCCGACTTCTTTCTTTTTCCTAAACTCATATTACCACTTCGTGGCACCCGTTTTCATTCGATAGAAGGCATAAAGTAACAAGTTCGCGGCGAATACGACACTCAATTGCGGAAAAAGCGTTTAAAAATGTTTTGATGATTGGATTATTCGTTGTCGTAAGTGTATCGTTTCTGAAGGAACATACTTTGAAGGCGATAAAATTTAGATGATTAAGTAACATTTTGTGTATTATTATCTTTTCTTAAAAAGAGTAGTACTACGTAAACGTCACGATCAATTCTCCTACAGCAAATGTAAGTTCATAATCGCAAAAACATATTTTGATGTGATAAAACTGCAAAATAACGATTTTCGGACTTTTTCCTGTACTTGTGCTGTAAGAACTTGCTTCTGACCACATTTCATGATTCTAGGTCAACGGAAAGTACCCTATAGGTTTTTATATGTCGCATAAATCGCGTTTTTTTTTTGCTTGATGTTTTTATACCTCACACACACACGTACACTTACGTATTTGATATTAATTTCAACTTGATATCTCCCCGCGTTCCTGAGAAAAAGGGTCTTGACAGCCTGGCAGACAGACAGACAGACAGACAGATGGACAACGAAGTGCTCCTATAAGGGTTCCGTTTTTTATCGTTTTGAGGTGCGGATCCCTAAAAATTAACAAACGAAATGAACATCAAACCGCTGCATCAAGCCAGCCAGTCCACCATGACCGCGACACAATTCAGTTTTACCAAGAGTTTACAATTTAAAAGGTTATTGTGAAAAATTGAGGCTCTGTTATTCCGACCAGTTAGCTTGTGTAACGGATGATAAATTGCTAGTAAACCACATGTTCTCGTTTCCGTAGTGTCACAAAACATTGTATTCATTTAATTGCTGGGTTTTATTACGCAAAAGACAGAAATATAAAGTGACTGTAATTTATAAAACAATGACCACAGGCTTTCTTAGCTAATTACCAGTTAGAATATAATAGGGACCCACCAGATACACGTGGTTTCTATTATCTTAATCTAATGACAAAGGACAAACGGGCCACAAATCTAAAATATTGTTACTTATTTTAATTTTTAATATGTTTCTATGCACATTTTTTATTTAACATTTAATTTAATTTAATAAATTATTTGGAATTTAAAATCAGTGAAGTTATTTAACATCAAGGATTGTTCAGTTAAACAAAACAAAAATAAGACCACACAATTCTGTCATTTCCGCCGACCTAAGTTTTCAAAGTGGCTTCAGGCCGCATGAAGTGCTCCATCAGACCACTGCCATTACAGTAATGGCAGTGGTCACCGCAAACGACTTGTGTGGTAGTCAAAATGTCATACACAAATGAACTCGGTTTTGTTAGGAACAATGTAGATTATTATAACACATGACTGATACTTGAAATTCATTGAATACAATGTAAATAGTGATGAAGCTGAATACCTCTATTTCACATAGAGCGACTGCCTCCACAACCCAGTTACTGCGATACCCACTGGTAAGTGGCTGACAAACTTTTGGACTTCTGACCACCCGTAATGACTGTAAAAATATCAACAAATGATAGACATTACATCAAGAAACTGCAAGAAATAAATGCACCCGTCGATAACCGAAGCTGCCAACCCTAATAACTCGACACAGTTCCGCATCTCCGTTCACAATATTAGTTCGATGATTATTATACGACTTCCTTAACATATACCTACATTATATTAACAACACTATACTTCAACACATTCGTACAAGTATCTCTGCTCCATAAACACTTATGCAGGGTGGGCAAATAACAAGTAAACACTACACTTTTACACTACATTTTGTTCTATGAAATTTTAAGTTATTAAGTTTTTTTATTCTATATAGTAATTAGGGCCGGCAATTAAGTATGTAAAATAATCAGACCCTAGTCAGACAAATGTCCACCTCTAGCAGCATGGCAGATGTGGACCCTTTTCATTGCGTTTTTCTTGTCATTTTCACACATTTCCCGCGTTATCTCGGATGGCGTGACTGTGTCGCGGATAATTCGTTTCAATTGTTAAAGGTTCATTAGACTATTAGCATAGACACGTCCCTTTAGATAGCCTCACAGAAAAAAGTCAGGAGCTGTTAAATTCGAGGATCTTGGGGGCCAATCAATGTCACCGTTTCTCGAAATTAATCGACTGACAATCGTTATTTTCAATGTCTCGATTGGGTTGAGTACAATTTTTTAATAATTCAAACACATTTTTTAGTTGTAAAATTATTTTGTGTATCTAAAGCGAACTTGTCTCCATAACAAATTCGCCTTAGCTACACAAAATCATTTTCGTAAAACAACTGTCATATTTATAGCCAAAACAAATTGGCGGCAAAAAAGTTGTTATTCCCCATTTTGCCCACCCTGTACTTTCATAACACTGAATAGTTACGACGGTACGGATTAACGATGACAGATAGCTGGAGTTGGGACAGAATCAAAAACAACACATAAAACATACGCAGATATTAATATGGGATGTCTATTTTACTGACATTTTAGAGTACTGAGCATGGAAACTACAGTGACACATCTTGACAGCAGTCATCATTCATCATCATCATCATTTGCTCTTAAGTTTGCCAATTCTTCGGGCTATTCCGGTTACCTTGGTTGTCCTGCGGATCTCTTAAAGACCTCTCTATTGCTCTTTGGGTGACTTTCAGTTCTCTAATAAGGCTCATTGTGAGCGACCACGTTTCAGTGCCATAGGTAATCACTGGCAACATGGACTGGTGTGTCTTAAGACACTGTGGTATGTGGGACGACAAGATATTCCCCAGTTGGATTCTCTTCGAAGTCAGCCGAGTTGGAACTCTTTATCGGAGTTGGACCTACCTAACTGGACAGTTTGTCCTAGGTACCCATACTCGTCCACAACAGCTTGACAGCAGACTTGAGTCTGAAATGTTGTCAAACAATCTGCTCAGCCTTTTTTTTTTCTTGGGACTATTCTGTTTAACCGGATGAAGTTGAATACCACTATTTTACCGACCTCCACTACCCAGTTACTGCGATACTCATTGATGAGTAATTGTCCAAATTTTTGGGTGTCTGACTACTCGTAACGACTGTCAAAGATCTACAGATGACAGCCGGAACCAAAGTCAAAGTCAAAACATTTATTTCAAATAGGCACTAAAAGGCACTTTTGACGTCAACATTTACATAAAAATTGAATCGATTCTAGGCGCCCCTTCGAAAAGTTCGTTTCGTATGGAGAAGAAGGGACAAGAAACTCCACCGTTACTCTTTTAAAATGTTTAACAATATTATTGAAGACGATGCACCCAGAATAAAATTACTATACCACAAATAGGTAAAAATAATTTAAAATACGCAAAGACAGAAAAATAAATCACGTGATAGGTACATGGTGCTCACATATTTACAAACATTGCGAAAGTATATGATTTTCCAAGAAAAATAACCAGGAATAAGTCAGTGTGTGAGTAAAGTAAAACCAACGACTTAACGTGCTTTCCGAGGCACGGAAGGGTCTCGATATGTAATGGATGGTCACCCATCCATAATCCAACCGCAGCAAGCTTAGTTTAACCTTCAATCGGCCCGAGCAGTTGCCATCATTTAGCCTCGAACCCCTCGAGTCTGAATTGTTCCGATTTCAGCGCGCGCAATTCCATCAGATTTTCGTATCGACCTTTTTGAAATTCAGTTTCACGTTTTTTGTATTGTTTGGTAAAACTCATACAGATAACTGCTGATAAAATGGACTCGAATTTTAAGTTACTCGCGCTGCTTTTAGCTGTTAAAATAAAAGAAAATGTAGGGAAATTCACTGCTTCATTTTGGGACAGCCGAGTCGAGACAATTTTTTAATTTTAAAAAGAAATAAACCGGGTAGGTACTAATCCCAGACGTTTATTTAAAACTTAATTCTAATTCTGATTTAATGAATAGCTACGAGGTACAATTAAACACATCTTAATCACACCTCGTAAATAATGATGCGAAGTAAAACCATAAAACTGTTCCCAAGCCAAATATTTTTTTTTTCTTGTGGCACGATGAAGTAGTTCGGCAATATAATTATTCTAATACCTTGTTTGTTTAACCCATCTGGTACATGTCTAGGTTTCGATTTGCACGTTCTAAAAACTTTTTTACGTGGCTGTAAAACTTTTTAACCGTAAAATTTTCAACCTTTTTTGTTCAAATAATGTACTGATGCCGACTTTTACGAAAAGTAGCTAACATTGTAATGATGTAAAACCAGCATTTTTGAAAATATTTCATATACGTTACAGTTATTAGCATGTAAAGTGATTTGCGACGTCGTAAAGGTACTATTGTGGATGTTGACGAGATGAAAGGACTAACATTTTCAAGAAGAAAAGGGTCCTCTTAGTGTAAAAATTACTACATCGCCGTCCCCGGAGAATAAAATGATAATTACATAAACCCAACTTTTCAGGAAAAATAATGTGCTGCTTAAACACTGGACATAGACGGATGATTGTTAGCTTTGCTTTTGCTATGTTTGAAATGATTGTGTGAAACAAACCTAATTACTAAAATAGAGATATTATAATTATTATTCTACTAATAAATAAGAAGTTACTGAAAATCTATCATCGTCACGTTCAATTATGTCGATTATCATTTTGTACTCCATACAGCCTGACCAAAATCAAATATTTTTTAGTGTGCTACCAATGATTTTAATACTTAAATATCGTCTTATACTCGTAAATAAAAAACAAAAAACATAAAAAAACGCCAGGACTTCAAAAAATTCGATCTACGAAGATCGTTCATCCTCTTCCTCCGGGCGAACCTTCCAGCTGTTCATCAAGAGTTCCATATGAACTTCAGTGTCGTGTGAACCGTGTTTTAGTGTTTTTATAGTCCACTGTTACTGGCTGCAAGTTGACACTGAAGTTTTCCTTCTAGATACAGATGTGAACGTACACTGTAACAAGTCCATCTAGCTCAACACTGGACAGTTTGACACAAAATTTTACCGAAGGATTAATAATGACAATATGTCATAACTGTTCAAAACCGTAAAGTCATTTTACTAACACATCTTTATACGAAGCGACTGGTTGGTTTTGAACGAGAATAAAATGATAACCGCATTAAAATTATCTAGTCGAATATATTTCACGAGAACATACTCGTAATTCTATGACTGTTTGTCATACTAACAAATAGGAATCCATTATTCTCGTAATTTAAGGTCGGTGTTAAATCTTTGAATACTATTGTAAAATTTTGTAACTTCGTAAAATTACTGTATAATAATTACGATTCAATTGAGCAGATGTGTTACCACCCACATATCCCAAAAATGACATAACACTAACACTAAGATAATGGCAATTATCATTTTGTTCTCCGGGGACGGCGACATGTTCATCATATCATCGTATGCAGAGGTAAACAGTACCTACATTACCTACATACAACGTTTATAGGGTTCCGTAGCCAAATTGCAAAAAACGGAACCGTTATGGATTTTACATGTCTGTCTGACTGTCTGTCCGTCCGTATGTCACAGCCACTTTTTTCCGAAACTATAAGATCTATACTGTTGAAACTTGGTTGAAATTGAGGTTTCTTATTATTTTTTTTCTAAACTGAATAATTTTCGCGAGCGACTTCCAAAATGGAAAATGTGTGTCCCCCCACCTGTGATTTCTAAAATAAGACAGTGATAAAACTAAAAAAAATATATATTACCATGCAAACTTCCACCGAAAATTGTTTGAACGAGATCTAGTAAGTAGCTTTTTTTTTAATACCTCATAAATCATAAACCGCAATTCAAAAAAAATACACTATTATAAAACATCGATCAAAGTTACAATGAACTACAAGAACTTTTATATAATTTTACTTGCTGCTACGGATCCCTTCATGGGTGAGTCCAACTCGCACTTGGCCGCTTTTTTGTATTGCGGTGTCGGTTTTTCAGCACAGAAATACAGTATTCTTAAAACTATACTTAAATACCTTGTGATATATTGCAATTAAATGAAAGAAAGTTCTAAACACTCATGTTAAAAAAACACTTTGTAAACAAGCATATTACAAATTAGAGGATTAAATCCTTGATAAGAATGCTTGGAAACATGCTGGTCCTGCTCCATATGACAATCTAGAGGCTAGACAAAATCATACTAGCTGCTTATTGTATTGTATAATTTGTTATTTTTACTTTACTCAAACACTGACTTATTCCTAGTTAATATTTTACGAAAATCATCTATTTACTACTTTAGCAATGTTTGTAAATATGTGAGCACCATGTACCTCACGTGATTGATTTATCTGTCTTTGCTTATTTTAAATTATTTTTACCTATTTGTGGTATAGTATTTTTATTCTTGGTGCATCGCCTTCACATATAAAAATATAATTAATGTACACAAAATATTGTAAAACATTTTAAGAGAGTAACGGTGGAGTTTCTCGCCCTTCTTCTCCATACGACTACCTTTGGGCGGCTAGAACCAATTCAATTTTAAATGAAAATTTTGAGGTTCAAAAGTGCCTTTTAGTGCCTATTTGAAATAAATGCTTTGACTTTGACTTATAAGTGGACCATACCTGTGGGATGGAAGAACTAGTATAACAATTACGTAACTTAAAAAAAAACATAATTAAAAAGCTTAATAACTAAATCAGGTACAACTTTCACAGTAAATCTTACATAGGAACCTCCTCTTAAGTTAAATATTTACCAGTGCTAGGAGATCCCGCTTTTCCATGAAAAGTTAAAAAATGGTAAGCGTACCTGTCTTATACAAAAATGATCAAAAGGCACCACTGAAAATCCGCCCCAACCAAAATGCCCATATTCCACTACACTGATGTGCGTTGGTGCAGTGGCCGCAAGCGGTACTGCTGAGCATGAGGTCCTGGGTTCGATTCTCGGGTCGGGCACAGTGATCTTGGGTTTTTCAATGTGAAATTTCACAGTATCAGCCCGGAGTCTGGATTTATGGCCGGTTGATGGCAATAGGCTCGCCCCCTATTACATGTGACTATAAAAAACTGACTAAATGTGGTTGTACTATAGATACACCTCTGCCAAACTCTTCTGGGAATAGGGGCACGATGTATTGAAGGTTATGTATACCTTCTTGTTTTATAAATATACTTCTGATGTGACCTTTTAGTTTTCATAACGTCATTATGAGTCCTATCTAACAATGTTTTTATTAAGAAATATTAAACTTTTATGATAATATTTTATAAGTTTTATTTTGAAACAAAAAAATTAAAGGAACAGAAATATTTAAAATGATAAATATCACAGTTCTGTGATGAATTATCTGCAAATGCTTTCATGGGTCTCTTTCATCTAATCTGGGATCTATAGAAGAAAAACGTCAAGAATTTATCATAAGAAAAGCTCTTCTTATCGAGGTACTGATAAAATTACTCTTTCTATCATTACTTGAATGCGTAGCAAGAAAATAGTAAACTGTCTACATCGTCCTCACATGTACAATTTCAATATGACTGATGTAACAAAAATTTTATGTAACAATTTTCTATTTATTTAAAAAGAGTGTCCGTTAGAGTTTCTCGTCCGTTCTTCTCCATAGACACCTACTACGATTTGGAATGGGCAACTAGCTTCATCTTTCTGACTGGCCGGTCCCTTGACAATTCAAAAGTGCCTGTAATTGGTTTGTTTCAAATAAATGCTTTGAGTTGAGTTGATTTAAACCCACGGCCAGCAGAAGCGCTTGCGACCACCAGACCCGTTGGTCTACATTGATGTAGTAAGAATATAAGTTATCTTTGATCCACTATCATACGTACTGACAGGCTGATTGGTAGAAAGTGGTAAACATCTAGTAATCCACAGTCTTTCCAATTTGATTTGTATAAAATTAAATTGGAAAGACTGTGGATTAATATTATATTTTTATATTAATTTAATATTATATTAATATGATTTGTATTATTATTATACTTTGACAATGACCTGGTTTTCTTTTACATGTTCATTCATCGTTTATATTATTTATATATCTATGTATGATGCATTATACCCTCTAAGCATCCTAATGGTTGGATGATTAATACATGAGATGTCTATCGACCCCTCTGGGTCATGTGATGGTTACAGGCTAAGTTTGTTTTTCGATAAATTAAAAATCGTGGATTTTATATGTCAATATGAAAAGAACAAAGGCGACGAAATTGTTAATGGAATTAGTAAGCGTCTACATATGGCACCGTGATAGATACTGACGAAATAATTTACTAAGTTTTATGAAATCAAGATTATGGCCTATGGAGGCCGGGCAAAAAAATCGTCATAAATGAAAATTCTATTGACTATTTTATTGATGACATAAAATACTTATGGCTATTTATCTTTTTCTGGCTTGACTGGACGTTTAATGTTGCCATGTATTAAAAATCTTGGGCAAGTAACATAAAAAGCTTTGCTTTTCGTATTGCAATAATATACTTAGGAAATACATTTCTGCGTCAGAATTTAATAAATGTGAAAATAAAAATAATTGTTTGTGGTAAGAATATAGAGGTCATCATTTTGAATACATAAATGAAATCTCAGTATAATTCCAGTATGGCAACTACGTTACCGAAAAAATTCACATGACATTTTATCAGTCAACCCACCGGCCTACTGACAACATAATAAAGAGTACTGTAATTAGACAACATAACACAACTTGTCGTTCGTTGCTTGCGCGTTTATCTCGTATTTTGTGTTTCATTCCATCGATTATCCTTGATTTTCTACTTTATCAACTGCTTCTGCTTTTATGGACTCTGAGATTTACTGTTTTCTGTGTGACTTGCCTAGTGCTTGCCTAGGGATTCTGATTATTTTATTTTACGGCGACATTTTTTCTGACACTCTGGGTTACGATCCTGCCTGATACCTTGGACTTTGTTGTGTGTGAATCCATTTGTTAAAACGATTGGAAGCTGTGTAAGGCCTACACGCATCATGTGTGTCAACTGCAACATATATGTGTCAATACATTGCGCCGATACCCAGCATTGGCACTTAACATGGGAGCCACTGATTTAATCTTATCATTATCAGCTGGGTATATCCACAAATTGTAAGTATTTCTGGCGACTAGTCAAGTTACAAGATAGTGATTATCTTCATTGCTTATACCAAGCTTATAGCAAGCATAGAACAAAATAATTTACCCTCTTTGAAAACATTGTCTGATTTCTGTTAGTTGCAATCAATGTTGTTAAAAATCATGATTTTAAAATAATTTAATATGTAGACATCTAAAGCTTTGTACTAAATAGGTGACGAACAACATATTGCGCTTCTACCATAAATATCATGAAAAACAATTTGCAAGTTTCAATGAATAAACATTATATTTTATTAAGACTATTATACTTTTTTTTTCTAGATTTTGGAACGTGACTATGTCTGCGAGGCATGTAGAGATCTTGCAATGGCTGCAGTTAACTTGCAAAGAGAAGTTTTGGGCAGTGAAGAAGCTGGACCAAGTACAATGTGGCATTCAAATGTGTGCCTTTTATGTGGCTGTTCAAGTTTTTATGTGTTTAGTTGGACGACGAACTGTTGGATGTTGCGCTCATACAATGACTGTAGTATGGTATCTAGGATGGGCCAGACATCAACCAAATATTTTAGCACCCGCAGGTTTTCTTGATGACATTGTGATTAGAGATGATGAGGAATAAATGTAAAAAAAAATATTTTGTATTTTTTAATCTAACCTACCTATGTCCTACCCCTACCATATAATTAATCAAATATATGTATAACTGTCCTAAGAAAGTTAGCTAAGATTATTAAATAAATATATCTTTGAACATTTATTTACGTAGGTACTTTATTTATTTATTTAATTTTTTGCGTTGAGAAATGCTCATGCATACTGCAATATCAAGGAGAGATAGTTCAGATATGTGGGACTCCAACTCACTAAAACTCCACGGTGTCCTCCTCTCCGCTTTAGGCGGGAACACATCCGCAAACCCGCCGCGGCTGTTCGTCACCGGACCCTCCTCTGGGGACCCCATCACCGGCGCACCAGAACACAACACATGGCACGCTGTGACCAGCCTAGGGACCAACACAGCCCTGGGCACCAGACAACCCCGGTTCTGTCTGGGCAACCAAGGGGACCAACCCCTTGCGACGAGTCAGATAAATGGCCCCGTCGCCTACCATTTTTCGGCCGCAAAGGATAGGAAGAGCGGCCAACAACATACCGACACTCCTCTTACCCTGCGGTCCCACTGCGTCCGCCATCTAACGGTGGCGACCCGCAATACCGGCACTCCTCTCCCACTGCGGCCTCAGTTGCGATGTAGTCCAAGCGGCACCGCAACCTTGGTTGCTACGTCGCACAGTGGGTCGAAACTATGATTTTAGTGACTTAGGGCTCAACTTTGCTTTTTCACTTTTTTTTTTATGCGGATGGGTAGAGCTCATTAACCTCAATAATAATTGTTCTGATGTATTATTTCCTAAACTTTATACTTTGGGTAGAAAAATGTGTTTTGTTATTTTTTTGTATGGAGCGGCTCAAATAAACTTAAATTCCTGCTAAGTAGCGTGTGATCCCGCGTTGAAACTTTATTTTTCATATACCTTGTCTGGTCTATTATCATTTGATGCTATAAACAAATGCATAAAGTTGCAACTCTGCCAAATAAATGGATCGAAAAAAATGAAAAAATACATAGAATAAAAAGCTTCATTTTTTACTTTCGTAAGTTATTTTAAGTTAAATTTGATATGGAATAGTAAGTAAAAGCACGTAATAATACACATAATTACTTAGCAACTAACAACAATACATTTAAAAGGTCCCTAATTAGCTTAAATTTACTAATACTACATATATTAGTAAATTTAAGCTAATTAGGGACCTTTATTTAAAAATGTGGATATGAAATCAATTAATTTCTATTTGTGTGTTTAATTACTGTAATTAGCTTAACCTTTTACCTTATAAAATAACAATGTTTTTCACTTTTAGTCATTACTGTAATATTAATTAGGATAATTAGTTAATGAGGGTAGTAGAAAAATTAGTAAACATTGTTTGTCACTGGATTCTGGAAGTATAAAATGACCATAATTTATTATATACTAACTAGTGTTCGTTTATTCGTACTACTACTAACATCTCGTGATTCTGATCGTCCCTTTTTCGTTATAATGGATAATTTAGTTAACAATTTAGATTTATTTATGATTTTAAGAGAGCAGGTCAAGTCACTGTCGGATAGTCAAAAATTCTTTCAATTCCTACAACATAAAATAAACGTGACCGAAGAGAACAGTGTTGAGCTCCAAAAATTCTGTACGCGCTTTTGTTCAAATATAAGTGCAAGATGGGAACGAAGTAGTCGCACGTTAGCACAGTTTGTAAGAAAAAATGGTGATTGGTTGGAACGTGCAATAAACTGGCCCGAAGGAATGATACCTGAAGCTGTGAACACTGAACAGGAAAGGCTCGAGATTTGTAATACTGAAGATGTCGAAAATCTACCACCATCTACTACAGAAGCTTCGACATCTACATTTACACCTCGAAAACCTTTCGAGGAATTGGGCTCCAGGCAAAAACGACGACGCGTTGATCAAATTAACCAATCGCTTTCGTTATCCCCGGATGAACTTAAAGCTACTACAATTGCTAGTTTAAGAAACACCGGAAATGAGGATGTAGGAAAAATTATGAACCATTTACTAAATCACCCCGAAGATCTAGAAAAAGTTAAAGAGTGTTTAAGTACAAGTAAACCGAAAAGTAGTACATATTCACCCGATAAGGCACTGTCTTTATTAGTTTCACTTAAATTAAGTAAGTGGCAGTATATAAGCCTAAGAGAAGCAGCAAGTGAAAATAGGTCTGATTTATACCCTTCTTATTATAAAATAAAACAAGCGAAGGCAAAATGTTATCCAGGGAAAGAAGACATAATTATAACTGAAGAAGGAGCTGCTATTAAACTGCAAGCTTTACTCAACTTGACGGTATCTAGGCTTTTAGAAGTGATTACTTTAGATTTGGATTCGCCAACTGAGTTACTGCTAATAAGCAAATGGGGTTTTGATGGAGCCTCAGGTCAAAGTAATTATAAACAAAAGACTGAAGCAGAGTTTGATGACTCAACTATCTTCATGGCCAGTCTAGTTCCTATAAGGCTTCAACAATGTGATGGAACAATTGTTTGGGAAAACGATCGACCCTCATCAACTTTCTATTGCCGTCCGATAATGTTCAAATTTACCAAAGAAACGCAGTCAACAGTGGTAACTATAAAAGCTAGCATAACCGAAGAAATAGAAACACTTCAGCCAATCAAGTTCAATCAAGTTGAAGTTAAGCATCAATTGCACTTGACGATGATAGACGGCAAAATATCGTCATATTTGTCAGACACATCTTCAGCTGTCTGTGATATCTGCAAAGCAAAACCGTCAGAGATGAACAATTTAGAGTCACTTGCTCAAAAAGAGAACAACGAAGAAGTGTTCCAGTATGGAATGTCATCTTTACATGCCTGGATAAGAAGCATGGAGTGCTTACTTCATATCGGTAAATATAATTTTATTAGTTCATAATTTTTTTCACGTTATATAGTTACTTGTGAGATTTTTATTTAAGTGATATTTCTTTTTGTTTGCAGCTTATCGTTTGGACTACAAAAAATGGAGTTGCAGGGGCGATGACAAAGAAAAAATGTCACTCAGAAAGAGCGCTATACAGCAAGCGTTTAAGAAAGAATGCGGTTTACTTATTGACGTAGTCAAGCAAGGAGTAGGCACAACCAATGATGGCAATACTGCCAGAAGATTTTTTAGGGATGCAGAAACAACAGCTCGCATAACAGGAATAGATAAAGATTTAATAGAAAGGTTTCATGTGATTCTTCAGACGGTTGCATCTGGAGAGAGCGTGGATCTTTCTAAGTTTTCCGAATTTTGTAGAGATACTGCACAATTGTACGTTCACTTATATCCCTGGTATTATATGCCTTCCAGTATACATAAATTGTTAGTACATGGGAGTGATATAATTAAGCACTTTGGTGCCATACCTATAGGTAAACTGTCGGAAGAGGCAGCGGAAGCTCGTAATAAAGATTTCCGGAAATATAGAGAGAGTCATTCTAGAAAGGTAAGTAGAACGGCGACAAATGAGGATATTATACACAATCTTCTTTTGTCTTCTGATCCAAAGATCACAAGTCTAAGACCTCGAATGGTGAAACAAAATATAATGGTTCTCTCTCCAAAAGTCAAAGAGCTTCTGCTGATTTTTCCCACAGAATCCGATATAGATTTTATTGATGTAGATAATTTACAAGATAGTCATAGCGATAGTGAATAAGATTTTTTGGTAGTTTGTAAGTTTCTTGTTTTTTTTATTAGTTTATAAATGTCAAACTCATAATTGAAAGGAAATAGTAATGTTTGATGTTGTTTATAGTTAGTTTTTAGTTTGCTTGTGTTAGTTGTAGTAATGTTAGTTTACCTTTACTAATTTGTATTATTATGTACCTATCTTTACTCACTATTCAGTATTAAATCTAACTTAAAATAACATTTCATAAACATGTTAAAGTCATTAAAACAAAGAAATTGAAATTCATAGATCCCTAATTAGCTTAAATTTACTACTACTACATATATTAGTAAATTTAAGCTAATTAGGGACCTTTTAAATGTATTATGATTAGTGTGATTAGCTTTAAATTTACTAATACTACATATATTAGTAAATTTAAGCTAATTAGGGACCTTTTAAATGTATTGTTGTTAGTTGTTAAGTAACTATGTGTATTATTACGTGCTTTTACTTACTATTCCATATCAAATTTAACTTAAAAGAACTTACGAAAGTAAAAAATGTAGCTTTTTATTCTATATATTTTTTCATTTTTTTCGATCCATTTATTTGGCAGAGTTGCAACTTTATGCACACGTTAATAGCATCAAATGATAATAGACTAGACAAGGTATATGAAAAATAAAGTTTCAACGCGGGATCACACGCTACTTAGCAGGAATTTAAGGTTATTTGATCCGCTCCATACAAAAAAATAACAAAACACATTTTTCTACCCAAAGTATAAAGTTTAGGAAAAAATACATCAGAACAATTATTGTTGAGGTTAATGAGCTCTATCCATCCACATGAGGAAAAAAGTAAAAAAGCAAAGTTGAGCCCTAAGTCACTAAAATCATAGTTTCGACCCACTGTGCGTCGTCGGCTTTTCGGCAAAAGCCCTGACTAACAGCCCCTGCTCGGGTTCCTCTTAGCTTCACCGTGGGGATCAAGCCACGGTTACTGAGCCCCCCGCCTCGTGAATGTGGGAACCCATCGGGGGGGATTTACGTAGGTACCTACGTCGCATTTGGGACGCAGACCTACGCACGTCGCGGTCAGCTAGGCTTATACTTAATACGTTGTCCGTAGTTTATTTTACTCTACATATACATCTATCAATGATATTACAACTGTTAGGTAGGTATTCCTATATTTATTTTTCGATTAGGGTCTGTTGTTGATAAAACATAACCTCTTGAACTTCGAACTTGAATACCTTTAATTCCCGACCTCCTATAAAAGTCTAACTGAAGACAAAACTGTTCAGGATTACAAACTCTGTATTTTAACATTTTTTTCATCAGTAGACGCAAAAAAAAAATGTCAACAAAAATTTGTTCGGCATCTTGCCAATGTTCTTTACATGGCTACATGCTCACTACGCATCACACTGGCGTCACGCCAAATCCTACATCGCGCAAGCACAGTTTACCGCGTATAGACAACGTCCCAAGATCCATCGTCGGGCAGTTGCCCACCAGACAAAACACCCGTCTGGTGGGAGGATTCTCCCTTCTCTATGGAGTATGAGTGAACTTTACTTTTGGAGCACTATGATCATGTGGGGTATCAAAATACAGGGTCAAATTAAAGAACAAAGGCGACGAAATTGGTAATGGAATTAGTAAGCGTCTACTTAGGGCACCGTGATAGATACTGATGAAATAATTTACTAAGTTTTATGAATCAAGATTATGGCCTATAGAGGCCGGGAAAAAAATCGTCATGAAAATTCTATTGACTATTTTATTGGTGACATAAAATACTCATGGCTATTTTTCTTTTCCTGGCTTGACTGGACGTTTAATGTTGCCATGTATTAAGATTCTTGGGCTAGTGACATAAAAGCTTTGCTTTTCGTATTGCAATAATATACTTAGGAAATACATTTCTGCGTCAGAACATAAATGTGAAAATAAAAATAATAGTTTCTGGTAAGAATATAGCGGGCGTCATTTTGAATACATAAATGAAATCGCAGTACAATTCCAGTATTAGTTGCCATACTGGAATTGTACTGTTACCAAAAAAAAAACATGACAATTCATCAGTCAACCTACCTGCCTACTGACAACATAACACAACTGGTCGTTCGTTGCTTGAGCGTTCATCTCGTATTTTGTGTTCCATTCCATCGATTGTCCTTTATTTTCTATATTATCAACTGCTTCTGCTTATGGACTCTGAGATTTACTGTTTTCTGTGTGACTAGTGCTTGCCTAAGGATTCTGATTATTTTCTTTTACAGCAACATTTTTTCTGACACTCTGGGTTACGATTCTGCCTGATACCTTCTGCCGGATTTTGCATTCATTTGTTAAAACCGTGGGAAGCTGTGTAAGGGCTACACGTATCATGTGTGTCAACTGCAACATATGTGTCAATACATTGCGCCGATACCCAGCATTGGCACTTGACTCGGGAGCCACTGCTTTAATCTGCAGCTGGGTATATCCACAAATTGTAAGTATTTCTGGCGACTAGTCAAGTTACAAGATAGTGATTATCTTCATTGCTTATAACTATATAGAAGAAAATAATTTACCCTAGTTGAAAGCATTGTGTCTGATTTCTGTTAATTGCAATCTATGTTGTTTAAAATCATGATTTTAAAATAATTTTATATGTAGCCATCTAAAGCTTTGTACTAAATAGGTTACGAACAAAGTGTACGAACAACATATTGCGCTTCTACCATAAATATCATGACGAACAATTTGCAAGTTTCAATGAATAAATCATTATATGATATTAAGAGTATTATATTATTTGTTTCTAGATTTGGGAAGATGACTATGTCTGCGAGGCATGCAGAGATCTTGCAATGGCCTCAGTTAACTTGCAAAGAGAAGTTTCGGGCAGTGAAGAAGATGGACCAAGTACAATGAACAGGCCATACAAATGTGTGCCTTTTATGTGGCTGTTCATGTTTTTATGTGTTTAGTTGGACGACGAATTGTTGGATGTTGCGCTCATACAATGACTGTAGTATGGTATCTAGGATGGGCCAGACATCAATCAAATATTTTAGCACCCGCAGGTTTTCTTGATGACATTGTGATTAGGGATGATGAGGAATAAATATTAAAGAAAATATTTTGTATTTTTTTAAATCTTTAACTACATATTATAGGTAGGACCTCTGACCTACCCCTAGCATATAATTAACAAATATATGTATAACTGTCTTATGAAAGTTGGCTAAGATTATTATATAAATATACCTTTGAACATTTATTTACTTATGTAACTTATTTATTTATTTTATCTTTTGCGTTCAGAAATGCTCATGCATACTGCACTATCGAGGAGAGATAGTGCAGATATGTGGGACTCCAACCCACTAAAACTCCACGGTGTCCTACTCTCCGCTTTAGGCGGGAACACGGGCACGCGTTATCACGCATCCGCGAACCCGCCGCGGCTGTCCGTCACCGGACCCTCCTCTGGGTAATACCCCCATCACCGGCGCACCAGAACACATGGCACGCTGTGTCCATCCCAAGGACCAACACAGCCCTGGGCGCCAGACAACCCCGCATCTGGGCACCCAAGGGGACCAACCCCTTGCGACGAGTCATGTAAATGGCTCCGTCGCCTACCATTTTTCGGCCGCAAAGGATAGGGAGAGCAGCCAACAACATACCGACACTCTTCTTCCCCTGCGGCCCCACCGCGTCCGTCATCAAACGGTGGCGACCCCGTTAATGCCGCAGAAGGTAGAGAGAGCGTCGCACCGCAATACCGGCACTCCTCTCCCGCTGCGGCCGCAACCTTGGTCGCTACGTCGTCGGCTTTTCGCAAAAGCCCTGACGAGCAGCCTCCTCGGGTTCCTCTTAGCTTCAACGTGGGGGTCAAGCCACGGTTACTGAGCCCCCCCGCCTCGTGAATGTGGGAACCCATCGGGGGGGATTTACGTAGGTACCTACGTCGCATTTGGGACGCAGACCTACGCACGTCGCGGTCAGCTAGGCTTATACTTAATACGTAGTCCGTAGTTTATTTTACTCTACATATATATATGTAAAGTAAAATAAACTATATCATCTATCAATGATATTAAAAGTGTTAGGTAGGTATTTCTATATTTATTTTTCGGTTAGGGTCTGTTGTTGACAAAACCTAACCTCTTGAACTTCAAACTTGAATACCTTTAATTCCTGACCTCCTATAGATGTATAACTGAAGACAAAACTGTTCAGGAATACAAACTCTGTATTTTTTCATTTTTTCATCGGTAGACGCTTAAAAAAAATGTCAACAAAAATTTGTTCGGGAGCTTGTAACCTGTTTGTTATTTTGTTTTGTTTTGATGTGTTTTTTTCTTTTATTTTATCGTGTTAAATGTGTAGCGATACCCATCACATTACGTTTATGAAGTTTACACAAAAAGTTGTTTTTATAAACGGATCTTTCAAGTGACTACATTAATTGCGGTCGATGACCCAAAACAAACTAATTTAGATCACGTCTGTAGTTTTGCTGAGCGAATTTAATTTGATCCTGTTTATGATTAAAAATACTTTTTTAATACTGAAAATTAATTGTGTTTTGTGAAGAATGATGTTTGGTAATGTTGGATATTTATGCGAAAGAGTTTTCATTAGCAACTGATTCAATTCCGGTAAATGATTAATGGTATCATCCGACATCTTCAAGTAGAGATAAACATTATAATCAAGGATATGGCATAAAGCTTTGTTTAATTAAAGCTCCGGAATTTAGGAATTCTGTGGTTTCTAAATCTACATTCTGGGCAATATAGGTCAAAAGATTCTAAAAAAGTCATCAAAAAACGACCCATTAACCACAACTAAACATTTAATATAAATATTTTTTGGAACGACCACAATAACGACCAATTCATATTAAAAAATAAATCTTAGGCACCTCGACGTTCAAAACGTATTTTTAATAAAGCTAAAAAGTTACACAGATTTTATTAGACCTTTCAATTAGAACCCCTAAAGGCTCGGTCGAGTAGAAAACATGATTTATTAGAACCTAAACTTCTAAAATATAATAAATAACCTTAAGGCCCTATAAAAGTTATATACTACCGCGCTGTATCCACTGGGACATAAGAGTCAAGCTTGACTTGAAAAGATTATAAAAATAATAGGATGAAAAAAAAACAGTTCGCTTTTGTTTTCAGGACGTAGCATTATCATTACTAGCGAGGTAGTTGCGTAACAAATTATCAGTAGTAATCGCTCTCATTTTGACAGTTCAACAACATTGATTGCGTTATTTACGTTGTAGAACAGACAATTTTTTCGAAATTAAGAAGCAATGGATTATCAATATCCTTCAAAAAGATTCGGATTGTGGTTAATAGTGTGTTACGCAATTAGTGCAGACCTCGCTAACGTCGAAGCAAAACAAAGAATACGTGGCACGTACAGCTATTTTCAAGTTTAGTGCCTATCAAATTGTACACTCCCAAAGACGTGCTTTGAGAACATAAACAATTAAAACTTTATTCACATTTGACATGGTCAGAAAAATGTCAAAAAACATCTCAAAAAACTGCCATAACTATGTGCACTAGCATATAGTCAGAAGAGCAAAAAAGGATTCTTATGGCATCTCCAATTTAAGTAGTTAACGACTTATGAATTTTTCCAATAGTTTTTTGGCTCTAGTGTAAAGTTCAACTTTTCGAGATACTACAAGATTGCTTTCTTGCGTCGACATAGTCAGAAGAGCACAAAAGGATTCCTAAGGTGGCGAGAGATCATCGGAAGAAATGTCCGATTAGTTATTTTAAGTATACGTACTTATTAATAAAACAACATGGGAATTAGTTCATTGGTTCAGTTAATTTCGTTATGTAGCGTGTAGGTACAAACTAGTACCAATGAGCAAGTCTTTTTTTGTTTGATTGACACTTCGGTTTAATTAGTTTATGAGTTATTTATGCCCCAAAGAGAACAAGGTCTGATCATAACTATGTCGTGATGGGGCGAAGACCTAGCCGTTGCCTCTAAAACACGAGGTTGTGAGTTCAAATCCGGGCAAGTACCGATGTCACATTTTCAATTCATATAAACATTCTGAGTTTATCCTGTACATTACTGACATCGATGAAGGTAAACGTCGTGAGGATACCTGAATTCACAGCCAGAAATCGCCAACTCGTCATGCTCGTGCATTTTCTCTGTATGCAAAGAAGCCTTTGCCCCGCAGTGGGACAGTAACAGGCTGGTATTATTACTGTTATACATTCTATTTCTTAGGTGTTGCTATCCAGATTACACGCTAAATTCTCTTTGTACCTACCTCTAAAAGTTTAGCAACCGTTGCAAATATTCTGACTATTCCAAGGTAAGATTCAGGTACAAAATTGTTGAGGATATTGCATATTGATCCTTAATAAAATACTGAAGGGAGTCATAAAGGTCTGCATCCAAGCGAGCCATTTCCAAAAACGTTGAAGGCAGTATTATAGTGATGCTCTGTGGTTGAAGGTAATATTGGAGTGTTTATTAAAAACATCATCGATAGACATTTTTAGGAGTATGAGGAACAGGGTGTAAAGTTCACTCATACTCTTTGGAAAAGGGAGGATCCTCCAACCAGATGGATGTCGTATCTGGTGGGCAACTGCCCGATGATTGTTGTCGGGAAGTTGTATATATGCTATCTGCGCGGTAAACTCTGCTTGCGCGATGCAGGATTGATGCGTTTGTTCGCATGTGGCGGTGTAGATGCCGCCACATCACTCCCCTCCGAAGACCGGAGGTCGATAGTGGACTAAGTCTTGTATCTTGCGATGCTTGCCAATGCCAGTTGGGTTCCAGTGGGTTGGAACCGGGTGTCGCATAGTTCGCGGTGAGTCGGAACTGTCTGCGAAGATGCCCCAGTGAGTCGGGGGTGGCTGACTGCTGATGTCGACCAGGAGAGGGATTAAGCACTCTGCTTGTGGACCGGCCGAATGTGCAGTATGCTGTGCCATGTTGCTGATGAGGCTGAAGGTGATGACCAGGTATGCGCTTGCGCTGCATGCTGATGGTCAGGACAACTGTTCAAGCCGTGGTTGCTGGCTGGCTGTGTGACTTGCGGGAGTAATGATGATGACGTCACGCTGAAGTAGTTGCACGAAGGCTGCGCTGACGTTCATACTCGGGGTCACCAGTGAAGAGGTGATGTTCATCACGTCGGGGTCACCAGTTTAGAGATATGAGGAACAGGGTGTAAAGTTCACTCATACTCTTGGAAAAGGGAGGATCCTCCAACCAGATGGATGTCGTATCTGGTGGGCAACTGCCCGATGATTGTTGTCGGGAAGTTGTATATATGCTATCTGCGCGGTAAACTCTGCTTGCGCGATGCAGGATTGATGCGTTTGTTCGCATGTGGCGGTGTAGATGCCGCCACACATTCTGTCTAACAACTATCGGGAATAGATGATTTGTTTATGGTTCCAAATTCTGTTTTTTTTTGTTGTGCTTGTTAGATTTGCTCGGATTGGATAGAGAAACATCTGTTATTTAGATTTAATACAGTGTTGTTTTTAGTTAGATCATAATTATCTAGTGTGTTTGCGAATTTCATCATGGATAAAAACATCGAACAAAGAATTTGTCTTAAATTTTGCATCGCCAATAGAATTTCATGTTCGGAGTCACTGAAATTGTTACAGAAGGCTCACGGTTATTCGACTTTATCAAAAACACGTATTTATGAGTGGTACAAAGCGTTCAAAAGCAGTCAAGATTTAATGGATGATTTTCCTCGCTCTGGTAGGCTATCCAAGTCTTCTTTCGTCTTCAACGTCTTCTTTCTTTGACTATCGCGGTGTTGTGCACTCGGAATTCTTGCCGGAAGGTCAAATCGTAAATAAAGAATATTATTTGAGCGTTATGCCGTGTTTAGTTGAGCAAATTCGCCGAAAAATGTCAGATTTGGGAGAAGAAAATTCTTGGATTTTGCATTAAGAGAATGCGCCTTCGCACAAGGCCATCATTGTGAACGAATTTTTGACCAAAACTCAACAAATACCATCGAGCAAGCACCTCATTCCATGTACACCTTATATATGTCTCCAGCTGCTTCTTTCTTTTTCCTAAACTCAAATTACAACTTCGTGGCACCCATTTTCATTCGGTAGAAGACACAAAGGTTAGTTCGCGGCGAAAACTGAACTCAATTCCGGAAAATTGGAGAATAATCCAATTTCGTAAGTGTATCGTTTCTGAAGGAACATACTTTGAAGGCGATAAAATAAAGATGAATTAGTAACATTTTCTGTATTATTGATCTTTTCACGATCACACGTCACGATCAATTCTCCAACAGCAAATGTAAGTTCATAATCGCAAAAACATATTTTGATGTGATAAAACTGCAAATTAACGATTTTCGGACTTTTTCCTGTACTTGTGCCGTAAGACCTTGCTTCTTACCATAGTTCATGATTCTAGGTCAACGGAAAGTACCGTATAGGTTTTTGTTTCTTTTTGCGAGTTTCTAAGTAAGTCGCTGAAATCGCGGTTTTTTGTTTTCATTTTAGATCCAATAGAAACACGAACACTTACGTATTTGATATTAATTTCAACTTGATACCTCTACACGTTCCTGAGAAAAAGGGTCCTGACAGCCTGCCAGACAGATGGACAACGAAGGGATCCTATAAGGGTTCCGTTTTTTTTATCCTTTTGAGGTGCGGAACCCTAAAAGTGAAGAACCGAAATGAACATCAAACCACCGCATCAAGCCAGCCAGTCCACCATGACCGCTACACAATTCAGTTTGACCAAGAGTTTACAATTTAAAAGGTTATTGTGAAAAATTGCGGCTCTGTTATTCCGACCAGTTAGTTAGCTTGTGTAACGGATGATAAATTGCTAGTAAACCACATGTTCTCATTTCCGTAGTGTCACAAAACAAAATAGTATTACTTTAATTGCTGGGTTTTATTACGCAAAAGACAGAAATATAAAGTGACTGTAATTTATAAAATAGTGACCGGAGGTTTTCTTAGCTAATTACCAGTTAGAATATAACAAGGAGAGACAAAAATAGGGACCCACCAGATACACGTGGTTTCTATTATCTTGATCTAAAGAGAAAGGACAAAGTATAAGTTGGCAAACGGGCCACAAATCTAAAATTTTGTTAATTAATCACAAAATGAAAAGGGTTTACCTTTGTTCTAAACTTTTTCGAATCGACCATAATAATACTCGTAATAATCCACTAGAATATTGTTCATTTACATTTTTTTTTTTAAATATTCACATAACATAACACATACATAACATCACGCCTTGTTTCCCCGAAGGGACGTTTTATTTGTTTTTATACATTTTCTATGCACAATGTTTTATTTTTACGTTTAATTTAATTTAATAAAGTATTTGGAATTTAAAATCAGTGAAGTTATTTACCATCAAGGATTGTTCATCAAGGATTGTTCAGTCATTTCCACCGACCTAAGTTTTCAAAGTGGCTTCAGGCCGCATGAAGTGCTCTAACATTACAGTAATGGCAGTGGTCACCGCAAACGACTTGTGTGGTAGTCAAAATGTCATACACAAATGAACTCGGTTTTGTTAGGAACAATGTAGATTATTATAACACATGACTGATACTTGAAATTCATTGAATACAATGTAAATAGTGATGAAGCTGAATACCTCTATTTCACATAGAGCGACTGCCTCCACAACCCAGTTACTGCGATACCCACTGGTAAGTGGCTGACAAACTTTTGGGCTTCTGACCACCCGTAATGACTGTAAAAATATCAACAAATGATAGCCATTACATCAAGAAACTGCAAGAAATAAATGCACCCGTCGATAACCGAAGCTGCCAACCCTAATAACTCGACACAGTTCCGCATCTCCGTTCACAATATTAGTTCGATGATTAATATACGATTTCCTTTTAAATTATATTAACAACACTATACTTCAACACATTCGTACTAGTATCTCTGCTCCATAAACACTTATACAGTGTGGGCAAATAACATTTATACACTTTATTTTTTAAATTTTATTCTATGAAACTTAAAGTTATGATTATTTTAAATATAGTAGGTAATTAGGGCCGGCAATTAAGTATATAAAATAATCAGACACATGTCATACAAATTTCCACCTATAGCAGCATGGCAGATGTGAACCCTTTTCATTGCGTTTTTCATGACATTTCACACATTCCCTGGGTTATCTCAGTGACTGTGACTCGGATAATTTGTTTTAATTCCTAAAGCCCTTTAGATAGCCTCATAGAAAAAAAGTCAGGAGCTGTTAATTCCGAGAATCTTGGGGGCTAATCAGTGTCACCGTTTCTCAAAATGTATCGACCGAGAATCGTTTATTTCAGTATTTCGATTGAGTTGAGTAGAATGTTTTAATAATTAGAACACATCCTCAGCTGTAAAACGTTCCATTACAAATTTGCCTTGGCTACACAAAATAATTAATATGACTGTCATAATTGCCGCCGAAACGAAATGGCGGCAAAAAGTTGTGTGCCTCCAAGTTGTCCACCCTGTATTTTCGTAACACTGAATAGTTACGACGGTACGGATAAACGATGACAGATAGCTGGAGTTGGGAAAGAATAAAAAACAACACATAATAATATGGGATGTCTATTTTACTGACATTTTAGAGCACTAAGCATGGAACCTACAGTGACACATCTTGACAGCAGTCATCATTCATCATCATCCTTTGCTCTTAATTTTGCGAGTGCTTCGGGCTATGGCGGTTACCTTGGTTCTCCTGCGGATCTCTTAAAGACCTCTCTATTGCTCTTTGGGTGACTTTCAGTTCTCTAATAAGGCTCATTGTGAGCGACCACGTTTCAGTGCCATAGGTAATCACTGGCAACATGGACTGGTGTGTCTTAAGACACTGTGGTATGTGGGACGAGAAGATATTCCCCAGTTGGATTCTCTTCGAAGTCAGGCGAGTTGGAACTCTTTATCGGAGTTGGACCTACCTAACTGGACAGTTTGTCCTAGGTACCCATACTCGTCCACAACAGCTTGACAGCAGACTTGAGTCTGAAATGTTGTCAAACAATCTGCTCAGCCTTTTTTTTTCTTGGGACTATTCTGTTTAACCGGATGAAGTTGAATACCACTATTTTACCGACCTCCACTACCCAGTTACTGCGATACTCATTGATGAGTAATTGTCCAAATTTTTGGGTGTCTGACTACTCGTAACGACTGTCAAAGATCTACAGATGACAGCCGGAACCAAAGTCAAAGTCAAAACATTTATTTCAAATAGGCACTAAAAGGCACTTTTGACGGCAACATTTACATACAAAATTGAATTGATTCTAGGCGCCCCTTCCAAAAGTTAGTTTCGTATGGAGAAGAAGGGGCAAGAAACTCCACCGTTACTCTTTTAGAATATTTAACAATATTTTGTATCCATTAATTATATGTTTTAAGTGAATACGATACACCCAGAATAAAAATACTATACCACAAATAGGTAAAAATAATTTAAAATAAGCGCGGTAATGGTGCTCACATATTTAAAAACATTGCGAAAGTATATGATTTTCCTAAAAAAATAACTAGGAATAAGTCAGTGTGTGAGTAAAATTAAACCAACGACTTAACGTGCTTTCCGAGGCACGGAAGGGTCTCGAGATTGAATGGATGATCACCCATCCACAATCCAACTGCAGCAAGCTTAGCTTAACCTTCAATCGACCCGAGCAGCTGCCATCATTTAGCCTCGAACTCCTCGAGTCTGAATTGTTCCGATTTCAAAACCCAATCAGCGCGCGCAATTCCATCAGATTTTCGTATCGGCTTTTTTGAAATTCAGTTTCATTTTTTTTTGTATTGGTTGGTAAAACTCATACAGATAACTGCTGATAAAATGGACTCGAATTTTAAGTTACTCGCGCTGCTTTAAGCTGTTAAAATAAAAGAAAATATAGGGAAATTTTCTTCTTCATTTTGGGACAGCCGAGTCGAGAAAAAGCAATAAACCGGGTTTGTACTGATCCCAGACGTTTATTTAAAACTTAATTCTAATTCTGATTTAATTATTAGCTACGAGGTACAATTAAACACATCTTAATCACACCTCGTAAATAGTGATGCGAAGTAAAACCATAAAACTGTAACCAAGCCAATTACAAAATTTTAAGATGTGCTACGTTGAAGTAGTTCGGTAATATGATTATTCTACTACCTTGTTTGTTAAACCCATCTGGTTTGTCTAGGTGTCGATTTGCAATTTCTAAAAACTGTTTAACGTGGCTATAAATCTTGTTAACCGTTAATTTATCAATCTTTATAGTTCAAATAATAACTGTTGCCGACTTTTACGAAAATATTACATTTACGTTACAGTTATTAGCATGTAAAGTTTTTTGCCACGTTGTAAAGTATTATTGTGGATGTTGACGAGATGCAAGGACTAACATTTTAAAGAAGAAAGGGTCCTCTTAGTGTACAAATTACTACATGTTCATCATATTATGTTATGCAGAGGTACACAGTACCTACATTACCTACATACATCGTTTTTTTTTTTTGCGGTCTCGGTTTTTCTGCACACAAACACAGTATTCTTAAAACTTTACGTGGACCTATCCTGTGGGATGGAAGAACCTTGTTTAACAATTACGTAACATTAAAAAACCAGAACATAATAAGGTTTATTACAGGATCATGTACAACTGTCACAGTAAATCTTCCATAGGAACCGCCTTTAAAGTTACTTGTTTATACCTGTGCCTGGAGATCCCGGTTTTCAATGACAAATAAAATGGTAAGCATAACTGTCCTCAACAAATATGAACAAAAGGCACCACTGAAAATCCGCCCCAACCAAAATGCCTTTAGTAAATAAGTGCTAATTTTAAGCCAACATATTCTACTACACTGATGTACGTTGGTCCAGTGGCCGCAAGCGGTACTGCTGAACATGAGGTCCTGAGGGGTACGATTCTCGGGTCGGGCACAGTGATCTTGGGTTTTTCTATGTGACATTTCTCAGTATCAGCCCGGAGTCTGGATGTGTGCCCGGTTGATAGCTATAGGCTTGCCCCCTATTACATGGTACTTAAAAAAAACTGACTAAATGTGGTTGTACTATAGATACACCTCTGCCAAACTCTTCTGGGAATAGGGGCACGATGTATTGAACGTTATGTATACCTTCTTGTTTTATAAATATACTTCTGATGTGACCTTTTAGTTTTCATAACGTCATTATGAGTCCTATCTAACAATGTTTTTATTAAGAAATATTAAACTTTTATGAAAATATTTTATAAGTTTTATTTTGAAACAAAAAAATCAAAGGAACAGAAATATTTAAAATGATAAATATCACAGTTCTGTGATGAATTATCTGCAAATGCTTTCATGGATCTCTTTCATCTATTCTGGTACTTTAAGAAGAAATATGTCAAGAATTTATCATAAGAAAAGCTATTCTTATCGAGGTACTGATAAAATCTCTCTTTCTATCATTACTTGAAAGCACAGCAAGAAAATTGTAAACTGTCTACATCGTTCTCACATGTATAATTTCAATATGACTGATGTAGCAAATTTTTTTTGTAACTATTTTCTATTTATATAAAAGGAGTGTCCGTGAGAGTTTCTCGTCCGTTCTTCTCCATAGACATGTGGCGGCATCTACACCGCCACATGCGAACAACGCGTCACACTGACGTCACACAAATCCTGCATTGCGCAATCAGAGTTTACCGCGCAGCTAGCCTATATACAACCACCCACCAGGTACGACATCCATCTGGTCGGAGGATCCTCCCTATTCCAAGAGTATGAGTGAACTTTACACCCTGTTCCTCATATATCTATAGACACCTACTACACTTTGGAATGGGCAAATAGCTTCATCTTTCTGACTGGCCGACCCCTTGACAATCCAAAAGTGCCTGTAATTGGTTTATTTCAAATAAATGCTTTGAGTTGAGTTGAGTTAAACCCTCCAGCCAGGTCACCAGAAGCGCTTGCGACCACCAGTCCCGTTGGTCTACATTGACGTTGTTAAAATATAAGTTACCTTTGATCCACTATCCTATGTACTGACAGGCTGATTGGTAGAAAGTGGTAAACATCTAGTAATCCACAGTCTTTCCAATTAGATTTTTATTATTATTATACTTTAAAGACTATATTGAGGACAAGATGGCTTGGGATTGAGCTGCTCCAATAAGTTTACACAGACATAATTGATGTGTAATTTGCTATTTTTACTTTTTTTTTCTTTTAATCTTTTTTTTTCTATATCCGTACCTTTTTATCTAAACAATGACATGTATATATTTACTGTATAAAGTATAATATTGTTTTAATTTTTGTGAATGTGAGGACTATGTGGGTTATTGCATTTTTTTTTTCTTCTTTTAATGATGATGGTCTGGCTGTTTGAGTACTTTACGCGGCCTCCCCAAATGTCCCTTTCTTTGGTAATGTTCGTCGAATCGTTTAGCTCCTTTAGTTCTGTGTTGAGCTGCATGACAACTGACAAATGCGTGCACTGACTGGACAGGTCCACTCATTCTGTGTGGTTCTTTCCTCGAAAGACCATTTCAGATATCAATCCACATGGTCTTCACATGACCTGACCAAGATTATGTCTGGACTTTAAAAGAGACTGTGACCTCTGAGTTTGTTTCGGCGTTTCTTCTCAGAGTAGTCAGATAGGAAATGCCGATCTCACCTAGTTTTTAAAATATGATTGACGTGTAAAAGTGTCTGTACAAACCTATTTACAGAAATAAAATCATTTATCATTTAATACGCGAATGCGCGACAGCAATGACCAGCACCCTAATTGCGTAATACACAATCAATCGGAATCTGAATCGTTTTGAAACAGATTGCTAATCCATTGCTTCTTAAGTTCGATAAAAACTCTGCTCAACAATATATAGAACGCAATGAATGTTCTTGAACCGTCAAAATCAAACAGATTAGTTGTAATCGTTTACGAAAGTGTGTTACGCAATTAGGGTGCTGGTTTTCTTTTACATATTCATTCATTGTCTATATTATTTTTATATCTATGTGTGATGCATTCTTCATACCCTCGAAGCATCCTAATGGCGACGAGACGAGTCGATAGATTAAAATACATCTATCGATCGACTCGTCTGGGTCACGTGATGGTTACAGGCTCGGTTTTGTTTTTATAAAACCAAAATCGTGGATTGTACCTATATGTCAATAAGTCTTGAAAAATTATTAAGTACTGTGGATCTACACCGCTACATGCGAACTACGCATCTCACTGGCCTCACACCAAATCATGCATCGCGCAAGCAGAGTTTACCTTGCAACTAGCATATATTATAGACAACGTCCCAACATCCACTAGTCCGGTTAAGTAGTCACGACCTCTCAAGGTCAACTTCGAGATGCCATACACAAAAAAAAAAACATCCATTGTCACTCGACGCTCGACTCTCGCCGCCGACGGACGTGTTTGTGCGCTCTCCCGCTCCAGTGTTGTTTCGTAATTCTACTCGTCGCTACCACGTGACGTCATCGTAGTCGCCCCGACTACTCCGATTCAAAATCAAGTCAAGAAATTGATTTGATTTTAATCAATCAAAAAGTGCCTTTTTCAAGGCAAATCTTATTTCTTATTCGCGAGTTTTGTGAGTAGCTTCACTAGGCCCCTTCTGGGTAGTAACCACAGTTTCGTGGTCCTCGGTTGAAACCTTACGGTGTCAACGAAGCCGAGTGGGGTGTTGACCCAATTCACACCCGCCGAACCCCTTCAGGGCGAGGCAGTTAGTTGGACGGGTCCCAGATAACCGGCCTTGGGGGATCTCCTAGTCGGCTCTGGTGACAGTTTTGCTTTCCAGCTACTCACCTAGTGTCTTTAGGGTGTGTCTACACCCTTCGCGCTAGACTGGTCAGGGCCCCGTTCGCACAATAAGACTGGCGACGGGTTACAAGCTTAGGGCTCACCAATAGGTACTCACCTCTCTGTCTACACCCGACAGAGAGGGTCACACATCCCCGGGCATATCCACCCGGGGAGATAGGTTGCTAGGTGTAGGGAATTAGGCACAAATGATTCAATATCTCATTTAAATAGATTTCCCGTTACCATGACGGACGCTAGCATCCTGCTAGCATTCGTCAGGAATGTCCTCCTAAAGGACCCCGACATCCTCGCTAAATATGGCAAGGAAATTGTTGGTCTACGCCAACACTCTACTCCGTCCCAAAGCGCACTCGGCGATTTCAGCGACGCGCTTGAAAGCCCGCTATCGCCACCTGCATGCGAACAAGGCATTCCGCCTTTTGTTCCGGCAGACAATGTTCCGGCCGAAAATTCGGACCCCATTGTTTCACCCGCCTTTGTGTCGGCAGATAATACTCCGGCCGCTAATCCGGCCCCTATTGTCTCGCCCGCTACTGCCCCGGCAGTAATTAAGTCGGCCGCTAATCCAGCTCCCTTTGTCGCTCCCGCCATTGTCTCGGAGACAATAAACCCGACGCAGCTGCGCACCGAAACTGACTCGACTCGCCCAGAGAGTATGGACACGTCAGTCCCACTCTCCGCGGACGAAGCCCGCACCTCCTCCTCCAGCGACGACGACTTCCAAGTCGTCGTCAAAGGAGGCAAGAGGAAGGCTAAATCCTCCGCCCCCGCTGGCCCGGCCTCAAAGAAACAGGTCACGACTACATCGTCCAGCACTACTTCCGCCCCTAGTCCGCGGGCCAGTCGCCTCGCCAGCCCTATAGCTTGCCCACCCGCTCCTACCGCGAGGAAGCAGAAGCCCCCTCCCCCGATATACGTCCAGGAAAAGTCCAAATGGACTGAAATCTCAAAAATGTGTGTTGATCGCAAGATCAACTATACTAACGCCCGATCCACCCTCCAGAGGATTAAAGTTACGGTCCCCACGTCTGCGGACTTTAGGGATCTCTCCCGCGCCCTACGTAAAAGGAACTACTCCTTTCACACTTACCCCTTCCGGAGGAAACCCCTACACGCGTCGTTATTAGGCGCGTTCCACAGGAAATCTCCACCGAGGAGATTAAGAGCGACCTTGTCTCACAAGGCATACCAGTTTCCGCCGTCCATCGCTTACATAAAGCGAGACAGGGCCTAGTCTACGACATGGTCCTGGTCATCTGTGACCCCACAGACGGTCACCACCCGATTTTTAAAGTTAAGTCGGTGTGTTCGCTCTCAGGCATCTCAATAGAGAAGCCTTACAGAGCTCAATTAATTGGACAGTGTCATCGCTGCCAATTATATGGTCACTCGCAGTCCAACTGCTATGCCACCCCTAGATGCGTCAAGTGTCTAGGAGAGCATGGCACCGCCGACTGTACCCGCCCTAAAGATAGGGAACTATGTTTAGAGCCTCCCAGCTGTATACTCTGCGGCCAATCGGGACACCCGGCAAATTACCGGGGCTGTCCTAAGGCCCCGAAGTCCTCCTCTCCCAAACTCGCGAAACGCGCGAGCGACCGCCAGCACAGGGAAAGCCCCTGGGGAAAGCCTCCTTCCGCGCTGATGCCGGAGCGGCTCAGTCCGCAGAGGCCGTCTCCCTGGGCTAACCTAAATCACCTGAAGGCTCCCGCAGCTTCGGTGCCCTCTATCCCCGCGCAACCTGCGCAACCCGCTCAACTTCCAGCGCTGATGGCTTCCGCCATCCCAGCGCCTTTGGTAGCCCCCGCGGCCCCTAGGGCCTCTCCAGCGAAACCTCAGGGAACCCAGGGCCGAAACAGCGCCCAAATTATACTAAGTACATACGCGGCTCTCTTCACCACCGCCGCGGACAAAATGGCGGAAGAAATCGTTGCTGCAAACGGCAACGCACTTCGCCTTATGGAAATCCTCAGCGCGTATCCCAAGATGGCGCAAGTTCTACACTCACTCAAATATTAATTCTCAATGGATAATACGAGAGTAAACAGTAACAAACCCCGATCCCTTAAATTAGGCTTCTTCAACGCAAATGGCGTTTCAGGTCAACGCGATGAGATCGCTGCTTTCCTCCGCGACCATCAGCTTGACATCCTCCTCATACAGGAAACCTTTTTAAAACCGCATCACCGAAACCCGAATATTGCCAACTATAAACTAGTTCGCAATGACAGGTCTCGATGCCACAAGGGTGGCACACTAATATACTTTAGGAAATCTTTGTATTGCATCCCTATCGACCCACCTTCTCTCTTCTCCTATCTGGAAACCTCTATCTGTCGGCTCGGCATGACTGGTCATCAACCGATCACCATCATCTCTGCTTATAATCCACCAGACAATGGTCCGGAGGATCCCATCTCTCTCCAAAAGGACTTCACCGCCCTCTTCGGTATGAGTGACTCCGTCATATTGGCGGGGGATCTTAATGCCAAACACCCGGCGTGGAATAGTAGCACGACTTCTACCAGAGGTCGGATCATTTCCAAGTTAGGCGAATCCCTTAACTTTGACGTCATCGCTCCAATGAGTCCGACTCATTTCCCCGGAAATCCCAACCATCTTCCAGATATACTCGATGTAGCGCTGATCAAGAATGTGAACCTCCGTTTGCAATCAATAGAGACGTTCCACGAGCTTAACTCTGATCACCGCCCAGTAGTCATGCATCTTGCCCCCTACTCTGGCCCAAGCGATCCCAACCGCCCCCCTCAGACCCAGATGATAACCGACTGGAGGAAAGTAAGTGAAAGACTGAAATCCACCGCGTCGCCTCAATTGGACACCATCCCCGATCACATAGTGTCAGTCGCCGACACGACGTCCGCAATCGATTCGTTTAATGAGCACGTTCAATCCGTTTTGACGGATTGTTCACGGGAAGTTCCGGTGATGGAAGACCATCGCTAGAAACTACCTACTGACGTACGTGACTTGATAACCGAGAAGAAAGCGGCTATTCGTGCCTACGACTCCTTCCCTTGTGACGCGAACAAAGCCCACATGCGCCATTTACAGCGTGCTGTAAAGAAACTCATAGGGGAGGTTCGCTCAGAGGGTTGGAACAAGATGCTCAGTGAACTCGACCCCACTCACCAAGCCTTCTGGCACCTTCAGAGGAAATTGCGCTCCTCCGAGGAGGTCTCTATGCCTCCCCTCATCCGCCCCGACAAGAGCGTCGCGTTCGACAGCACCGACAAGGCCGAATGCCTTGCTGACAGCCTAGAGTCCCAGTGTTCTCCCAGCTCTCAACCAGTAGACCAAGCTCACCTGAACAAGGTCGACGCTGAAGTCGAACGGAGAGCCTCCCTTCCACACGTCGAAGACCCTGATGATCCTCTGCCTCCCGTCACTCCAGACGAAGTGCACGACATCATAAAAGGGCTCCAAGCTCGTAAAGCTCCCGGTTCGGACGGTATTACCAACAAGGTATACAAACTCCTACCTGCCCCTCTAATAATGCTTATGACTGCCATCTTCAATGGCGCCTTGAGCAACAACATCTTCCCACAAGCGTGGAAAGAAGCAACCGTCATCGGTATCCCAAAGCCAGGCAAGCCAAAGTCTGAGCCCTCCAGCTACCGTCCCATTAGCTTACTCAACGTTCTCGGCAAAATCTACGAGAGGCTTATTTATAAGCGTCTCGTAGTATCCACCAGGTCCACCGTATCGTAGAGCACTTGTGCGCCGGTATGCAGCGTAACGCGACGACGGGTGTGCTATTCTTCGACATAGCGAAAGCCTTCGACAAAGTCTGGCACAACGGCTTGTTATACAAGCTTTACCAACTAGGAGTGCCAGATCGTCTCGTTCTCATCTTACGAGACTTTTTGTCGAATCGCATCGAGGGTGTACTCTCGTCCCCTCACCCTATTCGCGCCGGTGTCCCTCAGGGTTCCGTCATATCTCCTCTAGTCTTCACGCTGTTCACCAGCGATATCCCACAGAGTAATAAATCATCCGTCCCATCATGACCTATGCCTGCGTTGTATTTGCGCACGCTCACCCACGTCATCTCCATAAGATGCAGACCCTCCAGAACCGTTTCCTCAGAAAGGTCACGGGTGGCCCTTCTATGTCCGTAATATAAATCTCCACATCGATCTTAAAATGCCTACCATAAACCAGTTCATGAAACGCTTATCGAAGCGCTTCTTTGACTGTGGCATTAAACACTCCAACCCCTTGATCTCAGCGGCCGCCCGCTACACTCCCTCCCGCATTAGCAGTATTCGCCGACCAAGGCATACTTTAATCGCCCCCGACGACGCCACTACCCTCCTCCAGGAGAGTAGTAAGGCCACCAGCACACTACATAAGCCCTAAACCCGATCGCCGTCCTACCGTCCTCGCCGCCGAGGCCCGCCGCGACGCCCAAATCCACGCCCCTCCCGACCCTTGCTCGAGCCAGCCCGCGCCGCTGAGCCTGTAGCTTTAAATTCGTCCCTAAATCACTCAAACCCTGATCCAGCTAGTCCCTTGCTGCCCTCTTCCAGCGACGCCCTGAGCCGAGGTCCGTACCCCACAGGGGGTGCCCTTAGCGTTGTCGCTTAGTTTTTAGTTAGTATTTAAGTTTAAGTCCTGGCTGGACGCCTTAATTTATTAGGGCACCACAGGCAAGTCCGCTTAAGCAGACGACAACCTTACAGGTTGACCTGCGAGATGCCATACAAGAAAAAAAAAAACATCCATTGTCGGGCAGTTGCCCACCAGACACAACACCCGTCTGGTGGGAGGATTCTCCCTTCTCTATGGAGTATGAGTGAACTTTACCTTTGGAGTACTATGAACATGTGGTGTATCCAAATACGGAGTTAAATTAAATTTGCTAGCGAATCTTTGCCGTCGATATAGGTGTACTTAAGCACAATAAAACATAATTTAAAAAAAAAATGGCCGGCGAGCGCTGATTGATATTTGGAACCTGTTTGTTTTTTGTTTTGATGTGTTGTTTTCTTTCATTTCATCGTGTTAAGATAGGGATACCCATCACATCACGTCTATGAACTTTACACAAAATTTGTTTTTATAAACGGATCTTTCAAGTGACTACATTAATTGCGGTCGATGACCCAAAACAAACAAAGAACAATGCCCACTTCCTATACGTTTAAGATCCTGATAATTAATATTAATGTATAGTTATAGGGTATATTAGAAAGACTACCTGTATGTTTAGAAAATTATGTAATACAGTAATTTTTACGATTTAAACGCTACGAAGTCCAAAAATCATTAATGTTACTCTTTAGGTTAGATTTGCCGTTACCGAATATTAAGAAATAAATGTGATAAACTAATTAAAAAACGCTCGAAGTTTAGTCAAAAATACGAATACTTACCTAAAAATACAAATCTATGGTCTTAAGCGACTTTTACTTTGTGAATTCCTTGAAACCAACTGCCCATGTCACTGCTTAGACTCTAGATGATTGTCAAGATAATTACTGACAAACGTAAAAAAAACTGTTTCAATCGTTCGAACTCAATTACATATTGCATGACCATTTAATTTAATTATTATGTTATTTTCAATTAATTTGAATTATACTTAAATTAAATATAAAACGTAAATAATGCATGAAACTCAGAAATAGAGTTGAATAAAGTCAAGTAGCAGTATGTAAAATGGAAAGTCGTAAAAAGGGAAGTTGAGATGCGTTCAAAACATGCTTAGATGGAAAAAATATTTTTTTTCTCACTAAAATATTTTTACCCTTGACGAAAAATATTTTAGCCTGCGTTTCTTTTAACATTGTGATTAGCGTAATGAATGTACAATTCAATTAGCTGTATTTTGAGATATATATTACTTCTATAAATAGTCAGGTGAAAAATAGGCATTTTTCTTAAGATCACGTCAGGAGTTTTGCTGAGAGAATTTAATTTGATCCTGTTTATGATAAAAAATACTTTTCTTTTTGTTGTTCTACAAAAAATATAATACTCTAAACTAGTGTTTCATTGCAGACCTTACAAAATAACACGTTCACTTTTTTGACTTTTCACAAAATAATTTTCTGTGTAAAATCAATATCTAAACATTCTTCGGCACTAATTATTAGCGCTTGGCAACAATGCATCATCTAGACTACATCCACAGTGTCGGACCATCCGCAAGTCTGTGTATCCTGCCACTGTTTACACTACGAGGACCGGCTGATATCTGTGACGGATGTGGCCGGACGTAACTACGGATAATAATAAACTAATAATAAACCGGGCACACAATACAGGTGAAATCCGGACGAGAAACCAGAGCTATGGAAACGACGATAAATACAAAAAAGTAATTCGAAGTACATCCCGTGATTAATGAGAACGTTCTTTTGTTTTCGTTGAGGTAAACGAGTAATGGATTGTGAAATGCTTTGTGAAACTTCATCTTTTTGCAGTCGTAGATCCTAAAAGATTATTACGACTGAGCAACGACCACCGGAAGCTTAGAATTAAGACGTTTGCAAACTGAAAATGTATTGTGTTTAGTGAAGAAAGATGTTTGGTAATGTAGGATATTTATGCGAAAGAGTTTGCATTAGCAACTGATTCTTTTCCGGGAAATGATTGATGGTATCATCCGTCATCTTCGAGTTGAGATAAACATTATAATCAAGGATATGGCATAAAGCTTTGTTTAATTAAAGCTCCGGAATTTAGGAATTCTGTGGTTTCTAATTCTACTTTCTGGGCAATTTGTCAAAAGTTTCGAAAAAACTCGTCATAAAACGACCCATTAACCACAACTATCCTTTTAATATATAGTTTTGTTGGAACGACCACAATAACGACCAATTCATATTTAAAAATAAATCTTAGGCACCTCGACGTTCAAAACATATTTTTATGAAAGCTAAAAAGTTACACAGATTTTATCAGACCTTTCAATTATAACCCCTAAAGACTCGACCGAGTAGAAAACATGATTTATTAGATAACCTAAACTTTAGGTAATCTAAAATATAATAAATAACCTTTGGGCCCATAAAAGTTTTGTACTACCGCGCTGTATCCTCTGGGATTAAAAAATTAAGCATGACTTGAAAAGATTATAAACATAAAAGGATGAAAAAAATACAGACGTAGCATTACTCGTATCATTACCAGCGAGGTAGTTGCGTAATACAATATCAGTAGTAATCGCTCTCATTTTGACAGTTCAACAACATTAATTGCATTATTTACGTTGTACGAACATAAGAAGCAATGGATTATCAATTTCCTTCAAAATTATTCGCAGTGTGTTACGCAATTAGCGCAGACCTCGCTAACGTCGAAGCGAAACAAAGAATACGTGGCACTTACAGCTATTTTCAAGTTTAGTGCCTATCAAATTTTACACTCCCAAAGACGCGTCAGTCTTGAAAGCTGTGCGGGGGACTAGAAATGGCATCCTGAAAATTATAGCAGATATGTTAGACGCGCCTGTATTCAATCGATTCATCAATCTGCATGTGAGAGGTGCTGGTTGATGGATCGATTATATTTTTCCACTTTTTATTTTTTTACCTACTAACATTTTTTTAAGCCTTTGTAATTAACACTATGGGCCCTGGTTGTCTGAGTTTTTTTTTTCAAAAAATTAATTCACATTTGACACAGTCAGAAACATGTCCAAAACATCTCAACCAACTGCCATAACTATGTGCACTAGATATAGTCAGAATAGCGCAAAACGACGCCTAAGGTGGCGACAGTACCTTGGAAGAAACTTCCGATTAGTTGTTTTAAGTATAAGTACTTATTAATAAAACAACATGGGAATTAGTTCATTGGTTCAGTTATTTTCGTTATGTAGCTTGTAGGTAAAAACTAGTCTGTTTTTCTTTGATTGAAACTTCGGTTTAATTAGTGTAAGAATTATTTATACCCCAAAGATAACAAGGTCTCATCATAACTATGTCGTGATGAGGCGAGGTCCTAGCTGTTGCCTCTAATACACGAGGTTGTGTGTTCAAATCCGGGCAAGTACCAATGTCAAATTTACAATTTTTTTTTTTCGAATTCGTTCGCTCGCACTCAACGCGAACAGACGTAGCGTATCGTGCACAAAATATTGTAAAATATTTGTTATAAGAATTTGACCCTACCGAAAAAGCTTTAGAGCTGAATTTGGATTGCAGCTGGAGTGATCACGCACCGAGTAAACAACTTGGCGTGGCCGTGTTACAGTATAATTAAGTGTCACAGAATCAATTATGTTGCGCTCACCAACCGCTAAAACTTTTGGATCTGAACCCGAACTCTCTCGAACAGAGGACTTAGATTCCGCTTCGTCGAGAAAAAGGAAGGCACGGACATCCAGAAAATGTTTAAAAACCTCAAAGAAGATCAAGACTCAACATTTCTTAATCTAAACAAAATGATAAGTGAGCTTAAGGACCAAAATCAAGAAAACATTATTTCCAATGAAATTCTCAACAAAACTCTAGAAGAAAATACGGGTTTATACAAGGATTTAAAAATTTAATATGAGACTATACTGCTAGGAAATAACGCTGCACTCACCAAAATTAGATATCTGGAGGACCAAGTAGACGCACTACAACGAAAACAGCTAGAGAGTATCATAGAAGTTAAAAATGTTCCTGTTACTGACAATGAAAACTCGATTGAGGTGGTGAATCAGCTATACAGCTCCTTAAACATGCAAATTACCCCAGATCAGGTACGCCAAGTGTACAGAAAAAAATCTGGTCAAAACAAGACAATTTTTTTTGAGTACCAAACTGTATAAGTGCGTGATAATACATTAAAAGCCATCAATTCCTACAATGTAAACAACAAACGTGAACAATTCAGCACGAAAGCACTAAAAATACCTGGTGACATTCAGCCAGTCTACATCTCAGAAGCACTGACCCCAACTGGCAGGAAACTCCTCTACCACTCTAGAGAGTTAAAAAAGAAGTATGACTTCAAGTTCTGCTGGGTTTCTAATGGACGGATATTCTTGAAGAAATCAGAAGATAAATTAGCAATACTGATTAAATACAATGAACAGATCCAAGGTATTATTAACGATATTACTAACCCCGTTTTGGAACTTTGACTTATAGTTAAGATTAAGTTGCCTCCACGTCTGATTTTGTATTGTTTTTTCGCTTATATTATTATTACGTTATTATCAATTGTTACTTCTCCACGGGTTTTAATCTATCTGATTAATAAAACATCTGTAAAAGGGTGCCTAAAAGCATGTTATAAACACACTATTTACTATGCACACACTAATCTCACACACAATTTTTTTACATATATGACACTGTTTTTACATGGTGATTTGGAGGATAAGCTTTGTGCTGCCGACATGATTCTCGCTATAATCAATTACTACAAACAATATGGCTGATTTATCAGATATTTCAGAAGACATCGAAAAAACTATAAATGTCGGCAACGCAAACAGCTTAGATATTCCTGAAAACTGCAAAAAAGTATTTAGGGATATGAGGAACAGGGTGTAAAGTTCACTCATACTCTTTAGAAAAGGGAGGATCCTCCGACCAGATGGATGTCGTATCTGGTGGGCAACTGCCCGATGATTGTTGTCGGGAAGTTGTATATATGCTATCTGCGCGGTAAACTCTGCTTGCGCGATGCAGGATTGATGCGTTTGTTCGCATGTGGCGGTGTAGATGCCGCCACATCACTCCCCTCCGAAGACCGGAGGTCGATAGTGGACTAAGTCTTGCGATGCTTGCCAATGCCAGTTGGGTTCCAGTGGGTTGGAACCGGGTGTCGCATAGTTCGCGGTGAGTCGGAACTGTCTGCGAAGATGCCCCAGTGAGTCGGGGTGGCTGCTGGTGTCGACCAGGAGAGTAATTAAGCGCTCTGCTTGTGGACCGGCCGAATGTGCAGTGTGCTGTGCCAAGGTTGCTGATGAGGCTGAAGGTGATGACCAGGTATGCGCTTGCGCTGCATGCTGATGGTCAGGACAACCGTTCAAGCCGTTGTTGCTGGCTGGCTGTGTGACTTGCGGGAGTGATGATGATGACGTCACGCTGAAGTAGTTGCACGAAGGCTGCGCTGACGTTTATCACGTCGGGGTCACCAGTTTAGGGATATGAGGAACAGGGTGTAAAGTTCACTCATACTCTTTAGAAAAGGGAGGATCCTCCGACCAGATGGATGTCGTATCTGGTGGTGATAAATGTTCGTGCCTTCTCTGTCTGAAAAGAAGCCTTTGCCCCGCAGTGGGACAGTAAGAGGCTGGTGTATTACTATTATGGATTCTATTTATTTGGTGTTGCTATCCAGATTATACGCTAAATTCTCTTAGTACCTACCTCTAAAAGTTTAACAAAGGTAAGATTGCGACAAAAATTGCCGAGGATATTGAATGTTGATCCTTATTGATAATGGTCTGCATCCAAGCGCGCCATTTCCATAAACGTTGTAGGTAATATTAGTGTTGACTAAAAACACAAATTCTTTATTATCCCGTTCATCCTTAAGAGCTAGCTTGTTATAATTTGCTCAACCACGTAAACAGGCTTTTGAAAAATGTTTTGTTTCTTCACTTTATGAAGAAGGCTCTGCTCTGCTGTAGGACTGCAGGGATTTACAGGCTATCGATATTAGGAATATCTGCTCAGCAATTGCACCAAGAACTGCTAGACTAATTCTTCTACGGCCGAATGAGATTATCAATAAGAATGCTATCAGCCATCCCAAAATAGCGCCGTGGCAGTCCCGACGATGTTCCCTGTAAAATGTGAAAATCTAACCAGACGTGCGAACCAAGCAAAAAATATTTCAGTATAAAAGGGAAATAAAATAGCAGGTAGCCCCAAAAACCATTAGGCACCAATTCTGCTAGCGTATTCGCCGCACTGTGTAAAAATATCGGTTCGCCCAAGCACGCAAAGTATTGGAACGCTGCTCGTTATTAGACTGTGAATCTATTTCCATGTTTTGATTACTGCTGAATATTGAGAATTCCTACAGTTTTGAATATAGGGCTTTAGTCAGCAACGTATTCCAAGTATTGAGTCAAACGTGGATAAATTGAAAGCACGTTTTCTCAGTTTGTTCTATTTTCTCGCGGAATTATATTTTCAAAGCTGAAGAGAAAAGATTTTTTCAAATACTGGTAGCAGAATTACACGTATTAAACCGCCAGTAAAATCAATTACACCATTATCAATACAATGGTAGTAAGTAATGACGGTCTTAATTTTAAACTCGTAACCGTGAACCCAGTTCGTTTATCTCGCTCCCACGTATTTTATGTACACTCATAAAAATTTAATGTATCTTAACAATTTGTGTCTGAAAAGATACGTTCTTTTTCGCCTTTCGCCCTAAAGGACCAATTACGCGGCTCAAAAGACCATTTACTGAGCGTGACTCAAGAAACACGAAACGTTACGTTATACTTATCTATCATTAGAACCACGCAACTGGTGTCACATAAACGTTATGATTTAACTTTATATTGCTCATAAATTTGTGTAATTACGAGTTTTGCCTCAAAATGTTTCTCGGTGATGGAAAACTTTAGGATGTTTCTTAGAACTTGGAATAAGAAGCCATTTTCTGTCGTAAATGTTAGTCATTTGTAACTTTTCGTCATAATTTCACAAATCTCAAGTTGCTGTATCGTTCTAATCAAATATATGAGGAAAATTAAATTAAATAGCTACTTCGTTTGTCACCACACTCTTTTGTAAAACATTCTAGCTGTTTCACTCATGTTCACGCAAATTGGTTACTCGGATGGGAGAACAATGTTTTTATTGTGGAAAATGAAGATACATACTTAATAAAAAATCGGAATCTCTAAATCGGATGATAGCAAATAGGCAATTAAGATCAAGTAAGCAAGTTCATTTCGCATTGACAGTATGTTATTAGTAGCAATGAACTAAAAAACCGGAAATTTTTCTCTATGTCCAGTTGTGCGCAGTTGAAGGACACTAGCAACCAAGTCCTTCATTGCTGATTATAAGATCACAGACAAATCGTATAATCAAAAAGAAATAGGTAATACTTAATAATGCTAACATTTACAAAGTAAGTATAGATTGTAAAACATTACGACTTGGCATAACAATACAAAATGAACGATAAATTAATAATTAACTAGTCTCGTACTAAATAATTAATAACAAAGTATAGAATTATTCGACACGGGTAATTAAGCCAGAGATTGTTCTGGGAATACATTGCTACATGAACTACATTATTGTACCTAAATGCCATTATTACCTTTCTTTGGCTGTATGTTCTTTGACTAAAAATATAATATATCTCAAATGTCAATGTAAACGTTTTTATAATAAACTTCCTAGATCCATTCAAGAACTAAACCTTAAATTAAAATCTTTCATAGAGCGGAAACTATGCCAGAAAGCCTATTAAACTGTCAAGGACTGACTACATTTGTACCTTTTATTTAAACAATGACATGTATATTTACTGTATAAAGTAAAATATTATTTAACTTTTGTGAATGTGAGGACTATATGTGGGTCATTTGTATTTTTCTTTCAGTTAGTTTTAATTATGGTCGGGCACATTTTTGTATTGTTCCTTGAACCGTTGAGCTCCTTAGTTCTGAGTTGAGCTGCACGATGATTGACAAATGCGTGCACTGACTGGACAGGTCCACTCAAATCTGTGTGGTTGTTTCCTCAAAAGACCATTACGGACACCAGTCTACATGGTCCTCGAATGATCTGACCAAGATTATTTTCGGATTTTTAAATACACTTCGGCATTGATGGACTTTATTCATTAGGGAGGCATATGTCCAGCAGTGGACTAATATAGGCTGATGATGATGATGATGATGATTGAAGGACTTTATAAAATGACATGAAAATGTACTTTGTAAACTATTTTAATATTTTAATAGTTTAGTAAAGTATTTTAATAGTTTCGTTTTTAGTTGATTTTAATCATGGTCTGGCAGTTTGAGTAATTTATGCGGCCCACCCAAATGTCCTTTCTTTGGTAACGTTCGTCGAACCGTTGAGCTCCAACAAATGCGTGCACTGACTGGACAGGTCCACTCATTCTGTGTGGTTCTTACCTCATGGTCTTCACATGATCTGACCAAGATTATGTCTGGACTTTATAAGAGACTGTGACCTCTGAGTTTGTTTTGGCCTTTCTTCTCAGACTAGTCAGATAGGAAACGTCGATCTCATCTAGTTTTTAAAGTGTGATTGACGTGTAAAAGTTTTTATACAAACTTACTACAGAAATAAAGTCATTTGTCATTTATCCACATAACATAACATCACGCCTGTAATCCCAGAAGGGTTAGGCAGAGGTGTACCTATAGTACACCCACATTTCGCCAGTTATGTTTAACGGCCCCCTATTACATGGGACTGTAATAGGGGGCGAGCCTATTGCCATCAACCGGGCACGAAACCAGACTCCGGGCGGATCCGGGACTCCTTTGTCTACAAAGGGTCTTTCATCGACTGACAAAACTATTGCAACAGTGTTTTTGTGTTATTGACAGCCATGTTTTCTCGTGGTGGCAAGCGTGCCTGCTGAGCGTGGGGTCCTGGGTTCGATTCCCAGGTCAGCCAAAAGTGTTATTGGATTTGCTCATTAGAAATTTCTTAGTAAAAGCTCGGAGTTTGGAAGTTGGTGGTGTGATCCTCCCGTGCCTCGGAGTTTGGAAGTGGGTGGTGTGATCCTCCCGTGCCTCGGAATGCTGTTGGTCCAGTGAATGATCTCTCTCCGGTCGTGTCGGATTGCCGTTCCATTGGGCTATGAGAGCAAGGGAAGAGAAAGTGAACCTTTGTCTGCGCGCGCACTTGTTATCATCATAATTTCAGCCGAAAGACGTCCACCGCCGTATATAAGCCTCCCCCGAGCATCGCCATTTCGGCCGGTTTTCTGCTTCTCGCATCCAGCGGATTTTTGAGGCCTTCACCAGGTCATCGGTCCATCTGGTGGAAGGCCTTCCAACGCTACGTATTTCGTTACGCGGTCGCCACTCCAGAACCTCTGGGCCCCATCGGCCATTCATTCTGCGAGCAATGTGCCCTTCCCACTGCCAATTTTTCATTTCTTCGGTTTAGGTCGGTTATCTTGGTTCTTCTACGGATCCCTTAATTTCTGATTCGAACTCGTATTGAAACGCATAACTCTCTACCTGCCATTTGGGTAGCTCTCAGCCTTCTAATGAGAGCCCATTGTGAGCGACCCCGTTTCAGTGTCCTAGCAACACGCACTAACCAAAGACTTTCGTCTCGAGACACTGTGGTATGTGAGACGAGAGGACACTACGCAGGTTTCCGAACGCTACCCAGCCAAGTCGGATTCGAAGATCGACCTCTTTCTCGTGGTTGGACCTACCTAACTGGACAGCTCGTCCTAGGCGCACTCTTGCACTATATTATCCTTCCGCTTAGATGGCTACTCTTTGTTCAATTTGGCTGCTATGGCCGAAATTCGGTATGGGGGACTATTTTTTGTGTTGAAATGAAATTTATTTATTTGCCAGAAGATAGGCACTTACAACATGGTAAAAGAATCTTAGTCTTACTTTATTCGACTTACTAGTCGTGCAAATATTTCTAGTACATGTGTAATAATATCATGAAATTACATCAATGACAGTTGTACTAGGCGTTACTCATACACATCATAATCATATTCATAAACGTCAACATTATCAAATGGTTCAAGGTAGATGGAGTTTGCTAACCTTCTTCCCATTATTGGTTTGTTTTTTGGTTGCTCGATAGATTTTGGATTCGTTATGTTTATGAAGAAGTTGTTGAAATATGTTGCAATGTCATCGCCTTCACAAACCAAATCACCCATGCCCATCTGATTGAATCGATTGCAACATACTTAACGGATAAGTTAATAAATACCGTACCTATAATAGTAACACCATAGTGTTTTTGTCCCCTGCAAGGCAAATGCCTCTTCTCATAGATACAGAGAAGGCACATTGTCACCACGCTTGCTTAAAGCGGGTTGGCGAATTCACACTTACATATATTTAAAATGAATATGATGCAACCTCATAGTGGCACTGAATTGTGAAGATTAAAATTTTGCGGGCCTCCTTACCACACCCCCCTTAACTTGCAAGTTTTTGGATTTCTCTGCATCGTTGACGTTTATCAGGAAAATATGTTATTTACTGCATAGTGTATGGTATGGAGGCAAGGTCGGCCCGTTGGGGCTCCGAGCCCGTATAGTTCTATAATGTTGTTATGTGTTTAGGATTTTTAAGAAATGTTAAGCATGTATGTAGGAGATTTTCTTATATGGTAATGGGACCATTGATGCGATGATGAAATTGAATGAAACGGCACTGCAGAAGACACGCGTTTGCAATACACTGAATTGTGAACCTAAAAGGAATGCAATACGAGCCAGTATGCGAGCAGTGTTCAAAATATTAAATGTTACATAGAATCTAACACTTTAATGTCATATGTTTTACACATAAAGTATCAACTTTGACTTTCTGGAACGCTTGATTTTATTGTTTAATAACCTACCTATACCTCCTTCACGCACCCTCTGCTTCCTTCGAAAAGCGGTAAGTACCCAATTAAAAGTCGTCCGTACACAACCTACTCATTAAACTGATTGGTAACTTTAACTTCACGGACCAAAGAGTATTAATACGTAACCACAAACCTACATATTCCCTAAACGGGAATTAGTGGGGTAAGCCATATCAATGTTGGTCCAACTTTAATAATTTCAAATCCACTGAACTTGTACGCAATTAAACAGTTCCACCTTACCAGCTAGTTCGTAATACAGTTTCAACGTTAAGCCAGCCAATTTGAAATGTGCACGAAGTCGTAGAGGCTCACTGGCGATAAATACCTTTACTTCTCAAACGTCAAAGTTCACTCTAACATTTTTGACATTGACAGCTCAGACTTTTGATTTATTATCTGTGGACAATAGAGCCGCAGTTGTCACTTTGATTGACAAGGCGAAGTCGTTACGAAGGAGGTCTCGTTAAAAAGTTTCATTAATTATCATTCCACGGCTACTTTGGTAATTAAACACAGCTGGCCGAAAATATTTCTGTATTCCTAAGATAATTTAGAATGCTGTTTAAAATGTGAATTGTTTTAATTTTTCGCAAAGAAGTAGCATTTGTTTTTCTTTTATTTTGCGTGTAAATTCATTGCCTATCAGTGCGTCATTAAACTTTTCTAAAGCAACTCTACCTGTGAGTTATTATTATTATTATCCATTGTATCTGAGCCCAAGTCGATTTCTCAAGAAAAATAATATTAGGTAATAGTTAGATAGCCTTGGAAGTTGTTCAAGTAATAACTATTACCCTTTAACTAACAGGACCTGGCGCGGCCTCCTATGGGCATCGTTATACTTATGTTACTACTTAGACAAGAACTTATAATATTTGATTATGTACTTGTTAAGTTCGGACTTATAATAATAATATACGTAAGTGTCAATTCGCCAACCCGCTTTAAGCAAGCGTGGTGACAATGTGCCTTCTCTGTATCTATGAGAAGAGGCATTTGCCTTGCAGGGGACAAAAACACTATGGTGTTACTATTATAGGTACGGTATTTATTACTTATCCGTTAAGTGTGTTGCAATCGATTCAATCAGATGGGCATGGGTGGTTTGGTTTGTGAAGGCGATGACATTGCAACATATTTCAACAACTTCTTCATAAACATAACGAATCCAAAATCTATCGAGCAACCAAAAAACAAACCAATAATGGGAAGAAGGTTAGCAAACTCCATCTACCTTGAATCATTTGATAATGTTGACGTTTATGAATATGATTATGATGTGTATGAGTAACGCCTACTGTCATTGATGTAATTTCATGGTATTATTATACATGTACTAGAAATATTTGCACGACTAGTAAGTCGAATAAAGTAAGACTAAGATTCTTTTACCATGTTGTAAGTGCCTATCTTCTGGCAAATAAATAAATTTCATTTCAACACAAAAAATAGTCCCCCATACCGAATTTCGGCCATAGCAGCCAATTTGAACAAAGAGTAGCCATCTAAGCGGAAGGATAATATAGTGCAAGGGTTCGCCTAGGACGAGCTGTCCAGTTAGGTAGGTCCAACCACGAGAAAGAGGTCGATCGTCGAATCCGACTTGGCTGGGTAGCGTTCGGAAACCTGCGTAGTGTCCTCTCGTCTCACATACCACAGTGTCTCGAGACGAAAGTCTTTGGTTAGTGCGTGTTGCTAGGACACTGAAACGGGGTCGCTCACAATGGGCCTCATTAGAAGGCTGAGAGCTACCCAAATGGCAGGTAGAGAGTTATGCGTTTCAATACGAGTTCGAATCAGTAATTAAGGGATCCGTAGAAGAACCAAGATAACCGACCTAAACCGAAGAAATGAAAAATTGGCAGTGGGAAGGGCACATTGCTCGCAGAATGAATGGCCGATGGGGCCCAGAGGTTCTGGAGTGGCGACCGCGTAACGAAATACGTAGCGTTGGAAGGCCTTCCACCAGATGGACCGATGACCTGGTGAAGGCCTCAAAAATCCGCTGGATGCGAGAAGCAGAAAACCGGCCGAAATGGCGATGCTCGGGGGAGGCTTATATACGGCGGTGGACGTCTTTCGGCTGAAATTATGATGATAACAAGTGCGCGCGCAGACAAAGGTTCACTTTCTCTTCCCTTGCTCTCATAGCCCAATGGAACGGCAATCCGCACTGGACCAACAGCATTCCGAGGCACGGGAGGATCACACCACCAACTTCCAAACTCCGAGCTTTTACTAAGAAATTTCTAATGAGCAAATCCAATTTGGCCGACCTGGGAATCGAACCCAGGACCCCACGCTCAGCAGGCACGCTTGCCACCACGAGAAAACATGGCTGTCAATAACACAAAAACACTGTTGCAATAGTTTTGTCAGTCTATGAAAATCAACCCTTTGTAGACAAAGGAGTCCCGGAGCCGCCCGGAGTCTGGTTTCGTGCCCGGTTGATGGCAATAGGCTCGCCCCCTATTACATGGGACTTAAACATAACTGGCGAAATGTGGGTGTACTATAGGTACACCTCTGCCTAACCCTTCTGGGATTACAGGCGTGATGTTATGTTATGTGGATAAATGACAAATGACTTTATTTCTGTAGTATTCAAGTTTTTTCTAACTGAACAGACAGCTGTGCTGCTGGGGAGTTGGTTGTGCCACTTCTTCTTTCCAGCTAAAGCACTAGGCAGTCATGAAGGGCGGGCGTTTTGGGGGACTGTCGAAAAGTGCTGATTCTCAGCCTATTTGAAAAAATGACTTTTGATTTTGATTTTGATTGTGTCTGCTGACGCACTCACTTGTTAAGTAATATGAGTTTATGAAGTCTTTTCATCACTGACTGACTGATCTGTCTTTTTGCGAAATTGTGTAATGTTAGATATTTTGAAAATAAATTAATGTGTAAATATAACATTTTTTAAAAACTAAATATAGGTCTATTATACAATACGGTATTTCATTTAACACTTTTAGTATGTATGTATATAGGTACTATTAATTAGCACATACCGTATAATTATCTTAGGCTACATAGATTAGATTAGATTTTTGTGTTGTAGTTTTAACTCATGATGCTCTCAAATGAAACTTCGCCCATATGACGACCCACTGACCACTAAGAGCACATATTTTATAATAGGCTATATTTTTAATTTTTGTGAATTCAAGTAATTTGATACAATACTTAACTTTTTTCAAGTAAAAAAAGGTATAACAAAAAAAAAACCCTTTCATACCTACTATTCTATTTATTTAAAAATAGCAACAAAAAAAACTGAAAACTATTTAAAGTTCCTTTAAAAACATAAAGACAAAAAAGGACAAATTATAAAAGAGCAATCACTGTTACTGAATAGAGTAATTAGTACTTATAAAGCTAAGCGCACATTATAGCCGCGACGGGCCGCAGCTCATCGCATTCCAATACAAACAAAAAAGGGCGATGGGTGGTCCATACAAAATGAACGAAGGTGACGAAGCAGGATTTTTGCAATGCGTTGCGGACCGTCAAAATCTGCGTGCTGTCTTTCGATTATAATTTAACAATTAAGAAATGTCTTGAGGAAGGCTAGAGTTATGTTTCTTTCCTCTGCGCAGGACGTAGATGTAGTGGTTAAAGTGGAATTTTTATTAGCTTCGCATCTTGTACCTTCGTAACTGTCATCACATTGACAGAATGGTTCAAACTCCTCGTCCAGGGAACAGTCGCCGTCGTTCAGACAATATCCATGACATGCGTTAACTTCACACCTGACCCCGGAATAACCGACATCACATCTGAAATAATAAAAACGTGAATCAGTGTCATTTCTTTAAGGGGGATCCGTCAAGGAAACCCGAAACATTCATAAGCTAACATAACCTAACCAATGGAAGGAGTAGAACATGTCTTACCTGCATTCAGGAAGTCCCTCACCATTGATACTGCAGTTGCCTTGCATGCAATAGTTCACACATACTGAAACATCGCACCTCTCACTCGTGTAACCAGGTTCGCATGTGCAAATAGAATGTCCCTTATCTTTCACACCGTGAACACAAAACGGCCCATCATATTCTGCAGCAGTTTTGACTCGAATCATAAGTGCTTCGCAATCCCGTCCTTGGATTTGGTCTATGATTTTATAGTTGGCAACTATACCGACGGGGGAGTTTTTAGTTTGCACCTTAAAAATAGTTGTAATTTCTGCGAAGTTTTTTGGATATTTAAGAACACGCCTTTCATCTGAGCAAAATCCAATGGAGATGAATGAGTTTTTTGTAACAGTCAATGTATTTGATGGATGGTTATATTGGTCTGGATTACATGTTTGATAATAATGAATGACAAATGTTTTGGGTTTCTTATTGAGTTCGGATAGATACAGTCGGAATTCACGAGTCGTCACGGGCTCAATCCAGTATAAGGCCTGCCTCTGCTGGTCAATAACCAAGCTGTGTGACTCCCAGTTGTGAGTTTTGTCGATAGGCAGTGAAGTAATATACTTAAAAACTTCTCTCTCGGAGCCATTCAAACGAGCTCGCTCTATCGTAGGCTTCGCGAAGTCTGTGTTGAGCCAGTAAATATACCTGTTAAAAAAGAAATAGATTTTTCAACACACTCAAGTTGTGTCTAAAATTTAGCATGTGTTTTTTTTACTTTGCATTCTTACACTTGTGCGGGAAAATGCGCTACTTATAAGAAACTATGATAGTCTGAGATGAGACACGAAAAAATACCTCATACTCAACTTTCGTGCCCATTTCCAAGGCCATTTTTTTGTATTTATTGTTACTTATTTATTAAATTTATTTAATAAATATCAAATCGTTTTTGTCATAAATCAATAAAATTACAATCCCACCTCAGGTGCTAAGACAAACTTTACATATTTGCATCAAATTGTACTATTTTGGAGTAATATAATTAAATAATCATTGATACTTAATCAGTATTAAAATGTATTTGTTGGTAACATACCCTTTACAGCTATCCACGGCAATATCACGTGGGACCCCGTCATCCATCTTGATTAATAGATTCCCGTTTGCATGGTTCTCAGATCCCGGTTTTAATGAAAACCAATTGACGCTTCTTTCATTAGTATCAGTAAAGAAGACTGTGTCTGTGGCGGGGTCGAAGGCGATGCCATGAATGTTTCTCCCGCCTCCTTTGGTAAAACATTTGATTTCTATGGAAGATAAGTCATAACCACATATAGTGTCGTTATTGGTTTGTTTATTGACATACAGCATCATGTTGTGCATTTCATCGTAAGCTAATGCTGTGAGGTTTTGAGACTTTAATCGTATGGTGCTTGATAAGGTATTGTTGGTGTAAAACATTAGCTCATCTCTTACGCTTACAGCAATGTCTGAAACAAAAGAAACATACTTATAATGCGCTATAAGAAAAACATAATTGATGTTTAAAAAGTTTTGGATTTTCGTGGAAATCAATCAAGGCACAAATTCCCATCCACTTACAATTCGTTCTTGACAAGTACTTCCTCCGTCAACCCTTCACTGGCAAAGGGGCCACATGAGCAAGTTGTTAATAAAGTAGCAGATATTTAGATTATCAGCTTTTGCTTCCTTCTTTTCGTATCGACGGTACATCAATATTATACTGTCTCGACCCAGCAGGTGGCAACGTTTGTTGCGGGGGGGCTTTACCTATTTATGAAGAGCTATAGTCCTCCAGCCCGTATTTCGGCCATGGCAGCCAATCTCAACGGAGACTAGCCTTTGGCGAGACATTATAGTGCACAAGTGTGTGCGCAGACTCAGGTGCACTCAGGCAATCCGACATGACCGGAGAGAGATCAGGCGCAGGACCAACGGGTTAACATGCTATCCGAGGCACGGGGATATCACACCGCCAACATCCAAACTCCGGGCTGTTACTAACAAATTCCTCACGGAAAAACCCAATGTCACTTTGCCCGACCTGGAAATCGAACCCAGGACCTCACGCTCAGCAGTCACTGCAGTATGAAGAGCTACTTACATAAAACTCACACATAAGACGGATTCGCTAGGAACAAAAAAGTAGTAATACGTTCAGCGCTAAAAGTATTTAAATCATCGCTATATTTCGCTTGTCAATCGATTGAAAGATGACTGAGACGGATCCATGTCTTAAATTAGTTTAACGTATTTTGTGATACAACTGAACTTTTAAAGCCTAAAGGCTTTAAAAGTTATGATAAGTGAGAAGAAAGCTCTCGTACTCACCCCAGGAATGCGCAGACCCCACGTACAGCACTAACAACGCCAGCAAAAACCGTGTTCTACATATTTTTATCTTCATCCTAGTAAATATAAAGTTTCCCCCCAGTATAAGATAGGTAGGTACTGCCCTGCTAGTCGCTTTTCGGTTCTAATGCAGAACGCTGTGTTTCGAAAGTTATAAACGAACCTAAGTTTTTAAACTGGTGATAAGAATAAGAAATACTCCCTGATAAGAGCATTATCAAGCGGTTTCTCCCGTACGTTTGACCTTTAGTAATCTCGGTGCCAATTTTTAGGGTTCCGTAGCAAATTGGCGGAACCTGTCAGAGTTCCGCTTTGTCATGTCCGTCTGTCCGTCCGGATGACACAGCCATTTTATTCGGAGACGTTTGGAACTACACAGTACATTCAGGAGGTTGGTATCGACTTGATGGCTTATCCGTCAAGAAGTCCTGTAGTGCTATTCTGTACACGTACGTTACAACGTGAAAACTTAGGTGAAGTGAGCGTGGAGTAAGCTGTCAGTGTCACTGATGATAATGATTGATCAAGACGTGATGACACTGTCAGTGTCATTGCTCACTCCACGCAAGTCTTCACGGTGATTTTGTTACAGAATCGACATGCATATCTCTACCCGATCGAGCATGCCTGGGATGAGCTCGGGAGCTGGTCAGAAGCAGACCACCTCCGATAGGAGGTGGAATGCTTCTGACCAGCGACCCTCAGGGCCCTAAGTTTAAAAAACAAAAGTTAAATACGTTACCAATGTATAATAAACAAGTTGAAATTTTCTATAAAACGTTTTTCACATTTTAAAACTAACTTCTAAGGCTTAGGAAAAATTGAAAAAGATTCCGGATATTTAAAAGGTGTACGAGCCTAAGGGCCGAAGTCAACTCACAGAGGCCCCTTAGACAATTTTAAGCGCTGAGACATCAACCGACGACTATGCAAGTGCACCCAACGATAACCCCCGGTTGGTGCAGGACTACTGCAGAACATGGAAACAAAACATATTGGCCTATGGGTTTGGGTGGCACCGCCGGGATCACACGTCGTGGTTGGGGGGACCCGAATCGCTGTCGAGTCAACCATGAAGTACCTGGGATTGGTGCTCGACAACCGGTCGGAATTCAGCCCTCACTTTTTGCGGCTGGCGCCCATATTGATGGGCGCCAGCCGCAAAAAGTGAGGGCTGATCTGGGGGTCGTGCAATTCATGGCCCTGTAGGGGGCCCCGGTGTGGGCCTCTGACCTGACGGACGGCAGCATCGCAATGCGGCGAAAACCGCAGAGGGCGATGGCCGTCAGGGCTACCAGGGGGTATCGCACAATCTCCTACGAGGCGGCTTGTGCACTTGCTGGATCTCCGCCTTGGGACCTAGAGGTGATAGCCCTCGTGTTACTGTACCGGTGGCGCGAGCAAGTGCGGGCGCGGGGCATTGCACCTTGTCGGTCGCAGCTTCGCTAGGTCCTTGTGACGGAATGGAACAGGCTTCTGAGCCCCTCCGCCGGCCTCGCTACCCTCGAGGCAATCCGACCAGTGCTCGTCGGATGGCTCGGGAGGAGGCACGGCTCCCTGTCGTTTCGGGCGACGTAGGTGCTCTCGGGGCATGGTTGCTTCGGGAAGTACCTTTTTCTTATCTTTTTTTTTTGGTAAGTACCTGTTTCGCATAAACAGGGAGCCGGACGCCCGGTATCACCACTACGTCGACTGCCGGGAGGACACGGCGTGGCATATGCTGGCAGAGTGTGCCGCTTGAGAGGAGCCACGCCGTGCCCTCATCTCAGAAGTAGGCAGTGACTTGTCGCAGCGACCGTAGTGAATTCGATGGTCGGCATCGTTGAGTCCTGGGACGCGGAGGTTTACTTCTACGAAACAGTTTTCATTCAGAAGGAGGCTGCGGAAAGGGAAGATCCGCAGCAAGCGAACCGGGCGTAGGCGTAGGGCGGACAACGCCCCCCTCCAGCCCTCCTAAATGGATCCAGGGACGGCGACCTGAGGTGGCGACGCAACTATTGCAGAACATGGGAACTAAAATTAAAGAGCTATAGGTTTGGGTGGCTCTAGGGATTGATTGCCTAGAACTATGGAAGAACTGTGATCCTGTCTGATTAGTGTTATGTAATAATCGGATAAAATGGCATGGGTGACGACTTGCACACTCAATAATGGGCCCCCGAAAACGATCGCTAGCTCAAGGTGATGTAGAGACACGGGGGCAACACTTCCTGAGGTGCTTGAGGAGTGGAGAGGTGTTTCACGGCTATCAAGACAATCCCGAAAGTACGGTCAAGATCCCTACCAGCATCTTATTGGAATATTTACTTCCTCCGAGCACGTTTGCTCTTGTGAAACTTCACACAAGCCGGCCATTAAAGGCAAGAAAGAGGTGGAAGCTCTGTTTGTCGTCAGTGTTCACTCCAGCCGGCCAATAAAGGCAAGCCAGAGGTGAGGAACAAGACGGAGAAGTAGGCGTATGTGGGGTGGCTACTGCCCATCAGCTCGCCACATGCTGCATTGCGGTTTATGTATATCTCTCGGTCTGGCTCCTCACCCTAGACCTATTTCGGCAAAGTAAACTCTACCGGCACAGATCCAGAGTTAGGGAGCGCGCAAGCCCCACCATGGCGTCAACGTAGAGATACGGTGGTGGGGTTTAGTATGTTTATTATTAGTTGTAATTATTTTATTATGTTATGTTAGTTATGTTCATTTATAAACAAGGCAAAATCGGTATTAACGGATCGTAGCAGGTGCCGTTCTGTAGTTTCTGCCTAACCCTATGGGAAAAAGTTGTAAGTTTATGTATGTGTATTATTATGTTTCTGAGTGACATTGATAAAACGCCTGTATGGGGCTAAGCAGTAAATAATGACAAATTCAAGGTCGATTTTTTTGTTGTCAGCATCAATAAATTCGTCCGCATTTCTGTTAGTAGGACAAGTGCACAAAAGGCTGGCAGCGTTGCCACGTTGCATGGCAATGTTGATTCTTTGACCTAAAAAAACCATCCATCTGTTCACGTGAATAGTTGACCAATTCTTGCTTGGCGATCTTCCTAAATACTTAATAAGCAATCGGACCCCACGGTCCTAGTGTTTCAACCCCAAACGGTTCAAACATATAGCTCCCAATAAGTTTGCTAAATTTGCGTCGTTTGAGGTTCTCTGCACCTGCAACAGCCGCCCTAGTACAACAAGCCGTGCAAGGAAGATGGGACTTAAACTGTAACCGTATTAGTGTAACCTTTTATAAGTGTTAATAGGTGTAAGAGAAATAAGCAGTTGTAGGTATAATTGCGCAGTACCCCAACAACGCGCGGGGGAAAGGCAGACGCGGAGCAAAATAGCCTCAATCTAGTCAGGATTGCGGCTAATTTGGCAACGCCGTGTTTGCCTGTTACACTTATTAACACAGTTAACACTTACCACATTGAAAAACACATTTATAAGTTTTACATTTTGATTTTATGTTACATTTAATTGAATGTAACATGAAATCAAAATGTATCATTTAAAATTCTGTAACATTTATGACGGTGTTTTTAAGTCCCTGGATGGGATAGCGCGAGGCTGTCGACACTGGTTGCATCTCACACCAAATAGCACACCCAACTTCCAAGGCATTATGGTCATTCCATCGCCTTCCCATCGTCGCGTGTCAAGCCATTATAGATTCTAAAACAGCCCAACGGATTATATAATTTTAACGATTACATTTATTTAATTTTTGTATTGAAAATGGGAACCTTTTTAGACTGGGTCGGCGCCTTAAGTCGATAACAATGTTATGATTCGGTGGGTAGAGGTGCATAGGTTATCTTACATCCCGAGCATCGGGAAACCCGATTAAAATTTTAAAAATAAACATAGTTTATTAGTCAATATAAGATGACGTCTTTATTTATTATTTTTTTAAATCTCATGTCAACCCTTAGCCACGAGGTTGCATCTGAAACATAACGAATATATTTTCGGTGTCATCTCTTCATACCGCACCTACTCAGCTATCCACTTTTCGCCCTACATTTGCTTGTTATATAAATTGGAGCCACAGGCCTTTTCTCTGTGAGAGAGAGAGAGTGAGCCGTATATCCACCACGCGGGCCCAGTGTGTGTTTGTAGATGTCACGTCGTCGTATTTTTTGTTCTAGGAAATGCCGGTTTTCCTCAAAATGTGAGATTTTTTTATCCTTAATTAAAGGGTCTTAATAACTGATTACAATCTAGCCTATACGACTTATACGCAAATTTTAATCTAACTTAATTTGGTACGTGATAATTATTTTAAAACTTAGAATAGTGTTGATTGTACTTTACACAAGTCCGTTCCACTTTTCTAGAGTCTGATAAATAATGATAGAAACACTTTGTTCATGTGTTATTATGTTTGTCATTGTCACTATAATTTCTACACTTTACACTACACTAACTGAAAAAGTTTTGTTAGTTTTAGTCTTCGCACTATGCTATGCTATTTGGTGTGAGATGCAACCAGTGTCGACAGCCTCGCGCTATCCCATCCAGGTACTTAAAAACACCGTCATAAATGTTACAGAATTTTAAATGATACATTTTGATTTCATGTTACATTCAATTAATTGTAACATAAAATCAAAATGTAAAACTTATAAATGGGTTTTTCAATGTGGTAAGTGTTAACTGTGTTAATAAGTGTAACAGGCAAACACGGCGTTGCCAAATTAGCCGCAATCCTGACTAGATTGAGGCTATTTTGCTCCGCGTCTGCCTTTCCCCCGCGCGTTGTTGGGGTACTGCGCAATTATACCTACAACTGCTTATTTCTCTTACACCTATTAACACTTATAAAAGGTTACACTAATACGGTTACAGTTTAAGTCCCATCTTCCTTGCACGGCTTGTTGTACTAGGGCGGCTGTTGCAGGTGCAGAGAACCTCAAACGACGCAAATTTAGCAAACTTATTGGGAGCTATATGTTTGAACCGTTTGGGGTTGAAACACTAGGACCGTGGGGTCCGATTGCTTATTAAGTATTTAGGAAGATCGCCAAGCAAGAATTGGTCAACTATTCACGTGAACAGATGGATGGTTTTTTTAGGTCAAAGAATCAACATTGCCATGCAACGTGGCAACGCTGCCAGCCTTTTGTGCACTTGTCCTACTAACAGAAATGCGGACGAATTTATTGATGCTGACAACAAAAAAATCGACCTTGAATTTGTCATTATTTACTGCTTAGCCCCATACAGGCGTTTTATCAATGTCACTCAGAAACATAATAATACACATACATAAACTTACAACTTTTTCCCATAGGGTTAGGCAGAAACTACAGAACGGCACCTGCTACGATCCGTTAATACCGATTTTGCCTTGTTTATAAATGAACATAACTAACATAACATAATAAAATAATTACAACTAATAATAAACATACTAAACCCCACCACCGTATCTCTACGTTGACGCCATGGTGGGGCTTGCGCGCTCCCTAACTCTGGATCTGTGCCGGTAGAGTTTACTTTGCCGAAATAGGTCTAGGGTGAGGAGCCAGACCGAGAGATATACATAAACCGCAATGCAGCATGTGGCGAGCTGATGGGCAGTAGCCACCCCACATACGCCTACTTCTCCGTCTTGTTCCTCACCTCTGGCTTGCCTTTATTGGCCGGCTGGAGTGAACACTGACGACAAACAGAGCTTCCACCTCTTTCTTGCCTTTAATGGCCGGCTTGTGTGAAGTTTCACAAGAGCAAACGTGCTCGGAGGAAGTAAATATTCCAATAAGATGCTGGTAGGGATCTTGACCGTACTTTCGGGATTGTCTTGATAGCCGTGAAACACCTCTCCACTCCTCAAGCACCTCAGGAAGTGTTGTCCCCGTGTCTCTACATCACCATGAGCTAGCGATCGTTTTCGGGGGCCCATTATTGAGTGTGCAAGTCGTCACCCATGCCATTTTATCCGATTATTACATAACACTAATCAGACAGGATCACAGTTCTTCCATAGTTCTAGGCAATCAATCCCTAGAGCCACCCAAACCTATAGCTCTTTAATTTTAGTTCCCATGTTCTGCAATAGTTGCGCCGCCACCTCAGGTCGCCGTCCCTGGATCCATTTAGGAGGGCTGGAGGGGGGCGTTGTCCGCCCTACGCCTACGCCCGGTTCGCTTGCTGCGGATCTTCCCTTTCCGCAGCCTCCTTCTGAATGAAAACTGTTTCGTAGAAGTAAACCTTCGCGTCCCAGGACTCAACGATGCCGACCATCGAATTCACTACGGTCGCTGCGACAAGTCACTGCCTACTTCTGAGATGAGGGCACGGCGTGGCTCCTCTCAAGCGGCACACTCTGCCAGCATATGCCACGCCGTGTCCTCCCGGCAGTCGACGTAGTGGTGATACCGGGCGTCCGGCTCCCTGTTTATGCGAAACAGGTACTTACCAAAAAAAAAAGATAAGAAAAAGGTACTTCCCGAAGCAACCATGCCCCGAGAGCACCTACGTCGCCCGAAACGACAGGGAGCCGTGCCTCCTCCCGAGCCATCCGACGAGCACTGGTCGGATTGCCTCGAGGGTAGCGAGGCCGGCGGAGGGGCTCAGAAGCCTGTTCCATTCCGTCACAAGGACCTAGCGAAGCTGCGACCGACAAGGTGCAATGCCCCGCGCCCGCACTTGCTCGCGCCACCGGTACAGTAACACGAGGGCTATCACCTCTAGGTCCCAAGGCGGAGATCCAGCAAGTGCACAAGCCGCCTCGTAGGAGATTGTGCGATACCCCCTGGTAGCCCTGACGGCCATCGCCCTCTGCGGTTTTCGCCGCATTGCGATGCTGCCGTCCGTCAGGTCAGAGGCCCACACCGGGGCCCCCTACAGGGCCATGAATTGCACGACCCCCAGATCAGCCCTCACTTTTTGCGGCTGGCGCCCATCAATATGGGCGCCAGCCGCAAAAAGTGAGGGCTGAATTCCGACCGGTTGTCGAGCACCAATCCCAGGTACTTCATGGTTGACTCGACAGCGATTCGGGTCCCCCCAACCACGACGTGTGATCCCGGCGGTGCCACCCAAACCCATAGGCCAATATGTTTTGTTTCCATGTTCTGCAGTAGTCCTGCACCAACCGGGGGTTATCGTTGGGTGCACTTGCATAGTCGTCGGTTGATGTCTCAGCGCTTAAAATTGTCTAAGGGGCCTCTGTGAGTTGACTTCGGCCCTTAGGCTCGTACACCTTTTAAATATCCGGAATCTTTTTCAATTTTTCCTAAGCCTTCGAAGTCAGTTTTAAAATGTGAAAAACGTTTTATAGAAAATTTCAACTTGTTTATTATACATTGGTAACGTATTTAACTTTTGTTTTTTAAACTTAGGGCCCTGAGGGTCGCTGGTCAGAAGCAGACCACCTCCTATCGGAGGTGGTCTGCTTCTGACCAGCTCCCGAGCTCATCCCAGGCATGCTCGATCGGGTAGAGATATGCATGTCGATTCTGTAACAAAATCACCGTGAAGACTTGCGTGGAGTGAGCAATGACACTGACAGTGTCATCACGTCTTGATCAATCATTATCATCAGTGACACTGACAGCTTACTCCACGCTCACTTCACCTAAGTTTTCACGTTGTAACGTACGTGTACAGAATAGCACTGCAGGACTTCTTGACGGATAAGCCATCAAGTCGATACCAACCTCCTGAATGTACTGTGTAGTTCCAAACGTCTCCGAATAAAATGGCTGTATCATCCGGACGGACAGACGGACATGACAAAGCGGAACTCTGACAGGTTCCGCCAATTTGCTACGGAACCCTAAAAATTGGCACCGAGATTACTAAAGGTCAAACGTACGGGAGAAACCGCTTGATAATGCTCTTATCAGGGAGTATTTCTTATTCTTATCACCAGTTTAAAAACTTAGGTTCGTTTATAACTTTCGAAACACAGCGTTCTGCATTAGAACCGAAAAGCGACTAGCAGGGCAGTACCTACCTATCTTATACTGGGGGGAAACTTTATATTTACTAGGATGAAGATAAAAATATGTAGAACACGGTTTTTGCTGGCGTTGTTAGTGCTGTACGTGGGGTCTGCGCATTCCTGGGGTGAGTACGAGAGCTTTCTTCTCACTTATCATAACTTTTAAAGCCTTTAGGCTTTAAAAGTTCAGTTGTATCACAAAATACGTTAAACTAATTTAAGACATGGATCCGTCTCAGTCATCTTTCAATCGATTGACAAGCGAAATATAGCGATGATTGAAATACTTTTAGCGCTGAACGTATTACTACTTTTTTGTTCCTAGCGAATCCGTCTTATGTGTGAGTTTTATGTAAGTAGCTCTTCATACTGCAGTGACTGCTGAGCGTGAGGTCCTGGGTTCGATTTCCAGGTCGGGCAAAGTGACATTGGGTTTTTCCGTGAGGAATTTCTTAGTAACAGCCCGGAGTTTGGATGTTGGCGGTGTGATATCCCCGTGCCTCGGACAGCATGTTAACCCGTTGGTCCTGCGCCTGATCTCTCTCCGGTCATGTCGGATTACCTGAGTGCACCTGAGTCTGCGCACACACTTGTGCACTATAATGTCTCGCCAAAGGCTAGTCTCCGTTGAGATTGGCCGCCATGGCCGAAATACGGGCTGGAGGACTATAGCTCTTCATAAATAGGTAAAGGCCCCCCGCGACAAACGTTGCCACCTGCTGGGTCGAGACAGTATAATATTGATGTACCGTCGATACGAAAAGAAGGAAGCAAAAGCTGATAATCTAAATATCTGCTACTTTATTAACAACTTGCTCATGTGGCCCCTTTGCCAGTGAAGGGTTGACGGAGGAAGTACTTGTCAAGAACGAATTGTAAGTGGATGGGAATTTGTGCCTTGATTGATTTCCACGAAAATCCAAAACTTTTTAAACATCAATTATGTTTTTCTTATAGCGCATTATAAGTATGTTTCTTTTGTTTCAGACATTGCTGTAAGCGTAGGAGATGAGCTAATGTTTTACACCAACAATACCTTATCAAGCACCATACGATTAAAGTCTCAAAACCTCACAGCATTAGCTTACGATGAAATGCACAACATGATGCTGTATGTCAATAAACAAACCAATAACGACACTATATGTGGTTATGACTTATCTTCCATAGAAATCAAATGTTTTACCAAAGGAGGCGGGAGAAACATTCATGGCATCGCCTTCGACCCCGCCACAGACACAGTCTTCTTTACTGATACTAATGAAAGAAGCGTCAATTGGTTTTCATTAAAACCGGGATCTGAGAACCATGCAAACGGGAATCTATTAATCAAGATGGATGACGGGGTCCCACGTGATATTGCCGTGGATAGCTGTAAAGGGTATGTTACCAACAAATACATTTTAATACTGATTAAGTATCAATGATTATTTAATTATATTACTCCAAAATAGTACAATTTGATGCAAATATGTAAAGTTTGTCTTAGCACCTGAGGTGGGATTGTAATTTTATTGATTTATGACAAAAACGATTTGATATTTATTAAATAAATTTAATAAATAAGTAACAATAAATACAAAAAAATGGCCTTGGAAATGGGCACGAAAGTTGAGTATGAGGTATTTTTTCATGTCTCATCTCAGACTAGCATAGTTTCTTATAAGTAGCGCATTTTCCCGCACAAGTGTAAGAATGCAAAGTAAAAAAAACACATGCTAAATTTTAGACACAACTTGAGTGTGTTGAAAAATCTATTTCTTTTTTAACAGGTATATTTACTGGCTCAACACAGACTTCGCGAAGCCTACGATAGAGCGAGCTCGTTTGAATGGCTCCGAGAGAGAAGTTTTTAAGTATATTACTTCACTGCCTATCGACAAAACTCACAACTGGGAGTCACACAGCTTGGTTATTGACCAGCAGAGGCAGGCCTTATACTGGATTGAGCCCGTGACGACTCGTGAATTCCGACTGTATCTATCCGAACTCAATAAGAAACCCAAAACATTTGTCATTCATTATTATCAAACATGTAATCCAGACCAATATAACCATCCATCAAATACATTGACTGTTACAAAAAACTCATTCATCTCCATTGGATTTTGCTCAGATGAAAGGCGTGTTCTTAAATATCCAAAAAACTTCGCAGAAATTACAACTATTTTTAAGGTGCAAACTAAAAACTCCCCCGTCGGTATAGTTGCCAACTATAAAATCATAGACCAAATCCAAGGACGGGATTGCGAAGCACTTATGATTCGAGTCAAAACTGCTGCAGAATATGATGGGCCGTTTTGTGTTCACGGTGTGAAAGATAAGGGACATTCTATTTGCACATGCGAACCTGGTTACACGAGTGAGAGGTGCGATGTTTCAGTATGTGTGAACTATTGCATGCAAGGCAACTGCAGTATCAATGGTGAGGGACTTCCTGAATGCAGGTAAGACATGTTCTACTCCTTCCATTGGTTAGGTTATGTTAGCTTATGAATGTTTCGGGTTTCCTTGACGGATCCCCCTTAAAGAAATGACACTGATTCACGTTTTTATTATTTCAGATGTGATGTCGGTTATTCCGGGGTCAGGTGTGAAGTTAACGCATGTCATGGATATTGTCTGAACGACGGCGACTGTTCCCTGGACGAGGAGTTTGAACCATTCTGTCAATGTGATGACAGTTACGAAGGTACAAGATGCGAAGCTAATAAAAATTCCACTTTAACCACTACATCTACGTCCTGCGCAGAGGAAAGAAACATAACTCTAGCCTTCCTCAAGACATTTCTTAATTGTTAAATTATAATCGAAAGACAGCACGCAGATTTTGACGGTCCGCAACGCATTGCAAAAATCCTGCTTCGTCACCTTCGTTCATTTTGTATGGACCACCCATCGCCCTTTTTTGTTTGTATTGGAATGCGATGAGCTGCGGCCCGTCGCGGCTATAATGTGCGCTTAGCTTTATAAGTACTAATTACTCTATTCAGTAACAGTGATTGCTCTTTTATAATTTGTCCTTTTTTGTCTTTATGTTTTTAAAGGAACTTTAAATAGTTTTCAGTTTTTTTTGTTGCTATTTTTAAATATATAGAATAGTAGGTATGAAAGGGTTTTTTTTTTGTTATACCTTTTTTTACTTGAAAAAAGTTAAGTATTGTATCAAATTACTTGAATTCACAAAAATTAAAAATATAGCCTATTATAAAATATGTGCTCTTAGTGGTCAGTGGGTCGTCATATGGGCGAAGTTTCATTTGAGAGCATCATGAGTTAAAACTACAACACAAAAATCTAATCTAATCTATGTAGCCTAAGATAATTATACGGTATGTGCTAATTAATAGTACCTATATACATACATACTAAAAGTGTTAAATGAAATACCGTATTGTATAATAGACCTATATTTAGTTTTTTTTAAATGTTATATTTACACATTAATTTATTTTCAAAATATCTAACATTACACAATTTCGCAAAAAGACAGATCAGTCAGTCAGTGATGAAAAGACTTCATAAACTCATATTACTTAATAAGTGAGTGTGTCAGCAGACACAATCAAAATGAAAAGTCATTTTTTCAAATAGGCTGAGAATCAGCACTTTTCGACAGTCCCCCAAAACGCCCGCCCTTCATGACTGCCTAGTGCTTTAGCTGGAAAGAAGAAGTGGCACAACCAACTCCCCAGCAGCACAGCTGTCTGTTCAGTTAGAAAAAACTTGAATACTACAGAAATAAAGTCATTTGTCATTTATCCACATAACATAACATCACGCCTGTAATCCCAGAAGGGTTAGGCAGAGGTGTACCTATAGTACACCCACATTTCGCCAGTTATGTTTAAGTCCCATGTAATAGGGGGCGAGCCTATTGCCATCAACCGGGCACGAAACCAGACTCCGGGCGGCTCCGGGACTCCTTTGTCTACAAAGGGTTGATTTTCATAGACTGACAAAACTATTGCAACAGTGTTTTTGTGTTATTGACAGCCATGTTTTCTCGTGGTGGCAAGCGTGCCTGCTGAGCGTGGGGTCCTGGGTTCGATTCCCAGGTCGGCCAAATTGGATTTGCTCATTAGAAATTTCTTAGTAAAAGCTCGGAGTTTGGAAGTTGGTGGTGTGATCCTCCCGTGCCTCGGAATGCTGTTGGTCCAGTGAATGATCTCTCTCCGGTCGTGTCGGATTGCCGTTCCATTGGGCTATGAGAGCAAGGGAAGAGAAAGTGAACCTTTGTCTGCAAAAAGTGAGGGCTGAATTCCCACCGGTTGTCGAGCACCAATCCCAGGTACTTCATGGTTGACTCGACAGCGATTCGGGTCCCCCCAACCACGACGTGTGATCCCGGCGGTGCCACCCAAACCCATAGGCCAATATGTTTTGTTTCCATGTTCTGCAGTAGTCCTGCACCAACCGGGGGTTATCCTTGGGTGCACTTGCATAGTCGTCGGTTGATGTCTCAGCGCTTAAAATTGTCTAAGGGGCCTCTGCGAGTTGACTTCGGCCCTTAGGCTCGTACACGAGTGAGAGGTGCGATGTTTCAGTCTGTGTGAACTATTGCGTGCAAGGCAACTGCAGTATCAATGGTGAGGGACTTCCTGAATGCAGGTAAGACATGTTCTACTCCTTCCATTGGTTAGGTTATGTTAGCTTATGAATGTTGTCCGCGACATTCTAAATTTCTTAAGTATTTTTATGCAAATTGCGGCGCTGGTGATTGAACTTCAATTTGAGGCAATTTGATTACCTACAAAAATGCTATCAATCAAAATATCAATAAAGCTATCCATATTTTCACGAAATGTTCTTATTTCCGGTAATTATTGTTATTATTTCATCATAATTTTCGCAAATCAAATTTATATAAAAAAACAACGTGAATAAGCGCTGCAACTTAAAAAAAAAACTTAAGAAAGTTTAAATATTTCGGGTTTCCTTGACGGATCCCCCTTAAAGAAATGACACTGATTCACGTTTTTATTATTTCAGATGTGATGTCGGTTATTCCGGGGTCAGGTGTGAAGTTAACGCATGTCATGGATATTGTCTGAACGACGGCGACTGTTCCCTGGACGAGGAGTTTGAACCATTCTGTCAATGTGATGACAGTTACGAAGGTACAAGATGCGAAGCTAATAAAAAATCCACTCTCACCACTACATCTACGTCCTGCGCAGAGGAAAGAAACATAACTCTAGGCTTCCTCAAGAGATTTCTTAATTGTTAAATTATAATCGAAAGGCAGCACGCAGATTTTGACGGTCCGCAACGCATTGCAAAAATCCTGCTACGTCACTTTCGTTCATTTTGTATGGACCACCCATCGCCCTTTTTTGTTTGTATTGAAATGCGATGAGCTGCGGCCCGTCGCGGCTATAATGTGCGCTTAGCTTTATACGTACTAATTACTCTATTCAGTAACAGTGATTGCTCTTTTATTATTTGTCCTTTTTTGTCTTTATGTTTTTAAAGGAACTTTAAATAGTTTTCAGTTTTTTTTGTTGCTATTTTTAAATAAATAGAATAGTAGGTATGAAAGGGTTTTTTTTTGTTATACTTTTTTTACTTGAAAAAAGTTAAGTATTGTATCAAATTACTTGAATTCACAAAAATTAAAAATATAGCCTATTATAAAATATGTGCTCTTAGTGGTCAGTGGGTCGTCATATGGGCGAAGTTTCATTTGAGAGCATCATGAGTTAAAACTATAACACAACAAACGTAATCTAATCTATGTAGCCTTAGATATACGGTATGTGCTAATTAATAGTACCTATATACATACATACTAAAAGTGTTAAATGAAATACCGTATTGTATAATAGACCTATATTTAGTTTAAAAAAAATGTTATATTTACACATTAATTTATTTTCAAAAAATCTAACATTACACAATTTCGCAAAAAGACAGATCAGTCAGTCAGTGATGAAAACACTTCATAAACTCATATTACTTAATAAGTGAGTGCGTCAGCAGACACAATCAAAATCAAAAGTCATTTTTTCAAATAGGCTGAGAATCAGCACTTTTCGAACGTCAAAACGACATAAGACAGTCCCCCAAAACGCCCGCCCTTCATGACTGCCTAGTGCTTTAGCTGGAAAGAAGAAGTGGCACAACCAACTCCCCAGCAGCACAGCTGTCTGTTCAGTTAGAAAAAACTTGAATTTATACAATATGATATGCAAAGTAATTAAAATTTCGAGTCACAGAACCTAATATTAAATTATCTGCCATATGTTAGCTGGCGCGCCAATATACCCAAAAAACAAATAAAAGCCTCCAGGCATAAAGGGTGTGACAGCTTACAAATGCAATATTGGATTAATTGTACCTACACACAAATGATAAAGTAGGACCATCAATACATAATCATCCTATAATGATCCCACTGCTGGGAAACAAGCCTCCGAAGTCAAATCATTTATTTAAAATTGGCACATAAATGACACTTTTAAACGACAACATTTACAAAAAAAAATAGAATTATTCTAGTTATCCCGTCCAATAGGTAGTTTCGTATGAAGAAACTCCATGGACACTCTTTTAAATAATATGGTTCCAGAAAATTTGTTACATCAGTCTTGTTGAAATTATACATGTGAGACCGATGTAGAAAGACGTGCACGTTAAAGACGTCCGTAATAAAAAACATCAAAATACAAAAAGTCGGAAATAAAAATAAAAAAAGCCGTGGCAGCCAAGAGATGACCAGTCCCCACTGACGGCGCCCGTTCACGAACATGACGTTTGGATCAGCACCATTCAGCTCAACCATTTTGAAGGGAACTTAATGATCCAACACACACGCCACCACCAGCGGGACATTTGAGTGAGCGTGACATACTCGCAGCCGCCAGGGCACATTCAAGTCAATGACAGAAGTGCCCAGTAAAGGGGAGGTTTATAGTAGGTACATAGTGCTCACATGAATGGAATATCATAGTGTTCACAAGAATGGGCAAGAAACTCCACCGTTACTCTTTTGAAAGGTTTTACAATATTTATAAACATTAATTATTTAATTATATGTGAAAACGATGCCATTTAATAAAATTAATATGTCATAATAGGTAAAAAGAAATAAATATAACGGAATGGCTGGTAAATTAATTATGTGATAGATACACCGTGCTCATGATGAGAGCTGGTGGGCCGTAATCCAGCATGCAGCCCAGTGCGAGTTGGTAGATGTTGTATTATATCTTCGTTTATTATTTATTCTAGGACTTCTCACTCAGTTTCCTCAATATGTTTTCCTTCACCGTTTTGAGAGCAGTAGTGATGAAATCATTCACACAAAGTAAAGCGTCTGTCTGAGTTTGACAGAACTTACAGCAGATACAATGCACCCTAATTTCGTACCATACTTTCATTTACAATCCGAGGATTTTGAAGTAAATTCCTAAACCATTACTGCATAGGTTTGAAAAATTCATCTGCTCTACAACGTAAGTTACGCAATTATCGTGGTTAAACTGTCAATATGAAAAGGTACTGCTGGAAGCTTCGCCGCTCTCGGCGAAGCTTCCAGAAAAAAAAAGTAATAAGTGGTACTTAGTAGTTTGATCGAAGCATCTTCGCGTCGGGGGACGGCTAATGAAAACGCCAAACAGACGAGGCCCAGCAATAATGAATGTATACTATTGTAGAAAGGATCACTGCTGTATTGTCATTAGCCGTCCCGCGACGCGACCATGCTTTGATCAAAATATTACCTACAACTTATATGAAACTTATAGGGCTAATACACATTATATTACAACGCATGTGGTCAAAAAGACCGTTTTCCAAGCAGCCAAATTGTGTGGAAAGTGCCACTTTTTCACACTAGTGCTTTTTACTTTTCAATTTTTTTTGAACTCCGTCGTCAGCCCAACGCGATGAATTGAGTTTTTTTTTACAAATTAGAGCTGTACAGATTGTCATTCATATAAAAGGTACAATAAAACGAATATGTCATTAAGCGCGTTATTAATTACTCTAGATTTAGATTTTGATCAATAAATAAATTTTCAACAGATGTTTTACTATTTCCTCGCACAATGCATGGTAAAACGTTGTATAATACACGTGCGTAAGACGATTTCTGCACTTGTAGCTTAAATAACAATTTTTACATTTTGGAGGATTTTGTTTGAGTTGGGGTTTTTTTATATTTTAAAACTTAGAATAGTGTTGATTGTACTTTACACAAGTCCGTTCCACTTTTCTAGAGTCTGATAAATAATGATAGAAACACTTTGTTCATGTGTTATTATGTTTGTCATTGTCACTATTATTTCTACACTTTACACTACACTAACTGAAAAAGTTTTGTTAGTTTTAGTCTTCGCACTATGATTGTTTGGTCTAACAGCTGAATTGCCTCGATGTTCACATGTTATGCCAAGATATTTGGCTGTATTTGCGTATGGCACTTGTTACTATTTATGAAAATTGGGTGGTAATCACAATCCCTGTTGGTGAAATCAATATGAACTGACTTCGAAAAATGGAGAATCAGATTAAATGAATCGAGGTCAGGAAACAATCATAGTGCGAAGACTAAAACTAACAAAACCTTTTCAGTTAGTGTAGTGTAAAGTGTAGAAATAATAGTGAAAATGACAAACATAATAACACATGAACAAAGTGTTTCTATCATTATTTATCAGACTCTAGAAAAGTGAAACGGACTTGTGTAAAGTACAATCAACACTATTCTAAGTTTTAAAATAATTATCACGTACCAAATTAAGTTAGATTAAAATTTGCGTATAAGTCGTATAGGCTAGATTGTAATCAGTTATTAAGACCCTTTAATTAAGGATAAAAAAATCTCACATTTTGAGGAAAACCGGCATTTCCTAGAACAAAAAATACGACGACGTGACATCTACAAACACACACTGGGCCCGCGTGGTGGATATACGGCTCACTCTCTCTCTCTCACAGAGAAAAGGCCTGTGGCTCCAATTTATATAACAAGCAAATGTAGGGCGAAAAGTGGATAGCTGAGTAGGTGCGGTATGAAGAGATGACACCGAAAATATATTCGTTATGTTTCAGATGCAACCTCGTGGCTAAGGGTTGACATGAGATTTAAAAAAATAATAAATAAAGACGTCATCTTATATTGACTAATAAACTATGTTTATTTTTAAAATTTTAATCGGGTTTCCCGATGCTCGGGATGTAAGATAACCTATGCACCTCTACCCACCGAATCATAACATTGTTATCGACTTAAGGCGCCGACCCAGTCTAAATAGGTACCCATTTTCAATACAAAAATTAAATAAATGTAATCGTTAAAATTATATAATCCGTTGGACTGTTTTAGAATCTATAATGGCTTGACACGCGATGATGGGAAGGCGATGGAATGACCATAATGTCTTGGAAGTTGGGTGGGCTATTTGGTGTGAGATGCAACCAGTGTCGACAGCCTCGCGCTATCCCATCCAGGGACTTAAAAACACCGTCATAAATGTTACAGAATTTTAAATGATACATTTTGATTTCATGTTACATTCAATTAAATGTAACATAAAATCAAAATGTAAAACTTATAAATGTGTTTTCAATGTGGTAAGTGTTAACTGTGTTAATAAGTGTAACAGGCAAACACGGCGTTGCCAAATTAGCCGCAATCCTGACTAGATTGAGGCTATTTTACTCCGCGTCTGCCTTTCCCCCGCGCGTTGTTGGGGTACTGCGCAATTATACCTACAACTGCTTATTTCTCTTACACCTATTAACACTTATAAAAGGTTACACTAATACGGTTACAGTTTAAGTCCCATCTTCCTTGCACGGCTTGCTGTACTAGGGCGGCTGTTGCAGGTGCAGAGAACCTCAAACGACGCAAATTTAGCAAACTTATTGGGAGCTATATGTTTGAACCGTTTGGGGTTGAAACACTAGGACCGTGGGGTCCGATTGCTTATTAAGTATTTTGGAAGATCGCCAAGCAAGAATTGGTCAACTATTCACGTGAACAGATGGATGGTTTTTTTAGGCCAAAGAATCAACATTGCCATGCAACGTGGCAACGCTGCCAGCCTTTTGTGCACTTGTCCTACTAACAGAAATGCGGACGAATTTATTGATGCTGACAACAAAAAAATCGACCTTGAATTTGTCATTATTTACTGCTTAGCCCCATACAGGCGTTTTATCAATGTCACTCAGAAACATAATAATACACATACATAAACTTACAACTTTTTCCCATAGGGTTAGGCAGAAACTACAGAACGGCACCTGCTACGATCCGTTAATACCGATTTTGCCTTGTTTATAAATGAACATAACTAACATAACATAATAAAATAATTACAACTAATAATAAACATACTAAACCCCACCACCGTATCTCTACGTTGACGCCATGGTGGGGCTTGCGCGCTCCCTAACTCTGGATCTGTGCCGGTAGAGTTTACTTTGCCGAAATAGGTCTAGGGTGAGGAGCCAGACCGAGAGATATACATAAACCGCAATGCAGCATGTGGCGAGCTGATGGGCAGTAGCCACCCCACATACGCCTACTTCTCCGTCTTGTTCCTCACCTCTGGCTTGCCTTTATTGGCCGGCTGGAGTGAACACTGACGACAAACAGAGCTTCCACCTCTTTCTTGCCTTTAATGGCCGGCTTGTGTGAAGTTTCACAAGAGCAAACGTGCTCGGAGGAAGTAAATATTCCAATAAGATGCTGGTAGGGATCTTGACCGTACTTTCGGGATTGTCTTGATAGCCGTGAAACACCTCTCCACTCCTCAAGCACCTCAGGAAGTGTTGTCCCCGTGTCTCTACATCACCATGAGCTAGCGATCGTTTTCGGGGGCCCATTATTGAGTGTGCAAGTCGTCACCCCTGCCATTTTATCCGATTATTACATAACACTAATCAGACAGGATCACAGTTCTTCCATAGTTCTAGGCAATCAATCCCTAGAGCCACCCAAACCTATAGCTCTTTTATTTTAAAAAAAAAAGAAGATAAGAAAAAGGTACTTCCCGAAGCAACCATGCCCCGAGAGCACCTGCGTCGCCCGAAACGACAGGGAGCCGTGCCTCCTCCCGAGCCATTCGACGAGCACTGGTCGGATTGCCTCGAAGGTAGCGAGGCCGGCGGAGGGGCTCAGAAGCCTGTTCCATTCCGTCACAAGGACCTAGCGAAGCTGCGACCGACAAGGTGCAACGCCCCGCGCCCGCACTTGCTCGCGCCACCGGTACAGTAACACGAGGGCTATCACCTCTAGGTCCCAAGGCGGAGATCCAGCAAGTGCACAAGCCGCCTCGTAGGAGATTGTGCGATACCCCCTGGTAGCCCTGACGGCCATCGCCCTCTGCGGTTTTCGCCGCATTGCGATGCTGCCGTCCGTCAGGTCAGAGGCCCACACCGGGGCCCCGTACAGGGCCATGAATTGCACGACCCCCAGATCAGCCCTCACTTTTTGCGGCTGGCGCCCATATTGATGGGCGCCAGCCGCAAAAAGTGAGGGCTGAATTCCGACCGGTTGTCGAGCACCAATCCCAGGTACTTCATGGTTGACTCGACAGCGATTCGGGTCCCCCCAACCACGACGTGTGATTCCGGCGGTGCCACCCAAACCCATAGGCCAATATGTTTTGTTTCCATGTTCTGCAGTAGTCCTGCACCAACCGGGGGTTATCGTTGGGTGCACTTGCATAGTCGTCGGTTGATGTCTCAGCGCTTAAAATTGTCTAAGGGGCCTCTGCGAGTTGACTTCGGCCTATAGGCTCGTACACCTTTTAAATATCCGGAATCTTTTTCAATTTTTCCTAAGCCTTAGAAGTCAGTTTTAAAATGTGAAAAACGTTTTATAGAAAATTTCAACTTGTTTATTATACATTGGTAACGTATTTAACTTTTGTTTTTTAAACTTAGGGCCCTGAGGGTCGCTGGTCAGAAGCAGACCACCTCCTATCGGAGGTGGTCTGCTTCTGACCAGCTCCCGAGCTCATCCCAGGCATGCTCGATCGGGTAGAGATATGCATGTCGATTCTGTAACAAAATCACCGTGAAGACTTGCGTGGAGTGAGCAATGACACTGACAGTGTCATCACGTCTTGATCAATCATTATCATCAGTGACACTGACAGCTTACTCCACGCTCACTTCACCTAAGTTTTCACGTTGTAACGTACGTGTACAGAATAGCACTACAGGACTTCTTGACGGATAAGCCATCAAGTCGATACCAACCTCCTGAATGTACTGTGTAGTTCCAAAAGTCTCCGAATAAAATGGCTGTGTCATCCGGACGGACAGACGGACATGACAAAGCGGAATTCTGACAGGTTCCGCCAATTTGCTACGGAACCCTAAAAATTGGCACCGAGATTACTAAAGGTCAAACGTACGGGAGAAACCGCTTGATAATGCTCTTATCAGGGAGTATTTCTTATTCTTATCACCAGTTTAAAAACTTAGGTTCGTTTATAACTTTCGAAACACAGCGTTCTGCATTAGAACCGAAAAGCGACTAGCAGGGCAGTACCTACCTATCTTATACTGGGGGGAAACTTTATATTTACTAGGATGAAGATAAAAATATGTAGAACACGGTTTTTGCTGGCGTTGTTAGTGCTGTACGTGGGGTCTGCGCATTCCTGGGGTGAGTACGAGAGCTTTCTTCTCACTTATCATAACTTTTAAAGCCTTTAGGCTTTAAAAGTTCAGTTGTATCACAAAATACGTTAAACTAATTTAAGACATGGATCCGTCTCAGTCATCTTTCAATCGATTGACAAGCGAAATATAGCGATGATTGAAATACTTTTAGCGCTGAACGTATTACTACTTTTTTGTTCCTAGCGAATCCGTCTTATGTGTGAGTTTTATGTAAGTAGCTCTTCATACTGCAGTGACTGCTGAGCGTGAGGTCCTGGGTTCGATTTCCAGGTCGGGAAAAGTCACATTGGGTTTTTCCGTGAGGAATTTCTTAGTAACAGCCCGGAGTTTGGATGTTGGCGGTGTGATATCCCCGTGCCTCGGACAGCATGTTAACCCGTTGGTCCTGCGCCTGATCTCTCTACGGTCATGTCGGATTGCCTGAGTGCACCTGAGTCTGCGCACACACTTGTGCACTATAATGTCTCGCCAAAGGCTAGTCTCCGTTGAGATTGGCCGCCCTGGCCGAAATACGGGCTGGAGGACTATAGCTCTTCATAAATAGGTAAAGGCCCCCCGCAACAAACGTTGCCACCTGCTGGGTCGAGACAGTATAATATTGATGTACCGTCGATACGAAAAGAAGGAAGCAAAAGCTGATAATCTAAATATCTGCTACTTTATTAACAACTTGCTCATGTGGCCCCTTTGCCAGTGAAGGGTTGACGGAGGAAGTACTTGTCAAGAACGAATTGTAAGTGGATGGGAATTTGTGCCTTGATTGATTTCCACGAAAATCCAAAACTTTTTAAACATCAATTATGTTTTTCTTATAGCGCATTATAAGTATGTTTCTTTTGTTTCAGACATTGCTGTAAGCGTAGGAGATGAGCTAATGTTTTACACCAACAATACCTTATCAAGCACCATACGATTAAAGTCTCAAAACCTCACAGCATTAGCTTACGATGAAATGCACAACATGATGCTGTATGTCAATAAACAAACCAATAACGACACTATATGTGGTTATGACTTATCTTCCATAGAAATCAAATGTTTTACCAAAGGAGGCGGGAGAAACATTCATGGCATCACCTTCGACCCCGCCACAGACACAGTCTTCTTCACTGATACTAATGAAAGAAGCGTCAATTGGTTTTCATTAAAACCGGGATCTGAGAACCATGCAAACGGGAATCTATTAATCAAGATGGATGACGGGGTCCCACGTGATATTGCCGTGGATAGCTGTAAAGGGTATGTTACCAACAAATACATTTTAATACTGATATAACAACATATTTATAACTAAATTAAATTACTAAACAACTAACTAACTACCTATACAAATTAATAAAAAAAATACTCAGGCGTCGAAGTACTCGTCCGCATCGCTGTCATCTGGAAAAGTGCCCAGAAGACTGGCAGCATTGCCACGCTGAATGGCAATGCTAATTCTTTGTCCAAAGAACAACCCAGCCCTCTGGTCACGTGAATTATGTGTGAGTTTTATGTAGTATCTCTCACGTCAATTACTTATTTATTAAATAAATTTAATAAATAAGTAACAATAAATACAAAAAAATGGCCTTGGAAATGGGCACGAAAGTTGAGTATGAGGTATTTTTTCATGTCTCATCTCAGACTAGCATAGTTTCTTATAAGTAGCGCATTTTCCCGCACAAGTGTAAGAATGCAAAGTAAAAAAAACACATGCTAAATTTTAGACACAACTTGAGTGTGTTGAAAAATCTATTTCTTTTTTAACAGGTATATTTACTGGCTCAACACAGACTTCGCGGAGCCTACGATAGAGCGAGCTCGTTTGAATGGCTCCGAGAGAGAAGTTTTTAAGTATATTACTTCACTGCCTATCCACAAAACTCACAACTGGGAGTCACACAGCTTGGTTATTGACCAGCAGAGGCAGGCCTTATACTGGATTGAGCCCGTGACGACTCGTGAATTCCGACTGTATCTATCCGAACTCAATAAGAAACCCAAAACATTTGTCATTCATTATTATCAAACATGTAATCCAGACCAATATAACCATCCATCAAATACATTGACTGTTACAAAAAACTCATTCATCTCCATTGGATTTTGCTCAGATGAAAGGCGTGTTCTTAAATATCCAAAAAACTTCGCAGAAATTACAACTATTTTTAAGGTGCAAACTAAAAACTCCCCCGTCGGTATAGTTGCCAATTATAAAATCATAGACCAAATCCAAGGACGGGATTGCGAAGCACTTATGATTCGAGTCAAAACTGCTGCAGAATATGATGGGCCGTTTTGTGTTCACGGTGTGAAAGATAAGGGACATTCTATTTGCACATGCGAACCTGGTTACACGAGTGAGAGGTGCGATGTTTCAGTATGTGTGAACTATTGCATGCAAGGCAACTGCAGTATCAATGGTGAGGGACTTCCTGAATGCAGGTAAGACATGTTCTACTCCTTCCATTGGTTAGGTTATGTTAGCTTATGAATGTTTCGGGTTTCCTTGACGGATCCCCCTTAAAGAAATGACACTGATTCACGTTTTTATTATTTCAGATGTGATGTCGGTTATTCCGGGGTCAGGTGTGAAGTTAACGCATGTCATGGATATTGTCTGAACGACGGCGACTGTTCCCTGGACGAGGAGTTTGAACCATTCTGTCAATGTGATGACAGTTACGAAGGTACAAGATGCGAAGCTAATAAAAAATCCACTTTAACCACTACATCTACGTCCTGCGCAGAGGAAAGAAACATAACTCTAGGCTTCCTCAAGAGATTTCTTAATTGTTAAATTATAATCGAAAGGCAGCACGCAGATTTTGACGGTCCGCAACGCATTGCAAAAATCCTGCTACGTCACTTTCGTTCATTTTGTATGGACCACCCATCGCCCTTTTTTGTTTGTATTGAAATGCGATGAGCTGCGGCCCGTCGCGGCTACAATGTGCGCTTAGCTATATACGTACTAATTACTCTATTCAGTAACAGTGATTGCTCTTTTATAATTTGTCCTTTTTTGTCTTTATGTTTTTAAAGGAACTTTAAATAGTTTTCAGTTTTTTTTTGCTATTTTTAAATAAATAGAATAGTAGGTATGAAAGGTTTTTTTTTGTTATACCTTTTTTTACTTGAAAAAAGTTAAGTATTGTATCAAATTACTTGAATTCACAAAAATTAAAAATATAGCCTATTATAAAATATGTGCTCTTAGTGGTCAGTGGGTCGTCATATGGGCGAAGTTTCATTTGAGAGCATCATGAGTTAAAACTACAACACAAAAATCTAATCTAATCTATGTAGCCTTAGATAATTATACGGTATGTGCTAATTAATAGTACCTATATACATACATACTAAAAGTGTTAAATGAAATACCGTATTGTATAATAGACCTATATTTAGTTTTAAAAAAAATGTTATATTTACACATTAATTTATTTTCAAAAAATCTAACATTACACAGTTTCGCAAAAAGACAGATCAGTCAGTCAGTGATGAAAACACTTCATAAACTCATATTACTTAATAAGTGAGTGCGTCAGCAGACACAATCAAAATCAAAAGTCATTTTTTCAAATAGGCTGAGAATCAGCACTTTTCGAACGTCAAAACGACATAAGACAGTCCCCCAAAACGCCCGCCCTTCATGACTGCCTAGTGCTTTAGCTGGAAAGAAGAAGTGGCACAACCAACTCCCCAGCAGCACAGCTGTCTGTTCAGTTAGAAAAAACTTGAATTTATACAATATGATATGCAAAGTAATTAAAATTTCGAGTCACAGAACCTAATATTAAATTATCTGCCATATGTTAGCTGGCGCGCCAATATACCCAAAAAACAAATAAAAGCCTCCAGGCATAAAGGGTGTGACAGCTTACAAATGCAATATTGGATTAATTGTACCTACACACAAATGATAAAGTAGGACCATCAATACATAATCATCCTATAATGATCCCACTGCTGGGAAACAAGCCTCCAAAGTCAAATCATTTATTTAAAATTGGCACATAAATGACACTTTTAAACGACAACATTTACAAAAAAAAATAGAATTATTCTAGTTATCCCGTCCAATAGGTAGTTTCGTATGAAGAAACTCCATGGACACTCTTTTAAATAATATGGTTCCAGAAAATTTGTTACATCAGTCTTGTTGAAATTATACATGTGAGAACGATGTAGAAAGACGTGCACGTTAAAGACGTCCGTAATAAAAAACATCAAAATACAAAAAGTCGGAAATAAAAATAAAAAAAGCCGTGGCAGCCAAGAGATGACCAGTCCCCACTGACGGCGCCCGTTCACGAACATGACGTTTGGATCAGCACCATTCAGCTCAACCATTTTGAAGGGAACTTAATGATCCAACACACACGCCACCACCAGCGGGACATTTGAGTGAGCGTGACATACTCGCAGCCGCCAGGGCACATTCAAGTCAATGACAGAAGTGCCCAGTAAAGGGGAGGTTTATAGTAGGTACATAGTGCTCACATGAATGGAATATCATAGTGTTCACAAGAATGGGCAAGAAACTCCACCGTTACTCTTTTGAAAGGTTTTACAATATTTATAAACATTAATTATTTAATTATATGTGAAAACGATGCCATTTAATAAAATTAATATGTCATAATAGGTAAAAAGAAATAAATATAACGCAATGGCTGGTAAATTAATTATGTGATAGATACACCGTGCTCATGGTGAGAGCTGGTGGGCCGTAATCCAGCATGCAGCCCAGTGCGAGTTGGTAGATGTTGTATTATATCTTCGTTTATTATTTATTCTAGGACTTCTCACTCAGTTTCCTCAATATGTTTTCCTTCACCGTTTTGAGAGCAGTAGTGATGAAATCATTCACACAAAGTAAAGCGTCTGTCTGAGTTTGACAGAACTTACAGCAGATACAATGCACCCTAATTTCGTACCATACTTTCATTTACAATCCGAGGATTTTGAAGTAAATTCCTAAACCATTACTGCATAGGTTTGAAAAATTCATCTGCTCTACAACGTAAGTTACGCAATTATCGTGGTTAAACTGTCAATATGAAAAGGTACTGCTGGAAGCTTCGCCGAGAGAGCGAAAGTAAAAAAAAAGTAATAAGTGGTACTTAGTAGTTTGATCGAAGCATCTTCGCGTCGGGGGACGGCTAATGAAAACGCCAAACAGACGAGGCCCAGCAATAATGAATGTATACTATTGTAGAAAGGATAACTGCTGTATTGTCATTAGCCGTCCCGCGACGCGACCATGCTTTGATCAAAATATTACCTACAACTTATATGAAACTTATAGGGCTAATACACATTATATTACAACGCATGTGGTCAAAAAGAGCGTTTTCCAAGCAGCCAAATTGTGTGGAAAGTGCCACTTTTTCACACTAGTGCTTTTTACTTTTCAATTTTTTTTGAACTCCGTCGTCAGCCCAACGCGATGAATTGAGTTTTTTTTTACAAATTAGAGCTGTACAGATTGTCATTCATATAAAAGGTACAATAAAACGAATATGTCATTAAGCGCGTTATTAATTACTCTAGATTTAGATTTTGATCAATAAATAAATTTTCAACAAATGTTTTACTATTTCCTCGCACAATGCATGGTAAAACGTTGTATAATACACGTGCGTAAGACGATTTCTGCACTTGTAGCTTAAATAACAATTTTTACATTTTGGAGGATTTTGTTTGAGTTGGGGTTTTTTTTATATTTTAAAACTTAGAATAGTGTTGATTGTACTTTACACAAGTCCGTTCCACTTTTCTAGAGTCTGATAAATAATGATAGAAACACTTTGTTCATGTGTTATTATGTTTGTCATTGTCACTATTATTTCTACACTTTACACTACACTAACTGAAAAAGTTTTGTTAGTTTTAGTCTTCGCACTATGATTGTTTGGTCTAACAGCTGAATTGCCTCGATGTTCACATGTTATGCCAAGATATTTGGCTGTATTTGCGTATGGCACTTGTTACTATTTATGAAAATTGGGTGGTAATCACAATCCCTGTTGGTGAAATCAATATGAACTGACTTCGAAAAATGGAGAATCAGATTAAATGAATCGAGGTCAGGAAACAATCATAGTGCGAAGACTAAAACTAACAAAACCTTTTCAGTTAGTGTAGTGTAAAGTGTAGAAATAATAGTGAAAATGACAAACATAATAACACATGAACAAAGTGTTTCTATCATTATTTATCAGACTCTAGAAAAGTGGAACGGACTTGTGTAAAGTACAATCAACACTATTCTAAGTTTTAAAATAATTATCACGTACCAAATTAAGTTAGATTAAAATTTGCGTATAAGTCGTATAGGCTAGATTGTAATCAGTTATTAAGACCCTTTAATTAAGGATAAAAAAATCTCACATTTTGAGGAAAACCGGCATTTCCTAGAACAAAAAATATGACGACGTGACATCTACAAACACACACTGGGCCCGCGTGGTAGATATACGGCTCACTCTCTCTCTCACAGAGAAAAGGCCTGTGGCTCCAATTTATATAACAAGCAAATGTAGGGCGAAAAGTGGATAGCTGTGTAGGTGCGGTATGAAGAGATGACACCGAAAATATATTCGTTATGTTTCAGATGCAACCTCGTGGCTAAGGGTTGACATGAGATTTAAAAAAATAATAAATAAAGACGTCATCTTATATTGACTAATAAACTATGTTTATTTTTAAAATTTTAATCGGGTTTCCCGATGCTCGGGATGTAAGATAACCTATGCACCTCTACCCACCGAATCATAACATTGTTATCGACTTAAGGCGCCGACCCAGTCTAAATAGGTACCCATTTTCAATACAAAAATTAAATAAATGTAATCGTTAAAATTATATAATCCGTTGGACTGTTTTAGAATCTATAATGGCTTGACACGCGATGATGGGAAGGCGATGGAATGACCATAATGTCTTGGAAGTTGGGTGGGCTATTTGGTGTGAGATGCAACCAGTGTCGACAGCCTCGCGCTATCCCATCCAGGGACTTAAAAACACCGTCATAAATGTTACAGAATTTTAAATGATACATTTTGATTTCATGTTACATTCAATTAAATGTAACATAAAATCAAAATGTAAAACTTATAAATGTGTTTTCAATGTGGTAAGTGTTAACTGTGTTAATAAGTGTAACAGGCAAACACGGCGTTGCCAAATTAGCCGCAATCCTGACTAGATTGAGGCTATTTTACTCCGCGTCTGCCTTTCCCCCGCGCGTTGTTGGGGTACTGCGCAATTATACCTACAACTGCTTATTTCTCTTACACCTATTAACACTTATAAAAGGTTACACTAATACGGTTACAGTTTAAGTCCCATCTTCCTTGCACGGCTTGCTGTACTAGGGCGGCTGTTGCAGGTGCAGAGAACCTCAAACGACGCAAATTTAGCAAACTTATTGGGAGCTATATGTTTGAACCGTTTGGGGTTGAAACACTAGGACCGTGGGGTCCGATTGCTTATTAAGTATTTTGGAAGATCGCCAAGCAAGAATTGGTCAACTATTCACGTGAACAGATGGATGGTTTTTTTAGGCCAAAGAATCAACATTGCCATGCAACGTGGCAACGCTGCCAGCCTTTTGTGCACTTGTCCTACTAACAGAAATGCGGACGAATTTATTGATGCTGACAACAAAAAAATCGACCTTGAATTTGTCATTATTTACTGCTTAGCCCCATACAGGCGTTTTATCAATGTCACTCAGAAACATAATAATACACATACATAAACTTACAACTTTTTCCCATAGGGTTAGGCAGAAACTACAGAACGGCACCTGCTACGATCCGTTAATACCGATTTTGCCTTGTTTATAAATGAACATAACTAACATAACATAATAAAATAATTACAACTAATAATAAACATACTAAACCCCACCACCGTATCTCTACGTTGACGCCATGGTGGGGCTTGCGCGCTCCCTAACTCTGGATCTGTGCCGGTAGAGTTTACTTTGCCGAAATAGGTCTAGGGTGAGGAGCCAGACCGAGAGATATACATAAACCGCAATGCAGCATGTGGCGAGCTGATGGGCAGTAGCCACCCCACATACGCCTACTTCTCCGTCTTGTTCCTCACCTCTGGCTTGCCTTTATTGGCCGGCTGGAGTGAACACTGACGACAAACAGAGCTTCCACCTCTTTCTTGCCTTTAATGGCCGGCTTGTGTGAAGTTTCACAAGAGCAAACGTGCTCGGAGGAAGTAAATATTCCAATAAGATGCTGGTAGGGATCTTGACCGTACTTTCGGGATTGTCTTGATAGCCGTGAAACACCTCTCCACTCCTCAAGCACCTCAGGAAGTGTTGTCCCCGTGTCTCTACATCACCATGAGCTAGCGATCGTTTTCGGGGGCCCATTATTGAGTGTGCAAGTCGTCACCCCTGCCATTTTATCCGATTATTACATAACACTAATCAGACAGGATCACAGTTCTTCCATAGTTCTAGGCAATCAATCCCTAGAGCCACCCAAACCTATAGCTCTTTTATTTTAAAAAAAAAAGAAGATAAGAAAAAGGTACTTCCCGAAGCAACCATGCCCCGAGAGCACCTGCGTCGCCCGAAACGACAGGGAGCCGTGCCTCCTCCCGAGCCATTCGACGAGCACTGGTCGGATTGCCTCGAAGGTAGCGAGGCCGGCGGAGGGGCTCAGAAGCCTGTTCCATTCCGTCACAAGGACCTAGCGAAGCTGCGACCGACAAGGTGCAACGCCCCGCGCCCGCACTTGCTCGCGCCACCGGTACAGTAACACGAGGGCTATCACCTCTAGGTCCCAAGGCGGAGATCCAGCAAGTGCACAAGCCGCCTCGTAGGAGATTGTGCGATACCCCCTGGTAGCCCTGACGGCCATCGCCCTCTGCGGTTTTCGCCGCATTGCGATGCTGCCGTCCGTCAGGTCAGAGGCCCACACCGGGGCCCCGTACAGGGCCATGAATTGCACGACCCCCAGATCAGCCCTCACTTTTTGCGGCTGGCGCCCATATTGATGGGCGCCAGCCGCAAAAAGTGAGGGCTGAATTCCGACCGGTTGTCGAGCACCAATCCCAGGTACTTCATGGTTGACTCGACAGCGATTCGGGTCCCCCCAACCACGACGTGTGATTCCGGCGGTGCCACCCAAACCCATAGGCCAATATGTTTTGTTTCCATGTTCTGCAGTAGTCCTGCACCAACCGGGGGTTATCGTTGGGTGCACTTGCATAGTCGTCGGTTGATGTCTCAGCGCTTAAAATTGTCTAAGGGGCCTCTGCGAGTTGACTTCGGCCTATAGGCTCGTACACCTTTTAAATATCCGGAATCTTTTTCAATTTTTCCTAAGCCTTAGAAGTCAGTTTTAAAATGTGAAAAACGTTTTATAGAAAATTTCAACTTGTTTATTATACATTGGTAACGTATTTAACTTTTGTTTTTTAAACTTAGGGCCCTGAGGGTCGCTGGTCAGAAGCAGACCACCTCCTATCGGAGGTGGTCTGCTTCTGACCAGCTCCCGAGCTCATCCCAGGCATGCTCGATCGGGTAGAGATATGCATGTCGATTCTGTAACAAAATCACCGTGAAGACTTGCGTGGAGTGAGCAATGACACTGACAGTGTCATCACGTCTTGATCAATCATTATCATCAGTGACACTGACAGCTTACTCCACGCTCACTTCACCTAAGTTTTCACGTTGTAACGTACGTGTACAGAATAGCACTACAGGACTTCTTGACGGATAAGCCATCAAGTCGATACCAACCTCCTGAATGTACTGTGTAGTTCCAAAAGTCTCCGAATAAAATGGCTGTGTCATCCGGACGGACAGACGGACATGACAAAGCGGAATTCTGACAGGTTCCGCCAATTTGCTACGGAACCCTAAAAATTGGCACCGAGATTACTAAAGGTCAAACGTACGGGAGAAACCGCTTGATAATGCTCTTATCAGGGAGTATTTCTTATTCTTATCACCAGTTTAAAAACTTAGGTTCGTTTATAACTTTCGAAACACAGCGTTCTGCATTAGAACCGAAAAGCGACTAGCAGGGCAGTACCTACCTATCTTATACTGGGGGGAAACTTTATATTTACTAGGATGAAGATAAAAATATGTAGAACACGGTTTTTGCTGGCGTTGTTAGTGCTGTACGTGGGGTCTGCGCATTCCTGGGGTGAGTACGAGAGCTTTCTTCTCACTTATCATAACTTTTAAAGCCTTTAGGCTTTAAAAGTTCAGTTGTATCACAAAATACGTTAAACTAATTTAAGACATGGATCCGTCTCAGTCATCTTTCAATCGATTGACAAGCGAAATATAGCGATGATTGAAATACTTTTAGCGCTGAACGTATTACTACTTTTTTGTTCCTAGCGAATCCGTCTTATGTGTGAGTTTTATGTAAGTAGCTCTTCATACTGCAGTGACTGCTGAGCGTGAGGTCCTGGGTTCGATTTCCAGGTCGGGAAAAGTCACATTGGGTTTTTCCGTGAGGAATTTCTTAGTAACAGCCCGGAGTTTGGATGTTGGCGGTGTGATATCCCCGTGCCTCGGACAGCATGTTAACCCGTTGGTCCTGCGCCTGATCTCTCTACGGTCATGTCGGATTGCCTGAGTGCACCTGAGTCTGCGCACACACTTGTGCACTATAATGTCTCGCCAAAGGCTAGTCTCCGTTGAGACTGGCCGCCCTGGCCGAAATACGGGCTGGAGGACTATAGCTCTTCATAAATAGGTAAAGGCCCCCCGCAACAAACGTTGCCACCTGCTGGGTCGAGACAGTATAATATTGATGTACCGTCGATACGAAAAGAAGGAAGCAAAAGCTGATAATCTAAATATCTGCTACTTTATTAACAACTTGCTCATGTGGCCCCTTTGCCAGTGAAGGGTTGACGGAGGAAGTACTTGTCAAGAACGAATTGTAAGTGGATGGGAATTTGTGCCTTGATTGATTTCCACGAAAATCCAAAACTTTTTAAACATCAATTATGTTTTTCTTATAGCGCATTATAAGTATGTTTCTTTTGTTTCAGACATTGCTGTAAGCGTAGGAGATGAGCTAATGTTTTACACCAACAATACCTTATCAAGCACCATACGATTAAAGTCTCAAAACCTCACAGCATTAGCTTACGATGAAATGCACAACATGATGCTGTATGTCAATAAACAAACCAATAACGACACTATATGTGGTTATGACTTATCTTCCATAGAAATCAAATGTTTTACCAAAGGAGGCGGGAGAAACATTCATGGCATCACCTTCGACCCCGCCACAGACACAGTCTTCTTTACTGATACTAATGAAAGAAGCGTCAATTGGTTTTCATTAAAACCGGGATCTGAGAACCATGCAAACGGGAATCTATTAATCAAGATGGATGACGGGGTCCCACGTGATATTGCCGTGGATAGCTGTAAAGGGTATGTTACCAACAAATACATTTTAATACTGATTAAGTATCAATGATTATTTAATTATATAACTCCAAAATAGTACAATTTGATGCAAATATGTAAAGTTTGTCTTAGCACCTGAGGTGGGATTGTAATTTTATTGATTTATGACAAAATCGATTTGATATTTATTAAATAAATTTAATAAATAAGTAACAATAAATACAAAAAAATGGCCTTGGAAATGGGCACGAAAGTTGAGTATGAGGTATTTTTTCATGTCCCATCTCAGACTAGCATAGTTTCTTATAAGTAGCGCATTTTCCCGCACAATTGTAAGAATGCAAAGTAAAAAAAACACATGCTAAATTTTAGACACAACTTGAGTGTGTTGAAAAATCTATTTCTTTTTTAACAGGTATATTTACTGGCTCAACACAGACTTCGCGAAGCCTACGATAGAGCGAGCTCGTTTGAATGGCTCCGAGAGAGAAGTTTTTAAGTATATTACTTCACTGCCTATCGACAAAACTCACAACTGGGAGTCACACAGCTTGGTTATTGACCAGCAGAGGCAGGCCTTATACTGGATTGAGCCCGTGACGACTCGTGAATTCCGACTGTATCTATCCGAACTCAATAAGAAACCCAAAACATTTGTCATTCATTATTATCAAACATGTAATCCAGACCAATATAACCATCCATCAAATACATTGACTGTTACAAAAAACTCATTCATCTCCATTGGATTTTGCTCAGATGAAAGGCGTGTTCTTAAATATCCAAAAAACTTCGCAGAAATTACAACTATTTTTAAGGTGCAAACTAAAAACTCCCCCGTCGGTATAGTTGCCAACTATAAAATCATAGACCAAATCCAAGGACGGGATTGCGAAGCACTTATGATTCGAGTCAAAACTGCTGCAGAATATGATGGGCCGTTTTGTGTTCACGGTGTGAAAGATAAGGGACATTCTATTTGCACATGCGAACCTGGTTACACGAGTGAGAGGTGCGATGTTTCAGTATGTGTGAACTATTGCATGCAAGGCAACTGCAGTATCAATGGTGAGGGACTTCCTGAATGCAGGTAAGACATGTTCTACTCCTTCCATTGGTTAGGTTATGTTAGCTTATGAATGTTTCGGGTTTCCTTGACGGATCCCCCTTAAAGAAATGACACTGATTCACTTTTTTATTATTTCAGATGTGATGTCGGTTATTCCGGGGTCAGGTGTGAAGTTAACGCATGTCATGGATATTGTCTGAACGACGGCGACTGTTCCCTGGACGAGGAGTTTGAACCATTCTGTCAATGTGATGACAGTTACGAAGGTACAAGATGCGAAGCTAATAAAAATTCCACTTTAACCACTACATCTACGTCCTGCGCAGAGGAAAGAAACATAACTCTAGCCTTCCTCAAGACATTTCTTAATTGTTAAATTATAATCGAAAGACAGCACGCAGATTTTGACGGTCCGCAACGCATTGCAAAAATCCTGCTACGTCACCTTCGTTCATTTTGTATGGACCACCCATCGCCCTTTTTTGTTTGTATTGGAATGCGATGAGCTGCGGCCCGTCGCGGCTATAATGTGCGCTTAGCTTTATAAGTACTAATTACTCTATTCAGTAACAGTGATTGCTCTTTTATAATTTGTCCTTTTTTGTCTTTATGTTTTTAAAGGAACTTTAAATAGTTTTCAGTTTTTTTTTGCTATTTTTAAATAAATAGAATAGTAGGTATGAAAGGGTTTTTTTTTTGTTATACCTTTTTTTACTTGAAAAAAGTTAAGTATTGTATCAAATTACTTGAATTCACAAAAATTAAAAATATAGCCTATTATAAAATATGTGCTCTTAGTGGTCAGTGGGTCGTCATATGGGCGAAGTTTCATTTGAGAGCATCATGAGTTAAAACTACAACACAAAAATCTAATCTAATCTATGTAGCCTAAGATAATTATACGGTATGTGCTAATTAATAGTACCTATATACATACATACTAAAAGTGTTAAATGAAATACCGTATTGTATAATAGACCTATATTTAGTTTTTAAAAAATGTTATATTTACACATTAATTTATTTTCAAAATATCTAACATTACACAATTTCGCAAAAAGACAGATCAGTCAGTCAGTGATGAAAAGACTTCATAAACTCATATTACTTAATAAGTGAGTGTGTCAGCAGACACAATCAAAATGAAAAGTCATTTTTTCAAATAGGCTGAGAATCAGCACTTTTCGACAGTCCCCCAAAACGCCCGCCCTTCATGACTGCCTAGTGCTTTAGCTGGAAAGAAGAAGTGGCACAACCAACTCCCCAGCAGCACAGCTGTCTGTTCAGTTAGAAAAAACTTGAATACTACAGAAATAAAGTCATTTGTCATTTATCCACATAACATAACATCACGCCTGTAATCCCAGAAGGGTTAGGCAGAGGTGTACCTATAGTACACCCACATTTCGCCAGTTATGTTTAAGTCCCATGTAATAGGGGGCGAGCCTATTGCCATCAACCGGGCACGAAACCAGACTCCGGGCGGCTCCGGGACTCCTTTGTCTACAAAGGGTTGATTTTCATAGACTGACAAAACTATTGCAACAGTGTTTTGTGTTATTGACAGCCATGTTTTCTCGTGGTGGCAAGCGTGCCTGCTGAGCGTGGGGTCCTGGGTTCGATTCCCAGGTCGGCCAAATTGGATTTGCTCATTAGAAATTTCTTAGTAAAAGCTCGGAGTTTGGAAGTTGGTGGTGTGATCCTCCCGTGCCTCGGAATGCTGTTGGTCCAGTGAATGATCTCTCTCCGGTCGTGTCGGATTGCCGTTCCATTGGGCTATGAGAGCAAGGGAAGAGAAAGTGAACCTTTGTCTGCAAAAAGTGAGGGCTGAATTCCCACCGGTTGTCGAGCACCAATCCCAGGTACTTCATGGTTGACTCGACAGCGATTCGGGTCCCCCCAACCACGACGTGTGATCCCGGCGGTGCCACCCAAACCCATAGGCCAATATGTTTTGTTTCCATGTTCTGCAGTAGTCCTGCACCAACCGGGGGTTATCCTTGGGTGCACTTGCATAGTCGTCGGTTGATGTCTCAGCGCTTAAAATTGTCTAAGGAGCCTCTGCGAGTTGACTTCGGCCCTTAGGCTCGTACACGAGTGAGAGGTGCGATGTTTCAGTCTGTGTGAACTATTGCGTGCAAGGCAACTGCAGTATCAATGGTGAGGGACTTCCTGAATGCTATCAATCAAAATATCAATAAAGCTATCCATATTTTCACGAAATGTTCTTATTTCCGGTAATTACTGTTATTATTTCATCATAACTATCGCAAATTAAATTTAAATAAAAAAACAACGTGAATAAGCGCTGCAACTTAAAAAAAAAACTTAAGAAAGTTTAAATATTTCGGGTTTCCTTGACGGATCCCCCTTAAAGAAATGACACTGATTCACGTTTTTATTATTTCAGATGTGATGTCGGTTATTCCGGGGTCAGGTGTGAAGTTAACGCATGTCATGGATATTGTCTGAACGACGGCGACTGTTCCCTGGACGAGGAGTTTGAACCATTCTGTCAATGTGATGACAGTTACGAAGGTACAAGATGCGAAGCTAATAAAAAATCCACTCTCACCACTACATCTACGTCCTGCGCAGAGGAAAGAAACATAACTCTAGGCTTCCTCAAGAGATTTCTTAATTGTTAAATTATAATCGAAAGGCAGCACGCAGATTTTGACGGTCCGCAACGCATTGCAAAAATCCTGCTACGTCACTTTCGTTCATTTTGTATGGACCACCCATCGCCCTTTTTTGTTTGTATTGAAATGCGATGAGCTGCGGCCCGTCGCGGCTACAATGTGCGCTTAGCTTTATACGTACTAATTACTCTATTCAGTACAGGATTGCTCTTTTATTATTTGTCCTTTTTTGTCTTTATGTTTTTAAAGGAACTTTAAATAGTTTTCAGTTTTTTTTGTTGCTATTTTTAAATAAATAGAATAGTAGGTATGAAAGGGTTTTTTTTTGTTATACTTTTTTTACTTGAAAAAAGTTAAGTATTGTATCAAATTACTTGAATTCACAAAAATTAAAAATATAGCCTATTATAAAATATGTGCTCTTAGTGGTCAGTGGGTCGTCATATGGGCGAAGTTTCATTTGAGAGCATCATGAGTTAAAACTATAACACAAAAACGTAATCTAATCTATGTAGCCTTAGATATACGGTATGTGCTAATTAATAGTACCTATATACATACATACTAAAAGTGTTAAATGAAATACCGTATTGTATAATAGACCTATATTTAGTTTTAAAAAAATGTTATATTTACACATTAATTTATTTTCAAAAAATCTAACATTACACAATTTCGCAAAAAGACAGATCAGTCAGTCAGTGATGAAAACACTTCATAAACTCATATTACTTAATAAGTGAGTGCGTCAGCAGACACAATCAAAATCAAAAGTCAATTTTTCAAATAGGCTGAGAATCAGCACTTTTCGAACGTCAAAACGACATAAGACAGTCCCCCAAAACGCCCGCCCTTCATGACTGCCTAGTGCTTTAGCTGGAAAGAAGAAGTGGCACAACTAACTCCCCAGCAGCACAGCTGTCTGTTCAGTTAGAAAAAACTTGAATTTATACAATATGATATGCAAAGTAATTAAAATTTCGAGTCACAGAACCTAATATTAAATTATCTGCCATATGTTAGCTGGCGCGCCAATATACCCAAAAAACAAATAAAAGCCTCCAGGCATAAAAGGTGTGACAGCTTACAAATGCAATATTGGATTAATTGTACCTACACACAAATGATAAAGTAGGACCATCAATACATAATCATCCTATAATGATCCCACTGCTGGGAAACAAGCCTCCGAAGTCAAATCATTTATTTAAAATTGGCACATAAATGACACTTTTAAACGACAACATTTACAAAAAAAAATAGAATTATTCTAGTTATCCCGTCCAATAGGTAGTTTCGTATGAAGAAACTCCATGGACACTCTTTTAAATAATATGGTTCCAGAAAATTTGTTACATCAGTCTTGTTGAAAGTATACATGTGAGAACGATGTAGAAAGACGTGCACGTTAAAGACGTCCGTAATAAAAAACATCAAAATACAAAAAGTCGGAAATAAAAATAAAAAAAGCCGTGGCAGCCAAGAGATGACCAGTCCCCACTGACGGCGCCCGTTCACGAACATGACGTTTGGATCAGCACCATTCAGCTCAACCATTTTGAAGGGAACTTAATGATCCAACACACACGCCACCACCAGCGGGACATTTGAGTGAGCGTGACATACTCGCAGCCGCCAGGGCACATTCAAGTCAATGACAGAAGTGCCCAGTAAAGGGGAGGTTTATAGTAGGTACATAGTGCTCACATGAATGGAATATCATAGTGTTCACAAGAATGGGCAAGAAACTCCACCGTTACTCTTTTGAAAGGTTTTACAATATTTATAAACATTAATTATTTAATTATATGTGAAAACGATGCCATTTATAAAATTACTATGTCATAATAGGTAAAAAGAAATAAATATAACGCAATGGCTGGTAAATTAATTATGTGATAGATACACCGTGCTCATGGTGAGAGCTGGTGGGCCGTAATCCAGCATGCAGCCCAGTGCGAGTTGGTAGATGTTGTAATATATCTTCGTTTATTATTTAATCTAGTACTTCTCACTCAGTTTCCTCAATATGTTTTCCTTCACCGTTTTGAGAGCAGTAGTGATGAAATCATTCACACAAAGTAGAGCGTCTGTCTGAGTTCGACAGAACTTACAGCAGATACAATGCACCCTAATTTCGTACCATAATTTCATTTACAATCCGAGGATTTTGAAGTAAATTCCTAAACCATTACTGCATAGGTTTGAAAAATTCATCTGCTCTACAACGTAAGTTACGCAATTATCGTGGTTAAACTGTCAATATGAAAAGGTACTGCTGGAAGCTTCGCCGAGAGAGCGAAAGTAAAAAAAAAGTAATAAGTGGTACTTAGTAGTTTGATCGAAGCATCTTCGCGTCGGGGGACGGCTAATGAAAACGCCAAACAGACGAGGCCCAGCAATAATGAATGTATACTATTGTAGAAAGGATAACTGCTGTATTGTCATTAGCCGTCCCGCGACGCGACCATGCTTTGATCAAAATATTACCTACAACTTATATGAAACTTATAGGGCTAATACACATTATATTACAACGCATGTGGTCAAAAAGACCGTTTTCCAAGCAGCCAAATTGTGTGGAAAGTGCCACTTTTTCACACTAGTGCTTTTTACTTTTCAATTTTTTTTGAACTCCGTCGTCAGCCCAACGCGATGAATTGAGTTTTTTTTTACAAATTAGAGCTGTACAGATGTGTCATTCATATAAAAGGTACAATAAAACGAATATGTCATTAAGCGCGTTATTAATTACTCTAGATTTAGATATTGATCAATAAATAAATTTTCAACAGATGTTTTACTATTTCCTCGCACAATGCATGGTAAAACGTTGTATAATACACGTGCGTAAGATGATTTCTGCACTTGTAGCTTAAATAACAATTTTTACATTTTGGAGAATTTTGTTTGAGTTGGGGTTTTTTTTATATTTTAAAACTTAGAATAGTGTTGATTGTACTTTACACAAGTCCGTTCCACTTTTCTAGAGTCTGATAAATAATGATAGAAACACTTTGTTCATGTGTTATTATGTTTGTCATTGTCACTATTATTTCTACACTTTACACTACACTAACTGAAAAAGTTTTGTTAGTTTTAGTCTTCGCACTATGATTGTTTGGTCTAACAGCTGAATTGCCTCGATGTTCACATGTTATGCCAAGATATTTGGCTGTATTTGCGTATGGCACTTGTTACTATTTATGAAAATTGGGTGGTAATCACAATCCCTGTTGGTGAAATCAATATGAACTGACTTCGAAAAATGGAGAATCAGATTAAATGAATCGAGGTCAGGAAACAATCATAGTGCGAAGACTAAAACTAACAAAACCTTTTCAGTTAGTGTAGTGTAAAGTGTAGAAATAATAGTGAAAATGACAAACATAATAACACATGAACAAAGTGTTTCTATCATTATTTATCAGACTCTAGAAAAGTGGAACGGACTTGTGTAAAGTACAATCAACACTATTCTAAGTTTTAAAATAATTATCACGTACCAAATTAAGTTAGATTAAAATTTGCGTATAAGTCGTATAGGCTAGATTGTAATCAGTTATTAAGACCCTTTAATTAAGGATAAAAAAATCTCACATTTTGAGGAAAACTGGCATTTCCTAGAACAAAAAATACGACGACGTGACATCTACAAACACGCACTGGGCCCGCGTGGTGGATATACGGCTCACTCTCTCTCTCACAGAGAAAAGGCCTGTGGCTCCAATTTATATAACAAGCAAATGTAGGGCGAAAAGTGGATAGCTGAGTAGGTGCGGTATGAAGAGATAACACCGAAAATATATTCGTTATGTTTCAGATGCAACCTCGTGGCTAAGGGTTGACATGAGATTTAAAAAAATAATAAATAAAGACGTCATCTTATATTGACTAATAAACTATGTTTATTTTTAAAATTTTAATCGGGTTTCCCGATGCTCGGGATGTAAGATAACCTATGCACCTCTACCCACCGAATCATAACATTGTTATCGACTTAAGGCGCCGACCCAGTCTAAATATGTTCCCATTTTCAATACAAAAATTAAATAAATGTAATCGTTAAAATTATATAATCCGTTGGGCTGTTTTAGAATCTATAATGGCTTGACACGCGACGATGGGAAGGCGATGGAATGACCATAATGCCTTGGAAGTTGGGTGGGCTATTTGGTGTGAGATGCAACCAGTGTCGACAGCCTCGCGCTATCCCATCCAGGGACTTAAAAACACCATCATAAATGTTACAGAATTTTAAATGATACATTTTGATTTCATGTTACATTCAATTAAATGTAACATAAAATCAAAATGTAAAACTTATAAATTTAGCAAACTTATTGGGAGCTATATGTTTGAACCGTTTGGGGTTGAAACACTAGGACCGTGGGGTCCGATTGCTTATTAAGTATTTTGGAAGATCGCCAAGCAAGAATTGGTCAACTATTCACGTGAACAGATGAATGGTTTTTTTAGGTCAAAGAATCAACATTGCCATGCAACGTGGCAACGCTGCCAGCCTTTTGTGCACTTGTCCTACTAACAGAAATGCGGACGAATTTATTGATGCTGACAACAAAAAAATCGACCTTGAATTTGTAATTATTTACTGCTTAGCCCCATACAGGCGTTTTATCAATGTCACTCAGAAACATAATAATACACATACATAAACTTACAACTTTTTCCCATAGGGTTAGGCAGAAACTACAGAACGGCACCTGCTACGATCCGTTAATACCGATTTTGCCTTGTTTATAAATGAACATAACTAACATAACATAATAAAATAATTACAACTAATAATAAACATACTAAACCCCACCACCGTATCTCTACGTTGACGCCATGGTGGGGCTTGCGCGCTCCCTAACTCTGGATCTGTGCCGGTAGAGTTTACTTTGCCGAAATAGGTCTAGGGTGAGGAGCCAGACCGAGAGATATACATAAACCGCAATGCAGCATGTGGCGAGCTGATGGGCAGTAGCCACCCCACATACGCCTACTTCTCCGTCTTGTTCCTCACCTCTGGCTTGCCTTTATTGGCCGGCTGGAGTGAACACTGACGACAAACAGAGCTTCCACCTCTTTCTTGCCTTTAATGGCCGGCTTGTGTGAAGTTTCACAAGAGCAAACGTGCTCGGAGGAAGTAAATATTCCAATAAGATGCTGGTAGGGATCTTGACCGTACTTTCGGGATTGTCTTGATAGCCGTGAAACACCTCTCCACTCCTCAAGCACCTCAGGAAGTGTTGCCCCCGTGTCTCTACATCACCTTGAGCTAGCGATCGTTTTCGGGGGCCCATTATTGAGTGTGCAAGTCGTCACCCCTGCCATTTTATCCGATTATTACATAACACTAATCAGACAGGATCACAGTTCTTCCATAGTTCTAGGCAATCAATCCCTAGAGCCACCCAAACCTATAGCTCTTTTATTTTAAAAAAAAAGAAGATAAGAAAAAGGTACTTCCCGAAGCAACCATGCCCCGAGAGCACCTGCGTCGCCCGAAACGACAGGGAGCCGTGCCTCCTCCCGAGCCATTCGACGAGCACTGGTCGGATTGCCTCGAGGGTAGCGAGGCCGGCGGAGGGGCTCAGAAGCCTGTTCCATTCCGTCACAAGGACCTAGCGAAGCTGCGACCGACAAGGTGCAACGCCCCGCGCCCGCACTTGCTCGCGCCACCGGTACAGTAACACGAGGGCTATCACCTCTAGGTCCCAAGGCGGAGATCCAGCAAGTGCACAAGCCGCCTCGTAGGAGATTGTGCGATACCCCCTGGTAGCCCTGACGGCCATCGCCCTCTGCGGTTTTCGCCGCATTGCGATGCTGCCGTCCGTCAGGTCAGAGGCCCACACCGGGGCCCCGTACAGGGCCATGAATTGCACGACCCCCAGATCAGCCCTCACTTTTTGCGGCTGGCGCCCATATTGATGGGCGCCAGCCGCAAAAAGTGAGGGCTGAATTCCGACCGGTTGTCGAGCACCAATCCCAGGTACTTCATGGTTGACTCGACAGCGATTCGGGTCCCCCCAACCACGACGTGTGATTCCGGCGGTGCCACCCAAACCCATAGGCCAATATGTTTTGTTTCCATGTTCTGCAGTAGTCCTGCACCAACCGGGGGTTATCGTTGGGTGCACTTGCATAGTCGTCGGTTGATGTCTCAGCGCTTAAAATTGTCTAAGGGGCCTCTGCGAGTTGACTTCGGCCTATAGGCTCGTACACCTTTTAAATATCCGGAATCTTTTTCAATTTTTCCTAAGCCTTAGAAGTCAGTTTTAAAATGTGAAAAACGTTTTATAGAAAATTTCAACTTGTTTATTATACATTGGTAACGTATTTAACTTTTGTTTTTTAAACTTAGGGCCCTGAGGGTCGCTGGTCAGAAGCAGACCACCTCCTATCGGAGGTGGTCTGCTTCTGACCAGCTCCCGAGCTCATCCCAGGCATGCTCGATCGGGTAGAGATATGCATGTCGATTCTGTAACAAAATCACCGTGAAGACTTGCGTGGAGTGAGCAATGACACTGACAGTGTCATCACGTCTTGATCAATCATTATCATCAGTGACACTGACAGCTTACTCCACGCTCACTTCACCTAAGTTTTCACGTTGTAACGTACGTGTACAGAATAGCACTACAGGACTTCTTGACGGATAAGCCATCAAGTCGATACCAACCTCCTGAATGTACTGTGTAGTTCCAAAAGTCTCCGAATAAAATGGCTGTGTCATCCGGACGGACAGACGGACATGACAAAGCGGAATTCTGACAGGTTCCGCCAATTTGCTACGGAACCCTAAAAATTGGCACCGAGATTACTAAAGGTCAAACGTACGGGAGAAACCGCTTGATAATGCTCTTATCAGGGAGTATTTCTTATTCTTATCACCAGTTTAAAAACTTAGGTTCGTTTATAACTTTCGAAACACAGCGTTCTGCATTAGAACCGAAAAGCGACTAGCAGGGCAGTACCTACCTATCTTATACTGGGGGGAAACTTTATATTTACTAGGATGAAGATAAAAATATGTAGAACACGGTTTTTGCTGGCGTTGTTAGTGCTGTACGTGGGGTCTGCGCATTCCTGGGGTGAGTACGAGAGCTTTCTTCTCACTTATCATAACTTTTAAAGCCTTTAGGCTTTAAAAGTTCAGTTGTATCACAAAATACGTTAAACTAATTTAAGACATGGATCCGTCTCAGTCATCTTTCAATCGATTGACAAGCGAAATATAGCGATGATTGAAATACTTTTAGCGCTGAACGTATTACTACTTTTTTGTTCCTAGCGAATCCGTCTTATGTGTGAGTTTTATGTAAGTAGCTCTTCATACTGCAGTGACTGCTGAGCGTGAGGTCCTGGGTTCGATTTCCAGGTCGGGAAAAGTCACATTGGGTTTTTCCGTGAGGAATTTCTTAGTAACAGCCCGGAGTTTGGATGTTGGCGGTGTGATATCCCCGTGCCTCGGACAGCATGTTAACCCGTTGGTCCTGCGCCTGATCTCTCTACGGTCATGTCGGATTGCCTGAGTGCACCTGAGTCTGCGCACACACTTGTGCACTATAATGTCTCGCCAAAGGCTAGTCTCCGTTGAGACTGGCCGCCCTGGCCGAAATACGGGCTGGAGGACTATAGCTCTTCATAAATAGGTAAAGGCCCCCCGCAACAAACGTTGCCACCTGCTGGGTCGAGACAGTATAATATTGATGTACCGTCGATACGAAAAGAAGGAAGCAAAAGCTGATAATCTAAATATCTGCTACTTTATTAACAACTTGCTCATGTGGCCCCTTTGCCAGTGAAGGGTTGACGGAGGAAGTACTTGTCAAGAACGAATTGTAAGTGGATGGGAATTTGTGCCTTGATTGATTTCCACGAAAATCCAAAACTTTTTAAACATCAATTATGTTTTTCTTATAGCGCATTATAAGTATGTTTCTTTTGTTTCAGACATTGCTGTAAGCGTAGGAGATGAGCTAATGTTTTACACCAACAATACCTTATCAAGCACCATACGATTAAAGTCTCAAAACCTCACAGCATTAGCTTACGATGAAATGCACAACATGATGCTGTATGTCAATAAACAAACCAATAACGACACTATATGTGGTTATGACTTATCTTCCATAGAAATCAAATGTTTTACCAAAGGAGGCGGGAGAAACATTCATGGCATCACCTTCGACCCCGCCACAGACACAGTCTTCTTTACTGATACTAATGAAAGAAGCGTCAATTGGTTTTCATTAAAACCGGGATCTGAGAACCATGCAAACGGGAATCTATTAATCAAGATGGATGACGGGGTCCCACGTGATATTGCCGTGGATAGCTGTAAAGGGTATGTTACCAACAAATACATTTTAATACTGATTAAGTATCAATGATTATTTAATTATATAACTCCAAAATAGTACAATTTGATGCAAATATGTAAAGTTTGTCTTAGCACCTGAGGTGGGATTGTAATTTTATTGATTTATGACAAAATCGATTTGATATTTATTAAATAAATTTAATAAATAAGTAACAATAAATACAAAAAAATGGCCTTGGAAATGGGCACGAAAGTTGAGTATGAGGTATTTTTTCATGTCCCATCTCAGACTAGCATAGTTTCTTATAAGTAGCGCATTTTCCCGCACAATTGTAAGAATGCAAAGTAAAAAAAACACATGCTAAATTTTAGACACAACTTGAGTGTGTTGAAAAATCTATTTCTTTTTTAACAGGTATATTTACTGGCTCAACACAGACTTCGCGAAGCCTACGATAGAGCGAGCTCGTTTGAATGGCTCCGAGAGAGAAGTTTTTAAGTATATTACTTCACTGCCTATCGACAAAACTCACAACTGGGAGTCACACAGCTTGGTTATTGACCAGCAGAGGCAGGCCTTATACTGGATTGAGCCCGTGACGACTCGTGAATTCCGACTGTATCTATCCGAACTCAATAAGAAACCCAAAACATTTGTCATTCATTATTATCAAACATGTAATCCAGACCAATATAACCATCCATCAAATACATTGACTGTTACAAAAAACTCATTCATCTCCATTGGATTTTGCTCAGATGAAAGGCGTGTTCTTAAATATCCAAAAAACTTCGCAGAAATTACAACTATTTTTAAGGTGCAAACTAAAAACTCCCCCGTCGGTATAGTTGCCAACTATAAAATCATAGACCAAATCCAAGGACGGGATTGCGAAGCACTTATGATTCGAGTCAAAACTGCTGCAGAATATGATGGGCCGTTTTGTGTTCACGGTGTGAAAGATAAGGGACATTCTATTTGCACATGCGAACCTGGTTACACGAGTGAGAGGTGCGATGTTTCAGTATGTGTGAACTATTGCATGCAAGGCAACTGCAGTATCAATGGTGAGGGACTTCCTGAATGCAGGTAAGACATGTTCTACTCCTTCCATTGGTTAGGTTATGTTAGCTTATGAATGTTTCGGGTTTCCTTGACGGATCCCCCTTAAAGAAATGACACTGATTCACTTTTTTATTATTTCAGATGTGATGTCGGTTATTCCGGGGTCAGGTGTGAAGTTAACGCATGTCATGGATATTGTCTGAACGACGGCGACTGTTCCCTGGACGAGGAGTTTGAACCATTCTGTCAATGTGATGACAGTTACGAAGGTACAAGATGCGAAGCTAATAAAAATTCCACTTTAACCACTACATCTACGTCCTGCGCAGAGGAAAGAAACATAACTCTAGCCTTCCTCAAGACATTTCTTAATTGTTAAATTATAATCGAAAGACAGCACGCAGATTTTGACGGTCCGCAACGCATTGCAAAAATCCTGCTTCGTCACCTTCGTTCATTTTGTATGGACCACCCATCGCCCTTTTTTGTTTGTATTGGAATGCGATGAGCTGCGGCCCGTCGCGGCTATAATGTGCGCTTAGCTTTATAAGTACTAATTACTCTATTCAGTAACAGTGATTGCTCTTTTATAATTTGTCCTTTTTTGTCTTTATGTTTTTAAAGGAACTTTAAATAGTTTTCAGTTTTTTTTGTTGCTATTTTTAAATAAATAGAATAGTAGGTATGAAAGGGTTTTTTTTTTGTTATACCTTTTTTTACTTGAAAAAAGTTAAGTATTGTATCAAATTACTTGAATTCACAAAAATTAAAAATATAGCCTATTATAAAATATGTGCTCTTAGTGGTCAGTGGGTCGTCATATGGGCGAAGTTTCATTTGAGAGCATCATGAGTTAAAACTACAACACAAAAATCTAATCTAATCTATGTAGCCTAAGATAATTATACGGTATGTGCTAATTAATAGTACCTATATACATACATACTAAAAGTGTTAAATGAAATACCGTATTGTATAATAGACCTATATTTAGTTTTTTTTAAATGTTATATTTACACATTAATTTATTTTCAAAATATCTAACATTACACAATTTCGCAAAAAGACAGATCAGTCAGTCAGTGATGAAAAGACTTCATAAACTCATATTACTTAATAAGTGAGTGTGTCAGCAGACACAATCAAAATGAAAAGTCATTTTTTCAAATAGGCTGAGAATCAGCACTTTTCGACAGTCCCCCAAAACGCCCGCCCTTCATGACTGCCTAGTGCTTTAGCTGGAAAGAAGAAGTGGCACAACCAACTCCCCAGCAGCACAGCTGTCTGTTCAGTTAGAAAAAACTTGAATACTACAGAAATAAAGTCATTTGTCATTTATCCACATAACATAACATCACGCCTGTAATCCCAGAAGGGTTAGGCAGAGGTGTACCTATAGTACACCCACATTTCGCCAGTTATGTTTAAGTCCCATGTAATAGGGGGCGAGCCTATTGCCATCAACCGGGCACGAAACCAGACTCCGGGCGGCTCCGGGACTCCTTTGTCTACAAAGGGTTGATTTTCATAGACTGACAAAACTATTGCAACAGTGTTTTTGTGTTATTGACAGCCATGTTTTCTCGTGGTGGCAAGCGTGCCTGCTGAGCGTGGGGTCCTGGGTTCGATTCCCAGGTCGGCCAAATTGGATTTGCTCATTAGAAATTTCTTAGTAAAAGCTCGGAGTTTGGAAGTTGGTGGTGTGATCCTCCCGTGCCTCGGAATGCTGTTGGTCCAGTGAATGATCTCTCTCCGGTCGTGTCGGATTGCCGTTCCATTGGGCTATGAGAGCAAGGGAAGAGAAAGTGAACCTTTGTCTGCAAAAAGTGAGGGCTGAATTCCCACCGGTTGTCGAGCACCAATCCCAGGTACTTCATGGTTGACTCGACAGCGATTCGGGTCCCCCCAACCACGACGTGTGATCCCGGCGGTGCCACCCAAACCCATAGGCCAATATGTTTTGTTTCCATGTTCTGCAGTAGTCCTGCACCAACCGGGGGTTATCCTTGGGTGCACTTGCATAGTCGTCGGTTGATGTCTCAGCGCTTAAAATTGTCTAAGGGGCCTCTGCGAGTTGACTTCGGCCCTTAGGCTCGTACACGAGTGAGAGGTGCGATGTTTCAGTCTGTGTGAACTATTGCGTGCAAGGCAACTGCAGTATCAATGGTGAGGGACTTCCTGAATGCTATCAATCAAAATATCAATAAAGCTATCCATATTTTCACGAAATGTTCTTATTTCCGGTAATTATTGTTATTATTTCATCATAATTTTCGCAAATCAAATTTATATAAAAAAACAACGTGAATAAGCGCTGCAACTTAAAAAAAAAACTTAAGAAAGTTTAAATATTTCGGGTTTCCTTGACGGATCCCCCTTAAAGAAATGACACTGATTCACGTTTTTATTATTTCAGATGTGATGTCGGTTATTCCGGGGTCAGGTGTGAAGTTAACGCATGTCATGGATATTGTCTGAACGACGGCGACTGTTCCCTGGACGAGGAGTTTGAACCATTCTGTCAATGTGATGACAGTTACGAAGGTACAAGATGCGAAGCTAATAAAAAATCCACTCTCACCACTACATCTACGTCCTGCGCAGAGGAAAGAAACATAACTCTAGGCTTCCTCAAGAGATTTCTTAATTGTTAAATTATAATCGAAAGGCAGCACGCAGATTTTGACGGTCCGCAACGCATTGCAAAAATCCTGCTACGTCACTTTCGTTCATTTTGTATGGACCACCCATCGCCCTTTTTTGTTTGTATTGAAATGCGATGAGCTGCGGCCCGTCGCGGCTACAATGTGCGCTTAGCTTTATACGTACTAATTACTCTATTCAGTAACAGTGATTGCTCTTTTATTATTTGTCCTTTTTTGTCTTTATGTTTTTAAAGGAACTTTAAATAGTTTTCAGTTTTTTTTGTTGCTATTTTTAAATAAATAGAATAGTAGGTATGAAAGGGTTTTTTTTTTGTTAAGTATTGTATCAAATTACTTGAATTCACAAAAATTAAAAATATAGCCTATTCTAAAATATGTGCTCTTAGTGGTCAGTGGGTCGTCATATGGGCGAAGTTTCATTTGAGAGCATCATGAGTTAAAACTATAACACAAAAACGTAATCTAATCTATGTAGCATTAGATATACGGTATGTGCTAATTAATAGTACCTATATACATACATACTAAAAGTGTTAAATGAAATACCGTATTGTATAATAGAACTATATTTAGTTTAAAAAAAATGTTCTATTTACACATTAATTTATTTTCAAAAAATCTAACATTACACAATTTCGCAAAAAGACAGATCAGTCAGTCAGTGATGAAAACACTTCATAAACTCATATTACTTAATAAGTGAGTGCGTCAGCAGACACAATCAAAATCAAAAGTCAATTTTTCAAATAGGCTGAGAATCAGCACTTTTCGAACGTCAAAACGACATAAGACAGTCCCCCAAAACGCCCGCCCTTCATGACTGCCTAGTGCTTTAGCTGGAAAGAAGAAGTGGCACAACCAACTCCCCAGCAGCACAGCTGTCTGTTCAGTTAGAAAAAACTTGAATTTATACAATATGATATGCAAAGTAATTAAAATTTCGAGTCACAGAACCTAATATTAAATTATCTGCCATATGTTAGCTGGCGCGCCAATATACCCAAAAAACAAATAAAAGCCTCCAGGCATAAAGGGTGTGACAGCTTACAAATGCAATATTGGATTAATTGTACCTACACACAAATGATAAAGTAGGACCATCAATACATAATCATCCTATAATGATCCCACTGCTGGGAAACAAGCCTCCGAAGTCAAATCATTTATTTAAAATTGGCACATAAATGACACTTTTAAACGACAACATTTACAACAAAAAAATAGAATTATTCTAGTTATCCCGTCCAATAGGTAGTTTCGTATGAAGAAACTCCATGGACACTCTTTTAAATAATATGGTTCCAGAAAATTTGTTACATCAGTCTTGTTGAAATTATACATGTGAGAACGATGTAGAAAGACGTTCACGTTAAAGGCGTCCGTAATAAAAACCATCAAAATACAAAAAGTCGGAAATAAAAATAAAAAAAGCCGTGGCAGCCAAGAGATGACCAGTCCCCACTGACGGCGCCCGTTCACGAACATGACGTTTGGATCAGCACCATTCAGCTCAACCATTTTGAAGGGAACTTAATGATCCAACACACACGCCACCACCAGCGGGACATTTGAGTGAGCGTGACATACTCGCAGCCGCCAGGGCACATTCAAGTCAATGACAGAAGTGCCCAGTAAAGGGGAGGTTTATAGTAGGTACATAGTGCTCACATGAATGGAATATCATAGTGTTCACAAGAATGGGCAAGAAACTCCACCGTTACTCTTTTGAAAGGTTTTACAATATTTATAAACATTAATTATTTAATTATATGTGAAAACGATGCCATTTAATAAAATTACTATGTCATAATAGGTAAAAAGAAATAAATATAACGCAATGGCTGGTAAATTAATTATGTGATAGATACACCGTGCACATGATGAGAGCTGGTGGGCCGTAATCCAGCATACAGCCCAGTGCGAGTTGGTAGATGTTGTATTATATCTTCGTTTATTATTTATTCTAGGACTTCTCACTCAGTTTCCTCAATATGTTTTCCTTCACCGTTTTGAGAGCAGTAGTGATGAAATCATTCACACAAAGTAAAGCGTCTGTCTGAGTTTGACAGAACTTACAGCAGATACAATGCACCCTAATTTCGTACCATACTTTCATTTACAATCCGAGGATTTTGAAGTAAATTCCTAAACCATTACTGCATAGGTTTGAAAAATTCATCTGCTCTACAACGTAAGTTACGCAATTATCGTGGTTAAACTGTCAAAATGAAAAGCTACTGCTGGAAGCTTCTCCGAGAGAGCGAAAGTAAAAAAAAAGTAATAAGTGGTACTTAGTAGTTTGATCGAAGCATCTTCGCGTCGGGGGACGGCTAATGAAAACGCCAAACAGACGAGGCCCAGCAATAATGAATGTATACTATTGTAGAAAGGATCACTGCTGTATTGTCATTAGCCGTCCCGCGACGCGACCATGCTTTGATCAAAATATTACCTACAACTTATATGAAACTTATAGGGCTAATACACATTATATTACAACGCATGTGGTCAAAAAGAGCGTTTTCCAAGCAGCCAAATTGTGTGGAAAGTGCCACTTTTTCACACTAGTGCTTTTTACTTTTCAATTTTTTTTGAACTCCGTCGTCAGCCCAACGCGATGAATTGAGTTTTTTTTTACAAATTAGAGCTGTACAGATGTGTCATTCATATAAAAGGTACAATAAAACGAATATGTCATTAAGCGCGTTATTAATTACTCTAGATTTAGATTTTGATCAATAAAAAAATTTTCGACAGTTGTTTTACTATTTCCTCGCACAATGCATGGTAAAACGTTGTATAATATACGTGCGTAAGATGATTTCTGCACTTGTAGCTTAAATAACAATTTTTACATTTTGGAGGATTTTGTTTGAGTTGGGGTTTTTTTTATTTTAAATTTCACATTATTCATTGGTCTATTTTAGTTTTAGTTGCAGATTTAGTTTATTATATAAATTGCAAGGCAGCAAGATATTGTTATGAAAGCTGTGTAGGTACGCCTTAATTATACATGAGTACATTAGTACTTTTTTATTGTTTTATGTAGTAATGCTATTATTAAATAATAATTTAGCACTTTTCTTCTCTATTGCACTTCGCCTCGTAGTGTTTGGTTTGGCAATCGCTTCTTGTCGGTCGCACGCTGCATCGAACTTCCGAAAATCGCTGATTATCGACACTAAAAGAATTGTATCTGCGTACTACTTAGTATGTGTTGTCTCCTGTCCCAAAACAGGAGGTGTCTGTCAAAGCCAAAGTCAAAGCATTTATTTCAAATAGGCCCATAAAAAAGGCACTTTTGAACGTCAAAAATTACATTAAAAATAGAACTGATGGGATGAGGCGCCACTTCCAAAAGGTAGTTACGTATGGAGAAGAAGGGTCTCGAGGTTTACGCAATCAAACGCTTTAGAGAGGTCGCAAAAGATTCCAATTGCATCTGTTGCTTCTTCCCAGGCGTTAATTTCTTTAATAAAGAACATTTCTTTATTAGAGAAACATCAGCGTCAGTGGTACCCACGCTTCTCTGTCGATCAAAACGAATGAAGTTGTACAAAAACAAATTCGCTTTTATAACTTTCAAGATTGAATCGCAATATCGGCCATAAAACTATTCTAAACATATACACTCAAACGTATTTATTGATGATAAAAATATTGAATAGACTCCGAGACTACTGGACCGATTTGAAAAATTGCTTTACCATTAGAAGCCGAAATTATGTCTGATGCACATAGGTTTCATTATATTTTTTTTCGATATCCACGCGGACGAAGCCGCGGGCTGAGTGCTAGTGGAATAAATGTATCGAGAATCTGACAAAGCCGCGTCCCGGAGCATTCAGCTCAGACAATGTTTTGGGACAGTAATAGATACGTTGAAACTACAGTTACGCACATATTGTAAAATTGATCTTTGATGTGACGTCACCGGGCGGGCGCCTGCAAACCACGTTAACATTTCATACGATTTTGACGTCAGCCCACGAAATCCGCGAGCAATATGCTTGAATTTTTTTGAGCCAAGATTTCAACAATGTCTGTTTGTCATTTTTCAATCTATAAAGATGAAAAGTAAATTCAATTCAATTCAATTCAAAAACTTTTATTTCGGACAATAATAGTCCATATTTTGTTAGTAGGTACAGTATTTTAAAAATATGTTAGTACGCATAATATACATAAAATCGAAATCAAAATTAAATTAAAATTAAAACATAATTTAATTAAAATTAAACAAAATTAAATTATAATGAAATAGTATAGTATATAGTATATAGCCGCCGTGCATATAGTCGCCGTGTATAACGTCTAAGGCAAATTGATCGCATCCATTTCGTTCTGAGTCATATGTTAGAGTAACCATGATTCTTATCAAGTTCGGCAGTAAAAAGTGATCCGTAAACTAAATCAAAATGAGTCTGTTTTTTTTTTTTTAAATGGGTTATTAAATAAATATTAAGCAGTAAAATACGAGAAGCTTAACGGGCAGATACGTGTTCCCCACACGTATCTGCCCGTTAATCAACTCGCATGACGTGTGGGGGAGTTAATCACATAATAAATGGTGACGAACTGGCATGCAGGTGCACCCACCTCTCCAACACGACCGAGTCCCACCGCTCAGACAATACGCTCAAGATACTGTTAGTGCTGCGTCGGAAGCGACTTAGTAGCGAGGCGCTCCGCTTCCTAATATTAGCATAAAAGTCATCAGTTTGCGCCTGCGCGAACATCGTGGAAGCGCTGCAAAACCGCGGCTGCCCTAGCAGTACCCTGAACGCATTGTTGTACTGTACGCGCATGGCACTGTAAACTCGCTGCGTATAGTTGACCCATAGGCTGCACGTATAAAAAGACTGACAATAGGCTTTAAACAAGGTCACCTTTACATGTTCAGTACATCGTGCAAACCTACGTGCCAACATGTTACAGCGTACCGATAGCGCCCTACGTTCCCGATCAATATCCTCATTGTCAGACAAGTTGTCTGTGACCCAGTGGCCCAGGTACTTAAAATGGTTAACCCTTTTCAGCCTAGCACCGCAAAGAGTGATCGGAGGTATAAAAGAGAAACATTTGGTACCAGCCTTGAAAATCATGTACTCACTCTTATTAGGGTTGTACCTGAGCCCATGAGTCCCAGCATATGTCTCACAAATGCCCAGAAGTTTACGCAACCCCCCAACCGACGGGCTCAGCAGTACCATATCATCCGCGTAGCTGATGTTATTAATAGGCACTCCGCCTATTGAGCAACCCGCATTAGCACTGCTGAGCTCGCCGATCAGCTGATTCATGTACAAGTTGAACAAGCGGGGCGAGGTTAACCCCCCCTGCCTCACACCGCAATCCAACCCGTACACGTCAGAATATACTCCCGCCCATTTCACACTGTTGCGCTGATGACTGTACCAATACCTAAATATCGACACTATCTCACTCGGCACCTGTGTCTCACTGCGCAGCTTGTGCCACAGGATATCATAATTTACCAAGTCGAAGGCTTTCGAGAGGTCTAGGTAACAAGCGTACACAGGAGTATTTCTAGCCGTGTAGTACTGTACAGTCTGCTTGAGACAGAGAATAGCACTCTCAGTCGACAAACCAGGCGTGAAGCCAAACTGAGCATCATGTATGCGAAGGTGCTTTTCCAGCTGTCTGTCAAGCAGTCTGTCCAGCACCTTGGCTATGACAGTAGCGAGCGAGATAGGCCTATAGTTAGATACATCCGACACATCACCCGTTTTGTTTTTCACGATCGGAACTACCACCGTGTACATGAGATCATCAGGTAAGTAATTATGTCTGATGCACAGATTAAACAGCATTGCCAATACCCTCGGTAGATGCACACCAGCGTGCTTCAAGTGCTCGATGCTAAGATCATCATGACCTGGAGATTTACCTCTCACCATCTTCTTAATAATGAGGGCTATATCCTTGGATGTAAAGCTGATACTAACGTCTCCGTGCTGACACTCAGCATCAAGCACCTGCGCCACCGTCCCAAGCGGCGACTCCACCTTAAAATGACGCTGGAAGAGGCTAGCAATGTCGCATGGTTCATGAGCGTCACCTACACTCACAGGAAGGCTCGACCCAGGGTTTAATTTCTTTGTTGACTTCCAAAATTGATTGAATTTCTTTTCAGTGTGATGTTTTGCAATACACTGAAAAGAAATTCAATCAATTTTTCTCGTGCTTTTTTAATAACTTACCATTATTTATGTTCATTGTATGAAGTGTTCGTTTAGAGCGTTGACAAGTGGAAGGAAGGCAAAATATCTTGAAATTTAACGCCAATTTTAAAGCTTTTTCATATTTTTCTTTTTATAGTTATTACTTGAACAACTTCCAAGGCTATCTAACTATTACCTAATATTATTTTTCTTAAGAAATCTGACTTGGGCTCAGATACAATGGATAATAATAATAATAACTCACAGGTAGAGTTGCTTTAGAAAAGTTTAATGACGCACTGATAGGCAATGAATTTACACGCAAAATAAAAGAAAAACAAATGCTACTTCTTTGCGAAAAATTAAAACAATTCACATTTTAAACAGCATTCTAAATTATCTTAGGAATACAGAAATATTTTCGGCCAGCTGTGTTTAATTACCAAAGTAGCCGTGGAATGATAATTAATGAAACTTTTTAACGAGACCTCCTTCGTAACGACTTCGCCTTGTCAATCAAAGTGACAACTGCGGCTCTATTGTCCACAGATAATAAATCAAAAGTCTGAGCTGTCAATGTCAAAAATGTTAGAGTGAAGTTTGACGTTTGAGAAGTAAAGGTATTTATCGCCAGTGAGCCTCTAGGACTTCGTGCACATTTCAAATTGGCTGGCTTAACGTTGAAACTGTATTACGAACTAGCTGGTAAGGTGGAACTGTTTAATTGCGTACAAGTTCAGTGGATTTGAAATTATTAAAGTTGGACCAACATTGATATGGCTTACCCCACTAATTCCCGTTTAGGGAATATGTAGGTTTGTGGTTACGTATTAATACTCTTTGGTCCGTGAAGTTAAAGTTACCAATCAGTTTAATGAGTAGGTTGTGTACGGTCGACTTTTAATTGGGTACTTACCGCTTTTCAAAGGAAGCAGAGAGTGCGTGAAGGAGGTATAGGTAGGTTATTAAACAATAAAAGCAAGCGTTCCAGAAAGTCAAAGTTGATACTTTATGTGTAAAACATATGACATTAAAGTGTTAGATTCTATGTAACATTTAATATTTTGAACACTGCTCGCATACTGGCTCGTATTGCATCCCTTTTAGGTTCACAATTCAGTGTATTGCAAACGCGTGCCTCTTGCAGTGCCGTTTTATTTCATCATCGCATCAATGGTCCCATTACCATATAAGAAAATCTCCTACATACATGCTTAACATTTCTTAAAAATCCTAAACACATAACAACATTATAGAACTATACGGGCTCGGAGCCCCAACGGACCGACCTTGCCTCCATACCATACACTATGCAGTAAATAACATATTTTCCTGATAAACGTCAACGATGCAGAGAAATCCAAAAACGGGGGGTGCGGTAAGGAGGCCCGCAAAATTTTAATCTTTACAATTCAGTGTCACTATGAGGTTGCATCTTATTCATTTTAAATATGGTTTGCGACCGTGCATAAGTATTTACGGAATTATAATCATTAAAATCAGCAACACACCCTTTTCTTACTATAGTATGAATTGACCTCAGATGTGATTTCATAAAATTGACCTTCAATAGGACCACAAGAGTTGTATTGATGATTTAAATAATAATAATTTTAAAAATCCACATTTGTTACGGTCGTCATATTTTGACCAACATAAAACCAGACGCTGACCTGCAAAATGCAAAATCAGAGTTATAATCAGAGTTTTGTAGACACAACATCTACGCCCCCAAGCAATAATCCGGTAATTGTAAAACTCTAATTTCTCTTAACTAATATTTTACAGGAGAAAGGTTTTTCTGTTTTTGGTCATTATCTTTTCAACGAGTCAAAGAAAATCTCATCAAAACATGTATTTTCAACGAAAGTATATTTTTGTGTAATTCATCATCAGCCAATTGCCGTCCACTGCTGAACGTAAGCCCAGAGAGCGCCAACCATCCCGGTCCTGAGCAGTCCGCATCCATCCGCTGCCAGTCATCTTCTTCAAATTATCGATCCATCGTGCCGCAGGGCGTCCCACACTACGTTTGCCCTAACGCGGTCTCCACTCTAGCACATGTCTGCTCCATCGACCGTCTGTCCGTCTACAGACGCGCAATGTTGGTGACTTTAGTTCTCTAGCCAATGACTTCGTTGTGAATTCTATCCACCATATTTTAAAAGAGAAACGGTGGAGTTTCTTGCCCCTTCTTCTCCATACGAAACTAGCTTTTGGAAGGGGTGCCTAGAATCAATTCTATTTAAATGTAAATGTTGACGTTCAAGAGTGCCTTTAAGTGCCTATTTGAAATAAATGCTTTGACTTTGACAGAGAAACCCCGAGCATTGCTCTCTGCATTGCACGCTGAGCAACCTTGAATTTGTGGATCAGGCCTTATAGGAGCCGAATTTGACAAAACAACAAGAAGGCATAATATCACACTACCGACTTACTGCTTGAGAGCATCGACATGGATGTCTGAAATACCAGATGCTATTACAAAACAACAATATTCATTTTAAAAAAACCGCATGAATAATTGTTGGGCATTAATTGAAGCTTACTAACGTTTTAACACAAGAGAGAATGAAGTAAGCTTTCTAATTAATATTCTTTATACTTAGCGCCATAAGGAGGTGATATTTCATCTCTAGCTTACAAAAAAAAAGAAGGAAATACCTACCCAAAGGAAATAATAGACTTAGTACATTAAAAAAGGACTCAAAGAAAAAGGTGGTAACGAACTAGATTACCGCAAGATAAAACCCCATTGAAATAACCTTACGAAAAGACTGAAGAGAGAAATACGAAACTATCAAGATGAGGCTTTGAATACTAACCTATGGCAGTTAAGCAGCGACCATACAATGCAATACTCTCTTTGGAAAGCAACAAAGTTACTCAAAAAGCCAAGCCTCTGCAAGATCAAAGTATTAAGTTTGTGACCCCGAAAGAAATTGCAAAGGAAATTCAAATTACTAGTCTCAAAAAATCCCTAGGGTATGACCTTATTACGGGAGAAATACTAAAACACCTCCCACGTAAAGCCATCGTGAAGCTAACTAGGCTCATCAATTATGCATTCGTGCAAAAGCATGTTCCTGGGCCATGGAAAGTTGCTGAAGTTATTATGATTGCAAAGCCCGGTAAACCACCCACCGAAGTTTCATCAAACAGGGTAATTTCCCTTTTGCCTGCACTATCACAACTGTTTGATTTTTTTTAACGCCTAAAACCTATCACAAACGAGTGAAACCAAATTTCTGACCATCAGTTTGGTTTCAAAGAGAAACACTCAACAATAGACCAAGTACATAGAATTACCAACATCATTGAGAGTGTACGGTCTCATCAACCGCACATTTACTTTGCGAACGCAGCAACCTACTTGGATGTCGTGTGTGTGTCCATAATTATAACGTTTTAAGCAATGGACAAGGAGTCACATACTTACTGTGGAGTTAACCACTTGTCAAGAGAAAGAATCGCTACCACTGTAACTTGTTCACCTTCTACTTTTTAATATAACTTCAAACTCAACTTGTGGTTCTTTCTGTGTACTCCTTAACTAAACCAACATTAACAAAGTGATAGTGTACGGTGCCTACAACCATTGGCTCCTACAGAGAGAACGCTTGAAGTTATACGAGTATGAGTCTGCGCCACCCTATATTTAGATGTGGCACAAACTTTTGATAGAGTTTGGCATAAGGGTTTGATATCCATGTTACGACTAATATTGCCCAACGATTTAGCCGATTGCTTGCAATCATTCATAACAGATAGAATCTTTCTAGTAAGGAACGAGGATGCCTTTTCCTAATTAAGAATTATTAAAGCAGGCGTGCCTCAAGGTAGTGTGCTGGGTCCAGCCCTATACCTGTTGTACACGTATGATATGCCAGAGCTGGAAAATAATACTATAGCAACCTTCGCGGACGACACTGCCATTATGGCTACAGGGTCATGCCACATGGAAACAATCAAAAAGATACAAATCGCTGTAAATGAAGTTCATGACTGGGCACAAAAATGGAGGATCAGATTAAATGAATCGAAGTCAGTTCATATTGATTTCACCAACCGGGATTGTGATTACCACCCAATTTCCATAAATAGTAACAAGTGCCATACGCAAATACAGCCAAATATCTTGGCATAACATGTGAACATCGAGGCAATTCAGCTGTTAGACCAAACAATCATAGTGCGAAGACTAAAACGAACAAAACCTTTTCAGTTAGTGTAGTGTAAAGTCTAGAAATAATAGTGACAATGACAAACATAATAACACATGAACAAAGTGTTTCTATCATTATTTATCAGACTCTAGAAAAGTGGAACGGACTTGTGTAAAGTACAATCAACACTATTCTAAGTTTTAAAACAATTATCACGTACTAAATTGAGTTAGATTAAAATTTGCGTATAAGTCGTAAAGGCTAGATTGTAATCAGTTATTAAGATCCTTTAATTAAGGATAAAAAAATCTCACATTTTGAGGAAACCGGCATTTCCTAGAACAAAAAATACGACGACGTGACATCTACAAACCCGCACTGGGCTCGCGTGGTGGATATACGGCTCACTCTCTCTCACAGAGAAAAGGCCTGTGTCCCAACATTTGGAATGTTATAGGCTGGTTATGCTTATGCTTAGCGGCCCCAATTTATATAACAAGCAAATGTAGGGCGAAAAGTGGATAGCTGAGTAGGTGCGGTATGAAGAGATAACACCGAAAATATATTCGTTATGTTTCAGATGCAACCTCGTGGCTAAGGGTTGACATGAGATTTAAAAAAATAATAAATAAAGACGTGATCTTATATTGTCTATTATACTATACGTTTATTTTTAAAATTTTATATCTTGTATCGGGTTTCCCGATGCTCGGGATGTAAGATAACCTATGCACCTATACTCACCGAATCATAACATTGTTATCGACTTAAGGCACCGACCCAGGCTAAATAGGTACCCATTTTCAATACAAAAATTAAATAAATGTAATCGTAAAAATTATACCATCCGTTGGGCAGTTTTAGAATCTATAATGGCTTGACACGCGACGATGGGAAGGCGATGGAATGACCATAATGCCTTGGAAGTTGGGTGGGCTATTTGGTGTGACATGCAACCAGTGTCGACAGCCTCGCGCTATCCCATCCAGGGACTTAAAAACACCGTCATAAATTATACACAATTTTAAATGTAAATTTTGATTTCATGTTACATTCAATTAAATGTAACATAAAATAAAATGTAACTCTTATAAATGTGTTTTTCAATGTGGTAAGTGTTAACTGTGTTAATAAGTGTAACAGGTAAACGCGGCGTTGCCAAAATAGCCGCAATCCTGGCTAGATTGAAGCCATTTTGCTCCGCGTCTGTCTTTTCAGCGCGCGTTGTTGCGGTACTGCGCAATTATAACTACAACTGCTTATTTCTCTTACACCTATTAACACTTATAAAAGGTTACACTAATACGGTTACAGTTTAAGTCCCATCTTCCTTGCACGGCTTGCTGTACTAGGGCGGCTGTTGCAGGTGCAGAGAACCTCAAACGACGCAAATATAGCAAACTTATTGGGAGCTATATGTTTGACCCGTTTGGGGTTGAAACAATAGGGCCATGGGGTCCGAGTGCTTATTAAGTATTTTGGAAGATCGCCAAGCAAGAATTGGTCAACTATTCACGTGAACGTGAATAGTTGACCAATCTATCAACGTGGCAACGCTGCCAGCCTTTTGTCATTTTTGTCATAATTTACTGCTTAGCCCCATACAGGCGTTTTATCAATGTCGCTCAGAAACATAATAATACACATACATAAAATTACGACTTTTTCCCATAGGGTTAGGCAGAAGCTACGATCCGTTAATACCGATTTTGCCTTGTTTATAAATGAACATAACTAACATAACATAATAAAATAATTACAACTAATAATAAACATACTAAACCCCACCACTGTATCTCTACGTTGACGCCGTGGTGGGGCTTGCGCGCTCCCTAACTCTGGATCTGTGCCGGTAGAGTTTACTTTGCCGCAATAGGTCTAGGGTGAGGAGCCAGACCGAGAGATATACATAAACCGCAATGCAGCATGTGACGAGCTGATGGGCAGTAGCCACCCCACATACGCCTACTTCTCCGTCTTGTTCCTCACCTTTGGCTAGCCTTTATTGGCCGGCTGGAGTGAACACTGACGACGAACAGAGCTTCCACCTCTTTCTTACCTTTAATGGCCGACAATGTATGTATGTATGTATGTATGTTTCGGGATTGTCTTGATAGCCGTGAAACACCTCTTCACTCCTCAAGCACCTCAGGAAGTGTTGCCCCCGTGTCTCTACATCAACTTTTTTTTTTTGGGTGGGAAATCATCTAATGACTTCTCCCGCTCAGGGTGGAGCGGGAGGGCGTGTCAGACTTTTACTGACTAAAACCCACCCGTGTTCCTTCAGTTGCCTGTGCCAGGGCCGCGGTTTTCTCTTTAGAATAACCCGTGACCCTGAGGCGTCGGCCCTATCGGACCCCGTAATTTTGTGCTGACATCTCTTTGAGGCGCGCGTGGAACACAACGCGCCGTCGACCCGGGCCTGGTCCTTACCGGACGGCGAGCTACCCATGGCTCGCCGTCCGCAAGCCCGCGCCTACGGTGGCCGGGAATATGCTTGCGATTCCCGACGCCCAGGGCGTCTCCTGCGGCGACTAGGGGCGTGAGGGCGCAAGGCTCTCTCCCTCACGCGCTCCGCCTCCTCCTTTGCGAGCATTACTGCTTCGCAGAAGGAGGTGACGGCTTTCCATTCCCTCTCTACATCACCTTGAGCTAGCGATCGTTTTCGGGGGCCCATTATTGAGTGTGCAAGTCGTCACCCCTGCCATTTTATCCGATTATTACATAACACTAATCAGACAGGGTCACAGTTCTTCCATAGTTCTAGGCAATCAATCCCTAGAGCCACCCAAACCTATAGCTCTTTAAGTTTAGTTCCCATGTTCTGCAATAGTTGCGCCGCCACCTCGGGTCCTGATGTATGGGGGGCGACGGACGTCCCCGCGTCCGCCGTCCCTGGACCCATTTAGGAGGGCTGGAAGGGGGCGTTGTCCGCCCTACGCCTACGCCCGGTGCGCTTGCTGCGGATCTTCCCTTTCCGCAGCCTCATTCTGAATGCAGAAGTAAACCACCGCGTCCCAGGACTCATCGATGCCGACCATCGAATTCACTACGGTCGCTGCGACAAGTCACTGCCTACTTCTGAGATGAGGGCACGGCGTGGCTCCTCTCAAGCGGCACACTCTGCCAGCATATGCCACGCTGTGTCCTCCCGGCAGTCGACGTAGTGGTGATACCGGGCGTCCGGCTCCCTGTTTATGCGAAACAGGTACTTACCAAAAAAAAAAAAAAAAAAAAAAAGATAAGAAAAAGGTACTTCCCGAAGCAACCATGCCCCGAGAGCACCTGCCTCGCCCGAAATGGCAGGGAGCCGTGCCTCCTCCCGAGCCATTCGACGAGCACTGGTGGGATTGCCTAGAGGGTAGCGAGGCCGGCGGAGGGGCTCAGAAGCCTGTTCCATTCCGTCACAAGGACCTAGTGAAGCTGCGACCGACAAGGTGCAACGCCCCGCGCCCGCACTTGCTCGCGCCACCGGTACAGTAACACGAGGGCTATCACCTCTAGGTCCCAAGGCGGAGATCCGGCCAGTGCACAAGCCGCCTCGTAGGAGATTGTGTGGGGGTATCCCCCTGGTAGCCCTGACGGCCATCGCCCTCTGCGGTTTTCGCCGCATCGCGATGCTACCGTCCGTCAGGTCAGAGGCCCACACCGGGGCCCCGTACAGGGCCATGAATTGCATGACCCCCAGATACAACCTCCTACAGTGGTGCTCGGGCCCTCCAGATTGGGACACAGCGTTGCGAGCGTGCCCGCCGCTCCCATCAATATGGGCGCCAGCCGCAAAAAGTGAGGGCTGAAGTCCCACCGGTTGTCTAGCACCAATCCCAGGTACTTCATGGTTGACTCGACAGCGATTCGGGTCCCCCCAACCACGACGTGTGATCCCGGCGGTTCCACCCAAACCCATAGGCCAATATATTTTGTTTCCATGTTCTGCAGTAGTCCTGCACCAACCGGGGGTTATCCTTGGGTGCACTTGCATAGTCGTCGCTTGATGTCTCAGCGCTTAAAATTGTCTAAGAGGCCTCTGCGAGTTGACTTCGGTCCTTAGGCTCGTACACCTTTTAAATATCCGGAATCCTAGGGTCCCGAGATAAAACATGACATTATATGATCCAACAATACTCCACACTCTGTTATATGTGTCGAGAGTCGAAGTAGGGCGTCGGCGCTTATGATTTTTTCCTAATTTCACTACACTATTGTTCAGCGGTGCACAGAATACGAATTCCAATTTTGTGTCAAAACTTTTTAAATTTTTCCTAAGCCTTAGAAGTCAGATTTAAAATATGAAAAACGTTTTATAGAAAATTTCAACTTGTTTATTATACATTGGTAACGTATTTAACTTTTGTTTTTTAAACTTAGGGCCCTGAGGGTGATAGGAGGTGGTCTGCTTCTTACCAGCTCCCGAGCTCATCCCAGGCATGCTCGATCGGGTAGAGATATGCATGTCGATTCTGTAAAAAAATCACCGTGAAGACTTGCGTGGAGTGAGCAATGACACTGACAGTGTCATCACGTCTTGATCAATCACTATCATCAGTGACACTGACAGCTTACTCCACGCTCACTTCACCTAAGTTTTCACGGTGTAACGTACGTGTACAGAATAGCACTACAGGACTTCTTGACGGATAAGCCATCAAGTCGATACCAACCTCCTGAATGTACTGTGTAGTTACAAACGTCTCCGAATAAAATGGCTGTGTCATCCGGACGGACAGATGGACATGAAAAAGCGGAACTCTGACTGGTTCCGCCAATTGGCTACGGAACCCTAAAAATTGGCCCCGAGATTACTAAAGGTCAAACGTACGGGAAAAACCGCTTGATTAATGCTCTTATCAGGGAGTATTTCTTATTCTTATCACCAGTATAAAAACAAGGTTCGTTTATAACTTTCGAAACACAGCGTTCTGCATTAGAACCGTAAAAGCGACTAGCAGGGCAGTACCTACCTATTTTATACTGGGGGGAAACTTTATATTTACTAGGATGAAGATAAAAATATGTAGAACACGGTTTTTGCTGGCGTTGTTAGTGCCGTACGTGGGGTCTGCGCATTCCTGGGGTGAGTACGAGAGCTTTCTTCTCACTTTTCATAACTTTTAAAGTTCAGTTGTATCACAAAATACGTTAAACTAATTTAAGACATGGATCCGTCTCAGTCATCTTTCAATCGATTGACAAGCGAAATATAGCGATGATTGAAATACTTTTAGCGCTGAACGTATTACTACTTTTTTGTTCCTAGCGAATCCGTCTTATGTGTGAGTTTTATGTAAGTAGCTCTTCATACTGCAGTGACTGCTGAGCGTGAGGTCCTGGGTTCGATTTCCAGGTCGGGCAAAGTGACATTGGGTTTTTCCGTGAGGAATTTCTTAGTAACAGCCCGGAGTTTGGATGTTGGCGGTGTGATATCCCCGTGCCTCGGACAGCATGTTAACCCGTTGGTCCTGCGCCTGATCTCTCTCCGGTCATGTCGGATTGCCTGAGTGCACCTGAGTCTGCGCACACACTTGTGCACTATAATGTCTCGCCAAAGGCTAGTCTCCGTTGAGATTGGCCGCCATGGCCGAAATACGGGCTGGAGGACTATAGCTCTTCATAAATAGGTAAAGGCCCAGCAGGTGGCAACAAACGTTGCCACCTGCTGGGTCGAGACAGTATAATATTGATGTACCGTCGATACGAAAAGAAGGAAGCAAAAGCTAATAATCTAAATATCTGCTACTTTATTAACAACTTGCTCATGTGGCCCCTTTGCCAGTGAAGGGTTGACGGAGGAAGTACTTGTCAAGAACGAATTGTAAGTGGATGGGAATTTGTGCCTTGATTGATTTCCACGAAAATCCAAAACTTTTTAAACATCAATTATGTTTTTCTTATCGCGCATTATAAGTATGTTTCTTTTGTTTCAGACATTGCTGTAAGCGTAGGAGATGAGCTAATGTTTTACACCAACAATACCTTATCAAGCACCATACGATTAAAGTCTCAAAACCTCACAGCATTAGCTTACGATGAAATGCACAACATGATGCTGTACGTCAATAAACAAACCAATAACGACACTATATGTGGTTATGACTTATCTTCCATAGAAATCAAATGTTTTACCAAAGGAGGCGGGAGAAACATTCATGGCATCGCCTTCGACCCCGCCACAGACACAGTCTTCTTTACTGATACTAATGAAAGAAGCGTCAATTGGTTTTCATTAAAACCGGGATCTGAGAACCATGCAAACGGGAATCTATTAATCAAGATGGATGACGGGGTCCCACGTGATATTGCCGTGGATAGCTGTAAAGGGTATGTTACCAACAAATACATTTTAATACTGATTAAGTATCAATGATTATTTAATTATATTACTCCAAAATAGTACAATTTGATGCAAATGTGTAAAGTTTGTCTTAGCACCTGAGGTGGGATTGTAATTTTATTGATTTATGACAAAAACGATTTGATATTTATTAAATATATTTAATAAATAAGTAACAATAAATACAAAAAAATGGCCTTGGAAATGGGCACGAAAGTTGAGTATGAGGTATTTTTTCATGTCTCATCTCAGACTAGCATAGTTTCTTATAAGTAGCGTATTTTCCCGCACAAGTGCAAGAATGCAAAGTAAAAAAAAACACATGCTAAATTTTAGACACAACTTGAGTGTGTTGAAAAATCTATTTCTTTTTTAACAGGTATATTTACTGGCTCAACACAGACTTCGCGAAGCCTACGATAGAGCGAGCTCGCTTGAATGGCTCCGAGAGAGAAGTTTTTAAGTATATTACTTCACTGCCTATCGACAAAACTCACAACTGGGAGTCACACAGCTTGGTTATTGACCAGCAGAGGCAGGCCTTATACTGGATTGAGCCCGCGACGACTCGTGAATTCCGACTGTATCTATCCGAACTCAATAAGAAACCCAAAACATTTGTCATTCATTATTATCAAACATGTAATCCAGACCAATATAACCATCCATCAAATACATTGACTGTTACAAAAAACTCATTCATATCTCCATTGGATTTTGCTCAGATGAAAGCCGTGTTCTTAAATATCCAAAAAACTTCACAGAAATTACAACTATTTTTAAGGTGCAAACTAAAAACTCCCCCGTCGGTATAGTTGCCAACTATAAAATCATAGACCAAATCCAAGGACGGGATTGCGAAGCACTTATGATTCGAGTCAAAACTGCTGCAGAATATGATGGGCCGTTTTGTGTTCACGGTGTGAAAGATAAGGGACATTCTATTTGCACATGCGAACCTGGTTACACGAGTGAGAGGTGCGATGTTTCAGTCTGTGTGAACTATTGCATGCAAGGCAACTGCAGTATCAATGGTGAGGGACTTCCTGAATGCAGGTAAGACATGTTCTACTCCTTCCATTGGTTAGGTTATGTTAGCTTATGAATGTTTCGGGTTTCCTTGACGGATCCCCCTTAAAGAAATGACACTGATTCACTTTTTTATTATTTCAGATGTGATGTCGGTTATTCCGGGGTCAGGTGTGAAGTTAACGCATGTCATGGATATTGTCTGAACGACGGCGACTGTTCCCTGGACGAGGAGTTTGAACCATTCTGTCAATGTGATGACAGTTACGAAGGTACAAGATGCGAAGCTAATAAAAATTCCACTTTAACCACTACATCTACGTCCTGCGCAGAGGAAAGAAACATAACTCTAGGCTTCCTCAAGACATTTCTTAATTGTTAAATTATAATCGAAAGACAGCACGCAGATTTTGACGGTCCGCAACGCATTGCAAAAATCCTGCTACGTCACTTTCGTTCATTTTGTATGGACCACCCATCGCCCTTTTTTGTTTGTATTGAAATGCGATGAGCTGCGGCCCGTCGCGGCTACAATGTGCGCTTAGCTTTATACGTACTAATTACTCTATTCAGTAACAGTGATTGCTCTTTTATTATTTGTCCTTTTTTGTCTTTATGTTTTTAAAGGAACTTTAAATAGTTTTCAGTTTTTTTTTTGCTATTTTTGAATAAATAGAATAGTAGGTATGAAAGGGTTTTTTTTTGTTATACTTTTTTTACTTGAAAAAAGTTAAGTATTGTATCAAATTACTTGAATTCACAAAAATTCAAAATATAGCCTATTATAAAATATGTGCTCTTAGTGGTCAGTGGGTCGTCATATGGGCGAAGTTTCATTTGAGAGCATCATGAGTTAAAACTATAACACAAAAATGTAATCTAATCTATGTAGCCTTAGATATACGGTATGTGCTAATTAATAGTACCTATATACATACATACTAAAAGTGTTAAATGAAATACCGTATTGTATAATAGACCTATATTTAGTTTAAAAAAAATTTTAGATTTACACATTAATTTATTTTCAAAAAATCTAACATTACACAATTTCGCAAAAAGACAGATCAGTCAGTCAGTGATGAAAACACTTCATAAACTCATATTACTTAATAAGTGAGTGCGTCAGCAGACACAATCAAAATCAAAAGTCATTTTTTCAAATAGGCTGAGAATCAGCACTTTTCGAACGTCAAAACGACATAAGACAGTCCCCCAAAACGCCCGCCCTTCATGACTGCCTAGTGCTTTAGCTGGAAAGAAGAAGTGGCACAACCAACTCCCCAGCAGCACAGCTGTCTGTTCAGTTAGAAAAAACTTGAATTTATACAATATGATATGCAAAGTAATTAAAATTTCGAGTCACAGAACCTAATATTAAATTATCTGCCATATGTTAGCTGGCGCGCCAATATACCCAAAAAACAAATAAAAGCCTCCAGTCATAAAGGGCGTGACAGCTTACAAATGCAATATTAGATTAATTGTAACTACACACAAATGATAAAGTAGGACCATCAATACATAATCATCCTATAATGATCCCACTGCTGGGAAACAAGCCTCCGAAGTCAAATCATTTATTTAAAATTGGCACATAAATGACACTTTTAAACGACAACATTTACAAAAAAAAATAGAATTATTCTAGTTATCCCGTCCAATAGGTAGTTTCGTATGAAGAAACTCCATGGACACTCTTTTAAATAATATGGTTCCAGAAAATTTGTTACATCAGTCTTGTTGAAATTATACATGTGAGAACGATGTAGAAAGGCGTGCACGTTAAAGACGTCCGTAATAAAAAACATCAAAATACAAAAAGTCGGAAATAAAAATAAAAAAAGCCGTGGCAGCCAAGAGATGACCAGTCCCCACTGACGGCGCCCGTTCACGAACATGACGTATGGATCAGCACCATTCAGCTCAACCATTTTGAAGGGAACTTAATGATCCAACACACACGCCACCACCAGCGGGACATTTGAGTGAGCGTGACATACTCGCAGCCGCCAGGGCACATTCAAGTCAATGACAGAAGTGCCCAGTAAAGGGGAGGTTTATAGTAGGTACATAGTGCTCACATGAATGGAATATCATAGTGTTCACAAGAATGGGCAAGAAACTCCACCGTTACTCTTTTGAAAGGTTTTGCAATATTTATAAACATTAATTATTTAATTATATGTGAAAACGATGCCATTTAATAAAATTACTATGTCATAATAGGTAAAAAGAAATAAATATAACGCAATGGCTGGTAAATTAATTATGTGATAGATACACCGTGCTCATGGTGAGAGCTGGTGGGCCGTAATCCAGCATGCAGCCCAGTGCGAGTTGGTAGATGTTGTAATATATCTTCGTTTATTATTTATTCTAGGACTTCTCACTCAGTTTCCTCAATATGTTTTCCTTCACCGTTTTGAGAGCAGTAGTGATGAAATCATTCACACAAAGTAAAGCGTCTGTCTGAGTTTGACAGAACTTACAGCAGATACAATGCACCCTAATTTCGTACCATACTTTCATTTACAATCCGAGGATTTTGAAGTAAATTCCTAAACCATTACTGCATAGGTTTGAAAAATTCATCTGCTCTACAACGTAAGTTACGCAATTATCGTGGTTAAACTGTCAAAATGAAAAGCTACTGCTGGAAGCTTCGCCGAGAGAGCGAAAGTAAAAAAAAAGTAATAAGTGGTACTTAGTAGTTTGATCGAAGCATCTTCGCGTCGGGGGACGGCTAATGAAAACGCCAAACAGGCCCAGCAATAATGAATGTATACTATTGTAGAAAGGATAACTGCTGTATTGTCATTAGCGGTCCCGCGACGCGACCATGCTTTGATCAAAATATTACCTACAACTTATATGAAACTTATAGGGCTAATACACATTATATTACAACGCATGTGGTCAAAAAGAGCGTTTTCCAAGCAGCCAAATTGTGTGGAAAGTGCCACTTTTTCACACTAGTGCTTTTTACTTTTCAATTTTTTTTGAACTCCGTCGTCAGCCCAACGCGATGAATTGAGTTTTTTTTTACAAATTAGAGCTGTACAGATTGTCATTCATATAAAAGGTACAATAAAACGAATATGTCATTAAGCGCGTTATTAATTACTCTAGATTTAGATTTTGATCAATAAAAAAATTTTCAACAGATGTTTTACTATTTCCTTGCACAATGCATGGTAAAACGTTGTATAATACACGTGCGTAAGATGATTTCTGCACTTGTAGCTTAAATAACAATTTTTACATTTTGGAGGATTTTGTTTGAGTTGGGGTTTTTTTAATTTTAAATTTCACATTATTCATTGGTCTATTTTAGTTTTAGTTGCAGATTTAGTTTATTATAAAAATTGCAAGGCAGCAAGATATTGTTATGAAAGCTGTGTAGGTACGTACGCCTTAATTATACATGAGTACATTAGTCCTTTTTTTATTGTTTTATGTAGTAATGCTATTATTAATAATAATTTAGCACTTTTCTTCTCTATTGCACTTCGCCTCGTAGTGTTTGGTTTGGCAATCGCTTCTTGTCGGTCGACCGCTGCATCGAACTTCCGAAAATCGCTGATTATCGACACTAAAAGAATTGTATCTCCGTACTACTTAGTATGTGTTGTCTCCTGTCCCAAAACAGGAGGTGTCTGTCAAAGCCAAAGTCATAGCATTTATTTCAAATAGGCCCATAAAAAAGGCACTTTTGAACGTCAAAAATTACATTAAAAATAGAACTGATGGGATGAGGCGCCACTTCCAAAAGGTAGTTTCGTATGGAGAAGAAGGGTCTCGAGGTTTACGCAATCCAACGCTTTAGAGAGGTCGCAAAAGATTCCAATTGCATCTGTTGCTTCTTCCCAGGCGTTAATTTCTTTAATAAAGAACATTTCTTTATTAGAGAAACATCAGCGTCAGTGGTACCCACGCTTCTCTGTCGATCAAAACGAATGAAGTTGTACAAAAACAAATTCGCTTTTATAACTTTCAAGACTAAATCGCAATATCGGCCTTATAACTATTCTAAACATATACACTCAAACGTATTTATTGATGATAAAAATATTGAATAGACTCCGAGACTACTGGACCGATTTGAAAAATTGCTTTACCATTAGAAGCCGAAATTATGTCTGATGCACATAGGTTTCATTATTTTTTTTTTCGATATCCACGCGGACGAAGCCGCGGGCTGAGTGCTAGTGGAATAAATGTATCGAGAATCTGACAAAGCCGCGTCCCGAAGCATTCAGCTCAGACAATGTTTTGGGACAGTAATAGATACGTTGAAAGTACAGTTACGCACATATTGTAAAATTGATCTTTGATGTGACGTCACCGGGCGCGAATAATATGCTTGAATTTTTTTGAGCCAAGATTTCAACAATGTCTGTTTGTCATTTTGCAATCTATAAAGATGAAAAGTAAATTCAATTCAATTCAATTCAAAAACTTTTATTTCGGACGATAATAGTCCATATTTTGTTAGTAGGTACAGTATTTTAAAAATATGTTAGTACGCATAATATACATAAAATCGAAATCAAAATTAAATTAAAATTAAAACATAATTTAATTAAAATTAAACAAAATTAAATTATAATGAAATAGTATAGTATATAGTATATAGCCGCCGTGCATATAGTCGCCGTGTATAACGTCTAAGGCAAATTGATCGCATCCATTTCGTTCTGAGTCATATGTTAGAGTAACCATGATTCTTATCAAGTTCGGCAGTAAAAAGTGATCCGTAAACTAAATCAAAATGAGTATGTTTTTTTTTTTTTTAAATGGGTTATTAAATAAATATTAAGCAGTAAAATACGAGAAGCTTAACGGGCAGATACGTGTTCCCCACACGTATCTGCCCGTTAATCCACTCGCATGACGTGTGGGGGAGTTAATCACATAATAAATGGTGACGAACTGGCATGCAGGTGCACCCACCTCTCCAACACGACCGAGTCCCACCGCTCAGACAATACGCTCAAGATACTGTTAGTGCTGCGTCGGAAGCGACTTAGTAGCGAGGCGCTCCGCTTCCTAATATTAGCATAAAAGTCATCAGTTTGCGCCTGCGCGAACATCGTGGAAGCGCTGCAAAACCGCGGCCGCCCTAGCAGTACCCTGAACGCATTGTTGTACTGTACGCGCATGGCACTGTAAACTCGCTGCGTATAGTTGACCCATAGGCTGCACGTATAAAAAGACTGACAATAGGCTTTAAACAAGGTCACCTTTACATGTTCAGTACATCGTGCAAACCTACGTGCCAACATGTTACAGCGTACCGATAGCGCCCTACGTTCCCGATCAATATCCTCATTGTCAGACAAGTTGTCTGTGACCCAGTGGCCCAGGTACTTAAAATGGTTAACCCTTTTCAGCCTAGCACCGCAAAGAGTGATCGGAGGTATAAAAGAGAAACATTTGGTACCAGCCTTGAAAATCATGTACTCACTCTTATTAGGGTTGTACCTGAGCCCATGAGCCCCAGCATATGTCTCACAAATGCCCAGAAGTTTACGCAACCCCCCAACCGACGGGCTCAGCAGTACCATATCATCCGCGTAGCTGATGTTATTAATAGGCACTCCGCCTATTGAGCAACCCGCATTAGCACTGCTGAGCTCGCCGATCAGCTGATTCATGTACAAGTTGAACAAGCGGGGCGAGGTTAACCCCCCCTGCCTCACACCGCAATCCAACCCGTATACGTCAGAATATACTCCCGCCCATTTCACACTGTTGCGCTGATGACTGTACCAATACCTAAATATCGACACTATCTCACTCGGCACCTGTGTCTCACTGCGCAGCTTGTGCCACAGGATATCATAATTTACCAAGTCGAAGGCTTTCGAGAGGTCTAGGTAACAAGCGTACACAGGAGTATTTCTAGCCGTGTAGTACTGTACAGTCTGCTTGAGACAGAGAATAGCACTCTCAGTCGACAAACCAGGCGTGAAGCCAAACTGAGCATCATGTATGCGAAGGTGCTTTTCCAGCTGTCTGTCAAGCAGTCTGTCCAGCACCTTGGCTATGACAGTAGCGAGCGAGATAGGCCTATAGTTAGATACATCCGACACATCACCCGTTTTGTTTTTCACGATCGGAACTACCACCGTGTACATGAGATCATCAGGTAAGTAATTATGTCTGATGCACAGATTAAACAGCATTGCCAATACCCTCGGTAGATGCACTCCAGCGTGCTTCAAGTGCTCGATGCTAAGATCATCATGACCTGGAGATTTACCTCTCACCATCTTCTTAATAATGAGGGCTATATCCTTGGATGTAAAGCTGATACTAACGTCTCCGTGCTGACACTCAGCATCAAGCACCTGCGCCACCGTCCCAAGCGGCGACTCCACCTTAAAATGACGCTGGAAGAGGCTAGCAATGTCGCATGGTTCATGAGCGTCACCTACACTCACAGGAAGGCTCGACCCAGGGTTTAATTTCTTTGTTGACTTCCAAAATTGATTGAATTTCTTTTCAGTGTGATGTTTTGCAATACACTGAAAAGAAATTCAATCAATTTTTCTCGTGCTTTTTTAATAATTTACCATTATTTATGTTCATTGTATGAAGTGTTCGTTTAGAGCGTTGACAAGTGGAAGGAAGGCAAAATATCTTGAAATTTAACGCCAATTTTAAAGCTTTTTCATATTTTTCTTTTTATAGTTATTACTTGAACAACTTCCAAGGCTATCTAACTATTACCTAATATTATTTTTCTTGAGAAATCTGACTGGGGCTCAGATACAATGGAAAATAATAATAATAACTCACAGGTAGAGTTGCTTTAGAAAAGTTTAATGACGCACTGATAGGCAATGAATTTACACGCAAAATAAAAGAAAAACAAATGCTACTTCTTTGCGAAAAATTAAAACAATTCACATTTTAAACAGCATTCTAAATTATCTTAGGAATACAGAAATATTTTCGGCCAGCTGTGTTTAATTACCAAAGTAGCCGTGGAATGATAATTAATGAAACTTTTTAACGAGACCTCCTTCGTAACGACTTCGCCTTGTCAATCAAAGTGACAACTGCGGCTCTATTGTCCACAGATAATAAATCAAAAGTCTGAGCTGTCAATGTCAAAAATGTTAGAGTGAACTTTGACGTTTGAGAAGTAAAGGTATTTATCGCCAGTGAGCCTCTACGACTTCGTGCACATTTCAAATTAGCTGGCTTAACATTGAAACTGTATTACGAACTAGCTGGTAAGGTGGAACTGTTTAATTGCGTACAAGTTCAGTGGATTTGAAATTATTAAAGTTGGATCAACATTGATATGGCTTACCCCATTAATTCCCGTTTAGGGAATATGTAGGTTTGTGTTTACGTATTAATACTCTTTGGTCCGTGAAGTTAAAGTTACCAATCAGTTTAATGAGTAGGTTGTGTACGGACGACTTTTAATTGGGTACTTACCGCTTTTCAAAGGAAGCAGAGAGTGCGTGAAGGAGGTATAGGTAGGTTATTAAACAATAAAAGCAAGCGTTCCAGAAAGTCAAAGTTGATACTTTATGTGTAAAACATATGACATTAAAGTGTTAGATTCTATGTAACATTTAATATTTTGAACACTGCTCGCATACTGGCTCGTATTGCATTCCTTTTAGGTTCACAATTCAGTGTATTGCAAACGCGTGCCTTCTGCAGTGCCGTTTCATTCAATTTCATCATCGCATCAATGGTCCCATTACCATATAAGAAAATCATCATACATGCTTCACATTTCTTAAAAATCCTAAACACATAACAACATTATAGAACTATACGGGCTCGGAGCCCCAACGGACCGACCTTGCCTCCATACCATACACTATGCAGTAAATAACATATTTTCCTGATAAACGTCAACGATGCAGAGAAATCCAAAAACGGGGGGTGCGGTAAGGAGGCCCGCAAAATTTTAATCTTTACAATTCAGTGTCACTATGAGGTTGCATCATATTCATTTTAAATATGGTTTGCGACCGTGCATAAGTATTTACGGAATTATAATCATTAAAATCAGCAACACACCCTTTTCTTACTATAGTAAGAATTGACCTCAAAATTGACCTTCAATAGGACCACAAGAGTTGTATTGATGATTTAAATAATAATAATTTTAAAAATCCACATTTGTTACGGTCGTCATATTTTGACCAACATAAAACCAGACGCTGACCTGCAAAATGCAAAATCAGAGTTATAATCAGAGTTTTGTAGACACAACATCTACGCCCCCAAGCAATAATCCGGTAATTGTAAAACTCTAATTTCTCTTAACTAATATTTTACAGGAGAAAGGTTTTTCTGTTTTTGGTCATTATCTTTTCAACGAGTCAAAGAAAATCTCATCAAAACATGTATTTTCAACGAAAGTATATTTTTGTGTAATTCATCATCAGCCAATTGCCGTCCACTGCTGAACGTAAGCCCAGAGAGCGCCAACCATCCCGGTCCTGAGCAGTCCGCATCCATCCGCTGCCAGTCATCTTCTTCAAATTATCGATCCATCGTGCCGCAGGGCGTCCCACACTACGTTTGCCCTAACGCGGTCTCCACTCTAGCACATGTCTGCTCCATCGACCGTCTGTCCGTCTACAGACGCGCAATGTTGGTGACTTTAGTTCTCTAGCCAATGACTTCGTTGTGAATTCTATCCACCATATTTTAAAAGAGAAACGGTGGAGTTTCTTGCCCCTTCTTCTCCATACGAAACTAGCTTTTGGAAGGGGTGCCTAGAATCAATTCTATTTAAATGTAAATGTTGACGTTCAAGAGTGCCTTTAAGTGCCTATTTGAAATAAATGCTTTGACTTTGACAGAGAAACCCCGAGCATTGCTCTCTGCATTGCACGCTGAGCAACCTTGAATTTGTGGATCAGGCCTTATAGGAGCCGAATTTGACAAAACAACAAGAAGGCATAATATCACACTACCGACTTACTGCTTGAGAGCATCGACATGGATGTCTGAAATACCAGATGCTATTACAAAACAACAATATTCATTTTAAAAAAACCGCATGAATAATTGTTGGGCATTAATTGAAGCTTACTAACGTTTTAACACAAGAGAGAATGAAGTAAGCTTTCTAATTAATATTCTTTATACTTAGCGCCATAAGGAGGTGATATTTCATCTCTAGCTTACAAAAAAAAAGAAGGAAATACCTACCCAAAGGAAATAATAGACTTAGTACATTAAAAAAGGACTCAAAGAAAAAGGTGGTAACGAACTAGATTACCGCAAGATAAAACCCCATTGAAATAACCTTACGAAAAGACTGAAGAGAGAAATACGAAACTATCAAGATGAGGCTTTGAATACTAACCTATGGCAGTTAAGCAGCGACCATACAATGCAATACTCTCTTTGGAAAGCAACAAAGTTACTCAAAAAGCCAAGCCTCTGCAAGATCAAAGTATTAAGTTTGTGACCCCGAAAGAAATTGCAAAGGAAATTCAAATTACTAGTCTCAAAAAATCCCTAGGGTATGACCTTATTACGGGAGAAATACTAAAACACCTCCCACGTAAAGCCATCGTGAAGCTAACTAGGCTCATCAATTATGCATTCGTGCAAAAGCATGTTCCTGGGCCATGGAAAGTTGCTGAAGTTATTATGATTGCAAAGCCCGGTAAACCACCCACCGAAGTTTCATCAAACAGGGTAATTTCCCTTTTGCCTGCACTATCACAACTGTTTGATTTTTTTTAACGCCTAAAACCTATCACAAACGAGTGAAACCAAATTTCTGACCATCAGTTTGGTTTCAAAGAGAAACACTCAACAATAGACCAAGTACATAGAATTACCAACATCATTGAGAGTGTACGGTCTCATCAACCGCACATTTACTTTGCGAACGCAGCAACCTACTTGGATGTCGTGTGTGTGTCCATAATTATAACGTTTTAAGCAATGGACAAGGAGTCACATACTTACTGTGGAGTTAACCACTTGTCAAGAGAAAGAATCGCTACCACTGTAACTTGTTCACCTTCTACTTTTTAATATAACTTCAAACTCAACTTGTGGTTCTTTCTGTGTACTCCTTAACTAAACCAACATTAACAAAGTGATAGTGTACGGTGCCTACAACCATTGGCTCCTACAGAGAGAACGCTTGAAGTTATACGAGTATGAGTCTGCGCCACCCTATATTTAGATGTGGCACAAACTTTTGATAGAGTTTGGCATAAGGGTTTGATATCCATGTTACGACTAATATTGCCCAACGATTTAGCCGATTGCTTGCAATCATTCATAACAGATAGAATCTTTCTAGTAAGGAACGAGGATGCCTTTTCCTAATTAAGAATTATTAAAGCAGGCGTGCCTCAAGGTAGTGTGCTGGGTCCAGCCCTATACCTGTTGTACACGTATGATATGCCAGAGCTGGAAAATAATACTATAGCAACCTTCGCGGACGACACTGCCATTATGGCTACAGGGTCATGCCACATGGAAACAATCAAAAAGATACAAATCGCTGTAAATGAAGTTCATGACTGGGCACAAAAATGGAGGATCAGATTAAATGAATCGAAGTCAGTTCATATTGATTTCACCAACCGGGATTGTGATTACCACCCAATTTCCATAAATAGTAACAAGTGCCATACGCAAATACAGCCAAATATCTTGGCATAACATGTGAACATCGAGGCAATTCAGCTGTTAGACCAAACAATCATAGTGCGAAGACTAAAACGAACAAAACCTTTTCAGTTAGTGTAGTGTAAAGTCTAGAAATAATAGTGACAATGACAAACATAATAACACATGAACAAAGTGTTTCTATCATTATTTATCAGACTCTAGAAAAGTGGAACGGACTTGTGTAAAGTACAATCAACACTATTCTAAGTTTTAAAACAATTATCACGTACTAAATTGAGTTAGATTAAAATTTGCGTATAAGTCGTAAAGGCTAGATTGTAATCAGTTATTAAGATCCTTTAATTAAGGATAAAAAAATCTCACATTTTGAGGAAACCGGCATTTCCTAGAACAAAAAATACGACGACGTGACATCTACAAACCCGCACTGGGCTCGCGTGGTGGATATACGGCTCACTCTCTCTCACAGAGAAAAGGCCTGTGTCCCAACATTTGGAATGTTATAGGCTGGTTATGCTTATGCTTAGCGGCCCCAATTTATATAACAAGCAAATGTAGGGCGAAAAGTGGATAGCTGAGTAGGTGCGGTATGAAGAGATAACACCGAAAATATATTCGTTATGTTTCAGATGCAACCTCGTGGCTAAGGGTTGACATGAGATTTAAAAAAATAATAAATAAAGACGTGATCTTATATTGTCTATTATACTATACGTTTATTTTTAAAATTTTATATCTTGTATCGGGTTTCCCGATGCTCGGGATGTAAGATAACCTATGCACCTATACTCACCGAATCATAACATTGTTATCGACTTAAGGCACCGACCCAGGCTAAATAGGTACCCATTTTCAATACAAAAATTAAATAAATGTAATCGTAAAAATTATACCATCCGTTGGGCAGTTTTAGAATCTATAATGGCTTGACACGCGACGATGGGAAGGCGATGGAATGACCATAATGCCTTGGAAGTTGGGTGGGCTATTTGGTGTGACATGCAACCAGTGTCGACAGCCTCGCGCTATCCCATCCAGGGACTTAAAAACACCGTCATAAATTATACACAATTTTAAATGTAAATTTTGATTTCATGTTACATTCAATTAAATGTAACATAAAATAAAATGTAACTCTTATAAATGTGTTTTTCAATGTGGTAAGTGTTAACTGTGTTAATAAGTGTAACAGGTAAACGCGGCGTTGCCAAAATAGCCGCAATCCTGGCTAGATTGAAGCCATTTTGCTCCGCGTCTGTCTTTTCAGCGCGCGTTGTTGCGGTACTGCGCAATTATAACTACAACTGCTTATTTCTCTTACACCTATTAACACTTATAAAAGGTTACACTAATACGGTTACAGTTTAAGTCCCATCTTCCTTGCACGGCTTGCTGTACTAGGGCGGCTGTTGCAGGTGCAGAGAACCTCAAACGACGCAAATATAGCAAACTTATTGGGAGCTATATGTTTGACCCGTTTGGGGTTGAAACAATAGGGCCATGGGGTCCGAGTGCTTATTAAGTATTTTGGAAGATCGCCAAGCAAGAATTGGTCAACTATTCACGTGAACGTGAATAGTTGACCAATCTATCAACGTGGCAACGCTGCCAGCCTTTTGTCATTTTTGTCATAATTTACTGCTTAGCCCCATACAGGCGTTTTATCAATGTCGCTCAGAAACATAATAATACACATACATAAAATTACGACTTTTTCCCATAGGGTTAGGCAGAAGCTACGATCCGTTAATACCGATTTTGCCTTGTTTATAAATGAACATAACTAACATAACATAATAAAATAATTACAACTAATAATAAACATACTAAACCCCACCACTGTATCTCTACGTTGACGCCGTGGTGGGGCTTGCGCGCTCCCTAACTCTGGATCTGTGCCGGTAGAGTTTACTTTGCCGCAATAGGTCTAGGGTGAGGAGCCAGACCGAGAGATATACATAAACCGCAATGCAGCATGTGACGAGCTGATGGGCAGTAGCCACCCCACATACGCCTACTTCTCCGTCTTGTTCCTCACCTTTGGCTAGCCTTTATTGGCCGGCTGGAGTGAACACTGACGACGAACAGAGCTTCCACCTCTTTCTTACCTTTAATGGCCGACAATGTATGTATGTATGTATGTATGTTTCGGGATTGTCTTGATAGCCGTGAAACACCTCTTCACTCCTCAAGCACCTCAGGAAGTGTTGCCCCCGTGTCTCTACATCAACTTTTTTTTTTTGGGTGGGAAATCATCTAATGACTTCTCCCGCTCAGGGTGGAGCGGGAGGGCGTGTCAGACTTTTACTGACTAAAACCCACCCGTGTTCCTTCAGTTGCCTGTGCCAGGGCCGCGGTTTTCTCTTTAGAATAACCCGTGACCCTGAGGCGTCGGCCCTATCGGACCCCGTAATTTTGTGCTGACATCTCTTTGAGGCGCGCGTGGAACACAACGCGCCGTCGACCCGGGCCTGGTCCTTACCGGACGGCGAGCTACCCATGGCTCGCCGTCCGCAAGCCCGCGCCTACGGTGGCCGGGAATCTGCTTGCGATTCCCGACGCCCAGGGCGTCTCCTGCGGCGACTAGGGGCGTGAGGGCGCAAGGCTCTCTCCCTCACGCGCTCCGCCTCCTCCTTTGCGAGCATTACTGCTTCGCAGAAGGAGGTGACGGCTTTCCATTCCCTCTCTACATCACCTTGAGCTAGCGATCGTTTTCGGGGGCCCATTATTGAGTGTGCAAGTCGTCACCCCTGCCATTTTATCCGATTATTACATAACACTAATCAGACAGGGTCACAGTTCTTCCATAGTTCTAGGCAATCAATCCCTAGAGCCACCCAAACCTATAGCTCTTTAAGTTTAGTTCCCATGTTCTGCAATAGTTGCGCCGCCACCTCGGGTCCTGATGTATGGGGGGCGACGGACGTCCCCGCGTCCGCCGTCCCTGGACCCATTTAGGAGGGCTGGAAGGGGGCGTTGTCCGCCCTACGCCTACGCCCGGTGCGCTTGCTGCGGATCTTCCCTTTCCGCAGCCTCATTCTGAATGCAGAAGTAAACCACCGCGTCCCAGGACTCATCGATGCCGACCATCGAATTCACTACGGTCGCTGCGACAAGTCACTGCCTACTTCTGAGATGAGGGCACGGCGTGGCTCCTCTCAAGCGGCACACTCTGCCAGCATATGCCACGCTGTGTCCTCCCGGCAGTCGACGTAGTGGTGATACCGGGCGTCCGGCTCCCTGTTTATGCGAAACAGGTACTTACCAAAAAAAAAAAAAAAAAAAAAAAGATAAGAAAAAGGTACTTCCCGAAGCAACCATGCCCCGAGAGCACCTGCCTCGCCCGAAATGGCAGGGAGCCGTGCCTCCTCCCGAGCCATTCGACGAGCACTGGTGGGATTGCCTAGAGGGTAGCGAGGCCGGCGGAGGGGCTCAGAAGCCTGTTCCATTCCGTCACAAGGACCTAGTGAAGCTGCGACCGACAAGGTGCAACGCCCCGCGCCCGCACTTGCTCGCGCCACCGGTACAGTAACACGAGGGCTATCACCTCTAGGTCCCAAGGCGGAGATCCGGCCAGTGCACAAGCCGCCTCGTAGGAGATTGTGTGGGGGTATCCCCCTGGTAGCCCTGACGGCCATCGCCCTCTGCGGTTTTCGCCGCATCGCGATGCTACCGTCCGTCAGGTCAGAGGCCCACACCGGGGCCCCGTACAGGGCCATGAATTGCATGACCCCCAGATACAACCTCCTACAGTGGTGCTCGGGCCCTCCAGATTGGGACACAGCGTTGCGAGCGTGCCCGCCGCTCCCATCAATATGGGCGCCAGCCGCAAAAAGTGAGGGCTGAAGTCCCACCGGTTGTCTAGCACCAATCCCAGGTACTTCATGGTTGACTCGACAGCGATTCGGGTCCCCCCAACCACGACGTGTGATCCCGGCGGTTCCACCCAAACCCATAGGCCAATATATTTTGTTTCCATGTTCTGCAGTAGTCCTGCACCAACCGGGGGTTATCCTTGGGTGCACTTGCATAGTCGTCGCTTGATGTCTCAGCGCTTAAAATTGTCTAAGAGGCCTCTGCGAGTTGACTTCGGTCCTTAGGCTCGTACACCTTTTAAATATCCGGAATCCTAGGGTCCCGAGATAAAACATGACATTATATGATCCAACAATACTCCACACTCTGTTATATGTGTCGAGAGTCGAAGTAGGGCGTCGGCGCTTATGATTTTTTCCTAATTTCACTACACTATTGTTCAGCGGTGCACAGAATACGAATTCCAATTTTGTATCAAAACTTTTTAAATTTTTCCTAAGCCTTAGAAGTCAGATTTAAAATATGAAAAACGTTTTATAGAAAATTTCAACTTGTTTATTATACATTGGTAACGTATTTAACTTTTGTTTTTTAAACTTAGGGCCCTGAGGGTGATAGGAGGTGGTCTGCTTCTTACCAGCTCCCGAGCTCATCCCAGGCATGCTCGATCGGGTAGAGATATGCATGTCGATTCTGTAAAAAAATCACCGTGAAGACTTGCGTGGAGTGAGCAATGACACTGACAGTGTCATCACGTCTTGATCAATCACTATCATCAGTGACACTGACAGCTTACTCCACGCTCACTTCACCTAAGTTTTCACGGTGTAACGTACGTGTACAGAATAGCACTACAGGACTTCTTGACGGATAAGCCATCAAGTCGATACCAACCTCCTGAATGTACTGTGTAGTTACAAACGTCTCCGAATAAAATGGCTGTGTCATCCGGACGGACAGATGGACATGAAAAAGCGGAACTCTGACTGGTTCCGCCAATTGGCTACGGAACCCTAAAAATTGGCCCCGAGATTACTAAAGGTCAAACGTACGGGAAAAACCGCTTGATTAATGCTCTTATCAGGGAGTATTTCTTATTCTTATCACCAGTATAAAAACAAGGTTCGTTTATAACTTTCGAAACACAGCGTTCTGCATTAGAACCGTAAAAGCGACTAGCAGGGCAGTACCTACCTATCTTATACTGGGGGGAAACTTTATATTTACTAGGATGAAGATAAAAATATGTAGAACACGGTTTTTGCTGGCGTTGTTAGTGCCGTACGTGGGGTCTGCGCATTCCTGGGGTGAGTACGAGAGCTTTCTTCTCACTTTTCATAACTTTTAAAGTTCAGTTGTATCACAAAATACGTTAAACTAATTTAAGACATGGATCCGTCTCAGTCATCTTTCAATCGATTGACAAGCGAAATATAGCGATGATTGAAATACTTTTAGCGCTGAACGTATTACTACTTTTTTGTTCCTAGCGAATCCGTCTTATGTGTGAGTTTTATGTAAGTAGCTCTTCATACTGCAGTGACTGCTGAGCGTGAGGTCCTGGGTTCGATTTCCAGGTCGGGCAAAGTGACATTGGGTTTTTCCGTGAGGAATTTCTTAGTAACAGCCCGGAGTTTGGATGTTGGCGGTGTGATATCCCCGTGCCTCGGACAGCATGTTAACCCGTTGGTCCTGCGCCTGATCTCTCTCCGGTCATGTCGGATTGCCTGAGTGCACCTGAGTCTGCGCACACACTTGTGCACTATAATGTCTCGCCAAAGGCTAGTCTCCGTTGAGATTGGCCGCCATGGCCGAAATACGGGCTGGAGGACTATAGCTCTTCATAAATAGGTAAAGGCCCAGCAGGTGGCAACAAACGTTGCCACCTGCTGGGTCGAGACAGTATAATATTGATGTACCGTCGATACGAAAAGAAGGAAGCAAAAGCTAATAATCTAAATATCTGCTACTTTATTAACAACTTGCTCATGTGGCCCCTTTGCCAGTGAAGGGTTGACGGAGGAAGTACTTGTCAAGAACGAATTGTAAGTGGATGGGAATTTGTGCCTTGATTGATTTCCACGAAAATCCAAAACTTTTTAAACATCAATTATGTTTTTCTTATCGCGCATTATAAGTATGTTTCTTTTGTTTCAGACATTGCTGTAAGCGTAGGAGATGAACTAATGTTTTACACCAACAATACCTTATCAAGCACCATACGATTAAAGTCTCAAAACCTCACAGCATTAGCTTACGATGAAATGCACAACATGATGCTGTACGTCAATAAACAAACCAATAACGACACTATATGTGGTTATGACTTATCTTCCATAGAAATCAAATGTTTTACCAAAGGAGGCGGGAGAAACATTCATGGCATCGCCTTCGACCCCGCCACAGACACAGTCTTCTTTACTGATACTAATGAAAGAAGCGTCAATTGGTTTTCATTAAAACCGGGATCTGAGAACCATGCAAACGGGAATCTATTAATCAAGATGGATGACGGGGTCCCACGTGATATTGCCGTGGATAGCTGTAAAGGGTATGTTACCAACAAATACATTTTAATACTGATTAAGTATCAATGATTATTTAATTATATTACTCCAAAATAGTACAATTTGATGCAAATGTGTAAAGTTTGTCTTAGCACCTGAGGTGGGATTGTAATTTTATTGATTTATGACAAAAACGATTTGATATTTATTAAATATATTTAATAAATAAGTAACAATAAATACAAAAAAATGGCCTTGGAAATGGGCACGAAAGTTGAGTATGAGGTATTTTTTCATGTCTCATCTCAGACTAGCATAGTTTCTTATAAGTAGCGTATTTTCCCGCACAAGTGCAAGAATGCAAAGTAAAAAAAAACACATGCTAAATTTTAGACACAACTTGAGTGTGTTGAAAAATCTATTTCTTTTTTAACAGGTATATTTACTGGCTCAACACAGACTTCGCGAAGCCTACGATAGAGCGAGCTCGCTTGAATGGCTCCGAGAGAGAAGTTTTTAAGTATATTACTTCACTGCCTATCGACAAAACTCACAACTGGGAGTCACACAGCTTGGTTATTGACCAGCAGAGGCAGGCCTTATACTGGATTGAGCCCGCGACGACTCGTGAATTCCGACTGTATCTATCCGAACTCAATAAGAAACCCAAAACATTTGTCATTCATTATTATCAAACATGTAATCCAGACCAATATAACCATCCATCAAATACATTGACTGTTACAAAAAACTCATTCATCTCCATTGGATTTTGCTCAGATGAAAGCCGTGTTCTTAAATATCCAAAAAACTTCACAGAAATTACAACTATTTTTAAGGTGCAAACTAAAAACTCCCCCGTCGGTATAGTTGCCAACTATAAAATCATAGACCAAATCCAAGGACGGGATTGCGAAGCACTTATGATTCGAGTCAAAACTGCTGCAGAATATGATGGGCCGTTTTGTGTTCACGGTGTGAAAGATAAGGGACATTCTATTTGCACATGCGAACCTGGTTACACGAGTGAGAGGTGCGATGTTTCAGTCTGTGTGAACTATTGCATGCAAGGCAACTGCAGTATCAATGGTGAGGGACTTCCTGAATGCAGGTAAGACATGTTCTACTCCTTCCATTGGTTAGGTTATGTTAGCTTATGAATGTTTCGGGTTTCCTTGACGGATCCCCCTTAAAGAAATGACACTGATTCACTTTTTTATTATTTCAGATGTGATGTCGGTTATTCCGGGGTCAGGTGTGAAGTTAACGCATGTCATGGATATTGTCTGAACGACGGCGACTGTTCCCTGGACGAGGAGTTTGAACCATTCTGTCAATGTGATGACAGTTACGAAGGTACAAGATGCGAAGCTAATAAAAATTCCACTTTAACCACTACATCTACGTCCTGCGCAGAGGAAAGAAACATAACTCTAGGCTTCCTCAAGACATTTCTTAATTGTTAAATTATAATCGAAAGACAGCACGCAGATTTTGACGGTCCGCAACGCATTGCAAAAATCCTGCTACGTCACTTTCGTTCATTTTGTATGGACCACCCATCGCCCTTTTTTGTTTGTATTGAAATGCGATGAGCTGCGGCCCGTCGCGGCTACAATGTGCGCTTAGCTTTATACGTACTAATTACTCTATTCAGTAACAGTGATTGCTCTTTTATTATTTGTCCTTTTTTGTCTTTATGTTTTTAAAGGAACTTTAAATAGTTTTCAGTTTTTTTTTTGCTATTTTTGAATAAATAGAATAGTAGGTATGAAAGGGTTTTTTTTTGTTATACTTTTTTTACTTGAAAAAAGTTAAGTATTGTATCAAATTACTTGAATTCACAAAAATTCAAAATATAGCCTATTATAAAATATGTGCTCTTAGTGGTCAGTGGGTCGTCATATGGGCGAAGTTTCATTTGAGAGCATCATGAGTTAAAACTATAACACAAAAATGTAATCTAATCTATGTAGCCTTAGATATACGGTATGTGCTAATTAATAGTACCTATATACATACATACTAAAAGTGTTAAATGAAATACCGTATTGTATAATAGACCTATATTTAGTTTAAAAAAAATTTTAGATTTACACATTAATTTATTTTCAAAAAATCTAACATTACACAATTTCGCAAAAAGACAGATCAGTCAGTCAGTGATGAAAACACTTCATAAACTCATATTACTTAATAAGTGAGTGCGTCAGCAGACACAATCAAAATCAAAAGTCATTTTTTCAAATAGGCTGAGAATCAGCACTTTTCGAACGTCAAAACGACATAAGACAGTCCCCCAAAACGCCCGCCCTTCATGACTGCCTAGTGCTTTAGCTGGAAAGAAGAAGTGGCACAACCAACTCCCCAGCAGCACAGCTGTCTGTTCAGTTAGAAAAAACTTGAATTTATACAATATGATATGCAAAGTAATTAAAATTTCGAGTCACAGAACCTAATATTAAATTATCTGCCATATGTTAGCTGGCGCGCCAATATACCCAAAAAACAAATAAAAGCCTCCAGTCATAAAGGGCGTGACAGCTTACAAATGCAATATTAGATTAATTGTAACTACACACAAATGATAAAGTAGGACCATCAATACATAATCATCCTATAATGATCCCACTGCTGGGAAACAAGCCTCCGAAGTCAAATCATTTATTTAAAATTGGCACATAAATGACACTTTTAAACGACAACATTTACAAAAAAAAATAGAATTATTCTAGTTATCCCGTCCAATAGGTAGTTTCGTATGAAGAAACTCCATGGACACTCTTTTAAATAATATGGTTCCAGAAAATTTGTTACATCAGTCTTGTTGAAATTATACATGTGAGAACGATGTAGAAAGGCGTGCACGTTAAAGACGTCCGTAATAAAAAACATCAAAATACAAAAAGTCGGAAATAAAAATAAAAAAAGCCGTGGCAGCCAAGAGATGACCAGTCCCCACTGACGGCGCCCGTTCACGAACATGACGTATGGATCAGCACCATTCAGCTCAACCATTTTGAAGGGAACTTAATGATCCAACACACACGCCACCACCAGCGGGACATTTGAGTGAGCGTGACATACTCGCAGCCGCCAGGGCACATTCAAGTCAATGACAGAAGTGCCCAGTAAAGGGGAGGTTTATAGTAGGTACATAGTGCTCACATGAATGGAATATCATAGTGTTCACAAGAATGGGCAAGAAACTCCACCGTTACTCTTTTGAAAGGTTTTGCAATATTTATAAACATTAATTATTTAATTATATGTGAAAACGATGCCATTTAATAAAATTACTATGTCATAATAGGTAAAAAGAAATAAATATAACGCAATGGCTGGTAAATTAATTATGTGATAGATACACCGTGCTCATGGTGAGAGCTGGTGGGCCGTAATCCAGCATGCAGCCCAGTGCGAGTTGGTAGATGTTGTAATATATCTTCGTTTATTATTTATTCTAGGACTTCTCACTCAGTTTCCTCAATATGTTTTCCTTCACCGTTTTGAGAGCAGTAGTGATGAAATCATTCACACAAAGTAAAGCGTCTGTCTGAGTTTGACAGAACTTACAGCAGATACAATGCACCCTAATTTCGTACCATACTTTCATTTACAATCCGAGGATTTTGAAGTAAATTCCTAAACCATTACTGCATAGGTTTGAAAAATTCATCTGCTCTACAACGTAAGTTACGCAATTATCGTGGTTAAACTGTCAAAATGAAAAGCTACTGCTGGAAGCTTCGCCGAGAGAGCGAAAGTAAAAAAAAAGTAATAAGTGGTACTTAGTAGTTTGATCGAAGCATCTTCGCGTCGGGGGACGGCTAATGAAAACGCCAAACAGGCCCAGCAATAATGAATGTATACTATTGTAGAAAGGATAACTGCTGTATTGTCATTAGCGGTCCCGCGACGCGACCATGCTTTGATCAAAATATTACCTACAACTTATATGAAACTTATAGGGCTAATACACATTATATTACAACGCATGTGGTCAAAAAGAGCGTTTTCCAAGCAGCCAAATTGTGTGGAAAGTGCCACTTTTTCACACTAGTGCTTTTTACTTTTCAATTTTTTTTGAACTCCGTCGTCAGCCCAACGCGATGAATTGAGTTTTTTTTTACAAATTAGAGCTGTACAGATTGTCATTCATATAAAAGGTACAATAAAACGAATATGTCATTAAGCGCGTTATTAATTACTCTAGATTTAGATTTTGATCAATAAAAAAATTTTCAACAGATGTTTTACTATTTCCTTGCACAATGCATGGTAAAACGTTGTATAATACACGTGCGTAAGATGATTTCTGCACTTGTAGCTTAAATAACAATTTTTACATTTTGGAGGATTTTGTTTGAGTTGGGGTTTTTTTAATTTTAAATTTCACATTATTCATTGGTCTATTTTAGTTTTAGTTGCAGATTTAGTTTATTATAAAAATTGCAAGGCAGCAAGATATTGTTATGAAAGCTGTGTAGGTACGTACGCCTTAATTATACATGAGTACATTAGTCCTTTTTTTATTGTTTTATGTAGTAATGCTATTATTAATAATAATTTAGCACTTTTCTTCTCTATTGCACTTCGCCTCGTAGTGTTTGGTTTGGCAATCGCTTCTTGTCGGTCGACCGCTGCATCGAACTTCCGAAAATCGCTGATTATCGACACTAAAAGAATTGTATCTCCGTACTACTTAGTATGTGTTGTCTCCTGTCCCAAAACAGGAGGTGTCTGTCAAAGCCAAAGTCATAGCATTTATTTCAAATAGGCCCATAAAAAAGGCACTTTTGAACGTCAAAAATTACATTAAAAATAGAACTGATGGGATGAGGCGCCACTTCCAAAAGGTAGTTTCGTATGGAGAAGAAGGGTCTCGAGGTTTACGCAATCCAACGCTTTAGAGAGGTCGCAAAAGATTCCAATTGCATCTGTTGCTTCTTCCCAGGCGTTAATTTCTTTAATAAAGAACATTTCTTTATTAGAGAAACATCAGCGTCAGTGGTACCCACGCTTCTCTGTCGATCAAAACGAATGAAGTTGTACAGTAAAACAAATTCGCTTTTATAACTTTCAAGACTAAATCGCAATATCGGCCTTATAACTATTCTAAACATATACACTCAAACGTATTTATTGATGATAAAAATATTGAATAGACTCCGAGACTACTGGACCGATTTGAAAAATTGCTTTACCATTAGAAGCCGAAATTATGTCTGATGCACATAGGTTTCATTATTTTTTTTTTCGATATCCACGCGGACGAAGCCGCGGGCTGAGTGCTAGTGGAATAAATGTATCGAGAATCTGACAAAGCCGCGTCCCGAAGCATTCAGCTCAGACAATGTTTTGGGACAGTAATAGATACGTTGAAAGTACAGTTACGCACATATTGTAAAATTGATCTTTGATGTGACGTCACCGGGCGCGAATAATATGCTTGAATTTTTTTGAGCCAAGATTTCAACAATGTCTGTTTGTCATTTTGCAATCTATAAAGATGAAAAGTAAATTCAATTCAATTCAATTCAAAAACTTTTATTTCGGACGATAATAGTCCATATTTTGTTAGTAGGTACAGTATTTTAAAAATATGTTAGTACGCATAATATACATAAAATCGAAATCAAAATTAAATTAAAATTAAAACATAATTTAATTAAAATTAAACAAAATTAAATTATAATGAAATAGTATAGTATATAGTATATAGCCGCCGTGCATATAGTCGCCGTGTATAACGTCTAAGGCAAATTGATCGCATCCATTTCGTTCTGAGTCATATGTTAGAGTAACCATGATTCTTATCAAGTTCGGCAGTAAAAAGTGATCCGTAAACTAAATCAAAATGAGTATGTTTTTTTTTTTTTTAAATGGGTTATTAAATAAATATTAAGCAGTAAAATACGAGAAGCTTAACGGGCAGATACGTGTTCCCCACACGTATCTGCCCGTTAATCCACTCGCATGACGTGTGGGGGAGTTAATCACATAATAAATGGTGACGAACTGGCATGCAGGTGCACCCACCTCTCCAACACGACCGAGTCCCACCGCTCAGACAATACGCTCAAGATACTGTTAGTGCTGCGTCGGAAGCGACTTAGTAGCGAGGCGCTCCGCTTCCTAATATTAGCATAAAAGTCATCAGTTTGCGCCTGCGCGAACATCGTGGAAGCGCTGCAAAACCGCGGCCGCCCTAGCAGTACCCTGAACGCATTGTTGTACTGTACGCGCATGGCACTGTAAACTCGCTGCGTATAGTTGACCCATAGGCTGCACGTATAAAAAGACTGACAATAGGCTTTAAACAAGGTCACCTTTACATGTTCAGTACATCGTGCAAACCTACGTGCCAACATGTTACAGCGTACCGATAGCGCCCTACGTTCCCGATCAATATCCTCATTGTCAGACAAGTTGTCTGTGACCCAGTGGCCCAGGTACTTAAAATGGTTAACCCTTTTCAGCCTAGCACCGCAAAGAGTGATCGGAGGTATAAAAGAGAAACATTTGGTACCAGCCTTGAAAATCATGTACTCACTCTTATTAGGGTTGTACCTGAGCCCATGAGCCCCAGCATATGTCTCACAAATGCCCAGAAGTTTACGCAACCCCCCAACCGACGGGCTCAGCAGTACCATATCATCCGCGTAGCTGATGTTATTAATAGGCACTCCGCCTATTGAGCAACCCGCATTAGCACTGCTGAGCTCGCCGATCAGCTGATTCATGTACAAGTTGAACAAGCGGGGCGAGGTTAACCCCCCCTGCCTCACACCGCAATCCAACCCGTACACGTCAGAATATACTCCCGCCCATTTCACACTGTTGCGCTGATGACTGTACCAATACCTAAATATCGACACTATCTCACTCGGCACCTGTGTCTCACTGCGCAGCTTGTGCCACAGGATATCATAATTTACCAAGTCGAAGGCTTTCGAGAGGTCTAGGTAACAAGCGTACACAGGAGTATTTCTAGCCGTGTAGTACTGTACAGTCTGCTTGAGACAGAGAATAGCACTCTCAGTCGACAAACCAGGCGTGAAGCCAAACTGAGCATCATGTATGCGAAGGTGCTTTTCCAGCTGTCTGTCAAGCAGTCTGTCCAGCACCTTGGCTATGACAGTAGCGAGCGAGATAGGCCTATAGTTAGATACATCCGACACATCACCCGTTTTGTTTTTCACGATCGGAACTACCACCGTGTACATGAGATCATCAGGTAAGTAATTATGTCTGATGCACAGATTAAACAGCATTGCCAATACCCTCGGTAGATGCACTCCAGCGTGCTTCAAGTGCTCGATGCTAAGATCATCATGACCTGGAGATTTACCTCTCACCATCTTCTTAATAATGAGGGCTATATCCTTGGATGTAAAGCTGATACTAACGTCTCCGTGCTGACACTCAGCATCAAGCACCTGCGCCACCGTCCCAAGCGGCGACTCCACCTTAAAATGACGCTGGAAGAGGCTAGCAATGTCGCATGGTTCATGAGCGTCACCTACACTCACAGGAAGGCTCGACCCAGGGTTTAATTTCTTTGTTGACTTCCAAAATTGATTGAATTTCTTTTCAGTGTGATGTTTTGCAATACACTGAAAAGAAATTCAATCAATTTTTCTCGTGCTTTTTTAATAATTTACCATTATTTATGTTCATTGTATGAAGTGTTCGTTTAGAGCGTTGACAAGTGGAAGGAAGGCAAAATATCTTGAAATTTAACGCCAATTTTAAAGCTTTTTCATATTTTTCTTTTTATAGTTATTACTTGAACAACTTCCAAGGCTATCTAACTATTACCTAATATTATTTTTCTTGAGAAATCTGACTGGGGCTCAGATACAATGGAAAATAATAATAATAACTCACAGGTAGAGTTGCTTTAGAAAAGTTTAATGACGCACTGATAGGCAATGAATTTACACGCAAAATAAAAGAAAAACAAATGCTACTTCTTTGCGAAAAATTAAAACAATTCACATTTTAAACAGCATTCTAAATTATCTTAGGAATACAGAAATATTTTCGGCCAGCTGTGTTTAATTACCAAAGTAGCCGTGGAATGATAATTAATGAAACTTTTTAACGAGACCTCCTTCGTAACGACTTCGCCTTGTCAATCAAAGTGACAACTGCGGCTCTATTGTCCACAGATAATAAATCAAAAGTCTGAGCTGTCAATGTCAAAAATGTTAGAGTGAACTTTGACGTTTGAGAAGTAAAGGTATTTATCGCCAGTGAGCCTCTACGACTTCGTGCACATTTCAAATTAGCTGGCTTAACATTGAAACTGTATTACGAACTAGCTGGTAAGGTGGAACTGTTTAATTGCGTACAAGTTCAGTGGATTTGAAATTATTAAAGTTGGATCAACATTGATATGGCTTACCCCATTAATTCCCGTTTAGGGAATATGTAGGTTTGTGTTTACGTATTAATACTCTTTGGTCCGTGAAGTTAAAGTTACCAATCAGTTTAATGAGTAGGTTGTGTACGGACGACTTTTAATTGGGTACTTACCGCTTTTCAAAGGAAGCAGAGAGTGCGTGAAGGAGGTATAGGTAGGTTATTAAACAATAAAAGCAAGCGTTCCAGAAAGTCAAAGTTGATACTTTATGTGTAAAACATATGACATTAAAGTGTTAGATTCTATGTAACATTTAATATTTTGAACACTGCTCGCATACTGGCTCGTATTGCATTCCTTTTAGGTTCACAATTCAGTGTATTGCAAACGCGTGCCTTCTGCAGTGCCGTTTCATTCAATTTCATCATCGCATCAATGGTCCCATTACCATATAAGAAAATCATCATACATGCTTCACATTTCTTAAAAATCCTAAACACATAACAACATTATAGAACTATACGGGCTCGGAGCCCCAACGGACCGACCTTGCCTCCATACCATACACTATGCAGTAAATAACATATTTTCCTGATAAACGTCAACGATGCAGAGAAATCCAAAAACGGGGGGTGCGGTAAGGAGGCCCGCAAAATTTTAATCTTTACAATTCAGTGTCACTATGAGGTTGCATCATATTCATTTTAAATATGGTTTGCGACCGTGCATAAGTATTTACGGAATTATAATCATTAAAATCAGCAACACACCCTTTTCTTACTATAGTAAGAATTGACCTCAAAATTGACCTTCAATAGGACCACAAGAGTTGTATTGATGATTTAAATAATAATAATTTTAAAAATCCACATTTGTTACGGTCGTCATATTTTGACCAACATAAAACCAGACGCTGACCTGCAAAATGCAAAATCAGAGTTATAATCAGAGTTTTGTAGACACAACATCTACGCCCCCAAGCAATAATCCGGTAATTGTAAAACTCTAATTTCTCTTAACTAATATTTTACAGGAGAAAGGTTTTTCTGTTTTTGGTCATTATCTTTTCAACGAGTCAAAGAAAATCTCATCAAAACATGTATTTTCAACGAAAGTATATTTTTGTGTAATTCATCATCAGCCAATTGCCGTCCACTGCTGAACGTAAGCCCAGAGAGCGCCAACCATCCCGGTCCTGAGCAGTCCGCATCCATCCGCTGCCAGTCATCTTCTTCAAATTATCGATCCATCGTGCCGCAGGGCGTCCCACACTACGTTTGCCCTAACGCGGTCTCCACTCTAGCACATGTCTGCTCCATCGACCGTCTGTCCGTCTACAGACGCGCAATGTTGGTGACTTTAGTTCTCTAGCCAATGACTTCGTTGTGAATTCTATCCACCATATTTTAAAAGAGAAACGGTGGAGTTTCTTGCCCCTTCTTCTCCATACGAAACTAGCTTTTGGAAGGGGTGCCTAGAATCAATTCTATTTAAATGTAAATGTTGACGTTCAAGAGTGCCTTTAAGTGCCTATTTGAAATAAATGCTTTGACTTTGACAGAGAAACCCCGAGCATTGCTCTCTGCATTGCACGCTGAGCAACCTTGAATTTGTGGATCAGGCCTTATAGGAGCCGAATTTGACAAAACAACAAGAAGGCATAATATCACACTACCGACTTACTGCTTGAGAGCATCGACATGGATGTCTGAAATACCAGATGCTATTACAAAACAACAATATTCATTTTAAAAAAACCGCATGAATAATTGTTGGGCATTAATTGAAGCTTACTAACGTTTTAACACAAGAGAGAATGAAGTAAGCTTTCTAATTAATATTCTTTATACTTAGCGCCATAAGGAGGTGATATTTCATCTCTAGCTTACAAAAAAAAAGAAGGAAATACCTACCCAAAGGAAATAATAGACTTAGTACATTAAAAAAGGACTCAAAGAAAAAGGTGGTAACGAACTAGATTACCGCAAGATAAAACCCCATTGAAATAACCTTACGAAAAGACTGAAGAGAGAAATACGAAACTATCAAGATGAGGCTTTGAATACTAACCTATGGCAGTTAAGCAGCGACCATACAATGCAATACTCTCTTTGGAAAGCAACAAAGTTACTCAAAAAGCCAAGCCTCTGCAAGATCAAAGTATTAAGTTTGTGACCCCGAAAGAAATTGCAAAGGAAATTCAAATTACTAGTCTCAAAAAATCCCTAGGGTATGACCTTATTACGGGAGAAATACTAAAACACCTCCCACGTAAAGCCATCGTGAAGCTAACTAGGCTCATCAATTATGCATTCGTGCAAAAGCATGTTCCTGGGCCATGGAAAGTTGCTGAAGTTATTATGATTGCAAAGCCCGGTAAACCACCCACCGAAGTTTCATCAAACAGGGTAATTTCCCTTTTGCCTGCACTATCACAACTGTTTGATTTTTTTTAACGCCTAAAACCTATCACAAACGAGTGAAACCAAATTTCTGACCATCAGTTTGGTTTCAAAGAGAAACACTCAACAATAGACCAAGTACATAGAATTACCAACATCATTGAGAGTGTACGGTCTCATCAACCGCACATTTACTTTGCGAACGCAGCAACCTACTTGGATGTCGTGTGTGTGTCCATAATTATAACGTTTTAAGCAATGGACAAGGAGTCACATACTTACTGTGGAGTTAACCACTTGTCAAGAGAAAGAATCGCTACCACTGTAACTTGTTAACCTTCTACTTTTTAATATAACTTCAAACTCAACTTGTGGTTCTTTCTGTGTACTCCATAAATAAACCAACATTAACAAAGTGATAGTGTACGGTGCCTACAACCATTGGCTCCTACAGAGAGAACGCTTGAAGTTATACGAGTATGAGTCTGCGCCACCCTATATTTAGATGTGGCACAAACTTTTGATAGAGTTTGGCATAAGGGTTTGATATCCATGTTACGACTAATATTGCCCAACGATTTAGCCGATTGCTTGCGATCATTCATAACAGATAGAATCTTTCTAGTAAGGAACGAGGATGCCTTTTCCTAATTAAGAATTATTAAAGCAGGCTTGCCTCAAGGTAGTGTGCTGGGTCCAGCCCTATACCTGTTGTACACGTATGATATGCCAGAGCTGGAAAATAATACTATAGCAACCTTCGCGGACGACACTGCCATTATGGCTACAGGGTCATGCCACATGGAAATAATCAAAAAGATACAAATCGCTGTAAATGAAGTTCATGACTGGGCACAAAAATGGAGAATCAGATTAAATGAATCGAAGTCAGTTCATATTGATTTCACCAATAGGGATTGTGATTACCACCCAATTTCCATAAATAGTAACAAGTGCCATACGCAAATACAGCCAAATATCTTGGCATAACATGTGAACATCGAGGCAATTCAGCTGTTAGACCAAACAATCATAGTGCGAAGACTAAAACGAACAAAACCTTTTCAGTTAGTGTAGTGTAAAGTCTAGAAATAATAGTGACAATGACAAACATAATAACACATGAACAAAGTGTTTCTATCATTATTTGTCAGACTATAGAAAAGTGGAACGGACTTGTGTAAAGTACAATCAACACTATTCTAAGTTTTAAAATAATTATCACGTACCAAATTAAGTTAGATTAAAATTTGCGTATAAGTCGTAAAGGCTAGATTGTAATCAGTTATTAAGACCCTTTAATTAAGGATAAAAAAATCTCACATTTTGAGGAAACCGACATTTCCTAGAACAAAAAATACGACGACGTGACATCTACAAACCCGCACTGGGCTCGCGTGGTGGATATACGGCTCACTCTCTCTCACAGAGAAAAGGCCTGTGTCCCAACATTTGGAATGTTATAGGCTGGTTATGCTTATGCTTAGCGACCCCAATTTATATAACAAACAAATGTAGGGCGAAAAATAGCTGAGTAGGTGCGGTATGAAGAGATAACACCGGAAATATATTCGTTATGTTTCATGTTTCAGATGCAACCTCGTGGCTAAGGGTTCACATGAGATTTAAAAAAATAATAAATAAAGACGTGATCTTATATTGTCTAATAAACTATACGTTTATTTTTAAAATTTTAATCGGGTTTCCCGATGCTCGGGATGTAAGATAACCTATGCACCTATACTCACCGAATCATAACATTGTTATCGACTTAAGGCGCCGACCCAGGCTAAATAGGTACCCATTTTCAATACAAAAATTAAATAAATGTAATCGTAAAAATTATACCATCCGTTGGGCTGTTTTAGAATCTATAATGGCTTGACACGCGACGATGGGAAGGCGATGGAATGACCATAATGCCTTGGAAGTTGGGTGGGCTATTTGGTGTGACATGCAACCAGTGTCGACAGCCTCGCGCTATCCCATCCAGGGACTTAAAAACACCGTCATAAATGATACACAATTTTAAATGTAAATTTTGATTTCATGTTACATTCAATTAAATGTAACATAAAATAAAATGTAACTCTTATAAATGTGTTTTTCAATGTGGTAAGTGTTAACTGCGTTAATAAGTGTAACAGGTAAACGCGGCGTTGCCAAAATAGCCGCAATCCTGACTAGATTGAAGCTATTTTGCTCCGCGTCTGTCTTTTCAGCGCGCGTTGTTGCGGTACTGCGCAATTATAACTACAACTGCTTATTTCTCTTACACCTATTAACACTTATAAAAGGTTACACTAATACGGTTACAGTTTAAGTCCCATCTTCCTTGCACGGCTTGCTGTACTAGGGCGGCTGTTGCAGGTGCAGAGAACCTCAAACGACGCAAATATAGCAAACTTATTGGGAGCTATATGTTTGACCCGTTTGGGGTTGAAAGAATAGGACCGTGGGGTCCGAGTGCTTATTAAGTATTTTGGAAGATCGCCAAGCAAGAATTGGTCAACTATTCACGTGAACAGATGGGTGGTTTTTTTAGGTCAAAGAATCAACATTGCCATGCAACGTGGCAACGCTGCCAGCCTTTTGTGCACTTGTCCTACTAACAGAAATGCGGACGAATTTATTGATGCTGATAACAAAAAATCGACCTTGAATTTGTCATAATTTACTTCTTAGCCCCATACAGGCGTTTTATCAATGTCACTCAGAAACATAATAATACACATACATAAACTTACGACTTTTTCCCATAGGGTTAGGCAGAAACTACAGAACTGCACCTGCTACGATCCGTTAATATCGATTTTGCCTTGTTTATAAATGAACATAACTAACATAACATAATAAAATAATTACAACTAATAATAAACATACTAAACCCCACCACCGTATCTCTACGTTGACGCCATGGTGGGGCTTGCGCGCTCCCTAACTCTGGATCTGTGCCGGTAGAGTTTACTTTGCCGAAATAGGTCTAGGGTGAGGAGCCAGACCGAGAGATATACATAAACCGCAATGCAGCATGTGGCGAGCTGATGGGCAGTAGCCACCCCACATACGCCTACTTCTCCGTCTTGTTCCTCACCTCTGGCTTGCCTTTATTGGCCGGCTGGAGTGAACACTGACGACAAACAGAGCTTCCACCTCTTTCTTGCCTTTAATGGCCGGCTTGTGTGAAGTTTCACAAGAGCAAACGTGCTCGGAGGAAGTAAATATTCCAATAAGATGCTGGTAGGGGTCTTGACCGTACTTTCGGGATTGTCTTGATAGCCGTGAAACACCTCTCCACTCCTCAAGCACCTCAGGAAGTGTTGCCCTCGTGTCTCTACATCACCTTGAGCTAGCGATCGTTTTCGGGGGCCCATTATTGAGTGTGCAAGTCGTCACCCCTGCCATTTTATCCGATTATTACATAACACTAATCAGACAGGATCACAGTTCTTCCATAGTTCTAGGCAATCAATCCCTAGAGCCACCCAAACCTATAGCTCTTTAATTTTAGTTCCCATGTTCTGCAATAGTTGCGCCGCCACCTCGGGTCGCCGTCCCTGGATCCATTTAGGAGGGCTGGAGGGGGGCGTTGTCCGCCCTACGCCTACGCCCGGTTCGCTTGCTGCGGATCTTCCCTTTCCGCAGTCTCCTTCTGAATGAAAACTGTTTCGTAGAAGTAAACCACCGCGTCCCAGGACTCATCGATGCCGACCATCGAATTCACTACGGTCGCTGCGACAAGTCACTGCCTACTTCTGAGATGAGGGCACAGCGTGGCTCCTCTCAAGCGGCACACTCTGCCAGCATATGCCACGCTGTGTCCTCCCGGCAGTCGACGTAGTGGTGATACCGGGCGTCCGGCTCCCTGTTGATGCGAAACAGGTACTTACCAAAAAAAAAAAAAAAAAAGATAAGAAAAAGGTACTTCCCGAAGCAACCATGCCCCGAGAGCACCTGCGTCGCCCGAAACGGCAGGGAGCCGTGCCTCCTCCCGAGCCATTCGACGAGCACTGGTGGGATTGCCTAGAGGGTAGCGAGGCCGGCGGAGGGGCTCAGAAGCCTGTTCCATTCCGTCACAAGGACCTAGTGAAGCTGCGACTGACAAGGTGCAACGCCCCGCGCCCGCACTTGCTCGCGCCACCGGTACAGTAACACGAGGGCTATCACCTCTAGGTCCCAAGGCGGAGATCCGGCCAGTGCACAAGCCGCCTCGTAGGAGATTGTGCGATACCCCCTGGTAGCCCTGACGGCCATCGCCCTCTGCGGTTTTCGCCGCATCGCGATGCTACCGTCCGTCAGGTCAGAGGCCCACACCGGGGCCCCGTACAGGGCCATGAATTGCATGACCCCCAGATACAACCTCCTACAGTGGTGCTCGGGCCCTCCAGATTGGGACACAGCGTTGCGAGCGCGCCCGCCGCTCCCATCAATATGGGCGCTAGCCGCAAAAAGTGAGGGCTGAAGTCCCACCGGTTGTCTAGCACCAATCCCAGGTACTTCATGGTTGACTCGACAGCGATTCGGATCCCCCCAACCATGACGTGTGATCCCGGCGGTGCCACCCAAACCCATAGGCCAATATGTTTTGTTTCCATGTTCTGCAGTAGTCCTGCACCAACCGGGGGTTATCCTTGGGTGCAATTGCATAGTCGTCGCTTGATGTCTCAGCGCTTAAAATTGTCTAAGAGGCCTCTGCGAGTTGACTTCGGTCCTTAGGCTCGTACACCTTTTAAATATCCGGAATCCTAGGGTCCCGAGATAAAACATGACATTATATGATCCAACAATACTCCACACTCTGTTATATGTGTCGAGAGTCGAAGTAGAGCGTCGGCGCTTATGATTTTTTCCTAATTTCACTACACTATTGTTCAGCGGTGCACAGAATACGAATTCCATTTTTGTATCAAAACTTTTTAAATTTTTCCTAAGCCTTAGAAGTCAGATTTAAAATATGAAAAACGTTTTATAGAAAATTTCAACTTGTTTATTATACATTGGTAACGTATTTAACTTTTGTTTTTTAAACTTAGGGCCCTGAGGGTGATAGGAGGTGGTCTGCTTCTTACCAGCTCCCGAGCTCATCCCAGGCATGCTCGATCGGGTAGAGATATGCATGTCGATTCTGTAAAAAAATCACCGTGAAGACTTGCGTGGAGTGAGCAATAATGACACTGACAGTGTCATCATGTCTTGATCAATCACTATCATCAGTGACACTGACAGCTTACTCCACGCTCACTTCACCTAAGTGTTCACGGTGTAACGTACGTGTACAGAATAGCACTACAGGACTTCTTGACGGATAAGCCATCAAGTCGATACCAACCTCCTGAATGTACTGTGTAGTTACAAACGTCTCCGAATAAAATGGCTGTGTCATCCGGACGGACAGACGGACATGAAAAAGCGGAACTCTGACAGGTTCCGCCAATTGGCTACGGAACCCTAAAAATTGGCCCCGAGATTACTAAAGGTCAAACGTACGGGAAAAACCGCTTGATTAATGCTCTTATCAGGGGGTATTTCTTATTCTTATCACCAGTATAAAAACTAGGTTCGTTTATAACTTTCGAAACACAGCGTTCTGCATTAGAACCGTAAAAGCGACTAGCAGGGCAGTACCTACCTATCTAATTCTGGGGGAAAATTTTATATTTACTAATATGAAGATAAAAATATGTAGAACACGGTTTGTGCTGGCGTTGTTATTGCTGTACGTGGGGTCTGCGCATTCCTGGGGTGAGTACGAGAGCTTTCTTCTCACTTTTCATAACTTTTAAAGTTCAGTTGTATCACAAAATACGTTAAACTAATTTAAGACATGGATCCGTCTCAGTCATCTTTCAATCGATTGACAAGCGAAATATAGCGATGATTGAAATACTTTTAGCGCTGAACGTATTACTACTTTTTTGTTCCTAGCGAATCCGTCTTATGTGTGAGTTTTATGTAAGTAGCTCTTCATACTGCAGTGACTGCTGAGCGTGAGGTCCTGGGTTCGATTTCCAGGTCGGGCAAAGTGACATTGGGTTTTTCCGTGAGGAATTTCTTAGTAACAGCCCGGAGTTTGGATGTTGGCGGTGTGATATCCCTGTGCCTCGGACAGCATGTTAACCCGTTGGTCCTGCGCCTGATCTCTCTCCGTTCATGTCGGATTGCCTGAGTGCACCTGAGTCTGCGCAGACACTTGTGCACTATAATGTCTCGCCAAAGGCCAGTCTCCGTTGAGATTGGCCGCCATGGCCGAAATACGGGCTGGAGGACTATAGCTCTTCATAAATAGGTAAAGGCCCCCCGCAACAAACGTTGCCACCTGCTGGGTGCAGACAGTATAATATTGATGTACCGTCGATACGAAAAGAAGGAAGCAAAGGCTGATAACCTAAATATCTGCTACTTTATTAACAACTTGCTCATGTGGCCCCTTTGCCAGTGAAGGGTTGACGGAGGAAGTACTTGTCAAGAACGAGTTGTAAGTGGATGGGAATTTGTGCCTTGATTGATTTCCACGAAAATCCAAAACTTTTTAAACATCAATTATGTTTTTCTTATAGCGCATTATAAGTATGTTTCTCTTGTTTCAGACATTGCCGTAAGCGTAGGAGATGAGCTAATGTTTTACACCAACAATACCTTATCAAGCACCATACGATTAAAGTCTCAAAACCTCACAGCATTAGCTTACGATGAAATGCACAACATGATGCTGTACGTCAATAAACAAACCAATAACGACACTATATGTGGTTATGACTTATCTTCCATAGAAATCAAATGTTTTACCAAAGGAGGCGGGAGAAACATTCAGGGCATCGCCTTCGACCCCGCCACAGACACAGTCTTCTTTACTGATACTAATGAAAGAAGCGTCAATTGGTTTTCATTAAAACCGGGATCTGAGAACCATGCAAACGGGAATCTATTAATCAAGATGGATGACGGGGTCCCACGTGATATTGCCGTGGATAGCTGTAAAGGGTATGTTACCAACAAATACATTTTAATACTGATTAGTATCAATGGTTATTTAATTATATTACTCCAAAATAGTACAATTTGATGCAAATGTGTAAAGTTTGTCTTAGCACCTGAGGTGTAATTGTAATTTTATTGATTTATGACAAAACCGACTGATATTTATTAAATAAATTTAGTAAATAAGTAACAATAAATACAAAAAAATGGCCTTGGAAATGGGCACGAAAGTTGAGTATGAGGTATTTTTTCATCTCTCATCTCAGACTAGCATACTTTCTTATAAGTAGCGCATTTTCCCGCACAAGTGTAAGAATGCAAAGTAAAAAAAAACATGCTAAATTTTAGACACAACTTGAGTGTGTTGAAAAATCTATTTAAAATTCATGACACAACAGGTTTTCTTTTTTAACAGGTATATTTACTGGCTCAACACAGACTTCGCGAAGCCTACGATAGAGCGAGCTCGCTTGAATGGCTCCGAGAGAGAAGTTTTTAAGTATATTACTTCACTGCCTATCGACAAAACTCACAACTGGGAGTCACACAGCTTGGTTATTGACCAGCAGAGGCAGGCCTTATACTGGATTGAGCCCGCGACGACTCGTGAATTCCGACTGTATCTATCCGAACTCAATAAGAAACCCAAAACATTTGTCATTCATTATTATCAAACATGTAATCCAGACCAATATAACCATCCATCAAATACATTGACTGTTACAAAAAACTCATTCATCTCCATTGGATTTTGCTCAGATGAAAGGCGTGTTCTTAAATATCCAAAAAACTTCGCAGAAATTACAACTATTTTTAAGGTGCAAACTAAAAACTCCCCCGTCGGTATAGTTGCCAACTATAAAATCATAGACCAAATCCAAGGACGGGATTGCGAAGCACTTATGATTCGAGTCAAAACTGCTGCAGAATATGATGGGCCGTTTTGTGTTCACGGTGTGAAAGATAAGGGACATTCTATTTGCACATGCGAACCTGGTTACACGAGTGAGAGGTGCGATGTTTCAGTCTGTGTGAACTATTGCATGCAAGGCAACTGCAGTATCAATGGTGAGGGACTTCCTGAATGCAGGTAAGACATGTTCTACTCCTTCCATTGGTTAGGTTATGTTAGCTTATGAATGTTTCGGGTTTCCTTGACGGATCCCCCTTAAAGAAATGACACTGATTCACGTTTTTATTATTTCAGATGTGATGTCGGTTATTCCGGGGTCAGGTGTGAAGTTAACGCATGTCATGGATATTGTCTGAACGACGGCGACTGTTCCCTGGACGAAGAGTTTGAACCATTCTGTCAATGTGATGACAGTTACGAAGGTACAAGATGCGAAGCTAATAAAAAGTCCTCTTTAACCACTACATGTACGTCCTGCGCAGAGGAAAGAAACATAACTCTAGCCTTCCTCAAGACATTTCTTAATTGTTAAATTATAATCGAAAGACAGCACGCAGATTTTGACGGTCCGCAACGCATTGCAAAAATCCTGCTACGTCACCTTCGTTCATTTTGTATGGACCACCCATCGCCCTTTTTTGTTTGTATTGGAATGCGATGAGCTGCGGCCCGTCGCGGCTATAATGTGCGCTTAGCTTTATAAGTACTAATTACTCTATTCAGTAACAGTGATTGCTCTTTTATAATTTGTCCTTTTTTGTCTTTATGTTTTTAAAGGAACTTTAAATAGTTTTCAGTTTTTTTTTTGCTATTTTTAAATAAATATAATAGTAGGTATGAAAGGGTTTTTTTTTGTTATACCTTTTTTACTTGAAAAAAGTTAAGTATTGTATCAAATTACTTGAATTCACAAAAATTAAAAAATAGCCTATTATAAAATATGTGCTCTTAGTGGTCAGTGGGTCGTCATATGGGCGAAGTTTCATTTGAGAGCATCATGAGTTAAAACTACAACACAAAAATCTAATCTAATCTATGTAGCCTAAGATAATTATACGGTATGTGCTAATTAATAGTACCTATATACATACATACTAAAAGTGTTAAATGAAATACCGTATTGTATAATAGACCTATATTTAGTTTTAAAAAAATGTTATATTTACACATTAATTTATTTTCAAAAAATCTAACATTACACAATTTCGCAAAAAGACAGATCAGTCAGTCAGTGATGAAAACACTTCATAAACTCATATTACTTAATAAGTGAGTGCGTCAGCAGACACAATCAAAATCAAAAGTCATTTTTTCAAATAGGCTGAGAATCAGCACTTTTCGAACGTCAAAACGACATAAGACAGTCCCCCAAAACGCCCGCCCTTCATGACTGCCTAGTGCTTTAGCTGGAAAGAAGAAGTGGCACAACCAACTCCCCAGCAGCACAGCTGACTGTTCAGTTAGAAAAAACTTGAATTTATACAATATGATATGCAAAGTAATTAAAATTTCGAGTCACAGAACCTAATATTAAATTATCTGCCATATGTTAGCTGGCGCGCCAATATACCCAAAAAACAAATAAAAGCCTCCAGGCATAAAGGGCGTGACAGCTTACAAATGCAATATTAGATTAATTGTAACTACACACAAATGATAAAGTAGGACCATCAATACATAATCATCCTATAATGATCCCACTGCTGGGAAACAAGCCTCCGAAGTCAAATCATTTATTTAAAATTGGCACATAAATGACACTTTTAAACGACAACATTTACAAAAAAAATAGAATTATTCTAGTTATCCCGTCCAATAGGTAGTTTCGTATGAAGAAACTCCATGGACACTCTTTTAAATAATATGGTTCCAGAAAATTTGTTACATCAGTCTTGTTGAAATTATACATGTGAGAACGATGTAGAAAGACGTGCACGTTAAAGGCGTCCGTAATAAAAACTATCAAAATACAAAAAGTCGGAAATAAAAATAAAAAAAGCCGTGGCAGCCAAGAGATGGCTAGTCCCCACTGACGGCGCCCGTTCACGAACATGACGTTTGGATCAGCACCATTCAGCTCAACCATTTTGAAGGGAAGTTAATGATCCAACACACACGCCACCACCAGCGGGACATTTGAGTGAGCGTGACATACTCGCAGCCGCCAGGGCACATTCAAGTCAATGACAGAAGTGCCCAGTAAAGGGGAGGTTTATAGTAGGTACATAGTGCTCACATGAATGGAATATCATAGTGTTCACAAGAATGGGTAAGAAACTCCACCGTTACTCTTTTGAAAGGTTTTACAATATTTATTAACATTAATTATTTAATTATATGTGAAAATGATGCCATTTAATAAAATTACTATGCCACAATAGGTAAAAAGAAATAAATATAACGCAATGGCTGGTAAATTAATTATGTGATAGATACACCGTGCTCATGGTGAGAGCTGGTGGGCCGTAATCCAGCATGCAGCCCAGTGCGAGTTGGTAGATGTTGTAATATATCTTCGTTTATTATTTATTCTAGGACTTCTCACTCAGTTTCCTCAATATGTTTTCCTTCACCGTTTTGAGAGCAGTAGTGATGAAATCATTCACACAAAGTAAAGCGTCTGTCTGAGTTCGACAGAACTTACAGCAGATACAATGCACCCTAATTTCGTACCATACTTTCATTTACAATCCGAGGATTTTGAAGTACTATAAATTCCTAAACCATTACTGCATAGGTTTGAAAAATTCATCTGCTCTGCAACGTAAGTTACGCAATTATCGTGGTTAAACTGTCAAAATGAAAAGCTACTGCTGGAAGCTTCGCCGAGAGAGCGAAAGTAAAAAAAAAAAGTAATAAGTGGTACTTAGTAGTTTGATCGAAGCATCTTCGCGTCGGGGGACGGCTAATGAAAACGCCAAACAGACGAGGCCCAGCAATAATGAATGTATACTATTGTAGAAAGGATAACTGCTGTATTGTCATTAGCCGTCCCGCGACGCGACAATGCTTTGATCAAAATATTACCTACAACTTATATGAAACTTATAGGGCTAATACACATTATATTACAACGCATGTGGTCAAAAAGACCGTTTTCCAAGCAGCCAAATTGTGTGGAAAGTGCCACTTTTTCACACTAGTGCTTTTTACTTTTCAATTTTTTTTTAACTCCGTCGCCAGCCCAACGCGATGAATTGAGTTTTTTTTTACAAATTAGAGCTGTACAGATTGTCATTCATATAAAAGGTACAATAAAACGAATATGTCATTAAGCGCGTTATTAATTACTCTAGATTTAGATTTTGATCAATGAATAAATTTTCAACAGATGTTTTACTATTTCCTCGCACAATGCATGGTAAAACGTTGTATAATACACGTGCGTAAGATGATTTCTGCACTTGTAGCTTAAATAACAATTTTTACATTTTGGAGGATTTTGTTTGAGTTGGGGTTTTTTTAATTTTAAATTTCACATTATTCATTGGTCTATTTTAGTTTTAGTTGCAGATTTAGTTTATTATAAAAATTGCAAGGCAGCAAGATATTGTTATGAAAGCTATGTAGGTACGCCTTAATAGTACATGTGTACATTAGTCCTTTTTTTATTGTTTTATGTAGGAATGCTATTATTATTAATAATTTTGCACTTTTCTTCTCTATTGCACTTCGCCTCGTTGTGTTTGGTTTGGCAATCGCTTCTTGTCGGTCGCACGATGCATCGAACTTCCGAAAATCGCTGATTATCGACACTAAAGGAATTGTATCTCCGTACTACTTAGTATGTGTTGTCTCCTGTCCCAAAACAGGAGGTGTCTGTCAAAGCCAAAGTCAAAGCATTTATTTCAAATAGGCCCATAAAAAGGCACTTTTGAAGGTCAAAAATTACATTAAAAATAGAACTGATGGGATAAGGCGCCACTTCCAAAAGGTAGTTTCGTATGGAGAAGAAGGGTCTCATGGTTTACGCAATCAAACGCTTTAGAGAGGTCGCAAAAGATTCCAATGGCATCTGTTGCTTCTTCCCAGGCGTTAATTTCTTTAATAAAGAACATTTCTTTATTAGAGAAACACCAGCGTCAGTGGTACCCACGCTTTTCTGTCGATCAAAACTAATGTAGTTGTACAAAAACAAATTCGCTTTTATAACTTTCAAGACTAAATCGCAATATCGGCCTTATAACTATTCTAAACATATACACTCAAACGTATTTATTGATGATAAAAATATTGAATAGACTCCGAGACTACTGGACCGATTTGAAAAATTGCTTTACCATTAGAAGCCGAAATTATGTCTGATGCACATAGGTTTCATTATTATTTTTTTCGAAATCCACGCGGACGAAGTCGCGGGCTGAGTGCTAGTGGAATAAATGTATCGAGAATCTGACAAAGCCGCGTCCCGAAGCATTCGGCTCAGACAATGTTTTGGGACAGTAATAGATACGTTGAAACTACAGTTACGCACATATTGTAAAATTGATCTTTGATGTGACGCCACCTGGCGGGCGCCTGCAAACCACGTTAACGTTTCATGCGATTTTGACGTCAGCCCACGAAATCCGCGAACAATATGCTTGAGTTTTTTTGAGCCAAGATTTCAACAATGTCTGTCTGTCATTTTTCAATCTATAAAGATGAAAAGTAAATGCTCGTGCTTTTTGAATAATTTACCATTATTTATGTTCATTGTATGAAGTGTTCGTTTAGAGCGTTGACAATTGAAAGGAAAGCAAAATATCTTGAAATTTAACGCCAATTTTAAAGCTTTTTCATATTTTTCTTTTTATCTGAAATCGATGAAGGAAAAGCACCTTGGGGAGAACTTATAATCAATAAAACATTTCATTCTTGTTTCCCCGAAGGTTGGACAGAGGTGTACCTATAGTACACCCGCATTTCGCCAGTTATGCTTAAGTCCCATGTAATAGCTTCTCGTTCGAGCGAGCGTTCGGAACGGACGTGTCGCGAACTTATTCTCATTTTTTTTAAATAGTCGCCAGTGAAAAATAAACCCTAAGTGCTGTGACCATAATCGCAATTTTGATTGCTAATTAAGTGTGAGTAATAACGCTTCAACACTAAAATCCAGCGAGCGCATTAGGCAGTGCCCCCGCGCCTCACCACCGGGTAAAACTCTGCCTTCCCTTTATATCTTAGAAAGTATTTTGTATGTTCGCAAAAACTTAGGACTTTTTAAAATAAGAAGCGATTTCCATAATATAAATACACGTAGTAAAAATGAAATTGTTATACCCAAATTTAAATTAACTAAAACAAGCAAATCATTTCTGATAAACAGTATCCGCTTTTATAATAAGTTGCCAAAGTCGGTTACAGAACTTAGCGATGGAAAGTTCAAAGCCCACATCAAACGTATCCTTATCAAAAAAGCGTACTATAAGATTAAAGACTACGTCGAAGACAATAAAGTTTGGCAATAATTCCTTCTGCACATGTGGCTTCCCTGGTACCTCATAAAAGGCATCACTATGTAATTTTCTAATAACTGCTCCCAAATAATGGTGTTTAATTTTTATTTTTTATTATTAGATATGGACTTTTACATAGCTCTGACATAATATTTCCATTATTTGACATTATATACCTACAATTTTGAATTAGTTTTTGATTTTACTTTATTAGATTATTTTATATTTTGTAAATGTGAGAACGTCGTAGGCCCTGTGGATTGTAAATTTATAGACAGTTGTCTATTTGTTTAACATAAGGTACTTGTTGACAGGCCTACACTGTCCTCCCATACCTGTTAACACTGTAATTGGAAAACATTGTAAAAGACATATTTTTAAAAGAGTAACCATGGAGTTTCTTGCCGGCTCTTCTCCATGGGAAACGACCAATTGGAACCGTGCACCTAGAATCTGACGTTTCATAAGTGCCCATGTAGGTCTATGTGAAATAAAATATTTTGATTTTGAAAAGAGACAGGCTACGAGGTAGCGATAATTCATCTCGCTCTTCCTACTCTGCACGCAGCGAGGACCCAACCAAGTAACAACTATACGCACCTACGCACTTTTTAAAATCTACGGTACCTACACGACGTATAATAGCAATGGCCGTACGTCGATCGCCAACAAAATGATCAATTACGCATGCTGATAGCAATGAGTTGATAGCGCTAAGGCAGTTGTTGCAGCCAGAAGCAGAAACTAACAAAGTCACGTTTCGCAAAAGAAAGACACCTGATTATGACTTTTCTGATAGGTTTGATCAATTTCAGACTAAAATAATGTCGATTTTAACCAAAATGTCACAAACACAAACTGAACAATTGAACAAAATATCTCAACAAGTTTCGACAATAACGAACCAAATATCACAAATTAAAACGACTACAGATCAACTTACTTTGGAACAAAATAGAGTGAAGAATGAGTTAACCAAATTGGAATCTTCAAAACTTGATTTGGTGAAGAAAATTGCTGACCTGACAAATGATGTTGATAACCTGAAAGCTTCAACTTCTGGCAATACACAGTGTACAGTGATCTCTACACATGAAAACATGATCTCTGAGATCCATCAGCTCTTCCAAAGGGAGAAAAACATAGTCGTGAGTGGCTTACAAGAAATAAACTTTAAAGATTCGGCCTAAAGAAACAAATACGATAAACAAGAAGTTATAAAAATCACTAAGCTAGCTGACCCGAATTGTATAGAGCCTACAAAATGTTTTCGATTGGGTAAATACAACAGTAATAAATCGCGACCCATTAAAGTTTGTTTTGCTTCTGCGGATACGGCGAAATAAATACTCCGCAATAAAAATAACATTTACAAAGTGATTGAAAACATCAAATGTTACTCCGACCAAACACCACTACAGAAAGAAGAAATGTCAAAATTACGCGTTGAACTAAATATAAGACAATATATGACAGAAGAAGGCGACGAAAACCTTGCCATTAAATATATCAAGGGTGTTCCTAAAATTATCACAAATCTTCCAAAAATTGACGCAAACAGAAGTTGACCTAACAGATGCACCCCTAAGTAATCCCACATAACAGCTATCGAATACTCATACTGATGTTACCAACAATAAGAAATCCCTTAAATGTCTATACGCTAACGCACGAAATATAGTCCGCCCAGGGAAACTAGATGTAAATGTATAATCAAATCCGTCCCTAGCACTCTACACCTAAAATTACTGACGGAAACATGGATAAAAAGTGACTCTGAAGCAGAGAGTGTTATGGTATCGGACTACACTCTCATACTATAATTACCGCACCAGTGGAAGAGGAGGGAGCGTCTCGATCTATGCACATAACAGTCTACAGCACAATCTCATCGAGGAACTATGTGAAGAGGGCAACCATTTTCAATGGATTCATCTCAACAAATTTTCTCTAGACATTGGTGTTATTTACAAGCCGGAGAGAACGAATAATGTATTTTTTTTAGAAACCTACTCGCAGCAGCTGCAAAAACGTAAACGGGCAGTCGTATTCGGAGATTTCAATTACAACTTACTGAAAACGAGCCAAGCAACCACTAACTATAAAATTACATTGCAAGAAAATGGATTCAAAATTCTGGATAAAATAAATCCTACTTTTTGCATTTTTGCACAAGAAAGACTCAGAGTACTAAAATAATCCTTGACCATGTCAGCACCAATCTCAAAGACAATAAATTCCATGTAGCCGTTGTGAATTCCGCGAGGTCTGATCACAAACATTTATATCTAGAAAACCATAAACACAAACCAGACAAGAAGAAAAAAATTACATACTCTACTATGGACTATGATAAACTATATAAGACTATCGATCAGGTTCTGTTACAGGACGATGGTCCGACCTACGAACAATTTGAGGAAAAATTTACAGAAGTCATAAAGCAAAGCAGAACCATCAAAACAAAAATACCAAACCCACCAAAATCGGATTGGATCAACAAGAATATTATCGATTCAATAAGCAGAAGAAACCAAATATTAAGTGCCCGTAATACGACAGCATTCGAAGAAAAGGAAGAGGAAGAAAACATAGAGATAGAATTATTAAAAGCAAGAAGGGAAGTCCGAGAAAAAATACAAGACGCTAAAAGTAGATACTACTTTAAAGCTTTTAAAAACTGCAACAAAAAACCACTTAAAATGTGGCAATTAATAACGTCTTTGAGCATCAACAAAAAAACTAAAAATAGCAATGCTCCATCCAAACTTGAGACACACACGGGCTTTTATACCGAAGTATCAGATATATGCAACTGCTTTAAATCCTTTTTTGCCAATATAGGCGCTGTCCTAGCTAATAAAATACTACCTAAATATCACGAAAGTGGAGCGTACAAACAGTTATACAGCAATAAAATCGATTTTAAATATTACTGGCCTATCCGAACTTGCCCCTGCTTCTTTAAATGAAGTTAGCAAGATAATCGACAATCTAAATACGAATACGACAACTGGTCTCGATGGAATCTCATGCAAGTCTCTTAAATGTGTAAAAAATTTAGTGCTCGAGAAGTTAACCAACTGCATAAACCATTGCCTTTAATCTGGATATTTTCCTGATTCTCTCAAGATAGCTAAAGTGAGCCCCATTTTTAAATCTGGCAATAAAACTGACCCGGGTAATTATCGCCCTATCTCGGTACTAGTCAAATCTAAGATTTTCGAAAAAAATATATATAATCTTTTGGACAAAGATTTGAGCTCTAACAACTTCTTTTACCATAAACAGTACGGCTTCCGCTACAAATCAACTACACTATAAGCCTGCATAGACCTTGTTACTAATCTGAAATTTAAAATAGACAAAAAACACATAGCTGTAGGTATATTCATAGACTTAAAAAAGGCGTTCGACACGATAAGCCACAAACTTCTCCTTCAAAAACTACATGATATAGGTGTTAAGGAATCTGCACATAAAATGATTGAGTCATACCAATTTTAACTATCTGAAATATACTATTCAGATAGTTAAAATTGGTAAGACCAAAAGCACTCCTGAACGAATAACTTACGGGGTTCCACAAGGTTCCCTTCTTGGACCCTTGCTTTTCCTAATATATATTAATAATATAAAATATCTTAACGTAGCTGCAGATGTAACACTATATGCGGATGACACCTGTCTCTTCTACTTTGGCAATGAAATTCAAGCTATCGTCAGTCGAGCCTTTTTTTTTTTTTTTTTTTGTTCCCGGGGTGGAAAATCCTCATGGAGTCCTCCGCCCTGGGGCGGGCGGAGGGGTCTGTCAGACTCTTACTGACTAAAAACCACCCCGGTGTTCCATCTCACACCTACGCCGGGGTCGCGGGAACACATTATTCTTCCACAACCCCAGCTGGTGCCGGCCCGCTTGCGCGGGCCCCGTCTCGGGCGGGGGGAGTGAGGTGTACTCCCCCCGCAACGTCTGTGAGCAGCGCACGCGGAACACTACGCGCGCCGCCTTCTCGGGTCCTGATGTTGGGGGGCGATGGATTCGGGGACATCGGGGACAGGGGGGCCGGAAGAGGGCGTTGTCCGCCCTCCTCCGACGCCCGGTGCGTCTGCTGCGGGCCGGGTCGAGAGTCGAGATCTCTCTCTCCCTTTCCGCAGCCTCCTTCTGCGAGATGACCGTTTCGCAAAAGGAGACCACTGCGTCCCAGGACTCTGCGCCGCCGACCATCGCGTTCACGACGGCCGGCAGCGACAGGTCGTTGCCTACTTCGGTGATGAGGGCACGGCGCGGCTCCTCCCAAGCGGCACACTCTGCCAGCGTGTGCCGCGCCGTGTCCTCCCGGCAGTCGACGCAGTGGTGACACCGGGCGTCCGGCTCCCTGTTTATGCGACACAGGTACTTCCCGAAGCAACCATGCCCCGAGAGCACCTGCGTCGCCCGAAACGTCAGGGAGCCGTGCCTTCTCTCGAGCCAGCGGTCGAGCACTGGCCGGATCGCCTCGATGGTGCTGAGGCCGGCGGTAGGGCGTGAAAGCCTCACCCGCCATTCCGCCACCAGGACCTCGCGGAGCTGCAACCGATGCTGCTCGATATGTTGCTGCATCGGTCGCTCGCCCCGCTCCCGCGCTGCCCCGCGGCACCGGTACAGTGACGTGAGCACCTTCGCCTCCAGGTCCCAGGGCGGTGATCCGGCCAGTGCACAACCCGCCTCGAAGGAGATCGTGCGATACCCCCGAATGACTCTGACGGCCATCGCCCGCTGCGGCTTGCGCAGGACAGCTATGCTGCCGGCCGTCAGGTCAGACGCCCAGATCGGCGCTCCGTAGAGCGCCATGGATCGCACGATCCCCATATAGAGCCGCCTACAGGCGGCGCTCGGGCCCCCCAGATTGGGAAGCAGCGTTGCCAGCGCCCCGGCCGCGCCCAACAACTTGGGCGCCAGCCGCCGGAAGTGGAGGTGGAGGGTCCGAAGTCCCACCGGCTGTCGAGCACCAATCCCAGATATTTCATGGTGGGCTCGACAGCGATCCGGACCCCCCCGACCACAATGTGTGATCCGGCCGGCGGCGCCCGCATTTAGTTTTCTTAGCATTGAGAACTAGGTTATTTGACGTAAACCAATCCGTAACCATTGAGAGTGCACTGTTTACGTCGTCAAACTCTTGTCTATTCCTGTCTACTTTAAAAATAAGAGAGGTATCATCTGCAAACAGTACAACGTCACGGATATCATTTAAATAGAATGGTAAGTCATTGATATACACTAAGAACAAGAATGTACCTAGTATTGAGCCTTGAGGAACACCTAACTGAACTGGAAGCCCGGAGGATTTCACACCATCGACATCTACACATTGGAACCTATTGTGTAAATAAGAATTTATTACGTTAAGAGCTTCGTTTTGGATACCGTAATGACGGAGTTTACGCAAAAGCGTGTCATGGTGCACGCAATCAAAGGCTTTAGAGAGATCACAGAAAACTCCAATAGCATTTTGCGATTTCTCCCATGCATTAAATATGTGTTTCAGCAGAGAAACACATATTTAACACACATGTTAAATTGAAATCTGGGGCTCTGCAGATAAGAGTAACTTACAAAATTTACAAATCTCTCAATATAAAATCATTAAATTACTCTTCCATCTTAATTATTTAACGCCAACCGAAACAGTTTTTCATAAAACCAAATTAATGACACTTGCTCAAATATATAAATTTCATACCTGCATCCTTATAATCTTCCGTACTAACAAAATATACACATTCGCAAATAGTTTTTACAAAAAAGCGCAAATTCAGACCCGGTTACTCAGAAATGCTAGTGACATCTGCCTCTACAGTAGAACGCTTACCAACTACGGTACTAGAAATATAAAGTATGAAGGGGGCAAAATGTATAACGAACTGCCGAAAGATATCAAGGAAATACAATCTTTTCCCATGTTTAAAAAAAAGTTAAAATTCCACATAATGAAAAATTTTCAACTGTCTTAATCTAAGTACCTATTTCAGAATAACTATGAATATTTACATAAACTTTAATATTGATAATAAAAACTATCGGCATATTATTCTCAATAAAACGAATACTTAATGCAAAATTAAAAACTAGGATTAAATAAAATATAAATAAACATTAAAAAGTTCAGCTTATAATAGCAACTGTGATAGAAACTGTGTTTCGATATGTAATATGGACTCAAAGTCTCAATATTTTTTGTAGATTACCTACACCAAGTTAACATATTTAAAACAAAATACCTTCCAAACTCAATCTTTTGTAGCATGGTTTATTTTACTAACGTAATGTTAAGTTATTGACTAACAATATTGTTCTGTTACTTCCAACTTCAAACATACCGTTCCGATACTCGTTCCAAAGAACGTTTATATGTATGCAACCAGTGTTTCTCATTTAAGTGAATATTGTATTCTGTTTTGAGAAATAAATGTCTTAAACCATAATAGGGGGTGAGCCTATTGCCATCTACCGGTCATGATCCAGACTCCGGGCTGCAACGGAGAAATTCCAGATAGAAAACCCAATAACACGTTGCCCGACCTGGGAATTGATCATTGCCTCGACCTCATGCTCAGTAGTAGCGATTGCAACCACTAGACCAACGACCCAACGACAAACCTGTCTTCAGCATGGTGATCAATGATCGTGCCTTCTCACTATGAAACGAGGCCTTTGGCCTGCAGTGGGACAATAATAGGGTTGATATTATTATTATTCAACATATAAATGTAGATTTGGTCAAAAACACAGGTTACACGCTTCAAAATTCTGGTAAAGCTCTCATAAAGTAACAATGAAAAGTATTATGTTATGAGATATCAATTAAAACTATAACTAAATTAACTTTGTAATCTACTTTTCGAAGAAAACAAAGACGAGAACAGCTGCCGTCAAACTGTTAATTATTTAGTTTGGCAGACTTTGTGTAATGCAATGCTAATACTGATCTTGAATAGTAAAAATAATAAAGGATACGCTAAAGCGTATTTTAACATACTAGTAGGTCTGCCTAGCCCTTTGCAAAATACAGGCGTTGTGTTTTGTTAGTAGGTACCAAGAGATTTTCTGAATCCGTTCAAGAACAAACCTACCTGCAAATTATTCGCTTTAGACCTACCAATATGCCAATTTAGCTTGCAAAGTGAGTGTTTTTACCTGTAAAACCACTTCCTCGTACAATCTTTTCCCGCCGTTTCAGTGACGATTGACCTTTTCAATTTCCAAGCTTCAGCTTTGAGGAAATTCTTCAGGTCACAGCATTTTGGTCTCTGTGAGCGGATTCTTTAGGTACGTAATAGGTTAAGTGGCTGCCTCGTTGGTCTAGTGGTCGCAAGAGCTACTGCTGAGCATGAGGTCTTGGGTTCGTTCCCAGGTCGGGCAAAGTATTATTGAGTTTTTCTATCTAGAATTTCTCAGTAGCAGCCCGGAGTCTGGATTTGTGCCCGGTTGATGGCAATAGGCTCGCCCCCTGTTACATGGGACTTAAGCATACACCACTGCATAATCCTTCTGGGATTATTTGATAATGAAAGTACTGGACTGCCTTTTTGGTCTAGTGGTCGTAAGTGCTACAGCTGAACATGAGGTCCTAGCTTCGATTCCCAGGTCGGGCAAGTCTTATTGAGTTTTTCCATCTGGAATTCCTCGGTAAAAGTCCGGAGTCCGGATGTGTGCCCGGTTGATGGCAATAGGCTCGCTATGTTACTACATGGAACCTAAACATAATTGCCGAAAGGTGAGTGCACCCACCCGCTATTATTACTGTCGAAGTTATGGTCATTTTGAAAGGTTTGAAAATTCTGCAATAAAATTGGATCGGTATACGTTAGTCAATTGAATTAAAAGAACCTGTATTACTAAAATCTGTACAAAATAAATCAAACTGTTCCACATACCTACTCCGCGCAAAGAAATTTGTACATGGATAATCCACTCGCCGCTTTCCTTACCACCGCACCCGAATCTATCCACATATATATAACTGTGACGTATGACTACGTTGCACAGTGTAATAAAACATGTATGTGGCAAAACCAAGGATTTATCCCCGACCCATTATTTACGGGACTTTTGGCAATAAATGGCCACGCCACTTAGACCCAACACCTATAATGTGCATAGAATGGAAAGAGGGAATTGTTAGGTAATTTTATGAGAAATCTGATTGGCATTGTGTAATGGAATAGTGGGCTTTCCTGTTGAAATGGATAGTGTTTTGTTGAAACTTAGTTCCAGGTGTTGAACTAAGTGCTATTATGTTGGTGTTGGTGGATTGAGGGAAGTGACTTGCGGTCTTGCGAAGCCTAAGCCGTCAAAATTGGCTAGAACTACTCACCTAAGATAACTAATATCGGTTTTTGAAACCCTGTCAAGTCTCAGTAGTAAATCTGCTGATAAATGTCTTATAAGCTTGTGTAATTAGTTTGATTAAAAAATAAACGATCAGAGAACGAGCTGTCGCTCCATGTAAAGTACTGGTATTCAACTGCATCCGTTAAGATTGAAAGCCGACCCCAACATAATTCGGAAAAAAGGCTGCAAACATGATTGGATCGGGCGAACAGAGACATCTTGCAAAACGTTACCTTGGGATTAGATCCGGCGAACAGAGACATCTTGCAAAACGTTACCTTGGGATTAGATCCGGCGAACAGGGACATCATGCAAAACGTTACCTTGGGATTAGATCGGGCGAACAGAAACTGTTTCAAACCTTTACCTTGGGATTATATTGAGCGAACAGAGACATCTTGGAAAACGTTACCTTGGGATTAGATCGGGCGAACAGAAACTGTTTCAAACCTTTACCTTGGGATTATATTGAGCGAACAGAGACATCTTGCAAAACGTTACCTTGGGATTAGATCGGGCGAACAGAAACATGTTTCAAACCTTTACCTTGGGATTAGATCGGGCGAACAGAGACATCTTGCAAAACGTTACCTTGGGATTATCAAGTATCTAGGTACCTTGTCAATATTCGAATGAGGACCGTATCCTTAACAGCCTCTGCTACTGTAAAGACCATTAAGACCAGTTCAGCAGATTTTTTGTGCTTACCAATGTAACTCTACTAACAAGGCTATTAACTTATAATATCAATCTAGTTTTTTACGTCCATTGCTTTCTTGTTTCAACTATTAAATTTCTAATACACCTAGTATTCTAGCTCGCCATCTTGTGCACATGCATTTGGGAAACGTGACGTCAGCACGTCATTTTTGAAGTGATACTTCTTCGACGGCGATTCGATAATTGGACGAGACTTGAAAGTTTTCGTTACATGAGAAATCAGAATTATATAACTCTCTCTGTCTCTCACACTACGTCTCTCTTATTATTTATTTTGTTAGTTTCACTTCTATTGTGTGTACCGGTGCTGCATGCGCATTTTTAAACAGAGAATTCTCTTTGGGCGCCAAAGAAAACATCTTCAAAATGTTTTTTTTATTGTTTATAAGCCGCGATGACACAGGTATTATTTTCCTGGAAATAATTCAATACCTACTTAATTTGTTAGGTAATCACAAATGTATCATTAATTCATTGTGCTTTAATCGATCTTTACTCTTTCGTCTTCAAGACTGGGAAAGAAAACTACCACGTAGACCACCACGTCCTCTTACTAACTACTAAAGATTCACAAAAAAACATATTAATATTATTAAAATATATCCGCTTTACCCTAATTATCATAAAAAAAACACTCTAATACAATAATATAAAAACTCCAGTAACAAGCACTCTTGCCATACATCCGCCATTTTGACATTATCAGTTATGATAAATGTGACACATTGATACTTTAGCAAAAATGTAACGGTGTAGGAGCATAGCATAAATTATTAAAATCTTGTTAAAATGTATCATATTATTTGAAAATATAAAGTTTATAGGATCATCGCCGCTTGATTGAATTTATGGAGATTGCGCAAAAAATTGGATTAAGAAGTGGCTAAGAACGAAGGGTACAACCGTACAATAATAATATTAATATTTATTGAATCAATGTTACAATAATTACCTTATAATTAACTTAACTTAATGTCGATCTGTAACTGTTGGTGATCTTCCTTTTTATCTTTACGGCGGACCCCAAACTAGGCGGCGGGCGCATGTATCTTGGGGACATGATGGTTGTGATACATGATGCGATTTACCACTAGAGTTTTGTGAGACTAGGTAATTGCAAACTTTTATATAAAACTAAATTAATATTGAGATCATTAAGAAAGTGATTTAACACTATTGAGCAAAAAATGCCGGTGAGAACACGTTTTTTTGTTTTTTTGCACAAAGCGCGCCACTTATAAAATTGACACAATTATGCATTATTCTTGTATTTTCGATTTCGATTCTTGATTTTGAATAACTGATTGATTTTTTCGTTTCTTGGTTAACGTACCTATCTGTCATAAATTGGACTAATACTATGTACTTGTCTTTGAAAACTATGAAATATTGTTGAAAAGCTTTTCAGGTTTTCAGTAATAATTGGGCAAAAATTAATTTGTCTTAGCAAGTGTGACAACAATAAAATATTATTTAACGACACCAAAAACAGGAAAACTGTAGCTTCAATAAACTTTTGTACCTACATAGAAAATAATTGGTGCCTCCACTTTTTTGAAGTCGAATTAAAACAAAAAAATAAGTTTGACTACCTTCTTGTGAAGAAGAAGAAGTGGATGAACGTCTGACAATAGGACTACTTTAATTTGCATCACAATAGTAATATAAACTCACCTATTTTCGTAGCTTTGTTGTTATTTTAATCACTTTTATTTTCCGATTCACCATGCAATTTTCCATCACAAAATAAATATTACTTTTATGTAGCCTAGGTTCCAATTTTAAAACTTAACTACACTATACTTACACTATAATTTAGTCGATTTCACAACACACTTTATCACTCCAAAACATTATTTTAATCGATTAAAATTCTGTTTTCGCGAATGAATGCCATTTTATTTACACTATTGTAAAATTTATAGTCGCAGTGTTAATATTTATGGGAATTTTAATTTCTCAAATATTATTTACGGTTTGTGTATACGATTCGTGCCAGTAACAGGTAAAACGGTAGGAATGTTCTATTGATTTGTAGCTCACGCGCCAACTAACCAATAAACCGCCTGTATCGGGGTTGGTTTAAACTCCGACAAAGATAATGAAAGAGACTGGACTCAATATATTATGTAAAGTAGACATATTAGGTATAATGAACGTGGTGAAATACAGAACTAAAATAGTAAGAAAGGTACTGAATTTGACAGATTTTTGACATCAGAGGTCCTAGCACAAACGCGTGAGTCAATGAACCTAAAGTAAGTTCAATACAACTATCCTATGTTTTAAAGACAAGCTTGGTTAGTACCACCCATAGATTTAAAAAAATCATAAAACTAAGTATAATAATGCACCCACAGGTTTGCTTTACAATCAGATGACTTTTTTTTCAAACTTTATACTAACCTGAACCTAACCCTTAATGGTATTCATAAAATCGCTTGAACAACGTTATGATTAATGAACAACACCGTTACCTTGTGGGACAGGCAGTCCATGGTAGTCCGTGGCAGCAGACAGTAATGTCTTATTTAGGTTTAAAGAAACTTTATTCTCAATAAAAAAATAACAATTCGCTTACTTGAGAACTATAACGATTACTTAATTAAATACTAATATTAGGTTCGACAACATCCGTCACAAACTAATTAGAAACTACCCGAAACTCGCCCCACCCAGCGCATTCATTTTTTCTAGTAATGTCCGGTTTGCAATTAGATTAGAGTGTAGGTTTCTTATGCGTGAGGGTATCTTATTGTATAGCTGTGCTCCTTCAAATGTAAGCATTTTTTTGCCATAGTTGGTCCTGGTTTTTGATAAAACTAGTAAACTTGCTCGTCGTGTGCTTCGTTTACCTTAGAAAACGATTACGTAAGTAAGTATTTTTCATGCAATCTTCTGATGACTTGTATCTTGTTTGTATTGAGGCTACGAGGCTATACTGTAGATATTATTTTGAAGGACAGAATTCTGAAAAGCATAAAACATGTCCTTTTTTTGCGATTGCCATCGGTATCTGCTCCAGTGACGACACACATTGACAAGCTATTCCATGTCCTAGGCACAAAATTCCACCGCATCCTCACCTAATCTTTGGCCTGTCTGGTCTAATATTAGGTGCGCGTGCGACGGCGGTCGTTGCGTATCAGTTTTAGTTTTTATTGTACGCCGCGCGGCGCGCCGTCCGGTGTATTTCGGGACTACTCGGCTTTACAGTCTGACTCTCTACTGGACTGAGCTCATTCGCATTGTGATAGATTTGCTGATGTCATAGTGATGATCTACGAGGTATCGTTGCGTTTGCGGTGGTCAGTCCAGAGATTGGGGACGAATATTTCAATATGTTGAAGCTTTCATGATCAAAAAGTATAATTATCATATTATTCATTGTGTCTTTGAACTATCTCACGAGGGTCCCGAACCTTTGGAAAGCGTACGACCAGTCGAAGCCAACTCGCAGAGGGCCGTTAGACGCTTTCAATGAAATGAGCCCCCACCGATGATTACCACAACCCCCGGTTAGTGTAGGACTATTTCAGGATATGGAAACAAAGGTATTGGACTATGGACTTAGGTGGTCCAAGTGGACTGCCCCTGCCTGTCCAATGGTATTACATATATATACTATTCAACGGATAAAATGGCAGACTCAATAATGGGCTCCCAGAAACGGTCGTAAGCACATAATGACGTAGCGACAAGGGGGCAACATATCCTATTAGTTCAACAATGAGTTCACCAGCAGCTCAACTGTAACCCGAGTTAATGGAAAAATATTTTATGCTGTGGTCTAATAGTTAAGTTAAAAATATAGCTAAAAAAATATTTAATAATGAACAATAAATTAAAAGCGAATGTATGAATAAATTTGTGTATGCGTAGGTTTCTTCATTAGAAAAAAAGGTAGGTGTGTATATCAATGATGATGCCTAAATATTAATACTTTTTTATTATTATTTACATACGACGTTTTTTTTTCGTGTATTGGTTAGGCGTAGGTTTCTTCTTTAGAAAAAAGGTATGTATGTATATCAATGATAATGCCTCATGTTTAATACTTTTTTATTATTATTTACATACGACGATTTTTTTTGTCATTTATCGATCAGGTTCCTTGGGGAAAGTTGTTCAGTTTCATCGGTAGAATCACCCCTTGAAATAGTGTCATCTAACATTTTTGCGACATAAGTATAGATCACAAAGATTGTCATTAAATAATTTATAGAACTAGGTTAAATGGTAAAAAAAATATATACAGCATGTAACAGAAACCCTGTCCGATCCAATAATGGCGTATTCCTGGTTTAATATCCGTACTAGAAAAAATAGTAAAAAAATTAAACTCATTAATACCAAAAGTAATTCATTTTTTTATTTTTTTGAACCATGCGAAATTTAACACTAAATATAGAAAATTTTCATAAGCTGACGACACTCCACCGGCCGGCGACATCTTATTATTTTTACCTATTTTTATTTCAAAGGACAGCGCCCTGCACTAGCCACGCTGTAGGCACTCTTTTAACGTGTCATCGACCCTTTCATGTAGCCGACTGGTTGCCTACTGGCACGCTACTTGTTTGTTGCCAGTCTCACGTGGAGATAGCTATCGATCGGATGTCCGTACGTATCACGTGCCGCTATCGTATCGCGATCAATGTCGTATTCCAATCAGGAATATGACATAGTCCGCGATACTATAGCGATGTCAAGCTAAACAAATGGTTTTTAATAGTGAGTGTGATTCGGAAAAAGAAGTAAGAGCTCGGATTGTGGAAGCGTTCGAATCACACAAATCGTACACAAGAGCGGTGCGAAGAGTACGTGAAAATTTTATAAAATCGCCGAGGTATGCAAAAAAAACTGTTTTAATAAACGTATACCTACAGTCGGTACCTACATTGCCAAAAGCACATAATACGAGTATTTACTCAATAATAATTGTTTCTTTTTATACAGAATCAGGTCAGAAATCAGGGTCATTAAGCGTCTATGCCTACAATACATTATCAGCTGATACCTACGCGTAGGCATAACGTAGGCTTCTTTAGTCATAAGTTCGTTTGGCGACAAAGCACCGCTGTGCTCAGGCGGCTTCTTTGACACAAAACTGTAGGTGAACTTTGTCGAGCGATTTTTAAATTAATTATATTCATTGGGGAAAAATAATAATCTCGCATCCATTCTATGATTACGTATTTGTGTACGCAGTACGATACCAAATAATACCCTTCAGTATCGGACAGGGTTTTTGTTACATGCTGTATAATAAAATACAAAAGCAATAAATTCACTTTTTATAAAACACTCAACCAAACGGGAACTTGATTATTGTATTGGTATTAATGTTGATTGGGTCCTTGGTTCAGGTCACTTTTTTGAAATTACGAAATTATATGATACTTATGTGATCCTAGTGTCCTTCTTATTCCTTGTAGTATTATTTTTACACAGTTTTACTACGCTAATTGGCATTTTACTTCGGATTATGCCCAAAACTTAATAAAACATTCGGCACGTCCACGTGATAGTCAGCTTGCAGTGTGACTGGCTAGCCCACTTAGGCGTGGTATTTGTTGCCGCATTTGACAAGTACGCCGGCGAGATATCTAGTCGAGACCTATCATTTATCTAAGATATTTCTTTTAATTTATGCAAAAAAAAAATTTCGTTTTTGAGAAACCTTTACTTTTTAATAAGGGCCGCCAAACAAATTTTTATACGGGGCCCCGCCAAGGCACGCTACGCCACTGCCTGGCGGCTGATAACATGTTATACTCACTCAAATGTCTCGCTGACGGTGGTACTAGTGTTGGAATATTTAGCTCCCTTCAAAATGGTTGAGCTGAATGGTGCTGATCCATGTGTCATGTTATGTTCGTGAACGGGCTTCGTCAGTTGGGACTGGTCATCTCTTAGCTGCCACGGCTTATTTGAATAATTTATTTTTTGGATTGTTTTTATTTATTTTTTGCTGCACTCTGGGCGCTTTCAACGTGTACGGTTTTTGTACATCGTTCCCACATACAGGATCAACATTAATGATGGAACTAATAATATTTGTAATAACAATATTATATAAAAGAGTTTACATGGAGTTTCTTGCCCTTTCTTCTCCATAGGTACCTACTGCGCTTTGGAATGGGCAACTAGCTTCAAACTTCTGACTGACAGATTCCTTCACAATTCAAAAGTGCCTGTAAATGGTTTAATTGAAATAAATGCTTTGAGTTTTTGAGGTGCTTGAGGAGTGGAGAAGTGTTCCACGGCTATCAGAACAATCCCAGAAGTACATTATGACAGAAATATTGTAATGGGCAGCCAGAAGCCTGAATGACTGACAATTAATGTGACTTTGGCATCGGGTAGTCTTCAGGAAATCAAATGAAAGATTTTTTATTAGGCTCTACCACATCTGATCATTAAATACCATGATGCCGTTGACAACGGTGCACGCTTAGCTATAAGTAACTGTAACTTATTCACTCGAGACTTGGAGACACCCAGATTTTAGCTGGGAATCGGGAGACGCAGACATCCTAGAAGATGCATTTTGTTAGTAAAGAGCTAAAATACAACTACAACATGGTTACGAGGAGGATAGGTTGATCATCGATGATGTCAAATTTTGATTTAGTGACTATGATTGCGGTTTTAATATAATAATAGGGCTCTCGCTCATTTCTTATGGAAGTCGTAAAAAACAAATAATGGAAGTCCGATAGGGCCCTCTATTATTATTTAAGAAGGCCCTAAAAATTAGGCCTCGCATTCTTGTCGTGTTAGCCACATGAGGTCGCAAAAAGTTAACTTCGACGTCACGCCAGCATACGTTTTATCTATTAAATCTTGGCTAAGGCGGCCATGTTTGTCGAAGGACCGATGGCTGGTGGAGCAGACGAGTCCTGGAGTATTGGCAAGCATACTGTGAGACGCCCTACAGCTAGACGGACCGACGACCTCATGAAAGTGGCTGGGGCAGACTGGATGCAGAAGCCGTATGAGAGGGACAGGGTACTTGTGTCGCAGCCTGTTAGAGGCCAATGTTCAGCAGTGGACTGCAATAGGCTGATTTTAGATAGAATGAAAATAATTATAGATGTAAATTATATATAAGTATTATTTATATCATGAAAACCAGCTATACCAAAACTAACTAAACCTATTATACCAAACCAATTGGGATGATGACTTTTTTTTATTCTTGTCTCAAAAGACTGTTTGTTTCCAAATTGTTCAAACCGTATTACAAAAAGTGTAAAAGCTTAAAAAATTGCCAAGTTATAAACGTTTTAAGATAATAGTTAGACAAGGTTAGCACTATCGTAGAAGTGACGTCACGACTATGTAACTTCAGACTAGTGCCGTACCTACATTGTCAGTACCGCGCGACAAGGACGTCAATAATCCCCTCCAAAAACTTTTAAAGCGTGTATCTTCTTCAAATTTACACCGATTTAACTGATTTTTTCGATTATCTCATTTGTACTAAGGCTCCTTTGAAATTACATTATTTTTATGAACATTTTTAATATTAGTCATCATCCCAATTGTCATTTAACAGGATACTTACTAATGTTCGTCTATTTCCTGAAACTGTTTCATAAATTATGAACGCGATATGTCGTAACGATAAAAGTTTCTCTATTTGCGGTAGAGTACAGTGAGTACAGTGTAATGACTGTACTCTACCGCAAATAGAGAAACTTTTCAGTTCCGTTACAAATATACAATAGCAGTTCCATGAAATAGAATGTGGTTGTCATTTGGAAGTAAAACCCAAAATAAATTGGATCTGGGGACGTATGATTTGGGTCTCAGAAAAGGAAGCAGGATCAGAAGATGTGTAATATTTTCTTTGACGAAATAGATAATGAAAAAAATGATCTTCCAAGAAAAAAAGTTCTCCGAAACAGGATGTTGTCGTCATGTTTTTATCTGTTGTTTATAATACGTTTCCTGTCTAGTCTACAATAAATCACTTGGTAATTTTTAATCATACCTATCGCTCCAAGATAAGTGACGCAAGTATTAGGAAACTAAAATTAGGAGTCTGTAAATTAGTAATTGTTAATATTAAACATAAGGGTTATGATTCCAGACAGGTGAGAGCAGTTCAGTGGATTAGTGATTCACTTCTACGCTATGTATTGTGGGTTTTAATGCCGTACGGGAACAAATTATACATCGTGTATAATTTTGTGTGGCTATTCTTCTTCTTATCGTGTCGATGGCAATCTAAATGTGACCAGCTTAGGATACTATTCCGTCGATTCATTTGAGTTTATAATCCCACGTTAAAGGTACTGCCTCGTTGGTCTAGTGGCGACCACTAGACCATCGCTACTGCTGAGCATGAGGTTCTGGGTTCGATCCCCAGGTCGGGCAACGTGTTATTGGGTTTTTCTTTCTGGAATTTCTCAGTAGCAGCCCGAAGTCTGGATTTGTGCCCGGTAGATGGCAATAGGATCGCCCCCTATTACATGGGACTTACACATAACTGGCGAAATGTGGGTGTACTATAGGTACACCTCTGCCCAACCCTTCGGGGATACAAGGCGTGATGCTATGTTATGTTATAAAGGTACCTTACTGTTAAAGTTACGTACCTTTTTAGCAGTTAGCACATTCACACGCAAAAGCAAAGCTTCTTTTCTATAAACCCTACATAATTTTGGTTTCGAAGAAGTAGTGACTTGAAGTTTGCAGTTTTTTCATATCTTCCGAAACTTCGAGACAAAACTTACTTACCTACCTTGAACCAGAATTAAAAAGAATAAAAATAAACAAAAATGTACAAACAGTCTCTCAAAGAGTGTTTCTTTGGACCCAGTGCGTGTTGGTAGATGTCACATGTCTTCGAATTTTTGGTTCTAAGACATGCCGGTTTCCTCACGATGTTTTCCTTCACCGGATTGAGAGCAGTGGTGACGAAATAATTTACCCACCCCACCCCATTTGTTCGAACCCAGACAGGCGCTTTACTAAGCGCCTGTCTGGGTTCGAACATCCGACCTACATACAACTCGTGAGTCGCGGTCGTTACCACTGGATATCAACTTCAATCAAAGGTGTACTCATGTGTGTGTAATTATTATAAAAAAGAACAGTCAACAAAATAAAATGATTACAACAAAACAAAACATAACTTTAATTAATGGAAATAAAGATAAATAATACAATGTCAAAATAAAATAAATATCAATGTCAAGTAACTTACCTACAATGAGTAAATTATCACTTTTCCAGTACGAGTAACAGATGTCTAAATTTGTTTTAAATTGAATATTATTTAAGTCCTTAATTCCGTTTGGTAATTTATTAAATATTTTTGGGGCCATGCAAAGTATGCTTTTGTGCGTCAAGGCGGTCTTTAGGTCGAACTTATAATGCATGTCACAGTTGTTATTGTTGATTGGACTTTGTATTGTTGAAATATTCAACAGTTAGGCATGTCGATTCTGTAAAAATCTCACCGTGAAGAGTTGCGTGGAGTGAGCTGTCAGTGTCTTCCCGTCTTGGTCAATCCCTAGCATCAGTGGCACTGACAGCTCACTCCACGCTAACTTCACCTAAGTTTTCATGGTGAGATGGTTACAGAATAACAATAATGTCAATTGTATTTGAATCGTGCCAAAACCTTCATACGTATAACAGAGAAACGGTTAGAAATTTAAATCAATGGCAAGTTTTAGATTGTATAGCTACGAAATTGGTTGTCTTATAAGTACCTGTACGATAAAAATAACGTAGGTTAATGCATAATAATAATTAGTTACCTAATACGAAATCCTGCTATTCTAATGTCAAATGGACAGGCTAAACGGCCCTCCACCATTTTATTACCTAAAAATGAATGTTGACGGTAACAAGACATCACGTCTTTAATTCCCGAACGAAAGAAATAGATGGTTCATGATTAAATAAAATCTGTGGAACAATTATTGTGTTGTGATATTATTTATTTTTTATTTTTATAAAAATCATTTGAACGTTTTCTTTTCTCTACTACAACGCGACACAGCGCCATCTATCAACTAGGGGTTGAACTATTGATTCAGTGAAAAATGCTTTGCTTCTTGAAAATTTGAAGTAGATACTTACCAAGTTAAAAATACTTTAATCTATAGCCGAAATTAATGTTTATTTAATTATGAGTGGAAAATAAAATAAAACAGTTATTTTGTATATAGTAGATTATAGTTAACATCTAATTTATTCTTACAGTTATGGTTAACTCCAAAAAAATATTTATGATGAACTTAGGCAAATACATAAATAAATATTGCATTCAACTAACGCCATTTAGGTAATAATAACATACAACGACGACACAATCAGACAAAAATAGTTTTACTAAAATGTTTAATTATCAACGGGGAAGGCAACTGTCAATAGCTATTTCCCAAAACAAGCTATTACAAGGCGTGACGTGTTTTTATGTATTTTTGTAGTAAAAAAAATTTAGCTCCGACTATTTTAATAACCTTCCAGTCGATATAAACAGTTGTAAAAACAAAAACTGATTTAAAAAAAAAACTGAATTATCTCTTTCATTTGTTTTGTCAGGGTCTCATTGCTGCATTGTAGAGAACATTGAAAACTAAAACAAACGATGGGTTGCACTCCGGGAGTGCCGGCAGAAGTGAAATCTTGAATATTGTGCATTTTGATATTTTTGAATGGTTAGAGAATAATTTTGCACGAATTGCTTTAATTATCAGTTTATAAGTACTATCATTTATGTGGTAGAATACAATCTTTATTTATTGCGCTATCGTACAAACATGACAATATAAATTACTTACATTAAAAAGTTTATCTCATAGAAAAATCAATCAATAAAAATCAACAATCATCCGTCTTACGAATAGGTCACGTGTCCTGACGCGAGTTTAACATTTTTTACCCATTACAAAATAAGTGTACAACGCCGCTAAAGAAGTTTTCACTTCAAAAAGAAATGCCAAAGAGTCAGATTATATATATGTAAGGTACTATAGATAGTTTAGCGTAAATGGGGAAGGTCGGTCAAAGCTAATTGTAGATGGTGTGACCTAGGCTAGGCTAGGTCGCTACAGCCTACATTATATTTGACATTTCGTTCATTCATTCCGTTTCGTATTCATTCATGACTACGGTTATAATCCACTATTTCGTTATTTTCTATATTTTATTTCAATAATTATTCGATTTGGAATAATTATGTCAGAATTGAAAACCTTAAATATAGCTTAATTCCTAGTCATCACTTTCTTTAAAATGTTTCCGACATAACCTCGAACTCGGAAGAGAATTATTTAAATGGGGAAGGCAACTGTCAAAATGGCGCTGTCGTAGCTAGTTCCCAAAACAAGCTAGTATTGCAAGGCGTGAGTGGGTTTTTATTAATTTTTGCGAATTTATTCATTGTTATGTTCCTAAATGCTCGAAAATTTGAGTCTACTATTTTCCGAAATACCCTAAGCTTATCAGATTAGGAACATAACAAATAATCATTTTCGCAAAAATTTATAAAAACTGCCTCACGCCTTGCATTATTAGCTTGTTTTGTTTGGGAACTGGCTACGACAGCGCCATTTTGAAAAAGTGAAAAATCATAAAATAAGTATAAATGTAAAAAAAAGGAGCTACGTCTGCCAACAAACTGCTTTGCAGTTTGGGAGAGGTAATGTGTTTTGTAAATAAACACTTTTATATTTTTTTGTCATAGGCAATATATTTTAGGGTTTTACGTTACAACACTTTCCATGTCAAAATAATACTTATTTGATTTATAATACCATAAGTAAATAACCAAAAATTAAGAAACAGAGTAAAAACCAAACTCAAGAATGAACACGAAATGGAGTGAATGGATGAATTGACAAATTTAATTGTATGCCGGTAGGGACCGAGCTTTGGTCCACTTGCACGCCATCTACAATTAGCGTTACCCAACCCAACCTTCCCCATTCGAACAGTTTTCATTAACTACTTTTGTCGTTCAAAGCCATTTAATTGATTCTGTACTAAGATTTAAACGATAATAGCTCCAATATTCACCAAATCATGGTTTTACATATATGTTGATTTAAAATATTTTATGGTTTTAGTCGATTAGATTGAAATTGGTGAGTTCATCATTCAATGACCAACTCTAGTGACGTTTGTGAATCAACTGTCAAACTGTGTGCCGCATCCCCGCCCTCTTTCCTCTTGACATTTTGTTCAGGAAGAACGTTTATTTTTCGGCATCACACGTTTCGTGTCAAACGACTTAAAAGTAAGTGATAATTCCAAAATAAAACCGTGTTTTTAATGTTTAGTGTACAAAGAATGTGTGGTAAAACGTTTGTTGCACAATGGTAGTGTGTATTGTGCGATCAAGTTGGATTATGGTAATGCGCGCCAGACTTGCACAAGGCGGCAATACCTGTGTTTGTTATGTTATTTACCATTAATTGCGACTATTATGCACAAATAATTTATCTTTCCCTACCAGTCCTAGGTACTTCACTAGTCCAGGGCTTCTAGACACCGATTTCCCTTTTGTATTCATAAACATGTGTTTTTGTGAACATTTCGTGTTCATTTCCTACTCACAATGATTGAGACTGTACCATGCTCTTATTATTAATTTTGAACACGTGGTCAAACGTAAATTTTTGTCTAAAACCGATTACTAACGTAAATAATCGTAGTTTCACTCCCAACTTTTGTTTTTAACCTCAAAACTTAACCACACACTTCGGAGATTTAAGTAGGTACTGAATCTACAGAACTCCCGTGAGCCCTAAAACAGTGACTGTTGGTGCATGCTACGTTATTCATTGCTAATTATATCTCCCAAATTGGCAGAAAACTCAAAAATGCGGGCAGCGCTAGGTAAACAAGCCATACATTTATGATTACTGTGTACTTACTTACTTTTTTAGTCGTGAAACACTAGCAAAAGCTTAGTAACTGGCATATGATTATTATTCCAAACTCGTCCAGTTAATAGGCAGACTAAACATATTCAGACTTATGCAGGGAATTTATAAATTATAGTACAATCAACGGCTGCTAACCTCATATTCTATTGATTTTCCAGAATGCGTTACGTGGCCGCGTATTTACTGGCTGTGCTCGGCGGCAAGGCGTCCCCGGCAGCAGCGGACGTGGAGAAGATCCTCAGCTCTGTTGGTATTGAGGCTGACGGAGAGAAGCTGAAGAAGGTTATCTCTGAGCTCAATGGCAAGAGCGTTGAGGAGCTGATTGAGCAGGGTAAGCATTGTTTAGCATTTAAATTGTTATGGAGATATTTGACACAAGCTTTGAAACTTCATGCTGAGGAGGTGCCTTTATTTTTTGAGAACTAATTAGTCTACACAGCACACTACACTTTCGTATCTGCAACAAACTACACTTTCGATAGTAGGTGTTGGTAGCTGCACCACTGTGTTAACTTCATCTTTGTTTGTAATAGTGTTTTATTTCAACCGATCAAGTGATTAAGCGGTAATTATAGATAAGTAATTATTATTGGACTGCTTCATTAGTCCAGTGGTCACTATTGCTACTGCTGAGCATGAGGTCCGGGGTTTGATTCCCAGGTCTGGCAATGTGTTATTGGGTTTTTATATCTGGACTTTCTCAGTAGCAGCCCGGGTCTAGAAGGCAATTGGTTCGCCCCCTATTACATGGGACCTAAACATAACTGGCGAAACGTGGGTGTACTATAGACACACCACTGCTCAACCCTTTGGGGAAACAAGGTGTGATGCTATGTTAATTATTTATTAACTTTGATGTCATCTGTTGTCCAGGCCGCGAGAAGCTGTCGTCCATGCCGTCGGGCGGCGCCGGCCCTGCCGCGGTCGCCGCGCCCGCTGCTGCCGCAGCTGAAGAGAAGAAAGGTATGTCGTACTGCTGGTTATATCTTAAGTTAGACAGTACTTGAAAGTCATGGGGATCGACTTGTGAAAGCAATAAATAAGATTTGCATGCTTAGTTCAGTCAATTTCAGAAAATGTATCTATACTTTTACCATCTGTAACTTATATCTACTTATTGTTATGAAAATTTACTAGGAAATACTTCAACAATCTCTTGATTATCATGATGATTTCAAACAACACCATCTTTCGACTGAAAGCCTTTGATGCTAACAACCTTTTCTGACATCACATGAACTCACATCACTATCTCCCCATATCTTCTGTACCCGGCTAACTCTTACCTTCTCAATTGCAGAAGAAAAAGAGACCAAGAAGGAAGAGTCTGAATCAGAAGACGAGGACATGGGCTTCGGTCTGTTTGACTAAATACTTCGCAGGTGAGTTTCAAAGATGTTTTTGTGTTTTTAAATTTATTTAGCAGTATGTAATTGTCTACTGTGAAGATAGGCCTTAAACTATTCAAATGAGTCAAATCACATGTTAAATGCAACTAATGTGGCAGCACTCCACCATATCTTTACCACCACTATATCTTTAACCCGATGACGCATCGCGTTGAAGAAACAGTATTATTGCGTCCGTGCGAATGTGGGGTAACATAATGTCCATAAGGCCATGTATTCCCTAAAGGAATTCACAAGGTGTATTACACCCACACGTTGCCAGTTATGTTTAAAGCCCATCCCATATAATAGAAGGCAAGCCTGTTGACAATAATTGTCTCTTAGGTGGCAGCTTGTTACTTGTGCTTACAAGTTGATTGTAGCTTGATCTTTTTTTTATTAATATAAAACAGCATAAGTTGATACCAATTTATTTTTAAAAACAAATGGGCTAATCAAATTGGATCTTTATCTAATATGATTTTTCAGCTTGAAATAGGTACTTGTTTTCCCAGTATTTTGTTTTCATGATGATTCCAAACAACACCATCTTTCGACTGAAAGCCTTTGACGCCACTTAACCTAACTGATGTATACCACAAACAATCTATCAAACCTTGTTACAGTGATCATAGACAATAATTTTGTTCTTCTTTATTGTTTCAGTTTGCGCGGCGCTGGTCGTTATTCCATTTTCTATGGTATAAGCGTAAAATGTTAGCATTTATGTTTCTATGAAATATATTGCTGAAAAATATAAACGTTCATAGAACTTTTATTTTGTTGTTGAATGTTACCCTATTTCCAATATATAAAGCGAGTTAGCTATGTAAAAGTTCCTTCTGTTCAGTAGTGACCAGTCGTAATTTCAAGCAATTTGTTGACTGATGCGATTTCAAGTGCTAGCCGCCATCAGTTCAGATGAAATAAAAATGAGAGGTTTCTGATCAAAATGGCCACTTAAAAATTCTTTTTTACAAATAAAATGCCCTAAGCTTGTTAGTAACAGAGTTGCTCATTAGATGACGCTAATTTAATTGTTTAATTTATTAGTAACTAATCAATCAATATCTAGTTTCTTAAAGGATCCCTCGACACTTCCGAAAATATCTGAGATGGTCTTCGGCTTTCCTGGCCGCTTGGCTTCAACCACGCGTTTCTTGTTCTCCTGCACGAAGAAATCTTTGTTAGCTCGCAATCTTAACAGCATTTCATCTGAAAAGAAAGACAATATTGTATTCGCAATATTCATTGCTTCTCTAGTATCGACACGCTCTTAATATGTTCAGGAATTGCCTCATGCCGTAATAAAGAAAAACAAGGCACGAATTCAAGCTTTGAAAGGCTCCTGTTTTTTTAAGTATATTATTAATACAAACCAGTTGCTTTTGTCATTAGTATTATTTAGTGTCTGACATATCTCGGAGCCTTGGGGTCCCGGTCCTTTGGAAGGCGTACGAGGGGCCGAAGCCAACTCGCAGAGGCCTATCCTACTAATATTATAAACGAGAAAGTTTCTGAGTATGGATGGATTTTTGCAACTCTTTCATGCAAAAACTACTGAACGGATTTGGAGGAAATTTGGCAGTTTATAACCTGGATTAACACATTTTATCCCGATACTCCCACGGGATCAAGATTTATGCGGGTGAAACCGCGGGGAGCAGCTAGTTAATAATACAAGCCACATGCTTTCCCTTTGACTATTACCCAACTAAAATTCAGACGAGAGTTACTTTTGAATGTATAATACATATTATTAGTATAGATATAAAGATTGAAAAAAAAAACAATCTTTGCAAGCAGTCTGATGCAGTTGGTCTTGTTTTGAAGTTTAACGTTGCAATCTGTTATAATTATTTTATTTTTTTGTCTGCCCTCTATCTCTGAACGAAAATAAGCGTTTTTATTTTTGAATAATCATTTATTATTATTAGTTTGACATATTTTCTATACAGAAGATGTCAAACCACAACTAAACTCATGACTTGGAAAAATCAGCCCCTATAAGAATAAAATTATTGAGTAGGCAATACTGGCTGATATTTTTTTTTGCCTCAAATTATCCCTAATTGCTGACTAACCTCTGCATTCCTCAAATGTCTTGAACTCCCCACCAGCTTCCTTCGGCAGTCCCACCATCGGCACGGACTTATCTAAAGTCTTGGCTCCGATCTGATGGATGATAAGCACGTCCAGGAGTTCCTTCTTCATGAACGGCTTGATCATCATCATGAGCCGGTCCATGAAGGACGGCGCATTGAGGAAGTGAAGGCCATTTACTTTTACTAACATTGCTTCCTGTAAAACATTGTAAATAAGTCATTTTAATAAATGAATATCCCAGTCCTATTTGTTGGTAGATACGGAGTGTTATTTGTCCTTAAACAAATTAAAATAGACAGGCACAGTCCGCGAGGACTAAGCTGAGCTTTGAATTTGTGCGAGTGATTGTGCCAATCGCACCAATGTGATCGCGCGAGGGACGCACAGCGCCTCAGGCCCGATTGCCAAGCAAAGGACAGCTTAGGCCTCGCTGACTGTATCTTTTTATTATTTGGTTTTGTCCGATCACGACGACAGGAATTCGTGGTTCTCGAAAATAACTAGGTTTGTAACCGCCATGCCATACAAACCAATACTACGGTTAGCCTTTAATATCCGGTGTAAGGACTGATAAGATTTCTTCTATTACATAATTGTTAACTAAAGAAAGAGCAACCTTATAATTAAATATTAAACCCGCATCGGAAAACTATGCAGGGATCTTTTTTTTGATAAGCCAAAAATCTGAACAAACTGATCTCACCTGCAAGTAGTACAAGAACTGCTGTATAGTCTGCACATCCAGCCTGGTGAGATGCCCCAGCTTGAGGCCCTCTAGGTCGAAGATCAACACGAACCCTGGCCACGTGCCCTCTTCGAACTGCCACAGGTCCAGGATCATCAGCACTGACCTGGAATTAATTAATTGAAAGATGCCAGTGATGTTCTCACTGTCGGGACAAAGGTCTATCGGTGAGAGGGAGCGGGTCGTTATCAACCACGCGGCCCGCGGGCCCAGTGCGGTTTTGTGAATCACGGTGAATGTCACATGTCTTCACACATCCTCACTATGTGTGTGCTTATTTTTCGGATGGGCTCGATACCTTGGCTTGAAACGTGTTGGACTTCTACCAACCGGCTAAAGCTTAAACTGGCTGTTCTGATTCATAAGCCGTTACCAAACAAATCCTAAATTTAGTCCAAGTTCAAAACACAAGTCTAAAGTTTGAGACCGAGTATTTTAAACTTTTCCTGACTGATGTGAAACTTTTCTAAAGTAGATAGGTAGGTACCACGGAATAACAAAAAAGAGTGGACGTGCCCTTAAACTTCCTTAGTGTAGGAACCAGTGTCGCCAAACTCACACATTTACAAATTAAATTGTACATTGCAATACACAGAAAACGATGATATAATTGGCTAGATAAATGCAAGTTTGGCCAAGTTTATTTATTGTTGTTCAAAACTAAGTCTTATTGCAACTTCTGAATATTATTATTTTAAATGTCAAAATCAATAAAGACATTTTTCCAACTCAATAAAATTAGAACAATCAACAACGAGTTCAACTACACAATGCGAGAGGGCGCTGTATACAAATTACACAATTTAGCACGCTATTGGCTTCGAAATAGATGACATATTCACTTGCAACTGTTATCTATTTTTCTACTCAGATAGAGATGTTGACAGGATTTCGATAATTTTATATCGATGTTTTTACAATTTACAATCTTCAAAAACAGTAAAAAAAATAAGGTGTGTAATAGAATGTAATTTTTATCAGAATAAATTTGATCTTTTAAAATAGTAAATGAAACGGTACTTATACATAAGGGCAAGCTCAAATAAGTAAAGAAATAATTTAGGGTTGATGGTTGTGGAATAAAAGCCCCGTTGAACTTGATGATAAATTATTGACAACATTACGTTACACGTTACAAAATTTAATATATAATGTGGCAACCTTAAGCCCTCAGACCTCTCTTAGCTGCCTTGTTTCCTGAACACTGCTAGGCTTTAGAAGCAGGAAACTATTCGTGCTAAGGATCAGAGATGGCTGCGTGGCTACCGGGCTCAGAACCTCTAGCTAGTGAATGATGAATATTTCTTTTTTTTTTTGGGAATGCCATCTCGTAGTTGACATTGAGAGGTCACGCCTACTTAACCAGACTCTCCAGTGGCTGCCTTAAGCGAACTGAAAGCCTCCAGCCAGGTGCAAAAAACTTACATTAAAAAGCGACTTCTCGCTAAGGGCACCCCCTGTGGGTTGTTGTCCTACGGAGGAAGTTATTTTGGAGAGTGTTTTCTATTGAAGAGGTGGGGCTTGGTATGTGCAAAGACTGCACTGACATAGGTCATGATCGGGCGAATGCACGCTCTGTAAATGCGCAATTTTCACTTGAGTGACAAATTTGTTACGTGCATTCAGGACGGAGTGGAGTCTACCGAGAACGAAGGCGGCGTGCGAACGAGCCGCCTTTAAGTGTTCTGAGAAGGAGAGATGTTCATCGAGCACCACATCTAGATATTTGGCCTTTTTGGTCTTTTTTATTTTTCTACATCAAAATGTTCTGAGCAAATGGTACTTGATTTAGTCGGCATCCAGTTTTGTTTTCCCTCAGCTTCTATTCATTTCTCCTTGGTAAATGGATCTTTGGGAAAACTGAAATATTTACATACTTTATTATTATTACAGACTTATTTTGAGGCCTACGTCCAGTTGCGAACGAGTGAATGATTTATTTATTTGCAAGAATATAGGTACAGCATACATATGTTCGAATTGAATTGAGCGAAACCATAACTTCATGACATATCGCATGCTTAATGGAATACTGACTTAACTCAAAAAAGACGATTTTTGGGAAATCGCAAAAGAAGATCTTGCTATGAGGACTGATCCTACTTGTTGATGCATAAAAATAAAACTGATTTATATTAATCATGAGGGCTTGTGTTTTGAACGTCTATGATAGACTATTGATGAGATCTGAGTTTAAAAAAATACGGAAATAATTTATATCTATTTTTTTTGAATAATATAAAAAGTACATTCCAAGTTAAGTCGGTTTTTATAAAAAATAAAGCAATTTTTTTTAAATGCTAATGTTCCATTAAGTTTTAAGCCTTTATCAGTGTGAGGAATGTGTTATGTATAATGACTAATTCAGTATTTAGTCTGTTTATGATTACTTTAGGAAAACACATTTAGAGAGTGGGTCACTTTATTCGAAATAGCAGACCGTAAATAAACTTAATATTGGCGTTTTTTTTAATTAATTAAAAGGCAATAGTATAATCATTAATCTTTTATTGCAGCAATCTTCACTAGTAGCTGATAAAATAACAAATTTAACGTATCAGTCTTATATATAGGTTCTCTAAATCAACATAAATCTTGCAGCGTGTAGTCATCCAACCCATTAAATAAAAACGTCATAAACGTCATAATCAACTTTACCTAAATCTCTATAAAATATAAACTATTAAAGCAAACATAATTAAACTGAACCTTCTTTTTTAATTAACTTTGGTAATCAGTCATCAATGTTAAGGTTACACTCTTAAATAATAGAGTTATAAAAATCGGAATACAAATTTGGGATTAATTTTTTGGATAATAGCTCTTTCAAATCTTTTTTATATTTATGTACACATTAGTTGGTACAATTTCACACAGAGGTAGCATTTTTTTCCTTTTATTTCTGATGCTCACTTCCTGATATTCACTATCATTGTACGAGGTTTTAACGAAAAATGAAAAAGGTGTATGTTTGCTCACTTTTATCACCTTTATGTCATTCCATAAAACAGTTCTTCCGTCTTTAATTTTATTAAAATTAAAACCCCAATCTTCTTGCACTTTTTTTAAGTCTAAAAACGACTCAAATATCAGTTCATGTACTGAAAATTTCTTGCCAGACTTCTTTGCGTTTTTAATTATCGCTACATACTGGTGAGGGGTATAAATTGGACCGGATTTTAGATTTTTTGTGATCTCCTTTTCTATGAGGCTATGGATATTATCACCCTCGTTTTGTGTATGACCTTTTATTAAGAATTTATGAGTTATAGATTTAATATTTAGATGAGCGACTGCGTACAGGTAAAGTGCTACTATAAATTTATTTTTATTTGACCGGCACAATTGTCAGAATAAATAATTAAATTACACCCATTGTCATGTGGTGACTCCGCTGAGAGCTTCTCAAAAACTTTTAATAAACACGATCCGATTTCGTTGGCCCCGCGTTTAGCGCCGGTTTCGTTCCAGAAGAAGCAGTGTACATCATCATACGAGTCTTTAATTTGGCCGTCAACTTTTTTGTTTAACATCGTATTTGTGAAATTGTAACTATTTAATTTTGATTTGTAATAAAATCCTGAGGTATCTCCTCTAGGAGATTGCAGAACAGCTTGTAGATCAAACACAAGAACTTTATTTTTATCGTCTATTTTGCAGCGATCATCGTGTTTTTCTTGGCGGCTCAATGTTTTTTCTTCTAAATGGGCATCGTAAGATTCTTTGAGCAATATTTTTTGTTCAGGCGTCGAGTTCTTGTATTGCAAACATAAATCACATTGATCTTTTCTGGGACGAAAAAATTAAATATTATAATCTTGTGTAAAAACTTTATAAAATGTGCAATATCTACCAGCTGCTTTGTAATTTTTTATTTGATTTTTTTTAAAGTCCCTGAATAGATCCAAAATTGTTTTCCCTCCATCAATGTATTCACGAGTAGAATATTGCCTAATATAATGGGATTCAATTCTTGGTATTGCGTCTATGAACTCTTTGATATCGTTTAGTAGTTGTTCATCAACCCTTACATGGTTGCTGTGCTGTCCTCTCAGATCTTGTGCTAGAATTCCGTGTTCATCTATTTTGCTCTTGACAGTACGTATAACACGATCAGAAATATCCAAGGTTTTCAAAAAAAAAAATTTACAGACTCGTATTGATTGCCCTTACTAAGAAATGGAAAGCTTGATTGCAATTCCTTGGATTACGAGCGTTTGTATATTTATATCTTGGAGTTATATTGGTCATACAAGACATAATAAACGATCTTTGAGAATCAACCTGGCCGAGGTTCCAATACACATCAAAAACTGTTTGCCTTTGATCTACAGTTATCTTTTCACAGCATTTGAGCCTACATTTATCACCACAGGGTGGTTGAACAGCACAAGGTTTGATTGCTTTATTTTTCTTGCTAATATATGGTTTTCCAGCATTTCTCAGACTTTTAGCTTTATTCTGTTTCCAGCTTTCTTCATTCCGTTTACGCTTCCTTCCCTTCTACTTTTCTTCTTGTGGTGTAGTATTTTCTCCTATTTCTTGATTTAGCAAAACTTCTGTTGTTGCAGGTTCATTAATGTTTGTTTGCTCTGATTGTTTTTCTGCGGTCACCTGAACTATATTATCTTGTGTTTTGTTCTGTTCATCGCTGGAGTCTCTATCGGAACTATCACTGGAAGATCCTGAAGATGATGAGGATGAAGAAGACGAAGAAGACGAGGAACTTTCAGATGATTTTGATTTAATTGGATATACTGGTATTTGCCTTTGATTTTTAGGCGGAACTTTGTATGTTGGATCTTGATCACTTAAATCAACATCGCTATTTTCAGATTTTGAATGTCTCTCATCAGTGTAATCGATGACTACTGTGGTGTTATGAAGGTGATTTTCATTGCTGACTGAAGCAGATTCAGAAATCTCAAAACAATCCTGTACGTTTGAGTAACGCTTATTTTCGGGCTTGTTTGTTATGTCAGCTAACATCTATAACAAAAAAAAACGTATTTTGGTAGTAATTAAATAAATAAGAAATTAATATAAAACCTTATTTTGAAAATTACTTGAAATTGTTACCTTCACTTCAGTTGATGGCACCGATTCATGTTCTCTATCTTGTGTTACCGGGTTTCGAACCTGAACAAGCTCTATCATCTTTTTTGACCTATTGGATGACATTATCAACCTAAAACATAATTAGTAATATTAGGCCTCTTGTACAAATAAAATATTGTACGCAGTATTTAAACCAACAATGACTTAACATAAAACATTTACAGGCAATGAAAAATTTACACATTATATTACTTTTTTTTTTTTCAAACAAAGACTCAAATTATATTGCGGCTCCTAAGTAACAATAACCTTTAGTAGTAAACAGACTTAGACTTGAATGTTACAAAGTGCTACCTTTAATAATGGATAGGTTTTAATAGTAAACTGACTTAACTCCTAATGGGCCTCGAAAACTATAACAACGTTCAACGATAAACTGGCTTAAAACTGAATGTTTCACGTAATATATTACTAAAATATGTAGTAAACTAACCTAAAATGTAATATGTCAATATAAGATTACACAATTTGATTAAACTTACCTTTGAATTTAGTCGTAAACACACTCAACAGCGATTGGGTCCTCGTTCAATAAAATAATAATAGCCTCACTACACAGGTGTCGGACACAAACTGGCATGAGTCGCTATTCGGCGAAAACACGATGAGAGATTCCACAAGAGTGAAAGAGACAGATATATCACTTGGGCGTCAACAATGCGTAACCTCAACATTATAGAAACGGTAGACGGTAGATGGCGCTAAACGAAGCCTGTATCTGTACGTAACTCCATTCTGACCTATCTCATAATGGGTCAATGTTCCATTAAGCATGCGATATGTCATGAAGTTATGGTTTCGCTCAATTCAACTTTGGACCTCTTTCGGCTGACATATGTATACTTTATACGTATTTTTAAGCATGGTTTGATACAAAGTTAGTTTAAAAATGTACATTTTATTATTTTATCGATACCGAACCACCAACCACATTGATGTGTCCCATCCCTAAACGAGTAGTGTCGAAATTTCAAGAATTTACGCGATGATATTCAAGACAGCAAGCAATATGGTTTTGGTAATAAAAAACAGTTATATTGAAATATATCAAAGTTTTATGCTTACCGGTGATAGGATACACCTCCGTGAGTTTTTTTTTGTGCTATCAATTGCACGTAAAAATTGCACATTATAGCATATTAATAATATTTTTCGTTATGGTCGAGACACCGTAACACAGCGAGTAGCAGATCGCGACTGAGCCGGTGTTGCGAACCAGCGCATAATTGCAACACACACGCGCGATAGATGTGTGGCACTTCCAGGTACCTACCTAAAGTGACTTTAGAACCGAATACCTAGGTAAGTTGTCAATTTTTATAAAGTTTTACGTTAGGCCGTTCTCCCCGCGGCGCAGTAGAATAGCATCGCCGATTCCGCGGTTCGCACTCTATTTGTCTCGCTCTAGGAAACTACAATACTGAGTGATAAAAAGGATAGAGCTTGACAAAGGCGTCTGGCAGTTGTGGGTCAACCCTTAATCGGAATGTTGAAAGCTGGCCACGGCGACACGACACGCAACTTTAGTTCAAACTATAGATAGTCTCGTAACACACTGGACTTTTGATGCGATGTGACGTGCTATGCTAAGAAGCTATACGTGCCATATCTATCTTATAAGTTACTTACTAACGCAGTTACATTATCGTACCGTAAAAGTAAGAAAAAATCGTTTCGAAATCATCTACCTGAGTGACTTAGCGAAATCGAAGTTCTTTGGCTCGTAGTCCAGGAGGCGGCAGTAGAACACAGCATCGCCATTCCTCGACCGAGTTGGTATTGGCTGGAGTAACCTGAAACATACAAAATTTAACGATTACTTGAGGTCTAAAAAGTAAATGAGCTCTCGTACGTGGCACGTACGTTTTTTTAACGCGCACTGAATTTTCAACGCACTGCTTAGCGCCTAGAGTTGAAAATTCAACAGTGTATAATTTTGACTTCTTGAATTTTTGATGCACTGCAGAATTCTCAATTTTTGGCGAAACACCGAGAGTTGACAATACAGTGCCCGATAAAAATCGTCGCGTTATAAAATCGCCCGACCGTACCTGGGCGTAGAAAAATAGCCCAGGTTTCTTTATTCTACGTTTTGACACTAGATGAGGTCGGTGTTTGCCGAGGTGGTGGTGGTGGTGGTTCATGACATTGTGTGTTATCAAAAAATAATCTGTGTCCATGTAGGTATGGCAGTTCTTGGCTAAGACCGGGGTAAGCCTCAGATATAAGTTTGTACTAGTTAAATTTGGTAGTTGATTCTGGAAGAACATAAGATTATGAGGCCAGCTCATACGGGTGTTGTCACCACTGATGTGCGACCTTTTTTTTTTTTTGGGTGGGAAATCATCAAATGACTGCTCCCGCTCTGGGTGGAGCGGGAGGGCGTGTCAGACTTTTACTGACTAAAACCCACCGTGTTCCTTCAGTTGCCTGTGCCAGGGCCACGGTTTTCTCTGTGGAATAACCCGCGACCCTGAGGCGTCGGCCCTATCGGACCCCGTCATTTTGTGCTGACATCTCTTTGAGGCGCGCGTGGAACACAACGCGCCGTCGACCCGGGCCTGGTCCTTACCGGACGGCGAGCTACCCATGGCTCGCCGTCCGCAAGCCCGCGCCTACGGTGGCCGGGAATCTGCTTGCGATTCCCGACGCCCAGGGCGTCTCCTGCGGCGACTAGGGGCGTTAGGGCGCAAGGCTCTCTCCCTCACGCGCTCCGCCTCCTCCTTTGCGAGCATTACTGCTTCGCAGAAGGAGGTGACGGCTTTCCATTCCCTCTCGCTCCGTACCATGGCCTGGACCAGGGCCGGACGCGAGAGATCGCCGCCGCCAATAGCCTCCCTGAGGACACTGCGGTGCTCCGCCCAAGCTGGGCATACCTCCACCGTATGCTCCACCGTGTCCTCCGGGCGATCCACACAATGGTGACACCCGGGCGTTTCCTCCCGCCTTATGCGAAACAGGAACCTCCCGAAACAACCGTGTCCGGTGAGGACCTGTGTCAGGCGGAAGGTGAGGACGCCGTGGCGCCTCTCCAACCACTCCTCAAAGAGGGGACTTACCGCCGCTATTGTGGCGTGCCCAACTGATGTGCGACCTACCGTATTATCGCAAAATCAGTTTTATACTGGTTATCTCTACAGGTGTTAAAAGTAGATGTCCTGGGTACTTACACATTATGCAGATTCTCTTCTGTCTTTTTATCCACGGCCCTATCTTTGAAGAAGTTGGTGAACAGCGTCCTGAGGGTGTAATGGAGGTCCAGGACTTGCTTCGACACTTCCGCGCTGTGGTCGCAGCAGTGATAGATGAGGATTAAGTCCAAGTCTGTAAGATGTGAAGAGTTCATGGTTTATATTATGTAAGCAGGGACCTACTTACCTAACTCTTGAAATGAAATCGTGTAATTCCAGATTTAGATAGATCTTACATACTTAGGTATCTAAAGATACTAATATTATAAAGAGGAAAGATTTGATTGTTGGTTTGTATTGAATAGGCTCCGAAACCACTGGACCGATTTGAAAAATAGGTTTACCATTAGAAGCCGAAATTATGTCTCATGAACATAGGCAACTTTTATTTTTTCGAAATCCACGCGGACGAAGTGCTAGTAATAACATAAACATATAGGGTGGCTGGGACATCATCGTGGGACAGGGGCATCGTGGCATTCAGTACCTACACGATTCTGGAATGGAAGTGTTGAAATTGTTCGTCGGTTAATAAAAAGCTGGTCCATACATTTTCACCACGTAGGTACACTCCTAAAGGAATCAACAGTTTTGTTTTTAATAACCGAGAAAAAAACATTACCCTCTGCGTTGAAAATTTTCCCAGTCCAGAATCATGTACTTACTGGATCCATGGTACCAGGTAACCTGTCTACCCTGTATAATAAACCTAGCATTTATGAATGTTGTAAACAGTTAAGCTAGGTGCAACACAACATTAAGTGTTAGGTAGGTATCGGTGTGGCGGGACTTCCACCTTTGATAAAGGGGAGCTTCGGCAAAGGATCGGCCTAGCTGTTCTAGTAGTCGTAAGTGTGAATGATAAGTTTATGATCTTGTCTTCAATAATAAAAAAATAAGCAGTAAAATTCTGGGTTTGTCACTCGTTTTAGTACTTATTGTATTATAATCATGGTTTGTCATGTTCACATAACCTAATTAATTATACTTGTTAAGTTCTTGTCGCCATAATGAATTTTGATTGCTGTCATGTTTTTAGTGACATTCACAAGATTAAGACAAATCGCTTGACTTATGAATCATAAGAACATCAAAATCGGCACACGCGTTTGGGTAATAGGTTGATAAACACATTACCCTCTCTTTTAAAAAAAATCCAGCTGCTAGCTTCTAGCTAGACCCAGTGGTTTAGGTTGCGCTTGGTCTGTGAGTGAATTGAAGATTTTTATTATGTAAACTTTAAATGTGACTCCCTGATGGAAAAACACAATTATGTACCTACTTAACTGGTTTTCCACGCAAATATTGTAGCAATATGCTCACCCCTAGATCGAGCGAAATATGTCTGTACTACCGTCTACCTATCCCTTGGTGACGACCTAGTTTCCCCAGCCCCAGTTGAGTAAGACGCATTCCTTGGATCGAGATAGCCTGGCAAGCCTTTAGTCACTTAATTGCAAAATCCGTATCCAACAACTTATCAGGTCGATACCCTCAGGCTTATACAATGTAACTGCCTGACCAGCACACCGATAACTATTGTAAATCTTACTAAACTCTAATACGTACAGCATACTAATCGTTAAAACGCAATAGCATCAGACTTTAAGGACTAGTCAGTTATTTAAAGGTCTCGAACAAAAACCAGCAGCCTAATTGCGTAACACATTTTCGTAAACGATTACTACTAATCTGTTGTATTTTGACAGTTCATCAACATTCATTGCGTTATTTACATTGATGAGCAGATTTTTTATCGAACTTATGAAGCAATGGATTAGCAATCCGTTTCAAAACGATTCAAATTCGGATTGATTGTGTATTACTCTATTATGGTACAGGTACATAAACTCAGCGAGTGATCGAACAAAAATACATTTTTGCTAATGATTAAAAAGTACTTACTGTATTATGGTTTTACAGATCGTAGACGTAGATCGTAAGTATTGTTACGATCTACAATCTGTCCATAATTACATAGATGTAATTCACATAAAACTACATTACATGGGCACTTTTGAAACGTCAGAATCTAGGTGCACTAAGTGTCGTCTCCATTGGAGAAGAGCCGGCAAGAAACTCCACGGTTACTATTTTAAAAATAATTGACTTTTACAATTATGGTAATAGTTTCATCATCATCATCATCATCATCAGCCGATTGCCGTCCACTGCTGAATGTAAGCCTCCCCAAAGAGAGCCAACCATCCCGGTCCTAGTCCCCCCCGGTAAAATGTCTCTCCGTCAAATTTTGAAATTAAACCGAGATTCTGACATTCAAGAGTCGTAATTGCAAACACTGTGCAAAAAATTTTGAGCGCTACAAGATTATTTTCATCGCCTAGCCATCTTGTTTTTTGAATACATTTCAACTGATATTTCACAAAACAATTACACAAATGTTTAGTAGCACCCCTGTCAATGGCATTCGAGCGCCGAGAGCGAGATACATCTGAGTTTGCATCACAATGAAAATCACAGGGAGATTTATTGCCGTTGCATTAAGTTTGCTTCCATTGACAAGTCTGTCAAATTCACAATAATTATCTTTAAAATCGTTATAATAAGGTCACAATTGGGTTGCTGCTGACACAGGTAAAATAACTGTGAATGGACTTTACAAAGTTATTTTGGATTCTCGGGGGTTGTTCGTAATCTTTCGTGAAATTGCCATTGAAATTATACGCTTTCGCTTTAAAAACCGTCAGGTGTAAAGTGATCACTATACAGGATGGCGGGACAACGATGCGCAATCTGTAAACCGACATCGACCGAAGACCGAATAACCGAAGGAAAAAATCAACGCCCACTGCATTTAATTGTTCAGAATCATGTATGTACTGAATCCATGGCAACAGGTCGCGCGTCGATATCCTTCCACCCTGTATAGTATTGCAAATCGGTTTCCAGTCTGTTTCAGTTTCTTCAATTTTCTTATTTCCTAATCAGCAGGAAAACTGTGTGCATCTTATTATTCCAATTCCGTTAGTCAGAGCACTATATACATGGCATTATACATATAGAATAATACAATGATTGTTTAAATAACACGTAAAAATGTATGGTGTTTATTTATTTTTATGATAGGTAAACAATACCAGCGGCGATGCGACAACTAGCGGGATGAATTGGCAGTTTCATTCCTCATTGCGGAAGTATTTACAGATAATAGTCGCTGACAAATTAACGGCTAATGAGAAACCACACGAATGCAAGGTTGGAATACTATTGTGTTATGTTGATTTATGCATAGGCAGAAGAAGTTCTACTTTGTTATGAGTTCAACATAAAATAATAATGAAAATCACAATCAAAAGTCATTTATTAAAATTAGGCTGATAATCAGCACTTTTCGAACGTCAAAATGACATAAGACAGTTCCCCAAAACACCCGCTCTTCAGCACTTCCTAGTGCTTTAAATGGGAAGAAGAAGTGGCGCAACAAACTCCAGCATAAAAATAGATCTTCGTTTCTTATATATTTCGTATATGTATGAATGTATTTATGTATCTATTTGTTAGGATATGTTGATATATTTATATATGTATGTATATCTACGTATCTATATAAGTGTAATGTATAGTTATTTCTTGCACCACCGACAGCCCCATTTTATGTCCAGACAAATCACTGTCGATTCTAAGGCTGCCTGGAAGAGATCGCAGAAAGCAATGAGGCTGCCCATTGTATGTTTTTGAGTAAAAAAAAATGTAATTTTGTGGTATACTAAGTATAAAAAAAAAAAAAACATTATTTATAATAATTTATTATTTAACATTAGTCATGTCTGTAATATATATGGTGTACATTATAGAATGTTCTATCTTCTATCTATTGTTACATCTAGTCGTAGTAACGACTTGCCTATGTTATGGACTGCGATACCAGACCTAAATGTCTTATGTCTAGATTTCTTATAAGGTTCAATTTCATTTTGAGCGACACTCTATCTCGAAATCTCGCATGTAAGTTTTAGTTGTACCTACCTACTCGTACCAATCATGGGATTACATTTTCCTGCCTCTTTATGGAAATGCCCTTTGTCAGTCAAGATTGCGTTTTCTTTTGTGATCGTTTCATGTCGTTTTTAAAATACTCTGCCAAGTGCGTGTGGACGCACAATGAAGAGTTCCGCAGTTGGAATGAGTCTATCCCAAAAACAAACTTATCATTGTAGTTGAACAATATGTTCTCCCATAAATACGTCACGGTCAGTTCAAACCGCAATTGTTTGAAGTTTGTAATCGCATTTTTTTATATGTTTAATTAAACAACAAATTATTTTCGTACTTTTTCCTTTACTTGTGCTGTGAGACTTTGCCGCTTGCCAAATTTCATGATTTTAGGTCAAGGGGAAGTACCCGAAGTTTTTGATTTATTTGCGAGTATCAAAATATGTCGCTTAAATGGTGATAGACTGACTGTATTATATATATAGTTTAGGACCGAAAGACGGACAACGTGGTGATTCTCTATGGGTTCCGTTTTTTTCTTTTGAGGTAAGGAACCCGGAAGGGAGTCTCCCTTCTAATTTTTTCATAAGCCTGCCCCACTGCAGGATAAACGTCTTTTTAGGGTTCAGTTGAATAAAATTATTGTGACGGTCAAAAGATTCGTTTGATTGTGTAAAGTAATGACACAAAAACTAATGCGTAAATATTGATTTAAATAATTAAAATATACTTTATGCAGCAATTATAGGTTTAGCAGTAAACTAGCTTTGAGCTGTCAAAATTATCTCGCGTACCCTAATCTTTTCTAGTTTTGGACAAATTAACAAATAATGTACCCAAAAACATGTTTTTTACAAGTCTTTTCAAGCAACTTAGTTGGATATACGTCACTCATTTATTATATGTAGCCTCAAGAAATACTGAATTATGTACTTCAGTGCGTTTTATACGTTGTATAGTAGAATACCATTTGCAAAATAATGACATTTTAATAACTTAACAAGACAGTCCATGTTGCACTTAATCGGTTCCTACTTAAACTCAAAGTCAAAGTTAATATTTTTATTTCAAATAGGTACATAAAAGGCACTTTTGAACATCAAAATGTACATTAAAATATAATTGATTCTAGTCGCTCCTTCCAAAAGGTAGTTTCGTATGGAGAAGAATATGCAAGAAACTCCACCGTTACTCTTTTTAAAAAGTTTTACAATATTTTGTACACATACATTTTAAAATGATATGGGAAGACGATGCACTAAGAATAAAATTACTATACCACAATAGTTTAAAATAATTTAAAATGAAGCAATGACAGATAAATTAATTACGTGATAGATACATGGTGCTCACGTGTATATTGTGCTTCCCTCCCAGGCGTTGAAAATGTTCTTGAGTAGGGCGACATCAGCGATAGTGGTACAACCGTACTGATGTTTATGAAAGATGGAATTTTATTAAAGTGACGTAACATTTGTTTGAGCATCAACTTTTCAAACTACTGAGAACTGGCAGAATTGATAAATGCCTATAATTGTTGGGTTCTTTACTATCACCGGATTTGAACAAAGAAACTACTTAACTGTGTTTTGATGAGATCCGGAAAGACTCCTTGGTCTACACTGGTGTTAAATATGAAAACTAAATAGGGCAAAGCAATGGTTTCGATGATAGATCTACAGACTTTTACAGATATTACCCAGAGATTCTCTTTTGATTTAATTTAAAAAACTTTAAAAGCTTTTTGTAACAGCCTGGGTGTTAGTATGCTGAGACCTAAACTCCAAAGGGCATGCCTTTACATTCTTTAAAGCATCAGTAGTTTTAAGGCGAATATTAGCACAACAGTTTTCAAATATCTGAGCTTTTTCTACATCTGAGTTAATAGGAGGACTTAACATTGAATGAATGAATGAATTATTTACACTTTATGCACAAGTAAAAAAAAAACCAAAAAGGCGGATTTAATGCCTTAGGCATTTTCTACCAGTCACCCTTAGGGTGATGCAGAGACAAAACATGACAGGTGCAACAAAAGGGATAGATGACTCGAAAAATAATAAGATAAACTAATACATATATACTTAAGTGCATACATATAAACAGATTATACTTTTTTCAGGAGAAATAACGATAGGCAGAGGAGAAAACGAATCCAGCAAATCAAAGCTGAGATGATTTTATAAACGTCTCACGAATATGTTCACGAGCCTTCACTTTGAAAGATGACCGACTCGTTGCCATTTTGATGTAATTGTGGTGATTAATAACTTTGCACTAGTTCTTTATTATACTGTGGCACTAGGCCTTTAATTAAAACTACATAGTAACACTTATTGTGCCACCGGTCTTTTCAAGGGTTATCGCGTTACCCAGTAACTGGGATTTGTAGATCAGATAGGCAGTCGTTCCATGTTAAAACTGGAATTCTGCTGCGTTCGGTTAGATCAGGAGCTGACACCAACATGGTTGTCCGGAGGCCAGGCAGGTAATGAAAAACCTTATGGTAAGTGTAATGAGTGGATAGTCGAGGCAAAAGTTATTCCTCATCTAGGTACTGCCTGTCCTGGCGAGTGCTTGGTTGGGAACGTGGAAAGTACACTTCTCTAAGAAGGATAAGGACATCCTCTTTTGAAAAGAATGAATCCTCCAATCAGACCAGTGTTGTGTTTGGTGTGGTTAACAGACCATTGGATTGAGATTTTTTTTGTAGTCTCTATGGACAGGCAGAAAATTAGCGTCCTCAGCATCATAAAAAAGTGTGCTCATCCTGCTCAACGCTACAAGTAACAATGAGCTCAATTCAAACTCTGCTAGCGCCTGGCGCGATGTAGAATTTACGTGACAAGGTGTTATGCCTAGTTCGTAAGCGAGACTGCGATCCTGCTCACTCCTGGATCCGATCCCATTCGATTTGGACAGTATTATTGGATGTTCCATTAGGAAATCCTCAGAAGTTTGTGCCCAGTTTGTGGCATTATACCCGCCCCCTAGTCTCCCTACTTGGGCCATTGAACTAGCGAAATGTTGGTAGATCTCTGTCTACCCTACCAAGGAATTCATGCATGATTTCGTGGAATTTACTGCCCGAATAGTGCTATGATAATAAAATCATAACATCAGGCCTGTAATCCCAGAAGGGTAAGGCAGATGTGTACTATAGTACACCCACATTTCGTTATCCTGCAGCGACTGTTGAGCGTGGGGTCCGGGGTTCGATTGCCAGCTCGGGCAAAACAACACTTTGCCCGACCTGGGAATTAAACCCAGGACCTCATGTTTAGCAGTAGCTCTTGCGACCAGTAGACCAACGAGGCCCTGCATTGGTGTTTACTTATTACTTCCTACCTAAGTATGCACCTAACTGTTTACCTGTGTACATAACCAATAATTAACTTAGTTAATTCTGAATATAACAAAAACTAGTTTTGTTTAATTCAAGGTTGAGCGTCATACCTATCACCTGTTATTAGCTACGTTCCTACTTCTTCGTGGTGCAGTAAATTACTGTGACTTGTTATAATTAGTGTAATCTTTATGAAAACGATGGTAAATATCGGTTATTTCGCTGCATTTTTTCCTAGTGTATATAGAATGCCAATGTAATAGAATATAACAGAAAATAATACTCTTGATAATGTACAGTCATATGCTTAAATATATAACTATGGACAGCTCAGCAATAATATCTGATTACATGAGTCATCCATTAAAATCTGTCGTAAAGATGACGGTAAATGTATATGTGATCATTTGTGGAAGGTTATCTGAAGGCCAATTACGAGTTGTGGCTTAAAGGCTCGTGCAGACAGGCGCGACGCGACAGCGGTACACAAAGGCTGTCGCGCTGTGGCGTCGCGCCTCTTTGTGGGAGCCTTAAAACGTTCAGTTTCAAGTCACAATCTCATCTCAGCGACAATCAATGTCAAAAATTTAGGGAAATGGATTGAATTTTTGACACATTGAAGCTGAGATTAGAATGTGAACGTTCTGAAAAATACAGGAATTGCCGCTCAGCTCACGAGGTCACATTCTTCTGCAATCAACTGAGTAGTTTTTTCTGTAAAAAAAAAATCTATATTTATAATGCAAGACGTGTCCGATATTATTGTTTAGCATATTGCATTTTGAGATAGTTTCGGTGTTCTTCTGATGTCACATATTAAATTTTGTGCTGCCATTTGCATATGCCTTCCACAAATGACCGCATATATTTACCGTCATCTTGACAACAGATGATGTTGGATGAATCATGAAATCAGATATTATTGCCGAACTGTCCATTATTTATTTATGCTCGTGACTTTCAGATATAAATGTGGAAAATTTATATAGTTTATTGGTGGTGGAAGGGTAATTTAGTAATCTAGTAAGTAGGTAAGATTAAAAAAGTGGAAAATAAAAATAAATGTTAGATTTAATTTAAAAAAAAAAAAATTTTTTTATGAAATCTTTTCAAAGTACTCTCTACTAGCCTTAGATATACAAAGTTTCATGCGTCTGAACCACTTTTCGAAACACTTTTCCACTTCGCCGTAGACACCTCGTTTACAGCCTGCTCGAACGCTGACAGCGCATATTCCGGCGACGAAAATTGTATCCCTTTGAGCTGCTGTTTTATTTTCGTGAATAAAGACGTCACACGGTGCTAGGTCAGGGCTGTAAGGAAGGTGACTCAGGAGTTTGACCGGCGTGCTGTCTAGGAAGTCCCTCGGGTTGATCGCGGTGTGCGAAGGCACGTTGTCGTTGTGAAGCAGTAGCCCGCGGATCCCAGTGTTTGATCGCTTGTTACTCACAACAGAGAAAACTTCTGCCAAGCATTTAGTAGTATACCATTCAGCTTTGATGCTTCGAATCCACCCCACCTGCCACTTCAAATTTGTTTATCATATCACGGCACCATTCCACCCGGGCCTGCTGCTGAGCATCGGTGAGGTTGTGCGGCACCCAGCGTGAAACTATCCTTCTAACGCGAACATGCACTTGAAGAATTGTGAAGGCTTCCCGATCTAACCTGCAGTTTGTGTTGAATCTCTTGATACGTAATTCGCCTGTTGTCTTGGATTAAAATTTTCACTGCTAGCACGCTTTCTTCCGTATCAGCCGTCAAAGGGCGACCAATTCGTTCTTCATCCCCCAAAGTTAGTCGACCGCGCTTGAATTCGTTATATCAACGATACACGGTTGCCTTAGAAGGGCCTTCATCTATGAATGCCATTTAAAGTCTATCGTACGATTCGTCCCATTTCAGGCGACACTTGAAATCGTAAAAAATCTGCGCGAGTATGTTCCCGGCGCAGATCCAATTTTTTATGAGACACGATAATTTAAATTAGCTTGCAAACAATGTGGAGGGAAATTTTGAAATTGGAACGTACCTATTTTTATTTACAAATAATCAAATTTTCAAAATAGACATAACTGGCCAGTCTCTCATAGATTAAAACTTTTTTTCGCAAAACTTCCTGAGTGGCCTGGTATACAATATGTAACAAAAACCCTGTCCTATCCAAAAAAGGCGTATTCCTGATTTAACATACGTACTAGAAAAAATAGTAAAAAAAATCTCATAAAAACCAAAAGTTATTGATTTTTTTATTTTTAGTTACCATGCGAAATGTAACACTAAATATGGTAAATTTTCATAAGTTGACAACACTCCACCGGCCGGCGAAATCTTTGATTTTTTGCCTATTTTATTTCAAAGGACACCGCCCTGCATTAGCCGCGCTGTAGGTACTCATAACGAGTCCTCGATCCTTTGATGTAGCCGACTGGTCGCTAATTGTTTGGACACTTCGCCAGTCGCACGTGGAGATAGCTTGCGATCGGATATCCGTACGTATCACGTGCCGCTATCGTATCGCGAACAATGTCGTATACCAATCAGGAATATTTGAATATGTTAATTTTTATTTGTGAGTGAATGTGTGATTCGGAAATCGAAGTAACAGCTCGGATTGTGGAGGCTTTCGAGTCACTCAAATCGTACACATGTGCGCTGCGAAGAGTACGTGCAAATTTAATAAAAAGGTGTCGAATGTGTACTAATGTTCTAGATAGATAGAGGTATGTAACAAGTAAATGTTTTAATAAACTGATACCTACAGTGGGTACATTGCCAAAAGCACATCACATTAACTCAATAATAATTGTTTCTTGATAAACAGAAGGTCAGAAATCGGGGTCATTGTGCGTAAGCCTACAATAAAATATCAGCTGATACCTACGCGTAGGCAAAACGTAGATTTCTTTAGTCCTACGTTTCTTTGGCGGCTTGCGACAAAGGACCGCCGCGCTCAGGCGGCTTCTTTGACACGAAACTATAGGTGAACTCTGGTGAACCCTGTCGAGCGATCAGTGTTGCCTTTGGTATGATTATTTTTAATTTTTTAAATTAATTGTTTTCATTGGGGAAAAATAATTATCTCGTATCCATTAAATGATTAACGGTAAAACGGGGTGAATAGGGATGCAGGGGTGAATCGAAATGAAACTTTAAAAAGGATTTTAACATTGAAATAGTATAGTATGTTGCCAACATGGGCACTTTATCGTTAATTATAATACAGTCAATACATAAGAGGCATTTTTGGCAACAAACATTATTATTTCAATGTGAAAATCACTTTTAATGTTTCGTTTCGATTCACCCCTGCATCCCTATTCACCCCGTTTTACGGTACGTATTTGTGTACGCACTACGATACCAAAAAATACCCTTCAGGATCGGACAGGGTTTTCGTTACACCCTGTATAACAAACCCATATAACGCCAGTTCTTTAGGTACATTACGTATGCGACTTTTCTTTGTTGTCATACGTGGTTACAAAATTTGCCATTCAGCTGTAGTACCTACATAAGATCTTATGTAGGTACTACAGCTGAATGGCAAATTTTGTTTACGCTCAGTAAAATAACGTCATAAGGTCTCATATCTAGTCAAGTTGTCTAACGCATGTTAAACATAGGTAGGAAGATAATCATACCAGTCATGTATTCTCCAGGTAAATGAGGTTGTGTGCCGAGCCATTCTCGTAACTTCTTGATGTCCTCAGGAGTTGTGCCCGTGTTCTTCTTGTACTCATCCTCCAGGGATATTCCTTTTATTGCCATTGTTCTGAAAACATGACGGTTTTTTTAAAGAACGACCTAGCTGCGCCTTGTTAATTGACATTGGACTTCCGAAGATAGCGACTAACTTATTTAAAAACAGGCTTCACTGCAAGAACTTGCGGTCAATCTGAGTGGGAACGCCCTGTTGTATTAGGCCTTTAACAGGGTGTTTCCACTCAGATTACTAATAATACCCTAATTTTGATAAACGCAAACAAAAACTAAGACGCAGTTATAAAATAATTTCGGTTGGCTTACTGCCAATAGTCATTGTACTGGTTCCGTATCAAAATCAAAATATTTTATTTACACTTATGAAACGTCAGAAGGTTGATGTCGAAAAAACGTCGTGAAAGGTGCATGGTCCAATTGGTCGTTTCCTATGGGGAATAGCCGGCAAAACTCCACGGTTACTCTTTTAAAAATAATTGACTTACAATGTTTAGTAATCACAATGTTAATAGGTATGGGAGGGCAGTGTAGGCCTGTCAACAAGTACCATATGCTTACCCAATAGATAAATTTCTACAAATCTAGTCTACAATTCCTACAGCGTTTTTTTTTATCTAACCTATTATCAGGCATCTAGATAGGATGGGATCCGGGACCAGTAGTGGTATTCTGTAAATATTTTACCCTGCAAACTTGAGTGAAGTGAGTCAATTCCTGTCATAGGTGTCAATCCTCAACATCAGCATGTTGATTCTGTAAAAATCTCACCGTGTAAACTTAGGTGAAGTGAGCGTGGAGTGAGCTGTCAGTGCCACTGATGCTAGGGATTGACCAAGACGGGATGTCACTGACAGCTCACTCCACACAAGTCTTCACGGTGAGATTTTTACAGAATCGACGAATCGACGAATGACGATGACGGCACACTTCACCTGAGTGTTCACAGTGAGGTTTTTACAGAATAGACCAGAAAGACTTCAAAATGGATGCTTCGATTTTTCTAGAGGAAAGCACCAGTCCATCTACACGTGCACGACAGGTGGGCAATGTTTATATTTAATTCATTATTTTAGTTCTTAAGTAATCTTCAATCATTGTTGGTTTGTATCTGAACTGGTTGTTGCTGTTGACTTCGTCTGCGTGCATCTACTTTGCAAAGTAGCCTCTGTCCTTCTCCAGACAGTTTACTTGTCTTTCATAACGATCGGTTCATTGTCTAATGCTTGAAATGTTTATAGAAAGATAGACAGTCGTTTTCGCATTTATTCTAGGACTGATGTTTCGTACAAGATTTCCTTTTTGGAACATGCATTCTATAAAAGGGTTAAAAAGGAGATGACTGCTAGTATGGAAGTTCCTCATTTTTGCTGATGGGAGATTCCATCGCCACAGGCTTCTAATTGTGTAAATGTGGATAATATACAACAGTTTGGTGAATCATAGACAGAGCACTAACCTAAACCAAAATAGAAACGCGTTACCAAATAGGTACAGATAGGTGCAATAAGAAATATTTTCCGGACTTCTCTTGAGCTAATAGGCGCGCATTTTAAAAAAAGCTAAGACATCTTCGGGATCTATAAACATTTTAATACTCAGCAACTTCCAGATAAAAAATTCTGCCGTACCTATTTCTTTATGATACGATTACAGTAGTACTTGTTTAGATAATAAATGCGATTGCATAGTTTATGGCGCATTAGAACACCTTATGTAAATAAATATCACGTCATTCCTACTTGCCATTATTTCTTCCTCAATGTGGGGACTTGTACTTACAACACTCATGTATTTATCGGCCATGACAGTAATAAAAAAAGTTCTATTGTGCGTAGCCCGAAATAAATGCTATAATAATAATAATAATAAATATAGCTGGCAACACCAACGTCAACACGTCTCGAAATTTGTTAAAATTATTTTCAATTACTTATATTCATTTTAGACACAGTTTTTATATTTTCATAGTACCCCTACAAGCCTGAAGTCCAAAAAACAATATAAAAAATATAATGAACCAGAATAAAACAGAATTTCACGCCATAAACTGCCGAATCGGAGGTGACATCTGTCATGTCACCTCGGAACATTTAAATAATTAATAATTAATAAGTATGAAAATGAACAAATGTTGACGAGATCAGCCGCACGTCAAGCACGCCCACCACCTCCGGACTCTTCGCCCAGCTCCGCCTCGCCGCCGCCGGTATCCAGCCCCACCGTGAGTGCTGTGACGACACCGGCCGCGGTAGTTGCGTCGAGCTCGAGCGACGAGTATTTTTCCCCGCCGACGTCACCAACGTCTCTTTTTCAGGAACTAGAACCAACCGTCAGCGTCTCGGCCCAACGACTGTCGGATCAGGTGCGGGTCATCCAACGCAATCATAGGTTGGACGCTGCCGCACTTGATAGGCTGCGCTCAGAGATACTGAGCAACCTTATCGTCTCGACTCCGGCACAAACCGCGGTACAAGCGTCAACGATTGATCTACCGCGGTCCAATCATGGTGTTGAAGAGGAAGATGATAGGGTTACCACAGTAAGTAGCCAATACAACGACCGATTGAGGAGCGCACTGGAGGATGCGTTTCGCGAATATAGATCGACTCCGACCGAACTTAGACCACGATTACCACGCCTACCTATGCACAAAAAAAATAGGGCGCTGGTGTGTGCCCTGGACTCGCAACTTAAGAATGTGTTCGAGAGCAGCGAGGATCTCGTTGATACACACTCGATCCTGTATTGCGCGGCTGTTGCGGCATGTCGTTTAGCTAACGTCAAGTTTCCAAACTGTGACGGAGCTGCTCGACCAAAACCATCCGTACCAGCCTGGCAATACAGGATCGAGCGTCGTATCGATGAGGCCAGGGTACTCATAGGCAAACTATACTGTTTCAGGGAGGGCAATACAAGACCACGAGTGATGCGCTTTGTGAGGCGGGCATTTTCGGGGACTGAAGTAAGCCCTCGAGAATACATGTCCCGTGTCACAGAGCGCATCGACTTCCTGAAACAGAAAGTTTGTGCATGGGCGAGCCGTATTCGGCGGTATAAGCGGCGGGTTGATCGATACACGCAGAATCGCATGTTCCAGAGCGATGAAAGGTGGGTATATAGAGCTTGGGAGCGACCTGAACAAAATTTGACAGACGTGTGCCGCCCAGATGATGCCGCCACAAGTGCATTCTGGCGCAGCATCTGGACAGTACCCGTCTGTCACATTGAGGCTGACTGGATGCAGGATGTCGAGCGAGTGTGTGAAACTATACCAGAAATGGAAAAAGTACTAATTACGCCATCAGACGTTGCCAGAGCAGTCCGTCCCTTACCGAACTGGAAATCGCCAGGGCCGGATGGATTGCACAACTTTTGGTTGAAATGGCTAATTAGTTCGCACACTAGCCTGGCATCTCAGTTCCAGTCAGCCTTAGAGTCTGGGTCGCTACCGCAGTTTCTATTAACAGGCGTTACCCACCTGCTCCATAAGTCAGGTAGTCCCACGGAACCCAAGAATTATAGACCGATCACGTGTTTGTCGACGATCTATAAACTTCTTACATCCATTTTGAGAGTAAAAATTAATACACACATTGACAGTAACTCTATTATGTCTGCCTCTCAAAATGGATGTAGGAACGGGTCCCGGGGTACTAAGGAGCTACTCCTCATCGACATGGCCATTAGCCAACAGGTTCGTCGCTCCCGCAAGGATCTGTCGACATGCTGGATAGATTATAAGAAGGCCTACGACTCGGTGCCACATACATGGCTTGTGAGGGTGCTGGAGTTGTACAAGATAGATGCAACTCTACGCACCTTCCTTAGTTCCTGTATGGGGCAATGGAGGACAGTCCTTCGCTATCCGGGGTGTCAACAGATCCAGGGGAATGACGAGCCTGTCTGGATTAAACGGGGAATATTTCAGGGCGACAGTTTGAGTCCACTTTGGTTCTGCTTGGCTCTGAATCCTCTAAGCACACTGCTGGAGGATTCAGGTCTAGGCTATCGGTTGAAGAGAGGTGGTGAGGTCATATCTCACCTTCTGTTCATGGATGACTTGAAAATCTTTGCCCCCAACAAATTGCAACTGATGGAGCTACTGAAGGTAACTGAAACATTCAGTAGCGCCATCAGGATGGAATTTGGTGTGGACAAATGTGCAATCATGCATGTTAAGCGAGGTAAGATTATGGAATCCGAAGGTATTCAACTTTCGGATTCCATACACCTCAGATCCCTCTCTTCATCCGAAAGCTACAAGTATTTGGGTATGTCGGAAGCGTTAGGCATCAACGTTATTAACATGAAGCAATCGTTGAAGGAGCGCTTCTTTGGCCGCCTGAAGAAGGTATTAATTAGTCTTCTTTCGGGCGGAAACAAGGTGCGCGCCTTCAACGGTTGGGTCATGCCGATTTTGATGTACTCTTTCGGCGTACTCAAATGGACCCAAACCGAACTCGACGCCCTGGATAGGCGGGTCCGTACACTTCTGACCGCAAATCGGATGCATCACCCACGATCATCGGTGATGAGACTGTACATCCCGCGAAAGTGCGGGGGTCGAGGCTTTTTAAATGCGAAGACCCTCCACAATCGCGAGGTGTGCAGTCTCAGGGAATATTTTTTAAAAACCGAAATGGGTATGCACCGTGATGTGGTCGCAGTGGACAAGGGGCTCACCCCGCTCTCCATGGCTAAAGAGAACTGGCACAAACCTGTAGTACTTACTTCCGATGACCGCAAGGCGGTATGGCAAAGCAAGGAGCTTCACGGGCGCTTCTATCGGGCTCTTCATGAGCCTGATGTAGATTTCCTAGCGTCCGTATCCTGGCTACGTTTTGGTGACCTTTTCGGGGAAACTGAAGGTTTCGTCTGCGCAATTATGGACGAAGTTATCTTGACGAATAACTACCGGAGACATATTATGAAGGACGGGACGGTTGACGTGTGTCGGGCATGCCACCGTCCAGGTGAGTCCATCAGACATATTATCTCTGGTTGTTCTCGTCTGGCTAACGGCGAGTACTTGCACAGGCATAACCAAGTAGCCAGGATTATTCACCAGCAACTTGCTTTGAAATATAAACTTGTGGATTCTGAGGTACCGTATTACAAGTATGTGCCCGACCCAGTTCTCGAAAATGACCTTGTCACGTTGTATTGGGATCGGTCTATCATTACTGACAGGACTATTATCGCTAATAAGCCTGACATAGTAGTGATAGATCGATTAGCGCGCCGCACAATGATTATCGATGTTACCATTCCACATGACGAGAACCTCGTGAAAGCTGAGAAAGAGAAACAAATTAAATATCTCGACTTAGCACACGAGGTTGTTGACATGTGGAATGTGAGCTCGGCTGTCATTGTGCCGATTGTCGTATCGGCCAATGGCCTGATGGCAAAAAGCCTCGACCAACATCTCTCGAGGCTTTCGTTAGGCGGTTGGATCAAGGGCCTGATTCAGAAGGCAGTACTCCTTGATACGGCCCGCATTGTGAGGAAGTTCCTGTCTCTGGAGCCCTAACCACCAGTAGCTTGGACCCTGCTCCCGCTACCGGCGGACCACTATTTTTTATATTTTTAAATGTTTTTTTTTTTAAGTTGTTTTATAAAAATATTTAAAAATATAGCAAAATAAGGATAAAAATAAATAAAAGACATAATAATAATATACACGTTGATTGTACCACGTGACCATTTCTGTAGGAAATAAGTAGGTACCTACACAGACTTGATTAGATCTTCGACTTGTTTTTTATAACTAGATTAACTGCCCGTATATTATTCAGTTCAATGCTTTTAATATTAAAAATACAAATTGCTATAAAAGTTAGAAAAAAAATGCCCAAAGTCAAATCGTTTATTTCAAATAGGCACAAGCACTTTTGAACGTCAAAATGTATAAGATAACAGAATTGATTTTAGTTGCGCCTCCCAAAAGGTAGTTTCGTATGAAGAAGAATGGACAAAACGCTCCGCTAATAAACCGAAACTAGCAGTGCCGTGTACTTTCTATTGTATCGGATTAACAACTAAGAGTAAAAATAAAGATAAAAAACACAGGTAATTAAATGATCTGTTTCGATGTCACTTCGTCAACAAAACATTTTCCTAAAGGCCAAATGCAAAAAAAAACAAAACACAAACTTGACGATAACGTTGTGCGAGTTGTATCCATATTCTATATTTATAAAATGAAATGCTGTTCCTTGTGAAATGGTCGTAATAGTCTGACCATCTATTATAAAACGTAGATCATTGTAAAACGAAAAACGGCCAAATGATGCGCTGATCAACGACCAGAATTTCATTTTATAACTACAGAAGATAGATACAACCTTGAATTTGGAAAGAACTGAACGTGTTTATTTCTATAGGAGTTATGTATGATCTATTCGAATTAGGACAGGACAACGTCTGTCAAGTCATCTAGTTTACGATAAAGGGTCCGTCGTTTCCTCACACCCTACAAATTAAATGTCACAATACCGTCAGAGATAGATAGATAGATAAGTAAATTTGCTCATACAAAACCTACATACTCCTCCTTACCTACATAAAAGCAATCCAACACCCCAATTACTCAAAATACTTACATAAAATTATGCTTTTATTTATTGTTTACGTCTTAAAACAATTTTCATAAATATTTGTAACGCCACTAAACGCGTCCTATCAACGAGATCTCACATACGCTACTAAAAACGCTTAGTTGCTCCAAAAGCGTTGTCCCGCAATACGAGTAAAAGGCTTGAGTAGGCTACGCACTGGGTAAATATACTGCGACGGTGAACTGACTGGTTACTGTCGGGTAGTGAAGTATAATGTAAGTAGGTACATAAATAAATAGTGTTCGGCTCGACGTCATCATTATCTGCATATTTTCCGACTAAGCATAGCTATTAATTCTAAGGCTACATTTTCGCGATATCGTAAAGTCCACATCGCAGGCTCTCCCTCGCACACCACTTGAAGTCTCGCTGTGCAACTAAGAGCGCGCGATGTACCTATAGAGTATAAGCAACATACGATAGGTTGGTGTCGAATCGACAATGGCACGTTCTGAACTACTACTTTCCAAGGAAAGTAGTAAGAAATGTAGCCCCAGACAGCTAATAGCTTTCGGAACAGGAACCCTTTAGGACTGTTTTGATAACATTGTTCGATTCGACACGGAATCGTATCGAACCGTTGCACAGGTTACAAGTGAATTTTTGGAATTCTTTTGTTTGTGTTGTTGTTTTGTGCAATGGAAATTCAAGAGCAAGGTATGTTTGTCACATTTGATTGTATTTTGAATAAATTGTCAGTATAATATTTGTACTATTTACGTGATAGCCATACATAATTTATTGTATATTTTTTCTAATATAATAAATTTGCTTAGAGCTACAAAATTTTACAAGATTTTGCAAACATTCGCAACTATCTTAAATTGTAGTTGAGACTGTATATTTTAAAAATATTATACTTTGATTTGCGCCTTTCTGCGCCGACGGCTGCTATAAAGGGCCTACGCCAGGGTAGACACAATCGTAGCAAGGTCTACGAAATTCGCAACTAATTTCAAACTTTTCTTTCAGGTACCTTGATCAAGCGTTCCTTCTCAAGGATGTATATCTTTGAGATTTAAAGTACTGTGAGTGGAAAAGCAACCAAAAAACACCAAGGTATATTAGAAGTTTTGCTGTCATCATTCAGTGATCTCGAAAATATAGACTTTAAGGATTTAGGTGATCGTATACTGTGTTTATGTAAAATTCTTGATTATTATTGGAATCAAGTAGGTAGGAGTCTTCCGTCCACAAAGTTCTTATTCAGGGATCTCAAGTAAGTGAATATGCTTTATTGTCCATCGGGGAACTTTCCGAAGAGGCAGCTGAAGCCAACATAAACATTTTAGAGCTTTCAGACGAGATCACACTCGAAAAATGTCGAGAACTTACAACCTCCGATTTACTTAACAGACTTTTACTTAGCTCAGATCCTTATATTACTGGCCTTCGGAAACTTCCCCGTAAGAAAAAGAGCGCAATGTCAAATCAAATTTTAGATTTATTGCAAGTCTAGCTAATTTTAAATCTGTTATGTAAGTTCTAATTTTAAATCGATTTCATGTAAAATATCTATTGATTGCCATATTTATTTTTTCATTTATCTATTTAGTTGTGTCTTTTTGACACATAGAGAATACACCCCAACATGAAGAGTTTTGATTTATTGTCAAAAACGCTTCAGAACGGGGGACAAGCACACTTAATATTTTGATATTTATTTTATTATTCTTTTCGTGTTAACAAATTATCAAATATATATCATTATATATTAATTTACATATACACTAATATATTATGAGTTTTTATTGCTACCTGAACCACTTTCCACGAAAAAAAAGCATTAAATAAGATTTTCAGTATTTATGACCGCCTTTGTTCGGCGGCGGTACCACTGTTGTGAATACCTAGCCAGGTCAGCTTCCAGCCTTACCAGATGGATCTGCGTTCAGCAGTATACAGTAATGTTCATTTGTTCAATGGAGTTCGGTTCAAAGAAAGAAATATACGTTTTTTTAAATCTTAGTGATTTAAAAAACACTTGTTTTCAATTTCAACGCACAATTTGGTCCCTCTTTTTTTTTTTTTTTCTTTGGGTGGGAAATCATCAAATGACTTCTCCCGCTCTGTTTGGAGCGGGAGGGCGTGTCAGACTTTTACTGACTAAAACCCACCCGTGTTCCTTCAGATGCCTGTGCCAGGGCCATGGTTTACTCTTTAGAATTACCCGCGACCCTGAGGCGTCGGCCCTATCGGACCCCGTCACTTTGTGCTGACATCTCTTTGAGGCGCGCGTGGAACACGATGCGCCGTCGACCCGGGCCTGGTACACTTTTTTATAATTAAATTAAACATTTTAAGTTTATTTCAAAAATAGATTGCAAAGTTTACAAATGTTGCATTTAATTTGTTTTTAGGTTTAACTACACAATAAATACGGGTGAAGTGCTGTTCTCCTAGATAGGCTAGAATTTAGCCTGTGTTAAGGAGAGACAGTGCTGATGACAATCCCCTGATTGACGGATTATTACATAAATATTGTGTTTAAAAGTTTAAAATCTATAGTTTGAAACATTATCACGACATAAGTGTAGTTACTATTCAATATTATTTGCACTATGTATTTGCAACAAAAAAAGTTTAAAATAAAAAAATTGTCATCATCCCTATTTATTTAATTGTCATTCAAGTAGTAGCTACTACAATTAAAGACATTTTTTTAATCACCAGATTTATTCAGATTTGCGGTTGGTCGCATTTTAAGACAAGAAGAATCGAACAAGGATTATCTTTACGGGAAATCTTCTTGACAACTTGTATAAAATAAAACCGCATGGGGCACTTTTAGAAAGGGCGCTTCCAGATTTGTGGAATTAAGTTAAGTACTTCATATACAGGTCGTAGCGTCGACTCTTGGGGGAGGCCGAGACGAGGGACCTGGACAGGTTCAGCTGAATGACAATGACGATACTGACCTGTAATACTGGCGGTTGGCGTCAGGTCCGTCGAAGTACGGCATCCTTGGGTGCCGTCCGCGCACGCGCCTGCCGCGCACGCGCGCGCCCCGCACGTACTCGTTGGGCGGCGCGTAGTACTGGCCGCGCATCGGGTAGTACATGGACGCTGTCACCAAGGGACGTTGGCACATGTCAATACTATGTGCCTCTCGCTTTTACATCGACTGAGAGTCACCCAATTACAACCCGGTTTTAGATGTTACTTTGCTAAGTAAAGCTAAGGTTTTTCTAAGACTGTGGTGGCCGCTACATAGCGCCCGCAGTGTACCGTTGAATGCCGTTACCGAAATGTTATTAATTCAATCATGTTACTCTCAGAATTTACATTCCAAACATCGTTAGTAATAAATACTTATAACTATGTCAGTAAAATTAATAATTATTTATTAATATATTATGATTTATTTATTATTATAATTTACAAATTGCACTATTTAACATTATAAAGGGCACCTCCACATCCGAGCACGGTATTCCAGTGCCTCACCACCGCACGCAGCGAATGAGGGAGGCCTTTTTCCGTACTATCGCCCTAAAGCAGTCCGTGCTGACCTCAGCGAAAATATCTGATGCACTGCAAAAGCGAGGCAACCCCAACAGCATCCTAAAGCCATTATTGTACAGGACCCGTAAGGCATTAAAAGATCTACGTGTATATTAAGGATGTGTGTTGACACATCCGATTGAATGATTTAAAATGCTAAGGAATTATTTTGACATACCCGCCTGATTTATATAAATTTTAATTGGCGGTAAAGATTCGCGGTAAAGTTTGGCGGTAATTTTGTGTATAAAAACTATTGTAATGCGAATGGAAACACAACAAGTCCGTCTAAGCAGACGACAACCTCATAGGTTGACCTGCAAGATGCCATTTATAAAAAAAAAAATGGAAACACATTCTTTATACGCTGCCCGTGCAATAAACACCCCGAGTTGAAGTAAGGTATTTTCTTTGTGCTCTCTTGAAACATCTTCCTGCCATTCACAATTACCGTGTATTTGTGTGATATATTAGTGCAAACCAATATGTCTGACTTCGACAAACAACGGCGATGATGCGCCGACATGTATATAGCTATTTATGAAAGTAAATTGCTGTGTTTTCCTAGCGGAATTTGACTTTACGATGTCAAAACTCGCTGTGAGTTTTGACATCGTAAAGTTAGCTATTAAGTAGTTATGAATAGCATGAGACTAATATTTGTGTAAGCGATAGTGAATAAGCGTTTCATACTAATATGTGTTTTTGAAGAATAATGTTCTTTTATTCTTGGTGTGTCGATGGCGAAATGTGAACTTACGGCTGATTAGATCGCTATTGATGATAGACAGTAGAATTATATCTATTGTTTATGTTTTGTAAGTAAATGATAAAAAATTGAGTATGTTGAAGTGGCGATGAATAGTACGTTTTAGGCTATTAGCTTTTAATATTAACCCAGAAATACGTAGTATGTCGAAGTCACCTATAATTAGCACCACAATTAGTAATAAATAGTACTAATTTTAAGGTACACCAACATAAAGTCCGCCTAATATTATAGTTACAATTTAAAACAAAAAGGTGTAATCTAGCACTACAATAGTTAACTGTAGAAAAGGGGCTAAGCAGAAATCCTTGAAATTATATCATCAAAATATTCAAGGTTTTACTTCCGATTTTAGAAAAAACAATGTTTGCCATTATTTGCAAAACTGAGCATTGGTTAAAAGATTTTGAAATGTCAATTAGTTACGAGAATTATAGTGTGGCCGGTTGTTTTAATCGAAAATCAATGTTGCGTGGTGGTTCACTAATGCTAATTAAAAGTTGTTTAGAATCAAAAGCTCGTAAAAACATAATTGAACTATCGGTTGAACATAGCGTTGAACTGTCCTGTGTTGAGCTAGATAAGATAAGCACGTTATATTGTGCGCTTACAGACCCCCAAATTATCAAAACTACTCTCGCTATATTTGAGTCAGCTATGGAGGATGTTTTAGCAAAACTTGCAACTGGTAATAAATCAGTTATTGTCTGTCGTGACTTTTACATTAACATTTTAGAAAATAATTCAAATACCAGTAGATTAATAAATTTGTTTAAATGATTCAATTTGTCAAATGTTTTTGTTGAATCAACCCGAACAACTACAACTACTGCTTCATGTATTTTGTTGCTGCGACTATTTATAAAGCGGTCAAACCGTAACTTTTGAGTCCAACATAGCGATACAAAAAGTGCAGATACAATCCAGACCAATAATATCTGTTAATTTAAATAAATTTAATAGCACTTTAATTTGTATGTTAAGTAATGAGCACCTTACAATGAATATTGTTAACATTTTGTTTAAAGAATTATTTTCGGTGGTGAACTACCGAAAATAATTCTAAGTAATAATTCTATTAAGTTCTCTTTAAAATACTAAAAGGACATAAGAAAAGTAGGGATAAACTTTTCGAGCTGTATGGCGTTATGGCTCATATTAACAAGGAAACTTTTAATAAGTATGTTGCTACCCACTCATAAAAAATTAAGAACACTTGTAAGGCAGCTAAATATACATTAGCAACAAGGTAAAATCAGCAGACAATAAAATAAAGACGGTTTGGAAAATTATCAATAATGAAACGAATAGGAAAAAAGCACAATTCTGATAACACACTGGAGACGTCATGTGGTCTCATTTGCGATATCAAAAAAGTTGCTCAATAATTTGTAAATTTCTTTACCAGTGTCCCACTAACAACCACTGAAACCTTAAATTCTTCGCCCTTGCTCGCTTTTGATTGAATAATGGCGAATGTTTCAGCCTGCCCGATCGAATTTAACTTTGAGCATATAAACACCATAACAGTAATAAAAGCACCTCCATAATTGAGACCTTACCAAACCATTTAGTTGAGTCGATCACGAAACCTTGCTCTTGACTTGAGCATTACGGACTTGGAAAACTTGCGCTCAGTTTAGTTAAATCTAATTTAAATGATAGACAACAGTAAGTCTATGACAGAAGATGAAGTTAAAAAGGAGATAATTTCTTGAAATAATACAAACTCCGAAGGATATGATGGAATTAGCAGAAAAATAATTAAAACGTGACTCAAACTCAAACTCAAAGCATTTATTTCAAATAAACCAATTACAGGCACTTTTGAATTGTCAAGGTCGGTCGGTCAGAAAAATGAAGCTAGTTGCCCATTCCAAAGCGTAGTAGGTACCTATGGAGAAGAACGGGCAAGAAACTCCACGGACACTCTTTTAAATCAAATTATGTTTACAATAGATTGGTTACATCATTCATGTTGAAATTATGCATGTGAGAACGATGCAGAACGTTAAAAGCGTCCGTTATTTAAATATGAAAACAATTCGAAAATAAAATTTAATTAAAATACGCCGTGGCAGCTAAGAGATGACCAGTCTCAACTGACGGCGCCCGTTCACGAACATGACGCATGGATTAGCACCATTCAACTCAACCATTTTGAAGGGAGCTAAATGATCCAACACACGCGCCACCATCAGCGAAACATTAAAGTGAGCATGACATACTCTCAGCCGCCAGGACACATTCAAGTCAATGAAAGACGTACCCTGTAAATGGTAGCTTTAAAGCATGTACATAGTACTCACATAATATGGCATATAGCAATTATACAGTACTACGTGCGATTAATTATATACCGACATGATGGTTTGATCAAAATATTACCTCAAACTTATTACCTTAAAGGCACTATTAATTATGTTTTTTTGACTATTAAGGTTTTTGTTTATGTCGCGTTTTTTTTTAATTTTACTTTTATTTCCTGGTTTTTTTTATTTCTGGCAGATTAACAAGTGCCTCGCTTAAATCTGCGCAGCTGTACGCACGCGGGGGCACTCAGAAAGTTTTGCGAAAATAAAAATAAATGCTCCTAAAGTAATTAAAATTAAAAACTTTTCAAAGTACTCTCTACTTCTCGTGTCTTTCACTTCTTGACCACAAACTGGTTCACACGAGTCTCCATACAAAATTTCATGCTTCTGAACCAGTTTTAGAAACACTTTTTCCAGTCCGCCGTAGACAACTCGTTTACAGCCTGCTCCAACGCTGACAGCGCATCTTCCGGCGACGAAAATTGTATCCCTTTGAGCAGATTTTTATTTTCGGGAATAAAAAGAAGTCACACTGTGCTAGGTCAGGGCTGTAAGGAAGTTGACCCAGGAGTTTGACCGGCATGCTGTCCAGGAAGTCCCTCGTTTTGAGCGCGGTGTGCGAAGGCGCGTTGTCGTGGTGGAGCAGTAGCCCGCAGAGCCCTGTGTTTGGTCTCTTGTTGCTCACAACCGAGAAAACTTCTGCCAAGCATTTGTTAGTATTCCATGCAGCGTTGATGCTTCTTTGGTTCCGTAAAGGAATTGAGACCAAGTAGCCAGTCAAATTGAAAAAGTTCGCGATCAAAATCTTCCCACCGCTTCTAGATCGCTTCACTTTGGTAGGCGTTGATTCGTTTTGAAATACCCAGTTGATGAGATGAAGTCCGTTCTAAGGCCTTGATTCATGAACGCAATTTGAAGTCGCATCGTACGATTCGTCCGGTTTCAGGTGACACTTGAAATTGTAAAAAATCATAGCGCACAAATGAGTCACGATAGTTTAAATTAGTTCACAAACAAAGTGGAGGAAATTTGAAACTGGAACGTACTCATTTTTACTTACAAATAATCATATTTTCAAAATAGACTATAACTGGCCAGTCTCTCATATATACAAAAATACGCAATACTTTCTGAGTGGCCTGGTATGTTTAAGCTAGTCACTAATTTATCATCATTTCTCTTTGCTACTCCATCATCAGACCCAGATCACCATGTATCTATAACCTATTCATTGAGACCATTCCAATGCGCCCAAACACAATACTTCAGCTATATGTTGGTAAGGGAGTTGGGTATCCTGCAAATTCCAGGTGATGCTGCAGCACCAGTTCAAGGTTAGTATGTTCTTCTAAGGTCACTTAGGTATTAGAATACCTAATTTCGACTCGATCAGACCTGTGGATGATTCTCACATCCCCTTATCAAATAGAAAAGAGCTGTCGCAGTCGCAGTAGAAGCTTGTTTCTGTAGGCGCGCCGCGACGCTGTTAGCGTCGCTTTCTTCACTTTCAACGCGATCTCACATACGATACTAAATACGCTTAGTTGCTCCAAAAGCTATGTACCACTATATAAGGCTTGAGTAGGCTACGCACTGGGTAGCTAAACTGCGTCGGTAAACTGACTGACTAGTGTCGGGTAATGAAGTATAATGTAAGTAGGTACCTACATAAATAGTGTTCGGCTCAAAGTCATCATTATCTGTCTATTTTTACAACTCTCAGGTCAGCTTCCAGTCTAACTAGATGCTAGTGTTCTGCAGTATACAGTAATGTTCATTTGTTCAATGGTGTTCGGTTCAAAGAAAGAAAGCAATCTAAAAGTATTTTATTGAAAACGCTAATTGAGCGAAAAAACTGTCTACATGTATTTGGCATTTTTAAATCACCCACAACGCACCTTTCGGTACCTCTGAGTAATTCCCTTCGCGTTGTTAACTGGTTTCAAGTGTCACAACACAATCAAAGGTTATTTCTCTCTATGAGTGTTTTTGTTCTATGGGCTTGAAAAAGACATCAACGCGTTGACCCTTTCTCCTTTCACCAGTCCGTAATGCACGCAGTGTGCTCGTGATGTAATGACGACCATTCGTGCGGCGTTTTATGATTACAGTGCGTCACTACCAAAGTTGGTAGTAGTGGTGACAAATTCCAAACATCCGCGTACTTTTTTTTTCTAAAATATCATTTAAAGATCGTGACATGCCAAATATTGGATTAAAAATTAAAGTAATGGCGGACTAATGATTTGTTTTGTAAAAAAGTACCTTAGCGGCAAGCGGCTTACTTCGCCATGGCGCATGGCGTGGTGTGGCGCTTTGTTGAGACAACAGTGGCATTTGAGTTTTTTTTTTCGGCACTTGAATATGTTATATTACTAACCCATGTGTATACATGGATCATATAAAATGGGTCGGACGACACACGCGTTTTCTAAAATTACAATTGTATTGCGAAAAAAACCCGCTGTGGGATGTTTTTCGCGATTCTAGGTTTGGTCCTGTAGTAAAGGTTGTTCATAATCCGATACAAAGGTCCATTTTAGGTTTTCAGTTTATTTAAATGACGACTTGTACAAAAACAATGGGCTGACTAAGTCCATCAAAAAGCCGACAAATGTTCTTAGTTGCGTACAGGATACTTATTAATTTTTACGCTATGTTATTAGAAAACAAAATTAGTGGCCTTTTAGTGCTAGATTTTTAAAAACGTGCCTAGAATTCGAGAGCAAAAACTTTTGCGGTTCAGAGTGACAAGCAGTAGACTTATTTTTATTATTATTGATAATACTATGTATCTTTGATATGATTTTACAGAGTTTTTAGGCAGTCTGCTGAGATCGCACAGCGCCTCAAGCCGATTGCCAAGCATAGGACGCGTCGCTATGTGCACTCAGACAAATACAAAGCTCAGCTTAGGCCTCGCGGACTGTACCAATCGTGAATCTCTCAGCTAGTGTTTAATTTACACAATTAGTGTGAATATTCCACATGTTAGGCGCTAGATGGCGCGACAGAACGCGTAGAAACACGAACGTAGTCGTCGCCGCCAACGCATATGGTGTTACTGGTGCCATGGTCTTCTTTTAAATATGGCTTCTCGCAGGTCAACCTGTAAGGTTGTCATCTGCTTAAGCGGACTTGCCTGTGGTGCCCTAAGAAATTAAGGCCTCCAGCCAGGACTTAAGTGTTGCCATGGGTGGATGTTTGCGGTACTAAAGTTGGGAGTCGACCAATGAGGAGACGAGATAAACGCGCCTCCACCGCGAACCAATCAGGCTGGAGATTTGATTGTAAACAAAGAATAACGAGGTGTTGAGTTTTTGCCGGGAAAATTGGTAGTCAGTCTAATTTTTGTAATCGAATAGTGTATATCTCTGATTTTAACAAGAAGCTAAGTATTTCCCTTAATTAATATTTATGTGTTCACTTTACTGATTTAAATGTAATATTTGCTGTTATGGGTGAATTGTGTTTTAAATTCTTAGGGATAACGTTGCGCCTATATCTTACTGGACTTTTATTTTAATTTGTAGGTGATTAACTGTTAAATTCTATTGTTTTATGCGGTTCCAATAACTTTAAATTAATTATACCTTTAGACATGTTTGAAGGACGTAATTAAATACACATTTTAAACTGCTATCGTTGTTTGTTTAATATATTTGTTTAATGGGTGTAACACAAGAGTGTTTTAGTCCTAGTGCTTTAGCTGGGAAGAAGAAGTGGCGCAACCAACTCATCATATTTAGGGAAAGGTGTACGAGATGATTCCCTTAAAGGAGAATGCTTGTAGTTTAAACGATATTCAACATAAAGCGTTTCTTCATATTAAATTTATCTGTCTACCTATTGTCATACTCAAAATGTTAATCTTTTAGATCTAATAAACTTATAATTCACATTTTTTTAAACACTACCAAATAATCATCTTGAACACCCCGGTGTCCAAGATAATCCCTACGATATGGACAAGATGATCCTGGGGATCATATTGCCCCATATTTTGAGAATGCTCTCGGATTTAGCAGAATTTTGAAATTAAATATCTTACAAACCTTGACCTATGTAGCCCACATACCCAGTGTTATTCATGCATAGTTAGTCTCAATATGAGTAATAGGCAACAGTCATCAAATATGAGATAAATCAAATGCAATTAAATCAATGCGTTAATCCATACATCCTCGTCTCCATATCTTTAATGTGCCTCACAAGCAAAACCTCCTGGTCTGTCGTAAAAACAGATTTTTTCCACATAACTATTTGATTGCACCAACAACAGTGTATTAGTGACATAACAGGCACTGCAAACTGTTTACTTGGTGTACGCCATTTTTTACAGAATCCAGCGCTTTGATCATGGAATCTTCCAACCACTCACCACGGTTAGTTTTTCTTTTATAATTACGTTAAAATAAAACAACATAAAGTTTTTTTGTTAATGATTGACATCAATAAAATGGATGAATACAAGTCTACTACAATACTGTCCATAATGTCATATTTGTTAGAAATAGTACATAGATTAAAACATTATCTAATAACGTAATCATATCGCCCCAACATCAACTTTTTATCAATGTCCGAAAACATAATCTACATGTTTTCAACTGTAACCATCCCATAAAAATTGTGCATTAAGCAAAGGTACTAATACAACAGCCTTACAATAGACCACAAAGAACACATTTGACAAACTTAAAGTCAACCTTACCTTAAATCAAGGTGGGACTCGACGACGTCTCGAGAAGAGATCCGCCTGACTCTTATCGGGGTTGACCTCGATTCTCCATTTCCGGAACCAAGCGCCTAAGACGTTTGCGGAGGTTTGGAGAGTACGAGCTATAGCGTTGGGACAATGACCGGTATAGTAAACGGCAGTGTCGTCGGCGAAGAGAGCTTTGTCGGCGAACTGAGCCTTTTTACTCTGCGGGATATCGCTGGTAAACAGCGTGAAGACGGAGGAGATAGTACGTAACCGTGAGGGACACCGGCGCGAATAGGATGAGGGGACGAGAGTGCTCCCTCGATGCGATAGCGGAAGGTGCGATTCGACAAAAAGTCTCGTAAGATGAGCACGTGACGATCTGGCACTCCTAGTTGGTAAAGCTTGTATATCAAGCCGTTGTGCCAGACTTTGTCGAATGCTTTCGCTATGTCGAAGAATAGCACACCCGTCGTCGCGTTAGCGGTAGCGCATAAGTGCTCTACTATACGGTGGACCTGGTGGATACTCGAGTGTTGGGGACGGAAACCGAACTGCTCGTTGGGAATGAGGCTCTTTGCTTCGGCGTAGTCTTTGAGACGCTTATAAATAAGTCTCTCGTAGATTTTGCCGAGAACATTGAGTAAGCTAATAGGGCGGTAGCTGGAGGGCTCAGACTTTGGCTTGCCTGGCTTTGGGATACCGATGACGGTTGCTTCTTTTCACGCTTGTGGGAAGATGTTGTTGCTCAAGGCGCCATTGAAGATGGCGGTCATAACCATTATGAGCGGGGCAGGAAGGAGTTTGTATACCTTATTGGTAATACCATCCGAACCGGGGGCCTTACGAGCGTGGAGCCCCTTAATGATGTCGTGCACTTCGTCTGGAGTGACGGGAGGCAGAGGATCATCAGGGTCTTCGACGGGAGGGAGGGAGGCTCTCCGATCGACTTCAGCGTCGACCTTGTTCAGGTGAGCTTGGTCTACTGGTTGGGAGCTGGGAGAACATTGGGACTCTAGGCTGTCAGCAAGACATTCAGCCTTATCGGGACTGCCGAAAGCGACACTATTGTCGGGGCGGATGAGAGGAGGCATAGAGACCTCTTCTGAGGAACGCAATTTCCTCTGTAATTGCCAGAAGGCTTGATGAGTGGGCTCAAGTTCACTGAGCATCTTGTTCCAGCCCTCAGAGCGAACCTCCCCTATGCGTTTGTTTACAGCACCCTGTAAATGGCGCATGTGGGCTTTGTTCGCGTCACAAGGGAAGGAGTCGTAGGCACGGATGGCCGCGTTCTTCTCGGTTATCAGGTCACGTACGTCAGTAGGTAGTTTCCAGCGATGGTCTTCCATCACCGGAACTTCCCGTGAACAATCCGTCAATACGGATTGTACGTGCTCTGTAAACGAGTCGATTGCGGCCGTCGTGTCGGCGACTGACACTAAGTGATCGGGGATGGTGTCTAAGTGAGGCGACGTGGTGGATTTCAGTTTTTCGCTTAGTTTCCTCCAGTCGGTTATCATCTGGGTCTGAGGGGGGCGGTTGGGGTCGATCGGGCCCGAGTAGGGTGCAAGATGCATGACTACAGGGCGGTGGTCAGAGTTAAGCTCGTGGAACGTCTCTATCGATTGCAAACGGAGGTTCACATTCTTGAGCAGCGCTACATCGAGAACATCGGGAAGGTGATTTGGATTACCTGGGAAGTGAGTCGGGCTCATTGGAGCGATGACGTCAAAGTTAAGGGATTCGCCTAACTTGAAAACTAACCTACCTCTGGTTGAGGTTGTGCTACTATTCCACGCCGGGTGCTTGGCATTAAGATCCCCCGCCAAGATGACGGAGTCACTCATACCGAAGAGGGCATACTGAAGTCCTTTTGGAGCGAGATGGGATCCTCCGGACCATTGTCGGGTGGGATATACGCGGAGATGATGGTGTTCGGTCATGCCGAGCCGACAGATAGAGGTCTCCAGATGGGAGAAGAGAGGAGGTGGGTCTATAGGGATACAATACAAAGATTTCCTAAAGTATATGAGTGTGCCACCCTTGTGACATCGAGACCTGTCATTGCGAACTAGTTTAAAGTTGGCAATATTCGGGTTTCGGTGATGAGGTTTTAAAAAGGTTTCCTGTATGAGGAGGATGTCAAGCTGATGGTCGCGGAGGAAAGCGGCGATCTCATCGCGTTGACCTGAAACGCCATTTGCGTTGAAAAAGCCTAATTTAAGGGATCGGGGTTTGTTACTATTTACTCTCGTATTATCCATTGAGAATTAATATTTGAGTGAGTGTAGAACTTGAGCGATCTCGGGATACGCGCTGAGAATTTCCATAAGGCAATTAAAGTTGGGTAAATCGAGGAGGGTCATTCCGCCGCGGAGAATCATAACACCGCGATGAATAAATGCGCGTCATCGGTACAGCGCCATCTATTGGTATGTTTTGGAAGTTAATGATTATAAAAATAGAGTATGTTGAAGTGGCCATAATTATTACGTTCGGTGTATAAACTTCTGTGAAACTGGTATAGTTTAGGTGAAATGTCTCCTTTGATTATTAAAACCTGGTGCACAGTGAAGTTTCAAGCAATTATTTACCTCTGACCATAGAATCAGTGATGATAGGGATTAATTTTTTGGACTTCCCCCCAACAGATTAAATAAGTCCGTCAGAGTTAAAATTAATAGCGATTTAATTAATATTGGTTAAGTCATCGTAATTTTAATTAATAAAAAAACTTTAATTTGACAAAAAATATTATTCTTAATTACAAATGCTACTAATATAAATGTACGCACGGCTACATATCTAAATATATAAAATTCTCGTGCCGCAATGTCTGTTACCAAACTCCTCCGAAACGGCTGTACCGATTTGTATGAAATTTTTTGTGCCTGTCGGGTAGGTCTGAGAATCGGCCAACATATATTAAAAAAAAAGAAGCTAAACAACGTTTGCGGGGTCAGCTAGTCAAGCTATACATTTCCAGTATAAGCTGACTTCACATTGTACGAAAAGCCATTAAAAAAGCAATGCGAGGTCAGCTTAAACTGGAAATGTATAGCTTGATGTGTAGCCCTGTATACCTACTTATTATTTAAATATGTTAAAATAACAAGAAGGATCAAAACTTATTTGTTTTGCATTGTTTGCATACAGAACAGCAGCCTAATTGTGTAACACATTTTCGTAAACGATTACGCCTAATCTGTTGTATTTTGACAGTTCAACAACGTTCATTGCGTTATTTACATTGTTGAGCAATCTGTTTCAAAACGAGTCAGATTCCGATTGATTGTGTATTACGTATATTTTGGTATCATCATTAGGTTTACAACACAAATAAAAAAAACCTATCTTACTAGTTGTTTATTTTCTAAACAAAAATAATCATTACTTATGCATTTTAATCAAGATTAATGATTAAGTTCCAGGATTATGATTATCATATTAACGATTAATAATATACCGATACAACGATGCTTCGATTAAAATTTTACATAAAAGTGATTAAAGGTCCAAATAATGTTTTTTGACTTTTTAGAGATTTTCGTTTGTTTCGGGGGTTTTTAAATGTCACTTTTATTTCCTGCCTTTTTTTTTTTTTAAAAAAGGCAGTAAAATAAAAGTTTTTTCTTTTCTAATAGTAGACACGCTACGACACGCTAGACACGTGCCTCGCTTAAATCTGCGCAGCTGTTGTATGTTTCCCACAATTACTAATCTAACCTAAAGCTAGTTACTAATCTAACCTCATGACCTCATTACGAGTACTCTTTGTTACTCCTAAAATCTTTATACATTTATGTATGCGTATTAATATTGTGGAAAATTGGAAATAAGGTGTTTTCTGAGCACCGCTTAACAATTGTGTTGTTAATTAATAAATTAATTACGATAATACGAAATAAAAGTAATAGGTGGCTATCCTCACACATGTAACCGAGGCATGAAAATAAAATTCAATGTAATCGTTGGATCCCATGATTAAAAATGTTACGTTTCTAAGTGACTTTTTTTCGGTTCCTACCGCAGTGATAACTTTGAAATTTGATATTTTTTTAGAGCAACACTATGAAATACAAACTTATTTGGCGGTCCATAAAATCATGTGCATACAAAAAATTATCTTTCTTCAAATATCACACCATACCTGATTGGCAGAACTAATGGATAATATAAATGCTATTAGTGGGTAGGCCTTGGCCTTCCTTCTTACGTTAGATTTGTGGTAGTGTTTCGTTGGAGATCACAATAGGATCAGAAAACAAAAAATAACTTCAGAACAGTAAACATCTTTAATTAACCCAACAAACAATACATTTTTTACTTCTCACATTAGCATAGTGGCTTCATCAATCAATTTCCAGTTTCTTGAAAGATCCCTCCACTCCTCCGAATATGTCAGAGATGGTCTTCGGCTTGCCAGGTCTCTTGGACTCAACCACACGTTTCTTGTTCTCTTCCACAAAGAACTCTTTTGAGTTCTTTATTTTCGCGGCCACGTCATCTGGAAGAGAAAGGATTATTTTGAGTACCTACACAGTGGAAAAAAAGTAAAATAGAAATGGAACTTCCAGTGCAGTTGTAGTGTGACAATACACCGTTCTCGTTGTGGAAAAAAACATACAATACAAACGTAACTGATTTAAGAAGTGGCATCATCATAATCATAGTCAGCCTATTCTGCTGGGACAGATTTCTCCTCTCTGTGAGAGGGAGTGGGCCATATCGCGAGCCCAGTGCAGGTGGCGGATGTCACATGTCTTCGAATTTTATGTTCTCAAACGTCCACACGACGTTTTCCTTCACCGTTTTTAGAGCAGTGGTGATGAAATTAAATACACAAAGTAAAGTGCCTGCCTCCCTCTCACAGAGAGGAGGCTTGTGTCCCAGCAGTGGGAACATAATAAGCTGATTATGCTAAAGTGTCTGCCTGGGTTTAAACTCGTAAGTTGTGCCGATACGACTGGGCCACCACTGCTCTTAGCTAAGAAGTGTGGCAAGGCTAAATAATGAACAACACCAACACGATGGTCTACAAATCCCAGGAAAGTATTTGCTAACCTCCTCGTTCAAGCTTCATTGTAAGGATTTGTCACTTGCAATGGGAGACGTGTCTGTTAAACATGTACATATATTTAATGCAAAACTAAAATCTCATAGTATTCACCACTGCATTGCTTCAAACTCTTGTACTGCCCACCAGCTTCCTTCGGTAGCCCCTTCATCGGCATGAACTTCTCTAGGGTCTTGGCTCCGATCTGATGGATACTCAGCATGTCCAGGAGTTCTTTCTTCAAGAAAGGTCGCAGAATCATCATCAGTTTGTCCATGAACGATGGCGCGTTCAGGAAGTGTATACTTTTGATTTTGAGCAACATGGCTTCCTGAAACGAAGTGTATACTATATACTATATATAACTATAATTATCTTACCCTATCATATAATTTTTATATTACAGTTACCTATCTACCTACCATTATAGACACCTAAATTAAACATGTCAAAATAAGTATTTTTGTATAAGCACAGTGGATTGTTTATTATTGTGACACTGTAGAACTTTTAACTGTGGATTTATATTGCTGTGCCCTAGCAGGGTTCATGTATGAAACCTCAGTATACTTGTAAGAACTTATAAACTACATGAATGCAATAAATGATGATTATGATTATGATTAATGTTATTTTGTGGTGTTGTTTGGATTCAAAACGTGTTATTTATACGCGAAAAGGCCCATTGTTGAAGATGATCATCATCGGAAACTAAAATAGAAGGCGTTAATGAAATATTTACTTATGTAGGAATAGACTTTTGAAAAATAAACTTTACCTAAACACGTAACATCACGCCTTGTTTCCCCGAAGGGTTTGGCAGAGGTGTACCTATAGTACACCCACATTTCGCCAGTTATGTTAAGTCCCATGTAATAAGGGGCGAGCCTATTGTCATCTACCGGGCACAAATCCATACTTCGGGCTGCTTTTGAGAAATTCCAGATAGAAAAACCCATTAACACGATGCCCGACCTGGGAATTGAACCCATGCTCAGCAGTAGCGATTGCGACCACTAGACCAACGAGGCAGTATAAACATTAGCAAATAAACATTATTTTTAAGCACAAACAACAATCTTATTGCATATCCTTTTAAAGGGAAATTGGGTTTTTGAGCTGGAAATTATATTAAATTATCTAAATAATTATATAACCTGCAGGAAGTATAGGAACTGCTGTACAGACTGGAGATCTAGCTTGGCGATATGTGACAACGTGCACATGTCCAGGTCAATGAGGATCATGAACCCTGGCCACGTGCCCTCTTCGTATTGCCAGAGATCCACAAGCATTAGACTTGCCCTGGATTAAAAAAAAAAATATCGTTAATTAAAATAAGAGAGGCAAAAGAAGATGAACAGGTATTTCTAGGATTTTACTTTCTAGCAAACCAAGAAGTCATTCTCTCGATACCATTCTCCAAATAATAAGGTATTATAGTTAATGGCGGCCATGTTCTAATAATTACTATCGAACATCGTCGACCTAACCTAAGGGCCCGAACATACGTACACACGGCTACAAATCAATCTATATGTTCCAGTATAAGTTGACCTCTTATTGTACGGAAATCTTATACAATGCGAGATCAGCATAAACTGGTAATATAGCTTGATGTGTAAACGTGTGTACCACAACTACAACGACAACACGTGGACGGACGCTTATTTGAATAAAAATGAATAGTTTATACACACGGACCACATTGGGCCGTCAAAATCAACAGTGTAGGTCATACCGACCAGTTTAAGGTCAAGTCGCCACGACGCAACCACCAAGCAACCAGCAAGACCGTGTTCTAATGGCCGGGCACATCGCGACACTGTGCGCCTCTAATTCATCCTGTGTTGTGTTAGCCACAACGTAAAAATATCGGAGCTACTGGTGACAGCGCAACCACATCAAAGTTTTGCAGTTACCACAATGTAACTGCAAGAAGCTGAATCGACACTATTCACACGTAACCACGGCTGGCCCACATTTTAAATCTGTGTTTTGGTGTGGTTGCGGTATGTGTCATCGGGCCCTAAAAATACTGTGGTCATGTATCTGTGATTGATTACAAAATGAAATGTCTGATGAAATATAAAGAGTACTAGAAACCGTACAAGGACAACGAGCAATTCATTTTGTAATAATGATGTTCCGTAAATTTTGACCGCGTACGTATTTACACGTGAGTAGGCAACAGCTGTTTAAAAAAAATAACCGACGAAAACTTTCAACGCAGTAGTCCAGAGTCATGTACCGAATCCATGAATAAATAAAATAAAAAGAATATACATAAATAATTTTGTCACCGTTTGGGGGAAACGTCGTGACGTTATGCTACTGCTTACCTATTTATTTATTAAACTAATTAATATAAAAAAACTGTTCCCGTTTTTTATAAATATGACATATAAACAGACAGTATTTTGTGCTGTAATTTTAATTTTGTGTGTGTGACTTGGATGTTGCAGTTTAAACCTGCAATGACACAATATGGCATTTAAATAATTAAATAAATAGGTACTACCTACATATTGAATGGTCATCATTATTGCAAAATAAGGACCTTATTCCAAATAGGGCAGTCTAGTCTGCCCAGCTCTGGGATGTGTGAGGATAACAGTTACATTACAGTAATATTAAAAGTTAAATATTACCTGATGGCATCAGCAAAGACGAAGTTCTTAGCATCGGTGTCGAGCAGTCTACAAAACAAAACGGCGGAGTCATCGTAGGCTCGCACTTCAAGTGGCGTCAGTACACTGGAATTATATAGAAAGAAGTATGTTAGAATAATCGTACGTACCGAAATAATTTTCTCGCTAATATAAAACAACCCAGTTCCAAAAAAAAATACTGCATAGTGAAAAATAACTTTAATTTCCGAAGTCGGTGTTTGTGTTTTGTATTTTCGTTTTTTGCCACTGAATTTTGTTATTAATTAGTTGTGGCACTCATACTCGATAGAAAAGGGTGGATCCTGGGAGGGAGGATCGTCTGCCGCATGCCGGACGGTTGATGTCAGGACGTTGTATAAATGCAAGTTGCGACTTGCGCGGTAAACTCTGCTTGAGCGATGCAGGATTTTGCGTGTCGTCAGTGTGATGCGTAGTTCGCATGTGCGGTGTAGATGCCGCCACAGTCTTATTGTCAATATCCCCTGTCCGTCTTTAACTACACCCAGGGGTATTTCAAGAGTTATATAACACAAGGCAAAAGATAATATTTAAAAAACAACTCACTAAAAACTAAAAGTCTTTAATATCTTGGCGTCCACGATTCTGTCTTTGAAGAAGTTGCTGAAGAGCGTCTTAAGCGTGTAGTGGAGGTCCAGCACCTGCTTCGAAACCTCGGTGCTTCGGTGGCAGCAGTGGTAGGTAAAGATCAGGTCCAGGTCTGGAATGTTTGTAGAGTAATTGAGAAAGCATTCTAAACCTTACGTATTCCTTAGTCTGGAAATGTATACCTGAGAGCTTTTCTGGAAAAAATACAGTTGGAGAAAGCATCTGTAGTGCTTCTATTTAAAACCCGACATTGAATTTCAAGGATAGATATTAAATGAAATACCTAACTTTAAACGCAGAAACGGGGGAAGCATAAACCAACCAGTAAATAATTTTATTTTGTGAATTCATGTTCATATTGAATCATAGATATCACTCTCACTCATACCCTTTCACCTTCCAACTCTCGTGGTAACATTTTATTTTACTTATTTTGAAGTTTGTTTCTGTTTTAGTTATTTTTTAGGCCTTCTATTATGTTTTTGTTCTAAATATAAATAAGTAAATAACTTTATTTTTCTTCCGAGGAAAACTAATTGTCTGTTATTAATCACATTTTTATTCGGCACTTCTCCCATATAGGCAGGTACAGCTAGTCTGCTATCGTTTAAGGGAAGTCAAGCACGATAAAAAAAACGACGGATGAAAGATAATAACCATGTAATGTTGAATTAAGGCTCGTACACACTGGCGATGGTACCTTTGTGTCGCGCTGTAGCGTCGCGCCTTTACATTTAAATATGTAAATTTTTTGTAAGCTTCAACCGGTACCATTTCTAGGTTGCAATTGCATAACTGGTGTATAATTTAAAAAAAATATCATGGTTGCTAAGCAAAATTAAACAAATATCAGATTATATTTCATGTGATTTTTTTTACAGGTATCCTAAGATGCGGGCAACGTCGGTTGAGACTGGTCATCTCTTAACTGCCACGGCTTATTTTAATTTTAATCCTCTATATTTTTTTCTACATTGTTCTCACATATAGAAGCAACAATAATTATGTACCAATTACGTTTTGGAATGGGCAACTAGCTTCAACTTTCTGACTAACTGACAGACTCTTTGACAATTCAAAAGTGCCTGTCAATGGTTTAATTGGAATAAATGTTTTGAGTTTGAGTTTGAATACTATGGGAACATGCTCCTGCTGACGAAGGCAAAGTTGGATTTCGCTTCTTTACACTCGATATAACACAGTTAAGAAGACTACAATTACTAAAGGACGATTTGTCGGAATCGTAGTGGCCCAAAATTTTAACGAAAACCAAATGAATGCCAATATGAAAGCGCGCAAATTCCAACAAGGCTCTTTTGAAAACGGTAATGTGTGCATTCCGTGTATCGGCACGAACTCAACAAGAATATCTCACGCCATGACTGGTCAGACAATTGCAATCAGACGAGCGTTACCTACTAACGAAGATCTTTTTATCCTACCCAAGATCTCACTACGCATAGAGTACTTACACGCCCGCATTCGTCCATTAACAACGCAGCCTTGTTATAACGGCACAGCATCCATTATGAACCGACTAATGACACAGACATCATTCTATCTTCTAGTGTCCACAAATTGTCGTTTATCTACTGATCATACATGCGATCCATATTGAGCTGTGGCCTGCATTCGATTCTAGTCAAGGATGTCTTCTATTTGCGTCAATAAATATTTACTGTCTGGCTTATTTTCCTTGAATAGTAAAGATTTAGTAACTTTAAATTACAATATGTATAGAAAGATTATAGAATTTTCAGAAGAATTCCGGAATCGTGATTACCGCCTAATCGATGGCACTAGGTTATAGCGGAGGGGGTAAGAAACCCGCTGTTACGATTTACTGGTAGATAATAAAGGCGTGAAAATACAATTATTAAGTTACAAAGTGGTTTTACCAGTTACATCAGTACCGTCTAAGTACTGATAATATGTTGTGATTAAGACAAAGCGACATCATTTCTGTAATTGAGGAAGCGCCGAGTAACAACAGCCTCCCTCCATTGATTCACATAACCCGCGATATTAAACTTATTAGCAAACAATAATAATAAAAAACTGGACAATGACGTCCTTGGCATGACACATAGATATTTTATGGAGTGTTGCAAAATATTGTAATATTGTATGGACTTTGAAGGCAATAATCGACACGCATATGCTAAGTATCTGAAAGGTAATGAATAATTTAAAAGGTAATATTCAGCTTAAGTCCTGATAATTCAAAGATGCATTTGGTTTCTGGTTGTGTACTGGCATTCAGAGGTTTCGGTTTGAACGGGAAACCGATTTCAACTTACCCTAACTACGTAATAACCAATACATCGGTATTTGAATCGTTTTGAAACAGATTGCTACTCCATTGCTTCATAAGTTCGATAAAAAATTCTGTTCAACAATGTAAATAACGCAATGAATGTTGTTGAACTGTCAAAATCAAACAGATTAGTCGTAATCGTTAACGAAAATGTATTACACAATTAGGCTTTTGGCATTATTTTGTAAGATAAGTTAGAAAATTTTACGTTACTTTTTAGAGCGTGATTTTTCAGTAGTATTTAAAGTATGTTGGGGTTATATTGACAATACATATACATACATTTGAAATGTGCTAACTAAACCAAACATTTGATACCCAACACGGCATCGTTATTATTATGCCTTCATTTAATTAATACATGTATTAATTACATTTTTAAATATTTTCATAAAAAAAGGCATTTAAAAAGATATAAAAAAAACTGTATCCCACTGGTATTGGGAACAGGGTCCAAGATACCGGCTGTCAATACTCCACAGAGAGGAACCTCCTGATAATGCGAGCCGCGTCCAGTAGTACCGCTTTCTGAATGAAGCCCTTGATCCAGCTCCTACGGTGTTGGTCGAGGCTCTTGGCTATTAAGTCAAGCTGTCACGACCAACGGCACTATGAGTGCTGAGTCCACATCCCACATGTCGACAACCTCGCGAGCCAAGTCAAGATACTTGATTTGTTTATCTTTCTCGGCTTTCACGAGGTTACCGTCATGCGGGACCGTTACGTAAGCAATCATTGTGCGCCGCTCTACTCCATCCACCTCCACTATATCAGTGATTATGGATCTATCCCAGTACCATGTGATATTTCCATTTTCGGACTCCTGGGTCACTGGGTCAGGCACATACCTGTAGTACGGTACTTCCGATTCCACAAGGCTGTATATCAGAGCAAGTTGCTGATGAATAATCCTGGCTATAAGATTGTGTCTATGCAAGTACTCTTTGTAAGCTAGACGGGAACACCCAGAGATGACGCGTCTTATTGATTAATCGGGACGGTGGCATGCCCGACAGATGTCAACCATGCCGTCATTCACAATGAATCTCCGGTAATTGTTCGTCATCATAACTTCGTCCATAAATGCACAGGCAAAACCTTCGGTTTCACCAAAAAGATCACCAAAACGCAGCCAGGCTACGTGCGCAAGTTGATCTACATTGGGTCCATGTAAGGCCCGGAAAAAGCGTCCGTGAAGCTCCTTACTCTGCCATACTTCCATGCGATCATTAGAGTCAAGCACTAAAGTTTTGCGCCAGTTCTCTTTAGCCAAGGAGAGCGGGGTGAGGCCCTTGTACACCGCGACCACATCTCGGTGCATCCCCACGTCGGTTTCTATGAATAATTCCCTGAGACTGCATTTCTCGCGGTTGTTGAGTGTCTTAGCGTTTAAAAAGCCTCAACCTCCACACTTTAGCGGGATATACAGCCTAGTTGTTATTATTTAAATTATGTTTCATGACTGAAGTCCGTCATATAGTCTATAAGCAGCGGAAGATAAAGACGCTTCAAACAATACCGCATCGTCAAATTATCATAAGTAGTTTAGAAGTAATAAAGGAACAGATGAATATACATACATGGATGCACACACATACATTAGTACATACATGCCGCTCAAAGTCATGACCACCTTTAGTCGGGTAAAAAGAAAGGTACAGTTGATGCTGACCAGTAATATGTTCTGAAGGCAGATGTGGCTGCGTGTCGACCCAATCTCTAAACTTCTTGATGTCTTCTGTGGTAATCTTTGTCTTCTTCTTGTATTCCTCTTCTAAGGGAAACTGCTGGACAGGACCCGACATTGTTCTGCAAAATTTAAACGTCATTTATTTAGTTACTGGCTACAGTTTGGGTTTCCTAAGACTGCGATGCCAGCCACATGGTTTCCGCAATTTACCGTCGAATGACGTCACTGAAATGTTATTTTTGAAATTCAGTTGGTGTGTTTTCCAAGAGAGCGTTTTTCGCTGACTTCATTTTCATGACGGCCGTCATTGCGGGCGTTTTTGTCGGCCACCGCTTTTGCGTCTTGTTAATCTCAGGCCTACTAACATAGGCACCAGGCAGCTGTCTTTCTTTTGTTTTGTTACCTTAAGGCTAGGGGCCTTCCCAAGTCTAATAAAGCCGCCAATTGGCACAAACAACACCATTTGTAACTGTACTGAAGACTTCTCAAGACGGCAACAATATGAGTAGTAAGTATGTATACTGCTCAAATTGTTCAATATTTCAGTTTCAAAAATCGTGAAAGACATTTAGATTTGCGACAATCTTCTTTTTTATTAGTAGTATTTTCTTGCATGTGGCCATTGAATCATCGCCCTGGAATCTGATCAAACAACCAAACACTATCAAGGCACATACATACTCAATGTTAATGTACATTATGTTAACGCTAACGACAGTGTCAGCTGGCCTTCACGGATTCTAAACAGATAAACGTCCAATTTACTGTAGTTCTAATGAGTTTGATATTGAATATTCAAAGCACTTATTATCATGATTACAATACATATCGTTTGATACAAATCTTAGATTCAAGTGGCATAATCAGCCTATAACGTCCCCACTGCTGGGACACAGGCCTCCTCTCTGTGAGAGGGAGTGAGCCGTAATCCACCACGCGGGCCCAGTGCGGGTTGGTAGATGTCACATGTCTTCGAATTTTCGGTTCTAAGACATGCCGGTTTCCTCACGATGTATTCCTTCACCGTTTTGAGAGCAGTGGTGATGAAATAATTTACACAAAGTAAAGCGCCTGTCTGGGTTCGAACCTACGACCTACAACTCGTAAGTCACGGCCGTTACCACTGGGCTGCCACTGCTGCACTGCTGCTGCGCTATTGCCATCAACCGGGCACAAATCCAAACTCCTGGCTGTAACTGAGAAATTCCAGATAGAAAAACCCAATAACACGTTGTCCGACCTGAGAATCGAACCCAGGACCTCATGCTCAGCAGTAGCGATTGCGACCACTAGACCAACGAGGCAGTCGTTTTTTTTAAATTGTGTCATTATTGTTTAATGTTCTTTTTTATAATACGTCTTAATATAGGCTGATTGATAGTGCTGCGCTTTACTAAAATTTAGATAAGATGCGAGTTTTATTTATGAAAAAGACTTTTGGTTAATGCTGTGAAGGTGTATAGTGGTCACCGTTTTGAGAGCAGTGGTGATGAAATAATTTACACAAAGTAAAGCGCCTGTCTGGGTTCGAACCTACGACCTACAACTCGTAAGTCGCGGCCGTAACCACTAGACCACCACGATTAGTAGGCTATGTTTTTTTTTTATTTGTTTGTTTGCTACATTACGTTTTATTCTGTTTCTTGGTTGGATAAATATGAACCCACAAATCGACGCATAAACGCATTATCCTGACTTGCCAGTCTAGTAAAGTCATCTAGACGGTGGTGCATTTACAACCTACAAAAAGTTCAAGACCATAATTATAACTCAGGGTCAGCTTAAGATATCACATTTATTGATTTACAAGTAAATTGCAAATAATCATTGGACAAAGCGAAGTAACGTTTGTGTTGTGTTATTATTATGATTTGAATATCCGGCACGTGAACGAAATTAGTCATTTCCATTGAAAGAACTGCAGCCTAATTGCGTAACACATTTTCGTAAACGATTACGACTAATCTGTTGTATTTTGACAGTTCAACAACATTCAATGCGTTATTTACATTGTTGAGCAGATTTTTTTATCGAACTTATGAAGCAATGGATTAGCAATCTGTTTCAAAACGATTCAGATTCCTACTAATTGTGAATTACGCAATTAGGGTACTGTTCGCATTTGTTTTAAACACGGATTTACTGTAATAAAAATGGACCTTGATAATTAACCGAAAAAAATGTAATACATACTTAATTTATATGTTTGCTTATATGTATATGTGTTTAATTTACTGTTTAATCGTTATTCTGTTTATTTAGTAAAAGTATTGAAATTGCGGTATACCACCATAAACTTGTGGTCTTAAATACTACAGGAAAAATTGGTTTGAAAACTAAATACTATTAACATGGCCAGTCAGGTGGTCAGTATAATAGAGAGCAGATTTTTCTGAATGCCTTTTGACGACCTGAGTTATAAAATTAAATACGTCTCATTCAGTAAGGTAGATCGTCAGAAGTTTTGACTTGTCTACTAGGTTCCATGTGTTAGAATTGAGTAAACTTTATGAACGTCTGAAAACCGAACAGCGATAGTTGGTTTATTGAATGACATAATTGGTTATCATTTAATTTAAAAATATTATTTTTATGCCATAAATTACCTTAACCCACACACTTATTTGTTAAAATGTTAGAAAAAATCGTCAGCGGTTGCAAAACGTGTTACAATTGTACCCGTTCAGTTAAGTAATTTTGTACTAGGAACGCCTTCACGTATAATTATAAATAATGTACTATATACAAATATTACATAACATTTTAAAATTGTTTCTTGTCCATTCTTATATCCCCCCGGTGCCCATACGAACAACGGACTCAATATTACAAAATGATTACTCTGCGCGACCGTTGACTGGTACAAGATCTCATGTTCTTCTGCAAATTGGTTAACAATAAATTCGACTGCGATAAATTACCTGAACAAATTGGACTAAAAGTCCCCTATAATTTACCCAGATATCCCATTACCCATTTATTCCACACTAAAGCATTCAACACAAATACAGGAGTAAACTCACCCCTCAATAGACTCAGCCAAGAGTTGAATTCATATATGAAATCCACTCCAGATGTTGACATATACCTTGACTCAGTAAATAACTTTAAAATCCAAATTTTGAGGTCCCACAGCACGCAACTTGCACAATTTAAACATTAATTTTATAGTATTAGTATGCAGGTATTTCTTGTAAACTCTGTAATCTTATAACTTGTCTTTTAGTATTTCTGCTTGAATTTTTTATACAGAAGCTGTTGGTGTACTATAATATAATAAAAAAAATCTTCTTCTAGCGAATCTACCTCTTAGAAGGGTAACCTAGAATCAATTATATTTTATTGCAAGCTTTGATGTTCAAAAGCGCCTTATAATAATGGCTTTGAAATAACCCATTTGACATTGACTTATTACGGCGCCGCCGTGCCGTCGCGCGCCGCGCCGAAGAGAAAGCTACCATTTTTTATGCGCTACCGTTGTTTTGAGACACCGTTTCAGTTTTTGGACCGGTTGGCGGTCGTTCAAATAATTGTTCACACATCACACACACATGTCAACAGACAAGAAGAAAGGAACCTAAAAAATACGCATAAACATGATGTTTATTTCGAAAGAAATCTCTCTATAAATATCTTAAGATTTGGAAAAGGCACACCTAAATTAACAGACTATGTTCTTTTTACTAATTATTTTTTAAGCAAATAACATTCCTTTTTTTGCTAGCTCTTGTAAAAACAAAGCTTGTTAAAGAAACCGTTTTACTGCATAATTATGTACCTATTCAATCGCATTAAAGTTTTAATAGGTTCTTCTCATACATACAAATTGGTGTTTCAACTTAGATCTTACAAGCTCGCAAGTTTACAAAGGCCTATTTTGATTTAGAAAGGTAATTTCTGAAGTTCACACACTGATATTGTAGTCCTTGGCCCCATATTTAGCTTAAGAATGTCGACTCTATCTAGCATTTTTTATTTTTTAATATGACTTGTAGAATTAATTCCAGTATTCAATTACTAGATTATTAATTTTTATTCCATAATATAAAAAAGACTTACGATCATCACTCAAATGGATGCTGTGATTTTACGGAAAATGGCACCCATACTAGAATATTGTTTTTGGAATTCTAATTTGTCAGTTGTAATAATGGTAGGAATACAACCATTTTTCACATTCATCTTTTAAACATTATTTATTGGCCGTAACTGCGGTTAACATGGTTCATTTTGAAGTTCCAATCGCGCCATGATAACGGATTATTTGCTGCCTAAAACTGAAGCCCGGGCCGCCCAGATGATGTGATATCGTGCCTCTAGACTTTTTCCGTTGGGCTTTGTAAAGCCCAAAGTCTATATGAATGAACCGGGTACGATTGAGGAATTAGAAGTCAACATTACTCGCGTTATTCGCCAAATACCACTCGAAATGCTCGGACGCATCATAGAAAATTGGAAATGCAGATTGTACCATGTTGACAGCAGTTACGGCCAAGATTTCAAAGAAATAGTCTACCATAAAAATGTAAATAATGGTTATTTTGCGTGATAATAAAGATAACCCGTTTTTTTTTACTTTTGTAAAAAGTACCTCAGACGTTCTATTGAAGATTTTTGAAAAAGATTATTCCCGCAGATAGGGTAACTAGCCGTTTTCATAAGAAAAAACAACTACATCAACAATATGAGTCCAAAAGCATTAAGAAAACACACGACATACTTACAAAATATTTTCTAATCACACACTATACACTACACTCGATCCAATTAAATATGTATAGTGATATATGTATCAAATATATAATTATACTAAAGACACGTCCGCATCTCACGGTGTCATATCACTACTATGAGATATAATTCCATATAAAGTTGTATGTCGGCTGTCGAAAGAATGCGTGCCACTGCATCGGACTCGAGACCTCAAGGAAATTAACATAAAAATAATGATGGACTTGCTTGGAATTAAGTATAATGTGCCGGAAATATTTTTGGAACTGCAATTTTATCTCATTTATGATAACAATTGACCTTGCAGAATCTGATTGGCGTAATTTGACATGACGTGTGCCTATATATATAGAAGTACGTGTACCTTTAGGTGTTATAGTTTGTACCACATTTATACTGAATTTGGCCCAACGTGGTGAAAAGATTCATCAGCATGCCATGTCATGTCATGTCATGCCATGACCTGTTCTTGCACAGATGCGACGCACAGCTTATTTAAAGTTGTTAGTACTGTTGTTAAGAAAAGATGTAATTTTTCACTTCGCAATCTTGTTTTTGTTTGTATTGTTTGTGTTAGTTTGTCATTTGCCAGTGTCGCAACACACACAGAGCAATGTGAGATTTAAAAAAAGTATTTACAAGGCAGATGTGAGTGGCCGGGACGGGACGCCCTCGGAGGACATTTAGTGACCTTATTTGTGATGTTCTTCAGGAAGGTCAGGTGCATTGAACTCGCAACTGGCGTGCGTGTATGATGTATGAACATAAACGAGGCAAAAAGAGTATGTGAGGATCGTAGCAGGTGGCGTTCTGTGGTTTCTGCCTACCCTCACGGGAAGAAGGCGTGAGTTTATGTATGTGTATCCCATACTTTTCCTTAAGATCTGATCAAAGCGGCTTGACATCGTTATTATTATAATTTTCTTGATCTTACCCCAATTGGTGGGTCGGCGCCACATGTTCTTCATACTTCTCTGTCAGTCGTCATCCCGGTAGTCCTCCCCTTTCTACCCACATCATCTTTGCCACACAATCCATCGTTTCTATTGTATTCCCCTACTCTTTCGAGTTTCTTTCCCGTTCTTGTCCTTATACCTACTACGCTTTGGAATGGGCAACTAGCTTCATCTTGGAATGGGCAACTAGCTTCATCTTTTTGACCGACCAACCTTGTCAATTCAAAAGTGCCTGCAATTTCTTAAAATAATCCGAATTCATACTCAAAACTTTCTTCAAGATTTTTTGCTGAGACGTCCGCATTACGTGCCCAAAGTGGCTTGTTATGTGCGTTCATCGCAAACTACGGTAACCGCCAGGAAAAAGAAACATTGTAAATAAGAAAGTCTACTTCCAAAATATGTTTTATAACGGTAAGTAACAGTAAACTAGGACTTCATCACGTTTGAGATTGTAAATGATGCCAACAGTCGTGTAAAAACTCGCGAATAGGGTTAAAACCCGTGTTGAAATTAAATTTGGCTTAAATGGCTTGTATATTGAAATTATTAAATGTGGCACAGACTATGTCAACATTACAATATGGGGCAATGTTATATGGAAAATACTTTAAAAGAAAGATCCATAGTAACCACAAAGAAAATATTTACTTCGAGATAGCAACAATTAGTTGACTCCTCTCTCAACCAACTCAACCTTAATTTAGGTATCTCAACGGTAGATTGTTTTGGAAATAGTGGGAAATAAAATTCTCTCGTTGGTCTAGTGTTGGGAAGTGTGACTGTCGAACATGGAGTTCTGCGTTTGATCTCTCAGTATTTCTCTCAGAGTTTTTGATTTTCCAAGAAAAGAAATATGTGGATTTGTGACCAGTTGATGACTCTTTCGTCTCGCCCTTAAAGAGAGAATCTTAATTTTAGTTAAGTTGTAGTAAAGGTAGGTCCGTTTACTCTCTAAGGGAATCATATTCAGCCTATACTGTCCCCACTGCTGGGACACAGGCCTCCTCTGTGGGAGAGGGAGTGAGTCATAATCCACCACGCGGGCCCAATGCGGGTTGGTAGATGTGTGTCATGTCATCGAATTTCTGTTTCTAGAACATGCCGGTTTTGTCACGATGTTTTCCTTTACCGTTTCGGGGAATACGAGTACTAGGCGTAAAATATTATGTTTTAATTTAATACCAAACAAAAAAAAACGTTATTTTGTAAGATACTCTCAACTCCACCAAAAAAACGTTGTGAAATTTAAAAGAACATTTATTTTTTGTATTTTAATTTAAGAACCGGTTTCTGCCATTAATAAAATTAGTATACATTGCACGTGGCCCATTTTGGGTTCAACTTTTACGAATTATAACTTTAGTTCCTTATCTGACTATGTGATTATCATCAGTAATGTTTTATGTTATCTCATGAGAGCGCTTTGTAAGCGGATAGAGATATAATCTATTAGGTAAAAAAAAGTATAAAGTAATCATAATATAACAATCACAAACAAAATAACAGACTCCAACGAAAATCAGAGCACAAGTAACTCTTAAACAGAATCCTTTAAAAACGTTTTTATTTCGGCTACCTTTTTCATGTAGTAGACCGGTTAGGCCGTTTTTTTTAAAGCCATTTACCATGGAACCGCACCATATTCAGAATAATGAGCACAATGGCGTCATTAAAAAAAAACATTACCTAAATATTGTGCATAAAATACGATGTCTTGTTTTAAAACAGGTTCATGGACCATGGTGTTTGTTTTACATATTATCCAACCGCCCCTGCTCCGCACGGTTGACAAACGATCGAGATGTCTTTATTATTTGTTAGTTTCATGGCGTGCCGATTAGGACTCATTCCTTACCGATTGGACGGAGACGGCACAGCATCAAGAAAAGTGGAAAAATGTGGGGGAGACCTGTGCCCAGCATCAGAAGTGGGACAATAAAGGCTAACTGAAAAAAAAAGGTTTCATATTAATGCATTTATAGACACATAAACTTGAACTTATCGGGATTCGTTCTATAAATGATGACGACAACCGCGTTAAGAAGAACAACGCGGTCACACAGACAGAAGCGAAAACAACTTATAATATGTATGTGTAGATATAGATGTTTATATGTAAAGTTGGTTGGTAGGTACTTCTTTCGGTGTCCTTGGTTTATTGTTTAATGTCGCCACTGGCTGCTGAATACCCAGACGATAACACAAATTGTGTGGACAAAGTATGTGCAGAGTTGGTGATTTAAATGCTGTGACTGTATTATATTTGTCACCGTCTCAATATATTCCAAAATGTTTAATGTAGGAGAAATGTTATGTTTGTAAATGACTAGTTTTATGTAATTTAGCGTGAAAAGATTTTTGACATTTAATTTTACTCCATAAGTGCAATTTTAGATACTTAATGCCGTTGGTCTAGTGGTGAGCATGAGGTCTTGGGTTCGATTCCAGGTCGGGCAAAGTGTTATTGGGTTTTTCTATCTGGAATTTCTCAATAGCAACCCGGAGTCTGTATTTGTGCCCGGTTGATGGCAATAGGCTCGCACCTATTACATGGGACTTGAACATAACTATAGCGAAATGTGGGTGTACTATAGGTACACCTCTGCCTAACCCTTCTGGGATTACAGGCGTGATGTTATCTTATGCAATGTTACTACATTATTGATATTCGCACATCGTTACATATTTTATTTACAACACCTGTTTTACACCCACCTATGTTTGACTAATGAAAAACGTTGACTTTGGAACTGGAGCGATGGTTGCCGTCCTTGTCCTGGGTTCGATCCTCGGGCTGTGTTGGCTTTTTATTTTTTCGTTAGCATCCTTGAATCATCATCAACCTACCTTTGTACCATGTTACGTGGGGCTGGCGCACCACGATTTCTTGTTCCATTCTCTCCTGCCAATCGTCACGATATCATTCAGTTCCTTCCCTTTCATATCCTTCCTCACACAATCCATCCATCTTTTCCTTGGCCGTCCATCCATTAAAATTTATATTCATAATCACTATTTTTGGAACCCGGATTTCATACTACTTTACTGTTCTTTTCTATCTCTTTTCGCTGACAAAACAATAGATATACCTACTTTATCTACCTTTAGTTATACATAAAAAAACCACATCAGATTGGAATCGTACTTAATATTTTTTCAACACACTTGCTCATAAAGTGGCTCTATGTTCACCGCAATTAGGCACAAAATGTCACCCATAATCAAACTGTGACTTTTTCATTGCTATAACTCACTAGTGCGTTATAGTTTTTTTTTAAATTTATTATAGTTTTTATTGATATTTTATTCACAAGAGTGTTGAAAAACGTCGTATGATACACGTGTTTATTGATAATTACCATCACCAATGTTACACACTAGTACCATAATGTACTATAATTGGCTTCAACTTATCAGTTACGCATTTCTTAGTTATTGAGTTCTCGCGTGTCAATAAGTTATCATTTCAATTGCGTTTAGTTGAATCAAAAGCCGCTTAACATTTTACCATCTGGTGCTAGTGTCGCATTCAGGAGATTACCACCAAAAACATAATTGAAAGAAAGAAAGACTATCGTTTATTTGGACACAGTTCGTGAAACACAAAATAATGAATTGAATAAATTCTTATTTGAAATATGTCACTCAAAGGACGATTTCTTAAAAAAAAACATAAACATGGTGGAAAAAATAATTTACACGATTTTGCAATGTTATTGATTGTACTTTACTTGTCACGCAAAAAGATACTGAATGGCGCAGTTACTTTGACGTTCCTGTGTTGTGACGTCTGATCGCAGAGTGCTGTCTGTTTAGCATAGAACTTCGCCATTTTTTGACATGAGTGGTGAAAAACCAAATATAAAAAAAAACAGTAGTACCCGATCATTTGTAGGAATTAGATTATAAACAATATTAAGAAATCCAACACGCTAATCGCTACAGTTTACAGCTTTTCAACAGTTATTACACCTAAGTTTGATACACCAACATTTGAAACACCAAATGGTACCCACACAAGGGTCCATGTAGAACCACTGTGGACGCGCATTATGGACCGGCGACTTTTTATTGTTCCAAAAATTTTTTTGGTAGTATGTTTTGTCCCTTTCTAGTGTATTTTTGAAAACCCCAAATCTAGCAAAACCATAGGTGCCGAAAAAAAAACCCACTTGGCGGGTCCAATGTTCAAAGTTTTTATGTAAGCGTAGTTGAAGGAGCGGGGCTCCTACTTCTGAGTGGCTTAAAAAAAATAGTCGGGTCGGAGTTCCCCAAGTCCCGAGCTCGCTTCGCTCGCTCTTACATCCTAAAATCCTAAGTTTTCATGTACAATTATTGTATTATTGTATACGAGTGTATGATTTAAAATAATAATTGTGTTTATATTTGGATTTTGAACATAAGGTTACCTAAGTACAGGTAGTTAGATCAGTATTTTTCATTTTGGTCAATTAATGGTGAGGTAAACCAATTTAAGGAACTTTGTACATAGGTATTTCAAGTTTTAGCTTTATGAACTTCAGTAACATTATTCATTTGACATTTTAAGCTTTCGGTATTTTGAATATTAGTGAAACAGTCATTAGGCATGTAGATTTTAGGGATTTTGAACGTAGGTTATTTTCCGTTAGTTGTTTAAAAAAAAATTAGATATTGCAAAAAGTGCCCGTTTGAAATTCCTATAAAATGTGTGAATTTAGATAAATGATAAATCATTTGATTTCTGTAAGTAGATTTGTACAAACACTTTTACACGTCAAATTTTTTTTTACTAGATGAGGTCGGCGTTTTCTATCTGACTACTCTGCTCAGAAACGCCGAAACAAACTCAAAGGTCACAGTCTCTTCCAGACATAATCTTGGTCAGATCATGTAAAGACCATGTGGGTTGATGTCTGAAATGGTCGTTTGAGGAGAGAACCACACTAATTGAGTGGACCTGTCCAGTCAGTGCACGCATTTGTCAGTAATCGTGCAGCTCAACTCTAAACATAAGGAGCTCAGCGGTAGCGGTAGGTACGTACTTTCTTGTATTTAACTGAGACTAGGTTATGTGACGAAACAGTATTATCTAGTACTTGCAATAAAACTGTTATAGATTCTTTAAACTTTTAGTCGACAAAAGAGAAGGGAAATAAGATTATTTATCTGTCACCAAAGTATAAATCGCTTCTCTGGCGAAATCCTAGACGTGGAAATGTTAATAGATAAATATCATATGGATGTCTTGTAATGTTAAAAAAAATTCAGTTGCCAGTGCATACAACAGGTCCTCAATAGGGGGTGGTACCTTGATATTGTGTAGTGAAGTTGAAGTTGTTTTAGATATAAGGAAAGAAAGGATTTCACTGCCTGCTCTGTTGATCGCTTATATGTCATAGCAAGTGCAGAGGTTGAAGACCATGCTCTTATGTGTTTATAGACCACCAGCCTCAAACTTGTCATCTTTTTATCATTATGGAAGAAATACAAAGTAAACTTTTTAAAGACAATTTACCTCAACTTCATGCTTATACAATGTGTTGATTAATTGTAAAATAAAATACTCTTCCTTAATTAATGGCGTCAGGTCTGACCATACTGGTCAACTTGTTTCATTTGACTTAGATAAAATGTTACACTTCAATAAAACTGTTGAAAGACATCTTACTAAAAACAAATTGATAATGTTTAATAATAATGTTACTAGCAATCTTTCAACAGCCAGTTTTGATTCACAAGACTTGCTGTTCGAATTTAAACTATGGTATACTATTTTCTACAGTATGCCAAGAATTCGATAAAGCATGTGCTTTAAAAAAGTTACGATCAATACCAAGATGTCGTAAATGGGCCACTGCTAGCATAAAAAAATCAGAGATATTATGTATACATTTATATCACGAGAAAACATGCCACGTCTGACCAAACCCTTCATGATTATGTCAGAATGTCTTCTAAAATATTCAAAAGAGTCTGCGCTCAAGCTAAATCTAAATGAATAAGTAACAAAATTAGTATTTCTAATAATAAAGCAAAAGCTGTGTGGCAGGTAATTAACAAAGAAACACAAAACAGCGAGATCGGAATGAATTGTCTCTAAAAATTGGTAATGAAACCATTTCAGATAAGTTAAAAGTTGCTGAGACACTAGAAAATTTCAACCAACATCCCAATTGAGGTTACAAAATCTCATCCTTCATCATCTGTATTAGCTGAAAGTCCTTACTGAAGTTTACTTTGAGTAAAGATACTCAAAGAAAACTTCAGCAAGTAAATTCTTAGTTTCGAATCCGACCCCATTTCTATTGTCACAATTATTTATATAATTAAAAAAGCGTGCAAACGTCTTAACATAAAAAACACTGAAGACTTATGGGGTATTTCCGTTAAGGTTCTTGGAGATATCATTGACACAATTGCCCCTGTTTAATCAATAGTATTCACTATTATATTAATGTTTAGACAGTGGTACGTTTCCTGATTTAATGAAACAGTAAAGTAGTACCAATTTTCAAATCGGGCAGTAAGAGAGATGCCTCTAATTAAAAACCTACATCTGTGCTACCAGCATTGAGTAAAATCTATGAATTAATCATGCTAGACCAGATGTTGTCACATCTTAACTCAAATGGGATTTTACATATTTACCAGTTTGGTTTCACGAAAGGTAGGTCGACGACTGACGCGGGAGTAAACTCATCAGTCACATTTTGCAATCCCGGGAGAAGTTCTTGGGATGCAATTGGCTTTTTCTGTAACCTCGCAAAAGAGTTTTACTGCGTTGACCACCATTCACTGAAAATTACACCACTACGGAATTCGTGGGCAACCAGCTGATCTTGTTCTTTCCTATATCTCAAACAGGCAGCAAAAAGTAAAAGTTGATGAGGCGATGTTTTCGGGGTCCTTAGTTATGATGGGCGGGCCCCCAAGGGTCTATTCTTGGCCCTTTCTTTTTTCTAGTTTATATTAATGACCTTCCTAATAGGACGGTTAACTTTTCTGATATAATTTTATTCGCTGATGACACTTTTCTTATTTTTAAATGAATAGAAAAGATACCGATGTCTTACATGTCAACGATAGTCTGGCTGTTCTTTCGAAATGATTCGCAGCTAATAATCTTTAACTTGATGCGAACAAAACTAAATATCTTAAGTGTTAATTACCAAATGTTCCCCAAATGGATCTATATTTACTTGATGGCAAGAAACTGATATACTAACTCTGCCTTCTCTTTATTTCTTAAAAAGTACTTTGTATGATCTCAAAAACTTAGCATTCCACTTTATAACACACGTGGTAAAAATTAAATTGTGATACCCAAATTTAGATTAACTCAAAAAGCAAGTCATTTCTTATAAACAGTAGCCGCTTTTATAACAAGTTTTTTAATTTTATTATTTTCGTAATGTTTTAATAGATTCGTTTATATTTTGTAAATGTGAGAACGTTGTAGGCCTTGTAGACTGTAGATTTTTAGACCATTGTCTATTTGTTAAGCACCTGGTACTTGATGATAGGCCAAAACTATCGTCCCCCACCTATTAACACTGTAATTTGAAAACATTATATAAGTCAATTATTTTTAAAAGAGTAACCGTGGAGTTTCTTGCCGGCTCTTCTTCATAGGAAACGCCCAATTGGAATCGTGTGCCTAGCTTCTGACGTTTCATATTTTGATTTTGATTTTGTCTAATATACACGTAATCTAGAATATTTTAATCGCATCAGAATTATACAAGGTGTTTCAGAAAGGTGCGGAAAAAATTAATTATTTGGTACAGACTATCAAACTGTACTACTGTCTCCATGGGACCAACATCGTAATCAAGAAAAAAAATATTATTTGGCTGACAGTGATTATTTTACATACTATTTTAAAATACATACACAACATAATTTTACGGTAGATAAAGATAAACATAATGTAATTGTACCACGTCAATCATAGATCGACATCGAGCTCACAATAATAATACCCCATGACATAATTGTAGCATTTAATATCAATTGATATTTTAAATTCAACGTTATAGAAAATGGACATAAAAACATGTTATTCATGTAGTTATTCATAAAAGTTCAAGGTTTAAATTCAACGTTATAGAAAATGGATTTCTATAACGTTGAATTTAAACCTTGAACTTTAAAGTTTTTGACTTGAATACCTACGTAATTATGTATGTTTGGTGCAATCAAATAATGTGCCAAATGGTTTTTATTATGGGTTTAAAAACATCTAATCTTATGATCTATATTTTTCACTTTTTCGAATGTTAAATGGTAAAAAAATGATCATAGACTAAATGTAAAATATTCAGCCATAATTACTTAAAAAAAAAAAAAAAAAAATTATAATAGCCATAATTACTTCTCGTTTCAAAATGCATGATCAAGTATCTGATACGTAGGTACCTTAATCTGCTGTCAAATCTAGCTCCTGTGATTGGTTGACTGAAATGTCAGCGGCCAATCAAATCACTTGCTGTTAGATTTGAAAACAGATTGAGGGGGATTATGCCGCATAGGTGCCGCGAAATTCAATTTGATTTACGTTTATGCGATTTGCAGATCCCAGGTTGTTTGTTGATCAAAATTTGATTCGCGGCCCTAACAAATATGTTTTTACAGAATTATGATCATTATAATCTGCTCATCATCCATACATCTCTCTTAGTTTAATTTGACCTCGAATTTCATAATTTCCTGAAATAATAATTCAATATCGGCCATTGGAACATAAGTAGTTGATTCTGTAGGTAATTCATATTTTTACGCTCACGAATCATATTTTGATCAAAGTCAACTCATTAACTTTTGCAGTTTTAAACGTCAAAATGTACAAAAAAAATGGAATTGATTCTAGTTGCACCTTCCAAAAGGTGGTTTGGAGAAGAATGTGCAAGAAACTCCTTCCTTACTCTTAATAAATGTTTAACAATATTTTGTATCGGTACATTAAATAATGTGCTTACCATGCACCTAGAATAGCATTGCTACACTGCAATAGGTAAAACGAATTAAATAAGACAGGTAAAGTAAATAAGTTTTGTAGTGTCTCAACTTTTAACTTATCTGAAATGGTTTCATGGGTAGATACCCAAATATGCGGTTTGAAGTATGGATGCAGCAGGTATGTAGTACAGCTATTAATGTATATTATTGCTGTGTCTGTAATGGGCTTGCGAGCATGAAGTCAATCATAAATTATAGAATAATTTATGATTGACTTCATGCTCGCGAGTAACCTGTAATTTCCGTGTCACTCATAATTGTATTGAGTAAATTAGATACTTTTTAGTAACACATAAATAATACGTAATTACTTATAATCGTTCTGTTAGGTCATAGAGATTTCTTAGAACCCGATTGCATTTCTGGCACGATCCTGTTTGGGGAAGGCAACTGTCAAAATGGCGCTGTCGTAGCTAGTTCCCAACACAAGCCAATAATACAAGGAGTCATGTGATTTTATTTTATTTTAGCGATAATTGAAGCCTTTTTGTGTTCCTAGATGATAAACTTAGAACATTGTGGTTTAAAGCTATTCGTGGAGATTTTTTTGAATTCGAGTTTATGTCGGAAACATTTTGAAGAAAGTGATTACGAGGAAATATTCAAGGTTTAAAATTCTGACATTTTCCATGTCAAGTACTTGATTTAAAATTCTGAAATCGCGAAAAATAACGAAATAATGAAATTAAATCAAACTCATGAATGAACATAAAATTAAATAAATGAACGAAATGTCAAATTTATTGTAGGCCGTAGAGACCTAGCTATGGTCACGCCATCTACAATTAGCTTTGCCCGACCTTCCCCATTGACTAATTTTTCTCAAAATTCTGCGCTTGAGTCAAGAATGATTGACATCCAGTTTTTGTTTAGATATTTACTTGCCGTTTTATTCCTAATACAGCCATTTAATAAACCTATTTTAGCTATCAAACTGCTTTGTCCCTCTCTGTCAAGTTAAAATGAAGTTTGAGAGAAAGGGACAAAACAATATGATAGGTAAAATAGGTTTATCAAGCGAATGGCTTTATGAATAAGACGGAAAAAGTACAGGGAAACCAATTCTTCAATCCACACAGTTCGAGATCCTTAGTTTTCTGGAGAATATCCTTATGTAGATACACAAACCCGGATTACACAAAGTATGTAACCAATCTTTTTCCTTCTTTCAAAAACACAGAAACTGGGCGTTTATTTTAGTATTTCATTTATCTTAACACAAACTCAAAATACACACACACACACACATGTTGTCATTACAACGAACACACACCTCTCTGTGTTTTAGTATTCTAACGTATGGCGTGGGTTGCAGCTGAAAACCAGCGTCACCTTGTGTTGTCATGCTGATGCCCTTTTGGCATTACTATATTGGTTTTCTGTTTTTTTAATAATAAAAATGTAATAAATGTTTATTCAATAATTTTTTTTTTGGTAAAATACATTTTAAATCTTAGAAATAATATTATATAAACCTGTATCACAGGCGGCATGAGTTCTTACAATTACTATTAGGACAACTGATTTATTAACAATAATTAACATAAGTTTTATAGTTTTAATGTGTCGTTTTTTTTTGTGTTGTAATTCCATTAAACGCATTTTTCTTTCTTTCTTTCTTTCCGCCGCCGAAAGTGTTTATTCTGAAAGCCGGGCTTGAAAACTACGTAATATCGTTTAAAAACGTGTCAGTTTATACGTCATCAATTTAATGAATCAAAATAAGCACAATTAAATCTTTCAACAAAAAAGATAATCTTAACAATTATACATCATTTTATTCTGCATCTAATACAATTTATATCATCCTACTAGCGCCATCTTGCAGTATAAAGTGAGATTTGTTTGCTAACGTTGTAGTTGAATAAAAGTAATAAATTGCTTCATGCCTACATATTTTTACGAGGTCTTGATAATAGTGCTACTGTTTCTTAACAGATGTCTCGCGGCTAGCATATTTACCAGCCTATAATGTTCCCACTTCTGGGACACAGGCCTCCTCTCGTTGAGAGGGTGTGGGCCGTAATCCACCACGCGGGCTCAGGGCGGGTTAATAGATGTTACATGTCTTCGAATTTATGGTTCTAGGACATTCTGGTTTCCTCACGATGTTTTCCTTTACCGTTTTGAGAGCAGTGGTAATGAAATAATTTACACAAAGTAAAGCGCCTGTCTGGGTCCGAACCCACGACCTACAACTCGTAAGTTGCGACAGTAACCACTTCGCCACCACTACTCTCCGCAGGTATTGCATGACCTTATCTTTACTCAGAGCACCTTAGAAACCTACAATACAAATAATTAAAAACCTTAAAGATTAGATCACATTAAAAATTCATCCATTCACCATATCGTTCATCAAAAAGCGAAACCCTGAACTTTACGAGGCGTGCATTACAGGAAGTTTCGAAGACGCTTCTCCAAAGTCACATGGGGTAATTATCTGATGATGCAATGTGCATAATGGTCGGTGGGAACGCGGCCGGTGACAAGGTCGTCGAGCTTGGTACGTCACAGTGACGTAGTAGGTGGTAGGGAAGTACTGTTGGTGGAAATGTCACTTGTTAGACACTTTTTTTTCGCGTGAATGTCGCTTGAAATGACTTCAGAGAGACATTAGGTATAGAGTAATTTCAAAAGTTCAATTCTTGCCGTTAATATTTTGTTCAAACTGGGCCCTAATTCACAATGACCACTTATTGATTCCTTCTTTCGAAACCACGTCAATTCATTAGCTAGACACGACTTCTGATAGTAACGTATTCTATATGACGCAATGAACATAACCGCGCGAAAAGAACGCGAAGTTGGCGTGGTTTGATCTGTCAAAAACCACGCTTGACAACCGTACAAAATCTTTAGTACTACTTAGTCTGTGGAATCTTTGTAGTTTCGAGTAAAGTAAGATTGTTTTCGAGTAAAATTCAGCAAAACATAAAGTTAACCTTCTTCCGGTTAGAAAAAATTGCTTTTCGTGTATAAATAGATACACAAGGGACATTACAGCTTTATGTCCTTATAAACTATTGTCGAAAATGGTAATACTTACGATTAAATCCTTCAATCACAAAATGGTTTTAACCAGTTAGTGTTGGTAAGTTTTAATTATTATTATTTATTTGTCAGATAACATGATCCAATATGGTTGGTAACAACAGGAGCTTATAAACTATGTTAGTAGGTAAAGAATTTAAATATTAAGTTATTTATTTTACCGTCCCAACCACAATGCTTACCCAGAGCTAGTGCATCGGACACTGATACTTATTCGCAACTATCGTCAGAATGTTGTTGCTGCTGCCTCGTAATCTGCCCAATAGCGACGACACACGCTTGCGTCTTATTGCATAAAAGTCATCCGTACGCGCTTCGGAAAACATCGCGGACGCACTGCAGAACCGCGGCAACCGCAACAACATCCTGAAGACGTTATTGTATTGTACCCGCAGAGCGTTGTATGCCTTTTGAGTATAATTAACCCACAGGCTGCTCGTGTAAAAGGATTGGCAATATGTTTTGATTAGCGCTAACTTGGCTCAACGACTGAGCAACGAGCAAACCTGCGAGCCAACATATTACCCCGGACCGCCAGCGATCTGCGTTCACGTTCAAAGTCCTCGTTGTCCCTTAGATCATCGGTGACAACGTGAACTAAATATTTAAACTTCTTCACTCTAGTGAGAGGAGAGCCGTTCAGAAAAACAGGTGGAGGTTCATGAGTGGGTTTATCACCACGACCAAAGAACATACACTCGCTCTTAGCAGCATTATACTCGAGACCATGACTCTCGGCATGCTGCTCGCAAACACTAGCAGATGACGAAGGGCCCTAATTGACGGGCTCAACAGCACCATGTCGTCGGCATAACATATATTATTGACAGCGACTCCATCAATGTGACAACCTACATGCATGCTACTGAGCTCGCCAATCAGGCTATCCATATATAAATTAAAAAGGGTGGGCGAGGAAATCCCCCCCCCCTGCCTCACGCCACACTCAAGCTTGTACTCCTCAGACAAACAATCCGACCTCTTAACGACATTTAATTGATTGTCATACCAAAATTTCGAAATTTCCACCAGTTCCGTAGGTATATTTTGTTTACGCAGTTTATCCCACAGGACCTCATAACAAACTAGGTCAAAGGCTTTGGATAGATCTAAAAAACAAGCGTAAACAGGTGTCCTACGATCCAAATAATACCTAACCGTGTGCTTCATACAGAGAATAGCACTCTCAGTGGAAAGGCCAGGTTGGAAGAAGCCAAATTGCACATGATGCAGGTTCAGGTTCCTTCTTAAATGCCTGTTAATCAGACCATCCATTACCTTAGCCAGAATAGTAGCCAGGGAGATGGGACGATAGTTACTTTTATCGCAAATATCTGCTGTTTTACATTTAACGATTGGTATGACTATTGTTCTCATCAGGTCCTGAGGGAGATACCTATGACTCATCCATAGGGAGAAAAGCATGGCCAATACTCTGGGTTAATGACAGCCCGCGTGCCTTAAATGTTCAACGCTCATGCTGTCATGTCCAGGTGATCTACCCCGAGTCATACAGTCAATAATACTTTTTACATCTTTAGGTCTTATCTGTATAATGTAAGATCTGTATCTGACTGCAGACTGAATTGCGTCGCTACTGACGACACAAGTGGGCTTACCTTAACACTAGATTTAAATATATTAGCAATGTTACGAGGCCCCCTTTCGGAGTTAATGCATTCAGCTCGATTCTGCTTTTTATTTAGTTTATTAGTACATTGCCAGATTTTTTAAAGTCATTTTTAGAACAATGAGATGCCAAAGTGTCCATTTTAATTTGTTCTGCGTTGTCTTGACACCACTTAAGTCGTGATTTGAAAATTTTCCTACTTTTACACATAGCGTCATAATATCCAGATGAGGGTTTCCCACGCCAGACCCAATTGTAAAAATTAATTTTAGCCTCCTCATGTGCCTTCTTTATGTGCTTATTCCAGCCAGGTATAGATTTTTTATTTCGATAATAACGATGAGCAACAATTTCACAGCCCTGTATACTCGCCTCACGTAGTGTTTTATTATACTTTTATACATTAATTCTTTACTTCTATGATGCTCAAAATCATTACAATATTTATCAGCGCATAACTGCAATTGTTATTATTGCAAATTTCATGATACAGGTGAATTTGTTCAGGAGTCCTATTTCCCCAAACTATTTTGTTAGGTACACACTCTGAAGTCACTTTTCCTATGTCTTACAACATTATTATAATTGCACTCTATTTCAACAGGAAAGTGATCAGACAAAAATCCATTATAATGAATTTTTACATGATATCATTTTATAACCCATCTCAGTACTAACACAATCGTCCAACCACCGACAAGAATCATGAACATAACTAATAAACGTATAGTCACCTGCGTTAAGGCTTAGGCGTTCCACGTCTGCACATACCCATCTTTCGTCCTCACAAAAATTCATGACTTCGTTATAGAAGAGACCGCCAGGGTGGGCATTATCACCGAGTACGAGCACTGATTCTTCGCTACTACTGTCTATTATAGCACATATTTCGCCCAAGCATTCCGTGGACTCGATAAGATTATCTCTGGACTCAACAGGCATATATACGCAAACAATTAATACCGCACAATCGCTATTCACCACTACTTTACACGCTGCTAACCGATCACTACTGCAATCTACGGGAGTGACGGACACAAACGATTTCTATTTCCATAGAATAGTCAATCCGCCATAAGGTCTTCTTTTCAAACATCTGCCGTATCAACTGAAGATTTGCCAATATATGTATAATCGTCACTTATTGTGCCCAGCAGTGGGATATCATGTGGAAGTAACCAAGTCTCCTGTAATGTTATTATATCTGCCTTGCCACAAAAAGTTCGCACACAATCCATAGACCGCTTAAGGCCTTTACAGTTAAATGTAATAATTTATTTATGTGTGTCATCCATCAACTGTTTTTCATTAGTTATCGTGTTGGTGTGTTTGTCCGCAGTCCGGCACTTATAATGTACAAACCGACGAAAAACAATTCCTTTCGGCCACATTGACTCATCTAAAACATTTGTAACGTACAACTCGGTACAATTTTTTTGTATTTATTTTCATTCTTAATAGATAACTTTGTAAGTGAAACTTTTTCTCCAGTTTTCTTTAGGATATAATTGGCGATATCCTCTATCGAAGTTTCTTTATGTACATTCGTTATATTTATAGGTAATCTTTTCTCTGCTGCTCTGAAATTGACTTCCATATCATTTATGGCATTACCAACTTTTCCACTGAAATTATTCTTCCTCTTAGTCCTTTGCACAACTGTCCAATATTACTGTGCTCCGCCTTGTTGGATTGTAAAACATTATTTTTACGCAAGATCTCAGCCATCGTTATTCCTCTATTTGGGGACACGGTAATACAATCATTGCCTAGCAGCTGTGTCGGCGGCGCCGCCTCGTCAACCTTAGGGCTCAGCTGTTTTGTATCGGAAGCCGTTTCGCTCAGCTGCTTAGATAGACACATATTGGCTTCTGTCATGTCAACGTACTCCTTCGGCTGCTTACAGTTACTGTCACCGTCGGTAGATATTCTGGAATTTCGTGACAAACATTCTGTTGAGCCCGTATCTGATATATTAGTAGTTTTACTAATATCATTTACTATTAGTCCTACGCGCCCACTATCGAGTCCACCACCAGAATTTGAATATGCCGATACCCTCCTCTTTTTTTATTGATATTGCAATCGAAGTTGTTAACGATTGATGCTTGTTTTATATTTTCAAGGTCCGAACGCAACTGATTCAGTTGTTCCACTGTAGCATAATCACTTTTAAGTGTTTTTATCTCATTTTGCATCAAAATAATGTCTTTTAGGAACCTTGTCGCGTCGATGTGATCGAACGTAACTGGGGGAACGTAACGGTGCAATTCTCTCGCCACAAAATTGGAATTTTCTCAGGATCCACTCGTTTCAGTGTATTTATTATATCTTCAAGATTACGTTGATTTTTGCCGTCACCTAATCTCGTGGTTTTCTTAATTGCAGAAATCGAGTCGAATAACAAATTTTTCATCTCAAAATCAATTTCTTTCTCCAAGAAGGACGTTACACAAAATAATGCTTTCTTCTTCCATCACATCCATTTTTGATTGAATGAACGCTAACACTTCATTAATCACTATATTACAGTGAGCACATTTTAATCTTGTTTGACGACATTGTTAACGACTACTATTAATTTCAAATACGTAAGTCTACAGTCTCTTGGAGCTCTAAAAAATTAAGCCTCTTGGTCAACGCAATGAAAAATACGGCGATTTATGCGACATATTTGGATACTTGCAAATAAATCAAGACTATTAAGTCTTCGGGTACTTCCCGTGGACCTATAATCATGCAATTTGGCAAGAAGCAAGGCCTCACAGTACAAGTAAACGAAAAAGTCCGAAAATCGTAACTTTATATTTTATCACTTATAACTTAAAAACCCACATTTGCTGTTGAAGAATTGATCGTGACGTAAATCGATGTATTTGTTTCAGATTTTTCTTGGGTGAAATTCATTCCAACCACCTAACTACCCTTCATTGTGCGTGGTCCGAAACGCACTTGCGCGGTTTTTTTTATAAATGGCATCTCGCAGGTCAACCTAAAATAAACTGGAAGCCGATGCCAACATAGTTAAGAAAGGCTATACAGTGGATGCATCGGGAGCCACCAGCCGATACCTAGAAGTTAGACAAACGTGTCGAAAATGCCTGCTTTCTGAACGTACGACGACACAGACAAAAGTTTAGCTTGGACGGTCAGTTTCCATGTCCACGGCGTAACTGATTTTATCTATGTAGATAGAAGATAGAACACTCTTTATTATCTAAAGAAAAATTGCGCTATATTATTGTTCCACAGCGAACTTTTTATTTTTCCCGAAACTCGCTTCTATCTCACAAAATTACACGTGACATTGCCACCTGTAGTACAGCCTCCGCACCACCAATTTAAACTCGTAACACCTTCACCACTCTGCTGCCTTTTCATAAAGGCTAAATTGCTTCACCGCAGCTACCATTCATTCTTGGTTACTACAAAGCTCTCAAATAGAACCCGTTCTTTCATTCAAAGTGAATGGTAGATTCTGCTCAGTCGGTCAGTCAGTATCGTGCATTTACACGAGCGGACCTGTGTGTTTTCGGTCACAGAAATTAAAAAAAGTGAGTGGTATTTCGATTTATTTGAATCATTTATTAGTTTTTCGAATTTTCCTGTGCTTTTTATCTTTTGCACGTTTTTTTTTGTATGGTTTTGTAACATTTTGTGTTGTTTGGACTTTTCGATGTTGTGTTGTTAAATTTTCGAAATGTTATAGTTTGACATGTGTCAAATGTGAAGTAGGTTGTGTTTGTATAATTTGACTTTATTTAAGTTTATGGTAGACAGCTTAAGCACTTATTTTTATGGAAATGGTTTTATTGATGCAAAATATTCTGACATCAAAAACTGGATTGACTGTATGATATCAGTAGGCAAACTAGCTCAAAATGCTTTAGTAGTTTTTCCTAATTTGCATTAATTTTATAGATTGCCATTTGAAGTCAAATCAAAAGCGGTTTTGCTGGTCTCTCAAGTATAAATAACAAGTTTTGATTTCAGTGAAATAGTAAAAAAACTTATTTCAAATAAAACAATAATAGACGAACTTAAAACCTGTCTAGTCTATTACTTTATAATACATAATAATACCGTTGGACATATCCATTGTACCCAAACATATGAAAATCGTATATTTTTTATGCTATTATGTTCAATAATGTGTAGTTACATAGAGCAAGTAACTGTATGCTATTGCAACAAAACTGCAATTAGCGTTCTGTATGTTGGTACGAAACTACGCAATTATAAAGGTCAAATTGATCAGTTGACCCCTGCAGCAAAAGTTTTTTACCGAGTGTATAAAAGGCCGCAAGACCAATATTTTTTGCCCATGTTATCCTAATTCCATTATATTTGTATTTTGAAAATTAAAGCTGGAAATAACCGTCCTAAGTTCCTTCTTCAGCTTAATATGTAGTAAATGTTTATGTCGCCAATTGAATTCACAAACAATAAACAGCCACATTTTCATGGTTTAAATAAAATGTGTCCTCTGTTCAACTTGTGAACATTCAAGTAATAAAACTTGATAAGATATAAAGTTTATTAACTGGAAACTACAACCTCGTTACCGAAACCTATTTCAATTATTTCAATTAAAACCAATGAATATAATTGGTTACAAACAAATTATTGTAACTTAAAAAAAAAAAGTTCGGTTCGGGCGTTCGTTCGCACATTGACCGAATGTCATTTATTTGTGCGGCCTTACTCAGTTACTTAATACATCTGTTTCAAGGATTGTATGTACGTCTAATATGCCTGCGGTCACTATCACTATATCACGTGGTAGCTAGTTAGCACTTTTTTTATTGGCCTTAGGCCTCTTGAGCCGAAAGAAGGTGCTTTACAATTAGCTGTCTGTATTTTTGTTTCTACTTTTGGATTGGTGCTATTTGTCATTGAGTAAATTACTGTTTTAGGGAGATCTTCAGATATCTTTTTATCAAAAAACTCTTTTACTTAGTTGGCATGGAGTTCGTAAGGCACCAAAATTTATCTACTTGAGTAACAGCCACATATTTATAAAACTGCTGCGTTTGATTGGTGAGGACGAATTTAGGGTTATAGCGTGATATTAAGCCTAGCCTTTAAACTTTCTCAAAAATAGTGCTATGTAATGGAAAAATAATTTTCCAAATCCGAAAACAAACTCTTCAGCTTTTTATAGGCATAAATACATACATTAACTCACGCCTCACCCCCGTGGGGGTAGGCAGAAACTACAGAACGCCACCTGCTACAATGCTTTTGTTTTCCAGCTTTAATAAAAGTTTAAATAATTATGTCAAACCGACATATTTATTCTTCAGATCAAAGTTATCGGATCTTCTTTGTTCAAGTTAGTCATCATCATCTTCCTACCGTTGTTCTAAGTCAGTTAGGGTCGGCGCAACACTTTTCCATTTCCCCTGCTAACCGTCACGGTATCATTCACTCTCTTCTCTTTTAATCATTCCTCACACAAGCCATCCATCTTTTCTTTGGCCTTCCCCTCTCTCTCCATCCACCATTATTTATATTCATCACTTTTTAGTTAACTACATGCGTTTCTTCCTTTCTCATCACATGCCCATACCAAGCCAAACGATTTCTTTTCAACTTTCGTGTCTTTGGCACCACTTTCAAACTTCCCTGTATATACCCAATTCTTACTTTATCCAGTTTTATCACTCCACACTACAATCCTAACATCTCAAGCTGAAGCTGAGAACAGTACCTACAGTTGCAAATGACGTAGGCACATGACACTTTCTATATTTGCTTCTAGGTGATGGATGCAATAGCACGTTGATCTATTCATGGACAGGACCATAGAATCAATCTATTATATGACATGACCTTATTTTATTATCATTTAGGTATTTATTTTATCTAATGCTAGTGGTTATTCGCTAACTACTGAAGGTCAATTCCCGTATTATATAAAGTGCGTGTCGGACCACGCACAATGAAGGGTTCCGTAGTTGCATGAATTTATCCCAAGAACAATCTTAATATTGTAGTTAAAATACATGTTCTCCCATACATTCCAAGTGCAAATATATGTTGGTCGACTATTACTCTTTAACTTGTAAAGCCTACTTAGCTGTGAAAGTTTTCTTTTTAACTAAGTCATATATTCTACTGCCGTGAATATATACACATTTCCAAAAACAAAATCTAGTTCGCAATATCATCTGTGACAATCAATATCGAAAATTTGTGTTGAAAGAAGAAAAAGAGGAATGCCCATTTTTCACCTGACTATCTATAGAAATGAAATAAATCTAAAAAAACAGCTAATTCGTTTTTATATTAATTACGCATATCACAAAGTTAAAAGAAACGCAGGATTTTTTTAAAAATTGTTTTTTGTTATGCTTATTCTACTTCAAGGGTAAACATATTAGCATGTTTTGAACGCATCTCAACCACCATTTTTTAAAACGTTCCATTTTACACACTGCTACTTGACTTTATTCAACTCTGTTTCTGAGTTTCATACATTATTTTACGTTTTATTTACTCAGTAAGTATTTCTTTTTTAGTCAATGTATAATACAGATTATTTAAAAATAAATGAATAATTAAATTAATGAATCATGCAATATGTAATTGAGTTAGGACGATTGAAACGTATTTTTTGACGTTTGACATTTAATGCTCGACACTCAATATAAATTGACAATCATCGAGAGTCTAAGCAGTGACATAAGGGCAGCTGGTTTTAAGGAATTCTCAAAGTAAAAAAGACGTTTTAGAACATAAATATGTATTAATAAGTAAGTATTACTATTTTAGACTAAACTTCGAGTGTTAAATAATTTGTTCTAGCACATTTATTTCTTTATAACGGCAAATCCTAACCTAAAAAGTAACATTAATATTTTTGGACTTCGTAGCGTTTCAATTGTTTAAATGACCATATGACATTATTTTCTAATCTTACAGGTAGTGTTTCTACTATACCTTATAACTATACATAAACTTTTATTATCAGGTTTTGAAATGTATGGGAAGTGGGCATTGTTCTTTGGGTAAATAACTATTATTTCTATCCGAATGAGACGACATTTATTTTTAAATTTCACAGCATCATGTTGAGATAGGAGCCTTTTGTCCTCGTACAGATCTTTACTTTTATTTTTTATTATTATCCTACTAATATTATAAATACGAAAGTTTGTGAGTATGGATGAATGTTTGTTAGTTTTTCACGCAAAAACTACTGAACGGATTTGGATGAAATTTGGCACACAGAAAAAGAAAGAAAAAAGAAAGAGAAAGAAGAAAGAGTACTTTTTATCCCAATACTCCTACGGGATGAAGATTTATGCGGGTGAAACCGCGGGGAGCAGCTAGTACTATATACCTTTGTTTTCATTTATTTTCCCATATTGCCCATTTAACAGTTCCAACACTCGTTTAGCCAATATTAAGTTATTAAGACTGCAATCTATAGCAGGTCTAGTTGATAAGCCTCTAGCAGCCTACAAATTGGCACATCAGAAACCCTTTCCCTTACTCTAGTTTAAAGACTTGCGCAAGAGTACGCCACTTCATTTAATCGTTCTATGATATTCTATTAACTTCTACGCTAGTATCGTATTCCTAACCATATCGTCCTTTCCTCTTAACAAAGTATATTCTATAATACCTGGTTTTTCATCTGCAGCTTTAAATACTAGAAAGAGTTTATTAGATTTCGGAGCGTCATTTGTTTTGTCACTTTTTAACAATCTAATAAAGCACAGAAAATTCCTAAAAAAACGTGGGACATTAATAACAACATCACAAAGCGTAGACCAAAAAAAACCAATCGCTTGGATCTTTTTGAACTATCCAATAGCCCGCAGAACTCAATTAACAAGGTGCTTTTTCTCTAATATAGGAAAGCTGCTTACGGATAAAATCACACAATCTCCGTCTGCTACAGTTAATAATAGCGCACCTAACCCATCCCTATCTGACTATACATCGACCTCATCCTTTGCTCTGCTCAACCAGATCCTCACGAAGTTCATGCTACACTAATGGGCTTAAAACTAGACAGCGCCCCTGGATGGGACAACATTCCAGTCAATTTTTTTAATGCTGCACATGACCAAATTGTCCCAATTCTAAATTACCAAACCTATCCTTTGAGCACGGACTTTTCCCGGATGCACTGAAAGTAGCACTAATAACGTCTGTGTACAAGTGTGGAATCAGACTGACCAGCGACCTCCCAAAATTGTATTCATCTAATTCGAAAAGCCAGAAGATGCTTAGAAGCCTCGATGCCAGTATGTGTCATTTCTTCTGTGAATGAGAGATGGTATAAGCCTTGTAGTAGAACAAAATAATACAGGCTGATAAAACGACATTTCCAAACCTCGCCATTTCTCAAACAAAAATTTCGATACACCACAATCCAATCTGCTCAAGAATGCGTCTGGTGAAGAAAAAAGGCGACAATATCGTTCATTAGTCAAGGTTGGTCGCAAGTGAGCCGTTTACGTAAAGCGTCGCATCCGGTTGCTTACGACATGAGACCGACCAGCCGGCAGCGACGCGACGCTCAAACTTAGCACATGTTGCGGTCCCATCCTAGGAGTTATTTGTGAAAACTATTTAGAAATATAAAGTTTTTCCACATCTGGTTAGCTTGGAAGCCAACCCGAAACTAAGTTGGGAAAATGATGATTCATTTACAAGCATGGAAAAAGCAACTGAATAACTTTAAATAAATCAACAACCTGCTATGACTGCTACTTGTAATAGTTATAGTTTTTTTATTTTTCTGATTTATCTTCGACATTACTGACATCGGTGAAAAAAACATCCTGATAGTATAACTATGTCTGAAATCACGAACCCGTCTTGAGCAAGCGTGGTGATCAATGCACTTGCCTTCTCTGTAGTATTCGTCTTCATAATAGGCTGGTATTATTACTATCGGGCTCTCGAACACGGTTCTCTCGATGATTAGACTGACTCGAAGGAGTCGCAAGAGCCAGTGTTCGGTGAGCGTAAGCCATGAGTTAGATATTTTCACCAGAAAGTTATCAGCTTTTAGCCGTCCGTTCGTTTTTGGGATGTAACTATGGGCTCTGTGCCGCCAGAACCATAATGTTTGGCCAAGATAGCGGCTATAGCTAAACGTATTCCTTGACAACTATTACGCATCGTATACAGTACGTATACAGGCATCGTAGGCTTAGTAGTAGGGTCTTGTTGATACGTTTTTGGTGGAATCAAGCAAAACAATGCAGGCATTATTAAATTAATCAATTCTCTTCTTTGAATCAATGTTTGCTGAATTCTCTACAGCTTGTTCCTATTGGCTGTTCGATTATAAAAGTCATTAGTATGAAAAGCAAAAGGAGTGTGCAAGGATCGTTGCAAGTGGTGTGCTGTATGTAGTTTTTTGTATTCTGTCTACACCCATAGGAAGAAGGAGTTCGTATGTGTATGTGTCATTCGTATTTATCCGGAATTCTATGCCTATAAACATATTTTGGTGTAGGTAGTTGTGAAACCTTGTAGGTGTATACTTTCTTTAGTGCGTAACAAATTCTTGAATTTATTTGTCCTCTGTCAGACTGATTGCTAACATCCGCCATTTAATTTGCAATAGCGACAATTTCTACATCGGCTGAGAATCGACTACATGAAATAAAGGTAACAAGAGCGTTTCTTGTGCTTTACAAATAGATATTTGTAATATACTGTGAACCAAGCATTGTAAAACGTATCATCATGTTTAATCTTGATCTCTGTAAGATTCCTTCTCAATTACTATATCTTGGGCTTTTTTCGGCCTTACTACCTGACCACAATCACCGCTAAAAACAAGTATTTGAAATTCTCTAATCTCCATAAATATAAAATTCTCGTTCCTCAAATTCCAATTAACCACGAATGTCAAATAATAAAGAGAGAACTGAATTAGGTCATCATCCAAAAATACAATTATATGTTTATGTTTTCTCGACATTAGAGAGATCAGGTAAAACCCAAATTCTCTGTAGACGAGACCTCAAACCTCAACCAGAACTAATATTTGACCTTAGTATATAACCTAAGGTTATTGGCCACATTGTAAATGTCACCTTAAGGATTATTTGTGTGGTAGTATGATTATTGACGATATTTTATGAGTTTCTGTAAATGTATATTCTTTTAAATAAATTGTTTCTTTCATTGTTTATTGGTTCATAAATATCTGTTTTAGTTCTGGCAAATTACATGTTTATGTTATTGCACAAAATTACTAATTAACGGTCTTCTCATTTTTTTTTCGGTCATCGGATCTTGCATTACACATCCATGTAAAAAAATGGCCCAGCTGTAACGGTTTCCGTAAATATTTGATGAAGAAATAACTGATACCAATTGAAATAAAGAGTTGTAATTCAAAACCAAACTGCTAATTGCACATCACTTTCTTAACAAAAAGGCATTATTTTTGAGTTTGAACATCGCGCCCTAATAACCCTTCAAAAACCTGTCATTTTTCGTTTTGTATCTTCCGTTTCTATAATGGCGATGCTACGCATGCTGGAAAAGATAGAATAGACCGTACCAAACATAAACATTCAAAAATATAAAAGCATAAACTTAACAGGACCCAAAAAAAGAGTGTTCTCAATAAAACAAACAGCCTGCTCACAAATCTAACCCGAAACAATATGTGGCAAGTACACATCATAAACATCAGTCAAATAGCCGTGGGAATCGCTATCTTATTGATGAAAAATCAAATAAAGTTACATTATGGCCGAGTGCAGAGCAATTTGTTCTAGCTCGCATAACGAACGGGTCTCGATCATTCTCAGCCAGGGCTGTCCAAAACGACGTTTATAATTATAAAGATTAATTCTGTTATGTACAAAATGTGATTTATTCGTTATTGGAAGATTATTGAGATAATTAAATGTCTGTGTCTCTTGTTGAGTTAGTGTCTATTAGTTTTGATTACTATGACTTGGTATTTAAATACCAAATAAAAAAGTACCAAGTTTAAATATCAATGCTAAGATTAGCGATGACTTCTTAGAAATATTTTGAAAGGTTAAGACCATATTTTGCATTATTGTTTTAAGTTTTCCATTACCTTAACTTGAATTATCTAAAACAAAACGAATAGTTTTTTATAGTACCTGTTTACAACCGACAGAATTAAAAAAAATACCCAAAAATCCTTGAAAACCTATTCATCATTCTGTACCAATTAAAGTTGTAAAATATTCTGACAAACAATTCGGCCCGAATGCATGGCGTGGATATTTTTGCATCATCTCGACCTCAGCCTACAATCACCATCAGATCATCGAAACTATAATTATGTGCTCACAGTCATCGTGAAACACACCTCTATTCTACCCACGTTTAATAAGTTCGTGATGAGCGTGACAGGTGGCGCTATCTGGCGTCATTATCAAGGCATTACACATGTTGAATAATTATTGTAGCACGTGGGTTTGCTCACGATTTTCTTTATGTAGTCAGGTGATTTTATCTTTCTGTAAAGGGGTTTCTATAAAATGCAGTTTATAGATGTTCATCACATGCAACTTCCTTAATCCTTAACCGTTTATCATCATCATATCGATGATGCATAAAATAAAGGAGAATTAAGTCAAAATACCTTCATAAATAATTATATACATACATTGTGCTTTTCAAAAATTCGTCCTTTTATTTTCGACAATCACAACGCTGCGACTGTCAACATTCACAACGCTGCGACTGTCAACATTCACAACGCTGCGACTGTCAACAATCACAACGCTGCGACTGTCAACATTCGCTGAACTTAGTTTCTTGGTTCGTTCTTTGTAGAGGCTTTCTAATTTACCGCCTAATCCTGAACCTCGAGGTTTTAAACCGAAACACTTTTTTCTTATTTCTACCAGCCCTACACGAATGATGCGCGAAAATGGCCGCCAGTGCGGATCGTTGCCCAACGCAGTGAGGCAAGCGCCGCGATAACATCTAATACGCGTTGTTGCAACTATTGTGAGCAGATTTTTTTGCACTACAATGCACTGCTCGTATCCGCGAACGGCCGGAATGGAATTAACATTCTTGAGATAATTAAGTTATTTTCGTAATGCTATCGGTAACACGCTAATAGAAGCCTGTAATTTAGTCCTCCTGTATGACTAAAGCAGACACATAAATAATTATACGTCTACTAGTAGTTCGTTTTCATTCGTTTGAAAATGGTCTACGGGGCGAGCATGGGCGTACCCAAGATATTTGTGACAATATGAGATAAATTATGTCATGTCTTACAATTTGTCTTAAATGCTAGCACGGGTCAACAATGTGATATAATATTACGGTGTGTTATGCCTTTCTTGTTGCTGACTTCATAATGTGACACAGTAAATTAAAAAGTTAAAATGTCCATGGCCATCAGAATATGCGACCAAACAAAATAATATTTATACGACGCTATTGACGAATCCGTTGCATTGTCAATTTACATTTAATTTTGTAATAATTCTCTTCATAGAACGAGAAGCACGAATGCTCATTTTTTTTTTTAACTGAAGATTTTTCTGCTTTGGGCCTCTTGCCTTCTGGCAAGAACATAATTAAAATAATTTACTGCCATTTGGTGCAGTAATTAGCCGGAAAATATTATTTTTATTAATATAGTTTTTTTGTCTCCACCTCTGACCGAATGTGATAAATTTTTCATAACCATCTGTCAAAGTGTGACGTTTGTGACAAAATGGCTGCGCCCGTAGTAGCAAATATGATATAAAGAGTCACAATTAAACGTCAAGAAGTTATGTCACATGTCGAGAGAATTATCTCACACCACCGTGCTAGCACTTAAGACATAACGTTTTTATCTCCCAAAATGTGATAAATAGCGTGACTCATGACATGTCACAGTAGGCCATGCTCGCCCTGCTGGTCAAAAACATACTGTGGTTTAAAGACACGGTCTTCTCTGGTTACACTACTCACTGTTGGGCTTAGGATATTCTAATAAGTTTATTTTTAATCTTAGTGTCGTTTAAATAGGTGTTGTGTAGGTATAGTTTGAAACAGGACCAAAAAGAAAGCCCCGCCTTTTACAGCTTTTACAGGTTTCTCAGAATTAGTGCATTTTTCTTATAATAGGTGGTCTAGTCTATATTTTCTATGTAATAGACACCTATGTACCTATAATTTTACTAGCGACATAGATTTTCCTTAAAAGAAGATTTTACGACACTATCCATTTCTGTTATTGTTTTTATTGCTTCGAAGAATTAAATTCTGAAGATATTTGTCAGCAATATTTACTAACGTCTTCTAAGCTTTAAAACAATACAATTAATTTTTTTTGACCGCTTCAACGTAAACTATTATTGCTAGTAACAAGTAATGTAATAGGTTAATTAACCTGTCAATATGTATGTACATACCAGGTATCGCAAGTTTTCACGGTTCGCTCCACGATGCGAGATAGCATCTAATACTCGTGTATTCTTGTTGCAACTGCTTTATTCTTTAGTCCGCATTGCACGTTGCCACGGAGACAAAAATGGACCTATTTTGGTATGTTTTTGTTTTAATCTTCAATGTAAAATATACTTAAGGCGTACCCCGAGCAAAACCTTGCAATAGAGCGTTATTCAAAGGCACCCATAACTCATATTGTTATTATTCATAACTCATTAATTAAGAGTGATAAACTACATTTAAAAGCACATGATCAATGTTCGAAATCCTATCATCAAAAAAATAGTGCCTAGAATTATTGATTTTATGCATGTGTTGCTTAAGATGACGTTCTAATAGTTTGAGGATTGAGATAAAAAAATATCGCTATTCTCTTTTTATTTAAATAATTCAAGATAAAAAAGAATAATATAATAAAGGGGCATGCGCAGGGACCGAGACTTAGGGGCGGGACGGAACAGGACCGTTTTGGTCGGGGGTTCACCTAAATAAAGATCTTAAATTGACTGACAGACGTCGCACAGTCTAAATCGTTAGGCGGTAACGACGAAGGATGGCATTAAGGAAATATTTTTAGTAATAGGGGAACTTTTGTATGGAAAATCGGCGAGAGACATTTCATCGGGCGCACGGCTTGCTTATTTGCCTGAAATATGGTATTTTACAGATTTTACAACACATAATTACACAATAGTTCTTCAAATTCTGCCTATTAATAAAGTTTAAATTGTAAACAATTCAGTCAAAATAATTAAACTCCCATGTCAAAAACAAAAAGTATCAACTCTTGATACTTTTTGTCTACATTTGAAATGACAAATGTCAAACAAATATGATTAAATTACAAATTATCGAAATGTCAACTTTCAAATGACAACCAAGAAAATTAGTAACAAATATCAATAGAGTAAAAATGTCGGATGTTCAACTTCTTCAATTTCATTAACACCTTCAATAATTTTTATTGCTTCATTTGTCATTTTTATTCTAAAGAATATAATATGTTTTGGAAACATTCACACATAAATTATTTTGTTCAAGCCCTTCTATTATGGCGATATACCCTTTAAATAACATAAAAAACCCGTTTTGATCTTAATAATATTTTTTTTAAAGCCATTGTAAAAATGGCAAAAATACTTTAAAATTGGAGCTCGGGTTATTTAAAATCTTTTGGTATGAGTTTAAATAACCTGAGATTTTCATGTCATGTCAAAAAAAAATAACATTTTCTTGCTTTGCTTCGACACCCCATTCAATGCTAGCGAAAACCTACGTACTTACTCGTAACTCACAATAAAAATAGTATTATGTCGCCTACAGATCACAACTAATTACGTCTACAAAGGAGCAAGTCCAAATAAAACAAAACACATAATTACAAATAGAAAGTGGGCTCGCCCACCTGTCTGTATGTCTGTCACCGGCACAGTTGTATGTTAATGTACGCCTTCTGTAGGATGCGCAGGATTCGTCATACGATTTAATAACAGATTATTGAGTAATCATTAAATGATTTGCATAATATTGGTATTGCAAGGTGAAATATAAAGTTTAGTCATAGAAATTGGTTATTTAAATAAATTATCTTATTTGATGTGTCCGGAATTCCGGAAGTTTCTATCTTGTTGGCGTCCACGATGACGATTCAATTTATTGTTTCCTTATAAGTTAACAGTGTAATATCTATTAAATGGGAAGGAGATATCATTTTCAGTGTCATTATAGGAAACTACCTTCTGCCCGCGACTTCGTCAGCTTGAAGTTTCTTGTTTTAATATAAATTATATTCTATGATACTCGGCCATACTGGTAGTTCTGAAGATAACCCCTTACATACAAACTCACAAATTTTATCTCTTTGTATGCGTAATATTAGTATAGATACTTCAAGCGCTTAATGCTTGGTATTTTTATTTATTTTATTTTCTCACCACAATTGTACAAAAAAACATATTACATGGTATAAGAGTCTGACAACACTTATTGTGAGAGACTGGTGCCTTAACTAAGCTCTAGGCCTGTATTTCAGGACACCAGGTCTCCGCCCTTTTACAAAGTTATAAATTTAATTTGTACTTGTACACTGAAAACCAACAAAAGATTTATAAAATATTGGTGGCTCATTGATAAGTGGAAATTTACTTAAAAACTAATTATGTCAATTAAGTTATTTATAAAAGGCCTTGAAACCTTTGCCCAGGAGTAGGACAGTGTAGGCTATAAAAAGAAATGTGTAAGTGGGTGTGTGTATGTGTGTGTGAGTGTGTGTGGTGTGGTGTTGGTCAGTGTGAGCAACATGTGGGTATGTGTATGGGTGTGCTTGTATAAAAAGGTTATTTAATTGAATCTGATAAATAATACTGGTTAATGCGGTATTGGCAGTGGTGGCCCAGTGTAATAATAATTTAATCACCACTGCTCTCAAAACGGTGAAGGAAAACATCGTGAGGAAACCGGCATGTCCTAGAACCAAAAATTCGAAGACATGTGACATCTACCAACCCGCACTGAGCCCGCGTGGTGGATTACGGCTCACTACCTCTCATAGAGATGAGGCCTTTGTCCCAGCAGTGGGAACGTTATAGGCTGATTATGCTAATGCGGTATTTCAGCGATTTATTACAACGACATACATACATATCATGATATTATTAATGTTACCTGGAAACAGAATAAACGTGCGTTTAATTCCCCCTTATTTACTATCATATACCTCACGTAAGCATCTTTGGATACAACTTATAAAACTAAATAAGGAAAATAACGTTGTACCTAAGTAGTCAGTTCCTAGAAACGGCTTCAAAGTGTGATTAAACTTTAACCCCGGATTGTCCTTTCAACATCCTTGCGTATTCCTACTAGACACGTAATCTAGAAAGTCTGCTGCTATTGGTAGTTCGAAGAATACAGTTCGTATTAGCAATCCAGATTTACCCGCTTACCCAGAGGTTAGCGATCATGGTCAGGAGGAACGGTTAGCGGGTTAGCGGTTACGGTCGAACTCAAACTCAAGCATTTATTTCAATGTAAACATTTACAGGCACTTTTGAATTGTCAATGAGTCGGTCGTTAGTCAGAAAATTGAAACTAGTTGCCCATTCCAAAACGTAGATCTCTGTGGAAAAGACCGGACATTTAAATCAAGATATTACAAAATCCTGGGTGCATTATTCTTGTTGCTTCTATATGTGAGAATTATATTAAAAACACAAAGACACAATTCAAAATAAAAGATTAAAAATAAGCCCTGGCAGCTAAGAGATGACCAATCTACCCGACGGCGCACGTACACGAACATGACGCGTTTATCAGCGCCATCCAGCCCAGCCATTTTGCGGGGAATCAAATGATCCAATGATCCTGTGAGACATTTATGTGAACATGACATACTCTCAACTGCCATGCCTTTTCGAGGAACATAAAATTTAAAAAATGCTTCTAAGTTATACAAAACTATTGTTTGCAATATGATTGAGAAAGGGATGCATCTCTTTTAAATATTAAAACTATAACGTGTCAGCAAATTTAGACCGTTTATTTGAGCTTGCTGCAGTCTATCATTCAAATATGATTTTAATAAGCTAAGTGCAAGTTCGCCCAGTCCGCAATCCTCAAGTTTCAAGAGCAGTATTTCGTGATTCACGCAATCAAATGCCTTGGATGCATTTCGCATCTTGTGCTTCTTCTTCCCAGGCGTTAAAGATGTGTTTTAATAAGTTGACAATGGCGTCGGTTGTATAACGTCATTTAATGTAACCATACTGTTGATCGTGTAGGATGTTATTACGATTAAAATGATTGAGCTTTTTAGTTAACACAACTTTTACAAAAAACTTGCTGAAAAGTCTTTGCTGACCCCAGATGTGAAAAGTAGAATAACTTTTTTGTTATTCATTAAATCCGGGGTATTCAATTGATCTACACACAAATTAGATATTAAAGCTAAATAATCTCTCTCTCTCTACTCCCTAAGCACGAAACCCGTAGTTTCGGTCGAAGTTACCGGGCGTGTTCTTCTCCCGTGGAACCGTCCGTATTATGTATCTATGCCTAGTACGTATCAGCTAAGGACATAATATTTGTTTGGGGCCCGACCTAACAATGACACCGCGGTTTCACAGTTTTCCTATTCCTGACTGGCAATTCCCGTATTGTTAATTCTCAATCTGTCAAAAATACTTCTCATCTGTCAAAAATACTTCTCATCCTACATTTTTGTTAATTTGATTGTATCCGAGGTGAGACTGCGAATAGATTTTGAATGGCCTTCTGATGTGCTTTTGCCAGTCCAAAAAAGTTAATTTACTGAGTGTAGTGTTCACTCCGAAGTTTCGCATTACTTTTCCGTATCTTCGTTGACGGACTTAGGAATTAGGTCCTTGTAACGGAGGGCAAAGGATCAATTATTCATCACTGCTATCAGATTTTGAATTGAATTTGAATAATGCCTGCTTATATAAAACGTTTACAAAATAAAAAAGAGTTATTGAGTAGGTAATTATTAAAATGATTGGAAAGAGGTACTTACATTTATACGAGTAAAAGAAAAACGCATATGTTGTGTTTTTAGGTTGAAGCGCGAACATAAGCCATTACCAACATGTAAACAGAGAACGGGGAAATGCAATTATTGAGCTGTTAAATGCCTCACAATGCGTCTATGAAAGGCACCGACGCGGTGCGTGCGCATTCTCGTAAACGTTAAAGTTACGATATTCTGCCAATTAAGTAAGTAAGCTTTAAAAAAATGCGTTTATGTTGGACTCAATAAACGGATGTCGAAACGTTAAAGTAATGCTTTGTTTAATGTATGGATTTGTCGGAGGAAACGTTGTTGTTTTGTTAAGCGCATTAAATTACCGCAGACATCAATTTACCATGAGCAAGTATGCTATTTTATAAAACTACTCATTCAACTTATTGAGAAGTAACAGTTCTTTGCTAGTATCAAATTTGATATACCAAGCTTCATGTAATTCTGTTGTGCCAAGTCAACAAGACAATGCTGACTCTACACTGCAAACGAATTCTTTACTCATAGATCATAATGGCCTAGCAAATTTTTTGCAACTTTCAAAAATGTAAACTGGAGAATTATTAGAACATTAGCAGTCCTTGGAATCCAATCAATCTGTCTAGCCTTTCCTCAACTATTGGGTTGGATTCCAGCTCTTGGAATCTGTAAAGAAATATTAAATTCAATTCCCACGTTCCAAATATTTAAATTTTTTTTTTCTTACGGATTTCCGTCGTGAAATTGCACAGAACCAGAACATATTATGTCAACTTGACCTTGTATTAATCAATGCCAAATCTGAACAAATTGTATATTTGTTTTACAATATTGCAATAAGATATAAATCAATTGTTTCTTCTTTTCTGTAGCCAAATACATCAGCCTAATGAGACAAGGACGAGGATATAGGCTTTATCCTTGTCCTTGTCTCATTAGGCTCATTAGCGCAGTTAACCCAAAGGATTATTTCATTTAGTATGTTACTCATATTGCTTATTTTAGAACCCAATAGGACCTTGAGCACCTTAGTTTTAAATATCCCAGTACCCGTATGCCTTTTTTTGACATAATCAATTAAGTTTATTAATCTTCTGCCGACTGCTACTCTTCTTTAATCGTATTATCACCACCCTCCTGGTTTTAAATTTATTTTAATGGATGCGTTGTGTCTTCTTCTTCCATACATACATTAGCTGTCATCACAACAGTCACCTTCGTTCTTGCCATTATCATCTTTCACACCATCCATCCAAGTACTTGGTTTTTATCTATCAGTTGCGTACAACGCATCGTTTTTGAAACGTCTAGCAATCGTACGTAGACATAGACTATCTTATAAGAGCAGCCTATCAGCTGGTCCCAATCGATTCGCTAACTGTTTCAATAGCAAACGAATGTCGGTCGGCTGTCGCAACTCTCCGTAGTGCAGCTGTTCCGGATACAGGCATACAATTGTTGCATTACAACCTGTGGTGATAGATACGGAATCATAGAAAGGTGTTCAATGCGGTTACAGTAAGATGGTCAATTTATATGCTGTTGGAAAGGGAGACTATGGCTGGCTGGCGATGTTATTCGAATTTTAGTATGTCTATCGTTGGACGGTATAAAAGGAATTAATATATTAATATTGATGTGGTGTTAAAGTTTTTAATTTAGTGAGTATTTATTACACACGACACGAGGTCCATGTTTGTCATCATAGGTTTATGTAACATTTCAAAACTTTCAAATACGTTGCTTTTTCTATAGGGAATCAATTGAAGTATCTACTCACTGAATCCATGGGTTGTCACCGCTGTAAAGAAATTGTTTGATAATATTATTGACAGTATCGTTGCCTTTGTAACATTTGTGAGGTATGAGTTACACAGATTGCTTCAGGCCTAATTTTTACACCTCCAATGTGGAACGCGAAAGTTGTTTATTGGTAAATACAATCATTCTCTATTTTATTATTATTAGAGATCTTATCATCTTTGTTACCTACTTGTGATATAATATACATTTGTTCCTAAACGTCAGTGCAATAGACTCTGCATTCAAATTGCATGTGTCGTAACTAGAAACAATTTCCAAGTCCTTCCAGAAGTTTACCCACTAGCTCTACATACTTTGTAAGATAAATTATTCCTGTGTTTCAATTGCAATATCCGTGTTTGTACATAAACGTATATCAGACTCGTTGACGTAGGTATAAATTCTCCGTGTAATACAAGACATCACAAACAACAATTCATTGGTCATATCACGTCGTGATATGACCAATGAATTGTTAGAATACAACACAGGATAGAATAGACGGGACCTAGGTGGTACAAGCAAGAGTCTCATTCTAAATAGTAACAAAAATAAAGTTTAGCAGCTATTCTTTGATGAGTAGATGATGAAGGCAGCTGAACCTCCAAAGCAATTAGGGAAACCACATTTCCAAAGAACAATAACTAAATGCATATGTATATATATGCAGATTTTATAACTTACTCACATTTGTTGCAAAACCTGCTCAAATTCCGACCAGTAGACGCCGACTCAAAAACTTGTTAAATATTTCAAAGTTATTTTAATATTGGTCTCGAAGAAAAGTGAGCGCTTCGGTCAAGGCCGTCGGCTAAGTGATATCGATTCGGCGCCCAATTGTGGAGGAGATGGCTGGAATGTTGCTAAATTGGGGCTTATCAATGATTAGAAAGGGTTGCTAACGTGAGGTTTTTTGGTCCTTAACTACGCACGGTGCTGAATGTCTAAGGAATGGTTTAAGAAATGACTAGGTGAACTTGAAAGAGCTAGGGAATGCTTTCAAGTGTATTAAGGTTATCATATCCACAAGTCAAACCTTTGCTACTCAAAGGTATCCCATAATAATGTTATAAACTATAACATAAGCGCAATGTTTGCAGTTATGGAGATCTGTTCTGTGTGCATAGTTATGGAACTCTGTCTTGATTATTAAATTTCGCAAACCCTGTAGTCTCGTTACTTCGTACTGGACTTTTGACAGTCACGGAATTATTAGCGCCAGTGAATCCTGTCCAACTACCAGAGTACCCCTGTACTAACAGAGTAATAAAAGGAACAATGTGGTTATGTGGCAACGTCTTGACAAACCTTATAATAGCTCAAATGTGTTAATTTACTTATGCATTCAGCTGCTAATGCACTCATTTTTCATTTTAACCTCGTTAAAGGCAATGATACTAAAAAAACAGAAACAATACGCGATCAGAATTTCTTTGGGAGCACGCTTAAGAATGAAGGAAATCCGCGTGTTAAGGTCACTTGTCGAAACGTTCGCGTTCGTTTGCACGTTATCGAAGGCAGTCTACTATCAATCGTGTGTCTTTTTTGTAGCAGTGATAACGTTCGCAAATCAATGATATACTTTTAAATCAGATTGTTTTTATATGTCAGGCATCAATAAAATCTATTGAAATTAAATCTTTCCAAAAATTTCTTAATTTAGCATCTTCATCTCAAAATTCCATCATGTCAAATCCATAATTAATGGTTTTTATATGACTAACTAATCTTTAAGTACTTTTCTTACTATTATCAATCCTGTATACAATCATCATCAACAACAATGACAAATCAACAATTGCTTCACGACAAACAACAGATATAGATTAACAGCAACAAAACATCTATTTCTGACATCACTAACAATCAGTAGTTAAATTTATTGGGCTCTAAAACTGATGATGACTACATACTCCGCAGTTCCTATTATATTAACATATCGAGAAACCATCAGATACTTATCTAAACATGCGCACTTAAACAAATCATTATGAGCACGTTTCCATAAGATGATTTTCTGTGATTCATAAAAATAACATCATCGCATAACTCTTCATGTATTACAGGCGCGATGTTACGTTTACGTATGATCCAGCTATTGATGACGATTCATCACAGCACCAGGTACCTTCCTAGAATTATCTTCATCTAATACAATGAACCGATACATACTCAGCCTCAACTGGCTTTGAAATGGCCAATGCCAACTGCCAAACCTTGTATGTAGGCATGCGCAAAATGTGTCAGTGAAAAGAAACGAATGAAGTATATCTTTTCGCTCAAAGAAGTAGTCCACTCATTTAGTTCAGTACTTCATATAGTTCAGCAAATCAGAACTAGTCCCGAGTAGTCCATATCCTGATTGATATGTTACGACGAATGATACACTTGACTTAATTTGATTATCTCTATTTTCCTTCATACTTTAAACAGGCTTTAGGACTGTCAACCAAGAAATATGAATACTATGTTCATTTAGTAGTGTTTTATTATTGATGTAAGCGCTGTGAGAGATTATTATTACCACCCTTAGATAGACGCCGTCGCTCGTCAGACCAAACGTCACCCGACCAGCTGGCGAAGTGACACGAACGTGTACGAGTGTTACGTGTGAGGGTGTCGTCGCCTAACGCGGCCGGCGCACAGTTGATGCGAAGGAAAAGAAAGACTGAACTAAATGAAGTAGAGACACATTTGAATGACTACTGAATGAGTGATAAGTTTATTTTGCGAAATGAAGTACTTCATTTCCTTCAATCGTTCGCGAACTACCCATGTCTACTTGTATGCCACGGAGTCTTGGTTATTTGCCAACTTTATTGTAAAATAGGTTATAAAGATGTTTCTTAACGAGGTGAGCGGTTACAGTCAGTTAAATGCCTTCTGATTTTTCCAACTCTTGGAAAAATCAGAATTCAGTCCATTAAGCCAAAAATGGAGGACCAAACTCTAAATAGCATGTAAATCAACGACACACTATCAACAGCGTCGTCTTAAAACATCATACATTTTCTGAACAAAAATTCGTCGTAACCGGAACCAATTACGCTCATAAAGATTATTAAGCTAATCTCCATGCCAGAACTTACCTAATGTTTAGCGAACTTAATTTATTTTCTGAAAATAAAAAGCCAAAATCTCCCTTGATGGTACCAATGATGCTAATATCTACTCTATAATCTCCATGCCAGCTACCTTTTAAATTGAAAAGTTCAGAACAAATAACATCGTAAATGTACATTTTTCGCGCCTCTGTTGAGCGTGCATCGGCGACGCAATGCAAAGGTCAGGGGAACTGGTTTCAAACTAACACAAGCTGGAATCCTCTAACGTTGCCTACCATAAAGTACGTATCGAACGATAGATTGATAAACAACCTTCGATTTCTGTAGTTTTTTCGACTATCCTTGAAGAAAACGTTTCTTCTAGAGAAATTTGAAAGAGAACCAACAAATGCTTGCTCCGGTGATACAATAATGCATTTTTTTGGAAATTTTGACGACCTTCATCGAGATTAATTGATTTTCAGTAAAAAATTAAAAAAGGGATTTCTAACTATTACAAAATGAAACAAAAACACAAAAAATTTACAGCATTATTCTATAGATTACACAAATTACCTATTCTTCGGCGAAGCGATTCTTTTGTTTAGGTATCCAGCAGCAAATTGATCAGACGTGATCAAAGTAATCAAGGTCTTTTGTATCCTAAAACATCCTATTACCAGGCCACTCAGAAAATATTGCGAAAAAAAGTTTAATGTGTGACAGACTGGTCAGTTATAGTCTATTTACGATGATTTGTAAGTAAACATTGTTTGCGAGCTAATTTAAATGATCGTGTCTCATTAAAAATGGATCAGCGCCGGGAACATTATCGCGCTAACATTTTTACGATTTCAAGTGTCGTCTAAAACCGGACGAATCGTACGATAGACTTCAAATGGCATTCATGTAAGAAGGCCCTTCTAAGGCAACCGTGTATCGTTGGTATTACGACTTCAAGCTCGGTCTACAAACTTTAGGGGATGGTGAAAGAAGTGGTCGCCCTTTGACGGCTGTTACGGAAGAAAACGTGCTAGCAGTGAAATTTTTATCCAAGACAATAAGCTAGTTACATATCAAGAGATTCAGCACATACTGCAGGATGGATGGGAAAGCCTTCACGAAAATTCTACAAGTGCAACATGCACGTGTATAATTTTCGTGTTAGAAGAATAGTTTCATGCTGGGTGCCGCACAACCTCACCGATACTCAGAAGCAGGCCTGGGTATAATGGAATATGATAAAAAATTTGAAGCAGGCTCGTCTCGGTGTGTTTACGACATCATTACAGGTGATGAGTCTTGGATTTATCCCAGAAACGACGCGCCAGTCGTCGGTTTGGGTGTTTCAAAACGAATCAACGCCTACCAAAGTGAAGCTATCTAGAAGCGGGGGGAAGATTTTGATCGCGAGCTTTTTCAATTTTACTGGCTACTTGGTGTCAATTCCTTTACGGAATTAAAGAAGCAGCAACGACTCTGTTGTGAGCAATAAGGGACCAAACACAGGGCTCCACGGTCTGCTGCTCCACTACGACCACGCGCCTTCGCACACCGCGCTCAAAACAAGGGACTTCCTGGACAACACGCCAGTCAATCTCCTGGGTCACCCTCCTTATAGCCCCGACCTAGTACCGTGTAACTTCTTTTTATGCCCGAGCTCAAAGGAATACAATTTTCGTCGACGTAAACGAGGTGTCTACGGCGGGCTGGAAAAAGTGTAACGAAAACTGGTTCAGACGCATGAAACTTTGTATGGAGGCGAGTGGAGAGTACTTTGAAATTAAGATTTAATATAAAAAAAATACCTATAGAACATTTATTTTTATTTTCGTAAAACTTTCTGAGTGTACCACTTTTTGTACAGCCTTAAACCCCACTGGCATGTGATTATTCCAAAATGAGGGGAGCCAAAGACCTCTTCTCAACAAAAAATAAACGAGGATTGATACCAACACACTTCTAGCTCACTGCATTGGGGACTTCCGACCTCTTCAATGAGACAAGTCTCTCCCGTATAGTCTTTTCGTATATTTTTATGGTCTTTTTCATACATGGTTTTCAAGCCCAGTCATGATAGGTGTCTATTTGGACAAAGTCCCTTTACCACATATCAGGTTTTCAACCTCATATGGCACACTATTGAAACCAATCTCCAAAATTTTCCAGATGCTGTGCCCCACGCTGTTCCTTGTGTCGCTGGCTCTGGTCAGCTGCGACGTGTCACACCTCCTGGAGAGCACCACGACGCCAGAGCCGCCGCCGAAGCCCTACGTTTTCTCCTACACTGCTGGGAGGTACCCTGGACATGCTGATAGGACACACACGGAAGTCAGTGATGGCAGTGGTGTTGTTAAAGGTGATTTTAATTTTTTGTTTACCTGACTTTTGTATAGATATTAGGGTCTCCATAGAACCTCTTACTGAGACAAAACACTGTTAGTGTGTGCAGTTTGGTGTATTTGAGAAAATACCCACAAACCATTCCATTCATAATATTATTATGGAATACGTGCTCGTGGTTAGATAGTTGCTCAAATCAGCCTTGGGTCTATCAGAGAATACAGCGCTGCTGTCCAATTCTGTTCCGTGTAAATAAAAATTGTCTCAGATTTTGATACTGATACAACACATAAAATTCTTGCATACATTAAGAATGTTTTCAAATTTATTTTAAGTTTGCTTGACCTTTGTCGATTAAAATGTTATAAACCAGTTTTATAAGCGCTTCTAATAGGAGACGTGGAATCGACATTAAGACTCCCGCAGGCAGGCGCAACGCCGCGGTGCAACGCGAAAAATAGTTCTGGTAGAATAATTTTATAGAAATCGTTCTACTAGACTCGCGTCGCGCTTGTCTGCGGGAACGTTTCTATTCTAAAATGTTAATAAGCGTGTTGCCGCAGATGTAAGATGTTATTATGGGCAATAAGGAAAGAATTATCATTTTTTAGCAAAGAAGCCAATAGCGGCTTGATTTGTCATTGATATTAACAGATATCAAAATTAACAAAAACTGAATCGCAATCTAGTCGAAAGATACTAAAAAAAATAATAAGAAAGTCATGATTTTAGGTTTTTCGCACTTCAAGCGGAATTATACTTTAGCTTTTCGTTCAAGTTGTAACTCCACTAATATGATTTCATCTCAACAGCATTGCACACATCTCATACATTCTAACATAGAATCTCGATCGAAAAATAACTATATCCCCGTTAATTTTTTCCTCTTAGATACAATGTATTCTTTTACACATCTCTTGAGTTACCAACTTAGGCTCTAATAAGTCGGTATATCAAAACTGTGATTAGATAATGCCAACCTTTAGTATCATAATCAGCCTATAAGTAATGTGCCTTCTGCTGAGACACAGGCCTCCTCTCTGTGAGAGGGAGGGAGTCGGCCGTAATCCACCACGCGGACACAGTGCGGGTTGGTAGATGTCACATGTATTAGAATTTTTGGTTTTAGGACATGCCGGTTTCCTCGCGATGTTTACCTGCACCGATTTTAGAGCAGTGGCGTTTAATTACCACTGCCATATTCTGGGTTAAAACCTACGACCAACAACTCGTAAGTCGTGGCCGTTACCACTAGGCCACCACTACTCAACGGAAATGCTAACCTTTGTTAGTACACAATCCCTTCATATCACAAAGCAACACTAGCTAGAACGCTACAGATAAAACTTCTCTTCAGTTGCATGACCCAAGAAATGAAGCAATTACACTTTCTTATGCTACGTTATTAACAAGGAATTTGCGTAAATTCCCTTGCGCTACTTAGATGTACAACTCAGATACCTTGGAAATCCCATAAGGAAGGGAAATCTAAACAAAATTCTGTTTTATGACCAGATTCTCTGAACGCATAATTCTGAACACGTATCTAAAGGTGTATTTATGGCTTTATTACTGATTCTAAGCTCGTTTTGGTTGTAAAATACGTAGTCGCTTAAGCACTGTGCCTCTGAATCTCCGAAGTCAATTATTTATTACCTTGTGTTGATTTTTACTTATTTCATGTTTCCTAAAATACAATTATTTTGAGAACAGGCAAAGAGGGCATTATTTGCTCTGGTCTTCGAGCCGACAAACTTTTTTATTTTTGACTAAGTGATATTTGCTAAATATTCAACATTTAGAGTGTATTTTCCTGTAAAAGTACAGAACAGCAAATACACATGATACTCTGATATAACCGATAGTTGACAGCAACGACAAAAAAGAACGGCCCTTCACTGTTTTTGTTTCAAACCTTGAGCATTTACCTTGGCATCAAAGTACGAATACAATTATTTCATTAATTTACTAATTACCGTCACGCCTTCACCTATGCTTCAGTCATGACTAGAAGTCTGTTTTATGATCATCAAAAAGTTTGTTCCGTAAGTGAGTACACTTTATTGCGATGAATTAGGCCATTGCAAGTCGGATTGCTGAGCGAGTATCACGTAATTGGTGCAAACCAATTCGTTTACTCCTCACCCAAACTTTTAGATCAAATAGAGTTAATCGATTACAAGGCAAAGGCAATATACATCACAAATCATAATATACTATATAATTTAAAACTATCTCTAATGGGCCAAAAATAAATCTCCAACGTGCCAAAATAAATGCCGTTATCAGAATTATATTGTTTTACACTGGCAATTTGTACTATTATTATGCGTATTTTTACATAAAAAGTGACATATACTTTCCTATCCGTAATACCAGTTACTATTTGTTTATTTTTCGCGTTTCCAGATAGTTATGCCCGATTAAGGGTTAGGTTACATCCAAAAGATAATCATAATAATCATAATCATAAATCTTAATTTATTTCAACATCATATAACAGCCACTGGTTAATAGATATTTACATTAAAAAGATGTTGCCAATAAATATAACGACGACGAGAAAGACGTTATTTAAAGAATACTTTCTAAAACAATATCTTCTAATCGTTCCAGGTTCCTTCTCTTACGTGGACCCTCTTCACAAGGTCCGTACGGTGGACTACATCGCTGACAAACAGGGCTTCCACCCGATTCTGAGCGACGTGCCTCCAGCGCACCCTTCGGACTCCGCGTCGGTGGCGCAGGCCAAGGATCGTCACTACCAGCTGTACGCTAAGATCGCTGAGGAACACGCCACGCATCATCACCCTGATGGTGAGTATTTTGGTTCTTTTATATGAGATTCTGTAGTTTCACATGGCTTTATGCATGAGCAAACAAGGAATTACGAGAAGTAGTAAAAATGTTTGATAAACATGAATTCAAATGGATAAGAAAACGTACCCGTGGATGCCAATTTGTAGTGGCTACTGAAATTAAGGACTTACTTTGATTTTGGTTTTTTGAAAACATAAACACGTAATTCTTTTTGAATAAATTATATAACCTCATATTCGTCACTGATTTTTCAATTATAATTAAATAATGATATTCAAACAGTAACAATTAGAAAAAGATGTGAGATTTATGAAGTTAAAACTTCATAAATCTCACTCACACAATACAGACGAATGTGTTACTAATTCCCTTCAGTTGAGTGACTGCGTCAGCCTGTACAGGGTTTTAAACCCTTTGTTTTAAAACAGACCGGAACCGGAACAGACCATAAACAATTTATGTTTGAACACAGAGTTACTCACAATCCTCACCTAATCATTTTAACCAATAATAGGAAATTGATGACTTAGATCAATCTGATCTTCCTTGAAAATAAGAAGGAACTCATTCGCAGCTGTGGACGTATCAACGTTTGTTAAACCAAAAACGTGTTGCGTCAGTAAATAATTTGTAGTAGTTTTGTAATTTTAACTGGTATTCAACCAGTTAAAATAGTGGACCCAGTGCGGGTGGCGTATGTCACATATCTTCGAGTTTTTGGTCCTACGACATTTCTCACGATGTTTTCCTTCACCATTTTGAGAGCAGTGGTGATGAAATAATTTACACTTTAAAAAGAGAGGCGGCCTGTGTCCCAGCAGTGGGAACATTTTAGGTGGATTATTATTACTAATAAATAGTGTTTCCTAGATCAGTTTACTCTTCAATATTTATATTATTTTTGATGGCCAAATTAAAATGTTATATGTAGGTAAGCCATACTCCAATACTTTTATGCACGACTTATCAATAATTTGAATCATCTTCAGTTTCAGTAAACAACGCGCCTCTAGAGACACAAGCGGTGGCCCAGGCTCGGGCGAAGCATGCCGAACTATTCCGAGTGATCGCCGAACAGCACGCTCGCATCGCAGCCGAAAGGGAACTGCTGTTGCAAGAGGAAGAGGAGAGGCAACACCTCCAAGACCTCGGCCAGTAGACACCTTACTCCTAACACACTTGTTGATCATCAAATATGGAATAGCAGATGGGTAGAGCTTTAATGACAAAACGGACTTAAATAAGGATCTTAACTTGAATTCACTTCCTTTGATTATTATCGTGGATCTAAAAACCGGCACTGATGCCGCGATGAACGTGGCCACCAACTGGGATCAACTCAATTAATATAAATCCATCGATTCGAAAAGAAGAAGAATCACGATCTGCAACTGTAAACAATGACGTTCCACTGTAAATAAATATTTTATTAGAAATGGTTGCTCAAAAATCAAATGAGAATACATGACTTCAAAGTGGTCAGTTGACAAGTGACAATTAACAAAAACAATCTAAGATTCAAAAGTAAAGTCAAAGTACACGCGACAAAGGAGATTAGTGTGCATGCAACCAAACATTGTCTGGTACGAATGTGCAGGCAACTACACGTTGTCTAAATTAATTGTGCAGACAAATAAAGGACCTCTAAAATTGTTGCTTGCTTAATTGTCTGTCTTGTTGTTTGTGAGTTAACGATCAATTTGAATGAAGCAGTGCGGTATACACTGACAAATAAAAATTATCGTGAAAAGGTAAGAGAAATTTTGCACAGGCAAACTGAGTTTGGTTTCTGAATCAATGGTAAATAAGTGATGCTTACTATATTTTGTCGAAGCCTATAAAGTTTAAAACATTTGTCTGACTGATGTTGAAAGATTTTATAGGGTCTAATGAAATTAGCTAGCAAAACACCACAGACGATAGATATGGATATGTAAATCAGAAAAAAAAACATAATTTTCCAAACTCGTCTTTCTTCTTCTTCTTCCAAGACTTCGCCGCTTCCACGGCGTCGTCGGTGGCATCACAGAGGTCATGTTTAGAAATCGATCCCCACGTCTGGAGTTTCGCTTGCAATTTTATTTGACTCTGTAGGTTTGTCTTTAGTAATGATGCTGAAGACGAAAATCCGCATTTATTGTGATCCGTACAAGGCTTTAAAGGTACCAATAGACAAGGTGCTAGAAACGGCTTGCACCCTATTTGGAACAGTAATGATTATTTTTTTGGTTTCCTGCTATCCATATTTGGCAATTAAAACGACTGCAGTGATACTACCTAAAGTAAATACAAAATTGTTACATGTTTTTAACGATATATGTAAGTACATTTTTCTAAAAACCTTTACATTTTCTACGCATTTTTTTATTTGAATATGATTTTGATACTAACGAAGTGATCGACGACAAAGTAAAAGTAAGTAATTAAAACTACTTGTTTTCATCGGAATGTTAACATTTTTTTTAAAGATTAAAGTATCAGGAGTTTTCACAGATTCCATGTTTTTTTTTTAAACAAAGACTAATGAACTGTATAGTTACCTTTGAACTGTGAATAATATGTAAGATTGTATATAAAATATTAAATAAGTATTTTAATAATACTCTCTCGAATTGCCATAATAAAACCAATTTGATTTAATTTCTAGTATGTATAAAGAAGAAATTTTGTATTTTTTGTAATGTTTTGATATTATGAAAACATCTCAATAAAAAAAAACGTAATAATTTAATCAGCGTTTTTTTACTAGTGAAGAGTTTTTTTCCAGGTTGGCCCCATACAGTTGTCATTTTGGCTATTACCTTCGCACCTTTCGCTCATTTTGTTATTGCCAGTTACTTATTAAACATGCAACATTAAGTAATTTCAGAACTATGGCCTGATTTTTCCAACACAATATTTTTCTTTAAAAAAAATATTAATTACAGACGGTTTTTCTATAGTAAAGCCATTAAAAAAGCTTTATTTTTCGTCGGATAAACATATCTGGAGTGGTCAAGTTAGTCCAAGTGGCAAAGGAGATTAGCGTGCAAGCAATCAAACATAGTATGAAATAGTTGTGCAGGCAACTAAACGTTGTCTGAAATGGTTGTGCAAGCAACTAAATGTTTTTGTCTGAAATAGTTGATTGCATAATTGTCTTTTTTGTTGTTTGCAAGTAAACGATCAATTTGAATAAAGCAGTGCAGTAAATTATTCCTCGGATAAACATATCAGTCCTAAGTAGAATAACCACAGCGTAGGCACAATATTTTTAGTAGTTTCAGCCGGATGAAGTTGTAAGAGACGTAGGTACATTGTAAAGTAAATAAAAATAAAACAAAAAAAGTATAACTGCTGCAACTATTTATTTTTAGTCTTGTTAGCTGAAGTCGAAGTATTTGTTGCGTTGTTTGCATTGGTCGAGTCTGAAAAGATAAAGATTACAATTATAATCGGTGGTAAATTACGTCGTTTTAGCGTGTACCAAACATTCAAATAAAAAGCTAGATAGGTACTTAATTATCATAATCACATAAACTATGTACAGTCGAACAAGCTCTTTGGGATTCACATTGGCAAACATATTGATATTTCTATTATACTCCCGGAAGTATGGTCAAGATCCCTACCAGCATCTAACTGGAAAACTTCTTAAACTTATCTCAACAGTGTTCACACCAGCCGGCCAATAATGGCGTGCCAGAGTTGAGGAACATGATTCCCCCGGGAGATAGGGTCGTGGAGTCAAAGAAATTTACTTAACATTTTGAAAGAGTAACAGTGGAGTTTCTGCCCACTCTTCACCATACGAAACTACCCTTTGGAAGGGGCGCTTAGAATCAATTTTATTAATAACTATTATATTAATGTAAATGTTGACGTTCAAAAGTGCATATTATGTGCCTATTAGAAATAAATGTTTTTACTCTTTGACACTCTTGGCAAACCCGCGGGGCCCTTACCCTCTTCACCCTAAGACTTCTTTCGGCGAAGTAGTTGTTACCTGCACAGACCTACGACGTCAACGTAAAGATACGGCAATCATATTATTAAATTTTGAATAGACTACTCAGCACACTCACAACATTCTTGAAAATTAGTTGCAAGTTAACTGCCTGTATTTCAAATAGCTTGTCCGACTGTACCAATTTGAAAGTAAATTCTAAGTTTTGCTAATACTTTAAAGTCTTCTTGTCTTTACTGCTAATCAGTCATGAGTGACTGCTGAGCTCCTTAGAGTTATAGCAGAATGATAATCATTTAAAAGGTTAAATTGGTAACTATCTGCTATATTCGCTCCCTATTCAGCCCAGTGAAGTAATGGAATAATTCGGCTGTTGTAATACACTGGAATATTGTGTTCTCTCTTATCTCAGTCTCATTTACTACGAAATGCATGGGAAGTTTTTTTGCGATTTCTTACTTTTCAAGTACTCAAACCACAGTGGTCAATGTTAAGTTTAGGCCTCTTCTGTCATCATTGCTTATAACGACAATTAAATTGGGTGACTGTTAATCCCAGCCCGATCACTATGTACGGCAAGCTAAGTACCTAGGCGTGATCCGTGACCAAAACCTCACCTTTAAGCAGCACATTAAGGCGGTTCGCGCGCGCGCCTCCTCCGCTCTTGGTAGACTCCATTTCATACTGACAGCCCGTATTATACTGTCACTTAAATGTAAGCTGCGCATCTATACCGCAGTCATCCGTCCCATCATGACCTATGCCTGCGTTGTATTTGCGCACGCTCACCCACGTCATCTCCCTAAGATGCAGACCCTCCAGAACCGTTTCCTCAGAAAGGTCACGGGTGCCCCCTACTATATCCGCAATACAGATCTCCACGCGACCTTAAATGCCAGTTTATGAAACGCTTATCTAAGCGTTTCTTCGACTGTGGCATAAAACACCTAAATACCCTGATTTCAGCGGTCGCCCGCTATACTCCCTCCCGCGTAAGCAGTATTCGCCGACCAAGGCATACCGTAATCGCCCCCGACGACGCCACTACCCTCCTCCAGGAGAGCAGTAAGGCCACCAGCACTTTACACAAGCGCAAAACCCGATCGCCGTCCTACCGCCCTCGCCGCCGAGGCCCGCCGCGACGCCCAAATCCACGCCCCTGCCGACCCTTGCTCTAGCCAGCCCGCGCCGCTGAGCCTGTAGCTTTTAAACTCGTCCCAAAATCACTCAAATCCTGATCCAGCTAGTCCCTGGCTGCACTCTTCCAGCGACGCCCTAAGCCGAGGTCCGTACCCAACAGGGGTGCCCTTAGCGTGGAGTCTCTTAGTTTTTAAGTTCAAGTCCTGGCTGGAGGCCTTAATTTATTAGGGCACCACAGGCAAGTCCGCTTAAGCAGACGACAACCTCACAGGTTAACCTGCGAGTTGCCATTCAAAAGAAAAAAGGGTGACTTAATGAGAAATCCCGTGTTTTACAATCTACTGTTATATATTTTTTTAAGTTATTGCTGTTTGTCAGGAATACGAGTAATCTACAATAATGGATCAGTCAGAGTATCAGTGTTGTGCCATTAGGTAGTTTACGGAGCCGTTCATTAATTTACAAAAAAATACTTTGCAAATTATGGGAAATTACTACTGAAGGCTACGGGTGTCAACCTCAGGACTAGCTGCCTCTCACACTGACAACTGTACGTCGCTTCTCCCGAGTCACCAGTCCTGACTCTCTTCATATTTTGACTGCAGTGAGCCAGACTACAAACGTACACAGGAAAGTTTTCTAAAAAGGTTGTCTGTTATTTTAGTAAATTCAATACAAACATATATGTATGTGTGTTATAAGAACACAACCTATGTGTTTGTGTACCTTCTTTATTTATAATTCAATTGGTTATATTTTTAATATATTTTGTTTTTATTATGAACCCCTCTCAAACAGAGCACTTGCGATCTTATCTCTTCACCACTCTAGGTTGACTGGAGAGAATGGCTAAGACATTAAGTCCACCTTTGTTACTTATTGTGTGCAAGAAGTTAAATAAAAAAATAGATACTGATATTCAGCTGCATGTGGTTAGACTGGACGCCGACCTCAGCAAAGTTAGAAAGAGGCAGGCAGCTACTGAGATGGATGCTAGCTTTCACTGTGAGGTGGAGTGGTCCACCGTGTTGTAAATTGGTGGATGTCACCAATGTCTTAGAATTTTCAGTCTTATGACATTTTTCAGTCCTTCACAAACGTTTCCTCACGATGCTTTTAAATCATAACACGTAACATGGCTTCACGTCTCTTTCGACGAAGGGCAAGGCAGATATGTACTTAGTACACTTTCAAATAGTTTCATTGTCACCTCGTACAATGTTATCATTGTAGGTAGTGGTACTCACTGGTCGGGGTTGGCCCCGGGGGGTTGCAATCTGGGGGTGGTCCCGGTGGGTTGCCATCTGGGCGTGGTCCCGATGGGTCGCCATCTGGGGGTGGTCCCGTTGGGTTGCTATCTGGGGGTGGTCCCGATGGGTCGCCATCTGGGGGTGGTCCCGGTGAGCGATTGCCGTCGCCGCTCTGCAAACGTAAAATATCATATAAACAATGATATACAGGTTGAAATTTAAAACATGCGACCAATCGAAATGGGAAGTTCGAAGAAGGACTTGAACTGTTTGTTCTGACGAGCCGTTTCATGTTGAACTGTCATAAACCGACACTGTATGAACTTTAAAAAATTTAGCTCACATTTTTTAAAGTTTTAACAGTGGTGCCGATTCTCTTGTACACCGAACTAAACTAACTAAACTATCACTAAAATTCCTTACTTTTTACTATGAAAATCTTGAAGCTATTCTGCGAAAAAAAATCTCTAAATTTAAAAATAATTTTGACACAACTATAATCGAATTTGACAATCGCGAGTCCACGTGTTTTTTTTTTTTTTGATTTCGCAACGTCTTTGTTGGAGCCGGAGGCAGCCTGGGGCAGCCTCGACGTGTTTTCTATGGAAGTTTTGACTTTTGTGTGAAAAATATAAAATAAAAATATCTACATGTAGAGATTTGGTGGTTTCAGGGTTACAAAGGGGGTCGAAATTTTCATTATTTTTGTGATAGGACACACCGTTTTCGAGATATGAGCAAAAAACGAAAAAGAAAGTTAAAGTACCGTTTTTGCACGTCCGAAGCCGAGGTGTTGGTGTGAATTTTAGTTCACGCCACCTAATTTTATTCCACACCTTTTTAATCGCGATAAAAAATAGTCAAATTCATGTTCAGTTTTAGTTAGACAATCAAATTTTTAGGTGAAAAACGTAACATTCAGAATAGCAAAATAGCCATTTTCACTAAACTAATAACTCAGTGCAATCTTAGTGCTGTCAAACTAAAATATAGTTAAGTTGTGTCACTATAGTCAATTTCAGAATGGAAAATCGTCATTTGACAGAATTAAACCAAATTTTAGTGATTTTTAGTCTAGTTTAGAGGCGTTTGTGACAAGAGAATCGGCACCAATGTTCCACAAATTGATGTGAAAATCGTTAAACAGTAGTAACGAAACTATACTATTTAGTTCATATAAAGTCTTACCAACTAAACACGCATGAGGTCCTGGGTTCGATTCCCAGGTCGGGCAACGTATTTTTGGGTTTTTCTACCTGGAATTTCTGAGTAGCAGCCAGGAATCTGTATTTGTGCCTGGTTGATGGCAATAGGCTCGTCCCCTGTTACATGGGACTTCAAAACATAACTGGCAAAATGTGGGTGTACTATAGGTTCACCTCTGCCCAACCCTTCGGGAATACAAGGCGTGATGTTTTGTTATGTTAAAAAAAATGAATACTACGTTATAGCTTACAATTGCTGGGTATAACACTTTTTTTAAAGTTTATAATTACATAGGTATTTTACCACCGAAAACATCAAGATTGCAACTGTGAAATAAGTCATTACATCATGGAAGGGGCGCATTGTATCCGTATTTATTTCTACTACCAGATTTCCGGAAACAGGCTCTCAGACAGAGCCTATTATCTCAAGTGGTTCAGATAATCGGTTGGGACACTTTATGAAATGGAGGTGAAGGTCGTGTGCACCCTTTTAGTTATCCAGTTTTTGTATTTATATTGTTTTGTGAGACATAATTGTTATTAAAATTTACATAATTATTTACTGCTTTAGAAGCGGTATTATTTGTGTAACATTGCGATGCAAGCTATACATATGCAAAACTTGCGAAACCCTTTCCGTCACTGGCGCTTGAGTCGTTAATTTTTATATTGTTCGGAATTGTGCCACTCGAGATACGTTTGCTTTATAAGTGGCATCTATTCCTAAACTAAATAACCAAGTGCGAACTCGCGTGTAGAGGGTTCCGTATGATGATGTTACCCACCAGAGAAATTTCATGTATAGTGCCACATGGTGAAATTTAATGGCATCCCATGCCATGAAATAAATTTTGACCAAAAGGTTTGTAGGCCTAAAGGTACCTAATTACGTAACACACTTACCAGTAGGAATGAAGTAATGGATTAGCAATATCCTTTAAAACTATTCGTGTTACGTAACTAAGGTACTGCCGCCGGTTGAGTTTAAAGAGACACTTTATCCCGCACATTGAAATAAAAGTTCGTACAAACGTTGCCTTGTAAAAGCATGAATAACTTCAGAACGACAGGAGAGTTGGTGAAAATACATTCTGAATAATGAACAATAAAGCGCAAAGCTTAAATTACCAAAGAAAGGAACTACACTGACACTGAAACACGAATAAGTAATGAACGTTAGTAGGATGGTATCATTTTTGAGGCTCTTATTACACTTAGTGTGACAAAAATAACCCAAAACAGACGTGAATGACCCAGTTTAATAATTCTAGGCCTTTAGAGATAGGGGCTTAGCTGTTCATTAGATCCGATAAATTTTGCACTGTGAGAGCGTTTTGTAAGCCTTGGCAGCACTTTATACTCGTATTAAACGTTTTTATATGATTTAATTTCATTTTGTAGGGTGCTCTCTTTATTTCATTTTAGCGGTGATATTGTACTATTAATACACAGACATGTTAAAATCATAACCCTTACTCCTAGCATAGTCAGGTGAAAAAAGGCATACTGAAGAGTTCCACTGACACCTTTTGGCTCCATCATCAGACCGTCCACACCAAGTGTAATCTATAGAACTCATCAAAAAAAAATGTATGACTCAAAAGTCGAAGTAATTAGTAGGTGCCACTGCAGAGTTCCAATAACCACCTCCTGGTTCCATCATCAGACCTTCGACAACAAGTGCAATAAATTGGATTCATCAAAACGATAAAAAACCCATCGAGTTTGGAGTCATATGATATGACTCCAAACTCGATGGGTTTACCAGAAGCCACTGAAGAGTTACACTATCTACCTCCTGGCTTCATCATCAGACTCTTGTTGCCTAAGCCCAATGTATTATTATAAAAATCTCAAGAAAAAATAATGTATTATAAAGATCTCAAGTGAACTCACCACTGCAGCAAAGCCAATAGCCATGATGGCCAAGAGTACTCCAAAAAACTTCATGTTTCAGCGATTGATCACGAACTGACGAACTACTATGTACCCCCAGCTTATATACTAGAGGAGAACTGAGACATTGACTACTCGTGACAATTGTGCATCCGGTGAGCAAAATTATAACAATTATAATAAATATAACGTACCGATTTAATTAAAATACGTGTTATTCTATGATTTGTACGCGATTGTGCAACAAGTTATGTGGAACATTTTAACTTCTATTTTCTATACGATCACGAACCCTAATAATAATAATATAATAATATATATGTCATGGTTGACTGCCTAGCTACTTGAAATTTAAGGTACCCTATACCTTAAATATGGATGATCTGGATGATCATCATTTCAGATGTTACATCTGTAATGCTGTTAGATTTTATGAATCCTGCGTTACCCTGTAGATGAATACGCAAACGCACAATAGCTCATCGTGTCAAAAGAACAGAATTTTTTTAAAAACCGATGCGAGTACTACGCAGTTGACCTTTCAGAAGAACATCACCAATAAGGTCATAATATGACTTCCTAGGGCGTCCCCTCCTGGCGTTTCCACTCACATCTGCCTTGTAAGTAAGTACCTTTTGTTAGTCTCCTTACATTCATTATCTCAACATGACCAAACCATCCAAGCAAACTCTTTTAAATTTTTTCTTTACTCTTTTCATTACATATATTCATATTTTTTTTATATACTTTATTGTACACCACAAAAATACTTAACAAAAATAAAAACAAACACTATAAAATATACAATGGGCGGGGCTATCGCTTTCTGCGTTCTCTTCCAGGCAACCTTGTAATGGACAGTGATTTGTCTGGACGTCTTCTTTTAAACCGCACCGCTGCCTTATGACATAATTTCTCAGTCTATCATTCAAAGTCACACCACACATACTCCGCAAGGAACGCATAACCATGGCATTTATTCTGCTTTCATGCTTCTTTTGCCACACCCAACATTCAATTCCATACATAAGCGTAGGCAACAGAATACCATTGTGAACAGCCAGTCGTGGCTTTATGGACATCAACTGGTTGGTCGCAGTTGCATGTGTACCATTCACTTTATGTCCCGCATTCACTCTCCTTCCACATGTCCATCAATCTTGCCAACTCTTGTAAATAGACTCCCTAAATATACGAACTCACTAACTTACTCCAAACTCTTATCATTTATTTTCACATCACAAACCGATACATCCTCTTCTCTCAAACACCATGACTTTCGTCTTATTTACATTTATATTCATTCCTTTCATCTTCTAAGCTTCATCCAAAAAAAATATTACAACAAAAAAGACCCCAAAAATAAAATATAAAAAAACAAAACTGAAATTTTCATTTATAGCATAGCTCAAAATGGCGTTAAATCCATATTATCTGAATTAAGTACGAGTAAAGATTGTATGGTTTTAGTAAATCAGAATTAGGAACGAATTGAGTGAAATTAGAATAATGGTATAATTACTTAGTTTATTTTATTTTATTTTATTTCTTTAGAAAACTTACAGCTAGGATACAGATAGTTGACAGATAATGAAAGAAGGCCAATTAGAAGTTTTCACTGACAATAAGAGGGTAGCACAAGAAACAGTAGACAGGCAAGATAAAGTAAGAATAGGTTAGCACTCGGAGAAAATTAAGAAAAGAATGAACAAGTTTTAGTGATTTTCAAAGAAGTTGTTACACAGTATTTTTTTCAGTTTAGGAACAATGTTTTATTAATTCTAATTTTTAATGTATGCGGATGATATAAAAATTTACAAATCTTGCAAGAATATACAAGACTGTCTACTTCTTCAAATGGACCTAGAAAGATTATATACGTACTGTAACAATAGTAAACTTTTTCTCAGTCTACCCAAATGTCATGCCATCTCATTTACCAAAAAGAGAAATAAAATAAATTTTAATTATTCAATTAATAACGAACTCTTAAATTAAGTAAGTTTTGTTCGTGACTTAGGTGTCACACTGGATGCCAGTTTACACTTCGACAAACACGTTGACAATATAGTAAACAAGGCGTATCAGATGTATGGTTTTGTCATGAGATCTTCACGTGACTTTGTGCGGCCCTCTACGTTCTTGCTGCTTTATAAGACTTTGGTACGATCCCAGTTAGAATACGCCATCCCTATCTGGAACCCTTTCTACGACAAATACTGCACTAGAATTGAAAGGGTACAAAAGAAGTTCTTACGGTCTATGAACTATAAGTGTTTCCGATCAAAGGTTCCTTACGTGCAGCTATTGAAACGGTATGGCGTTATGGATTTGGGATCTAGGCGGCTGTTATTTGATGTCATGACACTGCACGGCATATGCAATAACATATTTGACTGTATAGACCTTACAAACAAATTGTGTTACAAGGTACCCAGAAGTGTTATTCGAAGGGGGGTGCGCGTGCCTCAACTGTTCCATACGCTGGGGAACGTGCGCCGCTTCGTCGCCTTGTTGATTCTTACAATACACATTTTATAGAATTAGATATATTTTGTCTATCTAAACAATTATTTAGGAAAATGGCTTTGGATATTTTGTCTAGCGAGTAGTTTAATTCAACTCAGCAATATTGTGACAGCGACTACTGTATTCTTTTTTATTTTTATTTTATTTTTTTATATCACTTGTCTTCAGCACGGCTTTTAACCTTTTGCTAAATCGTGGACAATGGTGTGGGTTACGTGTTTGTTAAAACTTAGTTTAAGTAGTTCTCTGTATTTTGTAGCATGTAACTGTTTTTTGTCCCTAATAAATAAATAAATAAATAAATAAACACTGGTGGAGAATAAATCGAGATTATCAACACTCTGACACATCGAATTATAAGCCCTGCAAACTCTTATCATTTATTAGTTTTGTCGATATATGCACCGCACAGAGGGAACGTACAGAGGTTGATGATTCCTTAAGGTAAAGGATGGAACACGCAGCCCAATTTTGCTCATCAATTCAGAACAGTCGGTTGTTACCTGCACAGACCTACGACGTCATCGTAGAGATACGGCAATAATATTATTACATTTTTAATAGGCTACTCAGCATTCTTGAAAAGTAGTTTCAAGTTAACTGCCTGTATTTCAAATAACTTGTTCGACTGTACCTATTCGAAGTTCTAAGTTTTGCTAATACTTTAAAGTCTTCTTGTCTTTACTGCTAATCAGTCACGATTGACTGCTTAGCTCCTTATATAACAGAATGATAATCATTTAAAAGGTTAAATTGGTATTTATCTGATATATTCGCTCCCTATTTAGCCCAGTGAAGTAATGGAATAATTCGGCTGTTGTCATACACTGGTATATTGTGTTCTCTCTCATCACCGCACAGAGGGAACGTACAGAGGTTGATGATTCCTTAAGGTAAAGGATGGAACACGCAGCCCAATTTTGTCATCAATTCAGAACAGTCGATGGAACCATTTGCCAAATTGAATCAGAGTACCATATCTGCAATTTTTCTCCGCTCTGTTAGTGGAAGAATGTGAAACTTCCTGCAGCGGCTGTAATAATTAAGCAAATAGGTTTTGGATTTAAACTGAATGTACCTTAAGAATTTCTTTTGAATACTTTAGATGCGATTGACGTAAGTATTGTAAATGTGATTCCAAACTGGTGAGCAGTATTCGAGATGACTGCGTACAAAAGCACAATAAAGAATTTTAAGTGTTTTGATATTTTTAAAATCGGCTGATATCCTCAGGTTGAATTTTTAATAATATTATCGATGTGTGTATCAAATAGAAGTTTCGAGTCAAAAATGACGCCTAAGTCTCTAATCATATTAACTCTGGCTATTGAAGTGCTGGCTAGTTTATAATCGTAAAGAATAGGTTTAGATTTACAAGTAACGGTACATGTATAACATTTTGAGACATTTAGATCCAAGCGGTTGGCTGTACAATACTCTTGGAATCTGTCCAGATCATGCTGGAGACGTTCAGCATCTTCATAAGTTCTAATTTCGCTTAGGATCTTCATGTCGTCCGCAAACAAAAGAACAGTTGAGTAAGTAAGTACAGAGAGAACAGAAATATAGCATGATCCAAGCGATCACAACACTTGCTGTAATCTGTGTAGATTACTTCCACTTGTGTCCGATGAGCCATACATTTAGTCAAGTAGTCACCACAAAGAATGAGATTGGTGGTTGTGGACCGACCTCGAAGGAAACCATGTTGGCGGTCACTGATGCTTAGTTTGAGACAAGCATACAGCTGCTTGTATATTATTTTTTCCAGGATTTTAGCGAAAATGCATGGTTTGGCTATGGGACTGTAGTTTTCTACGAGGTCTCTAGGTCCTTATTTGTGGATCGGAGTGATTAACGCCGACTTCCAAATCTTAGGTACCTCGCCTAAATTTAGGGACCGCCTGAACAGATGTGAAAGAGCAGGAGTCAGACTTTTGGCACAGTTGAGTATAAAAACTGGCGGAATAATGTCTGGTCCTGCAGATTTAGATAAGTCAACTCCTTTAAGTAGATTGAATACTTCTAATTCATTAACTTCGACTGAATGTATGTCCGAAACAATATTGCTTAAATGCATGTTTGAATCTTGCGCGTGGCCATTGGAAAGATCATCGTCACCGTTGGTACTACTGGCAGAACTGAGAACATTAGAGTAGAAATAGTTGCCAAACATGTTACAGATATCCTCTCCAATACTTAAAGTGCTATTTCTATATTTAAGTAAGGAAGTCTTAAAAATGTCTTCTTATTTTTTTTTCATATAGCAGCTAAACATTTCACTTTCAACTTCCTTGGCTCGCTGTCGGAGCAAAACAAAAGACTAGTGACCAGACAGATTTCCGTATTTTTTAAACTTTGTGTGGTACTACGCTTTCTCTTTTAGAATTTTTATCAGAGGCCGTTTGAACCAGAGAGGGTATCTGCTGCTTGAAACTATCGTCTTAACAGGAACAAAAGAACCACGTAGTTCATTGAGAGTTTCATAGAAAAATGACACGGCATCTTCGAGTGTCCTACACTTCGTTTTGCCAGTCGATCTGGCTCAGCCGGTAATTAATGGCCGTATAGTCAGCATGTCGATATAAAAATTTTATACGATTTCGCGCGGGAAGAGTATGAAGTTCTACGAAATCAGCAGACACACAGAGAGCCCTATGATGTAGATCTTCGGGCACCAGAGGATCGGCGCAACTTGCTACTGAAACCTCGCTATTAGACAAAACTAGATCTAGTATTTTAATGGTCAGCATTCACGTGCGAATTGTATTGCGAGATATTGCAGACTGTAAAGTTATCAAACAAATTTACCTGAACATGACCTTGGATATTACTAGGGCAGACAGACTGACCGTTGTCATCTGGTTCCCAGTTTATATTTGGAAGGTTAAAATCGCCAAGAACCAAAAATTTATCAGCGGGATGCTTCAGAACAATATCTGATAAGTTATTAGAGAAATTAGTTAACTAACCTGCTTGGGAGTGGCCAAGATTTTGATTGAAGATGCACACTACACAAATATGCATTAAATACGATACTCGCGGTATCTTCCCGTGTAGGGTGAGAGTAACCCACAAGTCTTCGGCAGACGAGAACCATTCACTGCGAAGATCACTGATAAGTTCACGTCGCAGCGCAATAAGCACACCACCCCCCAAAGTTTGTTTCGTACTAGAATAAGTTCTATCGCACCTACACACTATGTAACGGTCGTCAAACAATTCACTGTCTTTAATACCCTCAATAAGCCAAGTCTCAGTTAAGCAAATGATGTCGTAGAGATTAACACACACATTACGATAGAACATTAACGTTTTTGTACGCAATCCCCGAACATTTTGGTAAAACACAATAATAGGTGACATCGCAAACAGAAAGATTAATTATCAATAGTCCTTAAATAGAAGTTATAGTGTGAGGAGCATTCAGTTAAAAGCAAAAAGTTAAAATGACCAACATCGAGCTGATTACAATCTTAGGTCCATGCAAATAGGATTCAACAGAGAAATAGCTATGGTCAATACTGAGCGATAAGATAACAAAAGGACGGCGGCGCTTAAGGAATGCGCACAAAAAATGGCACCAGTGTTTCTCAAACTGTTAGCGCAGTGCGTGCGAGTATACAAGGACGACAAGTTATAAAATTGACACAACTTTTTTAGTTCAGAAACTTTTTAAAGTCTTGCTCCGTTTTTATGTGATGGGTTGGGGAAGTAGTATTTTTCTTTATAAGGATTTTGCATCCAACTACCCAAGTGTATACAAAACCTCGTTCTTTAGCAAGTTTCTTCGTTTTGTTCAATAGCATTTTGTTCTCAAAAGTTAGATGATCATTGACGTAGATGACACTGTCGGACTGCAAGCCCAACTTGTTAGCAGTTATAGATGCTTTAAGTTTTTTTGCAGCGGCCACGAAATCATTTTTGAGGGATCTGTTACGAACAGAGCAAATAATATTTTTACTCTGTTCGTTGTTTCGCATCGGTACTCTCGCAATAAAGTTTATCTGCTTTTTCGGGATAATCCAATCCAATGATATCTCCTATCTTGCCAATAATTGAGAACAGATTTTCTGAGTTGGTTGATGGAACACCCTTAATTTCTAAGTTGTTCATTCTAGCTCTTTGCTCGGTTTCGCGATGTAGATCTTCAATTTTGGAACATCGATCATATAACGCCGCCATCTCCTCCTTAGTTTTGTTAAGGCTGTCCACTTCACTCTCCAACCCCGACACTTTGTTGGCTAATGTCTCTCCCGAATGGTCCAGAAACTCGACATCTGTTTTAAGACTGGAATACTCCGACCTGATCGACTTTAGCTCCGACAGTTCCGATTGGATAGCTTTCACATTCTCCATTAAAGCAGGTAAGTTGTCCATCTGGGCTGAGAGGGACTTCAGTTCCGACATAATAGAGTTCATGTCAGCTGTTACGGGCGTGGCTGCATCTGCAGTGGTGGGGCGAGGGCTGCTTGCTGCCGAGGATTTGCAAATTCTGCACTTCCATGTGCTTTTACGATCCCCCAATTTCCTCCATCCTCCTTCAGTAATGCCAGCGCAGGCAAAGTCAAACTGTCCCAGGTTTCCCACGCATTTCGCGCCATCCCTACTCTCAACTTGGCAACGCTTGCATTTAAACATTTTGAGTAGGTGAAAAACTTTGGGATTCGTAGTCAGGTAATTTGTCGTTCACCGAGTAGCGAAGCGTATGCGTGCGGCCGATTTGCTGTCTACCGTCTTCTTGTCACAACTAGAACTTGCAAAGTCAATTTTGAAAATGTTTATTTTATGTTTCTGTAACTTAATATAATATAAGCCTAGCCTAATATGTAACTTAATAAAATATAAGCTAAAATCAACTTTTTGGTAATTCCTTATCTGTCATTAATTTGTCTTGCTTTCCCTGAAGTGTGAAGTGCAACTCTAAAAGGTCTTCATCTTCCTCTGTGCTTGCACGCAAGCCCGTACAGTCTGTCCACGACAAGGGTCATTCATCGGACGTGCCGTGCCCGCCGACCACACAGAATGTCGGCACTGATGCAACGGTTCACCTGCTGGCCAACGCACTAAAAGACCTTGCAGCCGCTTCTACCAAAAATGCACTTAACGCTCCGCTGTTAAGTAGAATTTGTACGTCAAAAGAATTACCATTGTTTTCTGGTGACCCCATGGAGTGGCTACACTTTAGACAGGCGTATGAAGAATCGTCTAAAGCATGTAATTTCAATGATAACGAAAACTGGTGGCGCCTAAGGAAATGTCTGAAAGGGTCTGCTCGCGAAGCTGTCTCGGCCTTGTGGATAAGTGCAACCTCGCCTGAAACAGTAATGTCTACACTCGCTCGAGCTACAGTTTGGGAATCCTGAGATCATTTTGTCACGCATTATGGTCGATATCAAGAAGTTACATCCAGTGTCACATGAATATTACAAAGATATTGTGCCCTTCTCAGTCAAAGTGAGAAATTGTGTAGCCACCGTCAAAGTGATTGGAAGATTAATACCTGAACGATATAGGCATATCAACATGCATATTATCAAAGTTGCCACCAATTCTGCTCTCAAAGTGGGCAGATTACATCTACACATTCATCAAACAAGGAAGAAAGCGAACATGGTTCAACATTTCGGAATTTTTAAGCGATGAAGCCTCGAAAGGGTCGTCTATGGTTCTCTTGAACAACAAAAACGCTATCCTTTTGTGTTTTACAAGATACAGTATTATTAAAAGAAACAAACGATAACAATGATAAATGCCAGTTCTGTCGCATGTCAAAGCACAAACTGCAGGACTGTCAGAAATTTCGGAAAGCATTACGTAGAGATCGATGGAGTTTCGTAAAGTGAAATCGTATATGCTTCAAATGTATGAATTCAAATCACGGTAGAATAATTTGTCCAGCTACAGCATGTGACGTCGAGAACTGTGGTCAACCACAGCACAAGTTTTTGCACTACAAAATACCTCAAGCACATGAACAGTGAAAACAATGCTGCATGCGAACCATAGTCGCCGACTCTGCCGGTGGCACCTGAAACAGTCACTCATATCATGAATAAACAGTGTAAAGTATTACTGAAAGTTATGCCCGTAACTGTGCATGGACTTTTTTTTTTTTTTTTTTTGGTGGGAAATCATCAAATGACTTCTCCCGCTCTGGGTGGAGCGGGAGGGCGTGTCAGACTTTTACTGACTAAAACCCACCGTGTTCCTTCAGTTGCCTGTGCCAGGGCCACGGTTTTCTCTGTGGAATAACCCGCGACCCTGAAACTGAACGGCATCTTCAATACAAGTGCATTATTAGTTGATGGATCAACTGTAACTCTGATCAGTGCAGAGTCGTCACGTGCCGGGCTCCGTGGGCGCCGCGAGACGCTGAGCGTGCACGGCGCGTGGGACAATAGTGCGCGCTGGTGTGCAACGCCGATGTGATGAGTGTTTGTATAGCGAACCATAATGGTGAGAGATTTAACATTTCTTCTGGACGTTTCCAGAACTTTAGTGTACCTGTACAAAAAATTGATTTAGCTAATTTCAAAAGCTTTGAACATTTAAGTAATACTAAAGATTTGGATTGTTATTCTTATACCAAACCTGAAATTCTGATAGGTCAGGATAATTATAATTTATTATTACCGTTAGATCTTAGAGTCGGCAAATGTAACGTACCTTTCGCCACTCGTACTCCACTGGGATGGTGCGTCCACGAGATGGTGCCTGTCTCTCTCACGACGCGCGAGTGTTTAAAAGATATTAAGTCTTTGTTTGACGCTCATGGGTTTCTCTCACCATTCACTATGAATGGGAAAATTATGCTTCAGGAAACCTGGAAGTCTAATGTGAACTGGGACGACAATATAACGGCCGATGTTTACGTTAAATGGTTAAAAGCGTGAAAAAATTGGGAAATGGTCGGACCTACGAATTTACAATTTAATGAGCCTACCTATCCAAGTAAGTGTTAAATATCTATTAACATGACACAATCGTGCAATCCTGCATAAAGAGACATTTGCATAATTGTATTATAATATTTTTGACACTGTTGACTTCTAAATGCTGTGAACTTGGATTCAGATTGGCCTTATATTTGGTATCGAGTAACCTAACCATTGATACATCAACTGAAATTTTCTTTGTGTAATTCAATTACGAAATGCATTAATTTGTGTCTGAGATATACTTTGCAATTTAAGAAAATAAATATTACAAGAAAAAAAAAACAAGTAAGTTGTTTTAGTACACATGCAGTAAATTTGATAAAAATGTTGATACGTAATATTACAATACGGACTTTTCTACCGTTATTTCTTATTAGCTTCCGCCCGCGGCTTCGCCCATGTGGAGTGTTGATGAAAAGTAGCCTATAAGTACATAGGCTACTTTCCCCAGGCTTGAAACACAGTTCAGCGGATTGGCCGTGAAACATCACAGCCCCGCTCTGCGCGCGGTATCCTCCGTTCGGATAATGGTAACTTTTGAACAATCCGTCCAAATTAATAAGTGTAAAAGACAAAGTTTATCTACATCAAACACCAAAAGCGATACCCACTCTGTTTATTGGGTGACTTTTAAGTAACAGAGGCGGGGACTTAGCATTCTTCGCTATAGTTTGCCAACCTTCTCCATTATTATCGGATCTCTGTCGTTTCCCCTCTGATGTTATTGTATCCATTTCTATTTAATTGTTCGAATTGTATTTGGTCATCTAATGTATCAGTGTTTCTATTTACGTAATAATTCACATCGTGATTTTGATCACTATCATTTAAACGCAAAAAAAACATAATTGCCTAACAGCACACGCAAAGTCAAGGCATTTATTTCAAATAGGCACATAAAAGGCACCTATGAACGTCAACATTTACATTAAAACAGAATTGATTCTAGTCGCCCCTTCGAAAAGGTTGTTTCGTATGGAGAAGAATGGGCAAGAAACTCCACCGTTACTCTTTTAAAATGTCTTGCAATGTTTTGTACACATTAATTATATTTTACACAATACGTGAGCAGTGGTGGCCCATTGGTAACGGCCGAGACTTACGAGTTGTAGGTCGTAGGTTCGAACCCAGCCAGGCGCTTTAATTTGTGTAAATTATTTCATCACCACTGCTCTCAAAACGGTGAAGGAAAACATCGTGAGGAAACCGGCATGTCTTAGAACCAAAAATTCGAGGACATGTGACATCTACCAACCCGCACTGGGCCCGCGTGGTGGATTACGGCCCACTCCCTCTCACAGAGAGGAGGCCTGTGTCCCAGCAGTGGGAACATAATGGGCTGATTATGCTTATGCTAATGATATTTTTATATAATAATAATAATAAATATGAAAAAAATGACTGGCAACACCGAGTCAACAAAACGTCTGAATTTCAAATTTTCAAAATATTATCAGTAAAACTAATTTTGACCAAATCCTACAATAGTTTTTCAATAGAAACCAAACCTGAAACTTGAAACAAACTTTCAAACCAAAATAGGTGACCTTATCACGTAATACCACAATGTAAGAAATTTAATTAAAACGACAGAATCGGAGGTGACATGACAGATGTCACCTCCGATAAAAATAACATGAACAAGAACTGACGAAATTGAAAAATGAGGAAACTATGTTGACGAGATCAGCCGCACGTCGAGCACGCCCACCTCAAAACTCAAACTCAAACTCAAAGCATTTATTTCAAATAAACCAATTACAGGCACTTTTGAATTGTCAAGGTCGGTCGGTCAGAAAAATGAAGCTAGTTGCCCATTCCAAAGCGTAGTAGGTACCTATGGAGAAGAACGGGCAAGAAACTCCACGGACACTCTTTTAAATCAAATTATGTTTACAATAGATTGGTTACATCATTCATGTTGAAATTATGCATGTGAGAACGATGCAGAACGTTAAAAGCGTCCGTTATTTAAATATGAAAACAATTCGAAAATAAAATTTAATTAAAATACGCCGTGGCAGCTAAGAGATGACCAGTCTCAACTGACGGCGCCCGTTCACGAACATGACGCATGCATTAGCACCATTCAACTCAACCATTTTGAAGGGAGCTAAATGATCCAACACACGCGCTACCATCAGCGAAACATTAAAGTGACCATGACATACTCTCAGCCGCCAGGACACATTCAAGTCAATGAAAGACGTACCCTGTAAATGGTAGCTTTAAAACATGTACATAGTACTCACATAATATGGCATATAGCAATTATACAGTACAAAAAAATTTAGTTTAAACAATGCAAAGATTCTTGTTTTTAATTTTCAGCAGCTCCAACAGTATTTTCAAATGCTAATCAATTAGTTGATGCGTCCTTGAGGAGTAGGACCAGCGATTAGCCAAGCATTTTTATCAGCAATGTAATCCCCTAACTTATAATATGCTCGGCTGCATAGTGTGCGTTTTATACAAGATTTAAATTTGGTTTCATTCAGTTGATGTATGTGGGGAGGTATTTTATTGTAACATCTTAAACAGTACCCCATGAAAGATGAGTCTACTTTAGCCAGCCTGAAACCTGGTTGAACTAATTGGTCCCTATTTCTAGTGATATAATTGTGTCTTTCACCTCTTTTACTAAAAAGATGTAGATTTTTCCACCACCTCCGGACTCATCGCTCAGCTCCGCCTCGCCGCCGCTGGTACCCAGCACTACTGTGAGCGCTGTGACGACACCAGCCGCGGTAGTTGCGTCGAGCTCGAGCGACGAGTATTTCTCTCCGCCCACGACGCCACCACCTGATCGTCGACGAGGAGGACGCCGGCCGCCGGACGGCTTAGGACCTCGAGGCCCACCGGCCTCTGATAGGGTCCCAGCTCCAGTCGGAAGTGTGCCGCGCATGAGATGGACACGATCCATCAATGAAAACGTCATGCGCTCATACTATGGGGCTACAGAGGGGGAAACAATCTGACCGCGTACCGTGTTCGGATGCTCTCTCTTTTTCAGGTGCTTGAGCCAGCTGTCAAAGTTTCGGCACAACGACTGTCGGATCAGGTGCGGGTCATCCAACGTAATCAAATGTTGGATGACACTGTGCTTGATCACCTGCGAAGTGAAATGCAGAGTAGCCATGTCATCGCCCCCCCGTCGCAGACTGTTGTGGTACCACCACAGTCCAACACAAATCAAGCTGACGAGGGAAGTGATGATAGGGCTACAAACGTAAGTACCCAGTGCAATGAGGAATTGAGGGGTGCTTTGGAGTGTGCGATTTGGGAATATCGGTTCATGTCGCCCGAACTTAGACCACGCTTACCTCGTTTGCCCATGCATAACAAAAATAGGGCGCTGGTGGCGCTCCTGGATTCGCAGTTATCAAACTATTTTGATGACTGCGAAGACCTCACCGATACTCATTCGATTCTTTACTGCGCGGCTGTAGCGGCATGTCGTGTAGCTCACGTCAAATTTTGCCAATGACTCTAGAGCTACGCGACCGAAACCAACCGTACCAGCTTGGCAGTGCAGAATTGAGCACCGTATTGTTGGGGCCAGAGCGCTCATCGGCAAACTAATCTGCTTCAGGGACGGCAATACTCGTCCAAGAGTGATGCGCGTTGAGGCGGGCGTTCTCAGGGACTGATATTAGCTCTCAGAACTATCTGTCCTGTGTCACAGAGCGCATCGACTTCCTGAAGCAGAAAGTGTATGCATGGGCTAACCGTATTCGTAGGTATAAGCGGCGAGTAGAGCGATACACTCAGAATCGCACCTTTCAGAGCGATGAAGGATGGGTTTATAGGGGTTGGGAGCGGCCGAACCAAGGTGTGACTGACACGTGCCTGCCAGATGATGATGCCATGTGTTCTTTCTGGCGCAGTATCTGATCGGTGCCTGTCAGTCACACCGAAGGTGACTGGGCTCGGGAAGTCGAGCGAGCCTGCAAACCAATACCAGAAATGGGGGCTATTACCATCTGCCCCCAAGATGTAGCTCGTGCAGTCCGTCCGTTGCCTAACTGGAAGTCCCCAGGGCCGGACGGGCTGCAGAACTTTTGGTTAAATGGTTCACAAGATCGCACGCTCGCTTGGCGGCTCAGTACCAGACGGCTTTGGAGTTTGGTTCGCTACCCCAGTTCCTAACAACAGGAGTTACCCACCTGCTCCATAAATCAGGTAGCACCGCGGAACTCAAAAATTATAGGCCGATCATGTGTTTACCGACGGTCTATAAAGTGCTTACATCCATTTTGAGAGCTAAAATTAACAAACATTTAGACACCAACTCCATCATGTCTGCCTCTCAAAATGGATGTAGGAACGGGTCCCGCGGTACTAAGGAGCTACTCCTCATTGATATGGCCATTAGCCAACAGGTTCGGCGTTCCCGAAAGGATCTGTCGACATGTTGGATAGATTACAAGAAGGCCTATGACTCGGTGCCACATACATGGCTCATGAGGGTGCTGGAGTTGTATAAAGTAGATGCAACTCTGCGCACCTTCTTGATGTCATGCATGGGGCGATGGAGGACGGTCCTTCGCTATCCAGGATGTCGGCATATCCTGACGAATAGCGAGCCAATAAGGATCGAGCGAGGCATATTTCAGGGCGATAGTTTGAGCCCGCTTTGGTTCTGCTTAGCCTTGAATCCTCAAAGCACACTGCTGGAGGATTCAGGTCTGGGCTATCGGCTGAGGAGAGGTGGTCAGGTTATATCTCACCTTCTGTACATGGATGATATAAAACTCTTTGCCCCAACAATTTGCAACTAATGGAGCTACTGAAAGTAACTGAAACTTTCAGTAGCACCATCAGGATGGAATTTGGTGCGGACAAATGTGCGGTCATGCGTGTAAAGCGAGGGGAGATTGTGGAATCCGTGGGAACCCAACTCTCGGATTCCATAAACCTCAGAGCTCTCTCTGTATCTGAAACCTATAAGTATTTGGGTATGTCGGAAGAGTTGGGCATCAATGGTACTGACATGAAGCAATCGTTGAAGGAGCGCTTCTTTGGCCGCCTGAAGAAAGTGTTAAATAGTCCTCTGTTAGGCTGAAACAAGGTGCGCGCCTTTAACGGTTGAGTCATGCCAGTTTTGATGTACTCTTTCGGCATACTCAAATAGACTCAAACCAAACTCGACGCCCTGGATAGGAGGGTCCGTACACTGCTGACTGCAAACCGAATGCATCACCCACGGTCATCGGTAATGAGACTGTATATCCCGCGAAAGTGTGGTGGTCGAGGCTTTTTAAACGCTAAGACCCTACACAATCGCGAGATATGCAGTCTCAGGGAATATTTCCTAGAAGCCGAAGTGGGGATGCATCGTGATGTCGTCGCGGTGGACATGGGCCTCACGAACTGGCGCAAACCTGTAGTGCTTGACACGTAAGGAGCTTCACGGACGCTTCTTCCGGGCCCTACATGGACCCGATGTAGATCTTCTAGCGTCCGTAGCCTGGCTGCGTTTCGGTGACCTCTTTGGAAAAACCGAAGGTTTTGTCTGTGCAATTATGGACGAAGTTATGATGACGAACAATTACCGGAGGTTTATTGTGAAAGACGGCACGGTTGACATCTGTCGGGCCTGTCACCGTCCGGGAGAATCAATAAGACACATTATCTCCGGTTGTTCTCATCTGGCTAACGAAGAGTACTTGCCTAGACACAACCTTGTAGCTAGGATTATCCTCCAGCCTTGTGGAATCGGAAGTGCCGTACTACAGGTACGTGCCCGACCCAGTTCTCGAAAATGGAAATATCACATTGTACTGGGATCGATCCATCATCACTGACAGGACTATTGTTGCCAATAAGCCTGATATAGTGGTGGTGGATCGAGTAGAGCGGCGCACAATGATTGTTGACATAACGGTCCCGCATGACGGTAACCTCGTGAAAGCCGAGAAAGATAAAGAAATAAAGTATCTTGATTTGGCTCGCGAGGTTGTCGACATGTGGGATGACATGTAGGAGCAATCATTGTGCCGATAGTCGTGACAGCCAATGTCTTAATAGCCAAGAGCCTCGACAAACACCTGAGGAGGCTCTCGTTGGGAAGCTGGATCAAGGGCTTGATTCAGAAAGCGGTACTTCTGGACACGGCTCGCATTGACAGGAGGTTCCTCTGTCTGGAGCCCTGACCGCCGGTAGCTTGGACCCTGTTCCCGTTACCGGTGGGCTACAATTTTTTATATTTTTAAATGTATTTTTTTTTCAGATTTTTGAAATTATATTGAAAAATGTAATTTATAAGGTTTTATATGTAATAAAAGAGATAATAATAATATTTGTTGAATCAAAGTTACAATTATTACCTTATAATTAACTTAACTTAATTTCGGTCTGTAACTGTTAGCGATCTTCCTTTTTATCTTTACGGCGGACCCCAAACTAGGCGGCGTCTGTATCTTGGGGACCAGAGTTGTGATGCATGATGCTATTTACCACTACAATTTTGTGAGAATAGGTAAGAGTAGGTAATTGCAAACTTTTGTATAAAACTAAATTAAAATTGAGAAATTTATGAAAGTAAAAACTTAAATCATAAATTATAATATAAACAAAAATAAAGCTTAATTTGCACAAGACTAAAAATGTTAAACAATAAAATAAAATGTTAAATACACAAAAGCAAAAAAAAAAAAAAATGCTAAGGAGCTAAAGTAAGGTGTGGGTGTGTGTGTTAGTGAGTGGGTGTGTGTTAGTGTGTGCGTGTGTGGTGTGTAGATGTTAATGTCTGTGGTGGTAGTAGGATTCCGAGAGTGAGTTGAGTGTTGTGAGAATGCTTTCCGATTCATCATACGAAAGACTTAATATCCATTATTTGACAACATTTTTGCATGTAGAGAGAGAGAGTTCTTCTGGGTCACAAGGCAAACTACTGGTGACCTTGTTATGTACAAAAGTACATAGGCGGGACAGCGTCTTGTTAGGAGAGATATGGTTCGCTGAAGCGGGATGTGAAAGACACGTTTGGAAGTCAATGAGTGATAGTCAGGTCGGATTTTTAGGGTTTTGTGTATGCGTAGGTATGCATTGAGAATAAATAGTTGCCGGACACGTAGAACTTGAAACTCTTTGTATAGGGAGTCAGTAGGGTAGAAAAATGGTTTTCTTAAGAGAACTTTAATAACAGCTCTCTGGGCCCTTTCAAGCTCAATCATTATCGTTTTTCCAGCTCCACCCCAAATAGTTACGCCATATTGTATAATGGACTGGCATATTGTGAAAAAAACCATTCGCATTATGTCTTTTGGAGTGCGGTCTCTTAGTTTCTTTATGATGTGGATAAGTTTCCTTACCCGGCCAGAAATAAATTGAATGTGGGCTTTAAATGATAGATTTTCGTCAATAAGTAGACCTAAATAACGAATAGATTGTGTCCGGTTAATACAATCGCATGAGCAGACTTCGCATGATGTGTTCAGGTGGTTTTTACATGTGTGGAATTTTAAAGTCAGGTTGGGAGGAGGGCTAGATAACTGTGTTTTGTAAAATGTAATAAATTTGGTTTTCTTTAAATTGAGTGTCAGTAAGTTATGGTCGAGTGTTTGCGCTACTGTTTCTAAGCCTTGTTCTGCAGTAGACCTGTTCCCAGCTAGGTGCGTGGAATGTGATAACCGTGTCGTCTGCGTAAGATATTATTTCCGCGTTTGGAAGAGTGAGGTTCAGTATATCGTTCATATAGATTATAAAGAGTGTTGGGCCTAGTAAGCTGCCCTGTGGAACTCCAAAATGGATAGGGAGTTGTCCACTTGAGTGTTCACCAGATATCACATACTGTCGGCGATTGTTGAGGTAGCTGTGAAACCACTTGAGTGGTTTTCCAAGACGATGCACCAAGAATAAAATCACTATACCACAATAGGTAAAAATAATTTAAAATGAAGCAAAGACAGACAAATCAATCACGTGATAGATACATGGTGCTATCATATTTATAAACATTGCAAAATTATACGATTTTCCTAAAAATTAACAAGGAATAAGTCAGTGTGTGAGTTAAGTAATCAAAGAATGAAAATCAATGTACTAAAAATAACAAATTATACAATTAAATTAGCAACCAGTTTGATTTTGTCTAGACTCAATTTTGTCCTGTGGAGCTGGACCAGCATGTGTCCAAACATTCTATATCGGATATGATCCTCTAATTTGTAATATGCTTGTTTATAAAGTATAGTTTTTTATATGAGTTTTAAATTTTCTTTCATTTAATTGCAATATATCGCAAGATAAACGCGACGCGATATCGGGCAGCCTGAGCGTAAGCCGATAGCTAAACAGCTTTTTTGTTCACTAATTAACAAAAGACGTGTACGGATCGCACCATGTGTGATTACGAACTGTGTTTAAGACAATTGATACTGCCACAAGATGTAATGAAGGAAATAAATAATTAAATTCTCACCCTCATTCATTCATTCACTTAAACATTCCGCAAGACATTTTGAAGAAACTGTGACGATTGGATGAATTAAGAAAGCAGATAGGAAGATAGTAGATTATGCACCAAGGGGATAAACAGACTTATGTCGCGGGTGCTGCATTGAATCCCAAGCGTAACGAAGGATTCTAGTGTTAACTCCCGAGCCGAATCAAGAGCGCAAGGAGGTGAGGGATTAGGAGGATACTCTACTTTCTGCACCTCCTGCTAGGTTATAAAAACCAATTCTAATGTAATGAATAAGTAGTTTATGAAACTGTTGATAACCGGGGTATACCTAATTGTGTGCAGTTTCATCCACTATATATCCGATTACGTGTTAACAAATACAGGGTTTCGTATTTCATGAGTACGTATCTACATAATGATGTATATTTGTATGTGCAATTCTACCATCTAAACATCCTTACGGCCGGATGTATTTGAATAAATGACGTGTCTATCGACTCATCTGGGTCACGTGAATGTTACAGGGTAGGTTTAGTTTTTGTTAAAACAAAATGGCGGATTTTAGACGTCAATTAGATAGGTTTTGAAAAAACAAATTTGTACCATGGCTATGTGGGGAATCAAAATAAAGGGCTTGAAGAGACGATTTTAAAAATATTACACACAACAAGCATTAAAATAACAAATATTCTTCTTAATCGGACACTCTTTTCAGAGTGGTCGTGGTCATGGGAGGGTCCTGACGAATGACGGCTCTTGCTATGCGTCTCAATTCGGCTCTATTGGAGGCATTGTGGGAACAGTCGGTCATAGTCGAGTTGGTGAGACATTTTATTTATTTAAAACTTACGCACAAGGATGTACAAAGGCGGACTTAATGCCGTAGGCATTTTCTACCAGTCAACCTTTGGGTGATGCAGAGTCAAACATTGGTAGGTAGGTAACATAGACGATTGTGTGATGAACCAAGATTTCTAGAGGCTAGATAACCAGGGGAAGAGATATAGTCAAGAAATGAAAACATGGTGGTCAGCACCCTTTGCTCTCTGCGCTGACGTATGGGCAACCATTTTAGAAGCGACCGATGCGCAGAGACATGGTCATATTTACGCAGATTGAAAACGAATCGAATGCAATTATTGAGAAGACGGTCAAGTTTGTCGAGGAGATCTGGTATTAGATGTAATAGATTTAAGGTAATAGATTTTTCAATCGGTACAGAGCCCGCAACGTTCCGGTAACCTTCTGGCTTACCCGGGCAACTTGAATACGCCAGTTCAGGGTACTTTCAATGTGCAAGCCTAGGTCCTTCACGTCAGTGCTAAAAGGAACGATCGTACCATTGAAGAGTACTAGTGGCAATATTGTACCATCCACCTTACTAATGCTACGAGAACTGCCAATGATGATCGCCTGACACTTCGCAGGGTTTACTGCTACAACAAATCTGTCAGCCCAGGTTTTTATGGCTACCAAGTTCCTATTTAATCTATCGATGGTGTCTGGTAATTCATCAGCCTTCCCGTGACAGTACAACTGCAAGTCATCGGCATACAGATGATACGCACATAAAAATGGAAAACAGAAGAGGAGAAAGTATACCGCCTTGAGGAACGCCAGTCTCCAAATCACACCAGCAAGAAGAAGAATCCCCAACATGAACGGGAGAGACCATAATATAAGACAGAATGGCTAACAGGATGTCATGACTGACGGTATTAAAGGCATTCGAGAAATCAACCAACACCAGAGCAGTAACTTTGGTGTCTTCCAGTTCTGCCCTTATATCGCCAGTCACTTTAAGAAGGGCGGAAACAGTGCTGTGCCCAGGCCTAAACCCAGATTTAAGAGGACTAATAATTGAGTTACAATGAACAAAGTTGGAGAATTGTCTGTGGACACAGACCTCGAGCACTTTGGATAGGAAGGTAAGGATAGAAATAGGACGGAAGTCAGTAGGAAGAGAGGGATTAGAAACCTTAGGTAGCGGGCGAACATAGGCTTTGCGCCACAGGGAAGGGAATACTCCGGTGTACAAGGAAAAATTTATTATATGGGTAATCGCGGGTAGGAGTTGGTCCAGAATGGTTATAATCATACCACGGGTGATATTGTCACATCCCACCGCTTTCGATTTAATGGAGAGAATTATCTTTCTGATTTCTCCCGGTTTATTAGATCTGTCCATCTAGTCGGAGAGCGACCACGGGATCTTTTGCCCTTCATTCTGCCCTGGACAACAAGACGCTCCATTTCCTCCATTTCGGGTTATGTGCCCGAAGCTGCGGACTTTCCAGCTTAGCTCAGAGACTCTTAGTACTAAAAAGCTGTAATTTGGCATTGACATGGATACACATAATAGTCACGCTGACATAAGCGTAGCTTAACCTGATTGATCACCCCGTGTACTGTTATTTCTTAGCCTTAGTTATTATTTTTTAAACATTAATACATTATTAAACGTGTTAAATATTAATATACGTGTTAAAGTGGTGATAAATAAATGATAAATTATATTTATTTCTGTAAGTGGGTTTGTACAAACACTTTTACACGTCAAACATTTTTTTATAAACTAGATGAGGTCGGTGTTTCCTATCTGACTACTCTGAGAAGAAAGGTAAACAAACTCAGAGGTCTCTTTTAAAGTCCAGAGATAATCTTGGTCAAACCATGTTAAGACCATGTGGATTGATGTCTGAAATGGTCTTTTGAGGAAAGAACCATACAGATTTGAGTGGGCCTGTCCAGTAAGTGCACGCATTTGTCATTAATCATGCAGCTCAACTCAAAACGTAAGGAGCTCAACGATTCGACGAACAATACCAAAGAACGGACATTTGGGTAGGCCGCTTTAAGTACTCAAACTGCCAGATATAAAAAAAATAAAGAAATAACTGAGATAGACAAAATATATAAAAATATTACCCACTAAGTCCTCACACGAAATTAAAATAATAATAATACAAATATTTATTTCATTGTGTTTATAATAGTCATGAAATGTCAAAGTGTATATAAAATAAAACAAAAGTTAGGTACCAAACAAAAATTGAACATACTCAGTATGCAAAAATTGGAGCTGGTCAGTCCCAAGCCTTTTAGTCCTCAATATAGTCTTTGACTGTATAAAAAGCTTTCTGGCACAACTTACGTTTAATAAATGATTTGAATTTATTGAGGCTTAGATCTTGAACGTGGCCTGGAAGTTTATGATAAAAGCGTATACATTGACATCTGAACGAGCCACCTATTTTCTTGAGCCTTGTTGTAGGTACAAGAAATTTGTGTTTGTTCCTAGTATTTATATTATGCATATCACTGTATTTTTTAAACAATTTTATGTTTGTGTGGGCATATAAAAGATTTTCATAGATATACTGAGAAGGCACAGTCATTCCATTAATTTCCTTAAATTTCTCTCTGAGAGAGTGTCTCGGACTTAATTTATAAATTGATCTAACAGCTCTTTTCTGCAAAACAAATATAGTCTGAATGTTGGCGGCATTTCCCCACAAAAGAATACCGTACGACATCACACTATGAAAATAACTAAAGTATACTAAACGGGCTGTCTCTAAATCAGTTAAATTACGAACGGTGAATTTTCATTGTTATTTCGCTACTATACGTAATAATTATCGTGCGATCAGCAAATTACACACAATTACATGCATATACTACTAAATTGTGTCCCATAATTATTGTGTGGTTAGTTTATGTTGCTATCAATTAAAACTCTCTCCAAAGTTTTGAATGGTGTAAATGTAGCTTAGGATAAGTGCTTCTTTTGCGGATTTTGAAAAGCCAATTAGTAATGTTTGTTGTGTTTACCTCAAAATATAAATATTTCAGTTATTGCTTCGGTGGGAATTAAAATATTTGGTTCTTCCAATTTGTGAACGGTCTGGTCAGCTTCACGTCGATAGAATGCAAGAGGCTGCCGTTCCCTTTGATCTGCTAAGGCATCAACTATGATATTAATTTAAATTTCAGTACAGTCGCGCTGTAAACCATTTTTTAATTGGCCCCACATGATTTAATCTGGGATTTTTCATAAAAAAACTGAAAATGTAACTAGCTCAAAAACTACTGAACTTCGGTAGAACATTTGGTGGCTTAATAAGTTGCATTTTAACCCTACTATGACGTCCTGCAAGGAATACGTCGAGTTACCAGTAACCCTGTATATTTCTTTAGTAAAAATTATTTACGGTTTAAGAGATATACTGATTTAAGAAACCACCATTTGACCGGTTTCAAGAAATCTCCGCCTTAAAAAAATAGCTATTTAGGGACTTTAAAAAAAAGGGCATTTAAAAAAATACACCATTGTGAAATTTTAATGTGTATAATTGATGATTAAACGAACTTACCTGTACGTGAAGTTCAATCACAATTACTCGAAGAGCTTCGTTCGAAGATATTAGCATTAACACACATGTAGTTTCACTTACAGACTCGCCATTTCGCACTGAATTTAGGAGAAAAATAAATAATTTTATCCAATATAAGGTAGATTAAAAACTTTTGTTCGTGACTATGACATTCGTAACTAGCCAGCTCATTTAGTTTGGAGGTTTGCTGAGCTGTTTGTTATTTCACGACTAGGGGTTCAGGATGACTGGGAGGGAGGGATGCTAATATCTTCGAACGAAGCTCTTCGAGTAATTGTGATTGAACTTCACGTACAGGTAAGTTCGTTTAATCATCAATTACTCTCAAGCTTCGTTCTCGATATTAGCATTAACACACATGTAGATGTTTAGAGATTGCAGTCGTGAAATATACCTTATCTATTAAATAGGTACATATTGCATCTTTGCTTTGGGAGTATGAATGAAGAAAATCAATAAATCTAAAATAAGTATCTACTATTTTCCATAGCTATATTTAAGTAAATCACAAAATTTAATAGCTTTTAAATGATCACATTGTTATTTCTAAAATGAGATAATTATCCATTTAACACACTTGAGACAAAATCACCATTGGTAGACATATCGTTTGATATTATTCTATTATAATATTTAGCAAATACCGTAGAAGTTGAACTCCACCCTGCAGTTTTACGTATGACATCCAGACTAACACCTACGCTATACGCTTTAGAAGTGGCTGCGTGTCTGGTGCTGTGTGCAGTAAACAGCGAGATATCAATGCCACTGTTTTGTAACATGCTCTTTACCCATTTGCTCAAAGTCTGCGATGTTACAGCTCGGTATGGTTTCCTAAATGAAATAAAAAGTGATTGATGGTCTTGACATAACTGATTTGTCTTATCAAGATATACTTGAAGAGTATCAGCAGGGCATATTTGCGGCCTTTGTAAAAAATACGGTAAAGAAAACACTGGTTGTAAGGAACCCACTCGTGAAGTTTTAATTAAATCAGTTATCTTAATTATGAACCCTGAATCAGATTTGGTAATGTTATTGACGTGTATTTTTGATAAAGTCTGCATTCTATGGGCTGTTATTAGTGCCAGAAGGGTCACTAACTTTTTACTAAGTTTTTCAAGACTTAAATTTTCGTTTGGATATAATTCCGCCAAATAATTTAAAACTTGATCGGTGTTCCACGTTAAATTGTATCTAGGACATGTGGGCCGTAACCGAAAGATTCCTTTGAAGAATCTTTGAATACTTTCATTGTTTGCAATATCGTGTCCAAGTAACAACGATAAAGCGGATCGGGAGCTATTTAAGGTACCATACCGAGCTCCGGTATTAAACAATTGCGTTAGAAAACAGAGAATATTTGATGTTGAAGCATCGTAAGGTTCTATGTTGTTTTCATTACAGAACGTGAACCACTTCTTAAGGCATGTTTCATACTGCTTGACAGTGTTGTCTGACAGGGATGCTAGCATTATGGGTATGGACGACTGTGGAATTCCTCTTCGGAGAAATGATGTCCGGACAACCTCCCGACAACCAGTGTAATTTGTCGGTGAATTGCACGTTCGCTACAACGAGAAATAATTAAATCACCCGCTGATTTTAAAACGAGTGGTTTTGAGGTGAGGAGTCTTATAAAAAGAGGGTACCATGGCTGTGTTGGCCATTTTGGCACGACAACAATACCAGTGGCTTTGTCGTTAATAATTTTACGCAAGGTCTTTAAGATGACCGAAATTGGTGGAAACGCGTAAAAGTAATAATTAGTCCATGATATAGTGAACGCGTTAATTACATAAGCGTCAGGGTCCCTATGCCAAGAAACATAGATATCACATTTATGATTTATTCTGCTCGCGAATAAGTCAATACAAGGGACACCGAAGTGCTGTGTTATTTTATTATAACCAATCTGAGAAATTTCCCACTCTATGTCGGGGTGTAACCTTCTTGATTCAGCGTCCGCAACTATATTATCAGAAGAACGTATATAATCGGCATGAACCATAATTTTACGCGCTTCGCACCATTTCCACAATTGTTTCGTAACATCAGTTAAATGAGGAAATTGCACGCCACCCATTCTATTTATGTACGATATTGCCGTTGTATTATCAATACGTAACAAAATCTGACAATCTTTCAAATCTTGTGCAAAAGCTTTAAGCCCAAGAAAAGCTGCAAGTATTTCTAAGTAATTAATATGTCGAGTTTGCTCATGTTGACTCCAAGGTCCACTGGCAGTCTCGTCCCCACAGGCGGCGCCCCACCCCGTTGTTGAGGCATCACTAAATATCTCTAAGGAATATGTATCAACTTTTATTTTGCATACCGATTCAATTACCGCATTAAGCCACCAGTCAAAGATGGGAGATAATTCGATTGGTAAATTCATAAACTTATCATAGTTTTCATCATCTTTGAGGTTTAGGTATTTGCACCTCTCAAAGTCTTTAGTATAAAGCCAGCCGTACTCCACGGCTTGACATGCGGATGTTAAAAGACCAATGAAGCGAGCAAAATCTCTTATTTTACATCGTTTGAGCTTTCTAATTCTTAGTAACTCTGTTTTAATTTTCTGTCTTTTATCATCAGGTAATTTAACTTCAAATCTTTTGGAATCTATAATATTTCCTAAAAACTTGCAACAATTCGTCGGCACAACCGAACTTTTTTCTGTGTTGATGATGAATCCTAACGATTTCAATAATAGTTTTGTGTCATTCATATTTTGTAAACAGTCAGTATATGATTGACCAATCAAAAATAAATCATCTAAAAAAAATGTTGATAAATATCCCAAAGACCTCAATAATTTTGCGACTGGTTTGAGAATCTTTGTAAAAATATAAGGCGCAGTGTTTAAGCCGAACGGCAACACGTTAAACTCGTATAGATTTAAAACGTAGATATTTTTTAGAGTTTGGATGTATGCCTATTAAAAAATAGGCATCTTTTAAATCTATTGTTGACATAAAACAGTCGTTTGACACAAGTTTCAAAGCTGTTCTTAAATCTTCAAGTTTAAAATGTTGAGTTGGTATGAATTTATTCAATTGCTTTAGATTTAAAATGAAACGTTGTTTGCCGTTCGGCTTAGGAACAAGAAATATACTGGATATATGTTGACCCGCGCATGGTTGACATAAGGATACTGCTCCAGTACTAATAAGGTCTTGTATTGATTCTTTAAAAGCCTTGTATTCGGATTGCGAATATATAGGCTCTGATGGAACGGTGGTCTGAATAACTAGGTCAGAAAAAATAATTTTATAACCAGCAATCCAAGAGAGTATAACAGGATTATTAGTTAATAAACACCACTGTTCATAGAAACACGAAAGACGGCCCGCGGGGCTTACCGTGTCTAACGTCGGTGACCTGCTTGCGGCTGACGCAACGATGTCCTGGAAGCGTTGCTGTGCGTCGTCCTCATCTGCTGCCTCTGAATCTGAGTTAATGGTGCCGCCCGCGCATATTTCGCGCCCCCCGGCGGCGGTGGTGGGAACTGACGGCGACCCGTCGGAGGGGCTCGGTAGTTTAAAGGTCTGTTGACTGCTTTAGCCCGTTTTTGAGCCGTAGACTTTATTGTCGATGATGACCTTAGATCAGCTCCAGATTTTATTATTGTTTTCGCTGATTTTAAGGTTTCCGATAGGGTACTGCCAAAAAGCATTTCGTCTATTTTGGTTTTGTCTAACTGATCTTTTAGTTCCTTCTTGACAGTAGAAAGAATGAATGCACGTCGTGAGATAGAGTCCGTGTGTTGCATATCACCGAGGATTCGAGCTGTATCCATCAACAGCTTGAGAAGCTCAGGGATTTTATGACCTGATGCGAGCAGCGCGGTAATGGCCTCGCTGATGGAGGACAAGGCACAAGATGTTAATACCTGTTTACTTTCTATACCCTTATCTCGCTTCGCTTGAGTTTCTATCAGAGATGCTTGAATCTCCGGATTAAGGGTAGGCGCTTTTATGAACTTGCAGTTCGACGGTACCAAATATCTATCCTTTAGCTCCTTGCGGTTCTCTTTAGAGAGACCGGAGGTAGCAATGTGGTTGAGTCTAATCGCCAAATCCTTTTGGATTTCACTGCCATATTCTTTAGTCGAGGTGGGGTCCTTTCCTAATATTTCTATTAAGTCTGGATCTAATTCGGGAACATCTTGTTGAAGAGCAAGGGGATCAGGTTCACTCGCCTTCTGTAGATGTACGGCAGTTGATTCTACTGCAGGCGCAGCGAGTACTTGCGCAGGGGGCAGTGCGGCGGTCACGGAGCTCTGCGGCAGTGTGTTCACGTGTGCCGGGATGTTGTCGGTAGTAGACCCCTGTGTGATGGTCGGGGCCGAAACCTCCTCCTCATCACTACGTTCAGCTGGGACTTGTTGCCAGTACGAGCATCCAGGTTGTGGATCTGTGTCGCCGCGATATGACGCACAATCGTCGTCGATTGGGATTGGTTCGCACTCTGCAAGCAAAATGAGTATTTTGCTTAAATAAACCTATTTACGGGTGGGAAGTGAGACTCCTTGTGAGAAACACGCAATCCCAATTAATAGGTGATATAATATTTATTCCTCCAGGATTAACGTACATGCTATAGAAAAACCCCACAGGTAGATCCGAGCAGCAAGTACTTGGTTTTGGAAGTGGAAGGCCCCCTAAGGACAATCCGATTTTCCAATTTAATTATTGTTATGAATCCGGTAAGAAACCAAAAACACAAACATACCATTTTTACAGAACGGTATATGAAAAAGTGTAAGAAACCGAGCCCTGTAATCCACTTTGTTGCTATTCTAAAAGTAACCTATTAAAATGTAAACGCGAAATAAGTAGGTCAATCACTCACCCTGCAGGTTATAAGGCGTAGACAAGTCACCATCGGATGACGATGTACTTTCATAGCGAGTACGTCGCCCACGTTTTATTTCACGTTCTAACTTTTTAAGTTTTTTACACAAATTACTATAATCATCGCGATTATCACGCTTTCTTTTCGGCATTTTAAGGCTTTAATATAAAAACGCACTAGAATTACTGTAAAACAAAAGAATAGATGCGAAACAGCGAAGCACTGATGCGTGAATGAGCTGGCTAGTTACGAATGTCATAGTCACGAACAAAAGTTTTTAATCTACCTTATATTGGATAAAATTATTTATTTTTCTCCTAAATTCAGTGCGAAATGGCGAGTCTGTAAGTGAAACTACATGTGTGTTAATGCTAATATCGAGAACGAAGCTTGAGAGTAATTATAGTCGATAGCATTATTTTAAGGAATATAACTTCAACTTTAAGAACACTCTGTTTCAAACTACATTAATTTCGTGATCGATGAATTTTGATTCAAAGCAAAGGTGTCTACGCACCATGGAGTCACAACTCGAACAAATTATAATTTGTCTTTAAAAAAACTGAAAATAATAAAATACCTCCCCACATACTCCAACTGAATGAAACGAAGTTCAAAACCTGTATCAAACGCACACTATGCAGCCAAGCATATTATAAGTTGGAGGATTACATCTTTGACAAAAATGCTTGGCTCAACGCTGGTTCTGCTCCACAAGGGCGCCTAAACAATGATTAGCATTCGGAAATATTGTTGGAGCAGCTGAAGATTGTAAAAACTGTCTTTGCACTGTATAAATTCAATCTTTTAGTATTGTATAATTGCAAAGCACACATGTGAGCACTATGTAGTACCTACTATAAAGGTACCCTATACTGGGCACGTCTGTCATTGACTTGAATGTGCCCTGGCGGCTGAGAGTATGTCAAGCTCACTCAAATGTCTCGCTGGTGGTGGCGTGTGTGTTGGATCATTAAGTTCCCTTCAAAATGGTTGAGCTGAATGGTGCTGATCCATACGTCATGTTCGTGAACGGGCGCCGTCAGTGGGGACTGGTCATCTCTTGGCTGCCACGGCTTTTTTAAATTTTTCTTTTCCGATTTTTATGTTTTTTATTACGGGTCTTTCTACATCGTTCTCACATGTTTAATTTCAACAAGACTGATGTAATAAATTTTCTGTAACCATATTATTCAAAAGAGTGTCCATGGAGTTTCTTGCCCGTTCTTCTCCATAGGTAACTTCGCTTTGGAATGGGCAACTAGCTTCATATTTCTGACTGACCGACCCCTTGACAATTCAAAAGTGCCTGTAATGGGTTTATTTGAAATAAATGCTTTGAGTTTGAAAAATATCACAGATGGCAGCATAAGTAACCATTACGAAATTAACCATCAATAAAAAGCGTTAACCGGCAGAATTTTGGCTGAATTAAAATGGGTAAAAATCAAAACTTCCTTGTTTACTGCTGGTTTATCTATCCGTTTACTCATAATGCACGTTTTGAGGTGTAAAAGTGTTTGTACAAACCTACTTACAGAAATAAAATCATTTCTCAGAGGTTTGTTTAGAAAGTATTCTCCACCTCTAAGTATGGCATTCTTCTTTTCCTCGTCTCATATTTCACTAATCTCTTGTATTTATCGCGATCATCACACGTGTCTACACCTGGCAGGTTAAAAGAGATTAAAATTAGTGTTACAATCTCTGTGGAGTAATTCTTTAGCTTGGTCTTTTGTTCCTGTCTCCACCATTTGTCATTCACGTGAGAGCTAGGTGGGCGGCCGATATTATTGCCTCCGCAAGAAAACCTGGGTTGAGGCTGGCACCGCAGTGTGAAGATAGGCAGAAGAAAAGTTGTTATGCACAGCAACGGGTGAAGTCGGGCTGTGGATGATGATGATGATGAGATTTTGTTCCTTGTGCTTGTCTAAATTAACGCTGCTTACTCTTTTCTTTCTTGTAGTGACTTTCATAACAAGAATAGAATATGAGAAAAAATTGTCCGGTACCAATTGAACAATGCCATCAATGGCTTTGTTTGAAGAGGTTTGTCTTCCTCTCGTTTCATGTAATTTTCTGTTATGCTCCTTTTTTTGCTTGCTGAAATCTTACGTAGTTTTCGCCAATTATAAGGGTATTCAATAATATTCTTGGGAATCGAACACAACACAACACATTGCGCGCGTTCTGCACGCGCAGGAATCGTGATCAGAGCGTCATCGGCAACACGGCTCGGCCCGATGACCACCCGCTTAGTCTAGCTTCCTCGGACCCCACCGCGACGGACGATTCTCCTTTCTAACTTACCCTTTTAATTGTATTTCTCTTTTATTGCTCCTCGCGCTAACAAATATCCCTTTTGCTCCCAGCTGTATTCAAATAAAATGGTGTTACTGTTGTTGAAGATTGTGTTTGGCTCAAGTTTAGCGAAAAGGTTAGACAAACCTCCTCCTTAAACTTCCCCGAAAAACCTCCTCGCTTAACTTTTCAAAGCATAAGCATATAGGTCGGTTTTAAGAGACCGGGTTTGAACTTATTTTAGTAGTATTTTTTTGCAATATTTTTCTGACAATAACTTCTTTTTTTTGACGATGCACGCTTGACAAGCAGCTAAATCGTTGTAGCTATGGGGCTTTGAAATGGTCCAATAAAACAAACAACATTATTAATAGTCTGACATTGTCCTGGATTTGTTCAACAAACGGCTCAATCATGGCTCAATAATATCAAATTTCACTCGAGCATGCGCTGTGTTGTATGGAAACGGTACTGGAGGGTCTGCATGTTATTGAGAAGTCGTGGGTTTGTGTGCGCAAATACAACGCAGGCATAAATCGTGATGGGACGGATGACTGCGGTATTGATGCGCAGTTTGCAATTAAGAGGTCACTCTTCCGCGGAAACTTGTGTTTTGAGCCGTGACAGGACATCGGAGTCGCGGCCTTCCTAAACTAATTATGCGAATCGAAGTGAATATCATAAGATATGGATGACAGTCTACAACGGGCAGTCAATATAAAGTGAAGCCTACCAAGAGTGAAGGAGGCACGCGGGCGAATCGCCTTTCTGTGCTCCTTGAAGGTGATATCACGCCTAGGTATTTGGCTTGTTTCTCCCAAGACATAATACTATAAAAGTAACAAAAATCGACTAGCCTCGTGGTACCTACATCAGTAAATTTACGGACTTTTCTCACAACACATGCTGCTGAACTTAGCCGTCCTTCAAGGGATGTAAAATAAGGACCGCATTAAAGCTTTTAGTCGAGCGTGATCCCCAGGAAAACAGTTTTATCGATGAATTCTAGTTCCTCTTGATTCAATATTATCTCACAATTACTACTTTGACATTTGGGAAAGAATATCTTATGCACATAGCTTTTTCCCATTTAGTACTAACTTATTAGCTTTGTACCAATTTTGGATCTGCAGTAGGGATCTGTTTTACTTAAATACTTATTCGAATATTTATAAATTATTATACGTTATAAAGTGGTAAAGGTGAACGGCAGATTTCGTACCGCATACTTTGTTTGTTGTTCTGTTATAGAATTTGTACCACTTATTAGGGCAACTAAGCCATTAATTTTCATATAAGTGTACTATTTATAGAACTTCGGATTCATTAATCTATACCAATATTATGTTATCGTATTACACTCGTAGTAGATATCGTAATACCTATATTAGGTATAATTATGTAAGAAGTTTCTATAAGTTCACACTGACCAATTTATTTGATGTTGCCATTTAACTGATTTGTTGTTCGTCTGTTTAAATACTAAATTACTGATTTTTTTGTTCCATTAAAATAAGTTGTTAAGAATATACCAAGAGATAAATGTACTTATTAATCATATTGTTGTGAAGGCATTGATAAGTTTTAAGTATATCAGTATTTGTTTTGTAATAATAGTTCCAGTTAATTTTGTCTGTGGTAAAATTCAGGTAGTAAGGTTAAGCAACTGTCATTAGAAATGTTATAAAAGATCGTGTAACTTTATTTTTGTTCCTTTTCTGTACGTGTCGCTGGACTAGTACCAATATAAATACGCTGTAAGTCATTGATTATTATTTATCGTCAAACCTTCTTCCCAACACTGGCATCTATTATAAAGAGGAAAGATTTGATTGTTTGTTTGTATTGAATAGGCTCCGAAATTACTGGACCGATTTGAAAAAATGTTTTACGATTAGAAGCCGAAATTTGTTTTTTTAGGTTTTTTTTTTATTTTCATGCTGACGAAGTCGCGGGCGAAGTGCTAGTAATATCAATAAAAAGATTTTATAAACGCAGTTATGTTTTTAGAAGTTGCGCAGTTATGTTTGTTGAATATGTACTACAATAATGTTGAATAGCACTCCAAATCACTTCATTACTTCCGGCAGCTAGCAACTCATTCATTTTGATTGAAGGGGCAAATGAAGAAGAACAAAGAGTAGCTAACACAGTTTCCAATTGGATTCAACCACGAGAGGTATAAAAAATATGTACCTACTGTATCTTTATTTGATTCAAACCAGTAAACAAAATAATATAAATTATTTCCCACTAATATCTGGCTTGTTTGAATGCAAGCTTTTATTTATTCATGTTTTATTTTTATTTTAGCTTCGTTCTGATGATGAAGCTCGTTTGCCATGTTGGCTTTTTTTTTTTTTTTGGGTGGGACATCATCAAATGACTTCTCCCGCTCTGGGTGGAGCGGGAGGGCGTGTCAGACTTTTACTGACTAAAACCCACCCGTGTTCCTTCAGTTGCCTGTGCCAGGGCCACGGTTTTCTCTTTAGAATAACCCGCGACCCTGAGGTGTCGGCCCTATCGGACCCCGTCACTTTGTGCTGACATCTCTTTGAGGCGCGCGTGGAACACGACACGCCGTCGACCCGGGCCTGGTCCTTACCGGACGGCGAGCTACCCATTGCTCGCCGTCCGCAAGCCCGCGCCTACGGTGGCCGGGAATCTGCAGGCGACTCCCGACGCCCAGGGCGTCTCCTGCGGCTTGCCATGTTGGCTAAGAGCTAAAAGAAGTAGGATTGCTGCACTAGCTGAAGACATTCAAACCCCTTCACCTGATCGTGAGGATGCTGATCATTCTTATTTATTGTGTGCTGTATGTGGTCAGAGTCTGTCCACCACAACATCAGATGAAGAGTGGAATTCCGACAACATTGCTCGTTTGTTGGAGCACCAGCATAAATATATGAGAGAACAAATTTATAGTAACTAAATAGGAAACCAATTATTATTATTACCTCTTGCAGCAGAGAGGTATCCTGAGAGAGAATAAATTGTTTAGAGGGAATAAACAAAATGTTGCTTCGTGCTAAAATAAAGTCCTTCCCTCCATTCTTCTGCTAAAACATGTTTTGTATTTATAGTTGCAGAAACAAACATGAATGGTCGGTACACAATCAGAAGTAATTGCTGTAACTGCATTGTAGGTTTAAGAACAGTGGGATGCTGCTCTCATATGATGAGTATTATTTGGTACCTAAGCTATGCTCGCCACGAGGGTATGACCCGACCTGCCCATTATTAGATGAAGTAATATTAAGAGTAAATTAATTATAAGTACAACAAAATAAATGTACTCACACAAACAAAGTATTGTTGTATCTAATTTTTATCGTGTTTACCTCATAGCATAGCATAATCAGCCTATAACGTTCCCACTGCTGGGACACAGGCCTCCTCTCTATGAGAGGTAGTGAGCCGTAATTCACCACGCGGGCTCAGTGCGGGTTGGTAGATGTCACATGTCTTCGAATTTTTGGTTCTAGGACATGCCGGTTTCCTCGCGATGTTTTCCTTCACCGTTTTGAGAGCAGTGGTGATTAAATTATTTACACAAAGTAAAGCGCCTGCTTGGGTTCGAACTCACGACCTACAACTCGTAAGTCGGGACCGTTACCACTGACGTTGATACAGCTCGCTTAGTCTATTTTAGTTATTTCCACAGCGTTATGTCCTACGGTATTCTGCTGTGGGGCAAAGCCGCTGATATTCAAAATATATTCGTCCTTCAAAAACGAGCTGTCCGAGCAATTTATCAGCTAGGAGCCAGAGTTTCTCTTAGAGATTTTTTTAAAGATATTGGTATTCTCACGGTGGCATCTCAATTCATCTTCGCCAACATCTTATATATTAGGCAAAATATACACTTATACACTAAAAACAGTGATTTTCACAAAGTTAACACCAGAAATAAGAACAAACTACGTGCTCCCTTTCACCGGCTTCATAAGGTCCATAACTCATTTGTTGGGCTTGGTATAACCTTTTATAACAAGTTGCCCTCTTCTTTACTAGATTTACCTTTTAATGCGTTTAAGGCCCAAGTAAAATCCAACCTTTGTTCAAAGGCATATTATTCCATTAACGACTACATAAACGATAAGAACTGTTGGTCGCTGTGATTAACTCAAGACAATGTTCGTGTTCTTTCTCCAGAATCAGCTTACTAACTGACAGGGTATATGAGTTCATATATTTTTTTTATTTTTTATTTGACGGTATAAGTCAATTATTTTGTTGTCTTCATTTATTATTGACATGATCTACTCATTACAATGTTTTTAATGAGCTGTATTGCAATATATGGTTAGCTAGCGACCTCGACAATTGATAATATTATTCTTGCCTGAGCAACCAACAGCAGGTTCGTCATGCTCCCTTAGATGTCACTGCTTGCGGTAGCGTCGGGGGTCGGGTTTCCTCCTTCCCTCAAATATGGCGAGGGGGGTAATGGCTGACCTTTGCGTTATGCTCGTGAACGGGTGCTGCTTGTGGTGACTGGTCGTCTTGCTGCCTTTGGTTTTATCATTGTTACAGTAATTGTTCTGTTGATTTATTTTACTTTGATGGTCCTAGTTTATCATTTATTTATTTTATTTGTTTGTATAATAATTCCAGTATTGCATATGTAAGCTGCCATGCCCTTTAGGCCCGAAGGCTTTATTTATGTATTTGTGTTATTTACATGCAATTTTTTTTCATTTTTTTTGTCATTGGCGTTTCGGTAATTACTTGCAATTGTTTAGAATCAAGTTCTTCTAACCGAACAGACAGCTGTGCTGCTGGGGAGTTTGTTGCGCCACTTCTTCTTCCCAGCTAAAGCACTAGGAAGTGGTGAAGGGCGGGCTTTTTGGGGGACTGTCTTATGTAATTTTGACGTTCGAAAAGTGCTGATTCTCAGCCTAATTTGAATAAATGACTTTTGATTTGATTTGATTTGTGTAGTACATGAACTATTAGGAATTCATTCATGACACTGTACTAGAATGAACTATTCTGTAAGCTTATTAGTACTTCGGTCATTTAGCACTTCGTTTCGATCACGTTCCGTCCGATCGGTCGCTCAGACTTGGATCCACAGACTATGTTTGTGCTTGTACTACCAAGATGCCGGTCACGCTGCACGCTTCTCGATTCTCGGATCGAGCGGGAATTATCGCGCGGCGGCGCGGCGGACGACGGACGGGCGGGCGGCCGCGAGTTCGCGCCATGGCGCTCCCTTGCCCGCCATTGCGGCGACACGTACCTAACTGACGCAACCGAACTTTACCGAACGCCTACCGACGGAAGGTGGAGGAACGAGCGAGACGCACTCTTTTGCACTCTGAGTAGGTTTTCAAACTTCATTACTCTGATTTGCCAAGTTGTTTAGATCTTTATCATTAAAACATTTTGAACTATTTTGCTTTAAATCTTTTGAAACATTTATGCGAGCTTGCCGAGTTTTCAAATTAATTTCTGATTTCTTTAATAAAATATTTTATAAATACTTTCTAGAGAGTTATCATATTGAATTTACACTGCTATTATTCTCTTCAAAATAGATACATATATAAGTATGCTGCCATTCGCTTACTATAATATTAAAATGTTACTATTTAAAATTATTAGCTTCTGCCAGCGAATTCGAGAATTTGTAAAAATTTGCATTTGATAACAGCATATGAGGCATATGACATCCATACAAGCACTCGTAAAACTCTTCATGCGACAGTGTACTTAATGTACTAGTAGACCGAACTAGTACGCTTCACTGATAGTACTAGATCGGAGCGGTCCGTTCACTGAACGAGGCGAACGAGCAAGAACACGTCTAGTAATTATTGTAATATCTAAAACGTAAATAAGATCGAATAAAATGATCCAATCTTTCAAAAATACTTTTGTATCAGAGTGTAGGACTAGTCGTACTCACTTGCAAGAGTACGACAAAGAGTAGGTACAAATTTATATTCTCCGACCCTTATATGTGCGGCGCGGTAACGAAACCATAGCGAGATCTAATTCGACGCCAACGCCATCTATCGAGCTAGCCGGCAACTTTGACCTCTGACAGAAGATTCATTACTCATGCAAAAAAAAACATTTTGTATTTAAACATTACTCATTTTCACAAGTTTTTTTTTTGGGAACATTAATTGCACTTTAATTTTAATATTTCTACACCGGCAACGGTAGTATATGTGAAGCTTTATGTTAATATAAAGATCTGAATGAAACTCAGAAATAAATCATTCAAATAAATAAAATAAAAAATTTAAACATTTTATGATTACGTGTTTAAAAAAAAACTTAGATTTAAAATCAATATGACAGATTTACATAATTAAGAACTAAACCCCAACTACGACAAAACACTTCCAATTAAAAAAGCGCTGCAAGGATTGAACAAAACTAAATTCTCAAATAAGTATTCAATGCTTTTAAATCAAATTGGACATGAGGAAATAACGAGAATTATTTGATGAATCAGACATTTCAGGAATTAAGTATTTCGAAACCATTGAAGATTTTGGGAAATTGGACATTCAGAACTTGAACAGTAAAAAAAAAAGCGAAAGTGATGACTGGTGCAATTATTTATTTTTGAGTAATGATAGTCGAAGCCGTCGAAGTGTTTGCCACATTGTGGTTTAACTGGTCGCGTCTGAAAAAAAAAAGAAAAAAAAACTTTGTTATGTCCATATTTGTGTTTACTGGTAAGGGATTCTCACAAGTCACATCACAATAAACGTTCTCTAAATCTATTTTGTAACTATTTTCGTATATCAGGTATGCTAGAGGACATTTCTTCAGAAATAAGCACCGCCTTTGTACTTATTTTTCTGTTTTTTTTTTTTGTCTATTTTTATTTGTGTCAACACACGGTGATGGTGTGTGGTTACCTCGTTGGTCTAGTGGTCACAAGAGCTACTGCTGAGCATGAGGTCCTGGGTTCGATTCCCAGGTCGGGCAACGTGTTATTGGGTTTTTCTATCTGGAATTTCTCAGTAGCAGCCCGGAGTCTGGATTTGTGCCCGGTTGATGACAATAGGCTCGCCCCCTATAATATGGGACTTAAACATAACATGGGAATTAAACATGGAGAAATGTGGGTTTACCTCTGCCCAACCCTTCGGGGAAAAGAGGCGTGATGTCATGTATTTTTATTTGAAGAAAGAATTCTCACAAAAAAATTATAATAAAAATATCATTTATGTAACTAACAATCAATAATACATGATACTTTTGCCCTCGAACGACGTTATGAGCACTTGGTTTACATTGTTGAAAATGTTTTGTGAAATTTATTGAAAACAAAAAATAATCATAAACCAAGTTATGATTTTAGTCTTGCGTCAAGAGATCCTTGTATAGCTATAATGGTAGAATAGATGTAGAGACCGTTTATTGTGATGTGACATCACAATAAACGGTCTCTACATCTATTTTGTAACTATTTTCGTATATCAGGTATGCTGGAGGACATTTCTTATTTTATATTATATATTACTTATTTTTCTGTTTTTTTTTTGTCTCTTTTTATTTGTGTCAACACACGGTGATGGTTTGTGGTTACCTCGTTGGTGTAGTGGTCACAAGAGCTACTGCTGAGCATGAGGTCCTGGGTTCGATTCCCAGGTCGGGCAACGTGTTATTGGGTAGCCCGGAGTCTGGATTTGTGCCCGGTTGATGAGAATAGGCTCGCCCCCTATTATATGGGACTTAAACATATCATGGGAATTAAATATGGCGAAATGTGGGTTTACCTCTGCCTAACCCTTTGGGGAAACGAGGCGTGGTGTCATGTATTTTTATTTATTTTACCTACAAGTAAAAAAAAAGAGTTCTCACAAAATAATTATAATAAAAATATAGTTTATGTAACTAACAATAATACATGAGTCAAATACACTGCTGCAAGGATAATTTTGCCCTCGAACGACGTTATGAGCCCTTGGTTTACATTGTTGAAAATGTTTTGCGAAATTTATTAAAAACAAAAAATAATCATAACTACACCAAGTTATGATTTTGGCCATGCGTCAAGAGATCCTTGTACCTACAGCTATAATAGTAGGACAAAAATAATTCAATCAACGAATTATAAAAAAGCCATTCTCATTATGACGAAAACATGACTGTATTATTGCATTCGATGCAGTATAAGTCGAAACCGAGGCAGACGCGTGAGCAACCACACATACTGTGTTATTTATCATCGATTAACATCGTCCAGTATCGTATATATATGCGATGACAATTAATTAAGTACATATATATATATGTAAAGAAAATGTATTTCATAGTCAATCGCGTTCCGCCTAGATATTAAGACTTTTTGCTCAGTAGCACTACGGAGTTTTTTATGATAGACAATACAGATGTCAACTAGAAAAAGGTGGAGTTGTCAAGATGACGCGAAACATGAAAAGAATATTTTAGTTCTAATATATTTTATTTTAATCATTTTATTAAAAGGAGAATCGACATAGGTGTAATAAGTTACATAAAATGTCGTTTCTGTAATTTCAGGTAAGTTTAAGTTTTCAATGTTTATGTAGTACATAATTTTAGTTAACATTTTATTTATGTCAATCTTATATGTAAATAAATTTCTTTAATTTCAGCAACACATTTGGGTTTAAATATTACACCTAATACGATCATAATTATCTTATATATATATGTATTATAAGTGGACAGCCACACAGACGCTAGCAGAGAGATCCACACTTTGGCCATGCGCAATTGGGTTTGTTATAAACTTTTCAAGAGTAGCATCATTCCAGACGCTTTTTTCTGTTATTTCGGACTCCTATCGACTACAATCCAAGGGTCCTCTTGTTACCTTGAGTCGAAGGTTAGGGCACGCAAATGCTCAGCACCCCCTCACTTTATAGTTCTAACAGAACGTATAAGTAGGTAATCACTTGTTCGGCATCGCGCCTCGTTGGTCTTGTAGTTCCCAGATCGGGCAAAATGATATTGGGTATTCCATCAGCATGTCGAGTCTGTTAAAATCTAAATCAGACTTGCGTGGAGTGAACTGTCAGAATCATCTCGTCTTGGTCAATTCCTAGCATCAGTGGCACTGACAGCTCACTCCACGCTCACTTCGCCTAAGCTTTCACGGTGATGGTTACAGAATAGAACTACAGGAGTTTCTCAGTAGCAGCCCTGAATCTGGTTTTGTGCCCCGTTGATGGAAATAGCCTGCTCATGCTCAATGGTTAACTATATCCCCTATAAAGGATGTTAGCACTTACTGGTTGGTGGTGGGTTTTGTTGATCTCCGTTGTTCCAGTTGCAGCCAGCCTTGGGAACGGCGCTCATCCCGCTCTGGAACACATTATCATCATTAGTTAGTACAGTCAACTCTTTTATATCTTCGTTAGTATTCAAATTATTTCCTTTATCAAATCCGGACACATAGGCACAAAAATTAAGGTAAAAATAAACAATATTTAATTACTCGTCAACAAATATCGAAATGGCAAAGACTTTTGACCAATGTCGAGTTGACATCAACCTAAATTATTTTTAGTAGTAGGGACTTACCGTTAAACTACAATTGATAAGCTTAACCTTACCAAGTCTTACGTTTAGTAAGACCTGGGTAACCCGTGGTAACTGGGTTGTGGGGGTGTCGGCAGTCGCTCTAAGTAAAGTACCAGTGTTTAGCAGAATCCGGTTAGATTGGAAGCCGACCACAACATAGTTGAGAAGAGAAGAAGATGCTTCAATGGTGACGCATTGGGCTACATAAGGGAACAATCCGCTTTTGCATTTCATAGCTTTTACATGGTTTACAGCAATTTTATTTGATTTCGCCAATCCTTTTCTCATCTCTCATGGGTTTGTTATAAAATTATCAGATTTGGTATAGTCAAACTTTTCCATAATTAAAAACGATTTTGTGTAATTTCACAAACTATGTTTTTGGATTAAACTGTTAGAAATCTACATGTTGATTGGGATAATTCAAGTTGTACTCACCACCGCAGCGAAGGCAATAGCCATGATGGCAAAGAGTACTCCAAAAAACTTCATGTTTCAGCGATTGATCACGAACTGACGAACTACTATGTTCCCCCAGCTTAAATACCTGAGGAGAACTGGGAAATTGACCACTTGTGACAATTGTGCTTCCTTCCGGTGAGCGAGATAATAAACAATTATTATTCTTAAATAATTGTTGTACAAATGCATCGTCGAGTACAAATCACAGGATTTGTACTCGACGATGCGACAAGGTTATGAAACATTTTGACATCAAAGATTTCATCTATTAACGTAACGATCACTTACGTTGTGGTTACTCACAAACTGTGATTTGCAGGGTTAATCTCGAAATGTTATGAGTGATTCCTTATCCCAAGTAGCACATAGTATATGATGATGCACAATCATTTTACAACGTGGTATTATAAAACCGACAAAATGGTGCTCTAATAAGTAACCTATTTTATTAAATGTTGTTTTGTCAAATCTTACAGATTAAAAACGGACATTCAAATTTTCTTTCGTTTTTTTTCAAATTGCGTGTTGATAAAGTGTCGTGTCCGTATGGACTGAGGAGCAATGTCTTATATTTAAAAGCGGGTTCTTCCAATATTTAGTAGTACTTTATCCGATGTTGTAGGCCCGATCCCGGAATTTGTAGTAAAACCCTTTAAAAGTTACAGGACGTTTAAGGTGGCTCCTCAATTCAGACAGTTTTCGAGTTCTAAGATGGCTCCTCGGTTCATCCGAGGAGCCATCTTAGAACTCGAAAACTAGTCGACCGATATTCTTGAAAATTTGGTAGGATTCAGTAGTATTTATGCTCAATCTGTACAAAAGAAAAGGGTTTTGTACGGTTGAATTTGAGATAGCTACATTGCTTTGATTTTTCATAAAATCCACAAATATCACCTAGCTGTTTCTCGGAAAGTTATAAGTCGATTGAAACCAATTTTAAGTACCATTTAGTTGTAAATGTGTTCTAATTTGTATTGTAAAAATAAAATGGTAAAGCTATATAATTTCGTTAATACAATACATTGTCAGTCTTATTCATAAACGTGTCTTAAATTTTAATCAATTGCTAAGCAAATGTTTAGCCAAATTCTTATTCATAAACGTTGTTTAGCGCTAAGAGTTCGCTAACCATTTGATTAGTAGCTGTCAAATTTAAACACCATCGGTAGCTTGTTAAGAGGATGCTAAGAGGCAATATGGCGGTTTTTATTTGAGTCAGCTGATCGATTCAATAGGATTATTGTTTGCCTCGAGGTTATTTTGTTCCTAATATCGAGCTGGGCCATAATAAATATGGAATTCGACAGTCTTTTACGACCTTTCAGAACAACGCAGAAAAAAATTTAATCATTTTTAAACGGCAGCGGGAAGTAGACCAAGGAAGACCTACAAAGCTCGTTAAAATCCGTTACGAGAATGATTATCTACATTACATCTTCTTCATTCGAAGTACACATGATGAAAGGATTTATAGGGACAACTCAAACAGGAGTAGGCTCAGTAGGTACCTACTCATGAGGTTTGAAGAGTATGAGTTTGTAAGGAAGCTCATATGAGATAGTTATTATCCAATGTGTTATCCCATGTGCCCTTAATCTTATGACGCCAGTTCTAAGGCCGTATACTATTAGAATAGTCACGTAGCACACAAATAACAAGAGACATTTTGTAGAAACTATTTATTTTGATATTTAATAAAGTAACATTTTTGTTATAAATTCCCTATTTTTGATTTCCAATATTCTTCTTACAAAGACATGGACAGTGCCATTATTTTCTCATGCCACTCTCATTTCTCATCAATTCCACGTAGCCTCAGCCCTAATGGTCTCCTCCCTCCCCGTCTTTGCGGTTGAATAGTATTGGTGTAAGGTGCTAATAGTGGCTTTCATAGCAGCAGCCAACTTGTACCTGTAAACAAGTATAATAATTGTTATTAAAAGACACTGAAACCCTGTTGCAACAGCGATAGGAATTAGGAAGTAATATATAATAGACCAAGTACCTTCATACATTTCCAAAAGAGTATATTCAAGCTAGGACATGAAAAAAAAAACATAGCTATATTCGGCTACTGATGTTACATCAGTTTTATATTCATTTGGTCAGTTTATATTAGTAAGTGTATATAAATTCAGGGATAAATACCTTTTCCAGTTTACTCCAATTATTGGAGCTAATTATTTTCAATGCTACCATGTCAAATACAATGAAATAATTATATTCAAATTAAAATTTTCCGATGTAATTTTTGACATACGTCTGTTAAAGTCATGACAGATACAAAAATCGTGGGTTTGACAACTTTATTCTTGAAATACTGTTTTGTAGTCGACTATTTTGTTTATAATCTGTGCTGAATACATAATTTCACCTCTATTCCGTTTCTCTACTAATCACCCGCTAACTAGCGTTTATAAATAAAGAATAGTTAAGCATTTATTTAGAGCTAACTAATTGGTTAGCTAAGCAGTGGCTAACTAATGGTTAGCGAGATTTTTATAAATAAGGCTGTGTATGTATTAACGAAATTATATAGCCTCAGTCCTGACGGTCTATAGTAAATATATGTTCATAGAATAATAGAAAAGTTTTACAGTGTAACGGGTGCGTCTAACATTTACAGCCTTATTTATAAAAATCTCGCTAACCATTAGTTAGCCACTGCTTAGCTAACCAATTAGTTAGCTCTAAATCAATACTTATCTTTTCTTTATTTATAAACGCTAGTTAGCAGGTGATTAGTAGATAAACGGAATAGAGGTGAAATTATGTATTCAGCACAGATTATAATCAAAATAGTCGACTACAAAACAGAATTTCAAGAATAAAGTTGTCAAACCCACGATTTTTGTATCTGTCGTTACTTTAACAGACGTATGTCAAAAATAACATCGGAATTTTTTTATTTCAATATAATTATTTATTACGTTATTTCATTGTATTTGACATGCTAGCAATGAAAATAATTAGCTCCAATAATTGGAGTAAACTGGAAAAGGTATTTATCCCTGAATTTATATACACTTACTAATATAAACTGACCAAATGAATGTAAAACTGATGTAACATCAGTAGCCGATTATAGCTATGTTTTTTCATGTCCTAGCTTGAATATACTCTTTTGGAAATGTATGTAGGTACTTGTGTCTATTATATATTACTGCCTAATTCCTATCGCTGTTGCAACGGGGTTTCAGTGTCTTTTAATAACAATTATTAAACTTGTTTACAGGTACAAGTTTGACTGCTGCTATGAAAGCCACTATTAGCACCTAACACCAATACTATTCAACCGCAAAGACGGGGAGGGAGGAGACCATTAGGGGTGAGGCTACGTGGAATTGATGAGAAATGAGAGTGACATGAGAAAAGAATGGCACAGTCCATGTCTTTGTAAGAAGAATATTGGAAATAAAAAATAGGGAATTTATAACAAAAATTTTACTTGATTAAATATCAAAATAAATAGTTTCTACAAAATGTCTCTTGTTATTTGTGTGCCACGTGGCTATTCTTATAGTTTATGGCCTTAGAACTGGCGTCATAAGATTTAGGGCACATGGGATAACATTGGATAATAACTATCTCATATGAGCTTCCTTACAAACTCATACTCTTCAAACCTCATGAGTAGGTACCTACTGAGCCTACTCCTGTTTGAGTTGTCCCTATAAATCCTTTCATCATGTGTACTTCGAATGAAGAAGATGTAATGTAGATAATCATTCTCGTAACGGATTTTAACGAGCTTTGTAGGTCTTCCTTGGTCTACTTCCCGCTGCCGTTTAAAAATGATTAAATTTTTTTCTGCGTTGTTCTGAAAGGTCGTAAAAGACTGTCGAATTCCATATTTATTATGGCCCAGCTCGATATTAGGAACAAAATAACCTCGAGGCAAACAATAATCCTATTGAATCGATCAGCTGACTCAAATAAAAACCGCCATATTGCCTCTTAGCATCCTCTTAACAAGCTACCGATGGTGTTTAAATTTGACAGCTACTAATCAATTGGTTAGCGAACTCTTAGCGCTAAACAACGTTTATGAATAAGAATTTGGCTAAACATTTGCTTAGCAGTTGATTAAAATTTAAGACACGTTTATGAATAAGACTGTTAGGTACCAACCACACAACTGGATTGAATGTTACTAACAAAGTTAGATGCGTCCATAACAAAATGTACATATTGAATTAATAAAATAACAAAATGATATCCTAAATTCCACATCGCTGTCGACTGATAATATACCAAAGAGATTGGCGGCTTATCGAATATGTATGTACAGGAAGTATAATACAAGTAACAATTCAACTCACTAAGTTAGAATGGACCTCAAATGTCATGATTGCATGAAGTAATCATTCAATCGGGCAAATTGAACTGTGTCGTAAAATCAAGTTTATTATGCCCCGTCGCGTGGCGCGTTGTAGTGTGTTTTCCGGCGGGCGGGTAGAATATACAAAATTACCTTGCACCTGGACCCTCAAACGAGAGAAAGCAATTGAAAATAAAATTTCCATTAAAGGAAACTGTTAAAAAGTTACAAAACTACAGAAAAAAATATGCTTACAATATTTTGTAAGATAATTAAAATAGACAGGGCCGTGAAACACACCCGAAAAAAAAGAATAAACTAACTCCCTTTAGAAGGAACGAGCTGGCAAATATTCTAAAGCACAAAGCCAACGAGTACATAACGAGTTAGCTTCAGAGATACTATGTGCACAAAAAGATGCATATGAGATTACGACCTCACCAGCATTGCCTTCTCTTGCTTCATTAAGGCAAATAAAATTTGAGTCACGAAAAGGACAGTGGCTTCATCTCAATCCAATTATCTCTCTATTGATTATGGCAAAAACTACACATAACTTTATTTGTGCTGTTGGAATGACAAAGTCCCGAATCTTTTTAAAAAAGGTTTATTTGATTTCCTAAAATAACGGACAATATATTTGGGGAAAACTCGGTTTACGTCCCAACTTATTGAATGCAAAATCCGAACTGACTGGAAGACGGTGTGCAATCATGTTCTAGGAGGGCCGGTGCTGACTAAGCATTAGTATCAGCATTTACAATTACAAAGTAGGGATGTAACAACCCCCCCAACAAGATGAAACTTATATTTCATACTAAGTTTCAGGGAGATATGCGAAGTCTCGGGACTGGAATTTCTTCTAATTCCTCAACTTCATCTGTTAAACTGTTGGATTCTATTTTAGTTTTAAAAGTTGGACATTTACCGAGTTTTTTACAGATATTATAAAGTTTAAATATTAATATAAGAATTATTATAAAATAGGTAATAATAGGATAGTGAGATTCATATTTTATGAATGGGCTAGGTTCATTAATAATCTTGTCAATATCTGACATTAACTGGTGATTTGAAGCAGTTACAAGTTTTTCTAGGTGTACATCATTTAACTTCAAAGGTTTTAATTTTGGTAAAATTGTCATGAACTTATCTTTGTCACAACTAGGATCACTGATAAGATTGAAATCCGAAATTATAGGTTTAATTACTGTATTATAATAAGGTTTAGAACTCGTAAAAGTTCCCTATGTTTACAATAAGCTTTGCATTCTGGTTCTAGACTGATTACACCAGTACCTAATAATTTGTATTCTATTATCTGGGAATTACATTCAATCGTAAGTTTAGTTGATTCTGACTTGACAAATAACCATTTATTGTTTTTCAATTCTTGCCAAATATCTATATTCCCATGAACTAATTTAGTTTCACATTGTTGTGGTAATTTGTTAATAATTTTACATAGCAAATCGGTTTCACAAGTAGGCATATCTTGAACTGAGTAAACATCAGGATTATTACAAAAATAAAGATTAATATTTTTAATACATTCACTTAATTCCTGAAGGCATGTTAATTTATCCTTACTTATAGCTATATGGTTACAACTAGGTACAATCATGGCAAAGGAACAAGGCTGGTCCACATCATGTGGGATAGGTACACAGATAGGTTTATATAGCACATATTCTGATTTATAAACTAAGGGGATTTTAATGACAAACAATAACAAAATAACACGACAGTTGAGCTAAGTCAGTTAGACTATGGATACTATCTAAACTTAAGCTAATAAGTAGTGGGTGTTAAAACAGAGGGATGTATAGAATGGCTTTTAGTAAACAATATAGCATTAATAATATCATCAAGTCTAAATGATAAAGTTAGTAAACTAGAAAACAATTCATTATAGATTTCATAAATCTTAGATTCTATGTATAAGTCCTTAGGTATATTAGATAGACAGCTGATAAATTTTCAATGGCATTGCCTAATCGGGCCTCATTGGTTTTGATTATTTTAAGTGTTTCGTTATAATGTTTTAATGATCTATTAGTCATCAAATGTTATCTTTTAAGAGAGATGAAAGTTTCTTACCATTATTTTCTAAGTGTTGAATTGTGGAACTATACTTGATTGAGTCGTCCTCATCCATTGTGCCAATGACCTGGTTGGGAAAAGGAACCGACCCCAGCAAACCACGCAGATCTCTTATCTCTATCGGGAATAAAATGAGAAATAGCACTATAATCTTTTAAAATACTGTCAAGGCGAGATGTTAAAGGTTGGAGGAAGTTATGGCATTTTGAGACACTTAGTTCATTCTGTTGACAAAGAAATCTAGCAGTTCCTAAGGCGGCTTTAATATTTTCTATATGAGGTTGTATATACCCAATATCAACCGGGACTAATATGTGGAGATAATTATTAGAAATTTTTAAACTTCCCACGGGGTCGAAATAGATTCCAGTACTTTCTTTAATGGGTTCTATACCATCGGCTGAGATAACGGAGATACACGCCGAGGTGATTCTGAAATAATATTCTAGGTTATGAAACTAATCTACATAATTAACTCTTACATGCTAGAACTAATTATTAATTTCAGCAAGTTTAACTTCATCATAATGATGTTTTACGTGCCGACGGTTTATCAATAAGGTAAGTGTGTTATTTCCATTAATTATAGGGACCTTTCCAAATGGGTGATAAAGCTTTACGGAGTCGTAAGTGATTTTTGACGTATGCCATATCATCTGCTTTATACTTTATTGGTTTAGTATGCTTATCATAATAAGTTTTAGAAGTTACTTTTGATTTTAGTATATTTTCTACAGCTTTTTCCCTGGAAAATCGTAGACGTTGTTGTAAGATCCTAACGTAATTATTGTATATAGATTCTAAGGCGGAGTCGTAAATGGATGAGGGTATAAATGCTTTATGACCGAATACTAGCTCTTAAGGGGTGAAATTTGTAGTACTATGAAGTGTTGTATTATAAGTAAGCATGGCTGTATAGACATATCTAGGCCAGTTTGTTTGACTTTCATCTACAAAAGATTTGAGAAACCCTTGAAAGGAGCCACTCAACGCTAAAATAATATTTTAGTGTTGAGTGGCTCCTTTCAAGGGCTCCTTGTGTTTAATTTTTAAAAAGTTACAAGTTTGTTTGAATAGTTCGGCCGTAAAATTCGTGCCTTGGTCAGTTAGGATTGTTTTTGGAATACCGAATTGAGCGATAAAATGAATCAGGCATTCAGAGGTTTCCTCTGCAGTAGCATTAGGTATTGGATAAGCAGCTGAATATTTAGTCAAGTCATCTTGCAATGTTAGAATAAATTTTAATTTAGCGTTACCAACTTCAGGAAGAGGACCTACAATGTCTGATGCTACGTGTTGAAACGGTTGTGTGGATGTTGTAGTGATCTGCATCGGTGCACGGTTAGTTTGACGTAACGCTTTATTACCTTGGCAGGATACGCATTTAGGGACATAATTTTATGTTTCGCCAGTAGTATTTTTCTTGGATTCTTCTTAACATTCTGTTAGAGCCTAAGTGACCCGAAATGGGGATATCATGATTTTCACGCATAATTTTAGCTATTTCGCTCATAGTCGGATACATTATAATAATTTTGTAAATATTAATGGTTATACTTGTATTATGAAATAGGTACGTGATTATGTTATATATCTTTATGAAACTATGCCTATCAAATGGATTTCTAAAATCCGTGATGCTAAACTCGTCTAGTTTCACAGATAAAACGTAGTTCTTTAGATTTTGTAGGCTTTCAAAAATATCATCGTAAGTAGTTGTTTCATAATGATACACTTTAATGAATAGTAAATAGGATGTGAAATTCTCCTTTTTAGATATCAAGAAGGAATATAAAGTTCTTTCAAATGCAAGGAATTCTTTACTTTCAGTCATATTACCGATAATTTCAGATACATAACGGTTTGACTCCTCAAAATCGATTGAGGTTGGTGTCACAATATGTTTTGATTATGTCTTTAAAAGGTTTTAGTTATATTCAAGAATTTTGGTATCAAATGTCACTAGTTTGTTATTTATAGTTTTCAGGCATTTAGAATAAGTATCATCATCATCGATGACATCACTAGATTGTGGGGTAGGTATATTAAAGTCATCAAGTAATTCCCGATTTTCAGGAAGAACAAAATCATCAGTTAGGTCTAAGATTCCAGAATTCGATTGTGGCGAGGACTGTGGAGGATCATCTGCAAGTATTTGGTCAGGGTTAGTGGAGACATTTTCAGGATTAGGTATTGGATGATTATTAGGTAATGTATTATTTGTCTGTATTTCCTCTATGGTTTGTAATGGATTTATTGGATATCGCGAACAAGCATCAGCATTAGTATTTGTCTTACCTTTCCTATATTGTATTTCATAATTGTATTCCTCTAATTTAAGGCGCCAACGGATTAATCTAGACCCGGGGTCCTTGCAGTTAAAAAGCCAATTTAGGGGCTTATGATCGGTTAATATTTTAAATTGACGGCCGAAAAGGTAAGGACGAAATGTTTTAGTTCCATACACAATTGCTAGACATTATTTTTCGGTGACACTATAATTACATTCCGCTTTATTAAGCGTATGCGACGCGAAAGCCATTGGTTGGTCTTACACCCTAAGATAATATAGCTGAAATGGCATAGTTTGACGCATCGCAAGTTAAATAAGGACTGGTGCAGTTACCAATTTTTCTTTCAATTGTTCAAATGCTAATTGTTGATTATTGGTCCAGTTGAAGGGAATATTTTTTTTTAGTAGGGAAGTAAGGGACTTAGCGTATTTTGAGAATTCTGGTATGAATCTTCGATAATATGACGCAAAACGAAAGAATGATTTTAAGTCTTTAACGCATTGCGGTACAGGAAAATTTACGACAACTTTTATTCACTGCTTATTACATGGCCTAAGTAGGCGACCTCTTTTCGCAGTAATTCACATTTGTCCGGCTGAAGTTTAAGGCGGAATTCTCTCAACTTTTCGAAGACAAGAATAAGTTTTTTGATATGTGAAGATAAATCATGTGAATATATGACTTCGTTATCTAAATACACGATGCAAGTACACCCTGTAATCCAGACAGGACAGTGCTCATTGTTCTCTGAAAAGTTGCGGGTGCATTTTTTAAACCAAACGGCATCCGCTTGAACTCAGTGTGCTTGGGGTAAACTGAATGCAGTTTTAGGTGCGTCTTCTGGCGACATTCTAATTTGGTGAAAACCGGAAGCTAAATCAAGAGTTTTAAATTATTTACTTTGGCCTAATTGGTTTAAGATTTCATTAATTTGAGGAATTGGGTAATTTTCACTGATAGTAATATCATTTAACTTTCTGTAATCTATAACTATTCTGCATCTCTTTTTTCCGGTGGAGTCATCCTTTTTAGCCACTATCCAAATAGGCGATGACCATGGGGATTTTGATAGTTTAATAATCTGCTGGTCTAACATTTTAGATATTTGGGACTTAACCTCTTCTTTGTGTATTTCTGGGAATCGATATGATTTTACATTAATTGGTTGTGAGGAATTAGTTTTAATTTAGTGTTCAATTACATCTGTACAGGTTAATTGGTATCCATTGGTATCCTGGTAGATGAAATACATCAGAGCACTGATGACAGATTTCTCTAAGGTAATGTAACTCTTCCTGATTTAAATGAGATGTTCGCAGGAGTTCAGATAATTGCCGGGACCTTTCAAGGCTGCTGCCTAATCTATTGTGTTGTCTCATATTACATTGAGTGAGGTCAAGTGAACTTAAGGTAAGCATAAGGTTAGCACTTATGTGAACTGGTGAATCGGAAATCTGTTGATCTAATATCATTCCCTCTTTGTTTTTCTTCAATTCAGGGTTTTTCACTGAACATTCTATAACTGTTTCAGTACGAGGTTCAATAAAATATGATGGTTCATAGAAGGATAACGTATTGTTGTAATTATTTACTTCTAAGGAGTCCGTCTGATAATTTATGCGACACTTATAGAATGTGAGCAGGTCACTACCAAAAAAAAATGGCGTTACAGCGGAGGGGTTAAACCATCGTAAGGTAAGTGTACATCTTGAAATATTTGGAAAGGATGGGTTGTAATTGGAGCAAGGACCAGGAGAAGTCGGCGGGAAACTAGACTTGGTGCAGCCTTCGGCGGGACGTTGCACGATATACAACCGCCTTGTAGTATGTGATAAGGAAACAGGTATGAGATTTTTAATTGATACGGGAGCTAACCTGTCCGTAATACCCGTGAAGAAAAATCGTTCGCGTAGTTATTATGATAGTAATAAGTCTAACTTTAGATTATATAACGGTACAATAATAAAAACTTATGGTATAGAGACATTGCCCTAAGTTTAGGATTAAGACGTCCGTACACTTGGAATTTCATTGTAGCAGATGTAAATCAGCCCATAATAGGCGTGGATTTCTTAACAAACTATAAATTGCTAGTAGATTTAAGCGGTCGACGTCTTATAGATGAGGTAACTAGTTTAAGTGCAATAGGTTTAGTTGTAAAGTGGAAGGGACCATCCTTAACTACGATTGATAACGCTTGCATTTATTCGGATATACTATCAGAGTTCCCCGAGATCACTAAACCTGTGTCTTTTAGGGAGGAACCCCCACATGCGGTGTTGCATTACATTGAGACACACGGACCACCCGTTTTCGCTCGAACTAGGCCTTTAGCCCCAGAGAAATATGTTAAGGTTAAGGAGGAGTTTAGGCGCATGCAGGAAATGGGTATATGCAGGCCGTCTAAAAGTCCTTGGGCCAGTCCATTGCATGTAGTACCTAAAAAGGATGGGCAGATACGTCCTTGCGGTGATTATAGAGCATTTAATTCTATAACAATACCTGATAGGTATCCCATCCCGCGGATAAATTACTTTACGTATATTTTAGGCAATAAGTACATATTCTGGCGTTTAGATTTAAATAGAGCGTATCACAATATTGTGATTGCACCTGAATACATAGAGATAACGGCAATAACCACGCCATTTGGGTTGTATGAGTTTACGCGTATGACCTTTGGTCTACGGAATGCCGCGCAAACATTTCAGCGATAAATGAACAACGCGATATTGCAAGACTTAGATGCACAATTCAAAATAGGTTCAGAAGGTCAATCAGAGTCTAGTTTCTACTTCTGTTACATAGATGACATCATCGTAGCTAGTGAGACGCCCGAGCTTCATAAGTTACACTTAAAGGCGATATTTGAGCGATTAAACCGTTACGGTATAACTATCAATATGGCGAAATGTAGTTTTGGAAAAGAAAAGCTAGAGATTTTAGGTTACGAGGTCACGTCATCAGGGGGCCTACCATAAACTCTTATAGCAGGTCAATTTTCGAAGAAAAATAACCTGCCGTGCTAGTTTGTACCATGAGCGCGTCAAGTAGCAGGCGAGCCAGCGATCACGTGACCTAAGCCGGTGAGCGACTTCGTCACAGCATGTCAGCACGCTGACCTGCAACTTATCCTTACCATCAAGTCTTTTTTGACATTTAAACATTCGACAATTGAACTGCCCTGCCGTCATAATTTGCAGGCTTGTGAAACTAACTTTTATTGACCTGTTTTAATTAAATTTTAATACAAAAACGTAAATTAATGTAAAAATGTGCACACAATATAATTCTGACGTTATTTCAAAGTATTGTAAAATATAGAAAATCCTCTTTATGCACTGTGTTTACCGTTTATTTTAGATGTATGATGAAGATGAAATTTACGAGTTTCTCGAGGAAGATAGTCATTGCAATAGTGTTAAACAAAATTCTAAGATATTAAGAAATAATTTGAGAACCTTGATCAAACCATTTGACATGCCGGGACAATGCTTTTGTTAATCGTTATGGGCTCAAGAACTTGCACTTGAGCTTGTAATGAACTACAAGCTTTCATGCCACGCCCTACGAAATCAACAATTTGTCGATTCAGGTCAAGGTGAGAGGTACTAATTTATGCCTACATTTATCCGGCCAAACATCATGATAATATACTTGACGCTATTCGTACTTGTTTTCAGGTTTAATAGAATAATATTTTTACGGGAATCGTACATATCAAAGACGGGGGATATCGCTGCACATACTGTTGCACAGCAAACAGTATCAACATGCAATCGAAACACAATGCCTAAATCTACAACATTTTCTCCGAAAATATACATAATAATTCCCAGCTAGTCCTAGCGAACGACGAGTAAATGTGATTTGGTAAGTACAGCGAAATTCTTTTAAAGGCAGTTTTTTGCTTTACTCTAAATGTGACAGCACAACTCTGTTTTACTTATTTCAGATAGTCATAATGAGGTATTTTCATTTTGCTAGCTGTCAACTTATCTAATGTTGATTTGTTCGTTTATGTTCTTACTCATCCTCATTATTGTTTTAAATAGGTATTTGATAGTGATAATGAAGTCAAAAACGTAGATTACATCTAATATCACTTCATAACGCTGTTTTCATTGTGATTATTAGGCTTGTGTAGTACATGAACTATTAGGAATTCATTCATGACACTGTACTAGAATGAACTATTCTGTAAGCTTATTAGTACTTCGGTCCGATCGGTCGCTCAGACTTGGATCCACAGACTATGTTTGTGCTTGTACCAAGATGCCGGTCACGCTGCACGCTTCTCGATTCTCGGATCGAGCGGGAATTATCGCGCGGCGGCGCGGCGGACGACGGACGGGCGGGCGGCCGCGAGTTCGCGGCATCGCGCTCCCTTGCCCGCCATTGCGGCGACACGTACCTAACTGACGCAACCGAACTTTACCGAACGCCTACCGACGGAAGGTGGAGGAACGAGCGAGACGCACTCTTTTGCACTCGGTGCACTCTGAGTAGGTTTTCAATCTTCATTACTCTGATTTGCCAAGTTGTTTAGATCTTTATCATTATAACATTTTGAACTATTTTGCTTTAAATCTTTTGAAACATTTATGCGAGCTTGCCGAGTTTTCAAATTAATTTCTGATTTCTTTAATAAAATATTTTATAAATACTTTCTAGAGAGTTATATTGAATTTACACTGCTATTATTCTCTTCAAAATAGATACATATTCATGTATGCTGCCATTCGCTTACTATAATATTAAAATGTTACTATTTAAAATTATTAGCTTCTGCCAGCGAATTCGAGAATTTGTAAAAATTTGCATTTGATATCATATCTGCCTGTGCCTGTGATGCCATCCATACAAGCACTCGTAAAACTCTTCATGCGACAGTGTACTTAATGTACTAGTAGACCGAACTAGTACAGTAGTACGCTTCACTGATAGTTCTAGATCGGAGCGGTCCGTTCACTGAACGAGGCGAACGAGCAAGAACACGTCTAGTGATTATTGTGATATCTAAAACGTAAATAAGATCGAATAAAAAGATCCAATCTTTCAAAAATACTTTTGTATCAGAGTGTAGGACTAGTCGTACTCACTTGCAGGAGTACGACAAAGAGTAGGTACAAATATATATTCTCCGACCCTTATATGTGCAGCGCGGTAACGAAACCATAGCGAGATCTAACTCGACGCCAACGCCATCTATCGAGCTAGCCGGCAACTTTGACCTCTGACAGAAGATTCATTACTCATGCAAAAAAAAAACATTTTGTATTAAAAAATTACCCATTTTCACAAGTTTTTTTTTTGGGAATATTAATTGCACTTTAATTTTAATATTTCTACACCGGTAATGGTAGTATATGTGAAGCTTTATGTTAATATAAAGATCTGAATGAAACTCAGAAATAAATCATTCAAATAAATAAAATAAAAAAATTAAACATTTTATGATTACGTGTTTAAAAAAAAACTAAGATTTAAAATCAATATGACAGATTTACATCATTAAGAACTAAACCCCAACTACGACAAAACACTTTAACAACCAACTAAAAAAAAAAAAACAATAAACAACACCAATTAAAAAAGCGCTGCAAGGATTGAACAAAACTAAATTCTCAAATAAGTATTCAATGTTTTGAAATCAAATTGGACATGAGGAAATAACGAGAATTATTTAATGAATCAGACATTTCAGGAATTAAGTATTTCGAAACCATTGAAGATTTTGGGAAATTGGACATTCAGAACTTGAACAGTAAAAAAAAAAAGCGAAAGTGATGACTGGTGCAATTATTTATTTTTGAGTAATGATAGTCGAAGCCGTCGAACTGTTTGCCGCATTGTGGTTTAACTGGTCGCGTCTGAAAAAAAAAGAAAAAAAAACTTTGTTATGTATATATTTGTGTTTACTGGTAAGGGATTCTCACAAGTCACATCACAATAAACGGTCTCTACATCTATTTTGTAACTATTTTCGTATATCACGTATGCTAGAGGACATTTCTTCAGAAATAAGCACCGCCTTTGTACTATATTTTTTTTTTTTTTGTCTATTTTTATTTGTGTCAACACACGGGATGGTTAGTGGTTACCTCGTTGGTCTAGTGGTCACAAGAGCTACTGCTGAGCATGAGGTCCTGGGTTCGATTCCCAGGTCGGGCAACGTGTTTATGGGTTTTTCTATCTGGAATTTCTCAGTAGCAGCCCGGAGTCTGGATTTGTGCCCGGTTGATGGCAACAGGCTCGCCCCCTATTCTATGGGACTTAAACATAACCCTTCGGGGAAAAGAGGCGTGATGTCATGTATTTTTATTTGAAGAAAGAATTCTCACAAAAAAATTATAATAAAAATATCATTTATGTAACTTACAATCAATAATACATGATACTTTTGCCCTCGAACGACGTTATGAGCACTTGGTTTACATTGTTGAAAATGTTTTGTGAAATTTATTGAAAACAAAAAATAATCATAACTACACCAAGTTATGATTTTGGTCATGCGTCAAGAGATCCTTGTATAGCTATAATGGTAGGTAAAAAATAATTCAATCAACGAATTATAAAAAGCCATTCTCATTATAATGAAAACATGGCTGTGTTATTGCATTCTATGCAGTATAATTCGAAACCGAGGCAGACGCGTGAGCAAGCACACATACTGTGTTATTTATCATCGATTAACATCGTCCAGTATCGTATATATATGCGATGACAATTAATTAAGTACATATATATATATGTAAAGAAAATGTTTTTCTTAGTCAATCGCGTTCCGCCTAGATATTAAGACTTTTTGCTCAGTAGCACTACGGAGTTATTTATGATAGACCATACAGATGTCATCTAGAAAAAGGTGGAGTTGTCAAGATGACGTGAAACATGAAAAGAATATTTTAGTTCTAATAAATTTTATTTTAATCATTTTATTAAAAGGAGAATCGACACAGGTGTAATAAGTTACTTAAAATGTCGTTTCTTTAATTTCAGGTAAGTTTAAGTTTTCAATGTTTATGTAGTACATAATTTTAGTTAACATTTTATTTATGTCAATCTTATATGTAAATAAATTTCTTTAATTTCAGCAACACATTTGGGTTTAAATATTACACCTAATACGATCATAATTATCTTATATATAAATGTATTATAAGTGGACAGCCACACAGACGCTAGCAGAGAGATCCACACTTTGGCCATGCGCAATTGGGTTTGTTATAAACTTTTCAAGAGTAGCATCATTCCAGACGCTTTTTTCTGTTATTTCGGACTCCTATCGACTACAATCCAAGGGTCCTCTTGTTACCTTGAGTGGAGGGTTAGGGCACGCAAATGCTCAGCACCCCCTCACTTTATAGTTCTAACAGAACGTATAAGTAGGTAAACACTTGTTCGGCATCGCGCCTCGTTGGTCTTGTAGTTCCCAGATCGGGCAAAATGATATTGGGTATTCCATCAGCATGTCGAGTCTGTTAAAATCTAAATCAGACTTGCGTGGAGTGAGCTGTCAGTTTCATCTCGTCTTGGTCAATTCCTAGCATCAGTGGCACCGACAGCTCACTCCACGCTCACTTCGCCTAAGCTTTCACGGTGATGGTTACAGAATATAACTACAGGAGTTTCTCAGTAGCAGCCCTGAATCTGGTTTTGTGTCCCGTTGATTGAAATAGTCTGCTCATGCTCAATGGTTAACTATATCCCCTATAAAGGATGTTAGCACTTACTGGTTGGTGGTGGGTTTTGTTGATCTCCGTTGTTCCAGTTGCACCCAGCCTTGGGAACGGCGCTCATCCCGCTCTAGAACACATTATCATCATTAGTTAGTACAGTCAAGGATTTTATATCTTCGTTAAAATTATTTCCTTTATCAAGTCAGGATACATAATACCTTTTGAGAGGCACTAAAATTAAGGTAAAAAAAAAATTCGAGTTGACATGATCAAGTGTATGTACAAGTGATGTTTTTTTTTTTGTATCGAATATTTAATTCGGCTCTTGTCTTTTTGCCATGCTCTTTCCATCGTAGTTTCGCATCCAGGGTCATGGCGAGATACTTAGCAGTATTTGCGTATAGTATTTGTTGGTTATTCATACTGGAAAGCATTTTGGCTTTTTATAAGTGAAGTCAATGTGAATAGGCTTCCGTTAAACTTGATACGCCATGTAGTAGTCCACTCATAGACACGGTTTATGGACTTTTTCTGCAGCTTCCTCGTGACTATTTCCAACAGCCATGATTGTTGTGTCGTCAGCAAAGGTTGCAATGACATTATTTTGTAGCTCAGAAATATCACAGGTGTATCGAAGAAACAGGAGCGGCCCCAGTACACTCCCTTGTGGTACTCCAGCTTTTATCTGCCTAAGGTCTAAATAGGCGTTTCTTTGTCTTATCCTAAACACAGGCAGCAGTGAGATTGGTCTGTAAGATATTGTTTCATGAGCTGGCTTCCCAGGCTTGGCTATCATAATGACTTCAGCTACTTTACAAATGTCAGGAAAGTGCTTTAACTGAATTGCAGAATTAATGAGCGTGGTAAGCTTGACTATGGCTTCGCGTGGGAGATTTTGTCAAAATTCACCAGTAATTAAGTCGTACCCAGGAGATTTTCTCTGATTAAAATTAAACTTAATTTCTATAGAAACTTCTTTTGGGGAAATCAACGTAATATCTGAACTAAATAAATTCACTCTGTATTACCCTCGCATTTGTAATTTCTCAGGAACCCTCAGGAGATGAGTTATCAAAAAGCGATGGTACAACAAACTTTTACTTATAGTCTAAGTACAGTCAGCCTCAAAAAGATGTTTAACATCAACAAGAATTAATTATGTTGGCCCTCATCATGTGTTGTATCAATGTGTAGCCAAGATACAAAATACACTATGGATAGGTTAAGTGGATTTATTTGATACAGTGTAATGAAACACAAATAGTAGACAATTCTTGTCGATTTTTACATCTGTATAAGGGTAATGTGAGGCCTAAAAATTACATACACTTGTGTACCTATGTTTAAGCCCCTAAAAGTGTTATCATTTCCAGCATTGTATATTTTGAAAATTGCCATTTTTGTTAGGAAAAATAAGAATTACTTTTTTACTGTGGCAGATACTAGATCCATAAATGGGTCCCACCATACATAATAAAATACCAGATTTTACAAAATAACATATCCAATCCAAATATTTATTAAGATACTGACTGTCATATACTGCTGTGCCAATGTTTTTTTAAATGGCACTACACTTTAGATTTAATATTTGACATATATCTTTTTTAAATTACAATGCTTGGTTTAAATTCTATCAGTTTTGAATTTTTTTTGTGTCAATTTTAATTTGACTGGCTAGTTAATTTTTTATTAAAATGTATTCTCAACTAGCTTTGCCCGCGACTTCCCGTGCATGTCGGAAAGCAATAATGTGCGGCATAGAGAAGGTGCAGTTACCTCTCCTCTATTGAAATGGAAGAGTCTTCCGTTCTTGCCTGGTGGGAAGCGCTACCTGGGGTTCTCTACCACAGCCCTTTAATAATTTGGTCCTGGATGATGTGTAGCCCTTGTAGATCAATTGAGTTCAGATTGACGTGGATGGCTGTGATGGCCTGTTTCTCAGCTTCGAAGGGTATTTCATTATCTTCAAGGGTTGGCCATTGTAACGTAACGTTTAGCCGACTGGCTAAACGTGGTCACAAGTTAAAATGAAATGATTTTTAAATATAAAACACAAAAATATGTAGAAAAAGATATTAATAATTAGTAGAATCTCGGGTAGGCCGCTCCTCTGGCCCGCAGTCTGACACGAGGGAGCTCACGGTCGCGAAGCAGCTCGTGGTTGAAGCAGCATACGTCGGTCACTCCTCCGGCCCGCAGTCTGTCGAGTGGAAGCTCACAGCAGCCGCTCCACCAGCCTGCAGCCCCTTGTGAGGGAGCCCACGTCGGTTGTTGTTAGACAGTGAGGCAAATCGTGTGGTGTTCAATCTTAGAAATAAATAAGATAAATGTTAATAATGGAGACGTTAGCACCTCTCGTCTCTCTGTATTGGAGGCGGCGTCTCACGCCAAGTAATTTATTCTCTCCAAGACGTTTCGAACTCCTCTCGTAGACGCAAGTCGGAGGGTCGGAGGTGATCGAGTGAGTCGAACACCTTCAGGCGGCGGCGTCTTATGCCACGTTTTCAGATTTCTCCAATACGTGTCGAACTCCTCTCCTCTCGAAGACGCAAATGGGAGGGTCAGAGGTGATTGAATGAGTCAAACAATTTCACGCACACAAGATGATAATATTAAATAAATTCACTGAGTTTCAAAACGTTTATATTAAGGAGCTTTAGAAATACATTGACTAATGAGTATCAAGCAAAGTAACAGAAAATAAAGAACCAGGTGTCAAAAGATGGAGTTAAAAACAACGAGTCAAAAGACGGAATCAAAAGTACCTGGTGAAAAGAAACGGTTGCCTTTTATAGGCCCTGGCAGATCTTCTAGAAATGACTTTTTTTAGTTTTAAATCCAAATACTTCTTAATTGGTTATCGGCCAGAACAATAAAGATGGCTTACAGTGAGAACCTAGCTTAACACTAGTTTTACGATACCTTTACAATAAAATAGACGAGCTCTATATACCATAGAAAAAGAAAAACTGATAGATGACAATGTTAGATACAAAATGTCACAACATTCAATAAAAGGAAAATAATAAGAGATCACATGAAATGAAATAAGTGAATGTGGAAAATAGACAAAGGTAGCGAAAGGTTTGCTTTTCAGCAGTACAACAATTATCAGATACACAAATGTAAGTTAAATGAGTGTCATACAGTTTTCATAAATACTTTAATAGGTACCTACTGAATCGTAGAAAAAATTGCTGTGCACAACAGCTCCTCAGGTGTTAAATAGATAATAAGAGAGAACTTGTGAAACGATGTATAGAGCTTTTATTAGCTATTCAAGCCACAAGATTCATTATTGGTTCGTCATTATGCTGTAACTTAAGATGTTCTAAAAGGGTTGAGTGGAATGGTTTGATATTTCCGTTATCGTTAGGAGAGTGAGCTTAAATTCTATGATGATGATGATAGTTGGTTTGTGAACTCAGTCCCATTGTCTGTGATAATAGTTATAGGGACGCCATGGTGGGTGCAGTACTGCAAAAGGGCTTGTAGTATGCTAATAACCGTTCCGTCACGTAAAGTGATAAGCTTGAACGTACTTTGTATATACATCAATAAATGTTACGTATTTTTTATAAATGTTACGCTTAGTAGCTGGTGGTACAGTGTTAAACTGAGGTCTTATCGGGTTTCTATCATACTGGGCCTGACGGCAAATCGTACATTCATTTATAAATTTAGTTATCTGGTCTGTCATCTTCGGCCATTAGTATTGACGAGATAAGGCTAAATGACACTCGGTAATTCCACGATGGTTAGTTTTACCATCATGATGTTTTCGTATTATCTCCTGTTGTCGAAGATAATCTGTGACATTTTCTAATTCACATTATTTAAAACGAGATTTAAGTATGAACTTTTGCATTTGTCCTGTAGGACTGGTATAATTGAGTACATGGCCAAAGGAGAATTAATTAAAATAGCTGTCTTAACCTTGGTTAACGTTCTCTTTTACGGCACAGTTAACATCTTCCTCTAAGTTAGTTTCAGATAGCTGGATTCTTATACGCGTATGGTATGGACGCGCGTAGGGTGTCAAATGACCTGGTAACTACAGGTCGTTCCTTTACGTCATTTACAATAGTGAAACATATCTTTCTGTTAAACTTATTTGATGGCTCGTCAGTTTTAGGAATTTCTAGTATGGGGTTCTCAACGCTTGTATGTACTGTTTCGGTCCAGTGTAGCGTTGCAGTCGATTTCCTAAAAATCAACTAAAACGCACATCTCTAGTTACGGTTTTACGAGAGTAACATCCCTAAATCTTTCAAATTCCCACCACGTCACGCAGTGTCGACTGTGTCGAGGTATGGGTTGCTGCTATATAAGGTGTATATATTCATACACGAAATATTTGAAGAGGGACATCTATAGGTCGAACAGAAGCTACTATCTAAGCATCTAATTAAAATAAAAATAAATTATACTTGACACATATAATTAATACTGGCTCTTTCTTATTTTATAACATCCATTACGCTAGTTTCTACGAAAATACTACGTAGAAACTACTTTCATTGAAGCGGGCGAGATCATGGCGGCGCGCTTAGATGTGGCTTTTATGAATGATCAAAAGAGACCCGAGCCGAGGCGCTGGCGCCGAGCACGTGTGTTGCTTCATTTGCCTCGCCCGCCGCCGTGATTTTCAGTCCCGCACGAACCGCATTTTGCACTGCACGCGGCTTAACTAACGTGAAACGCATCGCACTTCGCGCAAAAAACGCAACAATGCCGAGATATTGGTATTCCAACCAGTAGCACCCGAACATGGAGGTCTGCTACAATGAGGGTGGACTTATTTTGCTCACAGCACAAGCCCTCTTACTAGGGATCCTAGGAGCTGTACAGCGGCAACGGGACGATGGGGTTTACATGCCCCCAGCTGCAGAAGGAGGCCTGATCTTACGCCATTGGATTTCCATGTGTGGGGTAGGGGTAGACCTGATTTTTGGTAATGACGGCCAGACCATATCAGAACAATAAAACTTTTTGAAATTTGTGTACGCAGTGATGGCTAGTGATAGAGAGATTATTAAAAGTGCAACGACACATTATTAAACGTGCAACTGCGGGGTGAATATGTAGAACAGTTGGTGTAAATAGTGTAAATAAAAACTACGTCGTTATGAGGTACGCATATTTTAAATTGTTGTAAATAAGTTGATTCTAATTTTTAAACACGCTGGCCTAATTATTGTTACAATAATTCGTTGCATACCGTATGCATTGGGATAACTGATTTTCGCGTTAAATAGTCATGTTTCTACTAACAATGTTGTTTCCATAAAAAAAGAATGGTCAATAAAACGTATAATGCAGTTATTTTATAGTTATTTATCCCGTCAACCACTGGGAGGCGAGAAACAGCGTGTACCTATAACAGTCCAGTCCACATCTGCCAAAATGGTACGATTTTTGATAAAGTAAATTCGCGCTATGCACTTCTTACAGTTTAAATCTGTACTAATGGGTAGGTACACAACCTATCAATCAGCTGACAGATACGAATCGACGCACAGTTCGTAACCTAACAGAAGTCATTACCTTATGCGAATTCGCGTTGCGTCAGCTGTTAGTACTTACCTAGTTTTCAATTTATCTAATAGATGTGTAACACTGTAGAATATGAATATGTTTTAATCGCATCTAGGATCCTAATCGTAAAAAAAATAAGAAATGATTGAAAAGTCTCGATACTCACTCGTAAAAGTCGTGATCTCACAGAGGTCATTAGCTGCTTATTCAGATTTACAATACAGATATTGTGTAGGTACTGTTTTTGTAAAACTTCGAGGAGGTAATCCAATATTGTACCTCCTTAGATTTAATAAATTCACATTTATTTTTATTGTAAGAGATAACTATGTTATCAAAATAAGACGAGATCGAGTTACGAAGTCTACCTACTTTGGTTTATTGTTAACATTATCACGCTTGCATTCCCCGTAGAGATAGGCAGACGTGTATTGTCGAATATTCATTACAGTTCACCAGTGATATTTATGTCCCATGTACCTAAAAGGAGGTGCGCTACCGTCGCGCGCGGGCGACATGTACTTACCAACTACTCGACACGGAATAACTGAGACGGCACAGACAGACGGGCACTACGCCCGGGCCCGTGCCTCTGTCCCGCCGCATCCGTCGTTCATAGAGTAGGCAGTAAAGGTTTTATGCAAAATATCTCAAGCAGTTTTAAATTATGATAATTCCGGAAAATAAAAAAACATTTAGATAAAAAAATCTTTTTCGTTTCTATAGCTTCCCTCTTCAAATATTTCGTGTATGAATAGATACACCTTATATATATCCCCGCTAGACGCCTAACGTCCTCTTTCCTTCGCATCAAGCAGGCCTTGTAGTAAGTTTACATAATCCCGAGATAAACGGGTAAGTGCTCAGTGTGATTGCCTATACTCTTACAGCCTTATTCATAAAAATCTCGCTAATCATTAGTTAGCCACTGCTTAGCTAACCAATTGGTTAGCTCTAAATCAATGCTTAACTTTTCTTTATTTATAAACGCTTGTTAGCGGGTGATTAGTAGAGAAACGGAATAGAGGTGAAATTATGTATTCAGCACAGATTATAATCAAAATAGTCGACTACAAAACAGAATTTCAAGAATAAAGTTGTCAAACCCACGATTTTTGTATGACCGTATGGCGTGACTTTAACAGACGTATGTCAAAAATTACATCGGAAAATTTTAATTTGAATATAATTAGGTATTTATTACGTTATTTCATTGTATTTGATATGGTAGCAATGAAAATAATTAGCTCCAATAATTGGAGTTAACCGGAAAAGGTATTTATCCCTGAATTTATATACACTTACTATTATAAACTGACCAAATGATTGTAAAACTGATGTAACATCAGTAACCGATTATAGCTATGTTTTTTTCATGCCCTAGCTTGAATATACTCTTTTGGAAATGTATGTAGGTACTTGTGTCTGTTATATATTACTTCCTATCGCTGTTGCAACAGGGTTTCAGTGTCTTTTAATAACAATTATTATACTTGTTGACAGGTACAAGTTTGACTGCTGCTATGAAAGCCACTATTAGCACCTAGCACCAATACTACCTATTCAACCGCAAAGACGGGGAGGGAGGAGACCATTAGGGCTGAGGCTACGTGGAATTGATGAGAAATGAGAGTGGCATGAGAAAAGAATGGCCCAGTCCATGTCTTTGTAAGAAGAATATTGGAAATAAAAAATGGGGAATTTATAACAAAAATGTTACTTTATTAAATATCAAAATAAATTGTTTTTACAAAATGTCTGTTGTAATTTTTGTGCCGCGTGGCTATTCTTATAGTTTATGGCCTTAGAACTGGCGTCATAAGATTAAGGGCACATGGGATAACACATTGCATAATAACTATCTCCTATTAGCTTCCTCACAAACTCATACTCTTCAACCCTCATGAGTAGGTACCTACTGAGCCTACTCCTGTTTGAGTTTTCCCTATAAATCCTTTCATCATGTGTACTTCGAATGAAGAAAATGTAATGTAGATAATCATTCTCGTAACGGATGTTAACGAGCTTTGTAGGTCTTCCTTGGTCTACGCTGGCGTTTAAAAATGGTTAATTTTTTTTCTGCGTCGTTCTGAAAGGTCGTAAAAGATTGTCGAATTCCATAATTACTAAGGCACAGCTCGATATTAGGAACAAAATAACCTCGAGGCAAACAATAATCCTATTGAATCGATCAGCTGACTCAAATAAAAACCGCCATATTGCCTCTTAGCATCCTCTTAACAAGCTACCGATGGTGTTTAAATTTGACAGCTACTAATCAATTGGTTAGCGAACTCTTAGCGCTAAACAACGTTTATGAATAAGAATTTGGCTAAACATTTGCTTAGCAATTGATTAAAATTTAAGACACGTTTATGAATAAGACTGTTATTTGTGTCCTGTCAGATCGCATTCTTCATGTATCTCTGTCTGCGCGGTCTGGCAGCTATTTTAATTGTTCTCGGCACCTCTGCCAACCTCTGGGGTCGCTCCCCTACTCTGCTGCCTGCCCTGTGACCTCACGCCGGACCACGTGCTGCGGCGTAGCCAAGCCCAGGGCAGTAGGTAACGTTTCTTTCCTTCTAACTACAGTGACCAGTGAACTAGTACTTAGAGACCTTATAAACCTACTTCCCTGATTTCTGTGTCTCGTGTTTCACACCGAATAAATGTGTAAAGTGACCTTTGGTTTCATTTCCAACCTACTACGAAACCCGCTTGCCACACCAGCAGGCTTAGCACGAGCGCCCTAGAGAAGCGTATTGTCGACGGAAGAGTAGACAAAAATGGCGTTTCTGTGTAGACAGTAGAAAGTTTTCTACTGTCTACACAGAAACGAAACGCAATTGTACGGTAAAAATGGGTAGTTATACACATCACTAGCAACTAACCCGTTGCTATGGAAAATCACTGTCTATAAAGCAAGAGTCTAAGTGTGGTCTCGTGCTCGCGAAAAAGAGATTTCGAGGAGCGAAGAAAGCGATTTCTATTCTACAGTAGAGTAGAAACAGAAAACGCCATGCTAAGCCTGCTGGAGTTTGGTTTGCCAGGGATGGTTTCTGATGGATTACCCATTAAGAAGTTGAGTTCATCAATTTCCCCTATTAAGGCCATGACTTCTTTGGTGTGAATTTCAATGCGAGAAAGGGCGTCAGCATTTGTTTTAGATTTCTCTTTTATTAATAACTGAAAAGTCGTATTCACTAAGTCTAAGTCGCCACCTTGTCAGTCGGGAATTTGGTTCTGTCATGTTCATCATCCATTGCAACGGTTTGTGGTCAGTGAAATTTTTAAATTTACGTCCACATAGGTAGGGTCTGAAATATTTCGTAGCCCAAACTATAGCAAGTAATTCCTTCTCTATGGTACTGTAGTTCATCTCGTTTTCACTTAAAGATCGGGATGCATAACAGATAGGCATGTCTGAATTTATAGGTCCTTGGGATAAACCAGCGCCGGTGGCTACATTAGAAGCGTCTGTCAAGTCGAAATCTTTACTGAAGTCTGGATACTGTAGGATGGGGTCATTAGTCAGGAGGGTCTTGGATCTTCCGAAACAATTCATGTATTCGGAGTCAAGGGTGATTTTACTTCCTTTTTTCAAGCATTGAGTAAGTGGTTTTGTAGTTCGGGCAAAGTCAGGAATAAATTTTCGATAATGACCGAGGAGGCACAGAAATTGTTTGATTTCTTTCGGTGTTTTTGGAATAGGATACTTTTAAATTGCAGATATTTTATCGGGATTCGGCTTGATGTCGTCCTTACTGATGACATGACCTAAATAAGCTGTTTCAAGTTTAAGGAATTCTGATTTGTCCATCTGGATTTTGACGTTGTATTCTCGAAGTTTCTGGAATTCTTTTTCGAGGTTAACGATGTGTTCCAGAAGGGATGTACTGAAAACGACGATGTCATCCAAATAGACGAGAGATATCGTGTTCTGGAGTCCTTCTAAGGGCATTGTCCATTACACGTTGAATCGTGGACGGAGAATTTTTTATTAAAAATTTTAAAGGTGGGGCTCTAATTTGTTTGTAGGGAAGTTGCCTCTGTGTCTGACGGTTTAATTCTATTTTGGTTTTTGTGACGTCAAAACCTCCTGAAAATCCTGCTGAACATTGTTAGTTATATCCGTTTATGATTCATCAAATACCTGGGCGTCCGTTGACATATTATAAGTCGAGTCAGTGGCTAGAGTCGGGTCAATGTCACTGTTGTTGTAATCAGCATAGTAATTGTACTCTGGTTCGTAGTAATAGTTGTAACATGCACTCATTCATATAAATTTCTCGGGATTTATAATAATGTGAAAGTGTTGGATTGCCAAACCTGTTCCAATCATGGACTGCTGGCGTATTTATTGGGGGCAGAGGTCTGGGAGTAAAACGTCGAATACCACTCATTGGCTGAGAACCTTGAGGTACGTTATTTCTGGGTAGTAATCTAAATGTGTTACTACGGTGGTTGTAGTTAGGAGGTGCCGCACTGAACACTCTTTGAAAAGTTAATAATCAAGGCAGTTCGAATGCCTAGCCAGCTCTACATGCTGCGGTCTCGGTTATCTTATTACGTATACCGTTCAGTAAACATAAGTTGGAAAATTCGCAGCCAGGTGTATTTCTCAAATTATCACACGATTATCGATGTGAGATAGAGTCCCGGTATCTCTCGCGGGTATCCTACCGACTGCGCCAATTACGTTTGCTGCGATCAGAGGATCTTAAAAAAAAACGAAACGATTTTAAATAAATTTAATTACTGAAATAATATTACAAAAATTAAACCTACGAATGATGATTCTAGTTCGAAGTGGGATAATAGAATAATCATTCTTACAATTTATTAAACAAACAACAACTTGCGAAGTCGATTGACGTCGTAGGTGCATCAGCGATTATAGTAATTAATAAGGACGGCGCGGATCCAACATCAGCGATCTTCATATAGTAGTGCTATGTAATTCCTTTGTTGGAGATCCCACATTATATAAACCCAGACAGAAACAGACTTGTTTTACTTCTCTGTAAACTATCTTAGAACCTCTCTAACATCTGCTGGCCCCTCGAAAGACCTCCTACATAAAGTTTCCCGTGTGTAAAGCTAACCATTGACTGAGATCCACCTCTGGTTTTGGCTTCCATTTTGGACTTAGATTTCAGATTCTTGGCACCGTCGCCACTCAAAGACTGTAAATATGACACCCATAACGAAAATGTTGCCTTTTTTACTACCAAAAAACATAAAAATTACAACCTTATTAAAACAGTATTTATGTGTCCATCGTCAAATAAAACTTATTATAAAATAAAATATACGTGGAACCACAATTACCACACACAAATTCTTGTACTACTCTATATTGATTCTTAGCATTTTCATCATACACCTATCGTACGATAACTCAGTCAGAATGGTTATGTATACTGTTCGTTACTGAAGAGTTCCGTGGCAGTTAGGTTTCTTCGCTGTCCATAATCAGTTGACCACTGTTAGGGACTTAAAACCAGCTATTGTGTTTCATCTTCCGTACGATTACCCAATTACAAAATGTAATCCTCCGAGAATTGAATTGACGGAATGATAAGAGTTTCGTTTTGTGTGTAATTTGGCTACGGAACCCCAAAAACAGACGAAAACTTGTTCGTTTTTAAAGTCGGTTTTAAGATGCCTCAAAGAATCTTCAGTTTTTCTTCAAAAGATTCGGTTGAAGAGAACTGAGTGAGAACTTGAAATAACTTGAATGAGATGAGACCTCTAGAGAGAAATCCAGAACCAAATATTTAATATTAAATATTCAATAATCCAAGACCCATGTACAGAATACAGAACTCCAAAACATCATCTTCCTACGAAAGTCGAAACTACTCGTACTTTATTTTCGACAACGTTATTATGAAAATATACCGCAACTTGGTATAAGTAAACAAAATGAGTATCACTCTTCTGCGGAAAGTCGAAACACCGCTATTCAGAAACTGACGACATTTGCTCAACGCCATCTATCGATTACTTACAGTGGTTACACGAAACTCGCTCTTCATACCTTTTTTTTTAAATCATAATGAACACAATTAGATGTATAAAAAAGTTGTTTTTATTTAAAAACTGTATAATTATCTAACATTGCGTTCTGTATCACCCGGAACACCACATAATTTTTATTAATAATATCTTTCTTTAGTACCACTTTATATTTGAAATGATTTTAGTGCCACTAATCAACCACCAGTAATAAAAAAAAATACTAACAATACAATACAATACTCTTACAAAGAACACAGTTATCCACTAGAATCCTTGGAGTTCGAGACCGGCAAGTCCGTTTTGGCCGGCAACACATGATTGTCGTATCACCTGCGCTTCTGCCGAGGCGTGCCACACTTTGACGTTGTGGTTCGTCTAGACTAGTTATTAAACCATCACATATAAATAAAATATTATTGTTATTATTGCTTTCAGGACTAAAATTTTAATACAAGTTGATCTTTCTTCAATCAGGACTTTTTCTGTCGGGATAACTTAGGTTTATCTTTATAAGATAATATTTGTTGGAATATACAAAAATCCCATCGTTAACAGATTAAAATAATTACTAGATTCAATCACTCGATTATCAGTATTATCACAATCGATTATTCGCTCATTCGATCATTCGTTGATGTCGATCGTTCAAATGTTTTCCAATACATCAATCATAATAATCATAAATCTTTATTTATCTCGACATCATATTACAGGCACTGGTTAACAGAGTGTACAATCTTATATAGAGAAAGGTGTCTGTGGTAGGAGGGTCCTGAGTTACAGATCACCCGGCTCTTTTTGATTTTACATGGTTAAAAACGGTTAGAGAGTCTAGATATTACGAGTATGTAAAAAAGTTTGTCGAACAGTGCACAGATAGAGTGTAGGAAACACAGACTACTAAGAGATACTACGTATGAGTATAGTAATTAAAAAGAAAAGTGCACACGTCTTCTCGTTCCTCCTGCGACCCATTTCCCACAGGTTATGGGCCCAGGCTACGTAGTAATACAGTATTAGATTCTATTAGTGTTAAAAATTATCAACTGTTAGTTCATTACAATCATTTGATGATGGAGTCGTGAAGAAAAATAAACATTCTATAATTTAACGCAGACCGTTATAGTACGTGGAAATTTCGGGTCAGATCACTTTTAGGAGAATTGCAAGTGTTGAGTGTGCTTGATGAACTCCCGCCACCGAACCCAGAAGAAAAAGAGTGGAAAAAGAAAAAAATGCTGGCAAAAGGTACGATAGCAGTATATTGAGGCGATGCATTTTTTAATTTTGCAAAAGGTTCTGCTACGGCAGAATCCATAATAGATGATTTGGATATAATTTACGAAAGGAGGAGCTTAGCTACACAATTGGCACTGCGAAAACAACTATTAAATTTCAAATTGCAACCAGATGTTACGTTATTTCAGCACCACAATAATTTTGACAATATAGTTGCGGAACAAATTTCAGCTGGTGCAAAATTAGGTGACTTGGAAAAAGTATCACATTTATTGTTAACCTTACCTACTTCCTGCGACGGCGTTTAAACAGTTATGTATACATGTTAGTTATTTAATTTGCATCCTAATTGTACTAATGATACGGTGACATCGGTCGATACTCACATTTGTATGGTGGTAGTTAGTTTACTTTTGTTAATTTATCAGTCTGTCGTTGGCCCACGTGTTTTATTGACGTTACATTTGGCAATGAGAACGGGTTTTTTTACCATTTCTTTTAATTTCCGTGGCTTGTGACATGACGTGTGTTAAGATGCCTATTGGTAAAATACCATTCAATTTAAGCTCGAAACAGTGGCCAGCATATATTCGTCGAGTAACTCAGTACGTACGACTTAACAAAGTCGACGATCAATTGAAAGTGTCTTTGTTAATAACGGTCGTGGGGGAAGAAACGTATGCGCTTATGTGTGATCTATGTGCACCTAGTTTTCCGGAAAACAAAACACATGACAAACTAGCGAAATTGTTGACGGAACACTTGGAACGGCAACGATCGGAGATTGCCGAGCGCCGTGACTGTGTTCCGGTTGCGCCGACAGCGTGCGGGCGAGTTCCTTACGGAATACCTGCAGGCTTGTACACTACACACTACACTACACTTTCCAAAACTGCACGTAGGAGCCAGGTGTTTACCTGGCTCCTACGTGCAGTTTTGGAAAGTGTAAGTCATGGTCGAAGCTTGAAGAGAATTTGCGCGATCAGTTCGTGTCACGGCTGACAAGTGACGTAATGTGATCGAGAATCTTCGCAGATAAAAAAGTACAATGCAAAGAGGCAGTGGAGCTAGCGCTGGCGGAGAAGCATGCCGGAGTGAGCGGTACCATGACGACGGCGGCGGCGGACTCGGCAAAGCCGGCAGGGGGCTCGGTGGCGGCGCAGGCGACGGAGCAGCGACAGCAGCAGGCGCAGGCGGCGCGCGCACGGACGCGGCGGACGGCCGCGCTCGGGGCTTCTGGCGCTGCGGCAAGGCGCACCCGGCCGAGAGGTGTCGGTTAAAAAAATCTTATCATTATTAATACAGCTACCTACTGGCTGAGTCACTGTGGGTGTGGGTGTAATAAGTTGAGGCTGGGGTGCCTGGGAGCAGGCACAGCTAAAAGAGAAGTTATTTGTCAGAGACTCATGCCTCTCTGCATCGAACTTGACCAGGTCTGCCAACTCACTGGCCTCCTGCATGCGTTTCCTCAGGTCTTGTTGAGAAGCCTCATATTTACTAAAGATATCCTTTAGAGCATATTCCCTAACGGAAGTTAGTGTACCAAACAAATTGATGGCCTAGAGACCAGGCACCGGCGGAAAGCATTGGTTTTCCAGGCTGAAGTGGAGAACGAAGACAGCACAGCAGTAATTCTGGAGGTTCTCAACACCAAGCTTGCCCTCAAAAATCTCTCAGCATCCTCAATTAATGCCTGTCACAGGCTTGGAGCGAAAGGCAAGGAGCATCACAGGCCTATCCTCGTAAGGTTCGCCAGTGTGGACATCAAGGCCTAAGTTTGGAAGGCAAAGACAGGCTTGAAAGGCTTGAAAGGTTCTTGACCAGGGCCTGCCTGGCCCTGGCATCTGTCTTCGGAAGGGCGCGCGAGCACTCTGGCATGCGGTCGTGTTGGACTCAAGACGGCGTCATCTTCATAAAGGAAGTCGGCACAAGGTTACTTCCACCGACGAGTTCAAGCCCTTGATATGAATAAGTGTTGATGCTGAAAACAGATTACGTAATTATGGTGAATGTTTACTTTGATGTCGTGTTGTTGTTTCTATAGAACAAAAGGCATAAGTACTGTAAAATTACCTGCTTATTTTGATAGTTTGTGTGCCTTGTGCAAATATTACGATGCAGGGTCTTATTGTGTATCAGAATGAACTACTAGAAAGCTTAAAAAAGGCTGATAAGAATTTTAAGAAATCGCCAACAGACGATCACATTTAGAAACGAGAATGGACTTATTAGAGGAACTTTGGAAGGAGTTCAAGGAGGGTCACAAGAGTATTATTCTCAAGGTTGCTGATGCAGAAAGAGGTGACACTTACTTTGAGGAAGATGTTAATGAGGTATTTGAAGAAACATATATAAACTAATAATCAACATTAAAAGAAGCTCTTCAGCCTTTTTTAGAAGAAACAAAATTTCAACCTGCTTTATCTCAATCCTCTTCAATTAACGACGTGCAAGATTTCAAGAATCTAGGAATAAGGTTACCCAACATACAGATACCCACATTCACGGGAAAGTACAAGGAGTGGCAACCATTCTATGACCTGTTTCGTAGTCTAACTCGCGACAATGAACATCTAATAGGTAATAGGTAATAGGTAATACGGGCTGGTGTCCGCAACTCCACGTCAATGCGCGTATTTTGCGTACGGTGGGAAAATCGATCATTCGATCCACCCCAGCTCCTCGAGGAAGGCCAGCAACGCCTTGATGTTACTGACAGCCTCGCGTAGGGTACCTGGGTTACCGAAGTGCTTTGCCCTGTATGTGGCGACCACCGGGATGTTGTTCCCTGGTGCGTTTCCTTACCAGAGTGCGTAGATATCCGAAGGGGAGTGGCACGATGGGTTCTGGTCCCACTGCTGTCTCACTCGACCCCCTTCTGGCAAGTTCGTCGGCTGCATCGTTGCCCAGCGAACCGCTGTGTCCTTTGATCCATTGAATGGTTATTTTATTGAGTCTACCCACCTGGTTAAGGCGCTGGTGACACTCGTATATTAGCCCAGATTCAACTGTGTAGCTGTTTAGCGATTGCAGAACAGCCATGCTGTCTGAGAGTATACGGATCGAGTGGTCCTTAACCTCCCTGGCCATGATGGCCGAAGCAGCCAGAGAAATACCCATGCATTCGGCCTGGAACACTGTGTTATGGACCCCCAATGGTGTGGCTATACGTATGTTGAGGTCCTCCGAGAAGACTCCAGCACCTGTGCCCTTACCTGTTTTGGAACCGTCTGTAAAGATGCGCAGCTCTGCAGGGCACAAACCCTCGCATCTGCGATCCTCGTGAAGCTGGATCTTGTATTTTTTATCAAAGATAAATTGTTTGGGTACCCGATCATTGATGGCTCTCGTAATGGGGAACTCGTTGTTGAGTCCCTCAAGTAGCGCGGTGTGTGGTGTGTCTCTCTTACCCCAGAGATTTAGTGTCTTAAGACGCACCGCCGCCAGTGTGGCTTCCTGCTGTATGAACAGGTGGAGCGGTGGCAGTTCCAGCATGGCTTCAACTGCTGCAGTCGGAGTGGTCCTCATGCAGCCCGTAGCCGCCAAGCAGGCTAGTCGTTGTATGCGTTGTAGTTTGTTTGAGGCTGTAGCCAGCTTGGTTCGGGGCCACCAGACCGCGGCTCCATAGGTGATCATGGGGCGGATCACTGTGGTGTACAGCCATAGTATAATTTTAGGGGATAGTCCCCACTTTTTGCCTATCAGTTTCTTGCACTGCCAGAAGGTTATGCAGGCCCTGTTTAGTTTGTTGTCCAAATGACTACTCCAGTTTAACTTACTGTCTAGAATGACCCCCAGGTACTTGACCTCGTTGGCCAACTGAAGTTCTGTATTGAACAGTTTTGGTAGGCGGAAAGGGCCTAATGCTCGTTTTTGGGTAAACATGACAAGTTCAGTTTTGGTGGGGTTCACTGATAGGTCATATTCCCTGCACCAATTTTCTACGATACGTAGTGCTTGCTGAGTTAGGTTGCAGATCGTACCCGTCACCTTCCCCGAAACAAGGATTGCGATATCGTCTGCATATCCTATAGTATAATAGCGGCTGGCGTTGAGTTTGTTGATGAGGTCATTGACCACCAGATTCCATAGAAGGGGGGATAGCACCCCTCCCTGGGGGCACCCTCTGGCTATCATGGCCAGTTGCTGCTCACCCTCAAGGCGAACCACACGTTTGCTAAGCATGTTTGTAATCCAGTCCGTTAGTACCTGTTCTACTCCATGTCTGGAGAGAGCGCTGCTGATGCTGGAGAAGCTGGTTTTATCGAAAGCTCCTTCGATGTCTATGAAGGTGCCCAGGCAGGTGCCTTTTTGATTAATCGCTTCCTCTATCTGGCTGACTACCAGGTGAAGAGCGGATTCGGTCGACTTACCCGAGCTGTATGCATGTTGGTTACCGTGTAGCGGTAAGGTTTTCAGAGCGCCGTCCCTCAGCTCCCTATCACACAGTCTTTCCAGAGTCTTTAATAGAAAGGAGGTCAGGCTGATCGGTCGGTAGGATTTGGCGTTTGTGTAGTCACCCTTACCTGGCTTAGGGATGAATATAACTTTCACTTCCCTCCATCCCTTGGGAACGTATCTAAAGGCCAGGCACGCCCGCATTAAAGGCACCAGTCTTATTGCGACACCGGTGCCACCCCACTGTAGTAAGGCGGGGAACACACCGTCAGGACCAGCTGCCTTAAAAGGATGGAAGCTCTGGATGGCCCATTGGAGTTTCTCCAACGTGATCACCCTGCTGGCGTAAAGTCTATCATTGTCTGATGGTGTTTGAATTACCTCTTGCCAGTCGATACCCTGCGCGAAGATACATCCAGGGAAGTGAGTTTCAATAAGGATGCGTCTCGCTTCTTCTGGCGAGGAAGAGAGTGTGTTGTCGGGTTTCCGGAGGGTAGCGGGCCCAGGTGTGTTCTGTTGCGCCAGTACTTTCCTTACCCTGTTTGCTTGCTGACAGGATTCAATGCTACCACAGAATTTGCGCCATCCCGTAGTACTTCTGAATCTGATGCATTTTTTGTAGCTGGATTTGGCTGCGTAATATTTATCCCAGTCCTCATCCGCACATGTGTTCATGGCTCTATTAAGTGCTTTCCTTACCTTGCCGCGCTTGCGCTCCAGATCAGCGCCCCACCAGGGTTGTTTGCCCGGTGTATTACGTGGGGTGGTCTCTGGGCAGGCAATTTGGTAGCTGTCTATCATTGATTTAGTAAGATGACTTACTTGTGCCTCAATTTGTGTCGTATCCGCAAAAGTCGTCGGAACGCTTGATAACGACAGCTTGCATTCAAGGCTGCGTGTGTAGGTGGCACGGTCCGTGCTACGCGGATAGCGCCGTGGTGGTTTTGGGGTGACACAGACCTGGATGTCGAAGCGGATCCATCTGTGATCGGAGCAGGAGGCCTCCTTAGAGACCTGCCAGCCCGTGGCAATTTCCGCCGCGCCCTCTGTTGCCAGAGTGAGATCTATGATTGTGCGGCTTCGCCTGGTTACGAATGTTGGTTCGGAGCCAGTGTTTAGTAGGGATAGGTTAGTCGAGAATAAGTAGTCAACTAAGGCCTTACCCCTCTCGTTTTGCGTGTTCATACCCCAAAGTTGGTGGTGAGCATTGGCGTCGGCCCCGACGACGGCCTCAAACCCGCTACTCTCGCAATGGCTCACGAGGCGGGCGAGGTCGTGTGGAGGCGGCGCCTCCGCCTCGGGCATGTATGCCGAGGCGAAAACGATCACCATCTCCTCGGCTTCGCCACGCTGTATTTGCAGCTTTACTGCAGAGACATCTCTGCAACAGAAGTCATTTAAAAACTGTGTTTTAAGGTTACCTGTGACATAGATGCACGATCTAGGATGAACGTGATCTGTGGTGACCAGGAGCTTGCCGCCAAGATTGGAGAGTCCTTGTATGCGGCCCGCCCTGACCCACGGCTCCTGGATCAGGGCAATGGCTGTGTGTTGAACCTCCAGCCACTTGCGAAGCTGAGCCGTCGCGGTCTGACTGTGGTGGAGGTTGGCCTGGAGGACTCTACAGGTGGACGAAAGGGACGCCATCGTTGGCCGAACCCTCTTCGTCCCCCTCCAGTCTCGGCCCGGCAAACAGGTCGCCCTCGTCGAAGCCGTCCCCCCCTCGGTCCGAGGGCGGGGACAGGATGATGTCATCCATCTCCTCACCCGATGAAGGAACGGCAACCACGGTGGCGGCAACAGGAGCGGCCAACTCTGCTATTGCAGGTTCGGCCGCTGATGCTTCCGGGTTGTTTGATGGGGGAGTGGACTCCCCTGCTGGTGCTGGCGTCTCGCCGATGGTTCCCGTGGCGGGGTCCCAACCCTGGGGGACGTCGGTGAACCTCCCGTTCCGACCCTGAAACTTCACGTACACCGTCCCTAATCCAATTGAGAGACGGCGTCCAGCCTCCATCAGGGTCGGAATTTGGTCTTCAGGGACACCGACCACCACGAACCATGCCGCAGCCTGTTTGTCGGCATGCAAGAGCACCCACCTCTTGATGTCGACCCAGGGGTTCTGGTAGCTGAGAGCGCGCCCAATATTGGTCGGCTCTCCGAAGACCCCCTGCTCGTCTGGGATCACGACACCACATCGTGCTCGCTTTAGAATCTCCGACTGACTCTTGACAACTAGCGAGATGCTAGTTGGGAGAGAAAGGTCGGAGACAGTCTTCCTTAGCCAGGCTAAGGTGTGGTCGTTACCGCACCACAGTTTCAATACACCCCCGGCGAACAGCGGCTTGGCGTTGAATGTTGGCCCTGGAGTGTCTTGCTTGGGGGAGCAGGCCTCGAGAATGATCTGCTTCTGGATAGCAGCGAGTACCTGGTCCGATACGTCCTTGCTGAGGATCCCCGTGCGGTCGCAAGTGATCGCGACGTCGAGGTTAGCGCTGGCAGCTTGGGCGTAGCTTCTTTGGGCGACCCGTTTGGATTGGTCAAGGCGCGGCCGCTTATGCTCTCCTCGAGGTGTCAAAGTCTCGTTGAGGGCTCGCTTGGCCGCGGCCTGATCCATCCGACCGGGTCGCTGTGTTTTAGTGGCACCTTCAGCTTTTTCCGGGACACTGGCTGGCGGTTGACTGGGCGCTGGTCGGCTAGTGCCGGCCTCTGCCTGCGACCGCTTACCGGCGGAGAAGTTTAGCTGGCCGCTAGTCGATTTGACTGACCCAGCGGCAGTAGCCTGTTTGTTCCGGGAGCCTTTTCCCTGGTTCCAGCGTGCTTGCCGACGCTCCTTCCTCGTGGTTTGAGCCCTTTGCTTGCCTTGTACTGAGGCAGCCGGTGGACCAGAAGGGTCAGTGCAAGGGCAACGGGCTTGTTGAGTGGATTTACCCTTGCCCTTGCGTTTTTGTACCTGCCATGCGCGTGAAAACGCGTCCTCGGTGCACTTGGCCGTCGCCGTTTGACCGGTGACGGCCTTCTGGTGAGGGGAGGCTAGAAGAGCCACAGGAGGAGGAGGTGGTTTGGTAGGATGCCCGGTGCCAGTATTACCTAGCGCCGGGGTCTGTGTGGAGAGGGTCGGACCGGCAGTGGTATGAGTCGTTGCCGTCTTCGCCGCTGTGTTAGAAGGGTCGGTACTGGTCCCAATCAGCGCCGACGTCCTTTGTTTCAACTGGGACTTGTGTTTTTTGGTCTTAGCTGCGGTTTTCGCCACAGCCGGACCGGCGCCCGCGCTGGTACCAGCAGCGTTAGCCGCATGGCCACCAGGGGCGAGGGAAGTGCAAGCACCTCCCTTGGGAGTCTCATTGGCTTTCGCCTCCACTCCGGTGTGTTCGTGTTTATTTAATTGGCCTTTTCTGTCCATATTAAAGTGAATTTAAAATTTCGTCTCTCTGGCTCCCACCCTCCATGGAGCCCGCAACTGGGAACGTCTTACTGTAAAATAGCTCGAACGTTAGGACTACCAGAGAGATATAGGGGCGCAAGGCTGGCTTACAGTGCGACATCGGGCGCTCGATCGGGTTGGCGTAGGGGGTCCTAAGGGCCACCCCCTTCGAACTGATCAACCCTCACTTACACCGTCAGCATGACCTTTACCTACCGCTTCGGCCGTCCGAGGACGACCTCAGCGGACCTCACGCACCTCGCCTGTGGCCCTCTGACGGGACACTATGACCATTTCCCTACCCCTGGCTAATGGGTAGGGCCACCGTTTCGCTTGAAATCCAGACCAAAGGGGGCGTGTTGCCTTACGGGCACATTACAACCAGAGCCGCTCGGCTCAACCCCCCAGGACTCCTTCATCCCCGCTCACGGCGCTCAACTGCGCAGGTCCTAGCGCAGGTAACTGCTTACTCCTACTCGCCATCAGCTGTCTTTAGTGACGGACGAGCCTGCCACCACCCAGTTACAGGGGGTCGCAGTAAGGAGTGGGAATTGTGGAGATGGAGGTGGAGGGAGTAGGGATGTAGGTAGGATGGGGTGGGGGAAGGATGAGATTTGGGGCAGGAGGGGCATATGAAGGGAAAGATAGGGGTAAAGGGACTTTTGGGAAAGGTTGTGCTGTGATGGCTGAATGAACATCTATCACGTGTACAGAAGCTGCACTACCTAAAATGCAACTTATCTGGAGAACCTGAGATACTGTAACGTAACTTTTCAATGACGGATGCCAATTATGATGGGGCCTGGAACCAATTAATAAAACGTTACAATATTCCTATATTACTGTTATAACGTTACAATATTCCTAGTTAATAGTTTAGAAAAATCATATATTTTACAATGTTTGTAAATATGTGAGCACAGTGTACCGTACCTATCACGTGATTAATTTATCTGCCTTTGCTTTATTTTTAATTATTTTTACCAATTGTGGTATAGTGTTTTTATTCTTGGGGAATTGTCTTCACATAAAAATATAATTCATGTATACAAAATATTGTAAAACATTTTAAAAGAGTAACGTTGGAGTTTATTGCCCCTTCTTCTCCATACGAAACTACCTTTTGGAAGTGGCGCCTAGAATCAGTTCTATTTTTAATGTAAATGTTGACGTTCAAAAGTACCTTTTTATGGGCCTATTTGAAATAAATGCATTGACTTTTGACTTTGACTTTGAATAATACGCAGTTCAACAGTAACGCAATTATGAAAATTTTCTGTACGCAAAAACCTGTGCAGACGGAATCGGCTAGTTTAAATAAACAACTAGTAGACACAACTTCGACTTGTTTGAGGGCGTTGAAGAACATGGGCATGCAGACTGATACCTGGGATATGGCAACTACCTACGTAGTTGTATTGAAGTTAGCTTCTAAATCTATAAAGTTGTGGAAACACCAAATTAGTACAACATGTAATTACGACATACGCACTTGCGCAAGCTTTAGAAATGAAAGAAAGCATGCAAATAAATCGGTGCAACCCAAACCGGTGGCTAAACCGAAGGTTTTCCACTCAAATGTTACCAGCAGAGACGGAATAAGGCCCGAGACAACATGTGCCTTGTGTAGTGGTGACCACTACATCTATTCCTACAAGAAGTTTGGAGATAAATCTCCAAATGAAAGACAAGAATTTGTACAGACGAACAAGTTATGCTTTAATTGCTTGACGCCTACACACCCAGTGAACAAGTGTCGACAGTAATCGTGTTGAAGAAAGTGTGGACGGCGGCATCACACCCTTATGAATTTCGAGAGAGGACAGCAGAACGAGAAACCGAAGGAAGGTGAAACGTCAACTACAGGTATAGCGAACGACGAATCTAAAGGTACGCATATTTCTGTATCTAATAATGAGCACATTGTAACCAACTTTTCCAGTGAACATATACAAACGAACAGTGTCCTATTTGCTACCGCTAAGATGTTAGTAGATAGTAGGAATGGTTGCAAATACGTTGTGAGAGCTTTGTTAGATCTAGGGTTACAAGCTTCTCCTGCCAGAGGCTCTACGCGGGAGTCGTGCGGTCCCTTTACGGGGCACCGGTGTGGGCGCGTTTTTGAAGGCTCCGACCAGCCCGCCGGTTAAACGCGTCCCAAAGGGTCATCCGGCTGGTCCGGGGATACCGCACGGTCTCCTGCGAGGCGGCAAGCCTCCTTGCCGGATTGCCGCCATGGGATCTGGAGGCAAAAGCCGTCGCGCACGTATGGGAGTGGCGCGAGGAGGCAAAACGCCAGGGTGTAACTCCGCTGCCGCGAGAAATCACGATACAGCGGACAGAGCTCCGGCGGGATTTCATGGCGACATGGAGGGGGCGATTGACGCAACCCAGTGCTGGGCACGCCACAATAGCGGCGGTAAGTCCCCTCTTTGAGGAGTGGTTGGAGAGGCGCCACGGCGTCCTCACCTTCCGCCTGACACAGGTCCTCACCGGACACGGTTATTTCGGGAGGTTCCTGTTTCGCATAAGGCGGGAGGAAACGCCCGGGTGTCACAATTGTGTGGATCGCCCGGAGGACACGGTGGAGCATACGGTGGAGGTCTGCCCAGCTTGGGCGGAGCACCGCAGTGTCCTCGCGGAGGCGATCGGCGGCGGCCATCTCTCGCGTCCGGCCCTGGTCCAGGCCATGTTACGGAGCGAGAGAGAATGGAAAGCCGTCACCTCCTTCTGCGAAGCAGTAATGCTTACGATTACTGCTTCGCAGAAGGAGGAGGCGGAGCGCGTGAGGGAGAGAGCCTTGCGCCCTCACGCCCCCACTAGTCGCCGCAGGAGACGCCCTGGGCGTCGCGAGTCGCCTGCAGATTCCCGGCCACCATAGGCGCGGGCTTGCGGACGGCGAGCAATGGGTAGCTCGCCGTCCAGTAAGGACCAGGCCCGGTTCGATGTCGCGTCGTGTTCCACGCGCGCCTCAAAGAGATGTCAGCACAAATTGACGGGGTCCGATAGGGCCGCGCCTCAGGGTCGCGGGTGATTCGAAAAGAGATAACCGTGGCCCTGGCACAGGCAACTGAAGGAACACGGGTGGGTTTTAGTCGGTAAAAGTCTGACACGCCCTCCCGCTCCACCCAGAGCGGGAGAAGTCATTTGATGATTTCCCATCCAAAAAAAAAAAAAAAGTGTCACAAGGTTCGTTTGTTACAGAGGCAATAGTAAAATTACTGAACCTTCATCGTAAATCAGTGAGTAGTTGGGTGTCAGGTGTGGGAGAGAGGCAAATGAGAATCAAACACAGGGTCACACTTGCGTCAAATCATGTCACAACCCCAATGCGTCAGTGCGAGAAGAGGCTTATTTATTGCGTTCACTAACAACAATGCTACCTACCAATAATCTAGGTATTCCTGAGTGGTTAGATATAAAAGAGCATGAGTTGGCTGACCCGCAATTTGCAACACCAGGGAAAATAGACATTCTCCTTGACAGTATACAGTGACGTCTTGTTTGACGGCGTTATCAAGCATCCTGTCAGTAATTTATTAGCACAAAACACAATTTTAGGTTGGGTCATATCAGGAAGGATGTCACGAGAATGCATTTCAGGAGAGAAGAACTTCACCAGCGTGCATGTTCAGCTTAAAGAGGACAAGATGCTCAAGTTATTTTAGGAGTTAGAAAACGAGCCAAACACTTTATAGAAGAGTCAAAAGAAGAAGAAAGATGTGAAAAATATTACGAGGCTACAACGATCAGAGACAAGGAAGAAAGATATGTGGTAAGATTGCCATTTAGAAACAACAACCCAGAAGGTCACACTGATTGGCTGAGGGAAATATTTGCTAAAAGGTTTGGGTTCCTAGAGAAGAAATCCGCAAAAAACTGTAAGTTTTATGAAGAATATAGTAAGGTAATGAAGGAATGAATGAATGAATGAAATGCACCGACCCCAGCGTGGTTTGACCAGACTCGATTAATCGAATGAACCCTAAGATTTGCACTAGCCCCTGAAGCCTCATGTTTCATGGTGCTACAAAGACCATTGCATATCAAGGAATAGACCGGGGGGCACTGTAATGGTAGGGAAGACGTGCCCTTAGGATAGGATTAGGAGTATGAGAGCCAATCGAGTAATGCACCCTAAAATTAGCATAGGACTAGTGGAGGGGGGGGGGCGGTAATATTTGTCTATGGGAGGGCATCTTTTAACGATGTCGCAGCCGGTCGCTGCTATGCTGTGTTGTTCCAATATCTTCATCTGAGGTCTCGCTACTATCCGTTTCCGGTTTTCTGTATATCTCACTAGCAGTCTTTTTGACCTTATCTCGTTCTTCAGCCGTGTCCAACCAGAAGTTGATTTACTTGTCGAAGTAAGGCATGTCTTGTTTCAAGTTGTCATTCCAAGTATAAATAAGTCGCAAGACTTTTTTGGATTTTGCCTTGCACTGCATTGCTGCATGTAGTAGGTGTGGTTTTCGTCGTCTGTGGACATGTGCGAGATAACACATCCTATGATTCTTGATGCGTTTGGTTACTGTTTTTCCGTTTAAAATTTCATGCATTTTCTTTTGTCTTGGTTTATTTTTAGCGTGGTTAATCCGGTCTCTCATGATAACTCTTTCGTATTTTCTCAGTCTTGACCTGTTTCGGCTTTGGTGAGTGCCGATACTTTCAGTCCGTGTATCATACAAGGTACGATCACCATTTGATACATAAGTCTAGCTAACTTCCAGTCCATCTTTGAGTTTATTATAAATGGTATTAGTGACTTCACGTTTCTGATGGCTTGTTCGCAGCGTTTTTAATTGTGCTCTTTATGCTTAATGCAGATGACTGTAAATGATGATGTAAATTGACTCCATTAATGGTAACGTAGGTCGTTTTCTGTGAAGCTGTGGGGTCCCTTATTAGTATTTTTGTTTTTAATAATACCTTCAAGTCTTTCTAGGTCTTCTGTAATGAAGATAAGATCGTCCGCAAATTATAATACCAGGGGGAGACAGATTTCTTGGTCCAATTTAATTAATTGCGTTTCATCCTCAAGGGTTCTAAGGACATCATCCATAACCAAATGTAAACAGGCGAGGGGATAGAGGGCAACCTTGTTTGACTCCCTTTGCCTTGATAATCCAGTTGCTTTGTTGGCCACACCATTTGATGTATGTTCGTTCATTCATGCAAACTTTGATTATCCTGTTGGCTAACGATTTGTTAGTTCGTTGTACTAATATATCACTCAGTGCGTTTAGGTCAATGTTATCAAATGCCTTTTCTATGTCGCGGGCGAGTACAAAGATTCTTTTACCGGCACGCCATTCTTCAGTCAGTACCCTCTTAAGTGTAAAGATGTGATCATCTGTTGACCGATTGTTTAGAAAGGCAGCTTGCTAATTGCCCAATTCTTTTATCGTTTCTTCTAATTTTTGTAGTAGATAGGAGGCGTAGTTTCTGTAGCCTGCATTGCAAATTGATATGCGTCGATAGTCGCTTGTATCTTTAGGGTTATTATTTTTCGGAATTGGTACCTGCTCTGTTTCTAACCACGTGTCGGGTACTTCATTCTGATTCCAGGCTTTGTTCATATGATTGGTGACGGTTTCCTGTAATATAAGGGGCATCGCTTTGTAAAGCTCAATTACCACTTGGTCTGTTCCCGGAGCTGTCCCGTTTCTCATGTTGTTAATAATTTTCATTACGTCATCCACAGTGGATCCTACATTTTGAGCGTCAGTTATCGGTTTCGTTACGTTAACCGTTGGTATAGGTGGGCCCTCTGAGCTTTTTAGGATTTGTTCCCATTTGGACATTGGTATATATGCGTTTCTTTTACGACGTTTGGTGTGTTGTTTGCTGCTCCTGTAAAATAGGTACAGTACCTGTATGCGCTTTGAAGGATGTTTTTTCCCAGTCCATTAAAGAAGTCCCTACATGCATTTTGTTCTTCTTTGTATTTAATCTTTTGAAGCGTTGCCTGACATTCTTTTACACGATAATGTCTATTTGGGTTATCTGGTTGTCTTCTTTCTAAGAATTTTGCCTTGTGGAGGTTGGCAAGAGCTAATCGATGCTCCCTGGAATGAGTCTGTTGAAAAATCAGGGTTTCCTAGGCCGCTTCTTTTAGTACTCCCGTTATAGTACTCCAAGGTATTTCGATATTTGCTTCCGTTGAATTTATTCCTATATTTCCTAGTTTTTTGGTTATGCATTCTTGGTATTTTGTTGTGGTGGATTTGCTATTGAGAGCGGCGTAATGGCATTGTTTATGTTTAAAATCCTTGGCCTCCAGTTCTTTTCCCTTCACGCCTTGCGCTAGCCCTTTTGTATTATTTTGGGTGCTTTCGTTATTGTGTAGAATGCGACTTGGTCTTAGCAGCCCCCAGATTATTTATGGTCGGAGATGCCCCTAGCAGCCCATTCACCTTTAATGAAGTGAAAGAGTTTTTTTCCTGTATGTGGCGTAATAATGTGATCCAATTGGGATTTCTGGGTGCATTTAGACCATGTTATCTTACAAGATGGTCTCGCTTTTGTTGTTTCTATTTGCAGTTTTTTGCCCTGTTGGCTATATCCATTAACATTTCCCCGTTGTGGTTGGAATAGTCATTGGTGAATGGTTTTGGTGAATCAGCACTTTGCGTTGGAAACTTAGCGTATCTTTTCGACCAATGTGTGCGTTAAAGTCGCCTAGGATTACTAGCGTACATTTCTTTGGTTTTTGTCTAATTAGGTTTAAAACCCCTATGAAAGATCTAGTTGCTTAATGGGTACAACTGTTGATGTGTGAGTTGATTATACATATAAAGGGGAGCATGCTTTATAATATCTGCAGATTCCACTTCAATCACATGATTGAAGTGGAATCTGCAGATATTATAAAAATGTACAGACTGGTGCGTGAAACAGAGGAAGACACAGACTATCAAAGGTTATTATGGAGGCCAACAACCACTGAGCAAATAAAACATTACAAACTGGTGAGACCTTTGGTACCGCATGTGCACCATATCTTGCAATGAAATCATTACAGAGATTGGCGGATGATAAGAAGTCAACATTCCCAGCTGCTGCTAAAATAACGAAAAGAGATCACTATGTAGATGATCTATTATCCGGTTGTGAGACAGAAGATGAAGCTGTTAGTATTTACAATGATATGCACAAACTGCTGAACTTAGGAGGCTTCGAGTTACAAAAATGGAGAAGTAATAATGAGTACGTGTTAAAATATATCGGTAGAAATAAAAGAGATGATCATGAACTACCTCTTAAGGTCAATAGTTTAGTTAAGGTACTAGGAGTTAATTGGAATCGAGACATAGACAGTTTTGTATATTCTCTCAACTTCCCAGAAACAAAGGAACCTCTCTCTTGTGATCATATCACTAATCTCGAAGGATGGAGGTTAGTCCAAAAAATGGTCACCGATTTCTGGAAAAGATGGCATAAAGAATACGAGAAACGAAATAGAGGTGAAATTATGCGTTCAGCACAGCTATTAATCAAAATAGTCGACTACAAAATAGAATTTTAAGAATAAACTTGTCAAACCACGTTTTTTAGTATCTGTCGTGACTTTATCAGATGTACTCGTATGTCAACATTTTTCATCGAAAAATTTAATTTTGCATAAAATTATTTATTACGTTTATTTCGTTGTGTTAGCTACGGTAGCAATGAAAATGAGAAGCTCCAATAATTGGAGTAAACAGGAAAAGGTATTTATCCCTGAATTTGTAAACTGACCAAATGAATGTAAAAGCAGTAGCCGATAATAGCTTTTTTATGTCCTAGAATGAATACGCTTTTTTAGAAATGTATGTAGGTATTCTACTTACATACGTACATAATCTCACTCCTTCTTCCCGTGGTGGTAGGCAGAAACCACTGTCCGCCACCTACTACGATCCTCTCATACTCCTTTTGCCTCGTTTACGTTCAGACATCCAGTACCCTAATTGCGTAATACATAATCAATCGGAATCTGAATCGTTTTGAATGAGATTGCTAATCCATTGCTCAAACGCAATAAATACGCAATTATTGCTATATAAATCTATGTAGCATGCAAAAATTAACGCAGTGAATGTTGTTGAACTGTCAAAATCAAACGGATGAGTCGTAATCGTTTACGAAAATGTGTTACACATTTAGGCTACAGCACCCTAATTGCGTAACACATTTTCGTAAACGATTACGACTAATCTGTTTGATTTTGACGGTTCAAGAACATACATTGCGTTCTATATATTGTTGAGCAGAATTTTTATAGAACTTAAGAAGCAATGGATTAGCAATCTGTTTCAAAACGATTCAGATTCCGATTGATTGTGTATTACGCAATTAGGGTGCTGGTCATACACGCGTGCCGGTTACAAGTACTACGCATCTGACATTTCTGGAGAACATCACAAATAAGTTCACTATACGAACTTGTATCTATTTTATATTACTTCCTAATTCCTATTGCATTTGCAAACGGGGTTTCAGTGTCTTTTAATAACAATTATTATACTTGTTTACGGGTACAAGTTTGACAGCTGCTATGAAAGCCACTATTAACACCTAGCACCAATAAATACTATTCAGACTCGCAAAGATGGCGAGGGAGCAGACCATTAGGGCTGCGGCTACGTGGTATTTATGAGAAATGAGAGTGTCATGAGAAAAGAATGGCAAGCTCCATGTCTTAGGAGGAAAAATATTGGAAATCTAAAATAGAGAAATTATAACAAAAATGTAGTTTTAATATGTATCAAAATAAATTGTTTCTACAAAATGTCTTGTTATTTGTGTGCCACAACGTGGCTATTCTTTAGTTTTGGTCTTAGATCTGGCGTCGTAATTATTAGGGGCACATGGGATAACATATTGGAAAATAACCTATCTTATAAGCTTCCTCAAGAACTCTTACTCTTCAAACCTCCTGAGAACCTAATGAGCCTACTCATGATTGAGTTTTCCCTTTAAATCCTTTCATCATTTGACTTCGAATAAAGAACACAGAGCATTAATACTCCTATGATGAAGAATATGTAATGAAGGCAACCATTCTCGTAATGGATTTAAACGAGCTTTGTAGGTATTCCTCCGTCTACATCCCGTGGGCGTTTTAAAATTATTTATTTTTTCTGCGTCGTTCTGAAATACCGTGTCGAATTCCGCATTTACTAAGGCACAGCTCGATTTTAGGAACAAAACACCCTCGAGGCACACAATAATCCTATTGAATCGATCAGCTGACACAAATAAAAACCGCCATATTACGTCCTAGCATCCTCATAACAAGCTACCGATGCAGATGGTGTTTAAGTTTGAAAGCTACCAATCAATTGCTTAGCGTCTTAGCAATTACTTTCATTTGCTTACAATACATTAAATCAGAGCGTAGAACAGCGCACACGTCTTTTCGTTCCACCTGCGACCCATTGCCCACAATATTCATTTGAAAGTTTACGTAATTTAGTGGCGGTGAAGCTAAAACCGATTGAAATTGACTCTCTACTTCGGGAACCATTTGCGTTACACAGAATTACCATCCGATGTTCCATAAAAGATTTCTCGTAATCTCTTTTCATTCAGGCCAAAATACCCGTTCCGCAATTGTTTGAACGGTATTTAATTTATGAAATTGTTTTTGTTTTTTTGTAGCGATTCTTTTTTAAATAAATCTGCCTGCCTGTTGCCAACTATGTCGTGGCCGGCTTCAAGTGGCTTCAAGTCTAACCGGATGCAGCGAATACCAGTATTTCACACGTAGCTACTGCCTAACTGGTCTCCACAACTCAGTTACTGGCTAACACTAAACCCCTTGGTAAGACCGGCTGTCCACTTTTCGGGCTACTGACGACCCGTGACGACTGTCAAAGATCAAATAATGACAGCCGGGACCAACGGCGGACCAAAGTTACAATTATTTCAAATAAACCAGTTAGTCATAAAAAACCGGTCAAGTGCGAGTCGGACTCGCTCACCGAGGGTTCCGCACAAACCTAAGAAAACAAGTAAGAGTTCACTCGCGTTCATGAGGAAAGGGGTATTAAGTTTTAAATTATTAAATATATTTTATTTTTTATTAACAAAAAAATTACGGTTTTCGCAATTTTTCCTTTATCTGTGCTTTAATTTTACAGTTCTCGGTGTGTACGTGTATGAATGTGACTGTGTGCGTTTGTATGTGAATTACAATTACAAACAATTTTGGATCTGCAGTAAAGATCTGTTATTACTTTGCCAACGAGCCCCTCGTATTTATTATACATAATATTATTATACGTTATAACGTGGTATTTTTTTTTTTATGTTTGTTGTCTACTAAGCATAAACTACTAAATAATTTGGGTAATGGTCATCATGTGCCCATAATTACTTATTGTGTGATGAGCTTATGTTGTTAACTGTTAAAACCCTCTCAAAAGCTTTGAAATTCTAAAAGCTTCATAAAGTGCCGCAATGATAAGTGTTAATGTAGCTTAGGATAAGTGATTTTTTAAAATTGTTAAATAGCCAATTAGTACCGAATATTTGTTGTGCTTACCGTAAAATATGGAAATATGAACTTTTACAGAACACATATTTAATTTTTATAACGTAACGTATTTTGATTGTCACAACAGGGCAATAAGTCATGGCTCATGTGACTTCAATTCTTTTCTCTTCGTCTTCTTCAAGACTTTCATTCTGTCAGATGTGTGCGAGTATTTTTACATTGTTGCTCGCACACAAACATTATTTATTGCTTCTATTTCTATGGAAATATTATTTTTTTTGTCGTTTGAAAGGCGTATTGTGTCACGAGCTCTGATTCGCATTCAATGTCACGTGACCAATCAAAATCAAAATCAAAAGTCATTTATTCAAACTAGGCTGAGAGTCAGCACTTTTCGAACGTCAAAATTACATAAGACAGTCCCCCAAAACGCCCGCCCTTCACCACTTCCTAGTGCTTTAGCTGGGAAGAAGAAGTGGCGCAACAAACTCCCCAGCAGCACAGCTGTCTGTTTAGTTAGAAAACCATAGAATTATATAATAATAAGGTAATCAAAGAATAAAAACCGAATCACAAAAAAAAACATATTAAATTATCTGCCATATTTAAGCTAGCCACGCCAATATACCCAAAACAGAAACCAATAAAAAAACCAATGAAAAAAACAACATAATTAATACACAAATAAAAGCCTCCAGGCATAAGGGGCGTGACATCTTACATATGCATTATTGGATTATTTTTAAGTAAACACAAATGATAAACTAGGACCATCGAAGTAAAATAAGTTAACAGAACAATTACTTTAACAATATCAAAACCATATACAGCAAGACGACCAGTCACCACAAGCAGCACCCGTTCACGAGCATAACGCAAAGATCAGCCATTGCCCCCCTCGCCATATTTGAGGGAAGGAGGCAACCCGATCCCCGACGCTACCGCAAGCAGTGACATCTACGGGAGCATGACGAACTCGCTGCCGGTTGCTCAGGCAAGAATAATTTAAGATCAATTGTCGAGGTCGCTAGCTAACCACTTATTGCAATACAACTCATTGAAAAACATTGTAATGAGCGGATCATGTCAATAATAAATGAAGGTAACTTAAACTAATTGACTTATACAGTCAAATAAAATTAAAATAAATATACGAACTCGTATACCCTGTCAGTATGTAACCTAATTCTGGAGAAAGAACATAAACATTGTCTTGAGTTAATTACAGCGACCAGCTATTCCTATCGTTTAAGTAGTCGTTAATTGAATAATATGCCTTTGAGCAAAGGTTGGATTTTACTTGAGCTTTAAACGCATTAAAAGGCAAATCTAGCAAAGAAGAGGGTAGCTTGTTATAAAAGGTTATGCCTAGCCCAACAAATGAGTTATGAACCTTATGAAGCCGGTGAAAGGGAGCACGTAGTTTGTTCTTATTTCTAGTATTAACATTGTGAAAATCACTGTTTTTAGTGTATAAGTGTATATTTTGCCTAATGTATAAGATGTTGGCGAAGATGAATTGTGATGCTACCGTAAGAATACCAATATCTTTAAAAAAATCTCTAAGAGAAACTCTGGCTCCTAGTTGATAAATTGCTCGGACAGCTCGTTTTTGAAGGACGAATATATTTTGAATATCAGCAGTGTGACAGTACCTAAATTACCCTAGGCTGATAAATTTTTCGTTTTTCCTAATTATGTTAATATGAGCGTTAAGGTCGGTTTCCCCCTAAGGGGAAAAGGCCGCACTCCAACCCCGTGCGGCCCTGTAGAGCTCGTCACCAGACTTGGTCACTCTCCCACCGATAATAGAAGTGAATTCCCAAATTTATAGAAGCCAAATGCCTTGATATTATTAATGAGGCAGGGAAACCGTGTATCAATATTAGACGATACTTGGGAATTCATAGTTATGAAATATATTGGAAGTGATTTTAGAAAGCTAAATAATAGAGGGATGCAGAGTAAATTATTATATAAACTTGTGAGTAACCCAAACGCTAGCGCGTAATAGGTATTTGATCAGTCGTAACTCACACAATACCTCGCATCTACACTCGGAGTACTCAGAGATACACTTCCATAAAGTGACGCAAGCGGCTTTACAGCGGCATAGCGTCGACATCATGCTCTTTTGGAGTCATGGCCCCTAGCAGTTCTCTTGAACTGATAAACGTGACGAAGCGGCTTTTCCTGCGGCAACCGTGCGACTGTCCTTGTCTAGCAACGGAGCGGCTAGTTCTAGCGGCATTGCGTCTGCATCATGCTCTTAAGGAGACATGGTCCCTATCAGTCCTTAGACTGGATATGAGATAGTTGTGGTCACCCAAACCCCTGGAAGTTCACTCTTTGCACAACAAGCATATTTGCAAGACTCGTGCTCGTGTCGGTCTGACCGAGTTACTAGTCTAAGATATAGAATATAATATTCTTTGAATTATTCGATAATTTTAGTTGAGAATCAAGGGTCATTATTAAATAGAGTTTAGAGTTTTAGTATCGGCCCAAGGCAACGAATACGACATTCTAGAATTACTAGTTATGAGAGTAGAGAATCAAACTCAAGCATAATTAATAAAGTTGTGAATCAACTCTCTTGAAAATCTATAGACAGCCCCAAAGAGCCCACCCGTCACCACTTCCTAGTGCTTATGCTGGGGAGAAGAAGTGGCGCAACAAACTCCCCAGCAACACGTGTCTGTCTGATTAGTTATAATGACTATCAACTCCATCAGCCTAGGATAACTATAATAGCTAAAGGCTCACCCAGTCTCACCAACAGACACTAACACATACTAAGTTAAAACTAGATGATAGAATAATAATAAACTAAATCTGTGCTTCAACACAACTATATTTTACTTATTTAATATTAACTCGTTCTCCTACAACAGCTCACTTGGACAAGGCCTCTGGCACTCAATAATTCCCCTAGCTTTCTTAGCCTAGCCTTACACCGACCGTTTCCTACCGCGGTCTGTCTTCCTTCTCGCAGGTAGCGCTAATAATACCTGAAATAGAATCTTCATAATGTGAAGAGGTAAGGGAATCGTTACGCTTGCGCTTTAATCAATCAATAATAGCTACGTTAATGTATCTGTGTATGATGTACCCATTTCAGTGAGACGGGGAACCGTTTTACAACGTTTGTCTCTTTGTACGTGTTCTACTAAACCTAACGCATAAAACCTCTGAGACAATATACGATTTTAGTAGAACATGTTCCCTAAGCACAATATAAATGTCTTACTCAATCCTAGAGACAGTGAACTACGAAGCCCAACTGCCATTGAGTGAGACAAGTATTGAGTATAAAGTTATAAACGCGTATTTATGTTAATATCACCTTTACGGCAGCCTAGCCCCATTTCTAAAATAACAGAAAATATTGCACAAGCGTACCGTAGACTCAGTCTGTAGCAAAACTCAATGCGATCGTACTCGGTGTCTGCCGAGGTGGTAATTTCGTCACCTCACATCTCCTTAATCTTCCCATTTCGAGGATACAGTGCGACTGTCAGCGGCAAAGCGTCCAAATTGACGTGTTTCGATAAATAGTGTCGATTTAGAAATTGGCGTACCATATGCCGGGTGTAGGTTTTATCGAGACACGGTCCCTAGCGTTCTTAGAACGACTACCAATCCAGTTTGGGGAAATGTGTGAAGCCTAACCCCTCTCCCTGGAGATGCGCCTACAACGAGCCTTTCGTAAAGAGTTGTGTGGCCAAACCTTTTTGGAAGCAGTAATTATCACTAACGTTTGATTGTTTTATAATGCCGATTTAGATCGACTTTATAGCATATGTTGTTTTAAATGAACTGAGAGTATTTACGGTTCTGCCTTCCGTATGTGGCTGCGCATGTTACAGGTCAAAGTCGTCAAAAGTCGAGCGTCAGTGCTCAGTGTCAAATAAAGTGGAAGGCCTTCTCCGTTTCCCTATAATCAACCGCAAATGACAAATATCTGCCAGGGTATGGATTAGGAGATGGACACGTAATACAATAGAAAATATAGTTAATTAATAGCGCAATGTCGCTATGCTGAAATAAATCATTATTAATAGCTCTGCAGCGATATTATCTAAATGATACCTACAAATCATAAAACAAATCAGCCTACGAGAACAATACAATGAAAAAGACACATTATTAGTAAAGAGTTTAACACTTACCAATGATATCTTTGTAGGGGATTAGATTACTACTCACGAAATGCCGCACACAGTATCAACTTCACCTCGAACACAGCTCCTCCCAGCTCACAACACTCACCAACCTCCTAACTTAACTAGCTTTCCTTCTTGAGACTATAACGACCGAACCCTGTTATGTCCTAAGACCCACTGCCCTCCCTCAACAGCAACACCCCCGCCAACTATCCAAAATCTGGGCTCGGTACTTTCCCACACTATTTTTTTGTAAACTTCGACTTTAAACACATTTTTCTATTTCTTAATTGCTTTTACGATTCACAGCTGGTTGCAATAACGCGCCCTCGCTTTAACTTTCTCAGAATTTGTAAAGAACTATGGGTTTCGATTGTCTAAACATTTCTTTCAAGCGACGACAGCTGCCATAAGTGGCCATTTGCGTGTGCCATTAAATAGAAATGGAATGGCCTTCTAAGAGGTTCTAAACTATTTTACAATTGCAAAGAATTAGGATATCTTGTTATTTATTAGGGTAACGCGTCAAGCTGTCAGACCATAAAATTAAGATTTAATGTGTTTCGTAAAGTGGGCCGAACCACGTGCATGGTTTTAGAATAAATAATTATAATATTTTGTTATTAAATAGGAATAAGTGACAGACAGTCACATTCCCCCCTCTGAAAATCAGACGCGTGACGCAGTACAGCGGATGAGCTTTCATAATAGGTGAAGCAATGCCTTTCCATGAAAGTGTTTTAGAATATATACCCATAGGTATGCTAAGTTCATTTAACCAAGCAGTTAAGCTCAATCCAGTTGGAACACGAACCCGATAAGATGCAATGTGTGCTATAATTTTGTACTGCTTCGCAGAAACATCTTCTTAACTTATTTGTCTTAAAAGTACTCCTGTCACCTTAATCAGGTTACACTACCGCGCTTCAAGTATGTTCCGAGAACCTGTGCATGCTTATAATGTAGTTTTACATACCAGGGTCTCTTTAAAGAGTACTTGTGCTATCGAGCCACGCTACCTGCGGTGCTCCCTCGTTCTAAACTCAGCCTATCGCGGTTGCCGCTGGACAGAGGCCTTTCCTTGTGCACCTTAACGCTGCGTCAGCTTAGTCAGCTGTCGGCAGTCATATCCGAAAATAGCTGAAATAGTCCGCACATAAACATATTAGAGTGTATTCCAATAACATGCCCCCCTCTGATTCTAAGAGGTTAGGGCAGGTTTCAACAAGAATCGGAAAGTTATACTTATTAGACAATATAGGTATCCTTGATTGTGCAAACAATTATTGGTTTAGTGTAACAAAAGGTGTTTTATTTTTATTTATCGATTATAAAATAGAGCAGCTAAAATAGTCCGCGCATGAACATATAAGAGTTTATTCCCGTAAGACGTCCGCTCTGATTCTAAGAGGTTGAAACAGTTTTGAAATCCGATAAGAGTTGGAAAGTTAAACTGATTAGTAAATATAGATACATATCCTAGACGACTGTGCACACAATGACTACCTTAAGTGTGACCATAGATTTTCAATTTCTCCCTCCGATTATGAAATATTGACAAGAAGATTCTCTAACATATGTAAAGTAATTCCTATAGTACCATTGCCGTATAACGTAATGATATTAAGTGAAATAACAAAATCATACCGGTAGGTTATAACGGGTCACTGGAGTAACTAATAAAAAGTGAAACTTAGCTTCGTAACAGGAGCCACGCTACAGCCACTGCTGTTGAAGTCAGCCGATGTGAGCAGATTTTGTAGAAACTTGAAACCAAGTGCGAAGCACAAACCAGAGGTTTAGACACTGCGTAGTCGCAGCCAAGTGGAGACTTAAATATCCTGGAATTTGAAATAAGGCCAAACGAGTATCTATTCAATTATATGACATGCGCTGTATACTGCAAAGTTAGAAAGATTTATGTTAACTTCCTATGATGATGGATAATGTACCTTCTCGGTAAATTAATAGTCATGTACAAAATGCTAGAAGCTTCACGCTTCGTAGGTCTTAGATAATAATAAAATTAGGTTTAATCATAGGTAAGAGCGAGTTCTACAACTAAACTCACTCACACACACACACACACATACATAACTAACGCGTAAACATATTTCATGTGCAAATACTATCAGATACTAAACTCACGTTTGCTGGGAGTCGAACCCATTACCTTAGTAGCACAAGAGCCCAAGCAACAATCATACCATCGCCTACTTAATAAGAATACGTCCTTGCATGTGGGAATCGAACCCACTCTACTTAGCATCTGAGCTAAAGCCATACATTCTACAATTATGCTAAACTATTCATGCGGGGATTGAACCCACAAGCCGTGACTCAGTAATCTAAGTAATCATCACAGAATTCATCTACTGGGAATCGAACCCTTAAATCAATGGTAATGGAATCTAAACACATCTAACAAATCGTGCGGGGTTTGAACCCACTACGAGTAGTTGAAGCATTCAACCACCTTAACTTAATTAAACATAATTATTTGTAGCCGTTGTAACTGCTGCCGTCCCTAGCATTTAATAGAACCATAAAATTACGTTGTGTTATTGTTCACGTTGTGTTTTTGTTGTAGTAACCCTTAAGTAGTTCTTTCTCGTTGCACTGAATTGAATCAGTACATTTAATGACGAGAATCCTGGTCACGGCACCACATGTGACAGTACCTAAATTACCCTAGGCTGATAAATTTTTCGTTTTTCCTAATTATGTTAATATTAGCGTTAAGGTCGGTTTCCCCCTAAGGGGAAAAGGCCGCACTCCAACCCCGTGCGGCCCTGTAGAGCTCGTCACCAGACTTGGTCACTCTCCCACCGATAACAGAAGTGAATTCCCAAATTTATAGAAGCCAAATGCCTTGATATTATTAATGAGGCAGGGAAACCGTGTATCAATATTAGACGATACTTGGGAATTCATAGTTATGAAATATATTGGAAGTGATTTTAGAAAGCTAAATAATAGAGGGATGCAGAGTAAATTATTATATAAACTTGTGAGTAACCCAAACGCTAGCGCGTAATAGGTATTTGATCAGTCGTAACTCACACAATACCTCGCATCTACACTCGGAGTACTCAGAGATACACTTCCATAAAGTGACGCAAGCGGCTTTACAGCGGCATAGCGTCGACATCATGCTCTTTTGGAGTCATGGCCCCTAGCAGTTCTCTTGAACTGATAAACGTGACGAAGCGGCTTTTCCTGCGGCAACCGTGCGACTGTCCTTGTCTAGCAACGGAGCGGCTAGTTCTAGCGGCATTGCGTCTGCATCATGCTCTTAAGGAGACATGGTCCCTATCAGTCCTTAGACTGGATATGAGATAGTTGTGGTCACCCAAACCCCTGGAAGTTCACTCTTTGCACAACAAGCATATTTGCAAGACTCGTGCTCGTGTCGGTCTGACCGAGTTACTAGTCTAAGATATAGAATATAATATTCTTTGAATTATTCGATAATTTTAGTTGAGAATCAAGGGTCATTATTAAATAGAGTTTAGAGTTTTAGTATCGGCCCAAGGCAACGAATACGACATTCTAGAATTACTAGTTATGAGAGTAGAGAATCAAACTCAAGCATAGTTAATAAAGTTGTGAATCAACTCTCTTGAAAATCTATAGACAGCCCCAAAGAGCCCACCCGTCACCACTTCCTAGTGCTTATGCTGGGGAGAAGAAGTGGCGCAACAAACTCCCCAGCAACACGTGTCTGTCTGATTAGTTATAATGACTATCAACTCCATCAGCCTAGGATAACTATAATAGCTAAAGGCTCACCCAGTCTCACCAACAGACACTAACACATACTAAGTTAAAACTAGATGATAGAATAATAATAAACTAAATCTGTGCTTCAACACAACTATATTTTACTTATTTAATATTAACTCGTTCTCCTACAACAGCTCACTTGGACAAGGCCTCTGGCACTCAATAATTCCCCTAGCTTTCTTAGCCTAGCCTTACACCGACCGTTTCCTACCGCGGTCTGTCTTCCTTCTCGCAGGTAGCGCTAATAATACCTGAAATAGAATCTTCATAATGTGAAGAGGTAAGGGAATCGTTACGCTTGCGCTTTAATCAATCAATAATAGCTACGTTAATGTATCTGTGTATGATGTACCCATTTCAGTGAGACGGGGAACCGTTTTACAACGTTTGTCTCTTTGTACGTGTTCTACTAAACCTAACGCATAAAACCTCTGAGACAATATAAGATTTTAGTAGAACATGTTCCCTAAGCACAATATAAATGTCTTACTCAATCCTAGAGACAGTGAACTACGAAGCCCAACTGCCATTGAGTGAGACAAGTATTGAGTATAAAGTTATAAACGCGTATTTATGTTAATATCACCTTTACGGCAGCCTAGCCCCATTTCTAAAATAACAGAAAATATTGCACAAGCGTACCGTAGACTCAGTCTGTAGCAAAACTCAATGCGATCGTACTCGGTGTCTGCCGAGGTGGTAATTTCGTCACCTCACATCTCCTTAATCTTCCCATTTCGAGGATACAGTGCGACTGTCAGCGGCAAAGCGTCCAAATTGACGTGTTTCGATAAATAGTGTCGATTTAGAAATTGGCGTACCATATCCCTAGCGTTCTTAGAACGACTACCAATCCAGTTTGGGGAAATGTGTGAAGCCTAACCCCTCTCCCTGGAGATGCGCCTACAACGAGCCTTTCGTAAAGAGTTGTGTGGCCAAACCTTTTTGGAAGCAGTAATTACCACTAACGTTTGATTGTTTTATAATGCCGATTTAGATCGACTTTATAGCATATGTTGTTTTAAATGAACTGAGAGTATTTACGGTTCTGCCTTCCGTATGTGGCTGCGCATGTTACAGGTCAAAGTCGTCAAAAGTCGAGCGTCAGTGCTCAGTTTCAAATAAAGTGGAAGGCCTTCTCCGTTTCCCTATAATCAACCGCAAATGACAAATATCTGCCAGGGTATGGATTAGGAGATGGACACGTAATACAATAGAAAATATAGTTAATTAATAGCGCAATGTCGCTATGCTGAAATAAATCATTATTAATAGCTCTGCAGCGATATTATCTAAATGATACCTACAAATCATAAAACAAATCAGCCTACGAGAACAATACAATGAAAAAGACACATTATTAGTAAAGAGTTTAACACTTACCAATGATATCTTTGTAGGGGATTAGATTACTACTCACGAAATGCCGCACACAGTATCAACTTCACCTCGAACACAGCTCCTCCCAGCTCACAACACTCACCAACCTCCTAACTTAACTAGCTTTCCTTCTTGAGACTATAACGACCGAACCCTGTCATGTCCTAAGACCCACTGCCCTCCCTCAACAGCAACACCCCCGCCAACTATCCAAAATCTGGGCTCGGTACTTTCCCACACTATTTTTTTGTAAACTTCGACTTTAAACACATTTTTCTATTTCTTAATTGCTTTTACGATACACAGCTGGTTGCAATAACGCGCCCTCGCTTTAACTTTCTCAGAATTTGTAAAGAACTATGGGTTTCGATTGTCTAAACATTTCTTTCAAGCGACGACAGCTGCCATAAGTGGCCATTTGCGTGTGCCATTAAATAGAAATGGAATGGCCTTCTAAGAGGTTCTAAACTATTTTACAATTGCAAAGAATTAGGATATCTTGTTATTTATTAGGGTAACGCGTCAAGCTGTCAGACCATAAAATTAAGATTTAATGTGTTTCGTAAAGTGGGCCGAACCACGTGCATGGTTTTAGAATAAATAATTATAATATTTTGTTATTAAATAGGAATAAGTGACAGACAGTCACAGCAGCTTTGCCCCACAGCAGAATACCGTAGGACATAACGCTGTGGAAATAACTAAAATAGACTAACCGTGCTGTATCAACGTCAGTGTATTGTCTTACTTTCCTGACAGCGTAGGCGGCTGAACTGAGCCTCCCCGCTAGGCTTGATATATGTGGGCCCCACTGAAGTTTGGCATCTACTGTTATGCCCAAAAAAACTGCCGAGTCTACTGTATCAAGCAGCTCTTTATCTAAGACGATGTTAAAGAGCTGCTTGATACAGTAGACTCGGCAGTTTTTTTGGGCATAACAATGGCAATGGGTTGATTATATACCAACGAAATTATTTTTCAAAATTATAACAATCTAAAATCATTAACAAAGTTAAGTTGATTTTTGACATTTTAAGCGCACAACTTATCTACAATGCAAAATTCATTATTTGGTATTTTGCCAACTGTTAACTTACATCCTAACTACCGGTTTAAATAAATATTTGATAGTGAAAATGACACGTCAAATATTTTGATAATTTATAGTTATACATTACTTCACAGCTTTTTTTTCACTGTACTAACTAAAATGTAAACAAGATCGAACCTACTCAAAGATAACTAACTCAACTACAAAAAAATGTAAGACATTTTAGAAGAGTAATTTCGAATGCAAAAAAACTTAGTCAGTAAAAAAAAATATCTATATAAAAACCGGTAGGGGGAAGTTAAAAAAAAGTACAAATACGGTTAAAGCAAAGCGGGCGGAAGTGTGACTTTTAATAAATAACGAAATAATAACCTAAAGGAAATAGCTGACTTTCTACTAAAGCACTTTGACCATTAAAAATCTTATGGCTTCGATGAAATTCCAATATCAATACTAAAAGACAATTTACCAATTTTATCTGAGCCGCTCTCGACTTTTTATAATAAGTGTATTGGAGAAGGCATTTTCCCGGAATAACTTAAAATTGCTAAGATCACCCCAAGTCGTAAAAGTCGAAAATATAGGCCCATAGCTTTGTTACCCACTTTGGCATTTTTTTAAGTAATGGAAGAACGCTTAGGTAGGAAGTAAATAAATTTAAAAAAATACAATTTGGATACCAGAAGAATGTTGGTACAGGAGATACTATTTACATGTTACTAAATGATGTATTTAATTAAATAAATTGTAAAATGAGAGTAGCTGGTATTTACTTGGATTTAATTGCGGCTTTCGACACTAATGACCAAAAACTGCTTGTCATCAAAATGAAGCACTATGGCGTAAGAGCCTTACAACATTTCTCTTCTTATCTTAAAAATATAATTTTTTTGGTCGAACTTGATTATACAAAACCAAACAGATATAAAAACAACTACAGGTCATCTGTGTTAAACATTACAACCGGCGCGGCGGCGTAGCTCAAGGATAAATTTTAAGCCCCTTATTATACATATTATTCACTTATGTCCTAATCAATTTCATACATAAACTTTAATCGGACATACAACTAGTCGTAGTGTAGTCTTTGCGGATGACACAAATGCTGTAGTTGCAGCTAACGATATCCAAGATCTTACTGTGAAGGTGAATGCAGCTCTAGAGGCCTTTTGTCGAAGCTGATGTTAACGAGCAGCTCTTGAGGTGTTCGTTGTGCGGTTGTTGAATTAAAGATGCTTCTGTGATACAATTAGAATAACTTTTATTGCGTTTCTGCATAGGTAATTAATTGTTGTTTGCTATTTTATGATATACGAGTACGTGATCTCGCGTCGGAGTTCGTAGCGATGTGTGTGGCCGGCACGGGCTCGTACTGCGCGCTGCGTGCGCCCCTCTCAGGCCCCGCGGACTGGTTCGCGGCGTGAACATATTCCCCCATTTGAAAGCTCCTGCTTTCAAGCTCTTCCGTCGTGGGTAGGAAACAGGTTCTGAGCAGAGCACGTCTGCCGGTGCCTCTCGCTGTGTAGAAGTCAGCTACTCTGCAGACTCCATCCTTCCCAGGAAAAAGTTGCTGGACTCGCCCGAGTCTCCACTTCAGGGGTGGCACGTTCTCTTCCTTTAAGATAACTAAATCTCCCACCTTCAAAGCTCTGTCTCTCAAGCGCCATTTTGTCCGCTGCTGCAGTTCAGCTAGGTACTGTTGGTGCCAGCGCTGCCAAAAATGCTGCCTCAGCTGTTCAATCATCTTGAACCGGTCTGGAGCCTTTAACGTGACAGGTGGAGACGGCAGTGATGTTAACGGCCGCCCCACAAGTAAGTGGCCGGGAGTTAACGGGGAACAGTCGGTAGGATCGGATGATAGAGGAGAAAGGGGACGGGAATTGAGGATGGCTTCAATTTGTGTAAATAATGTGTCCAATTCCTCGTACGTGAGGCTAGCGTTGCCCATTATCCGCTTGAGGTGAAATTTGGCAGACCTAACGCCCGCCTCCCAAATTCCACCAATAGTCGGGGAATATGGAGGATTGAAAAGGAATTTGATGCCTTCAGCATTGGTGTAGTCATAGATAGAATTTACGCTGGCCAATAGCAACTTACCTAACTCATTATTTGCCCCAACGAAATTTGTGCCATTGTCGCAATATATCGTATGAGGTTTACCTCTCCTAGCAATAAAACGACGTAAGCTAAGTATAAATGCGTTAGTGCTAAGGTCACTAACTATTTCTAAATGAATACTTTTAGTAGAAAAACAAACTATAACGTTCAGATAACATTTTGTTATTCGGTTACCCCTTCCTTTCTTACTAGAAATAAGGAAAGGTCCAGCAAAATCAACGCCACATACTTGAAACGGATGACAAGGTGTGACCCTATCTACGGGTAAATTGCCCATCAGCGGCTCCATAGTTTTTCCTCTTAGTCGTGTGCAAACAACGCACCTTCTCACAATGCTGCGAGCCAAAGTTCTGCCTCCTACAGGCCAGAATTGTTCACGAAAGGAACTATGAAGCAGTTGAGGGCCAGCATGCAGCAGACGTAGGTGTTCGCCTTCCATCAAGAGCCGAGTGAAATAGTGCTTACTATCCAGGAGGATGGGGTGCTTTTTATCAAATTTACAAGCAGCATGCTGTAGACGACCACCTACTCTGAGTACTCCATTGCCGTTGAGAAAAGGTGACAACTGTAACAGGTAAGATTTAGGCTTAAGATTTTTAATAAATAAGTAAATGAATTTTCTATTTCTTCCAGTCTTAAGTGACCTATTATTTTATTTTTAGAATTTCTACAATTATTCACGAAACGTAAGACATAAGCTATAATTCTTTTTAATCTACGCGTTTATCTTCTCTCCTATCAGAGCCCTGCTGTGGTTTAGGATCACACATTTTAAAGACAAAATAAAGATGTTAGGACAAATAAAGAAGTTAGGCAAATTAACTTGTGCACTCAAACCCGTTAAAAGAGATGTAATGGTCCGTTTAACACGCAGACTTAAAGATGACACATGCTACACCAAGTCTGAGTAGTCACCGGGTACGCCAACCACGCTGAGCTCGGCAGCACACAGCACAGCTCCTGCCCAAACGCGCGCTCCACGTGGCAACCGTTCACTGGAAACGTTTAGTATAATTATGTAAGAAACTTGAAGTTACAAGTAGGTAGGTATTTTTTGCGGATTGCGGTTATCTTATGATTGTAAAGCTTTATTAAGTTATGCAAGAAATTTAATGAATTTACCATTTACTTTACAATGGAAGAAATGCAATAAGCTTGCAACGCAATGTACGCAAATGAATAAGAATGAGAAACACCTTTTACGTTATGAGAAAAAAACCACTGACCAACACTTGTGAAACAAAGAAAAAATGCACGTAAGCGCGTGTATAATCCCTAAGCATGTGCACTAGCCGCACGCACGACGAAAATCACACACTATTCACACAATTGATAGGTACCTAGGAAAGGAAATAGATGTATAGAAAGGAATAATAAGCCAAACTCCCCTGTTCCGTCCTTCTAGAGTGGTGTGCATGCCATGCAGCGCGGCACAAGCGAAGCGAATAGCTCACCCAAGCTTACAGAAAATGGCGACGTCGTGCACTTTGTGATATCCAAAATTCTTCTTGGAGGTTCGGTCTTACGGTCGCCAGATGTCGAAGCTGATGTTAACGAGCAGCTCTTGAGGTGTTCGTTGTGCGGTTGCTGAATTAAAGATGCTTCTGCAATACAATTAGAATAACTTTTATTGCATTTCTGCATAGGTAATTAATTGTTGTTTGCTATTTTATGATATACGAGTACGTGATCTATCTGTATAGTAAAAGTACTCTGTGGTGATCTCGCGTCGGAGTTCGTAGCGGTGTGTGTGGCCGGCGCGGGCTCGTACTGCGCGCTGCGTGCGCCCCTCTCCCGCGCGCCCCTCTCAGGCCCCGCGGACTGGTTCGCGGCGTGAACACCTTTAATTCCTGGTTTAATGCGAATATGCTAATAATAAATAAAACCAACATTATGTTATTTCAAACAAATGCGCGTAATAAATACACTATGGACATTGATCAAGACAATGTTAAAATAGAGCTTGTCAGGGAAGTCAAGTTTTTAGGATTTTTTATTGATGAATTGGAATTGCTAAATTGGAAGATGGAATTAGCAACATTCGATTCATCTATATCATCTTCTGTTATGTGTTAAGAACTCTTAGGGATGAAGTGAGCATAAAATATTTAAAACTTGTCTACTATGCGCTGATTGAGTGCAAACTGAGTTATAGCATACAGTTTTGGGGAAACTGCTAAAAGTAAAAATGGTATAGGCATTCATTCTCCAAAAACGAGTGCTCCAACCAATTTCTCTACGAGACACCTGTTGACCATATTTTATAGAACTTGGTATTCTCACAGTACCTAGCCTTTACGTAGTAGTATTGTTGAACAGCTTTAAATATGTATATGACTACGAAACAGACAAGGACAGGCTGGTAAGGGAAAACACGCGGCTTTTGTAATAGTTAAGCATAGTCCACAGTACCAGGCAGTTAAAATGTTAAGTAGTTACCGCTTCAGTTAAAAAGCATACTGTACACAGGCTCAATCAAGGCAAGGCTCAAGGCATTTTTGATGGAAGATTGATGGAAGAGTCTCTACTCATTTTTTTTGTGTTCCATTTTCATGACTTTCTTTATTATTATTTTTGTTTGTAGTATAAATTTCTATATTTTTTGACAAAATGACTTATTATTTTGCGTTTGCATGGTACGAGTATTATAATCTTAATAACATTTTATAATTTTAATTCAATTGCATGTACTACTACTTGTTAATGTTTCATGCTGTTTTATATTCGAACGCAATGTAAATTGTTACTGAATAAATAAATTGAATTGAATTGAACTTTGATTGTCATAATTCTACTTAATTGCTACCAAAAATCCAGTTAGCTCAAACGGTTCACAAATAGTTTTCTTAGACATATAGCTTCCCTACAAGCTTCAGAAAGCGCGACATATTCAGCCTCGGTGCTCGAAAGGGCTGTTACTCTCTGATTTCTACTAACATACATTTTAACTGCACAGTTTCATTCTCATTATTATAATAAATTGGGAAATCGTCGACATGCAATGCTATTGTGACATTAACATCTATACTCATTTTTACAAATAAACATGGCTCTTGCCCAAAGTTTTTCAAATTATTTTCACAAAGTACATCTCTTACTCTCTCGTACCAAGCTAACGCGGATTGTTTTAGTCCAAACACTGCCTTTTGAAGCTTAAAAACTTTCCCATTCTTTTTAGATACAAAACATTCAAACATGTAAAAATCCTCTTTCAAGTCACCATTAAGATAAGCAGTTTTAACATCTACACTCGGTTCCAAAAATAACGGGTCAGTCACATAAGTTCGAATATCTACAAAACTGTAAGAGTTAGATCAATGAAATAAAAAACAGAATAAAGACTATTTAGTTGCGCTTCTTATTACATACTTTTATACTGGCTAATGAATGAAACTTATTTAAAAAAAAAACAAAATTTGATAAACAAAATTTTTGCTTTATGTCATTATGGTTTCTTTCCATTTCTATTCAGTCACAAAAAAGTATTTGTGAACGACTTGAAACTGGAACGGCAACATCGAATTGCAAGACAGAGATACGTGCGCGAGCACCAGCACTGGACGATTGGTCTAGGGTAATGTTCACGGACTAATCGAAATTCATGCTTTACAAGCATGATGGTAGGCAGTTGGTGTACAGAAGACCAGGGGAACGCTTCAATCAAGACTGTGTGGAGGAAAAAGTGGCACACGGCGGAGGCTCATTACTTGTTTGGGCTGGAATTTCTGCCGAGGCCCGCATCGGTCTCGTGCTAATTCAAAATGGCACTCTGAATGAAGAGAGGTACGTGGAAGAGATCCTGAATGAGCATGTGGGACCTTTCATGGCGAGGATGGACCGGGATGGCATATTAATGCATGATAATGCGCGTCCCCATACCGCCGGAATTGTAAATGAATACCTTGAAAAGGTCGGTATCGAACTGATGCAGTAGCCAGCGCGAAGCCCTAATTTAAATCCCATAGAGCATGCATGGTACGAGCTTGAGCGTTGCGTAAAACGTCGTAACTCCCCTCCAATCACGCTACCCGAGCTCAGACAAGTACTGGTGGAGGAATGGGCTCCGAAATTTGGTGTTCAGCATGCCGAATCGCCTGGAAGCTGAGGAGGCAATACGAAATATTTCAATTATGCATGTAATGAAAAAAAGCAAAAAAAAAAACTTACAATATTTTTAAGTTTCAGAAAAAAAATTCTTACTTTAGTTTTTTTTAATTTTGAGAATAAGAATGAGTTTCAATTTATTCATTTTTTGTATCATTCAATGCCCAATCGGACAGTATTCGTTTCATTATGATAGCATACGTAGTTCGGTAGATATTCGAACTTATGTGACTGACCCGTTATTTTTGGAACCGAGTGTAACTGAGTAATGTCCAGTCTTAGTTTTACACTTAATGCAAACAATAGTCTTAGTGAAGAGTGCCCCACACCTCATGATCATCATCATTTAAGCCGATATATTAGTGTAAATCGGCTGCTGGACGATAAAAAATACTGAAATTATTAATTTTGAATAATTGTATTAATATAAATGAATGATGTTATTTTGGTTATTATATTAGAGTGTATTCCTATAGAGCCAAATTATCTTACTGTCTTCAATTCTATTATAGTTTCGCGTAGTTATGTAGAGCATTAACAATTAAAAATGCTTAAGTATAAAATTCAAGCAACTAAAATACTGCTCAGTTTGCGCTGATAAAGGATATTGTCGAAGGGTATAAAAGTTTGGATAAGAAATTTTGCTAAAAAGAAACTGAAGATTTCATGAAACTATTCATTCCGGTTTGCGATTCCTTCAATATATTCTAAACTAAACCTTTAACAGACATACCTACACCAAAACTAAGCCTCCATACTACGAACACTATCTAAATAAATATCAAAATTTTATAATTTTGTCGCATCGTCGCGTACAATTCACAGAATAACACGTAGCGGAAGGTTATATTTATATTAACTGTTATTATTTTGCTCACCGGAAGCACGATTGTCACAAGTGGTCAATTTGCCAGTTCTCCTCAGGTATTTAAGCTGGGGGAACATAGTAGTTCGTCAGTTCGTGATCAATCGCTGAAACATGAAGTTTTTTGGAGTACTCTTGGCCATCATGGCTATTGCCTTCGCTGCGGTGGTGAGTACAACTTGAATAATCCCAATCAACGTGTAGAATTTAAGAACATCATGAGAGGAAATCTTTTGAAATGCATTTGGTCTAACGGTTAAATCCAAAAACATAGTTTATGAAATGACACAAAATCGTTCTCAATTCTGGGAAAGTTGGTTTACCTTATCTGATAACTGTATAACATTGGCATTGCCCAGAAATTGGGTTGTCGAAATCAAATAATATGGCTGTAAACCATGTAAAAGCTGTGAAAATCAAAAGCGGATTGTTCCCTTTGGTAGGCCGAAGCGTCACCAATTAAATTTTTCCTCATCATCGGCCTAGCTTTTGTCAACTTACTTGTGGTCGGCTTCCAATCTAACCGCAAACAGCTGAACACCACGAGGTGCTTTACATGGAGCGGCTGCCTGTCCCACCTCCACAGCCCAGTCGAAAGTGTATGCTGTTTTGATCTTTGTTATGAAGATATTTATACATTTATAAATATTCTGCTCAGTGCCGTATTTTTGTCTGACTTGATAAAGGAAGTAATTTGAATACTGTCGAATATATCAAAAAACCAGACAATACTAACTAACTAATTATGAAAATGTGTTCCAGAGCGGGATGAGCACCGTTCCCAAGGCTGGCTGCAATGGAGGAGCACCAACCAGTAAGTGCTTTCTTCCTTTATAGGGATATAGTTGGCCGTTGAGAATGAGAATGTATCCGACTGCCAGTGTATATGCAGAACAACATACCATCCTGCATATAGCCTGTATTTCGAAGGGTTAGAAAAGATTTGTATCTACAGTACTTCTACATTTCGCCAGCTTTCGCAGCGAAGTGAGCGTGGATTGAGCTGTCGGTGAACGTGATGCTAGGGATTAACCAAAACGGGATGACAATGACAGCTCACTCCACGCAAGTCTCCACGGTGAGATTTTAACAGAATCGACATGCTGATGGAGTACCCTATATCATTTTGCCCGATCTGGGAACTACAAGACCAACGTGGCGCTTTGCGGAACTAGTAACTACCTACATATACGTTCATTTGGAACTGTAAAGTGAGGGGGTGCCGAGCATTTTCGTGCCCTTACCCTCGACTCAAGGTAACAAGGGGACCCTTGGATTGAAGTCGATACGAATCCGAAATAACAAAAAAAAGCGTCTGGAGTGATGCAACGCTTGAAATAATTATAAAAAACCCAATTGCGCATGGCCAAAGTGTGAAACTCTCTGCTAGCGTCTGTCTTCCTATCCACATAAAACCCATCTGATGCTTTAAGTACTAATTAATTGTCATCGCATATATATACGATACTGGACGATGTTAATCGATGATAAATAACACGGCATGTGTGCTTGCATGCAATATCACGCGTCTGCCTCGGTTTCAAATTCTACAGCGTCGAATGCAACAATGCATGTTTTCGTCATAATGCAAATGACTTTTTTAAATGACTAAGTATAATTCTTTCTTTTTATTTTCAGACTCGACCGGCTAATCCACAACGCGGCAAACACATCGACGACTTCGGCTAACATTACTCACAAATAAATATTTGCACCAGTCATCACTTTCGCCTTTTATTTTTATTTTATGTGTGGCGACATCTACACCGCCACATGCGAACAACGCATCACACGATTCCTGCATCGCGCAATCAGAGTCTACCGCGCAGCTACCATGTATACAACTTCCCGACAACAATCATCGGGCAGTTACCCACTAGATACGACATCCATCTGGTCGGAGGATCCTCCCTTTTCCAAAAGTATGAGTGAACTTTACACCCTGTTCCTCGTACCCTAAAAATGAACCGTTCAAGTTCTGGATGAGCAATTTCCCAAAATGTTCAATATTTACAAAATACTTAAATCCCGAAATGTCTTATTCATAAAATAAAACTTTTTATTTCCTCATGTCCAGTTTTATTCCAAAAATTAAAATATTTGAGAATATTGTTTTGTACAATCCTTACAGAGCTTTTTAAAAGTATGTTCTTGTAGACAAGAACATACGTATTTTGCTTGCTCTCAACTGAGTAAGTTCTCAGTAAGAAATATACCTTAAGAATTTTAGGTATATAAAATAGGTAAGTTACCTATTGTTTATTTGTTCGTATTTATCGTATTAGTTCTTACTTGTCTTAAGTACCGGTAAATAGATATTCGATAGTGAAAATGACTCGTCAAATACTTTTACCATTTAATTTATTTATACTTGAAGTTTAAATAAATTACATTAGTAAAAGTATTGATGTACGTATAATACTTTTACTTTTACGATTGAACGCAAGTAATATTACTTGTAGGAGCGCCGCGACGCTTATAGTAAAGCGCCGCTTTTTTCACGACATCTCGGCGGTCTGTCACTGCCAGGTGAGACCCCTAGTTTCCTAGGGGAGGCCCGGCGGCGACGACCAGCGACAGAGATGTCGACTCGACGCGCCAACAGAGTAGGTGAGTGGTCCCCGCCCGTCCAGAGCACAGAGCTAGCCGTTCACAGTCCGGGCTAAGGGGCCGTCGTGTGTGAGCGGTATTGTTTTTGTGTAACACCGTTCAGTGTCTACATGAATCGCAGCCCTCGCCGCGCATTCATGTGTTAATTTAGATGCCTGTGTAGTGGCGGATGTCTGTGTTTGTTTACGTAACGTGCCTATATTTACCTAGCACACGTTACGCAACGGATGTATATTGTGTTTGTGGAGTCATATTGTCACAGCCAAGCTGCGTGTAACTTGAATTACAGCTTATCCGGGCGTCAATCCGGTGCGATGGAGTCGTGGTCCGCAATCAGGTCGCAGGGTAGGGGTCTCGAGTCGGGGGGGGGGGGCGCGCGTGCCTGGTCGCAATGTCTTTGACGTGGATCAAATCCGATGCGTCGTCACGCGCGAACATTCCCTTCGCGAGGCGCCGCACAAACTCTTCCAGGCTCTCAATCCCGAGATCCCTCTGAATGGCATGGTTACGAAGCGAGGAGCGTCAAAGATGGTCCGCAGCATAAGGTTTTGCTGCGCGCGGAGTAGCTTGTGGTTCGACTCGCTCATGAGAGCGAACCATGCCGGAGCGGCGTACGTCAAGATTGGGCAAACGTACGTCTTGTTTACGATCAACTTGACGCGCTCCGGGATGAGACGAGAGCACTGGTTTGAGCAGGTTACCCTGTGCGGCGACCCTGCGGACATGTGGCATTTCCATCTGGCGAATCCGCTCCTGCTCCCGCAACAAAGCTTGTTCTCGTTCCAGCAGGCACCAACTACGACTGCAGCTTCGGCTGCGGCTTCTCTGGCGTGCGCACAACTGTTTGTGCCTCGAGCGTGAGGGATCACGCCAAGGAATATCCAAGCTCCGATGACTTCCATTTCCTCCGCCAATTGCCTGAAACTCGTCACCAAAATGGGAAAAACGTCAATACCTAAATAATAAAAGAAACAAAAATATCTCGTAACCGGGGAGTCCTAGAGCAAAATTAATTAAATTTTTAACAACCTTTTAGAAACCCCACCCACACTCGTATGGGCATACCAGATAAACCAAAAATCCATGAAATTTCATTGGGTTCTATAGTTGTGGTACCTCTAACATCCATCATTGTATAGTCCATACACAACTAAAAAGAAAACTAACTTGAGTTCAAGTATCTGCCGTTTTGCAACCACGTTGTACAAACCGTTGGAATTTAAATCAGGTAGAAAATATTCAACGGTCGTAGAGACTTCAAATCGTATGATGCATTACTATTCCCAACGTGGTAAAAAAAATGGTAAAATAGAAAATTAAACCAGGCAATGAAATATCAAATAATTCAATCCGATTTGATACCAGTCCTGTCGAGGGAATTTAAAATTATAATTCTGATGGAAGTCTAGAAGTCTGACGTAGAAAACAAAATTTTATGTAGTGCATTTTAATATATTACAAACAAGTAGTTAGTTTGTAATATATTAAAATGTACTGTTATGCAATTATTAATAATGTGAAAAGCACAATTAACGGGTTATGTATAAAGAAATATAGAACGTCGCCTACATTCTACATAACCCGTTAATTGTGCTTACGGATCTTAATCCCACTTCTGAGATACAGGATACCTCAGAAATAACCACAGGTAACCTTCAAAACTTATGTATTATTCTAAGAACTTAAATTAATCAAAACTTATTTCTTAAACCAATCACGACGGTACAACAATCCCACGATCGCTCGCTGCCAATTCCCCCGATAAAGTGCCCGATCTGTGCCAGTACCCTAATTGCGTAATACACAATCAATCGGAATCTGAATCGTTTATTATGTATTAGCGAAACAGATTGCTAATACATTGCCTTGTAAGTTCGATAAAAAAATCTGCTCAATAATGTAAATAAAGCAATGAATGTTGTTGAACTGTCAAAATACAACAGTTTAGTCGTTATCGTTTACGAAAATGTGTTACGCAATTACAGTCTTATTCATAAACATGTCTTATGTTTTTATCAATTGCTAAGCAAATGTTTGGCCAAATTCTTATTCATAAACGTTGTTTAGCGCGAAGAGTTCGCTAACCAATTGATTAGTAGCTGTCAAATTTAAACACCATCGGTAGCTTGTTAAGAGGATGCTAAGAGGCAATATGGCGGTTTTTATTTGAGTCAGCTGATCGATTCAATAGGATTATTGTTAGCCTCGAGGTTATTTTGTTCCTAATATGGAGCTGTGCCTTAGTAAATAAGGATTCGACAATCGTTTACGACCTTACAGAACGACGCAGAAAAAAATTAAATCATTTTAAACGACAGCGGGAAGTAGACCAAGGAAGACCTACAAAGCTCGTTAAAATCCGTTACGAGAATGATTATAATATTTTCTTCATTCGAAGTACACATGATGAAAGGATTTATATGGAAAACTCAAACAGGAGTAGGCTCAGTAGGTACCTACTCATGAGGTTTGAAGAGTATGAGTTTGTGAGGAAGCTCATAGGAGATAGTTATTATCCAATGTGTTATCCCATGTGCCCTTAATCTTATGACGCCAGTTCTAAGGCCATAAACTATAAGAATAGCCACGTGGCACACAAATAACACGAGACATTTTGTAGAAACAATTTATATTGATATTTAATAAAGTAACATTTTCGTTATAAATTCCCTATTTTTGATTTCCAATATTCTTCTTACAAAGACATGGACTATGCCATTATTTTCTCATGCCACTCTCATTTCTCATCAATTCCACGTAGCCTCAGCCCTAATGGTCTCCTCCCTCACCGTCTTTGCGGCTGAATAGTATTGGTGCTAGGTGCTAATAGTGGCTTTCATAGCAGCAGTCAAATTTGTACCTGTAAACAAGTATAATAATTGTTATTAAAAGACACTGAAACCATGTTGCAACAGCGATAGAAATTAGGAAGTAATTTATAATAGATACAAACAAGTACCTACATACATTTCTAAAAGAATATATTCAAGCTAGGACATGAATAAAACATAGCCATAATCGGCTACTGATGTTACATCAGTTTTACATTCATTTGGTCAGTTTATATTCGTAAGTGTATATAAATTAAGGGATAGGTAAATACCTTTTCCAGTTTACTCCAATTATTGGAGCTAATTATTTTCATTGCTACCATGTCAAATACAATGAAATAACGTAATAAAAAATTATATTCAAATTAAAACTTTCCGATGTAATTTTTGATAAACGTCTGTTATAGTCACGACAGATACAAAAATCGTGGGTTTGACAACTTTATTCCTGAAATTCTGTTTTGTAGTCGACTATTTTGATTATAATCTGTGCTGGATACATAATTTCACCTCTATTCCGTTTCTCTACTAATCACCTGCTAACAATCGTTTATAAATAAAGAAAATATAATCATTCATATAGAGCTAACTAATTGCTTAACTAAGCAGTGGATAATCAATGGTTACATAATCAGCCTAATTTGTTCCCACTGCTGGGACACAGGACTCCTCTCTGTGAGAGGGAGTGGGCCGTAATCCACCACGCGGGCCCAGTGCGGGTTGGTAGATGTCACATGTCTTCGAATTTTTGGTTCTTAGACGTGCCGGTTTCCTCACGATGTTTTCCTTCACCGTTTTGAGAGCAGTGGTGACGAAATAATTTACACAAAGTAAAGCGCCTGTCTGAGTTCGAACCTACGACCTACACCTCGTAAGTCGCGGCCGTTACCACTGGGCCACCACTGCTCTCCAATCAATGGTTAGCGAGATTTTTATAAATACCTACAGTCTTATTCCTAAACGTTACTGAAATTTCAATGGAAAATGGTCTAGTGGTCGCAATCGTTACTGCTGAGCATGAGGTCCTGGGTTCGATTCCTAGGTCGGGCAACGTGTTATTGGGTTTTCTATCTGGAATTTCTCAGTAGCAGCCCGAAGTCTGGATTTGTGCCCGGTAGATGGCAATAGGCTTGCCCCCTATTACATGGGACTTAAACATAACTGGCGAAATGTGGGTGTACTATAGGTACACCTCTGCCCAACCCTTCGGTGAAACAAGGCGTGATGTTATGTTATGTGTCTGAAATTGTAATCACTTGCTAAGCAAACAGCTAGCTGTCAATATTAATAGCTGTCAAATTTAAACACCAACGGTTGCTTGTTAAGAGGATGCTAAGAGGCACTATGGCGGTTTTTATTTGAGTCAGCTGATAGATTCAATAGGATTATTGTGTGCCTCGAGGTTATTTTGTTCCTAATATCGAGCTGTGCCTTAGTAAATATGGAACTCGACAATCTTTTACGACATTACAGAACTACGCAGAAAAATTAAATATTTTAAAACGCCAGCGGGAAGTAGACGGAGGAAGACCTACAAATCTCGTGACTTTAACAGACGTATGTAAAAAATTACATTGGAATAAATTTATTTGAATAAAATAATTTAATACATAATTTCATTGAATGAATAGTAGCAATGAAAATAATTAGCTCTAATAATTGGACTAAACAGGAAAAGGTATTTATCCCTGAATTTATTTGTAAATTTTCTATTAATATAAACTGACCAAATGAATGTAAAAGCAGTAGCCGATAATAGCTATGTTTTTTCATGCCCTAGCTTGAATATACTCTTTTGGAAATGGATGTAGAGAGGGGAAACCTGTAATACAGGTTTTTGTATAAACACACTTCAGGCACCAGTCTCTCACAAAGTAAGCTTGTTTGTGCACTACTATCATTATAATATTAGTATTAAGTATATCGGGATAGGCCCTCATCAGCGATATTACACTTGCACTTTGTAAGTAGGCGTGGATTGTCGGGCGAAGAAAATAGAGATACTAGTTACAGCACAATCACTTTATTTCACTCACAATTTCTTATAAAATAATCACCATGATATAACCTGAAGGCAGAGGTCCGACATATTAAATGAAAGTATGAAATATAGCAGTAACCAACTTATTTATTCCAACCGCTTGTTAATTAATTAAATAGATCACTTAAATAGCTCTAGGCGTTACTGCAGGCGCACCGGGCTGAGCCTGCCACAAGAATGATCCCCCTCTTCGCTGTTTGTTTGTTTGTTTGTTTGGCATCTCGCAGGTCAACCTATGCGGTTGTCGTCTGCTTAAGCGGACTTGCCTGTGGATTCCCTAATAAATTAAGGCCTCCAGCCAGGACTTAAACTTATATACTAACTAAAACTAAGCGACAACGCTAAGGGCACCCCCTGTGGGGTACGAACCTCGGCTTAGGGCGTCGCTGGAAGAGGGCAGCAAATGACTAGCTGGATCAGGATTGGTATTAATTAGGGACGAATTTAAAGCTACAGGCTCAGCGGCGCGGGCTGGCTCGAGCAAGGGTCGGGAGGGGCGTCGATTTGGGCGTCGCGGCGGGCCTCGGCGGCCTCTTCGCTGCGCACTCGCTTACATTATGTTGTTTGAGAAGTGGGGAGAGTGAGGAGGCGAACGTCCCGCTTTGAACAGCGTAACTCGGCCCGCCGCACCTACCGCCAACGGAGACGCCGACACGGCCATACTGACGTGCGGACGTCCCCGTACGCGTAGACTCATCAAGCATTGTCTAACATAACGAGCAACGAGAAGACATAACGTTATTATTAATGTTCGTTCATCCTGACTAGCAATCTCGATGAGCAAAAAAATGCATGTCATCCCTACAGACTGTGCATCCAACTCTGGACCGCTCAATATTGAGCCTTCAGGACTCATACTAGTAATCTGGTCCGGTTCAGCCCTGCAGAGTTTACTACTAATTCTGGACCGCTCGTTATTGAGCCTTCAGAACTTTAGCAATCTGGTCCGGTTTACCCCTTCAGAGTTATAATCTTCTGGCCCGGTCTAGCGACCCTACAGAGTTATAATCTCCTGATCCGGTTATAACAAACCCTTCAGGATTGTTACTGCTTGGTCCGGTCATGAATGACCCTTCAAGATCACTCCAGTTTATACAGTTTTTTTTCTCTCTTTTTTTTTTGCTCTTTATTTGGTCTCTTTTGTCTCTTTTTTGTCTCTTTTTTTTAGTCTCTTTTTTTAGTCTCTTTTTTTTTGCCTCTTTTTAGTCTCTATTTTTTGTCTCTTGTTAGTCCGGACTAAACTGGTCCCTGTAGATTATATAATCAAATGTATTAAAGTACTAGTCTCAACAATCCACACATGCTATGTTCATTGGTAGTTTCACTACCACCAAAGTCATTTACTTTAGAGCCTATAACAGAAACAAACTATTTTAATCTTAAGAATAGACTTGACTTAGACACTCCACCGAATGCGTAGCACACCTGTGCGATGCCGACCGAGTCTCATGTCATACAGCCAGCAAAATGTCACTTCAAGGTGCATAAGCGTTCTGTGTTGTGTCAGAGTGTCATGTCATTGAATGTATCGTAGCAGACACATAATTCATGTTCATAACACTCTAAACTAACAAAAGACATCTATGAAAACTAAATAACACTAATTTAAGTATTGAAGCACCGTCACGGCCAGACTGACATTCGCACGTCCTTGTGCGTCTCCATCCCCTTAAAGTCACCGCGGGCCCATTTTTCTGTAAAAATAATAAAACTGGTAGATACATTACTTTGTACGCTCGTCCATCAGTGACATACATTACAACGTTTTATAACCCACAATATCAACCTTCAGGAGCTGAGCCGGACAACTTAAACGGGCGTCCCTTCAGCCAGTTATCTCTCCAGATAACATGGACCAGGCAACCAATCAGCGTCTCTCCTATCACTCACTAGTACCACACATATCTCCATTGATCTCATAGCCTCTCAGACTAGACGATCACTTTATAATATGATCCAGAACATCGGGCTGCATAAGCCAGTTCTTTAGACTACCCAATAACACACACAATAGGACGTCAACCCGCATGAGTCGGTCCCTTACTTTATCTCACAGATTAGTACCAATGTTACGTTTAATTACGTTTCTTCACTCTCCGAGGCCGAGAGGTTTCCAGAGCTGGCGGATAACGTACGTGAACTACAAATAGACATAGCATCACTAAAACCACCCGACGACGCCCACTCCACTCGTCAATCGCGGACTGCCGCCACCTCGGCCTCCTTCAAGCTACCAGTCAAGGTGGTAGCTAAATGCACCAAGCCCTCACTTCCCCCGGGCATTGCACGAAAATGCTTACGACCATATTTGCATTCTCTATTAGAGACACAACAAAGGGAAGTCTGTACTCCCTGCGAAGCCCAATCGAACCCCCCCTGTCACATTCAATGAAGTAGGAATCACCACTGTAGAACGGTCTCATTTTTCCCACTGTGACGCAGCAACTCTCCCAATATTCTCGGATGCTATCTTACGAATTTCAACCAAATCTAACCGAAACCCAGACTCAAAATATGAAGCCAGACTTAAGAGCCGCGCCCGAGTGCCGGACACAAGTTCTGTTCGTGTGTACCATAGACCTTGCACCATCCGTCACTAACTGCACTTCGAGAAGCTTGCCGCGCCAGGTCCCACCAGATTCACTTTCGATTATAACAAGTAAGCACCTCAATGTCCTCATGACTCTCTCTACCCGAACACCTGCCCTGCCAGAACCGTTAGCAACAAGGTGCAACTCTACACCATGTTCAGCATAAAATTGCTCTGTCTGCGCCAATACAATACCCACCCCGATCCGAAATGATCCGCGAAGTCGCACCGAAAAGACAGAGATTCCTTTAGTGCTTCATCTGCACCTGCTGCATCCAACTAAGAAGTGCACTCGAGAAGGACGCATTTAGTGAAAGAGTCAACAATGACAAGAATACTCCCTACCATCGATTCCTCCACACAACTTCTCCGCGATGTCTAAATGTACAGTATAACATTGTGCAGAAACCCTAAGCATAGGATGGAGTCCCCGTACCCGTTGAGCCCCGAACAATCCCTTGAGGTCCAGCACACAAGGGTGAAGTTCAATCAGTGCGTTCCAGTCAAATCATTTTAGTCAGAACCGGTTCTGATGTTAGTATTTCGATCACTTTCTTGTAAATATCTTGTCTGTCCATTTGATAGGCCCTTTTAATTTGATTCAAGATTCTTAACGTAAAACACGTGAAATATGGGGCAACCCGCCAAAAACTAATCTAAAGGACCTACAGATCGCTCAAAACAATCTTAGGTCCATGCAAATAGCATTCAATAGAGAAATAGCTATGGTCAATACCGAGCGATAAGAGAACAAAAGGACGGCGGTAAAGGAATGCGCACAAAAAAATAGCACCAGTGTTCCTCAAACTATTAGCGCAGTGTGTGCAAGTATACAAGGACGACAAGTAACAAAATTGACACAACTTTTTTAGTTCAGAAACTTTTTTAAGTCTTGTTCGATTTTTATTTGATGGGTTGAGGAAGTAGTATTTTTCTTTATAAGGATTTTGCAACCAACTACCCAAGTGTATAAAAAACCTCGTTCTTTAGCAAGTTTCTTCGTTTTGTTCAACAGCATTTTGTTCTCAAAGGTTAGATGATCATTGACGTAGATGACACTGTCGGACTGCAAGCCCAACTTGTTAGCAGTTATAGATGCTATAAGTTTTTTAGCAGCGGCCACGAAATCATTTTTGAGGTATCTGTTATGAACAGAGCAAAAAAATTTTTACTGTGTTCTTTGTTTCGCATCGTTACTCTCGCAAAAAGTTTATCTGCTCTTTCAGGATACTGCATCCAATGATATCTCCTATCTTGTCAATAATTGAGAACAGATTTTCTGAGTTGGTTGATGGAACACCCTTAATTTCTATGTTGTTCATTCTAGCTCTTTGCTCGATTTCGCGATGTGGATATTCAATTTTGTAACATCGATCATATAACGCCGCCATCTCCTCCTTAGTTTTCTTAAGTCTGTCCACTTCACTCTCCAACCCCGACACTTTGTTGGCTAATGTCTCCACCAAATGGTCCAGAAACTCGACATCTGTTTTAAGACTTGAATACTCCGACCTGATCGACTTTAGCTCCGACAGTTCCGATTGGATAGCTTTCACGTTCTCCATTAAAGCAGGTAAGTTGTCCATCTGGACTGAGAGGGCCTTCAGTTCCGACATAATAGAGTTCATGTCAGCTGTTACGGGCGTGGCTGCATCTGCAGTGGTGGGGCGAGGGCTGCTTGCTGCCAAGGATTTGCAAATACTGCTCTTCCATGTGTTTTTACGATCCCCCAATTTCCTCCATCCTCCTTCAGTAATGCCAGCGCAGGGAAAGTCAAACAGTCCCAGGCATCCCACGCATTTCGCGCCGTGCGTCCCTATACTCAACTTGGCAACGCTTGCATTTAAACATTTTCATTAGGTGAAAAACTTTGAGATTCGTAGTCAGGTAATTTGTCGTTCACCGAGTAGCGAAGCGTATGCGTGTGTTTATTCACCGTAGCGGTCGCGGACCCACATGCTCCAGGGATGCCGAAGCCCGGCAAGCGCAGCTCACAGGGCCGCGATGCCGGAGACCCACCCGGCGATGTCGCGGATATGACCGGATGACGTCGATGATCATCGGCGATGCGTCGTCTGGTGCACCGCCCGCTGGGCCGCCCCGACCAAGCAACGAAGGAAGCAGAGGAGGAGAAGACACGATTGCTGCAGTATCTACCGGCCCACAGACGACATCGGCGCCCGCACCCGTTCGCACCACCGCGCTGCACGCATACCCCGCACTACCCGCGCACCCCCCCCTCCCGCGCCATACGCGCGCCCCCCGCTCGCACCACCGCGCCATCGCGTTTTGCAACGCCACCCGCACCCGCCCTTCACTAGGACAATGAAAGCTGCGCCAGCTTCGCGCACCGCCACACTTGACCCCCACCTCAGGCTAGCGGGTCCGGCGACAGCGGAACAGGAGCGGCCAGCGAGTACATAGCGCCGCGGATGGATTCGGAACTACCGAGAAAGTTCCCCAGAGAGACAGACGAGTGATGGCGCTACCGGCGCCTATACAAAAGCCACTACTAATAAAGAGTTCATAACCTGCGTCAACAACCATTAAGTTGTTTTGGAACTTGATAAGGTCCAAAACAACCTAATGGTTGTTGATGGACCTTATCAAGCCCATCAGGCAGGGTCAAGATGTGGAGACGGTCATTGCAGACCTTGACAACCAGAGGGTTGCAGTGATTCGCGGCGGTCTCGAAGAAACGCTTTGAAATGCGTTTCATAAACTGGCGGATAGTGGGAATCCTGAGGTCAACGTGGAGGATTTCGTTGTGAACGCACCAGGGGGAACCTGTAATCCTACGGAGGAACTCGTTCTAGAGGGTCTGCATTCTATTGAAGCGATGGGGCTTGGCGTGTGCAAAGACTGCACTGGCATAGATCATGATCGGGCGGATGCACGCTGTGTAGATACGCAATTTGCACTTTAGTGACAATTTCCGCCTTACTGCACTTGGGCATATCGCTAGTAAAAAGCGTGAATGGGGTGGGGGGAGGATAGCGTTCCTTCGATGCGATAACGGAAGGTGCGATTCGACAAAAAGTCCCGTAAGATGAGCACGAGACGATCTGGCACACCGAGTTGGTACAGCTTGTATAATAAGCCGTTGTGCCAGACTTTGTCGAACGCTTTCGCTATTTCGAAGAAAACAGCACCCGTCATCAAACCTCGTTGGAAACCCAAGTTGATGTGTTCGACGATACGTTGGACCTGTTGTACGCACGAGTGTTGGGTTCTAAAACCAAACTGTTCGTTGGGGATGAGGCCTTTTGTCTTGGCGTAGTCTCTGAGACGCTTATAAATAAGCCGAGGACATTGAGCAAACTGATGGGGCGGTAACTCGTAGGCTCCGACTTTGGCTTGCTGAGCTTTGGGATACCGATGACGGTGGCTTCTTTAAATGCTTGTGGGAAGATGTTATTGCTCAGAGCACCATTGAAGATGGTGGTCAATAGCATTATCAGGTGGGCAGGGAAAAGAGAACACCGGGGTAGTTTTTAGTCAGTAAGAGTCTGACAGACCCCTCCGCCCGCCCCAGGGCGGAGGACATCCATGAGGATTTTCCACCCCGGGAACAAAAAAAAAAGCACTTGACGCATCTGGGTTTGGCATGGCAGTGCATCTGCGAGTGCCCGTATAGCTGGCAGCGATGACACTGCCCTTTGACACCGGTCTTGAAAGGTTTTTCGATCTGCAAACGGGTGAGGTTGGATGGTTCGGACATTAAATATGGGGTGGTGACCCTCAGTAGGAGGACATACAACGAGAACCATGTCAAATGGCACTCTGCCTCTGGCGCGGTGCATCCGGTGCACTTCGGTGACGAGGACGTTCTGCGACTGAAGGTCGGCTTTAATTTCTTCCGCGGGGATTTCCTTGGGGATCCTACGGATCACAACCCTAACTTGACGGTCTTCGGGGAGAGCGTAGGTGTGGAAGGACACACCTCTTAAACTTAAGGTTTTGGTTAGTTCCCTGTAGTCGTTAGACGTAGGGACTGTTACCTTGATACCCTGTTGGGTAGACTTGGCACTGGTGTAGCCGATTCTTAAATCGGTGCACAATTTGGACACATCCGTCCATTTCCCCTTGTCCTGGATGAACACAGGGGGAGGGGGGGGCGATCTTTTTTGCCGCAGAGGGCTGGGCAGAGGGCTTGGCAGCACTGCGGCTGAGGGAAGAGGAGGTTGAGGCCGAGGCGGCCTGGGAGAGGGCAGTGGCGGATGGAGCCACGGGAGATGAGATGGCGGATGGAGCCACGGGAGCGGAGGTAGAATGATCGATTAAGGGTTTTTTGGTCCTTGTGTCAGGACTGCCTTTCTCTTTGAGACCCCTTTTCTTTGAACCGACCGTCTTAAAGACGCCTTCATCGGAAGAGGGGGAGGAGCTTTCGGAGTCGCTCTCCAGATAGGGTGAGGTCAGGCAAGGGGATGACTCGCTGGTGTCCATGTGGACAGCTGGCGGCGAGCAACTTGGAAGTTGCGACGGAGAGGGAGAGGGCTCGAGGACATCGCTAAATGAAGCGATGTCTGAGCTGACGGCGCCTACTTGGTCAGAGGGACCGGAGAGAGACTGTTGCAGAGCAGCGAATTTCGCGCCATATCTGGCGAGGAAATTGGGGTCCTTAAAAAGGACCTCCTTGAAGAACGCCACCATTAGGGCGTCCTCCATGGTCGGAGTGGGGGGACAACTTAAGGGAGGGAATGGTGGAAATTAAGTTTCCACTAGCCTAATCCTATACCTAACTCCCCGGGTGGATTGGCCCGGGGATGAGTTCCCTCCCTGTCGGGTGTAGACAGGGAGGGAAGGAATGTGTACCTATTGCAGAGCCAAAAGCTTGTAAACCCGTCGCCAGTCTTATTGTGCGAACGGGGCCTTGAACAGTCTAGCGCGAAGGGTGTAGACACACCCTAAAGACACTAGGTGAGTAGCTGTGGAAGGAAGACTGTACACCAGAGCCGACTAGGAGATCCCCCAAGGCCGGTTAACTCTGGGACCCGTCCAATTAACTTCCTCGCCCTGAAGGGGTTCGGCGGGTGTGATTGGGTCAACACCACACTCGGCTTCGTTGGCACCGTATGGTTTCCACCGAGGACCACGAAACTGTGGTTTTACACAGAAGGGGCCTAGTGAAGCTACTCACAAGCGTCTGTTAAGGAAATGAGATTTGCCTTGAAAAAGGTGCTTTTTAATTGATTAAAATCGCAATCAATTTCTTGATTGGATTTTAAATCGGTGTAGTCGGGGCGACTACGATGACGTTACGTGATAGCGACGAAAATAACACGAAAACACAACACTGGGGCCGGGAGCTGGAGAGCGCACAGACACGTCCGTCCGCGGCGAGAGTCGAGCGTCGAGTGATGAGCCGACGCTCTTTTTTTTTTTTTTTTTTTTGTGTATGGCATCTCGTAGTTGACCTTGAGAGGTCGTGACTACTTAACCGGGCTATCCTGTGGCTGCCTTAAGCGGACTCAAAGCCTCCAGCCAGGGGCGTAAAACTACTTATATTATTAAGCGAACGCTCGCTAAGGGCACCCCCTGTGGGGTACGGACCTCGGCTTAGGGCGTCGCTGACGGGAGGACAGCAAGATGGGACAGGCTGGATCAAGTTTAGTTGATTATTATTAATCGGGGAATTTAAAGCTACAGGCTCAGCTACGGCGCGGGCTGGCACTTCGTCGAGCAAGGGTCGGGGGGGACAATTACGTCGGGATCTTCGCGAGGAACCTCGGCGGCGAGGTCGGAATGTCGGTCTGTGTTTGTGCACTGTACTGGTGGCCCTACTGCTCTCCTGAATGAGAGTTATGTGGTCATCGGGATCGGTGAGGACATGCTTGGGACGGCGGACCTGACTAATGGAGGAGGGTATATAACTAGCGGCTTTCACAACCAGAGGGTTGCGGTGATTCGCGGCGGTCTCGAAGAAACGCTTTGAAATACGTTTCATGAACTGGCGGATAGTGGGAATCTTTAGGTCAACGTGAAGGATCTCGTTGCGAACGTACCAGGGGGAGCCTGTTATCCTACGGAGGAACTTGTTCTGGAGGGTCTGCATTCTATTGAAGCGAACGGGCTTGGCGTGTGCAAAGACTGCACTGGCATATGTCATGATCGGGCGGATGCACGCTGTGTAGATACGCATTTTGCACTTAAGTGACAATTTGCTACGAGCATTGAGGACAAAGTGAAGTCTACCTAGAGCGAAGGCGGCGCGCGAACGAGCCGCCTTAATGTGCTCTGAAAACGAAAGGTGTTCATCTAGAACTACACCCAGGTATTTGGCTCGCTTCTCCCAAGGGATCGGCTTGCCGAACATGGTGATCGGTCGAGGGGGGCAGGGGGTATGACGCGGCTTCGAGAATAGAACCGCTTGACTTTTGTCGGGATTTACTTCGATTCTCCATTTCCTAAACCAGGCGCCAAGCTTGTTGACTTGGGTTTGGAGAATGCGAGATATCGAGTCTGGATCGCGGCCGGTGTAGTAGATGGCCGTGTCGTCTGCGAACAGGGCCAACTGCGCCTTGCTGCACTTTGGCATGTCGCTGGTGAATAGCGTGAAAGCTAGAGGAGAGATCACAGAGCCCTGAGGGACTCCTGCGCGAATAGGGTGGGAGGAGGATAGCGCTCCTTCGATGCGATAACGGAAGGTGCGGTTCGACAAAAAGTCCCGTAAGATGAGCACGAGACGATCTGGCACACCGAGTTGGTACAGCTTATATAATAAGCCGTTGTGCCAGACTTTGTCGAACGCTTTCGCTATGTCGAAGAAAACAGCACCGGTCATCAAACCTCGTTGGAAACCGAAGTTGATGTGTTCGACTTTACGGTGGACCTGTTGTACGCACGAGTGTTGGGTTCTAAAACCAAACTGTTCGTTGGGGATGAGGCCCTTTGTCTCGGCGTAGTCTCTGAGGCGCTTATAAATAAGCCTCTCATAGATTTTGCCGAGGACATTGAGCAGACTGATGGGGCGGTAACTACTAGGCTCTGACTTTGGCTTGCCGAGCTTCGGGATACCGATGACGGTGGCTTCTTTGAATGCCTGTGGGAAGATGTTGTTGCTCAGAGCACCATTGAAGATGGTGGTCAGTAGCATTATCAGGTGGGCAGGGAAAAGTTGGAATACCCTATTGGTGATTCCATCTGAACCGGGGGCTTTACGAGCCTTAAGACCTTTGATGAGGTCGTGCACTTCGTCGGGCGTGACTGAGCCGACGCTCGCGGCGCTGCACGTTTAAATATGGAGACGCGTAATTGCCGTGGACGAAATAAGAAAGGCTTCGACCTTTCTGATTGGTCCATTATAAATTAATGTTTAGTGAATATATCACTATGTAAGATATCTAAAGTGCTATATAGCTTATGAAAATAAAGCAATAACAGACATCACTATAAACTAGTTTTATTCCATTACGAGACAGTAAGAAGTTTCCCTAAACTGGTGACCCCGACGTGATAACGTCAGCGCAGCCTTCGTGCAACTTCTTCAGCGTGACGTCATCATCATCACTCCCGCAAGTCACACAGCCAGCCAGCAACCATGGCTTGAATGGTTGTCCTGACGCAAGCGCATACCTGGTCATCACCTTCAGCCTCATCAGCAACCTTGGCACATTTCACTGCACATTCGGCCGGTCCACAAGCAGAGCGCTTAATCCCTCTCCTGGTCGACACCAGCAGTCAGCCACCCCGACTCACTGGGGCATCTTCGCAGACAGTTCCGACTCACCGCGAACTATGCGACACCCGGTTCCAACCCACTGAAACCCAACTGGCATTGGCAAGCATCGCAAGATACAAGACTTAGTCCACTATCGACCTCCATTCTCCGGAGGAGAGTGATGTGGCGGCATCTACACTGCCACATGCGAACAACGCATCACACTGACATCACACAAATCCTGCATCGCGCAATCAAAGTTTACCGCGCAGCTAGCATATATACAACTTCCAGACAACAATCATCGGGCAGTCGCCCACCAGATACGACATCCATCTGTTCGGAGGATCCTTCCATTTCTAAGGAGTATGAGTGAACTTTACACCCTGTTCCTCATATCTCTTCACCTATTTACTGGTAATTAAGATAAGTAAGAACTAATTCGATAAATACGAACAAATTAACATTTGGTAACTTACCTATTTAATGTACCCAAAATTCATAAGGATTTTTTTCTTACTAATAACTTACTACGTTGAGAGTAAGAAAAATGCCTTAAGAATTTTGTTTTGTACATAGGTTGTGAGCTTAACATGTTAAAAATCGGCTTAATTTATATTAAGTAAAATTGCGTAATAATACACCCATTCACGGGTCACGTGACATTGAATGCGAATCAGAGCGCGACACATTACGACTTTCAGACGACAGAATATTTTAATTCAATAGTATGCACTGAATTACCGACGCGTTTACTTTTGGTTATGGGCTAATCTCAGATTTAATATAATTATATTTTCTCGGTAGAAAGACATCAAAAAGTTTCCTGTAATTTCCAGGCTTTTGCGAAGTTCTTTTACTTTTGGATTTATTTCGATAAAACTATAAGCACGGTCTACGTTCTTATTCAGATGAAAAAGGCATCTACCGTAAAATATCATATTTCCTAAGAGACATTCCTCATCAGTGGTCAAAATAAAAAGTCAGCCTTCATACATAGGTCAAATGCTTGGTCAAATGATCTCAACGGCCAGCCGAAAATGGTTTTGCAATGGGTCATGCATCACGGGCGTCGATAGTACATTACACAAATTGCCAAAGAAACCGCCAACTTCTAGTATTGCAGACACCCACATTTTCCTTCTACATACGAGTACCTTATAACTTTTTTGTAAAAAAAACCGTCGGGATCAATTTTTTTGTTATTATTTGTTAGACATACGTTAAAAGCTCTGTAAGGATTGTACAAAACAACATTATCAAATATTTTAATTTTTGGAATACAATTGGACATGAGGGAATAAAAAGTTTTTTTAATGAAAAAGACATTTCGGGAATTAATTAATTAACAAGCGGTTGTAATAAATAAGTTGGTTACTGCTATATTTCATACTTTCATTTAATATGTCGGACCTCTGCCTTCAGGTTATATCATGGTGATTATTTTATAAGAAATTGTGAGTGAAATAAAGTGATTGTGCTGTAACTAGTATCTCTATTTTCTTCGCCCGACAATCCACGCCTACTTACAAAGTGCAAGTGTAATATCGCTGATGAGGGCCTATCCCGATATACTTAATACTAATATTATAATGATAGTAGTGCACAAACAAGCTTACTTTGTGAGAGACTGGTGCCTGAAGTGTGTTTATACAAAAACCTGTATTACAGGTTTCCCCTCTCTACATCCATTTCCAAAAGAGTATATTCAAGCTAGGGCATGAAAAAACATAGCTATTATCGGCTACTGCTTTTACATTCATTTGGTCAGTTTATATTAATAGAAAATTTACAAATAAATTCAGGGATAAATACCTTTTCCTGTTTGGTCCAATTATTAGAGCTAATTATTTTCATTGCTACTATTCATTCAATGAAATTATGTATTAAATTATTTTATTCAAATAAATTTATTCCAATGTAATTTTTTACATACGTCTGTTAAAGTCACGAGATTTGTAGGTCTTCCTCCGTCTACTTCCCGCTGGCGTTTTAAAATATTTAATTTTTCTGCGTAGTTCTGTAATGTCGTAAAAGATTGTCGAGTTCCATATTTACTAAGGCACAGCTCGATATTAGGAACAAAATAACCTCGAGGCACACAATAATCCTATTGAATCTATCAGCTGACTCAAATAAAAACCGCCATAGTGCCTCTTAGCATCCTCTTAACAAGCAACCGTTGGTGTTTAAATTTGACAGCTATTAATATTGACAGCTAGCTGTTTGCTTAGCAAGTGATTACAATTTCAGACACATAACATAACATCACGCCTTGTTTCACCGAAGGGTTGGGCAGAGGTGTACCTATAGTACACCCACATTTCGCCAGTTATGTTTAAGTCCCATGTAATAGGGGGCAAGCCTATTGCCATCTACCGGGCACAAATCCAGACTTCGGGCTGCTACTGAGAAATTCCAGATAGAAAACCCAATAACACGTTGCCCGACCTAGGAATCGAACCCAGGACCTCATGCTCAGCAGTAACGATTGCGACCACTAGACCATTTTCCATTGAAATTTCAGTAACGTTTAGGAATAAGACTGTAGGTATTTATAAAAATCTCGCTAACCATTGATTGGAGAGCAGTGGTGGCCCAGTGGTAACGGCCGCGACTTACGAGGTGTAGGTCGTAGGTTCGAACTCAGACAGGCGCTTTACTTTGTGTAAATTATTTCGTCACCACTGCTCTCAAAACGGTGAAGGAAAACATCGTGAGGAAACCGGCACGTCTAAGAACCAAAAATTCGAAGACATGTGACATCTACCAACCCGCACTGGGCCCGCGTGGTGGATTACGGCCCACTCCCTCTCAAAGAGAGGAGTCCTGTGTCCCAGCAGTGGGAACAAATTAGGCTGATTATGTAACCATTGATTATCCACTGCTTAGTTAAGCAATTAGTTAGCTCTATATGAATGATTATATTTTCTTTATTTATAAACGATTGTTAGCAGGTGATTAGTAGAGAAACGGAATAGAGGTGAAATTATGTATCCAGCACAGATTATAATCAAAATAGTCGACTACAAAACAGAATTTCAGGAATAAAGTTGTCAAACCCACGATTTTTGTATCTGTCGTGACTATAACAGACGTTTATCAAAAATTACATCGGAAAGTTTTAATTTGAATATAATTTTTTATTACGTTATTTCATTGTATTTGACATGGTAGCAATGAAAATAATTAGCTCCAATAATTGGAGTAAACTGGAAAAGGTATTTACCTATCCCTTAATTTATATACACTTACGAATATAAACTGACCAAATGAATGTAAAACTGATGTAACATCAGTAGCCGATTATGGCTATGTTTTATTCATGTCCTAGCTTGAATATATTCTTTTAGAAATGTATGTAGGTACTTGTTTGTATCTATTATAAATTACTTCCTAATTTCTATCGCTGTTGCAACATGGTTTCAGTGTCTTTTAATAACAATTATTATACTTGTTTACAGGTACAAATTTGACTGCTGCTATGAAAGCCACTATTAGCACCTAGCACCAATACTATTCAGCCGCAAAGACGGTGAGGGAGGAGACCATTAGGGCTGAGGCTACGTGGAATTGATGAGAAATGAGAGTGGCATGAGAAAATAATGGCATAGTCCATGTCTTTGTAAGAAGAATATTGGAAATCAAAAATAGGGAATTTATAACGAAAATGTTACTTTATTAAATATCAATATAAATTGTTTCTACAAAATGTCTCGTGTTATTTGTGTGCCACGTGGCTATTCTTATAGTTTATGGCCTTAGAACTGGCGTCATAAGATTAAGGGCACATGGGATAACACATTGGATAATAACTATCTCCTATGAGCTTCCTCACAAACTCATACTCTTCAAACCTCATGAGTAGGTACCTACTGAGCCTACTCCTGTTTGAGTTTTCCATATAAATCCTTTCATCATGTGTACTTCGAATGAAGAAAATATTATAATCATTCTCGTAACGGATTTTAACGAGCTTTATAGGTCTTCCTTGGTCTACTTCCCGCTGTCGTTTAAAATGATTTAATTTTTTTCTGCGTCGTTCTGTAAGGTCGTAAACGATTGTCGAATTCCTTATTTACTAAGGCACAGCTCCATATTAGGAACAAAATAACCTCGAGGCTAACAATAATCCTATTGAATCGATCAGCTGACTCAAATAAAAACCGCCATATTGCCTCTTAGCATCCTCTTAACAAGCTACCGATGGTGTTTAAATTTGACAGCTACTAATCAATTGGTTAGCGAACTCTTTGCGCTAAACAACGTTTATGAATAAGAATTTGGCCAAACATTTGCTTAGCAATTGATAAAAAATTAAGACATGTTTATGAATAAGACTGTAATTGCGTAACACATTTTCGTAAACGATAACGACTAAACTGTTGTATTTTGACAGTTCAACAACATTCATTGCTTTAATTACATTATTGAGCAGATTTTTTTATCGAACTTACAAGGCAATGTATTAGCAATCTGTTTCGCTAATACATAATAAACGATTCAGATTCCGATTGATTGTGTATTACGCAATTAGGGTACTGGCACAGATCGGGCACTTTATCGGGGGAATTGGCAGCGAGCGATCGTGGGATTGTTGTACCGTCGTGATTGGTTTAAGAAATAAGTTTTGATTAATTTAAGTTCTTAGAATAATACATAAGTTTTGAAGGTTACCTGTGGTTATTTCTGAGGTATCCTGTATCTCAGAAGTGGGATTAAGATCCGTAAGCACAATTAACGGGTTATGTAGAATGTAGGCGACGTTCTATATTTCTTTATACATAACCCGTTAATTGTGCTTTTCACATTATTAATAATTGCATAACAGTACATTTTAATATATTACAAACTAACTACTTGTTTGTAATATATTAAAATGCACTACATAAAATTTTGTTTTCTACGTCAGACTTCTAGACTTCCATCAGAATTATAATTTTAAATTCCCTCGACAGGACTGGTATCAAATCGGATTGAATTATTTGATATTTCATTGCCTGGTTTAATTTTCTATTTTACCATTTTTTTTACCACGTTGGGAATAGTAATGCATCATACGATTTGAAGTCTCTACGACCGTTGAATATTTTCTACCTGATTTAAATTCCAACGGTTTGTACAACGTGGTTGCAAAACGGCAGATACTTGAACTCAAGTTAGTTTTCTTTTTAGTTGTGTATGGACTATACAATGATGGATGTTAGAGGTACCACAACTATAGAACCCAATGAAATTTCATGGATTTTTGGTTTATCTGGTATGCCCATACGAGTGTGGGTGGGGTTTCTAAAAGGTTGTTAAAAATTTAATTAATTTTGCTCTAGGACTCCCCGGTTACGAGATATTTTTGTTTCTTTTATTATTTAGGTATTGACGTTTTTCCCATTTTGGTGACGAGTTTCAGGCAATTGGCGGAGGAAATGGAAGTCATCGGAGCTTGGATATTCCTTGGCGTGATCCCTCACGCTCGAGGCACAAACAGTTGTGCGCACGCCAGAGAAGCCGCAGCCGAAGCTGCAGTCGTAGTTGGTGCCTGCTGGAACGAGAACAAGCTTTGTTGCGGGAGCAGGAGCGGATTCGCCAGATGGAAATGCCACATGTCCGCAGGGTCGCCGCACAGGGTAACCTGCTCAAACCAGTGCTCTCGTCTCATCCCGGAGCGCGTCAAGTTGATCGTAAACAAGACGTACGTTTGCCCAATCTTGACGTACGCCGCTCCGGCATGGTTCGCTCTCATGAGCGAGTCGAACCACAAGCTACTCCGCGCGCAGCAAAACCTTATGCTGCGGACCATCTTTGACGCTCCTCGCTTCGTAACCATGCCATTCAGAGGGATCTCGGGATTGAGAGCCTGGAAGAGTTTGTGCGGCGCCTCGCGAAGGGAATGTTCGCGCGTGACGACGCATCGGATTTGATCCACGTCAAAGACATTGCGACCAGGCACGCGCGCCCCCCCCCCCGACTCGAGACCCCTACCCTGCGACCTGATTGCGGACCACGACTCCATCGCACCGGATTGACGCCCGGATAAGCTGTAATTCAAGTTACACGCAGCTTGGCTGTGACAATATGACTCCACAAACACAATATACATCCGTTGCGTAACGTGTGCTAGGTAAATATAGGCACGTTACGTAAACAAACACAGACATCCGCCACTACACAGGCATCTAAATTAACACATGAATGCGCGGCGAGGGCTGCGATTCATGTAGACACTGAACGGTGTTACACAAAAACAATACCGCTCACACACGACGGCCCCTTAGCCCGGACTGTGAACGGCTAGCTCTGTGCTCTGGACGGGCGGGGACCACTCACCTACTCTGTTGGCGCGTCGAGTCGACATCTCTGTCGCTGGTCGTCGCCGCCGGGCCTCCCCTAGGAAACTAGGGGTCTCACCTGGCAGTGACAGACCGCCGAGATGTCGTGAAAAAAGCGGCGCTTTACTATAAGCGTCGCGGCGCTCCTACAAGTAATATTACTTGCGTTCAATCGTAAAAGTAAAAGTATTATACGTACATCAATACTTTTACTAATGTAATTTATTTAAACTTCAAGTATAAATAAATTAAATGGTAAAAGTATTTGACGAGTCATTTTCACTATCGAATATCTATTTACCGGTACTTAAGACAAGTAAGAACTAATACGATAAATACGAACAAATAAACAATAGGTAACTTACCTATTTTATATACCTAAAATTCTTAAGGTATATTTCTTACTGAGAACTTACTCAGTTGAGAGCAAGCAAAATACGTATGTTCTTGTCTACAAGAACATACTTTTAAAAAGCTCTGTAAGGATTGTACAAAACAATATTCTCAAATATTTTAATTTTTGGAATAAAACTGGACATGAGGAAATAAAAAGTTTTATTTTATGAATAAGACATTTCGGGATTTAAGTATTTTGTAAATATTGAACATTTTGGGAAATTGCTCATCCAGAACTTGAACGGTTCATTTTTAGGGTACGAGGAACAGGGTGTAAAGTTCACTCATACTTTTGGAAAAGGGAGGATCCTCCGACCAGATGGATGTCGTATCTAGTGGGTAACTGCCCGATGATTGTTGTCGGGAAGTTGTATACATGGTAGCTGCGCGGTAGACTCTGATTGCGCGATGCAGGAATCGTGTGATGCGTTGTTCGCATGTGGCGGTGTAGATGTCGCCACACATAAAATAAAAATAAAAGGCGAAAGTGATGACTGGTGCAAATATTTATTTGTGAGTAATGTTAGCCGAAGTCGTCGATGTGTTTGCCGCGTTGTGGATTAGCCGGTCGAGTCTGAAAATAAAAAGAAAGAATTATACTTAGTCATTTAAAAAAGTCATTTGCATTATGACGAAAACATGCATTGTTGCATTCGACGCTGTAGAATTTGAAACCGAGGCAGACGCGTGATATTGCATGCAAGCACACATGCCGTGTTATTTATCATCGATTAACATCGTCCAGTATCGTATATATATGCGATGACAATTAATTAGTACTTAAAGCATCAGATGGGTTTTATGTGGATAGGAAGACAGACGCTAGCAGAGAGTTTCACACTTTGGCCATGCGCAATTGGGTTTGTTATAATTATTTCAAGCGTTGCATCACTCCAGACGCTTTTTTTTGTTATTTCGGATTCGTATCGACTTCAATCCAAGGGTCCCCTTGTTACCTTGAGTCGAGGGTTAGGGCACGAAAATGCTCGGCACCCCCTCACTTTACAGTTCCAAATGAACGTATATGTAGGTAGTTACTAGTTCCGCAAAGCGCCACGTTGGTCTTGTAGTTCCCAGATCGGGCAAAATGATATAGGGTACTCCATCAGCATGTCGATTCTGTTAAAATCTCACCGTGGAGACTTGCGTGGAGTGAGCTGTCATTGTCATCCCGTTTTGGTTAATCCCTAGCATCACGTTCACCGACAGCTCAATCCACGCTCACTTCGCTGCGAAAGCTGGCGAAATGTAGAAGTACTGTAGATACAAATCTTTTCTAACCCTTCGAAATACAGGCTATATGCAGGATGGTATGTTGTTCTGCATATACACTGGCAGTCGGATACATTCTCATTCTCAACGGCCAACTATATCCCTATAAAGGAAGAAAGCACTTACTGGTTGGTGCTCCTCCATTGCAGCCAGCCTTGGGAACGGTGCTCATCCCGCTCTGGAACACATTTTCATAATTAGTTAGTTAGTATTGTCTGGTTTTTTGATATATTCGACAGTATTCAAATTACTTCCTTTATCAAGTCAGACAAAAATACGGCACTGAGCAGAATATTTATAAATGTATAAATATCTTCATAACAAAGATCAAAACAGCATACACTTTCGACTGGGCTGTGGAGGTGGGACAGGCAGCCGCTCCATGTAAAGCACCTCGTGGTGTTCAGCTGTTTGCGGTTAGATTGGAAGCCGACCACAAGTAAGTTGACAAAAGCTAGGCCGATGATGAGGAAAAATTTAATTGGTGACGCTTCGGCCTACCAAAGGGAACAATCCGCTTTTGATTTTCACAGCTTTTACATGGTTTACAGCCATATTATTTGATTTCGACAACCCAATTTCTGGGCAATGCCAATGTTATACAGTTATCAGATAAGGTAAACCAACTTTCCCAGAATTGAGAACGATTTTGTGTCATTTCATAAACTATGTTTTTGGATTTAACCGTTAGACCAAATGCATTTCAAAAGATTTCCTCTCATGATGTTCTTAAATTCTACACGTTGATAGGGATTATTCAAGTTGTACTCACCACCGCAGCGAAGGCGATAGCCATGATGGCCAAGAGTACTCCAAAAATCTTCATATTTCAGCGATTGATCACGAACTGACTAACTACTATGTACCCCAGCTTATATACCTGAGGAGAACTGGGAAATTGACCACTTGGGACAATTGTGCTTCCGGTGAGCAAAATAATAACAATTATTATAAATATAACCTTCCGCTATGTGTTATTCTGTGAATTGTACGCGACGATGCGACAAAATTATAAAGCTTAGATATTTATTTAGATAGTGTTCGTAATATGGAGGCTTAGTTTTGGTATGTGTTATTCTGTGAATTGTACGCGACGATGCGACAAAATTATAAAGCTTAGATATTTATTTAGATAGTGTTCGTAATATGGAGGCTTAGTTTTGGTGTAGATATGCCTGTTAATGATAGGTTTAGTTTAGAATATATTGAAGGACTCGCAAACCGTAATGAATAGTTTCATGAAATCTTCAGTTTCTTTTTAGCAAAATGTCTTATCCAAACCTTTATACCCTACGACAATATTCTTTATCAGCGCAAACTGAGCAGTATTTTAGTTGCTTGAATTTTATACTTGAGCATTTTTAATTGTTACTGCTCTACATAACTACGCGAAACTATAATAGAATTGAAGACAGCAAGATAATTTTGCTATATAGGAATACAATATAATATAATACACAAAATAACATCATTCATTAATATTAAAATTTTTAATTTTAATATTTTTTATCGTCTAGCAGCGGATTTACACTAATATATGGGCTTAAATGATGATGATCATGGGGGGCACTCTTCACTAAGACTATTGTTTGCATTAAGTGTAAAACTAAGACTGGACATTACTCAGTTACACTGGGTTCCAAAAATAACGGGTCAGTCACATAAGTTCGAATATCTCCCGAACTACGTATGCTATCATAATGAAACGAATACTTTTCGATTGGACATTGAATGGTACAAAAAATTAATAAATTGAAATTTATGTGTACCTTCATTCTTATTCTCAATAAAAAAAATACAAAAGTAAGATTTTTTTTTCTGAAACTTAAAAATTTTGTAAGAATTTTTTTTTGTTTTTTTTATTACATGCAGAATTTTAATACTTCGTATTACCTCCCCGAGCTCTTCTTGCAGCTTCCAGGCGATTCGGCATGCTGAACACCAAATTTTGGAGCCGGTTCCGAGGAATGGCATCCCATTCCTCCACCAGTGCTTGTCTGAGCTCGGGTAGCGTGATTGGTGGGAAGTTACGACATTTTACGCAACGCTCAAAGCTCGTCCCATGCATGCTCTATGGGGTTTAACTCAGGGCTGCGCGCTGGCCACTGCATCAGTTTTCCTTAGCATTAGGAAACTATAACAGTTCAAACATAAAACAGAATGAAACATTAACAAGTAGAATACATGCAATTGAATTAAAATTAGAAAATGTCATTAAGATTATAATACCATGCAAACGCAAAATAATAAGTCATAATGTCAAAAAATATATAAATTTAAACTAAAAACAAATAATAAAAAAAAGAAGGTCCTGAAAATGGAACACAATAAAACACCTACAAATAGTTACATTTCAGTATGAAAAACATTAAGAATCACCAATCATCTAATGAGCAGAGACATCTTCCATCAGGAATGCCTTGAGCCTTGCCTTGAATGAGTCTGTGTACAGTATGCTTTTTAACTGAAGCGGTAACTACTAAACATTTTAACTGCCTGATACTGTGGACTAAGCTTAACTTTTCCTATTTGCACCTGTCTATTTCGTAGTCATATACATATTAAAAGCTGTTCAACAATACTACTACGTAAAGGCAAAAAAGGTACTGTGAGAATACCAAGTTCTATAAAATATGGTCGACAGGTGTCTCGTTGAGAAATTGGTTCGGAGCGCTCGTTTTCGAGAATGAATGCCTTATGCATTAACTCGAATTTAAGCAATGCCATAAGGCTGGCCAGGTCACGCGCATGATGCTAACAAAAGCGACGGAAATGATTTTTTTTTTCGTGTAGTGCGATGCGACTGCGCGACTACGTCAGTGTGTGCCGTGCAAAACTGCGTTCGTTGTGTTGTGTGTCGTTTAAACCCATACAGTCGTACCGTGAGTTCACAGCAATACGACTCTTAACGTGCCTATGCACTTCTGAACGCTTACTGTGCGTAAGTAAAAATCTACACCATTTTAGTAAAAAGAGGTAAAAGAAACGATTATATCGCCGTCCCCGGCGATTAATATCGTAATCATATATTGCGATAGAAGTGCTTTTAGGGGGAATTATTGTTCTAGAGGTGCGATTACACCTTGTGATTTTTTTTCACGTGATTCGTATGATTACTTTTCGAATTAGACATTTTGTAAATAAAAACTTTTTTGTGTGACGAATATCATCATAATGGATCAATACTGACTCCTTAAAGATATCCTTTTTCCAGTAAACTGTAATTAAAAGCTTATTTGGGTAGAATAAATTAAACTTATTTCAGTTAAGTATATTACCATATTCGCGTAAAAATACCATTCTTATTTCACATTAAAGTCATTCGCGATATGTCTTTTTAAAACGTTGTAACTGTTATGTTGAATACTGTATACTCCGTGATAAAGAAAACATAGCAATCTATTTGACAATATTATGCCGCGCCGATGTCAACGCGTATTGACTCGTTACGATGTATCGTTGAATTATTTTTGCAAGTACTATACATCGCTCACATTTCATCTGCATGTAAACGAAAGTGATCTAAGCTCCGCCCCCAGCACGTGCCGAAAACTTAGCAATGATTGTTTACATTATTTTTAGTTTGGTTTTAGTTGAAGTGGAGTGCACGTATGATTTATTAAGGTCGTGATCAAAACAAATTTAAAGTTTACGAGAAGTACCTAGTTATTGGAGGATGAAGAGGTCTGTTTAAAAAAACCCCCGAGCTAGAAGAATGTTGGATTTGTTACAATCAAACTTCCGCGATGAAAGTAAGTTCCTTTTTGTAAATAGACATAATAGTGATTAATAAAACTGGCTAGTTGAATATTCTTATCTCAATACGAGATTATATAGATACTTACCTATATAACATATGTTAGTTGAAAGTCAAGCAACGACCATAAATATTTTGTACTCAGTGTTTGTTTGGTCTAACTGATGACCATTGCTTTCTAATATAAATACTTACGTTAGTAATACTGTATAAGTTTGCTGTCGGTTACTTATCAAGATGTTTTTTTTTAGATGAAGTTTGTTCTCATCAAGAGCCTGTAAAAGAAGCAGATGATGAAATTCCTACAACAAGTCGTGAAAAACGTAAAACAGAAGTTAATACAAAAAAATACAACACACGAGGTAATTATTTTTACTACAACTAATTATTGTTCTTTTTTTTGTGAAGTTTCTAATAAATTAGACAATTTGTGGGAGGGTTTATAATCAGGTTTATTTATTTACTAGCTTTTGCCAGCGGGTTCGCCAACGTGTGTTTAGGAAATTATCCCACGGGAACCGTAAATTTTTCCGTAATGAAAAGTAGCATATGTGCTATTCTAGACTACAATCTATCTCTTCGCCAAATTCATCCAGATCCGTTAAGTATTTTTTTGTGAAAGAGTAACAAACATCCATCCTCACTAACTTTCGCATTCACATTATTATTAAGTATGTAGTAGGATTTTATTCAGGTAAACACATGAGTATCTTAAACTTGTTAAAAAAATGTCAGTCAGTACAATTTGGCTAAATGTTTTTTTTATATATAGAATGTTGTACAATAGTGCCCCGATACTTTTTGTCGCGGATTATAAGTCCACACGGACGAGTTTCTTATATTTTTTATTATTATTACAGAAAATAGAGCAGAAAAGAATTACAATGAGCGTGATAACAGCAATGATGTTTTTTTTTTTTTTCTTAATGGCATCTCGCAGGTCAACCTATGAGGTTGTCGTCTGCTTAGACGGACTTGCCTGTGGTTGCCCTAATAAATTAAGGCCTCCAGCCAGGACTTAAACTTAAATACTAACTAAAACTAAGCGACAACGCTAAGGGCACCCCCTGTGGGGTACGGACCTCGGCTTAGGGCGTCGCTGGAAGAGGGCAGCAAGGGACTAGCTGGATCAGGATTGATATTAATTAGGGACCAATTTAAAGCTACAGGCTCAGCGGCGCGGGCTGGCTCGAGCAAGGGTCGGGAGGGGCGTGTATTTGGGAGTCGCGGCGGGCTTCGGCGGCGAGGACGGTAGGACGGCGATCGGGTTTTGGGCTTATGTAGCGTGCTGGTGGCCTTACTACTCTCCTGGAGGAGGGTAGTGGCGTCGTCGGGGGCGATTAAAGTATGCCTTGGTCGGTGAATACTGCTAATGCGGGAGGGAGTGTAGCGGGCGGCCGCTGAGATCAAGGGGTTGGAGTGTTTAATGCCACAGTCAAAGAAGCGCTTCGATAAGCGTTTCATGAACTGGTTTATGGTAGGCATTTTAAGATCGATGTGGAGATTTATATTACGGACATAGAAGGGGGCACCCGTGACCTTTCTGAGGAAACTGTTTTGGAGGGTCTGCATCTTATGGAGATGACGTGGGTGAGCGTGCGCAAACACAACGCAGGCAAAGGTCATGATGGGACGGATGACTGCGGTGTAGATGCGCAGCTTGCATTTAAGTGACAGTTTACTACGGGCTGTCAGTACAAAGTGGAGCCTGCTAAGAGCGAAGGAGGCGCGCGCGCGAACCGCCTTAATATGAGCCTTAAAGGTAAGGTTTTCATCAAGGATCACGCCTAGGTATTTGGCTTGCTTCTCCCAGGGGATCGGCTTACCGTACATAGTGATCGGGCTGGGAATTGGGGGAGGGAGTCGACGACGTCTCGAGAAGAGAACCGCCTGACTCTTATCGGGGTTGACCTCGATTCTCCATTTCCGGAACCAAGCCCCTAAGACGCTTGCGGAGGTTTGGAGAGTACGAGCTATAGCATTGGGACAATGAACGGTATAGTAAACGGCAGTGTCGTCGGCGAAGAGAGCCAACTGAGCCTTTTTACTCTGTGGGATATCGCTGGTGAACAGCGTGAAGACTAGAGGAGATATGACGGAACCCTGAGGGACACCGGCGCGAATAGGGTGAGGGGACGAGAGTGCACCCTCGATGCGATAGCGGAAAGTGCGATTCGACAAAAAGTCTCGTAAGATGAGCACGAGACGATCTGGCACTCCTAGTTGGTAAAGCTTGTATAACAAGCCGTTGTGCCAGACTTTGTCGAAGGCTTTCGCTATGTCGAAGAATAGCATACCCGTCGTCGCGTTACGCTGCATACCGGCGCACAAGTGCTCTACGATACGGTGGACCTGGTGGATACTCGAGTGTTGGGGACGGAAACCAAACTGCTCGTTGGGAACGAGGCTCTTTGCTTCGGCGTAGTCTTTGAGACGCTTATAAATAAGCCTCTCGTAGATTTTGCCGAGAACGTTGAGTAAGCTAATGGGACGGTAGCTGGAGGGCTCAGACTTTGGCTTGCCTGGCTTTGGGATACCGATGACGGTTGCTTCTTTCCACGCTTGTGGGAAGATGTTTTGCTCAAGGCGCCATTGAAGATGGCGGTCATAAGCATTATTAGAGGGGCAGGTAGGAGTTTGTATACCTTGTTGGTAATACCGTCCGAACCGGGAGCTTTACGAGCTTGGAGCCCTTTTATGATGTCGTGCACTTCATCTGGAGTGACGGGAGGCAGAGGATCATCAGGGTCTTCGACGGGTGGAAGGGAGGCTCTCCGTTCGACTTCAGCGTCGACCTTGTTCAGGTGAGCTTGGTCTACTGGTTGAGAGCTGGGAGAACACTGGGACTCTAGGCTGTCAGCAAGGCATTCGGCCTTGTCGGTGCTGTCGAACGCGACGCTCTTGTCGGGGCCGATGAGGGGAGGCATAGAGACCTTCTCGGAGGAGCGCAATTTCCTCTGAAGGTGCCAGAAGGCTTGGTGAGCGGGCTCGAGTTCACTGAGCATCTTGTTCCAACCCTCTGAGCGAACCTCCCCTATGCGTTTCTTTACAGCACGCTGTAAATAGCGCATGTGGGCTTTGTTCGCGTCACAAGGGAAGGAGTCGTAGGCACGAATAACCGCATTCTTCTCGGTTATCAAGTCACGTACGTCAGTAGGTAGTTTCCAGCGATGGTCTTCCATCACCGGAACTTCCCGTGAAACATCCGTCAAAACGGATTGAACGTGCTCAGTAAACGAGTCGATTGCGGCCGTCGTGTCGGCGACTGACACTATGTGATCGGGGATGGTGTCCAATTGAGGCGACGTGGTGGATTTCAGTCTTTCACTTACTTTCCTCCAGTCGGTTATCATCTGGGTCTGAGGGGGGCGATTGGGATCGCTTGGGCTAGAGTAGGGGGCAAGATGTATGACTACTGGGCGGTGATCAGAGTTAAGCTCGTGGAACGTCTCTATTGATTGCAAACGGAGGTTCACATTCTTGAGCAGCGCTACATCGAGAATATCAGGAAGATGGTTGGGATTTCCGGGGAAATGAGTCGGACTCATTGGAGCGATGACGTCAAAGTTAAGGGATTCGCCTAACTTGAAAATGATCCGACCTCTGGTAGAAGTCGTGCTACTATTCCACGCCGGGTGTTTGGCATTAAGATCCCCCGCCAAGATGACGGAGTCACTCATACCGAAGAGGGCAGTGAAGTCCTTTTGGAGAGAGATGGGATCCTCCGGACCATTGTCTGGTGGAATATAAGCAGAGATGATGGTGATCGGTTGATGACCAGTCATGCCGAGCCGACAGATAGAGGTCTTCAGATGGGAGAAGAGAGAAGGTGGGTCTATAGGGATGCAATACAAAGTTTTCCTAAAGTATATTAGTGTGCCCTTGTGGCATCGAGACCTGTCATTGCGAACTAGTTTATAGTTGGCAATATTCGGGTTTCGGTGATGCAGTTTTAAAAAGGTTTCCTGTATGAGGAGGATGTCAAGCTGATGGTCGCGGAGGAAAGCGGCGATCTCATCGCATTGACCTGAAACGCCATTTGCGTTGAAAAAGCCTAATTTAAGGGATCGGAGTTTGTTACTATTTACTCTCGTATTATCCATTGGGAATTAATATTTGAGTGAGTGTAGAACTTGCGCGATCTCGGGATACGCGCTGAGGATTTCCATGAGGCGAATTGCGTTGCCGTTTGCAGCAACGATTTCTTCCGCCATTCTGTCCGCGGCGGTGGTGAAGAGAGCCGCGTATGTACTTAATATAATTTGGGCGCTGTTTCGGCCCTGGGTTCCCTGAGGTGCCGCTGGAGAGGCCGTAGCGCCGCTGGGGCTACCAAGGCGCTGGGATGGCGGAAGCCATAAACGCTGTAAGTTGAGCGGGTTGCGCTGGTTGCGCGGATTTTGATTGCACCGAAACTGCGGGAGCCTTCAGGTGATTAAGGTTAGCCCAGGGAGACGGCCTCTCCATGGTGTTTCATGGCCCCCGGCGGGCGCCGCCGGCCGGATCACACATTGTGGTCGGGGGGGTCCGGATCGCTGTCGAGCCCACCATGAAATATCTGGGATTGGTGCTCGACAGCCGGTGGGACTTCGGACCCCACTTCCGGCGGCTGGCGCCCAAGTTGTTGGGCGCGGCCGGGGCGCTGGCAACGCTGCTTCCCAATTTGGGGGGCCCGAGCGCCGCTTGTAGGCGGCTCTACGTGGGGATCGTGCGATCGATGGCCCTTTACGGGGCCCGATCTGGGCAGCTGTGCTGCGAAAGCCGCAGAGAGCAATGGCCGTCAGAGTCATAAGGGGGTATCGCACGATCTCCTACGAGGCGGCTTGTGCACTGGCCGGATCCCCGCCATGGGACCTAGACGCGAAGGTGCTCGCGTCACTGTACCGGTGGCGCGAGGCAGCGCGGGAGCGGGGCGAGCGACCGATGCAGCAACAAATCGAGCAGCATCGGTTGCAGCTCCGCGAGGTCCTGGTGGCGGAATGGCGTGTGAGGCTGTCACGCCCTACCGCCGGCCTCAGCACCATCGAGGCGATCCGGCCAGTGCTCGACCGCTGGCTCGGGAGAAGGCACGGCTCCCTGACGTTTCGGGCGACGCAGGTGCTCTCGGGGCATGGTTGCTTCGGGAAGTACCTGTGTCGCATAAACAGGGAGCCGGACGCCCGGTGTCACCACTGCGTCGACTGCCGGGAGGACACGGCGCGGCACACGCTGGCAGAGTGTGCCGCTTGGGAGGAGCCGCGCCGTGCCCTCATCAGCGAAGTAGGCAACGACCTGTCGCTGCCGGCCGTCGTGAACGCGATGGTCGGCGGCGCAGAGTCCTGGGACGCAGTGGTCTCCTTTTGCGAAACGGTCATCTCGCAGAAGGAGGCTGCGGAAAGGGAGAGAGAGATCTCGACTCTCGACCCGGCCCAGACGGCAGCAGACGGCAGCAGACGCACTGGGCGTCGGAGGAGGGCGGACAACGCCCTCTTCCGGCCCCCCTAAATGGGTCCAGGGGCGACGGATTCGCGCGTAGTGTTCCGCGTGCGCCGCTCACAGACGTTGCGGGGGGAGTACACCTCACTCCCCCCGCCCGAGATGGGGCCCGCGCAAGCGGGCCGGCACCAGCCGGGGTTGTGGAAGAATAATGTGTTCCCGCGACCCCGGCGTAGGTGTGAGATGGAACACCGGGGTGGTTTTTAGTCAGTAAGAGTCTGACAGACCCCTCCAGGCCCCCGCCGCCCCAGGGCGGAGGACATCCATGAGGATTTTCCACCCCGGGAACAAAAAAAAAAAAAAAAAAGGGAGACGGCCTCTGCGGACTAAGCCGTTCCGGCATCAGCGCGGAAGGAGGCTTACCCCAGGGGCTTTCCCTGTGCTGGCGGTCTCTCGCGCGTTTCGCGAGTTTGGGAGAGGAGGACTTCGGGGCTTTCGGACAGCCCCGATAATTTGCTGGGTGACCGGATTGGCCGCAGAGGACGCAGCTCGGAGGCTCAACGCATTGTTCCCTATCCTTAGGACGAGAACAGTCGGCCGTGCCATGCTCACCAAGACACTTGACGCATCTAGGTGTTGCGTAGCAGTTCGGCTGCGAATGGCCGTACATTTGGCAGCGATGACACTGCCCAATCATGTGCGCTCTATAGGGTTTCTCTATTGAGATGCCTGACAGAGAGCATACCGACTTAACTTTAAAAATCGGGTGGTGACCGTCTGTGGGGTCACAGATGACCAGGACCATGTCGTAGACTAGGCCCTGTCTCGCTTTATGTAAGCGATGGACGGCGGAAACTGGTATGCCTTGTGAGACAACGTCGCTTAATCTCCTCGGTGGAGATTTCCTGTGGAACGCGCCTAATAACGACGCGTGAAGGGGTTTCCTCCGGAAGGGAGTAAGTGTGAATGGAGTAGTTCCTTTCACGTAGGGCGCGGGAGAGATCCCTAAAGTCCGCAGACGTGGGGACCGTAACTTTGATCCCCTGGAGGGTGGATCGGGCGTTAGTATAGTTGATCTTGCGATCAACACACATTTTTGAGATTTCAGTCCATTTGGACTTTTCCTGGACGTATATCGGGGGAGGGGGCTTCTGCTTCCTCGCGGTAGGAGCGGGTGGGCAAGCCATAGGGCTGGCGGGGCGACTGGCCCGCGAACTAGGGACGGAAGTAGTGCTGGACGATGTATTCGTGACCTGTTCTTTGAGGCCGGGCCAGCGGGGGCGGAGGATTTAGCCTTCCTCTTGCCTCCTTTGACGACGACTTGGAAGTCGTCGTCGCTGGAGGAGGAGGTGCGGGCTTCGTCCGCGGCGAGTGGGACTGACATGTCCATACTTTCTGGGCGAGTCGAGTCAGTTTCGGTGCGCAGCTGCGTCGGGTTTATTGTCTCCGAGACAATGGCGGCCGGGACAATGGCGGGCGCGACAAAGGGAGCCGGATTAGCGGCCGACTTAATTACTGCCGGGGCAGTAGCGGGCGAGACAATAGGGGCCGGATTAGTGGCCGGAGTATTATCTGCCGAGACAAAGGCGGGTGAAACAATGGGGGCCGAATTTTCGGCCGGAACAAAAGGTGGAATGCCTTGTTCGCATGCAGGTGGCGATAGCGGGCTTTCAAGCGCGTCGCTGAAATCGCCGAGTGCGCCTTGGGACGGAGTAGCGTGTTGGCGTAGACCAACAATTTCCTTGCCATATTTGGCGAGGATGTCGGGGTCCTTTAGGAAGACATTCCTGACGAATGCTAGCAGGATGCTAGCGTCCGTCATGGTAACGGGAAATCTATTTAAATGAGATATTGACTCATTTGTGCCTAATTTCCTACACCTAACAACCTATCTCCCCGGGTGGATGGGCCCGGGGATGTGTGACCCCGTAAGGTTTCAACCGAGGACCACGAAACTGTGGTTTTACCCAGAAGGGGCCTAGTGAAGCTACTCACGAAAGTCTGTTTAAGAAAAGAGATTTGCCTTGAAAAAGGCACTTTTTGATTGATTAAAATCAAATCAATTACTTGATTTGATTTTAAGTCGGAGTAGTCGGGGCGACTACGATGACGTCACGTGGTAGCGACGAGTATAAACACGAAACACAACACTGGGCCGGGAGCGGGAGAGCGCACAGACACGTCCGTCCGCGGCGAGAGTCGAGCGTCGAGTGGATGATTTTTCGCCAGAGTCTTCGGATTATGTACCAAGTCTTTACCGTGAAATCAGATCTGATACACCAAGCACAACCTCTAGTATTGGAGGAGATTCCTTTTTTATAGATGAAATGATCCATTCGAGCAATATGCGTAGTCCGTCAACAATTTCTAACTTATCTTTAGTTTTCGATAATGTAGATTTTATAGCATCACCATCTGCCATTTATAAGATTTCAAATAAACGGGAGATTCCAAAACAGCATGTAAGCGAAACTAAGACCAATCTCAAAACTCACAACTGCTCTCTTGGACCAAAATGCCTAGAAGACTAAGAATTCTAAGAATTCTTCCACTATTTCTGATCAAATCGAAACTTTTGCAGAAAATAAAACATTAACACCAGACAAAACTGACATTACTTTGAAACCAAATGAGTCAAGCATAGAATATAATGAGATTATCAATGGTTTATCTAGTTGGGCAGGCAGCAATAATGATGAGGATGATCTAAACAATCAGAACACTCCTCAAGAAATAGTATTAGAACGTTTAAATGATACAGTATTAATTCAGCCTATCCAATTATCTCCATCTATTTTAAATACTAATATAACGATACCAGAATCACAAAATGACCCTGAAGACTATGAGGCTTCAGTAAATCAGAATGGCAGTAGAAAACGAAGGTGTGATAAAAATGAATGGAAAGATATTAAAAACAAGAAACTAAAAAACTCCGGCAAACCTTATGCAGGATGTCGTTCTAAAAAATTCTATGCAGCGAAGGCGGTTGGCCCGGTATGCTCATGTAAGAAAAGATGCGGCGAAAAGTTTACTTCTCAGCAAAGGGAAAGTTTTTTTAACGCTTTTTACAAGCTTCAAAGTCACGAATTGCAATGGCAATATATTACAAGACGTATTATTTCCAATCCTGTAAAAAGACTTACTCTGGAGCGCAAGAATAATAGAACACAAACACTTAAATATAGTTTTCTTTTGGATGGATGTGATATACCGGTATGCAAGATATATTTCCTTAATACATTGAAGATTTCAGAACAAGTAGTCTAATAAGATGAGTGTTACTACAAAAGAAACCATTATGAAGCATATAAAACTATTACCTGCTGTAGATTCCCATTATGTCAGGAAGAATTCTAAGCGACAGCATTTATCAGAGCAACTTAATATTTCAAAAATGTATAGATTGTACCAATTTTGGTTCAAAAATCAAAATTATTTACCAGAAAACCTAGGTACTAAGCGGCAGTATGAAAAAATTTTTAACACGGAATACACCTTTTCTTTTTTTAAACCTAAAAAGGATTTATGCGCTATTTGTTCCCTATATGAACAAGCTGAAGATACAAAAAAAGCTTGTTTAGAAGAAAACTATAGGGCACATCTGGAGCGTAAAAATAAAGTGCGTGAAATAAAAAGAGAGGAAAAGGCTGCAGTTGATTCAACATGTACTACCGTTGCAGTTTACGATTTAGAAAAAGTTCTCAGTGTGCCTCAATCTGAGGTAGGCATTTTCCACTATAAACGAAAATACCCTATTTATAATTTCACGGTCTTTTTGATACATTAAATAAGTCAGGGTATTGCTATGTCTGGCACCTGTCTATTGCAAAAAGAGGAGCAAACGAAATTGGAAGCTGCTTATTACAATTTATACAACAAGAAGCACAAAGAAATATCAAAAATATATAATTTTATTCAGATGGTTGCGCCGGGCAGAACAAAAATAGATTTATTTTTGCCATGTATCTTTACGCCTTAAAAACTTACGGACTAGAAAGTATCACACGCCGTTTCTTTCAAACTGGACATAGCCAGAGTGAGGGTGATAGCATGCATTCTTGTGTTGAACGCGCAATGAAGAATAAGGTATTATTTACACCTGACCAAGTCTATGGTGTTATATTAAATGCAAAAGTAAAAGGTGAGAAATATAATTTGAGCAAAGTGTGTTCTATGATTTAAAATGTCTCATCTCTGGAAAAAACTGACTAAAAGATACACAAGGCAGAAAAATTTCATGGTCGAAGATTATGGAAATAAAAGCATCTCATTTAAAACCTCATGTGTTGCAATTTAAATATGATTGTGGGGAAGACTATTTTGACTTGGACACTGATCAGACTACTGGAAGAGCAAAGCGTGGACGACGACCGAAAAATCCTGTGGAACCTGTAGTTGAAGAGAGCCTAAACCAGGTATACCATCAACCTATTCTTATACCTAAACCTCTTCATGATGATTTACTTGGGTTGTGCGCAAGCGAAGCTAAACCCAAACATTACCATGGTTTTTACAAATCTCTTGCAACCTGTGGAAATCTGGAACCGCAAAACATAGATGAGTTTGACGAATCCCATCAAACAGATGACGAAATGTGAAAAAAAAATGTCGTGAGGGTGCTAATAATAATCATTATTTAAGTTTTAAGGTTAAGTTGATTAAATACCTTTTTAAACAATCCCATAATTGTTTTATTTAATAATTCGATAAATTATTACGTAATGTTTTGCAGTATGATAGCAACGGCAATAGATTTTTGCAATAGCGACACGTGTTCCTTTTGCTATGGAATATTAATGTTAACCAATTTAGTGTTACCACAATAGATTGATTTGAGCAATGAATAATATGGTAATAATAAGTTACCATTACAATCAACCTCGCTACTTTACAGTCAAGACGATCGCAATGAACTATTGTTGTATAGGTCACTGTCAACAATTTACTCGAATAAAATCGTATTGTTGCATTACGGTTGAAAATTGTGTTTTAGATTCTGGTAATATGAATTTTTGATTGTAACTTTATGGGAGTAAAACTAATATTTTTTTAAATATCATCTCTTTACTTTACAAAAAAAATAGCTATATATTGATATATCAAAGATCCATGTAAAACTGTCATGAATTTATAATCAAAAAACGGTTTTTTATTTTTCCTGTAAATATAACTTTTTTTGATTACGATATTATTCGATGGGGACGGCGATATTGATTACTAGAAATAGCGACCAATTAGTACAACCAAGGTCCAGGCTGGCTAAAGCAGACTCATCTTTCATGGGGACAGTGCCCCATGAAAGATGAGTCTGCTTTTAAAAATGCCTTTAAAAATTTTAGCCTTTAAAAATGTTACAGTAAAATACCTCCTCACAAACATCAACTTTATGAAACGAAATTTAAATCAGTATAATCTGTATAAAACGCACACTATACAGCCAAGCATATTATACCCAAGTTGGAGGATTACATCGCTGATAAAAATGTTTCGCTAATCGCTGGTCCTGCTCCGCAAGGGCGCATCAAACAATTGATTATTATTTGAAAATAAATACTGTTGGAGCTGCTGAAGATTTCAAAAACTATGTTTGCATTGTATTAACTCAATCTTTTAGTATTGTATTAATGCATAGCACATCACAGTATTCTTAGGCATAACTTTAATGCCAAGCTTCAATGGGACCCCATATAGATAAATTTTCAAAAAAACTAAGCTCTGCAGCATACGCCGTTGGAAAAAATCGTAATTTAACTGATTTAGAGACAGTCCGTTTAGTATACTTTAGTTGTTAACATAGTGTGATGTCGTACGGTATTCTATTGTGGGGAAATGCCGCCAATATTCAAACAATTTTGGTTTTACAAAAAAGGGCAATTCGTTCAATTTATAAATTAAGTCCCAGACACTCTCTCAGAGACAAATTTAAAGAGATTAATAATGACTGTGCCTTCTTATGAAAATCTTTTGTATGCATATAAAAATATTTATCTGTTTAAAAAAACAGTGATATCCATAACATAAATACTAGGAACGAACACAAATTTGTTGTTCCCATTACCAGGCTCAAGAAAATAGGTGGCTCCTATAATTGTCAATGTATACGTTTTTCAAGAACTAAGCCTTAGTAAATTCAAATATTTTCTATAGCGGAAATTATATCACAAAGCTTATTATACCGTCAAAGACTATATTGAGGACAAGAAGGCTTGGGATTGAGCTGCTCCACTAGGTTCACACAGATATTGTTGATGCTTAATTTGCTAATTATTTTCCTTTTTATTTAATTTTTTCTATATTTGTAACTTTTTAGATACACAATGACATGTATATATTTACTGTATAAAGTACAATATTGATTTAATTTTTGTGAATGTGAGGACTATGTGCGGTTTCTGTTTTTCTTTTAATAATGGTCTGGCTGTTTGAGTACTATATGCGGCCTACCCAAATGTCCTTTCCTTTATATTGTTCTTCGAATCGTTTAACTCCTTAAGGTCTGTGTTGAGCTGCATGACAACTGACAAATGCGTGCACTGACTGAACAGGTCCACTCATTCTGTGTGATTGTTTCCTCAAAAGACCATTTCTAACATGGTCTTCACATGACCTGACCAAAATTATGTCTGGACTTTAAAAGAGACTGTGACCTCTGAGTTTGTTTCGGCCTTTCTTCTCAGAGTAGTCAGATAGGAAACGCCGATCTCAACTAGTTTTTAAAATGATTGACGTGTAAAAGTGTTTGTACAAACCTACTTACAGAAATAAATCATTTATCAGTTATTTATTTATAATTTTATGTGAGTACGTTTTTATTAAATCTTTTCAAAGTACTCTCCACTATCCTCTATACAAAGTTTTATGCGACTGAACCAGTTTTCGAAACACTTTTTCCAGTCCGCCGTAGACAACTGGTTTACAGCCTGCTCGAACGCTGACAGCGCATCTTCCGGCGACAAAAATTGGGGACCACAAGTCTGCTCAAAGGGATACCCCTTTGAGCAGACTTGTGGTCCCCAAAGGGTTAGAGAAGAGCCGTTCCTAAAGTACACCTACATTTCGCCAGATTTCGCCAGCTGTTATGTTCAGGTCCCATGTAGGCATCAACGGGGCATAAATCCAGATTCAGGGCTGCTACTGAGAAATTCCTATGGTACTATTCTGTAACCATCACCATGAAAGCTTAGGTGAAGTGAGCGTGGAGTGAGCTGTCAGTGCCACTGATGCTAGGGATTGACCAAGACGAGATGTTACTGACAGCTCACTCCACGCAAGTCTGATTTAGATTTTAACAGACTCAACATGCTGATGGAATACCCAATATCATTTTGCCCGATCTGGGAACTACAAGACCAACGAGGCGCTTTGCCGAATAATTGATTACCTAATTATACGTTCTCTTAGAACAGTAAAGTGAGATTAGTGTAGTGTAGAGTGATATTTCTTCCTTTTTATTTTCAGACGCGACCGGCTAATCCGCAAAGCGGCAAACACTTCGACGACTTCGGCTAACATTTCTCACAAATAAAATAGTTGCACCAGTCATAACTTTCGCCTTTTAATTTCTATTATGCACATTAAAATTATTGCGATATTGGAAACTTTGTCCTATACTTTCAATAAATGGCGATAATTTTGTGATTCTGAATGACTCCAAAAGCTCGCTGCAACACTTGGCTCGGGCACACTTCTCATATGCGAGGTATTCGGACAGCCTACGTGATACGAGAACCACTGAGAAAAGCATTTTGCCCACTGCGTCCTTAGGAGTCTCTTCGACGGCATTTTGAAACGCAGCCAGTGCTTCCTCGGCGTCCATAAAACGTTTTACTCGAAGTTTTTCTTTTATTTTCAGAAATAAATAATAATCGCAAGGTCGGTTGTTGCGTAATGACCTGTCCTTCCGAAGTACGACGCCACACTCTTTTTTCCCACGCTTCGACCTCTCTTCACTTTAGTTGGCAACCCCTCGGAAGGAAACACCCAGACAGCAGACTGTCTCTTAGTTTCAGGAACATAACAATAAATCCAGCTTTCGTCACCCGTAAGTGTGTCACGCAGATCATCGGTGAGATTATTGCGAACACGTTTAAACTCATTAAACCAGTATCACGTTGCAGTTGTAAACAGTGGCACGAGATGGGGCTTCATCGTGAAAAGACAATCGAAGTCTATCATAACTTTCTTGTTGACTTAAATAACATTGAAATTCATAAAAAATCATTGTACGAAAATTTTCTCGCGTCGAATTCATGCTGACGTGACACAGACAATTTTCAATTTACCGCCAAATCATATTCAAATGACAAATGAATACAATACATTCACAAGAATATTGTCAAAGAGTTCCATTTTCAAAATTTGAACTTATTTTTTTTATAACGTTTACAGGTGGCCAGTTCTAAAAACTTTCAGGGTCGCCTTCAAGAGTTTGACCTGCCAGGAGTGAGTGACAGTAAATATTATAAATGCTTCAGTCTTATTAAAAAACTGTATGTCTTCAATGGATTCCGTCGCACTGGGAAGTAGTAGAACATGATAATGTTGATATAATCGTCAAACAAGCGTGTGTTGATGGAGTTCCCATGAATATTACTCCACTTTATTCGGATTATTTTGGAAATGTTAAAAGAAAGTGTTTAGGTCGTTGGCAGGAATATTTTGATGAAAAAAAAGGGGATATGGTATCGAACTATCCAGTCACAGATTTCTCGGGTTCCATGGATTGATTGTAACTCAAAAAAATCTAGTAGCTTTAAGACTTCGTTCTGGAGATATTCCTTCAAATAAGTTTTATTATTTAGTGAAGAAAGCTCTGTCTCGTTGATGTTTAAGGACAATAAAAGGTATGATATTGGCTTTTGTAATACCATCCTTGCATTTCCAATGTCCGATATGGCAAAACAATTGTACAAGCTAGTTATAAGTTAGATAGTAATCAACGATTTTGTATTTTTCTCACCGGGCGATGTGGTCGCTACGCGAAAAACGTCTTAAATAAAAAAAAGGCCTTTGAACCGTTTAAGTTCAAGTTCAGGATGTCCAATTTCCCAACTTGTTCAATAGCTTCAAAATGCATCATTCCCGAAATTCATAAAAAAAACTCATTAATTCATAATGTCTAATTTTATTTAAAAAAAATGGAATATGTAGGTGTAATATATAGATAGTTTTATCGTATTACATCCAAAAAGAAACGGTATTTCGAAAATTAGAGGTAATCTTTTGATGTTTTTCTACAGAGAATATTTAATTATTTTATATTTCTGTTATTTTTATTCTTTACAATTTAATGAAAAATCTAATTTACGATTGGCAATTTTGCTTTTGGCCCGTTCTTTTTAAACCAAATAATAAAAATTAAGTTAGAATTTTTTACTTTACATGCAAGATCTTAACTTCACATTTACTACCTGAAATAATAAAATGAAATTTCAATGAATTTTTTTTATTGAAATGAAAATGGGTAGTTTTTTAATAAAAAATATTTTTTGTTTTATGTTGCATGAGTAATGAATTTTCTGTTATGGTCAAAGTTGTCGGCTACCTCGATAGATGGCGTTGGCGTCGAATTAGATCTCGCTATGGTTTCGTTACCGCGCCACATATATAAGGGTCGGAGAATTTAAATTTGGTAGGTCGTACTCTTGCAAGTGAGTACGACTTATCCCACTTCTGATAAAGGTATTTTTGTAAAGATCGGATCTTTAAGTAGGTTCGATCTTGTATAATGTAATGTATAATATTAGTTAGTACAGTGAACTAAAAGCAATGGTGAAATAATTGTATAAATAAAAAAATATCGAAATTGTTGACGTGTCATTTTCACTATCAAATATTTATTAAAACCGGTTTATATGATCAATAAGAAGTAAGAACAAGTAGAACAACTGAACATTATGTAAGTTGACAGTTGGCGAAATTCAAACGACAGAAAAATTTAATATTTCCATAGAAATATAAGCAATAAATAATGTTTGTGTGCGAGCAACAATGTTAAAATACTCGCACACATCTGACAGAATGAAAGTCTTGAAGTCACTTGACCCATGACATATTGCCCTGTATTGACAATCAAAATAGTTATAAAAATGAAAAATGTGTTCTGTAAAAGTTCATATTTCGCTGAAATTTCCATATTTTACGGTAAACACAACAAACATTCGGTACTGATTGGCTTTACAAAATCTGTAAAAAAACACTTATCCTAAGCTACATTAACACTTATCATTGCGGCACTTTATGAAGCGATTCCCCTTTCAAAGGTTTTGAGAGGGTTTTAACAGTTAACAACATAAGCTCATCACACAATAAGTAATTATGGGCACATGATGACCATTACCCAAATTATTTAGTAGTATATGCTAAGTAGGTATAACAACGATAAAAATTAAAATTAACCACTTTATAACGTATAATAATATAATACGAGGGGCTGGTTGGCTTAGTAATAACAGATATTTACTGCAGATCCAAAATTATTTGTAATTGTAATTCACAAACAAGCGCACACAGTCACATTCACACACGTACACACCGAGAACTGCAAAATTAAAGCAAACAGATAAAGGAAAAATTGCGAAAACCGTAAATGTTTAGTTACATCATATAATAAAAATATTTATAATTAATACCTCTTTCCTCATGAACGCGAGTGAACTTTTACTTATATACCTACAGATTTGTGCGGAACCCTCGATGAGCGAGTCCGACTCGCACTTGAACGGTTTTTTATGACCGGTCGACCTTGATAATTCAAAAGTGCTTGTAATTGGTTTATTTGAAATAATTGCTTTGAGTTTGGTCCGCGGATGGGTGACGCCATTAGCACGTTTAGCCGTTGGTCCCGGCTGTCATTATTTGATCTTTGACAGTCGTTACGGGTCGTCAGTAGCCCGAAAAGTGGACAACCGGTCTTAGCAAGGGGTATTATAGTGTTAGCCACTAACTGAGTTGTGGAGCCGAGATAAGCAGTAGCTCCGTGTGGAATACTGGTATTCGCTGCATCCGGTTAGACTTGAAGCCGGCCACGACATAGTTGGCAACAGACAGGCAGATTTATTTAAAAAAGAATCGCTACAAAAAACAAAAACAATGTCTTAAATTAAATACCGTTCAAACAATTGCGGAACGAGTATTTTGGCCTGAATGAAAAGAGATTACGAGAAATCTTTTATGCAACATCGGATGGTAATTCTGTGTAACGCAAATGGTTCAAAGTAGGGAGTCAATTTCAATCGGTTTTAGGTTCACCGCCACTAAATTACGTAAACTTTCAAATGAATATTGTGGGCAATGGGTCACAGGTGGAACGAAAAGACGTGTGCGCTGTTCTACGCTCTGATTTAATGTATTGTAAGCAAATGAAAGTAATTGCTAAGACGCTAAGCAATTGATTGGTAGCTTTCAAACTTAAACACCATCTGCATCGGTAGCTTGTTATGAGGATGCTAGGACGTAATATGGCGGTTTTTATTTGTGTCAGCTGATCGATTCAATAGGATTATTGTGTGCCTCGAGGGTGTTTTGTTCCTAATATCGAGCTGTGCCTTAGTAAATGCGGAATTCGACACGGTATTTCAGAACGACGCAGAAAAAATAAATAATTTTAAAACGCCCGCGGGATGTAGACGGAGGAATACCTACAAAGCTCGTTTAAATCCATTACGAGAATGGTTTCCTCCATTACATATTCTTCATCATAGGAGTATTAATGATCTGTGTTCTTCATTCGAAGTACACATGATGATAGGATTTATAGGGAAAACTCAATCCTGAGAACCTAATTAGCCTATAATTAGGTTCTCAGGAGGTTTGAAGAGAATGAGTTCGTACTCATTGTCTTCAAACCTGAGTAAAGGAAATAAAGGGAAAACCCAATCAGTAGAAGAAGGCTCAGACCTTCTGCTGATTGAGTTTTCGCTATAAATTATAATCATTCCCGAATGTTGAATCATTCTGAGTTTTGTAGGTCTTCCGGAAGTAGGTACTTCCTCACGAAAGGAAGCTCATCGGAGATAGTGATTATAAAACGTGTTATCACATGTGCACCTTATCTTATGACGCCAGATCTAACACCAAAAACTAAAGAAAAGTCACGTTGTAGCAGTTACACACAAATAACAAGAGACATTTTGTAACAACAATTTATTTTGATACATAATAAAGTAACATTTTTGTTATAATTTCCCTATTTTTGATTTCCAATATTCTTCTTACAAAGACATGGACTGTGCCATTCTTTTCTCATGCCACACTCATTTCTCATCAATTCCACGTAGCCCTAATAATCTCCTCACTCGCCGTCTTTGCGAGGTTGAATAGTATCGGTGCTAGGTGCTATTAGTGGCTTTCATGGCAGCAGTCAGACTTGTACCTGTAAACAAGTATAATAATTGTTATTAAAATACACTAAAACCCCGTTGCAACAGCGATAGGAATTAGGAAGTAATATAATAGACACAAGTACCTACATACCTTTCCAAAAGAGTATAATTACGCTCTTCAAGCTAGGACATGAAAAAACAAAGCTATTATCGGCTACTGCTTTTACATTCATGTGGTCAGTTTAAATTAGTAATTATATGTAAATTCAGAGATAAACACCTTTTCCTCTTTACTCCTATTATCGGAGCTTATTATTTTCATTGCTACCATTGCAAACACAATGAAATAAAGATATTAAACTATTTTATTCGACGTATACTTTTTGTCTGTCAAAGTCAAAACAGATATAAAAATCGTTGGTTTGACAATTTTATTCATACAACTCTGTTTTGCAGTCGACTATTTTGATTATAATCTGTGCTGAACGCATAATTTCACCTCTATTCCGTTTCGCTACTAATCACCTGCTAACTAGCGTTTATAAATAAAGAAAAGTTAATCATTGTTTAGGAGCTAACTAATTGCTTAGCTAAGCAGTGGCTAATCAATGGTTAGCGAGATTTTTATGAATAAGGCTGTAAAATGTAGTTTAATGCGAGTATGTATCAAAATATGATACATACTCGCATTAAACTACATTTTTGTTATAATTTCCCTATTTTAGATTTCCAATATTCTTCCTCCTAAGACATGGAGCAAGCCATTCTTTTCTCACGCCATTCTCATTTCTCATAAATTCCACGTAGCAGCAGCCCTAATGGTCTCCTCCCTCGCCGTCTTTGCGAGTCTGAGTAGTATTTATTGGTGCTAGGTGCTAATAGTAGCTTTCATAGGTGCAGTCAAACTTGTGTGTGTCTTTTAATAACAATTATTTGTTTACAGGTAAACAAATAATTGTTATTAAAAGACACTGAAACCCCGTTGCGAAAGCAATAGGAATTAGGAAATAATATAAAATAGACACAAGTAACTACATACGTACAGTGACCTTATTGGTGATGTTCTTCAGATAGGTCAGGTGCGTAGTACTTGTAACCGGCGCGCGTGTATGACCAGTAGCCTAAATGTGTAACACATTTTCGTAAACGATTACGACTCATCCGTTTGATTTTGACAGTACAACAACATTAATTGCGTTAATTTTTGCATGCTATATAGATTTATTTAATCAATAATTGCGTATTTATTACGTTTGAGCAATGGATTAGCAATCTCATTCAAAACGATTCAGATTCCGATTGATTGTGTATTACGCAATTAGGGTACTGGTTGTATGAACGTAAACGAGGCAAAAGGAGTTTGAAAGGATCGTAGCAGGTGGCGGACTGTGGTTTCTGCCTACCACCACGGGAAGAAGGCGTGAGTTTATGTACGTATACCTACATACATTTCTAAAAAAAGCCTATTCATTCTAGGACATAAAAAAGCTATTATCGGCTACTGCTTTTACAAATTCAGGGATAAATACCTTTTCCTGTTTACTCCAATTATTGGAGCTTCTCATTTTCATTGCTACCGTAGCTAACACAACGAAATAAACGTAATAAATAATTTTATTCAAATTATTTTTTTCTATGAAAAATGTTGACGTACGAGTTCGTTTGATAAAGTCACGACAGATACAAAAAACGTGGTTTGACAAGTTTATTATTAAATTCTGTTTTGTCGTCGACTCTATTGATTATGATCTGTGCTGAACGCATAACTTCACCTCTTTTTCCTTTCCCTAATAATCACCTGCTAACAGCGTTTATAAATAAAGAAAAGTTAATCATTGATTTAGAGCTAACTAATTGCTTAGCTAAGCAGTGGCTAATCAATGGTTAGCGAGATTTTTATAAATAAGGCTGTATTTGAGTAACTACATGATATTTCTAAACTTTTTGTGGACAGACACATAAAATAATTATATTTTCTTGTAGGTATAAGTAAATGAGGAATGATTGTTCAATATTATAATAATGCATGTGAAGGGTAGGCAGGAGAAATAGATGTGTACGAAGTACATTAAAGTAGTCTTTGCTCAACCACCGTGTTTGAATACTGTGTCCCTGTCTCCCAACATAACATGGCGCAGCCGGTAGGATTATAAGTTAGTAAGCTATTATAAAAAATATATATAATATATAATATGATAAAAGTGAAATATAAGGAAAACGTAGATGACAAGTAGTAGTGACTCCGAATCATTCGAAGAAGCAGAAGTGAAATTACAAACGAAGCACACAATGGAGTCCATTTTGCAACCGCAGCAACCGTCCGTTTTTGAAAATGACATATTAAGTGTTACATCGGGAAACTTAAGCAAGGAATGGGAAAAATGGAAAAAGGCGTTCAAGATATATTATCAAGCTTGTGAACTACATCGTAAAGAAAAATTAGTGCAAATCAACATATTGTTACATATCATAGGAGAAAAATGTCGTGAGGTATATGAACAATCAACACGCGAGTACAAAACAATAGAAGACTTGCTAGATGACTTCGACGCATTTTTTTTGCAACGAAAGAATATAACGATAGAAAGACACACATTTTTTACCCGAGACCAACGAGAATTAGAGTCAATTGAACAATAAGTATTTGAACTGAATAAAATAGCAGCAAAGTGCGAGTTCAAAGATTTATGCAGTGAGTTGGTGCGTGATAAGGTGATTTGTGGAATTAAAGACAGTGGACTCAGAGGAAGACTGTTAAGAGAACCAGACTTGTCCCTAACTAAAGCTATAGACATCTGTAGATTAGCGGAAGTATCTCGAGCTCAAGTGAAAAATATAAAAAAACGAGAACCATGAACAAACTCATAGTGTACATGCTGTTACCAACAATGCGAAGGAAGGGAAAAATTTTCACTATGCAAGAAGTTCGGCACAGCGACATACAAAATGGCGGTCATCTAGATCTAGTGGTGGTGATGCCAGGGCCTCCCGTCAGGATCGTGACCAGAGAGATGGACAGAGATCAGGAGGACGCTTACGCGAACAAACAGGAGAGGCTCGTCGAAGATCACACACAGCATGTGGAAAGTGTGGGAAAAGTCATGACAAATATAAATGTCCAGCGTATGGTCAGCGATGTAGTCAGTGCAGAAAAATTAACCAATATTCAAGGATGTGTCGTGTGTATGAGGTACGAGAAGACTCCAGCGATCAGGTAATTAACACTATTGATGGTTATTCTTGTAATGAGTGGACGGTAGCATTAAGTTTTCGAAAAAAAACATGTCAATTTTAAACTGGACACTGGAGCCGACGTTAATGTCATGCCAAACAAATATCAAAATAAAATAAACGAAAGATGAATTAGCCCATACCACAATGAAGTTACAGGGTTATTCAGGTAGTCAGGTTAAAGTCATTGGTAAATGTCATCTCAAAGTGGAATACAAAAACAAAACATACATTTAACAATTTTATAGTTGTAGACACTAATTCACCTCCCAATTTGGGTAGGAGTTCATGTGAGGAATTAAAATTATTGAAAAGGGTTATGAGTATAAAACAAACAGATAAAAGATGTGCTAATATACTTGACGAGTTTCCTGATATATTCAGATCATAGTGGACAAACGGTAACTTTTAGGTTTAAAACACCTTTACAAAAATTGCAAATACAATTTAGACCAATAACTACTGGCAAATTAAATAGTTTCAATAGTGCCCTAAATAATAAGTTAAATGTTCTGGGCCATAATATGGACGATGCAAATAAATTTTATGAGGATTTCTTTTCATTAGTCCACACTGAATTCAATAAAACTTTTGAAAAGAAAACAAAAAATATTTGCACTAAATTTATATTTAGTGACTGGGCAACCAGAGGTATTAGGATTAGTAGAGAAAGACTGTTCGAGTTGTATGGCCTTAAGCCTTACATTAACACTGAAACTTTCAATAAGTATGTTGCTACATATTCCAAAACTTTTAGAAATACCTGCAAAATAGCTAAAGCCCTGTACATTAGCAACAAGATCAAAACAGCGGAAGATAAAATAAAAACTGTTTGGAAAGTTATAAATAACGAAACTAGTAGGAAAAAAATACGAAACATTGAATACACATTGGAGACTTCACGTGGTGCCATAAGCTCTAACTTAGAAGTAGCTCAAGAATTTGTAAATTATTTTACTAATATACCATCTAAAACTACGGAGGCTTTAAATTCCTCACCCAAAGTCTCAATTGATTTATTAAGAGCGAACGTTCCAGGCTGCCCGGTTGATTTTCAATTTAAACATATAAACCCTATGATAGTTATAAAAGCTTTTCGGCAAATAAAAATCAAGTTGACCGAAGATCTTTGGGGAATGTCTATCAAAGTTTGTACATCCATAATCGAGACCATAGCACCATACTTAGCTTTAATATTTAATTTGTGTGTAGATCAAGGAGTCTTCCCGGATTTAATGAAATACAGTAAGGTTATACCACTTTTTAAATCTGGGGATAGCAAAGACACCAACAATTATAGACCAGTATCCGTGTTGCCGGTATTCAGCAAGGTGTTCGAAAAGGTAATGCTCAATCAAATGCTTAATCATTTTAATGTCAACAAAATCTTACACGAACAGCAATATGGTTTCACCAAAGGTCGTTGCACGACTGATGCTGGTGTCACTTTACTAAAACACATATTTACAGCGTGGGAGGAGGCCCAAGATGCCATAGGAATTTTCTGTGACCTCTCCAAGGCATTTGATTGCGTTAGTCACGAAACCTTGCTCCTAAAACTGGAGCATTACGGACTAGGAAAACCTGCGCTAAGTTTAGTTAGATCTTATTTACAAGATAGACGGCAAAAAGTTCAAATTAATGGTGTCAATTCACTAGGATTAAAAGTAAAATTGGGTGTTCCACAAGGCTCGATATTAGGTCCTTTCCTCTTTTTAGTATATATTAATGATCTACCCCATTTATTAAAAAAACAACCACAAATGGTGTTATTTGCTGATGATACTTCTTTAATTTTTAAGATAAGTAGACGTTCATCAAATCTTGACGACGTAAATAACGCACTGCTGCAGGTACAAAATTGGTTTACTGCTAATAATTTAGTATTAAATGGGAAAAAAACAAAATGCATAAGGTTTGCTTTGCCGAATGTTAAAAGTACTGATTGTGACATAGTATTGAATCAAGAGAAACTAGAATTCGTTGATAAAACGGTTTTCTTGGGGATCACGCTCGACTCGAGGCTGCAATGGAGTCCCCATTTAACATCTCTTGCAGGACGGCTAAGTTCAGCAGCATATGCTGTAAGAAAAATCCGTCAGTTTACTAATGTAGATACCGCGAGGCTGGTCTATTTCAGTTACTTTCATAGTATCATGTCTTACGGTATCTTATTATGGGGACGCGCTGCAGACATCGAGTCTATTTTTATTCTGCAAAAAAGAGCCATTAGAGCAATATATGGCCTCCGCAGGCGCGATTCTTTAAGGGAACTGTTTAAAGAAATTAACATCATGACCGTACCTTGTCAATATATATATGAAAACATCATGTACGTAAGGAAAAACTTAAATATTTTCAGTAAAAGAGGTGAGAGACACAACTATGAACCACAAATATGAAGAAATAGGGACCAATTGGTTCAACCGGGTTTCAGGCTGGCTAAAGTAGATTCATCCTTCATGGGGTACTGTTTAAAATGTTATAATAAAATACCTCCCCACATACTCCAACTGAACGAAACGAAGTTCAAAACCTGTATCAAACGCACACTATGCAGCCAAGCATATTATAAGTTGGAGGATTACATCTCTGACAAAAATGCTTGGCTCAACGCTGGTTCTGCTCCACAAGGGCGCCTAAACAATTGATTAGCATTCGGAAATATTGTTGGAGCTGCTGAAGATTGTAAAAACTGTCTTTGCACTGTTTAAATTCAATCTTTTAGTATTGTATAATTGCAAAGCACACGTGTGAGCACTATGTGGTACCTACTATAAAGCTACCCTATACTGGGCACGTCTGTCATTGACTTGAATGTGCCCTGGCGGCTGAGAGTATGTCACGCTCACTCAAATGTCTCGCTGGTGGTGGCGTGTGTGTTGGATCATTAAGTTCCCTTCAAAATGGTTGAGCTGAATGGTGCTGATCCATACGTCATGTTCGTGAACGGGCGCCGTCAGTGGGGACTGGTCATCTCTTGGCTGCCACGGCTTTTTTTTTTATTTTTAATTTTTCTTTTCCGATTTTTATGTTTTTTATTACGGGTCTTTCTACATCGTTCTCACATGTTTAATTTCAACAAGACTGATGTAACAAATTACTGTAACCATATTATTTAAAAGAGTGTCCATGGAGTTTCTTGCCCGTTCTTCTCCATTGGTACCTACTTCGCTTTGGAATGGGCAACTAGCTTCATATTTCTGACTGACCGACCCCTTGACAATTCAAAAGTGCCTGTAATGGGTTTATTTGAAATAAATGCTTTGAGTTTGAGTTTGAGTTTATTTACAGGAATGGGTTGTTTACCAGCTACATATGAAATAAAATTAAAAGATGGGTCCAAACCTGTAGTTCATGCTCCACGAAAGTTACCTATTGCGTTAAAAGAACAAGTAAAAGAAAATTAATGGAAATGAAAAATCAGGGTATTATTGCAAAAGTTGAGGGACCCACCGATTGGGTAAATAGCATGACGGTTGTAAAAAAGCCAAACGGAGATCTCCGCATTTGTTTAGACCCGCGTCACTTAAACAAAGCAATGAAGCGAGAACATTTTAAGTAGCCTACTCTTGAAGAAATAACCGCCAACCTATCCGGTGCAACAGTAGATGCTAAACAGGGATTTTGGCATGTAAACTTACACCCAGCCAGTACAGGCCTCTGTACATTAAACACAATTTTTGGTAGGTTTAAATTTTAAAGAATGCCATACGGTATATCATCGGCGTCAGAAATATTCCATAAACGGTTACATGAACATTTCGATGATATAGAGGGTGATATACTGTTTATTGATGATCTCCTAATTTACGCAGAAACAAAGGAATTACACGATCAGAGATTACGTGCGGTCTTGAAACGGTGTAAGGAAACAAACATAAAATGAATTAAAAGTAAATGTAAAATAGGTTAGAGTGAGCTCACGTACTTAGGGCATACAATAACAAAAGACGGCATCAGCCCCGACGAGTCGCAGGTATTGGCTATTAAAAATATGTCAAGGCCACAAAATGTAAAAGATGTAGAATGATTTTTAGGCATGATAACCTATGTTAGAAATATCATTGAATTTTTTTCCGAAAAAACATCTATTCTCCGCGAGTTATTACGAAAAGACGTAGCTTGGCACTGGGATCACACACATGCAACAATGTTTTGAAATGTTAAAAAAGCAGTTAACTAGTCCACCCGTGTTAAGATATTACACACTTGAAAAACCCGTAGTTATCTCACTAGACGCCAGTAAAAATAGTTTAGGTGCTTGTTTAATGCAGGACAACTATCCCGTATGTTACGCTTCAAAATCATTAACGGAACAAAACTATGCTCAAATTGAAAAAGAACTATATGCCTGTGTATTTGCATGCGAGCGATTCTATACCTATATATACGGCCGTAACGATGCGACGATAGAAACAGATCACAAGCCATTAGTCAGTATTATTAACAAGCCGTTGGTGAATGCGCCAGCACGCCTACAGAGAAAGTTAATGCTACTACAACCATATTCGTTAACACTAATATACAAACCAGGTAAATATCTATACATAGCGGACGCATTATCACGAGCGGCGTTGCCGCAAAAATCACCTCGAGGCGCAAGCACAAGTGTGTGCCATAACAACGATGAATCCTCTAACAGAATCACATTTTCTAGAAATACAAAAATGTACTAGGGAAGATAACGAAATGCAGGGATTAAAAAAAAAAAATAAAGAAAGGATGGCCCATGCATAAAATTGAAATTATTCATGAGTTAAAACCTTATTGGGATAGTAGGGATGAGATGTATTAACAGTGAATTATGGACTAATATGGAAAGGTAATAGAATCATTATACCAAACTGCATGCGTAAAACTATGTTACAAAAAATACATATAGGGCACTTAGTTATAGAAAAGTGTAAACTTAGGGCTAGAGAAATCATGTATTGGCCGAATATGAATTCACAATTACAGGATTACTTTTCACACTGTCAGGCCTGTTTAACATATAGAAAAACAACACAAAAGAACCGTTAATTCCGCATGACATACCCGACAGAGCTTGATACAAGATTGGCACAGATATTTTCCACTACGCCACTAAATCTTATTTGATAGTAGTAGACTATTATAGTTAGTTCATAGAAGTGGTTGAATTAAATTCAACTACATCCCCAGAGGTAAACAAGCATAATAAAAAGCTTGTTTAGACGTCATGGAATACCACAAATAGTTATGTCAGATAATGGCCCGGAATTTTCATCTAACTTGTTTAAAGAGTTTTCGTTGAAATGAAGTTTTCAACACATAACGTCTTCCCCTGGGTACCCACAATCAAATGGACAGGTCGAAAGAGCAGTCCAAACAGTTAAAAATATGATGAAAAAGACCACATTTCTAAATACCGACTTCAGTCTGGGTCTATTAGAATATTTGAATACGCCTTTAAGTAATTAGTTAAGTTCACCTGTTCACCTTCGTAATTTTATGTTGTATAACAGCCGAGCTGTTATACAACAGAAAATTACGAAGTACCATTCCGTGTTCTCCACATCTTCTTCAACCAAAATTGCAGGGGAATGTGACAAATAAATTAGAGAATCGACAATTATAGCAGAAAAAATACTTCGACAAAGCATCAAAGGGTCTAAAACTACTTAACATAAAGAAACCGATCTTATTTAATTCTAATGAATACAGGACAGATCTTAAGACGAAATAGAAAACATATAATCATTGATTCAGGCGTCACAACGAACAACCGTATGAACACTATACGTACGATGATATAAATATAGACAAGCCGCAAAGTCGTGCCTTGCTCGTCGATGAGTCACATAGCGGCTCCAGTGCTCCCACAATGACACTCGTAGACCATAACAGCTGTACAACTACTTATTTTAAAACTCGTTCTGGCAGGACAGTGAAACCTGCAAGTTAAAAATAAAAAGGAGTGATGAAAGAAACATTGTTCCGTGGCAAATAAAGAATTCGACATTATTTAGCAGAGCGAACGCCCTTCAATCCACATAAAAAATTCAAACAAAAAAAGTTAACAAATTTGACACTTAAAATTTATTTTCGAACGCATTAAATACATGAATTCACGAGGTGATTTTGAAATTCAAGTTTAGCCGTAGAGTATCATTTATTTTGTGGGCGAGTCTGTGAGTGGTAGGTAGGCAAGTGTAATTTAGAAAGAGTGACTTTTGTAACTATGCGTTTCGTACGAACAATTAGAAACTTTGTGGGATTTTTAGAATACTCACAGTAATTGCTATGGGCTACAAAAGTGCTCAAGCTAGGGAAATGTCCCGAAGAATGTGAACTGAGGTGGCTGAATTTCTAAATTCGGTTGGTCGAGGTGCTAACAAGGATTGGGAAACTTGGTCAGCTGTAGGTAAGTTTCATAATTAAGTAAATTATAAACGTAATTGCCTGAATCAATCATGTTAATTATTGACCAACCATATATTATTTAAATAGGTATTTATAATAGAGTCAAATAGTCGAATAGGATGATAGTCTTAATATTGACACTTACTTTACACAATTCTTAATAAACATAGAAGACAATAATCGGAACTGTGTTTGGAGAGAATCAAGTATGAGTGCTAAAATAAACATTGTTGTCTAAATGGGCTGTAATTATATTGTCATGTTTTTTTAATCTATTTATTTTCTACCTTGGTACTCTGTGTGTGTGTGTGTTACATTAAAATATTATGGCACTAAAAAGATTACGACTCGCATTCAAGAACAATACTGTTTTTGTCAGTGAAAACATTCTTCATTTTGCGTTGGCCGTTTTATTGCTACATGGGTTCCATAAATGCAAACGCAGGCACCAAACTTGTAAAAAAATCTGAAATAAGTAAAACAGAGTTGTGCTGTCACATTCAGAGTAAAGTAAAAACTGACTTTAAAAGAATTTCGCTGTACTTACCAAATCACATTTACTCGTCGTTCGCTAGGACTAGCTGGGAATTATTATGTATATTTTCGGCGAAAATGTTGTAGATTTAGGCATTGTGTTTCGATTGCATGTTGATACTGTTTGCTGTGCAACAGTATGTGCAGCGATATCCCCCGTCTTTGATATGTACGATTCCCGTAAAAATATTATTCTATTAAACCTGAAAACAAGTACGAAAAGCAGTAAATATATTATCATGATGTTTGGCCAGATAAATGAAAGCATTAATTAGTACCTCTCACCTTGACCTCAATCGACAAATTGTTTACGGCGTGGCATTAAAGCTTGTAGTTCAATACAAGCTCAAGTGCAAGTTCTTGAGCCCATAACGATTAACAAAAGCATTGTCCCGGCATGTCAAATGGTTTGATCAAGGTTCTCAAGTTCTTAGAATTTTGTTTAACACTATTGCAATGACTATCTTCCTCGAGAAACTCGTAAATTTCATCTTCATCACACATCTAAAATAAACGGTAAACACAGTGCATAAAGACGATTTTCTATGTTTTACAATACTTTGAAATAACGTCAGAATTATATTGTGTGCACATTTCTACATTAATTTACGTTTTTGTATTTAAATTTAATTAAAACAGGTCAATAAAAGTTAGTTTCACAAGCCTGCAAATTATGACGGCAGGGCAGTTCAATTGTCGAATGTTTAAATGTCAAAAAAGACTTGATGGTAAGGATAAGTTGCAGGTCAGCGTACTGACATGCTGTGACGTAGTCGCTCACCGGCTTAGGTCACGTGATCGCTGGCTCGCCTGCTACTTGACGCGCTCATGGTACAAACTAGCACGGCAGGTTATTTTTCGTCGAAAATTGACCTGATATAAGAGTTTATGGTAGGCCCCCTGATCGCTGGGGACAAAGCACTCAAGTGTCAAGCCGCTGATTAAAAAACCTGCAATTACAGCATGTACATTTTATAAGGTCTATTATGAAAAAAATCATTTAAAAAATACGTAGATAATAATGCATGTCTTGCAATTAATAAATATATGTAAATACCTAACAAAACGTTAAGATTGTTACAATGGAATTTTAAAAATGACACAAAAAAAAAAAAAAAAAGAAGGGAACATACGTGTGTAATATATTAAATGATACAGTGAATGTCAAACAATAATATTATGTTTTTTTTTTATTTATATGGTGTGTATTTGTGTAGGTACGTAATGTTGTTCAAATGAAGTGAATTGTTTATTTTTATTTCCTTTCGATATTGTTAAAGAATCTGTAAATTAAAAATATGTAAATAATTATAATAAAAGAATTAAATGTTAAACTTGATTCGAATTAATAAATAAGGTGGTTGTAGGTATAAGTAAATGAGTAATGATTGTTCAATATTATAATAATGCATGTGAAGGTAGGCAGGAGAAATAGATGTGTACGAAGTACATTAAAGTAGTCTTTGCTCTACCAACGTGTTTGAATGCTGTGTCCCTGTCTCCCAACAAAAGACATAAAAAAGTTACAAGTAATTACAACGCATTTTTGAAATTGCTTTTATTTTTGGATATATTACGGTAAAACTCTATCAGCACGCACTACATTCTTATTCCGATGAAAACGTTATCTTCGATCGCATGTTGCGGGAAATATAAATACATAACAAGTACATTGAAACAATTGCCAAAGAAACCGCCAACTTCTACTATTGCAGCAGACACCTACGTTTTGCTTCTACATACGAGTAACTTATAACTTTTTTGTAATTGTTATACAGAACATATTTTAAAAAAAAGCTCTGTAAGGATTGTACAAAACTACATTCTCAAATATTCTATTTTTTTGATTAAAATGACATGAGGAAATTAAAAGTTTTTTTAGGGAATTTCGGATTTTGAAACTATTGAACATTTTTGAAAATTGCACATCCAGAACTTGAACTCGTAGAGATAGAGATAAAGATATTTATTTTTGCAAATATGGGTACAAAACAAGGTGACATAAAAATATAATTAGTAACAGCCATATTTTACCCGAAGGCATGCAAAAGTACAAAAAATTATAAGTACATAATAACAGACAATGTCAAGAAAGAGAGTGACTAACTATAATTACAATTGAATTATGCAGTACTTCAATAATTATTGTCCATTCTTTTCCAGTCAAACTAATATCGTATTGAAATTAAATTACAACTAAATAAATAAAAAAAATAGCATTAATACATTAAAAAGAAAAAAATTAGTATTAAATGTCATATTTTCTAATTTCTAATCCCTACTACAATCAGTTATCAAGAAATTCCTTTCTCAATTAAAAGTTCCGTCACATTATAATACGCTTTGTCTACTAAAAAAATTCGAAGTTTTTTTTTTAAATAACGTCAAGTTTAATTCTTTCCAACTCCTTGGTAGTTTATTGTAAATGACTGGCGCCATGTAAAGACACTTTTGCGCATTAAAGTCGTTCTCGCACCGGGCAGACACAGCCTACTATTATCACGCCTATTTCGGGGGAATACGTCAGCTATGCGGTCGAAACGATCAGGGTTTAACTTTACAAACACTGCCATTTCTAAAATATATATGCATGGTAAAGTTAATATTTTATTCTGTTTAAAATATGGCACGCAGCTATCAGTAGTTTGTAGCTTTAAAAAGGACCGTATGCATCTTTTTTGTGCTTTGAATGCAGTTTCTCTTTCGGTGGAGTTGCCCCAAAAAAATACACCGTATCGTAGGTGGCATTCGACTAGACCATGGTATGCAGTCAGTGCTTCTAGATTTACAATAGATGACAAAGTACGTATAGCGTAAGCAGAAGTGCTTAGTTTTTTGCAGAGTGTCTCGATGTGTTGTTTCCAACTAAGTTTTTTGTCTATTTCTAGTCCTAGAAATTTTGTACTTACTACATCATTTACTGTGTGATTATTATATTGCACATGAAGATCGCTCTTATCTGGCATGCGTTGGTTAAAATGCGTTATTTTTGTTTAGCTTATATTTATTTTTAAGTTATTTTCGTCTAACCATCTTATAATTGATTTTAACGAAATATTAATGTCACTTTCGTATGTCTCTACACTTTTCGAAGGTATTGTCACGGTGCTGTAATCTGCAAATAGGGTCAATGGTTGTTCAATGCATTCCGGTAAGTCATTAACATATAATATAAATAGCAGAGGACCCACCACACTTCCCTGCGGTACCCCGTAACTAACTATTCGCTCGTCTGATCTAAATATCTCGTCGTTTTTATTAACTATATTAATTCTATTAATTTCAGTAATTTGTCGTCTATTATTTAAATAGGACCGGAACAGGTCTAGAACATTACCCCTTAGAGCATAGGCTTCGAGTTTCTTTAAAAGTGTAGGATGGTGGACATAATCAAACGCCTGTGTCATGTCACAGAAAATGGCGCAGACTGGGTTTCGTTTATAGTACATTGTTAATGACATTCTGTATAAAATCAAAAATCGCCATATTTATTGTTATGCTGGGTCTAAATCCTTTTTATTGTTCACACAAAATATTGTTTTTTTCTAAGTATTTGTAAAGCTCTTTGTAAATAAACTTCTCATTTTTTTTTTAATTAATCAGAATTAGTGAGATTGGCCTATAATTTTCAATTAGCTCTCTATTTTCCTTCTTATATATTGGTTTTATAATAGATGTTTTTAAAGCATCTGGATATATGCCAGCACTTATACTAAGATTAAGTATGTAACTTAAATGTACACATATCTGGTTAGCTACAGATTTTAAAACATTTGTAGAGAGGCCATCGTAACCCACGCTATTTGTGTTTTTCAGTGACATTATTATTTTATGTATATCATCAGGTACGCTAGGTGCCATGAACATTGACTCCCTTCTTGTGTCTATTTTCCTACTTGTGATTGGGTACCGTCCATTAATTTTGGCTGTATTTATCAACGAAGTAATTATTAAATGTATTAGAAATGATTTTTGGATTTGTTATAATTTTATTACTAGATTTAATTTTATAAATATGCTGTCTGGGAATATTGTGTTTTTTCTGGTTTATAATTTGCCAGGTAGTTTTTGCCATGTTTTTGGCTTTGGTTATTTTGTCATTGTTTTGTGCCTTTTGTGTCCGGTTTATAATTTTTTTATACAATTTGCAATTTGATTTAACCTCAGTTGCCACAGAAGGTGTCTTTTCTTTCTGCTGCATAATTTTACAACTTGAAAAAATAAAAATAAAAGGCGAAAGTGATGACAGGTGCAAATATTTATTTGTGAGTAATGTTAGCCGAAATCGTGGAAGTGGTTGCCGAGTTGTGCCCAGATTAGCCGGTCGAGTCTGAAAATAAAAAGAAAGAAATATACTTAGTCATTTATAAAAGTCATTTGCATTATGACGAAAATGTGGCTGTATTGTTGCATTCGACGCAGTAGAATTCGAAACCGAGGCAGACGCGTGATATTGCAAGCAAGCACACATACCGTGTTATTTATCATCGATTAACATCGTCCATTATCGCATTATGTATGCGATGACAATTAATAAGCACATGTAGCAACATAAGGGTTATATGTGTATATGAAGACAGACGCTAGCAGAGAGTTCCACACTTTGGCCATGTGCAATGAGGTTTGTTATAAACTTTTTATGCGTAGCATCATTCCAGTCGAGTAGAGAGCCAGGGCACGCAAATGCTCGGCACCCCTGAGGGGTTTGCGTGCGTTTCTGCATTTGCGTGCGTTTCGGTTTGCAGTTCTAAGAGAACGTATAAGTAGGTAATCACTTTTTCGGCATAGGGCCTCGTTGGTCTTGTAGTTCCCAGATCGGGCAAAACGATATTGGGTATTCCATCAGCATGTCGAATCAGACTTGCGTGGAGTTAGCTGTCAGTATCATCTCGTCTTGGTCAATCCCTAGCATCAGTGGCACTGACAGCTCACTCCACGCTCACTTCACCTAAGCTTTCACGGTGATGGTTACAGAATAGAACTACATGAGTTTCTCAGTAGCAGCACTGAATCTGTTTTTGTGCTTCGTTGATGGCAATAGCCTGATCTTCTACTACATGGGACTTAAACATAACAGCTGGGAAAATCTGGCGAAATGTAGGTTTTCGGTAGGAACAGTTCTTCTCTAACCCTTCGGGGACGACAAGCGTGGATGGTATGTTGTTCTGCATATAACACTCGCAGTCAGATACATTCTCATGCTCAATGGTTAACTATATCCTCTATAAAGGATGTTGACACTTACTGGCTGGTTGTTGGTTTTGTTGTACTGCGTCGCTCCAGTTGCAGCCAGCCTTGGGAACGGCACTCATCCCGCTCTGGAACACATTATCATCATTAGTTAGTACAGTCAATTCTTTTATATCTTCGTTAAAATTATTTCCTTTTTCAAGTCAGGACACACCTTTTGAAAGGCACAATAATTAAGGTAAAAATAAACAATATTTAATTACTCGTTAACACCAATGTCGTGTTGACATAAACATAAATTATTTTTAGTTGTAGGGACTTACCGTTAAATTACAATTGTAAAGCACCTACGGTGTTTATCAGAATCCGGTTAGATAGGAAGCCGACCTAGTTGAGAAGCGAAGTTTCATTGGTGACGCTTTGGGCTACCCAAGGGAACAATCCGCTTTTGCTTTTCATATCTTTTACATGGTTTACAGCCATATTATTTGTGACACTTTGCGCTACCAAAGGGAACAATCCGCTTTTGCTTATCACAGCTTTTACATGATTTGGTTTAAAAATAATCTGATTTGGTAGTGAAACTTTTCCATAATTGCTGTTATATTGGGTGCTGGTTGCAACACCTGCCTGTTTTTATGTAATTTCATAATCAATGTTTATGGATTTAACTATCTGACCAAATACATTTTAAAAGATTTTCTCTCATGATGTTCTTAAATTCTACACGTTGATTGGGATAATTTTATTCAAGTTGTACTCACCACCGCAGCGAAGGCAATAGCCATGATGGCCAAGAGTACTCCAAAAAACTTCATGTTTCAGCGATTGATCACGAACTGACGAACTACTATGTTCCCAAGCTTATATACCTGAGGAGAACTGGGAAATTGACCACTTGTGACAATTGTGCTTCCTTCCGGTGAGCGAGATAATGACAATTATTATTCATAAATAAGTGTTAATCTGTGATTTGTACTCGACGATGCGACACGTTTTGTGGAACATTTTGACATCAAAGATTTCATCTATTAACGTAACGATCACTTAGAATAGAATAGAATAGGTCTTTATTTGCTTACAATGTGGGTACATACAAATAAGTTGACACATTAATAATAAGATCCATGTAAATTCTGCCTTAATGTAGCCTGCAAATGTTACATAAAATACAGGATAATAAACATTAAAAAAAAAATTTAGTACTCACGCACAGAATAGCAACATTTATCTACAAGTAATTCTTTCAACAATGTTTTAAATTTTTGCGTTTGATTATAGAGAAGCGGAGAAGGCCTTCCACTTTATTTGACACTGAGCACTGACGCTCGACTTTTGACGACTTTGACCCGTAACTTGAGCAACCACTTAAGGAATGCAGAACCGTAAATACTCTCAGTTCATCTAAATCAAAATATGCAATAAAGCTTTTAATTTCGTCTTGTTTTTATTATATGTAGATTATAGGAGCCATACAAATCACATTTCTTTTCAATAAGCTAGTTTTAAATACGCCCGTGCTTAGTTGATTCTGGTATTGTGATCTCATAGGTGTACTTCGTGTTATAAAACTCCTTGGGTAGATAACAATATTATTTAATTCCTCCAATCGAACGATCTACTTAAATAATTAGTTACAATAAACTAGCTATTATAATAAAACTTATAACAAAAGTCGCGTGAATTATTGTAGAGTAATAATATTGATGACCACACGTAATCCGTCCGCATTTGATGCTGACTCCGAGAAAATAGGCCGAGTGCAGCCTGTTCTCAACCGTCATCTCAGAACTGTCGTTCGTTCCATACATGTGTTGCCAGTATAATAAAATATCCCAATGGTCGACTAAAACAATTTAACTATTTATTATATTATTTCAAAACCTAACAGATAGAAGAATTAGTAGGATATCAGGATTTCAGAGACGATACATAATTTGTTATTATTTTTACTGTGGTTATTTTAGATTGATACAGTATCAGTATCGTTACAAAACGTTGTCGTCGAAAACGAGACCGAGGGACACATAATTATTTATTAATCAATTATTTACTTTGAAAATGGAAAATGGTCCCATAATGGTTTGAGCTTATTCAAAATAATTCGACAATAACCAAGTTTTAACATTTACTAAGAACTGCACGATTCATTTACGCCAATATGTCGGTAATAGCAACTTACGAAAATTCAATACTTTACGCAAAACACTTTTGTATTGATACGTTAAGATACTTTTATTGTCATAATTTCGGTTTTGATTATCCCTACAATACAAGTGTGATTCATGATATCTTTGTAATGCACACTATGAAAAATTAAAAATAAATGACTAAGATGTATCCCAACTCGAATGACGAATTTGATAAAACACTCAAAAGCCCAGAATTAACAGACTTATTGCTTGGGGACATCATTGGGGACTCAGCCCATGAAAATAAAGATATTTTGTTCTTGGTTGGAGTTTCACACTAGTAGGTACCTAAGCATATTTTATATAAATTAGTATTTCCCTATCTTTCTACCTACATATGGAGCTTTGTTTGTTCCTTGTCTTTAGACCTTGTTCGCACGGACGTAAATATCTCGCGGTGGGATTTTATCGCGCACTGCATTTTCAACTCTCGGTGTTAAACCGAGCATTGAGAATTCCAACAGAGTGCTGCACACGGTCCCTATCAGTCCTGAGACTGGATATGAGATAGATGTGGTCACCCGAACCCCTGGCAGTTCACTCTTTGCACAACAAGCATATTTGCAAGACACGTGTTCATATCAGTCTGACCGAGTTATTGGTCTGAGATAAAGAATACAATATTCAAGAATTACTAGATAATTCGAGTTGAGAAATCAAATCTCAAGGATCATTATTAAATAGAGTTTAAAGTCCTAGTATCGGCCAAAGGCAACGAATACAACATTCAAGGATTACTATGAGAGTAGAGAATCAAACTCTAGCTTCAATAATAGAGTTGTAAACCAACTCACTTGAAAGTCTATAGACAGCCACAAAGAGCCCACCCTTCACCACTTCCTAGTATTTATGCTGGGATGAAGAAGTGGCGCAATAAACTCCCCAGCAACACGTCTCTGTCTGATTTTTTTATAATGACGATCAACTCCATCAGCCTAGGATAATTATAATAACCAAAGACTCACCCAGTCTCACCAACAAACACTTACACATACTACGTTAAATACTAGATTACTGTTCGATGCAATAATTGCAATCGACCACGTTTTGCTTACGTAGCAATATGATGCGGCCGCACCGAGTGCGCCTCGAGCTCAGTGCATAACGGACAGCAACGGGGTGTATTCATTTCCAACATTTTAGCGATAGTTTACGATAACTCAATAAAACCCTTAAAGTTGTTTGAGTGTTTAACTTCGCTACCAGCCCATCAGGTACCACTTAGTCGCGTCCCCTACATTTTGGTCCTCCGAGACTATAAAAAGGACTTCACGGTCGAACTTTAGTTTTTCGGGACTGAAAAATCGTGAAGTGAACTTGAACCGAACCAGTGACTATTTGGATTGCGGCGGTTCATAGCTTAGCAGTGACTGTGGTGGTAACCTTAGCAGCGAGACTTTAATGGAAATATATTGTGGTGCCCAATATATTCTCTCAGCGGTAGCAGCAAAAGCGGTGCTCAGTAAGTGCCCTTCCAGCAGCAAGGAGTTCACAGCTCACACTAGCGACATCAGCCGATCACTGGCGTGGGAAACAAACCTCGTCAGTTTAGCAGCGGCAAAGGATTTTTCCAAGTAAGATCGTTCAATTTTTTTTACACCAGCAGCGAGATGGAGAGCCCCTATTTCATTCAATCGGAGATAGCGGAGAGCATTAGAAAAATTATAGTCAATTTTAAAAAGGATAGCGTAGAGCGTAAGACTTTAGAAAACTGTAAGCGTAGACTCGAGTTGCTTGAGAAGTACTGGGAGGACTTCCAAGTGAATCATGAAAAGACTCAGGAAGAGTCGGAACAGACGAAGCATAAATAATTAATCAATTCTGAATTTGAAAGTACGAAACAGCTTTATTTAACAGCAAAAGAGCTTATTAGTCAATATAAAGAACAGTTGATGCAGCAAGCTCAGACAGCTCCGATTCTTCCTCAAACAGCACAGCTAGAGGCGCCCGGCACTTCAGCAAGTCAGCCGGAACCGCCAACAATAGCAACTCCGACCTTCGAATCAAGAGGGTCTAACAGCAAGCTTGACGATATGCTCCATAAGCAGTCGGTTTATTTTAAAGCATTTCTTAGAGCAGTCGACAATATTGATGTCGAAACTATCGTTGACAAGTGGGTGTTTGAAGATGCCTCTGATTGCACGCTTTCATCTAAAAATGGCTGTAGATTTAGTAATTTGCTATTTGAATTAAGTTTGCTATGCATTAAACTCTCGATATCCGATGTAAATTCAATGCGCTGTATGCATTGAATTATAATTAATTTTGCTTTCCTTAGCTCTTGTAATGTGAGATATGACGGTCTTTGTTCACTTGTCCGTGCAAGTGCCCGTAATAACCACGCTACAATTCGATTTATTTTTACGAAAGAGCTGTGGCGTTGTAGTAAGTTATCTTTCGTACTCAGAAGCGAGCAGACGTGTGCGCGCTGCGCTGTGATTTTTAATTTGTGTGTGACTCTTTGAGCTCCGATTGGCTTTCGCTCTTATTTGCGATTCCTTGTCGCTCTTGAGGTGCTGTTACGTGCGGTATACGCCTAGTGGGAGGAGCTGAAGTGAGATAGAAGATTTCGGTGAGCTCATACTTTGAGTGACAAGTTTAAAATCTTAATTGAAAAACATACAAAAAGTTTTGCGTTCGCCTGGGCGCGAACCCGCACCTTCTCGACACTTCGAATTTGAGTCGGTGCTTGTGCGCTCCGAACCAACTCTTCGTGAAGATGTGCATGCAAGGTAGCTGAGCTCTATCAACTATCAACTGTCCTGTCGTCTGACTTTTACGGTTACTTTAGAGTTTCTACGGATTTTGAACCGACAGGCCAACCATGCCTCGCATGATTCGCTCGCCCCCACAGGGTTCCCCTAATGTCCGTGTTCTAATAGAGATGCAATCGGAACCCGACTTGTCTCCTGCTGTGTTGGCCCCGGAAAGAAGCACCTATGACTCGGTAAATGTTACTACAAGACCCAGCAATAAACGTTTTCGTTGCGATGATAGCTGCGCGGAGCCGTAAGGTCTCGAAGAATTAAAGAGCATGCTGCAGTCTTGCAAGGCCGACCATGATAAAATACTAAACAAATTAGTGACAGATGTCTCAGAACTAAGGCAGCACAATCTCTCTATTCAAAAATCCTTTGAAGAGTTTGAGAAATCAATTAAATTCTTTAATGTAGAATACGAGGATATGAAGACTCGCTTAGATTCCGTAGAGGCGGAGCACAGAGAATATGTGAAGCGCTTCCACGGATTAGCCAGCAAAAATTGCGAACATAAGGTGGCCATACTTGAAGCAAAAATTGACTCCATGGAACAGCAGGCACGCCAGTGCAACATTAAGATTTGCAATGTGCCCGAAAAACGGAATGAAAACCTCATAACCATTATGGAATCTATAGGTAAAGCCATTCATTCGCCGGTTCCGCAAAAGGAAATCGTGTCAATACATCGAGTCGCCATTGATAATTAAAGTTTTACAACAACAATTATAATTAACATACTTTTTTTACGTTACATAATCCTGAAAAAGTACTTCTAGGTCTGAGGTTCGGTACATCACTACGAAAAACTTTATGCAGGCACCTAGGCATTAAAATAAAAATAAAATGTACCAACACAGAATTAAGAAAATGGAGGAAATATAACAGTCGAACTGTTGTTAATTGCTTATAGCATGAAAAAAGGCAAATATGACCAATTGAACAAGGACAGCAGTACATACATAGCTCTGAGGAGCTTTTATATATGGTACTCGTATGTGCTCTAATCTAGGCTATTAGAGCACATACGAGTACCATACATAAAAGCAACAAGCAAAAGGCAAACAATAATCTAAAAAATAATAAAACAGTATCGCACATCGAGTCATTAAATTGAGTTCTCGGTACCGTTCTTCTCGCCAGCAGTGATCTTTTTGAGCTCTTCAGCGGATCGAATCGCGAATGATTTGTCTCCATCCCGCTCACGTACAAGTACCGTCGAGCTCCTGATCCAAACATATTTAAATCCATGTTTCTTGGCGAGTACTTTAGCGTCACGAAATAAAGCCTTATTTTTCAAGGTTGGATGCTCGTTCAAGTAGATAGAAACCGTAATAGAGCCTGGAATTCCTATCTGATCAGACTTGAGACTCTTCGCATTACGGTAGGCGCTGAGTATATTGTCACGAACGATCCGTGATCTGAGCTTTACAATTAAGTTCTTAGGTTTGCTATCCTGCTGCTGTGCATGTGGGACTCGATGTAATGACACGATTTCATTTAGCGGAACCGTCGAATGAATGGCTTTACCTATAGACTCCATAATGGTTATGAGATTTTCATTCCGTTTTTCGGGCACATTGCAAATCTCAATGTTGCACTGGCGTGCCTGCTGTTCCATGGAGTAAATTTTTGCTTCAAGTTTGGCCACCTTATGTTCGCAATTATTGCTGGCTAATCCGTGGAAGCGCTTCACATATTCTCCGTGCTCCGCCTCTACGGAATCTAAGCGAGTCTTCATATCCTCGTATTCTACATTAAAGAATTTAATTGATTTCTCAATCTCTTCAAAAGATTTTTGAATAGAGAGATTGTGCTGCCTTAGTTCTGCGACATCTGTCACTAATTTGTTTAGTATTTTATCATGGTCGGCCTTCCAAGACTGCAGCATGCTCTTTAATTCGTCGAGACCTTACGGCTCCGCGCAGCTATCATCGCAACGAAAACGTTTATTGCTCGGCCTTGTAGTAAAATTTACCGAGTCATAGGTGCTTCTTTCCGGGGCCAACACAGCAGGAGACCAGTCGGGTTCAGATTGCGTCTCTATTAGAACACGGACATTAGGGGAACCCTGTGGGGGCGAGCGAATCATGCGAGGCATGGTTGGCCTGTCGGTTCAAAATCCGTAGAAACTCTAAAGTAACCGTAAAAGTCAGACGACAGGACAGTTGATAGTTGATAGAGCTCAGCTACCTTGCATGCACATCTTCAAGCACCGACTCAAATTCGAAGTGTCGAGAAGGTGCGGGTTCGAGCCCAGGCGAACGCAAAACTTTTTGTAAGTTTTTCAATTAAGATTTTAAACTTGTCACTCAAAGTATGAGCACACCGAAATCTTCTATCTCACTTCAGCTCCTCCCACTAGGCGTATACCGCACGTAACAGCACCTCAAGAGCGACAAGGAATCGCAAATAAGAGCGAAAGCCAATCGGAGCTCAAAGAGTCACACACAAATTAAAAATCACAGCGCAGCGCGCACACGTCTGCTCGCTTCTGAGTACGAAAGATAACTTACTACAACGCCACAGCTCTTTCGTAAAACTAAATCGAATTGTAGCGTGGTTATTACGGGCACTTGCACGGACAAGTAAACAAAGACCGTCATATCTCACATTACAAGAGCTAAGGAAAGCAAAATTAATTATAATTAAATGCATACAGCGCATTGAATTTACATCGGATATCGAGAGTTTAATGCATAGCAAACTTAATTCAAATAGCAAATTATTAAATCTACAGCCATTTTTAGATGAAAGCGGCACACTAAGAGTCGGATGACGTCTTAAAAACGCCAACATTAGCTCGGATATGAAACATCCTATAATAATACCATATAGCGGGAGATTAACGGAACTTCTTATCCAGCAAGCCCATGAACACACCTTCCATGGTGGACCTCGACTTACCTTGTCTTTATTGAGACGGCAATATTGGGTAATTCAAGGAAATAGAGCTAACAATAAACAGCTTCGCAAATGCGTGACCTGCAAAAAACAAGAACCCAGAAAGCTACATCAAATAATGGGAGACCTACCTGAATGTCGATCTAATCCAGCGCCTCCATTTTATCATACTGGAATAGACTACACAGGGTTTATTCGAGTAAAAGCCAACAAAGGAAAAGGCATCAAAACAAACAAGTGGTATATCGCCTTGTTTATTTGCATGGTTACGAAAGCGGTCCATATAGAGCTGGTCTCCGATCTAAGCAGTTCGTCATTCTTAGCAGCGTTACGTCGCATGTCGGCACGACGAGGGACTCCAAAGCACATCTATTCAGATAATGGTACTAACTTTGTAGGTGCCAACAAGATCCTTCAAGAAGAACAGCAACAGTTTGAGCGAATTTTTAGCGACACATTTTACAGAGAAATAGCGGAGATGACCATAGAATGGCATTGGAACTGCCCTTCTTGGCCGAGTGCTGGAGGCATCTGGGAGCGATCTATCCGGAGTCTGAAACGACATCTGAAACGAGTAATAGGAGACCAAGCTCTTACATTTGAAGAGTACAGCACAATCTTGGCTCAAAGTGAAGCGGGCCTCAACTCAAGACCATTGTGCCCAATATCCGAGGATACCGATGACATCGATTTTCTCACGCCAGCACATTTCCTAACTACTCGTGCCGGTCTTACTGTCATAGACACGGTACAAGATGCGAGAATGAGATGGTGTTTGGTGAACAAAACGTTCCAAGATATATGGAAGCGGTGGAAAGCGGAGTATCTAAGCCAATTATCGATACGCAGCAAGTGGTTAAAACCACAGCAGAATATAGAGATAGGTGATATGGTTACCATTCATGACGATAACTTACCCCCGGGAAAATGGCCTGTCGGTCGGGTGGTAGAGGTCCATCCAGGTAAAGATGGAGAACAAAAAATGGTTTTATGAAGCGGCCTATCATCAAGCAATCTATCTTACCTATAGCAGAAAACGAAGCAAAAAAGCAGCATAAGCAAAGCAATGAAGCAAAAGCGGAAGAGAAAGTGAGCAAGCCGACCAGCAGTGGTCCTAAAATATATAATTATGCATTGCTATTTTTTATGAGCTTTGTACTATCCACTGAAGCATCATACTAACTAACAGCATTCGATAGCAATCAAACATTGTATTTTGACCCCTTAGGACAAATGCATCTTATTCGTGATCAGTGGAAAATCGTAACTTATTACAATATGTCTCCTTACTGGCAAGGAGACAAAGCGGTCACACAATTTTCGAAATATCTCGATCAAACATGCGAGAAAATTCAAAAGCAGAGCCATTGTAAAATTATCATCCTACAAATACAACACGAGTACGATGAACTACATTATTATAATCAGCTGTTGTTCAATCAGCACTTCGGAGCGCGTTCGCGAACTCGACGCGTGCTTACCAATGCAGTCGGTTCCATAGCTAATTCATTGTTGGGAGTACTGGATCAGGAATTCGCAGAAAAATACAAGTGTCACATTGAACTTGTACAAGGTTATATAAGCCATCTTAGTCAGCTGTACAGGAATCAGACGTCGGTCATAGAAGCGGAGTATAATATCTTAAAGCGAACAGAAGAGACTATTGAAAAGTAGCATAAGATTATCAATAAACATTTGAATTATTTAGACAGCGTCACCAACACAGTGCAACACGAGATTGACGTAATGTCTATTCAGCAAGATTTCTCCTTAGCAGCATTAGCGACCATGAATATGATTCCGAATTTAAAGCGGATTCAGGACACTTTTCTTGATTCTATGACTGAGATCTATCATGGTCAGATTAATCTCCATCTCTTGACTCCACAACAACTCCGTGGGGAGTTACAGATTGTTTCTAGTCAAATATCGAAAGAGCTAGAATTACCTATAGATAACATTCAGTTCAACCTGTATGACATCTACAAAAAGTTGTTAAAAGTTAAAGCGAGGATGTTGGACGAATATTTCATATTTGAAATTAACTTACCGTTAATTAGCAGAGATACGTTCCAGCTATACAATTTGATACCAGGGGGTCTACTCTCTTAGCCCGAAGTCCGTAGTTTCGGCCTTCGTTACGGACGTTTCCTACTCCGTATCACCTACGGACTTACGATTAGTCACAAACTCAAACTAAGAATGAACGACAACACGATTTGACAGTTGTCCCTACTCCCGATGCGTTTTTGCCCATCCGAAAAGTTGGATTTGACACTTGTTTAGACGGAACGTTATGTCATTTGATACGACATCAAAATAGTTATCGTGCTGCTCACGAAAGTTAATAAATTGAAAATATGGCTGCTTTTTTATGCTCGAAGAAGCTTTACAGGTAGAACTGAGACGTCGCCGATTGCCGATTAAAACATGTCAATAAATAGGGTATTTGTATTTATATTATTGATTAGGTTATATAATTTTCAAACTTGATATTTTGCTAACAGGACATAATGGGTATTAGGACAGGCGGCAGATACTGTTAGAAAACAAATTTTACACAATAAAAGTATTGTTTTTGGTAACAAATTTTTATTTAGCATCAATCAACATAACTCATTGTTCTTGCTGAATCGGCAGGTAGGTGTCGCCGAACTCGTTGACGTGCACGACGAAAATGTAATGCTGTGAACAAACGAAAAAAAAAAATACACAGTATTAGCTTAGTATTTTATAAACATGATTTATGTGTGATCTATTTACTAGTTATCAATAATACTTACATCGCTGATTATGAATTGGCAGTTCCTTTTACCAGTGCCTCAGTGATCACTGCGTGTTGTTCCTGGGAAAGTGGGTTGGCAGGTGTAGCAGCAGATATTTGTGTGGGTGTGATGACTGCTAGGTCTTGTTTTACAGGTGGACCCTGTACAACAAAAACTGAATATCATTGACGGATACAAGAAATGTATAATTATGTACATATCTGTTAAGTATAATTATTACATTTAAAAGTCACGGGAAAGACTCCATGCAAAATAATTATAAATACATTAAATGCTACTTTTGTAGCATTTAATGTTTTATAGCATTCAAATTTACTACCTATGTTCAATTATAAATTTAATTATTACCGATGGAAAAGCTGGCACTCTTGTCACTAATGTTTTGAGTGCCTATCGTTTGTCCAAAACTGTTACGTCTGATCTAATTGGTATGTCAGGTACCCCCTGTAAAATGTATATTAACGAGCATCTCACTCTTTATAACAAAAACTTATTTCGTGCTTGTCGTGATATGGCTAGGAAACATAATGTTAAGTATGTTTGGATTAGAAACGCTACTGTACTTGTTAAAGCTACCGATAGCTCTAAAACATTTGCTGTACGATGTCATTATTATGTCAACAAGATTGCGCAGTGTAATCATCAAAAAGAATAGTCTTTAACTTTGTTATGTTTACACTATATATCTATATTATAAAAACGCTTGCACTCATTCACTGTAAGAAGATGTTTAAAACTCATAACGCATGCATTCAGTGTGCTTTAATTGTTTTAGTCACAAAAATCGGTTTTATATCATTGTTTTTTAATGTTTCTTGCCATAGGTTTTCTTATATGTACGTAAGTGATATTGCCTTAGATTTTATACCGCTCAAAATAGTAATTTGTCTACAGAACTTGCTTTTTAAGACTAGCTTATTAGCTATTGTTATTAAACATAACCATGCATGTAACTCAGCTTTATACCTGCCGCTACCCACTGTGAACAGAATCCAAGTTTTTAAAATATACCCGAATCTTAAAAAACCTGCTTTACTTCTTTTTTGTTGTTTACTCATTTTTTAATTAAATACACGCAATGCCTAGTAACAATAATTTATCATTCTTTTACCAAAACTGCAGAGGAATCCGCACTAAATTGCACACACTGTACACCAACATTCTTTAGTTATCGTTTGACGTAATCATATTATCTGAAACATGGCTTACACCTAATATATTGGACAAGGAATTCATTGATGACCGCTACTTAGTTTTTAGAGACGATCGTGACCGTATTGCTACAAACAAGCGCGAGGGCGAAGGTGTTCTAATAGCTGTGCTGCGCGGGCTTCGGCCTGTGAGGATATTATCAGCCCCCTCTCTCATATTGGCATCGAGCATTTTACGATCCAGGTGCTTGCGTCGCGCTCCAACACTCACCACGTCATTAGCGCTGCTTACATACTGCCACGCACACAGGACGATGTTTACTTGTCACATTTTTCCACGTTAGAAAGTATTCTTACGGCGCCCGGTATTGAATCATTTTATATAGCCGGTGATTACAACCTGCCCGAACTTGAGTGGTCGGGCAGTGGTAGTCACGTGAGTTCTCAGTCCCAAAACACTGTGAGTCGATTTTTACTTAACTTTATGGCTGTAACAAATGCTTCGCAATACGACACAATCAAAAACAATCTGGGTCGGACTTTGGACTTATTCATAAGCAATACTGAATGTCAGATTCACTCCGACATTTTACTGCTGCAGCCTGACAGTCACCACCCTCCATTTTCGGTTATAACCTCACTGGAGAAGCAATTAACACCCATGAAGCGTCATTCTACAATAAAATACAATTTCTTTAAGGCTCATTACCAAGAAATTAATGTAGAACTAAATAAGTTGAACTGGGATGAACTATTCCATAATCTCTCCAGTGAACAGGCCGTAGATACTTTTTATGACTATTTATTTGGCATTATTAGACTGCATGTTCCACTGTGACGTCATAAATCTACTTCCTTTCCTGTTTGGTTCAGCGCCTCCCTAATAAATATTTTCAGAAGTAAAGAAGGTGTGCCTCAGGGATCTGTCTTGGGCCCATTGCTTTTTATTTTATTTATTAACGACATAAAATCGTTGCGGCCTCGTTGCTGCCTCGTTGGTCTAGTGGTCGCAATCGCTACTGCTGAGCATGAGGTCCTGGGTTCGATTCCCAGTTCGGGCAACGTGTTATTGGGTTTTTCTATCTGGAATTTCTCATTAGCAGCCCGAAGTCTGGATTTGTGCCCGGTAGATGGCAATAGGCTCGCCCCTTATTACATGGGACTTAAACATAACTGGCGAAATGTGGGTGTACTATAGGTACACCTCTGCCAAAACCATTCAAATGAAAAAATCTGAGTGCACACGAGATCTTGGCGTGCTACTTGATTGCAAATTACATATAGACACCCATATTGACAACATAATTAACAAAGCCTTTCAGATGTATGGTTTTGTCATGCGGTCTTGTAAGGACTTCAAAAAACCTTCTACTTTTCTCTTCTTATATAAAACTCTAGTCCGTTCACAGTTGGAATACGCGGTGCCTATCTGGTGCCCGTATTACGACAAATATAAACATTCTATAGAAATGGTTCAGAAAAATTTCTTCGTGCCACGTACTACAAGTGCTTCCACGCAAGGATTCCCTATGCAGATCTGTTAAAGCATTACGAAATATTGAGCTTGGATTCCAGACGTTCATTAATCATGGTCATGATGCTGTACAGTATATGCAACAACAAGTTTAATTGTATTGAGCTCTCTAATAGATTATGTAATGTAGTACCTAGGACTGTAATTCGGCGGGAGGTGCGTGCACCTCGTCTATTCTACACCTCGCGTTGTAGAACTAAGGCAGGTGTGCGGGCCCCTCTCAGCCGACTTTTAGAAACCTATAACTCACAGTTCATAGATTTTGATATTTTCGCGCTATCGCAATACAAATTAAAAAAAATGGCTTCACTATTTCTTGCAAGTCGACCATAAGACAATATTACTATTCACCATAGTCTTATTCTTTTATTTTTTGTTAGTTTATTGTTTTCCTTTTTTGTTTTTTTTTTCTTCCTTGTTTAACATGTTTTCGTTCTCTCATTCCGATGTCACTTCGTGGACAATAGTGTGGGTTATACGTTTTTTCGACTGAATTGTAATTGATTTTTGGATATCCTGTAATGTATAACTGTTTTTTGTCCCTAATAAATAAAATAAAATAAAATATGAGGACCATGTAGCTACGTAGGTGTCTGAAATGGTCTTTTGAGGAAAGAACCATACAGATTTGAGTGGGCCTGTCCAGTCAGTGCACGCATTTGTCATTAATCGTGCAGCTCAACTCAAAACGTAAGGAGCTCAACGATTCGACGAACAATACCAAAGAAAGGACATTTGGGTAGGCCGCTTTAAGTACTCAAACTGCCAGATATAAAAAATTAAAGAAATAATTGAGATAGACAAAACATATAAAAATATTACCTACTAAGTCCTCACACGAAATTAAAATAATTATAATATTATACAAAGTTAATATTCATGTCACTGTGTATTTAATAATCATGAAATGTCAAAGTGTATATAAAATGAAACAAAAGTTAGGTACAAAACAAAAAAAAACAGTATGCAAAAATTGGAGCAGGTCAGTCCCAAGCCTTTTTGTCCTCAATATAGTCTTTGATTGTATAAAAAGCTTTCTGGCACAACTTACGTTTAATAAATGATTTGAATTTATTAAGGCTTAGTTCTTGAATGTGGCTTGGAAAGTTTATTATAAAAGCGTATACATTGACATCTGAACGAGCCACCTATTTTCTTGAGCCTTGTTGTAGGTACAACAAATTTGTGTTTGTTCCTAGTATTTATATTATGGATATCACTGTATTTTTAAACAATTTTATGTTTTTGTGGGCATATTAAAGATTTTCATAAATATATTGAGAAGGCACAGTCATTACATTAATTTCCTTAAATTTCTCTCTGAGAGAGTGTCTCGGACTTAATTTATAAATTGATCTAACAGCTCTTTTCTGCAAAACAAATAGAGTTTGAATGTCGGCGGCATTCCCCCACAAAAGAATACCGTACGACATCACACTATGAAAATAACTAAAGTATACTAAACGGGCTGTCTCTAAATCTGTTAAATTTCGAATATTTCTAACAGCGGATGCTGCGGAGCATAGCTTTTTTGACAATTTATCAATATGTGGTCCCCACTGAAGCTTAGCGTCCAAAGTTAAGCCCAAAAATACTGTGCTGTCTTCAAGTTTCAATTCTTCGCCCTTTATCAACACATTCGTTTTCACCTGCCTAACGTGAGGTAGCGTAAACTTAATGCATTTAGTCTTCTTTTCATTAAGAAGTAAATTATTAACATTGAACCAGTGAACTACTTTTGAGACCGCGTTGTTTACATCGTCAGTAACCGCTGACGTTTAAGTTTAAACATAAGTGAAGTATCAAAGTCAAAGTCAAAGTCAAAGTCAAAGTCAAAGCATTTATTTCAAATAGGCCCATAAAAAGGCACTTTTGAACGTCAACATTTACATTAAAAATAGAACTGATTCTAGGCGCCACTTCCAAAAAGTAGTTTCGTATGGAGAAGAAGTGGCAACTATCATCCGCAAAAAACACTAAATCATGATTATCCTTTATGAGGTAAGGCAAGTCATTAATATAAATAAGAAACAAGAAAGGACCAAGAATTGAGCCCTGTGGAACTCCCATTGTTAAGATAGATCTTTCTCCATTAACGTCAACGCTCTGAATCCTTTTACTCAAGTATGAAGTAAGAAGATCCAGAGCGGTGTTTCGGATCCCGTAATGACGGAGTTTCCTGATTAACGTTTCATGAAGAACGCAATCGAATGCCTTGGACAAATGACAAAAGATGCCCAAGGCATCGCATTTATCTTCCCAAGCATTATAAATATGTCCTTAAAGTTCAACACCGGCATCAGTAGTTGAACGACCCCTTGTAAAACCGAACTGTTTGCTATGTAATAATTTGTGTCTGTAAAAAAAATCTTTGCAGTTGGTCTAAAATTAATTTCGAATTTATTTACTAAATGTAGGTACTCGTATTACTGAAATAGGTCTATAATTTGTGGGGTCTGATGTACTACCTGATTTAAACAAAGGTATTATTTTACTTTTTTTCATAAGGTCAGGAAACTCCCCACAGTCAATACAATTATTAAAGATAAGAACTAGAGTAGGTGCTACAATGTCTATTATAGACTTAGCAACTTCTACAGAATTACCCCACAGATCTGCAATCTTTTTTACATTTAATGTGTGAAAAACTTTAATTATTTCCCTACATGTAATATGTTCAAAATGAAATTCCGAATCGCAAAAATTTACATTTTCCTGTAGCAAAGACTCAGCAACATAAGGTGATGAGTTAAGTGATTTAGTAGTTGAAACGGGAACATCTGAAAATAATTTTTCAAATGCCGCGGCGACTTGTGAGTCTGATTTTTTTATTATGTTGTCATTAATAGACAGGCTGTAGTAAGTACTTCTGTTACTAGACCTTCCCGTTTCACTATTAATAATTTTCCAAGTCGTTTTAATTACGTTACTACTGCTTTTAATCTTCGAACCCAAATAACGCGACTTGGCCATAACACAAACTTTTTTTAAACAGTTTTGAATAATTTATAACGTATCAATTAAATTCAGCAGTGTTAACATAAGTCCTTTCATTATACAGCTCATAAAGCCGTGTTCTACTTTTATGAATACCAATGGTAGCCCAATCACTGAAAGATGCATTACTATTAACCGAGATAGTCTTGGGAATAAAGACAGAATTAAATTGTTTACAGTAAACATTAAAGAACTCATCATACAGATGATTAGGATCAGCATGAACAGGAGAATAAAAAACTGGTAATTTATTAATTACTTTTAAATTTAAAAGCCTCTAAGCGGCTTGTAGTTTTGGGGTTGACAGTGATATCCTTTCTAGTTATTTTGTTGTTTTGGTTTTGAATAGTAATCATCATCAAGCAATGATCAGAATCTAGTAAATTAATATTTTCTTTGTGGCTTGGTACAATATCTGTATAAATATTATCTAGGCATGTGGCACTAGTAGGGGTAATTTTTGTTGGCTCCAAAAATAGATTTACAAGATTGTAGGACTGAAACAAACTTATTATTTTGCTACAAGAACCTGAGTTTTCCAATAAATTAACATTAAAATCACAGCAAATGATAATGGATTTGTTTGAGTTACAAATCTTGTGTCATCCATTACCTTTTCGAAGCAGTCATACAATCCTGAAGGGGGCCTGTACACATTTAATACAATAAACTGCTCCAATTCTATTTCAACAGTCCGCTCAACAGATAGGCTCACAATATCCTTACGGTCTTTAAATTTAAGCTGGTTACTGACTAAAATTAATGAGCCCCCATGTATAGCGTTTACTCTACTGAATGAACTACCAACCTGGTGATTATTAAAATTGATCAATAACTGGTGGTTTTTAAGCCAATGTTCTGTTATACACAGAACATCAATACTATTATAATTCATAAATAATTCTACTTCTAAATCTTTGTTCATAAATCCTCGAATATTTTGATGCACCAGGTTGATACTATTAACTGATTTTAAGCTTTTAGTGGAATTATTATTGCAATTCTGTACATTATTGCCAGAGGTTGCCTCTATTGTCTGAATTTCTAATTTAAATTATTATGATGAATGTCAACATTTGATACCAAATTATTGGCTGAATTATTTGAAATGTCATAGCATTTCTCAATAGAAGCAATTTGTTTAGCCAAATTCTTGGCTGTACTAGAAAAATAATATGATAGCGACACAGCTATCAGTCTTTTACAATACTTAGAAAGATAGTATTTATCTGTGAAAAATCTATCTTTTGTCATAACATAATTGTTAGTTGTCAATTAAATGGAACAAATTATTATCAGATATCAAATTATGCAATGTCATATTCATTTTAAATCTATAGATGTTTTCTTCCTGTGGCAAACTTTGGCTGAAGGGGAATGTGAACATTACATTTTTTTTTAAACTAAGGTTGCACAAGGATCTATAATATTGGAGTAATTCTCCTTTCTTCACATTACCCCTATTACCAACAAATATTAATAATATAGTGTCCTGCAGGGCTAACATGCCAGACGCGACAATTACTCACTCTCGTATTTTCTCGTCGCGTCTATACCGTCACTTTACTCGTTTTCTGACAGCACTGCCATACAAAATACTTGACTTGTTCTGTCATACTTGATGTTTTCTCGTTATACCCTAACATGACCACCTAATTTAAATCGCATTTTGACAATTCAACATGAGAAAATCGTGATTTTCTCTAATTTAGTCGTCCTCGATTTTGACGACGAGAAGAGTAGACAAAATTATGATACAAAAAAAAATTGGATATCCAAAATAACATGGCAAATTCATAATTATACTTATTTTCGTTCTAGTTCTATTAGACAACATGAACACACTTAATTGAAATACTGAATTGACGTAATTGATTTGATTGAAATGAATGAAAATACTTAGTTTTAAACAGCCTACTATACACATTGGAATGAAGTTCCTTTCGGCGGCCGCGAGAGAAAGTTTGGCGCAGGGAAGCACTATTACGTAGATGAGCATCAAGTGCAGTAATAATCTAGTTTGTCAATTAAGGTGATTATCGAAATCTAGGGAGTTTATGGCTGTACCTGCCTACGCAACATAATTAAGAAAATCGACAGTTGAGTCCGCAAAGTTGGCGAGTAAAAGCAATATCATGTGTTTTAAGGTGATTGTTACAATATCAACCTTCACTTTGTCGAATAGTGGATAATAATAATATATATAATATAAACCTTCGGCCGATTTATAAATTGTGGTGGATTATCTAGTGAGTATAAGAAGTGCCACTAATTGTATACGAGTATTTTAATTTTAGCATGCCAAAGAAAAACAGTAAAAAAGTCGGTTTCATGGAACTAAACAAAAATTAAAAGATGTGGACGTTAAATCAATACAGAACATACTTATTCCATGCGTTTTTAATAACTTGCTACATCGGTTTCTCGTCGCGAGATACAGAAGTGTCAAAGTGCCTTTTTCGAGTTTACTCGAGCTTGGCGGTCCTGTTAGGTGTAAGGATGACGTCAAAATCGTAGACAAATTTCGAGAAATCGAGAAATCGAGATATCGAGCGTACTCGCGCTTGTCATGTTAGCCCTGCTGGTTAAAATTGCATTTAATTATTTTTTTCATTATATCATATAATGAACAACCAGGCATACAGTGGTTCATTATTGAGTGTCCCGGATATTTTTTTGTCAACAATTGGCCTAGATCCTTTCCAATTTCATTACAAAATAACACTATTTCTTTATTTACACTATGCTTAGGGAAACAGTTAGTAATAGACAATGGCAAACTGTTACAAGACTGCGGTATGTTGGTATTACATATTGTCAATGAATGGTCCGGTGTGGGTTCAATAGATGGTGGTTGACAATACTCACATTTGTTTGTTTGTGAGCTCACCAGCTCATTCATTGCCAATACATATTCCCTCATTTGGTTTTCAGAGGCTGTATATTTAATGGTCATAGAAGTAAGTTTCTCCTGTAGTTGTTGAAGTTCATACTGCAAGTCTTCTGTGTCAATTTGATATTTCCTAGCACTACATTGTAAGTTAAATGAATACATATCTAATTGTTTCAGTAGATGTAACTTTTCTCTGTTAAGTTTTACATTTTTGATGAATAACTTTTGTGTTTTGACCATTTTCTTTGTTTTAACAATGTATTTGTTAATCTATATGTATTTTTTAAATTTATTTTTACTAGTAACTACCCTCAATGAATTACTTGATTTTAAATCTTCATGTCCTGTTGTTAAATCTATTGTGTAAGAGGGGTTTATAGCAGAAACCATTGATGGGACAATAGGCACCAATTCGTTGAATAGACTTTGATTTAACGAGGCAGTGATGTTAAGATTTGTAGTCTCAAGTTGTTCAATCTGACTATGTGCCTCGTGTAGCTGCTGTTGTAGTGAATACTTTTGACTGAGAGCTTGTTCATACTCATTGCCACACTTATTAAACCCGTCCACAACAACTTGGAGCCCGTCCCGGGCTGCCAAGGCATCAGTGAGTTGAATATATAACTGAGCCATTTCTGCTTTCAACTTGCTATTCCTTTCAAGGAGACCAAGGAACTCTATTTCACTTTCATCTCTTTCCTTAATCAGTTGGTCACAGTGCTCCTTAGACGCCTTTAGTTCGCTCAAAGCCTGAGTGAGTTTGGACTCTTCTAGGCGAGCCCGCGCGCTGCGTGTCATGATCATGATTAAAGAGAAAAAGAGAAGAGATTAGAAAAAGAGTAGTGGACCAAGTAGCAGATTTAGTTGAACGGAAAATGAAATTGAGATCGTTATGAAAGAAGTTCTGTCACCAAACTAGTTAAGGTTATGTTTACGTTTTTAATGTCATTGGCATCAACTTGTAGCCGTTTTATAAGTGATCCAATGAATTTTAGGCAAAATATTAAAACGTAAACAATCGACTACCAAGTAAAATATATAGTACCTGTACAACGAGATGAAAATGCAACATTCACTTCAGAACAACAGAGCCGGTAACTGTCAACGAATCACAATTAAATTTTTTCACATACTTTGCACTTATTGCTTAAATTTTACACAGTATCCACTTAATTACTCTATAAACTATTTAATTAATTGGAAATAGGCCTTATTAAAAAGGAATTATATTATTTAAAATTAAAATTACAGGGACAAATTCAAATCAACTGTTAGCTGTAGTGTTGCCACAGGAAAAAAAAGATTAAAATTACCTAATGAGAGATTAGATTTAAATTACCTAATGTTAGAAGTAGCGAACGTGACATCATATTGAATGGAGAAAAACTGGAATTTATTTACCAGACTGTCCTAGGAATCACGCTGGACGAGACAATGGGGATTACAATGGGGACCACATATAACATCTCTTGCGGGGCGGCTTAGCTCGGCCACTTATGCTGTTAGAAAGATAATACAGTTAACAGATATAGAAAACGCGCGTTTGGTAGACCATTTTTGCTACTTCCACAACATTATGTCGTATGGCATTTTACTGTGGTGTCGGTCTGCTGACACTGAATCTATTTTTATTTTGCAAAAGAGAGCTGTTAGAACCATGTACAATCTTCCTCGTCGCGAATCTCTCAGGGAACTATTTAAAGGGATTAACATTATGACAGTACCTTTAAAATCATGTATGAAAATATTATGTTTGTAAGAAAAAATCTACATTTTTTAAATAAAATAAGTGATCGACATAATTTTAATTCTAGAAATATAGTTAAAATTAATCAACAATTTTTCAGATTAGCTAAAGTACATACATCATTTATGGGGTACTGTGTGAAATGTTATAACAAAATACCTTGTGATATGTTGCAATTAAATGAGAGAAAATTTAAAATTCATATAAAAAGTACACTCTGTAAACAAGCATATTACAAATTGGAGGATTACATACAAGATAGGAATGGTTGGAAACATGATGGTTCAGCTCCATAGGACAACCCAATCAGGACAAAATCATTCTGTTTGCTAATTTAATTTTATAATTTGTTTTTTTTACTCAACTCACACACTGACTTATTCCTATTTAATATTTTAGGAAAATCATATACTTTTACTGTTTGTAAATATGTGAGCACCATGGCACGTGATTAATTTATATGTCTTTGCTTTATTATAACTTTTTACCAATTGTGGTATAGTATTTTTATTCTTGGTACATCGTCTTCACATATAGAAATCTAATTAAAGTAAAAAAAATATTGTGAAACATTTTAAAAGATTACCGGTAGAGTTTCTTGCCCCTTCTTCTCCAAACGAATCTACCTTTTGGAAGGGGCCCCTAGAATCAATTATATTTTTAATGTACAATTTGACGTTCAAAAGTGCCTTTTCATGTGCCCATTTGAAATAAATGCTTTGACTATGACTTTAAAATGATTGTGCATTATAATCAAATATGTGCTACAATCCAAGGAATCACTCATGACATTTCGAGATTAACCCTTCAAATCACAGCTTGTGAGTACGCACAACGTAAGTGATCGTTACGTTATTAGATGCAATCTTTGATGTCAAAATGTTTTACAAAACTTGTCGCATCGTCGAGTTCAAATCACAGAATAACATTATTTAAGAATAATAAATATCATTAACTCGCTCACCGGAAGGAAGCACAATTGTCACAAGTGGTCAATTTCCCAGTTCTCCTCAGGTATATAAGCTGGGGTACATAGTAGTTCGTCAGTTCGTGAACAATCGCTGAAACATGAAGTTTTTTGGAGTACTCTTGGCCATCATGGCTATTGCCTTCGCTGCGGTGGTGAGTACAACTTGAATTATCCCAATCAACGTGTAGAATTTAAGAACATTAGCATTTGGTCTAACAGTGAAATCCAAAAACACTGTTTTACACAAAAATTACACAAAAGCGTTCTCAATTATGGAAAAGTTTGACTACCAAATCTGATAATTTTATGATAATGAGAAATGATAACATGGCTTGCCGAAATCAAATAAAATGGCTGTAAATCATGTAAAAGCTGTGAAAAGCAAAAGCGGATTGTTCTCTTGGGTAGCCCAAAGCGTCACCAATGAAACTTCGCTGCTAAACTATGCTGTGGTCGGCTTCCTATCTAACCGGATTCTGCTAAACACCGTAGGTATTTTATATAGAGCGACTGCCTAGCTCACCTCCACAACCCAGTTATCACGGGTTACCCAGGTCTTACTAAAAGTAAGACTTGGTAAGGTTAAACTTATCAATTGTAATTTTAACGGTAAGTCCCTAGAACAAAAAATAATTTAGGTTTATGTCAACTCGACATTGGTCAAAAGTCTATGCCATTTTGAGGTTTGTTAACGAATAATTAAGGTTAAAAAAACAGTATTTAAATACTGTTTTTTTAACCTTAATTTTTGTGCCTTTTAAAAGGTATTTTAAATGTGTCCTGACTTGAAAAATGAAATAATTTTAACGAAGATATAAGAGACTTGACTGTACTAACTAATGATGATAATGTGTTCCAGAGCGGGATGACTGCCGTTCCCAAGGCTGGCTGCAACTGGAGCGACGCAGCACAACAAAACCAACAACCAGCCAGTAAGTGCTAACATCTTATAAAGGGGATATAGTTAACCATTTCGGATGAGATTGTATCTGACTGCGAGTGTTATATACAGAACAACATAGCATCCACGCTTGTTGTCCCCGATGGTTAGAGAAGAGCTGTTTCTACAGTACACCTACATTTCGCTAGATTTTGCCAGCTGTTATGTTTAAGTCCCATGTAGTAGAAGGTCAGGCTATTGCCATCAACGGGGCACAAAACCAGATTCAGGGCTGCTACTGAGAAACTCCTGTAGTTCTATTCTGTAACCATCACCGTGAAAGCTTAGGTGAAGTGAGCGTGGAGTGAGCTGTCAGTGCCACTGATGCTAGGGATTGACCAAGACGAGATGATACTGACAGCTAACTCCACGCAAGTCTGATTCGACATGCTGATGGAATACCCAATATCGTTTTGCCCGATCTGGGAACTACAAGACCAACGGGGCCCTATGCCGAAAAAGTGATTACCTACTTATACGTTCTGCTAGAACTGTAAAGTGAGGGGTTGCCAAGCATTTTTTTTTCTGGGTTAACCTTCATGGAGATCCTCCGCCCTGAAGCGGGCGGAGGGGTCAGTAAGACTCTTACTGACTAAAAACCACCCCGGTGTTCCATCTCACACCTACGTCGGGGTCGCGGGAACATATGATTCTTCCGCAACCCCCACTAGTGCTGGCCTGCCTCGGCGGGCCTCCTCGTTTTGGGAAGGGGAAATAGGTGTTAGAATCCCCCCGCAACGTCTAAGAGGGGCGCGCGTGGAACACTACGCGCCGCCACCTCGGGTCCTGATGTATGGGGGGTGTTGGACGTCCCCGATTACAGCCGTCCCTGGACCCATTTAGAGGGGCTGGAAGAGGGCGTTGTCCGCCCTCCGCCTACGACCAACCCCTTGCCCCTTGCGACGGGTCTGATTAATGGCCCCGTCGCCTACCATTTTTCGGCCGCAGAGGACAGGGAGAGCGGCTAACGACATACTGACACTCCTCTTCCCCTGCGGCCCCACCACAGTTGCGATGTCGCCCAACAACACCGCAACCTTGGCCGCTACGTCGTCGGCTTGTCAGCAAAAGTCCTGACGAGCGGCCCCTCCTCGGGTTCCTCTTAGCTTCACCGTGGGGCCCAAACCGTGGGAACACATAATTCTTCCGCAACCCCGGCTGGTGCCGGCCCGCTTCCGCGGGCCCCGTCTCGGGCGGGGGAGTGAGGTGCACTCCCCTCGCAACGTCTTTGAGCGGCGCACGCGGAATACTACGCGCGCCGCCTTCTCGGGTCCTGATGTTGGAGGGCGACGGATGTCCCCGAATCCGTCTCCCCTGGAACCATTTAGGGGGGCCGGAAGAGGGCGTTGTCCGCCCTCCTCCGACGCCCGGTGCGTCTGCTGCGGCCTGGGTCGAGAGTCGAAATCTCTCTCTCCCTTTCCGCAGCCTCCTTCTGCGAGATGACCGTTTCGCAAAAGGAGACCACTGCGTCCCAGGACTCTGCGCCGCCGACCATCGCGTTCACGAAGGCCGGCAGCGACAGGTCGTTGCCTACTTCGGTGATGTGGACACGGCGCGGCTCCTCCCAAGCGGCACACTCTGCCAGCGTGTGCCACGCCGTGTCCTCCCGGCAGTCGACGCAGTGGTGACACCGGGCGTCCGGCTCCCTGTTTATGCGACACAGGTACTTCCCGAAGCAACCATGCCCCGAGAGCACCTGCGTCGCCCGAAACGTCAGGGAGCCGTGCCTTCTCCCGAGCTAGCGGTCGAGCACTGGCCGGATCGCCTCGATGGTGCTGAGGCCGGCGGTAGGGCGTGACAGCCTCACCCGCCATTCCGCCACCAGGACCTCGCGGAGCTGCAACCGACGCTGCTCGACATGTTACTGCAGCGGTCGCTCGCCCCGCTCCCGCACTGCCTCGCGCCACCGATAAAGAAACCTAACCTTACCTAACCTAACCTTGGTCTGAAGTCGATAGGAGTCTGAAATAACAGAAAAATACGTCTGGAATGATGCTACGCATGAAAAGTTTATAACAAACCCAATTACGCATGGCCAAAGTGTGGAACTCTCTGCTAGCGTCTGTCTTCCTATCCACGTATAACCCGTCTGCTGCTATATGTACTAATTAATTGTCATCGCATTTGTGTATACGATAATGGACAACAACACGCTATGTGTGCTTGCTTGCAAAATCACGCGTCTGCCTCGGTTTCGAACCACAACAACAATACAGCCACATTTTCGTCATAATCCAAATGACTTTTATAAATGACTAAGTATATTTCTTTCTTTTTATTTTCAGACTCGACCGGCTAATCTACAACGCGGCAAACGACTTCGGCTAACATTACTCACAAATAAATATTTGCACCTGTCATAACTTTCGCCTTTTATTTTTATTTTTTGAAGAGTTCAAGTTCTGGATGTGCAATTTTCCAAAATGTTCAATAGTTTCAAAATACAAAATTCCCTAAAATTTTTTTTTAGTTCCTCATGTCATTTTATTCCAAAAATTAGAATATTTGAGAATGTAGTTTTGTACAATCCTTACAGAGCTTTTTTATAAATATGTTCTGTATAACAAACACTAACAATAAAATAGATCTCGAAAGAATCATTTACAAAAAAGTTATAAGCTCCTCTTATGTAGAAGCAAAACGTAGGTGTCTGCAATACTAGAAGTTGGCGGTTTTTTTGGCAATGGGTAATGTACTTGTTATGTATTTATTTTTCCCGCAACGTCAATTGGAAAAGTCATCTTCCATGGCATGTTGCCATCGAAGATGACTTTTCATCGGAATAAGAACGTAGTCCCTGCTGATAGAGTTTTATCGTAATATATCCAAATATAAAAGCAATTTCGAAAATGCGTGGAAATTACAGGTAACTTTTTGTTGTCTTTCTACTACGGAAATATAATTATTTTATGTTTCTGTTCCACAAAAAGTTTGGAAATTTCATGTAGTTACTCATATACAGCCTTATTTATAAAATCTCGCTAACAATTGATTAGCCACTGCTTAGCTAAGCAATTAGTTAGTCCTAAATCAATTATTAAAAGAACAATGCCCACTACCCATACATTTCAAAACCTAGTACCCTATGTATGCGTTCAAAACATGCTAATATGTTTACCCTTGAAGTAGAATAAGGATAACAAAAAACAAAATTTAAAAAAAAATCTGCGTTTTTTTTAACATTGTGATAAGCTTAATTAATATATAATTTAATTAGCTGTTTTTTAAAATTTATTTCATTTCTATACATAGTCAGGTGAAAAATGGGCATTCCTCTTTCTTTATTAATAAACGCTAGTTAGCAGGTGATTAGTAGCGAAATGAAATAGAGGGGAAGTTATGCGTTCAGCACAGATTATAATCAAAATAGTCGATTGCAAAACAGAATTTTAAGAATAAACTTGTCAAAAGCACGATTTTGGCATATGTCGTGACTTAACAGGCGTACTCGTATGTCAACGTATTTGTCATCGGAAAAATTTAATTTGAATATATTTTTTTTACGTTTATTTCGTTTTGTTTGCTAAGGTAGCAATGATAATGTAAAAGCAGTAGCCGATTATAGCTATTAACCATTCGATATTAGGAACGTTCGAGTATTTAGACGTTCGATTTTAAGTGGTCGATTAATTGATATTCGATTATTTGGAATTCGATTTGGCATAGTACACCCTTTTTTATGTCCTAGAATGAATATACATGTTAGAAATGTATGTAGGTACATAACATTCATACATAAACTCACGCCTTCGTCCCATGGTGGTAGGCAGAAACCACAGTCCGCCACCTGCTACTTTCTTTTTATACTCTGTTGGGGTGTAATGCCCAACAGTGAAAATGGTATGTACGAGTACTTGTTAGGTATGTTATGTTATGTAAATGAGTAGACTAACGATTCCCTTGATCGATTTATTGCTACTGAATATAATTACACAATTGTTTCACTTAAATACTATGTTAGAGAAATGCACACCTAAACAATATCGATGTGCAATGAGTGTGACGTACGAACTCCCACAAAGGTCAATGTACAGCGTAGCTCGTACATATTGCCCACTCTCAAAAGGTAACTGGAAACAGTAAAAAATGAAAGTGTTATGTTAAATATTAAAATGTAAATTAATTGTAAACTAGAATAATCTAATCCGAGCCTTATACAATTAAATCACAACGCGCAATAGGGGACGTTGCTTTGTTGAGTGTACGTGCACTCGATAAGTGCATTACGCTGCTGTCGTCTGTGACGTCAACTACAGCTGCTGTGTCCATGATGCTTGCAGACGACCTCCTTCTGGGCGCTGGATGGGAAACAGTGCCTCAGTTTTCTCTTGACTCGTGCAATGTTTGCGAAGTCGGTGGTAAGCATATATTGCGCCTGCCGTCGCTGCTACTGTTGACAACATATTGGTGGATATCGTGGTATGTTGCCCGATCAGATATGATGTCTTCTGCGCCGCGGCTTTCATCTGTTCTATTTGTTTACAAAAAAATAGAACAGATATATATAATAGAGCTTTGATCAATAGAGCTTTGATCCATTACCGTCTCATTCTCAGGTTCGTGTTTCAAAACCGGTACCGTTAGTATTGTGGACTGTATGAAGGTTTTTGACGAAATGAAAGATTTCTTCCCAGGTTTCTTCAGATTTTATTCTTCTTGTTTCTAGTTGTTTTCCCTTGGAGAGCTGGAGGCCGACTGACTAACTTCGTGGGAAGTCGCTACGTCCCCGCAAGGGGGCGCGGCGAGCGGATCCGGGGCTATGCCCCCTGGCCGCGGAGGCTTTACGTTGGCCCGTAAAAACGGGCCCCTCATAATGTTGGCTACAGTGGCCGGTAGGATGGCTGACTAACTGACCCCATGCTCTCCCTTAAATACCACTCTCGCCACTACTCCCTCCAACAGAGCGCGCGACCCTACCTCGAAAAATGGAGGCAAGGTCTCCGATTGGCTGGCCAATCAGAGGCCGGTATCTCCGCCAATAGAGATGCGATGTGTTCTCAAAACCTAGTGAACACTGCTCTGATTGGCTGACCAATCAGGGGCCGGGAATTCGCCGCGCAAAGTTCCTTGTGTGCGCGGTAAAAGTTTACGCGCTGCGCGTTACTAAAATACCACGCGGGAAATATACAATCACAATACAAAGATGCGATTTGACCTTAATTAACAAACTGACATTATACACACTTACTTTAGTACACATATCATGACGCGGGCTCGGCGTCCGTTACACTAACAATATTCATACTTAAAGATACACCTATTATTCCTTATAATTATGACGCGGGCTCGGCGTCCGTTACACTAGCAATATACATACTTAAAGATAGCGCCTTACAAGTTACTATTTCATTACATATAACAGTCCTTAAATTATAACGCGGGCTCGGCGTCCGTTACAGTTCTCCCCCCGGCGCAGCTCGCGTAGCCTCTTCATTCCTCATTACGACGACGAGCTTGCTCCCGGGGCGTCGGAAGATGCCGGTCCTGGTGCGCAGTTCGACGATCCTGATGCCGCCGTCCGGTCCGCGATGCGTGCGCTCGACAATTCCCATTGGCCAGGTGTTTCGGGGCAGCGTGTTGTCGACCACGAGGACCACGTCTCCAGCTTGCATCGGTCGCACGTTATTCTGTGGCTCACCACGAGGCACCAATGTGGGAAGGTACTCGCGTAGCCAGCGTCGCCAGAAATGATCAGCGAGTGCTTGACTAACTCGCCAGGTTCTTCGGTCCGCCTCGTCGCATGGTCCTGTCGTCGGCAGTTCCCCTGATGACCCCAACAAAAAGTGGTTGGGGGTCAGGGCCTCTGGGTCGCTAGGGTTCACGCTGACTTGGGTCAGCGGTCTTGCGTTGATTGAGAACTCGGCTTCAGTGATCAGAGTTCTCAGGACTTCTTCTGCTGGTGCCTTCTCTCGTAGGGTGATGCTGAGGGCAGTTTTCACTGAGCGCACCATACGCTCCCATGCGCCGCCTTGATTGGGCGCACCAGGGGGTATAAAGCGCCATTCCATCCGGTGTAGTAGCCCCTCGTCTTGCAGCACCGGCATCCACTCGGCGTAGGCGTTGCGGAGCTCTTGGTCGGCCCCGCGGAAATTGGTCGCATTGTCGGAGTACATCGTTCTCGGCCAGCCTCTGCGTGCAGCCATCCGTCTCAGCGCCATGATTGCTGAGTCGGTGGAGAGCGATGCGACAAGTTCGATGTGCACGGCGCGGGATGTGAGGCACGTGAATAGTGCACCCCACCTCTTCTCTCGACGGCGCCCCACTTTGACCATCATTGGGCCGAAATAGTCAACCCCGCAGTTAGTGAACGGCCGATGAAAAGGGTCAAGGCGGGCGAGTGGCAGGTCCCCTGTAGCTGGCGTTTGTGGCGTCGCTCGCCGCCTCTTGCAGAAGGCGCAGTTCTTCTCGACAGCGCGCACCGTGGGTCGCAAGTGTATAACCCAGTACCGTTGTCGTAGGTCGTTCGTCACGCGCTCTCGGTTGGCGTGCCCTGCAGCGCAGTGCTCCCGCAGTACGAGGAGCTTGGTTAATCTATGGCGACCGTCTAAGATGATCGGTCTCTTTGTTTCAGTTGGTGCGGAGGAGGCCTCGATGCGACCTCGTACCTTGAGGATGCCGTCTACTATCACCGGATCCAGCCGGTACAGCCGGCTCGCCTTAGTAAGTGGGCGAGCGGACCGGATCTTCTTGAGTTCTTCGCCGAAACTGTCCTCTTGTGCTTGCCGGATCAGTTCGTTCTCGGCGCGCTGGATGTGACGATGTTCCATCCTCGTTGCTCTTTGTCGGCAGATGTCGGTGAAGGCGATGGCTCGAGCGGTGGCCCTCAGTAACACTTCATACTTCGAGAAGCGGGCCGGGTCAGGTAGCCAACTGTTTCTTTCTGTCTTTTCGCTGACGTGAAAAACCTCTTCGTCTCCCGGCTCGTTCGTTGACGTTGTGGGCCACTGTTCTTCTGGCAGGAGCAGGAAGTCCGGTCCCTGGAACCACCTGTCTGACGTGCAAATGGGCGTGTCAACAAGACGGGTGGCGTCGTCGGCTACGTTGCAGGCGGTGGGTAGCCAGCGCCATTCTTCCTTTTGGGTCAGCTCCGCGATCTCTCCCAGCCGGTGCGCGACGAAGGGTGTGTAACGTCGCATATCGTGATGGATCCAATGCACCACGGTAGCTGAGTCGGTCCAGTAGGTTATCTGGCCGATGTCGATTCGATGTTCTTTTCTTATGGTCTCTGCGAGCCTCGCCCCGATGACCGCCGCTTGTAGCTCCAGCCGTGGTATCGTTTGCGCTCGACGCGGTGCTACTTTAGCTTTGGCTGCTACCAACACGACGCGCAGGCTCCCGTCGACGTTCCTAATCCTCCAATAGGCCACTGTTGCGTAAGCTTGTTCGCTGGCGTCACACAGGATGTGTAAGTCGATGCGTTCATACTTTTGTCTTAGGTAACACCTCGGTAGTCGGAGCTGGGTAAGCTCGGGGAGACGTGCTAGCCAGGACGCAAAGAGCTCGTTTTCCTCCTCGGGAATTTGCTCGTCCCACGTTGTCTGGAGTCGCCACAAGTTCTGTAGTATGATCTTTGATCGCACGGTGTAGTGGCTCAGCAATCCGAGCGGGTCGTATATTGACATTACGGCGCTCAGGGCTTCACGCTTGGTCGGCGCTCGAGCTCTTGTTCGTACTGGGTCTGGAACTCGGCTCATTGACGTGTTAAATCCGAGCTCGTCTCGTTCCGCGTTCCAATACAGCCCCAGGATCTTGTTTTCAGGCTGTTCTCCCCCCAGTTGTGTGGGAGAGGTGGCGTGTAGTTCTGCCGGCACGTCGCGTAGTACCGTCTTGTCGCTGGAGCTCCATCCTCGTAGCGTGAATCCTGCGTGGGCGTGCACCGTTCTTGTTTCTCCGATTGCCTCCCACGCTTCCTCCGCGTTCTCGTAACTGGCTACTAGGTCGTCCATGTAATGACTATTCTTGATCGCTTCCAGTGCTCGTGGATATTCCTGCCCGTAAGTGTCTGCGTTGAGGTTGCGGACAAAGTGGGCCATGTACGGGGAACTCGCGGCGCCGAAAATCAAGCTGGTCATCTTATATTTCCTTGGAGGTTCTTCTCGCTCGTCGCCTCGCCACAGGAACTGTTGCGCCGGTTGATCCTTCTGTCGTATTTTAATTCTCAGGAACATCTCTTGCACGTCTGCTGTGATCGCCACCGCCTTTTCCCGGAACCTGAACAATATTCCTGGTAGTGACAGCAGTAGGTCGGGTCCCTCCAGTAGTTCATCGTTTAGGCACACACCGTTGCTTCTGGCCGCTGCGTCGAATACCAGCCTGTGCTTGCCTGGTTTGTTCGGGTTCTGCACCGCGAAGTGAGGCAGGTACCAGCAGATGGCGCTCGCTTCTTCCGATCCATCGCACGGTGCTGCGTATCCCTTGTTCAAGAGGTTGTCGATCTGTTTGGAGTATTCGTCTGCGAATTGTGGGTCTGCGTCCATCTTCTGTTCGATCTTCTTCAGCCGGCGGAACGCTTGACCGTAACTTGGGGGCAGGGTGACGTCGTCTCTTCGCCACGGCAGTCCTACTTCGTACCCAATGTCAATCTTCTTTATGGTTCTGTTGACTATGTTGATGGCTCTTTGATCTGCTTCCTTGACTCTCGGCTTCCCTTGTATGCCGAGCGCGTCGATCTTGAAGTGGGCTTCAACTAAGTCGTGGAGTTCTTGACTGCTTGCTCTCGTCGTTCGTTCGGGCTCGTAGACGTGCAACACATTCCCCTCCTGATGGATGGCTCTGCGAGGTGCGGTTCCGTGCACCACCCATCCCAGCTGTGTTCTAGATGCGGCCGGTTGGTTAGGGCCGCCGACTCGAAGCTCGCGGGACACGATGCATTCCCAATGGTCTGTACCCACTAAGATTCCGGGGCGTGCCAGTTCGTAGCACACCTCTTCTGGTATCAGATCCTTCAGATGCTCATAGTCCAACAGAGTGTCGGGTATTGACTGTTGATGAAGCCGGAGATTCCTCATGGTCCTCGCTCTGACCTTGTAGTTATCGCCGCTCTTCAGACCTCTGACTTGAATGTCCACCAGCTGACTCTCTGTTTCCTGCTGTGACATGTTGACCCCGTTCAAGTGAAGAGGTTGCGAGGGTCCCTCTGCTCCGATGCATGCCGCTAGTTCTTTGTCGATGAGGGTGATCGTAGCTCCTTCGTCCAGGAGAGCGTAGGTCTTCACCTCCCCCCGTGGTCCGGAGATGACGACAGGACACATCTTCAGTAGGACGGTTCGCGGTCCCACGGCTGATCGGGTGGCTATGGACAGGACTGCTTCTGGTTTTGTTAGATCCGTCTTCGGGTCTTCCGCCTTCGCTTCTCGTACTTGATGGAGAGTCGCATGATGCGGGCGGCGACACTCGTCTACGCCGCAAGCCTTTGCCTTGCAGTTCATGCGCCTGTGTTGCTTCTGGGCGCACTTGAAGCATATCTTCCTCTCCTTCAAAAATTGCCATCGCTCATCCACAGTGAGTGCCTTGTATTTCGGGCACTGCGTCAGAGCGTGAGCTTAGTTGCATTTGGGGCACCTGTCCTTTTCTTCATTTGCTCCTTCCACTGTGGTGAAGACGCTTGCTTTCTTCTTGAGCGTTACGATGGGTCGAGTCTCCTTCTTCTGACTCGCTGTGCTTGTGGATGGTGCGTACGTGTATCGCAATGCTCTATCCGCCTCCCGCATTAAGAAGCGTGACATGACGACGATCTCCGGGTCCGTCGTTCCTTCGTGGTCGTAGGCGTAGTCGCACCAGCGGGATCGAAGATGTGGACTGAGCTTGTCCAATACTTCTCGCGTCATCATAGGGTTGTACAGGTAGCCCCTTCGGTCGATTGTCTTCAGCACGCAGGTGATGTTCTGTAGCTTGATGGCGAAACTGTTTAGCTCAGCTGCTGATGTGCCAGGTTTCGGGAGTTTCTTGAGGTCTTCCAGAGCTCGATCGATAATGATTTCTGGTCTCCCGAAACACTGCTCTAAGGTCTTCATTATGACGTCCGGATCAGTGGCCGTGTGCAGGAGTGCGGCCACGGCGTCCCTTGCTTCCCCTTTGAGACAGCTTCTCAGTCGCTGTATGTTCTCCGCTGCTGACACCTGGTGCATGTTGGTCGTATCTCGAACCGCTGCTTGGAATGGCAGCCACTCGTTGGCTGCTCCGGAGAAGACCGGTAAGTCGGTATGTCGAGACCTGGGTCTGGTCATCTTCTCCAATGTAGCGGCCAGATACTCGATGCTGTTTTTTCTTGGGGGAGTCGGCGATCTTGCTCGTGGAACTTCGAAGCGTATCTGCTTGGGTTCTTCTCTCGTGTCCCGGGTTCCCTCCTCTTCCCGTGAGTCGAGGGGGTTTGTCCTCAGCCATTCGTCCACCTTTCGATGTGGTTCCTCACGTGGTGGAGTGGGTTCTTCGTGTAAAATCTGTGAAAATGTCTTTCTTCGTCATGGATCACGGCTACTTCGGCCGCTAGCCTCTTTTTGACTAGATCCGCTTCTAGTTCCAGCTCCTTTCTTCTTATTGTTGCTAATTTTTCAGCTGCCTCCAATTCTGCCATCCGTAGTCGGGTGGTTACACTCGTGGTTGATCGCTGTGTCCTAACCGATCTGGCTGGTGATCCGGTTCTTCTTGGTTTCACAGTGTTGGTGGCTTGTAGTCCGGAAGGTCCCGCTGTGCTGGCTTCTGTTGTCCTACAGAATGGTGACGCTGGAGGGTCCAGTGAAAGTCTCCTTTGTCTTTCTTGTTCGATCAGCTGCGCTTCTCTGCTGCGAGCTTCTCGTTCCTGGACGCGTCTCTGTTCTTCTTCAACTTCGGCCGCATCACCTTGGCTTCGTGTGACTACCATCTTGTTTTGATCTTTCTTCGTGTTCTTGATCAAACTCGAAATTTCGCACTATTTAGTTCGGTTCGGGTCGGCACGTTCGGGTCGGCACGTTCGTGTCGGCACGTTCGTGTCGGCACGTTCGGGTCAGCACGTTCGGCTTCGCTTTGGCTTCGGCTCGGCTCCGGTTCGGATCCGCTTCGGCTCCGCTTCGGCTTCGTTCGGCTCCGCTTCGGCTTCGTTCGGCTCCGCTTCGGCTTCGGTTCGGCTTCGGCTCGGCTCCGGTTCGGCTTCGGCTCGGCTCCGCTTTGGCTTCGGCTCGGCTCCGGTTCGGTTCCGGTTCGGTTCCGGTTCGGCTCCGGTTCGGTTCCGGTTCGGTTCCGGTTCGGTTCCGGTTCGGATCCGGTTCGGCTCCGGTTCGGTTCCGGTTCGGATCCGGTTCGGCTGACCGGTCGGGTTTAAACCTGGGTTGGGTTCAAACCTGAGTCGGCTCTCCTTTCTTCGCTCTTGCCGCGGCGGATTCTTCGTACTTCTAAATCCGCTGCTTGATGGCTTGATGGACCGAAATATGCCGCAGGTTCTTCGTTCTTGATATCCGCAGCACGATGGACCAGACTTTTGTGGACTGTATGAAGGTTTTTGACGAAATGAAAGATTTCTTCCCAGGTTTCTTCAGATTTTATTCTTCTTGTTTCTAGTTGTTTTCCCTTGGAGAGCTGGAGGCCGACTGACTAACTGGATTGGATTGGAAGTCGCTGCGCCCCCGTAAGGGGGCGCGGCGAGCGGTACCGGGGCTTTGCCCCCCGGCCGCGGAGGCTATACGGTGGCCCGTAAATACGGGCCCCTCATTTAGTTGGCAACAATGGCCTATTTAAAATGATTGAGCGCGCTAACTACGCGCGCCCATGTGAGTGATTGCTATTTTGTTTCTGTAGGAGCGTCGCGACGCTTATAGTGAAGCGTCGCTTTCTTCACGACATCTCGGCGGTCTGTCACCGCCAGGTGAGACCCCTAGTTACCTAGGGGAGGCAAACTGACTAACTGACCCCGACCCCATGCTCTCCCTTAAATACCACTCTCGCCACTACTCCCTCCAACAGAGCGCGCGACCCTACCTCGAAAAATGGAGGCAAGGTCTCCGATTGGCTGGCCAATCAGAGGCCGGTATCTCCGCCAATAGAGATGCGATGTGTTCTCAAAACCTAGTGAACACTGCTCTGATTGGCTGACCAATCAGGGGCCGGGAATTCGCCGCGCAAAGTTCCTTGTGTGCGCGGTAAAAGTTTACGCGCTGCGCGTTACTAAAATACCACGCGGGAAATATACAATCACAATACAAAGATGCGATTTGACCTTAATTAACAAACTGACATTATACACACTTACTTTAGTACACATATCATGACGCGGGCTCGGCGTCCGTTACACTAACAATATTCATACTTAAAGATACACCTATTATTCCTTATAATTATGACGCGGGCTCGGCGTCCGTTACACTAGCAATATACATACTTAAAGATAGCGCCTTACAAGTTACTATTTCATTACATATAACAGTCCTTAAATTATAACGCGGGCTCGGCGTCCGTTACAGTTAGGTTGATGATCTGATTAATTGGAGGTATTTCTAGCGTGAGTTCTTCAACCTGGGCATGCATTATGTCCATCAGTTGCCTTTGGGAATGTACAGTGAACGTGTCACTATTGATAGTGCAGTCGCTACCAAGTGTCATTACCCCTGCGTTGCTAAGTAGTGCAGTTGAAACTTGATTCCCGCATATGACGCGCATTTTGCAAGCGTCACAGCAAAAGTATAAATTGCTGTTTATGTTGTTAAGTTCCAACCACTTGTTTTGACAACTCTCATGTTTTGTTTTGCAGTCAGGCGAGTCTTGTCTTTTCTTGCAAAGGCTCTTGTCAGACTGCATGTGGTAAATTGGTGACCTCATGGGGCACAACATGTTCGTGCTGTCGTAATGCATGCATTGATGTAGGTTGGTTCCAGTCATCGGTAGGTATTTGTTCTTCTGTATGTTAATGGCTAATTGTTCCGCTATCGGCAGTAGGGTGACCATGTCGAAGCCATTTTTTCTTGGGACAGGAATGTCATGATAAACTTCGTAGTTTTCTCTACTGATTAACGGCACTCGGATCTCAATGATTAGATAGCTCTCTGTCATTTTTGCCTTCACTTGCAGAAGGCGATATAGGCGGAAGAAATCCTCTTGAATGCTGGTGATGGGAAGTGCCACATCCTTTGAGAGCTGAACGGGTATGACATTCAATTCGTCCCGAAGTTGTTCTGGTGCAATGAGGTGTAAGTTCATCTTGCCGTTGTAAATGTTGGTTACGGTATCCAACAGAATCTCTTGAACGTTTCTTAGATGCTCTATAAAGCTGTTTGCAGAGATAGCAGACATCAGAAACTCGATTGATAGTTCTTGAGATTCAATTTCTTGATGAATTTTGTTCGTTAGCTTGTCTAGGCTTAACAGATGTTGATTGAATAATTTGTATTGTTTTGCAATTGTTTATTCCGATCTTCTTAGTGCGTTGTATTCTAATATTGCTTCTATTATAGTTGTCTGATTTTTAGACAATATGGCCAGATGTTAACTGCCTCGTTGGTCTAGTGGTCGCAATCGCTACTGCTGAGCATGAGGTCCTGGGTTCGATTCCCAGGTCGGGCAACATGTTATTGGGTTTTTCTATCTGGAATTTCTCAGTAGCAGCCCGAAGTCTGGATTTGTGCCCGGTAGATGGCAATAGGCTCGCCCCCTATTACATGGGACTTAAACATAACTGGCGAAATGTGGGTGTACTATAGGTACACCTCTGCCTAACCCTTCGGGGAAACAAGGCGTGATGTTATGTTTATGGCCAGATGTTTCTCATTTTGTTTAATGAGTTCTATATCCCGTTGATATTGATCGGCGAATTGGTCATCCAATACTCCGAACAGGGAACGTGCGATTACCCGACACCGTTGATAAGGCCGCGTTTGCTTCTAATATTCACCCGACCTTGCGGATTCAGCAACATACGGTTATCGTGTTCGAGTTTAGCGAACGCATGATGTAATTGTAATGAGATGACGTCACATTGAGTTTTCTGGTTTAGGTTTGAACTTATGGTTTCGAGATGATCGTAGAAGTTGGTGAAAACTGCTATTCCAAGCCATTAGGGTGTGACGTCGTAGTAAACCACTATCTTCCACTCGTCGCGAATCAATTACATGTTGGTGGCTTTATCAAAATATAGGCCTTGTTGCAATTCGATAAAATTTGTTGTGTTTGTTTTCGCGCTTGCTGGACTCAGTAGGTACAGCAGGGTCATTACTAATCCGATCAAGTTGATTTTGCTTGTCTTGGTAGTTTGTTGACGTTTTGTTGCGGTATAGTTTTGAATTGGTTATATGTGTCCCTTTTCGTTGTTTCGTGGATCAGAGTTTTGTTCGCTGTCTATTGGTAAAATGGATAATAATAATAATGACTCTAGAGCTACGCGACCGAAACCAACCGTACCAGCCTGGCAGTGCAGAATTGAACACCGTATTGGTGGGGCCAGAGCGCTCATCGGCAAACTAATCTGCTTCAGAGACGGCAATACTCGTCCAAGAGTGATGCGCTTTGTGAGGCGGGCGTTCTCAGGGACTGATATAAGCTCCCAGAACTATCTGTCCTGCGTCACAGAGCGCATCGACTTCCTGAAGCAGAAAGTGTATGCATGGGCTAACCGTATTCGTAGGTATAAGCGGCGAGTAGAGCGATACACTCAGAATCGCACCTTCCAGAGCGATGAAAGGTGGGTTTATAGGGGTTGGGAGCGACCGAACCAAGGTGTGGCTGACACGTGCCTGCCAGATGATGATGCCATGTGTTCTTTCTGGCGCAGCATCTGGTCGGTGCCTGTCAGTCACACCGAAGGTGACTGGACTCGGGAAGTCGAGCGAGCCTGCAATCCAATACCAGAAATGGGGGCTATTACCATCTGCCCCCAAGATGTAGCTCGTGCAGTCCGTCCGTTGCCTAACTGGAAGTCTCCAGGGCCAGACGGATTGCAGAACTTTTGGATCAAATGGATCACAAGATCGCACGCTCGCTTGGCGGCTCAGTACCAGACGGCTTTGGAGTTTGGTTCGCTACCCCAGTTCCTAACAACAGGAGTTACCCACCTGCTCCATAAATCAGGTAGCACCGCAGAACCCAAAAATTATAGGCCGATCACGTGTTTACCGACGGTCTATAAAGTGCTTACATCCATTTTGAGAGCTAAAATTAACAAACATATAGACACCAACTCCATCATGTCTGCCTCTCAAAATGGATGTAGGAACGGGTCCCGCGGTACTAAGGAGCTACTCCTCATTGATATGGCCATTAGCCAACAGGTTCGACGTTCCCGAAAGGATCTGTCGACATGTTGGATAGATTACAAGAAGGCCTATGACTCGGTGCCACATACGTGGCTCATGAGGGTGCTGGAGTTGTATAAAGTAGATGCAACTCTGCGCACCTTCTTGATGGCATGTATGGGGCGATGGAGGACGGTCCTTCGCTATCCAGGATGTCGGAATATCCTGAGGAATAGCGAGCCGATAAGGATCGAGCGAGGCATATTTCAGGGCGATAGTTTGAGCCCGCTTTGGTTCTGCTTAGCCTTGAATCCTCTAAGCACACTGCTGGAGGATTCAGGTCTAGGCTATCGGCTGAGGAGAGGTGGTCAGGTTATATCTCACCTTCTGTACATGGATGATCTAAAACTCTTTGCCCCCAACAATTTGCAACTAATGGAGCTACTGAAAGTAACTGAAACTTTCAGTAGCGCCATCAGGATGGACTTTGGTGTGGACAAATGTGCGGTCATGCATGTAAAGCGAGGGGAGATTGTGGAATCCGTGGGAACTCAACTCTCGGATTCCATAAACCTTAAAGCCCTCTCCGCATCCGAAACCTATAAGTATTTGGGTATGTCGGAAGCGTTGGGCATCAATGGTACTGACATGAAGCAATCGTTGAAGGAGCGCTTCTTTGGCCGCCTGAAGAAAGTGTTAAATAGTCTTCTGTCAGGCGGAAACAAGGTGCGCGCCTTTAACGGTTGGGTCATGCCAGTTTTGATGTACTCTTTCGGCATACTCAAATGGACTCAGACCGAACTCGACGCCCTGGATAGGAGGGTCCGTACACTGCTGACTGCAAACCGAATGCATCACCCACGATCATCGGTAATGAGACTGTATATCCCGCGAAAGTGTGGAGGTCGAGGCTTTTTAAACGCTAAGACCCTACACAATCGCGAGATATGCAGTCTCAGGGAATATTTCCTAGAAGCCGACGTGGGGATGCATCGTGATGTGGTCGCGGTGGACAAGGGCCTCACCCCGCTCTCCTTGGCCAAAGAGAACTGGCGCAAACCTGTAGTGCTTGACACTAATGATCGCATGGAAGTATGGCAGAGTAAGGAGCTTCACGGACGCTTTTTCCGGGCCCTACATGGACCTGATGTAGATCTTCTAGCGTCCGTGACCTGGCTACGTTTCGGTGACCTCTTTGGAGAAACCGAAGGTTTTATTTGTGCAATTATGGACGAAGTTATGATGACGAACAATTACCGGAGATTTATTGTGAAAGACGGCACGGTTGACATCTGTCGGGCATGTCACCGTCCGGGGGAATCAATAAGACACATTATCTCCGGGTGTTCTCGTCTAGCTAACGAAGAGTACTTGCATAGACACAACCTTGTAGCTAGGATTATCCATCAGCAACTTGCTCTGAAATACAGCCTTGTGGAATCGGAAGTGCCGTACTACAGGTACGTGCCCGACCCAGTTCTCGAAAATGGAAATATCACTTTGTACTGGGATCGATCCATCATCACTGACAGGACTATTGTTGCCAATAAGCCTGATATAGTGGTGGTGGATCGAGTAGAGCGGCGCACAATGATTGTAGACATAACGGTCCCGCATGACGGTAACCTCGTGAAAGCCGAGAAAGATAAAGAAATAAAGTATCTTGATTTGGCTCGCGAGGTTGTCGACATGTGGGATGTGGACTCAGCAATCATTGTGCCGATAGTCGTGACAGCCAATGGCCTAATAGCCAAGAGCCTCGACAAACACCTGAGGAGGCTCTCGTTGGGCAGCTGGATCAAGGGCTTGATTCAGAAAGCGGTACTTCTGGACACGGCTCGCATTGTTAGGAGGTTCCTCTCTCTGGAGCCCTGACCGCCGGTAGCTTGGACCCTATTCCCGATACCGGTGGGATACTATTTTTTATATTTTTAAATGTTTTTTTTTTTTTTTCAGAGTTTTGAAAGTATATTTAAAAATGTAATTTATAAGGTTTTTAATGTAATAAAGGAGATAATAATAATAAAATTTATTGAATAAAACTTTTACAAAAAGTGTACATTTAGCCAACACTAGTACCTAAGATTTCCCATACAATTATAGTACGTAAAAATTACTTAAACTAAAATTTATTACAGGTGCAAGTTACCATGGTTTGGAATTGCAATGTAAGGTCCCGCCCGAACTAGGTTAATACAAACCTGTGTTTCAGGCCATCACTTTACACTTCAATTAGATTGGGACATTTTTTATTTATTTTATAATTATCTAAATTAAATAAATATATTCTATTAACAACTAAGAGAAAAAGCATATTAGTACATTAATACCTAAAACTTAGCCTATGTACATTTACAAAAGTAGTAGCATACGAGGGAATATTATTATAATATCATCATGCCAGAATTTCTAGAAGTTTTTCTGTGTCTGTGTAATTGAGTATGGCTAAATATTCTGATAACATTTTATAACATTTTTTATAACTCACACTGTAGAAGCTTAGTGCCTTGTTGAGCCTATTATATAGAAAAGGTCCTAAAAACACATAAAATCGATTAGCAAACGCATGTCTAGTTTGAGGGTTTATGCAAACCAGGTCCTTTCTTCTCTTTTCAGAAGGTACTGGGTCATAAGTAAGTGCAGTGTGTTGGTGTAGTACTATGCTTAGAATAAACAATTGTCGTACTGTTAGTACCTTGCATGTTATGTAGAGCTGGTACGTAGGAAATCTAAATTGACGAAAGGTAGCAACCTTTAGAATTGCTCTTTGAGCGCGCTCTAGAGGGAGTAAAATTGTTTTTGCAGCACCACCCCATGATGTTATGCAATAGGTAAGAATTGACTGACACAAAGCTAAATAAACCTGTTTAATTAATTTATAATCGGCTATGTTTCGTAAATTCTTAAAAACAAATATTAATTTGCGCACTCTAGTACATAGTAATTCGATATGCTTACGAAAATTTAGATTGGAGTCAATAGTGACACCAAGATATTTTAAATGGTCAGCTTTAACTAAAGTGGGGCAAGAACATGCAGTGTCAGCATACGAGCTACAATTATGTGCGTGAATGTTTAGATTAGTAAGCGGTATGTTAGCATTTCTCATTGTAAATAAAATGTATTTTGTTTTATCTGCATTTAAAGTTAGGACATTATTATGGAGCCAATTACACACGATGTTAAATCCATTCTGAGCATATTCATAGACGTCAACTATAGATTTAGCTGAGAACAATAGAGCGGTGTCATCCATAAGAAATTATGACACCATTTTGGACTGAGAGGCTGCATAGTTCATTTAAGTAGATTAAAAATAAAGTAGGGCCCAAAATGCTCCCTTGTGGAATTCCGAAACAACTATTTTGAAGTTCAGCACTTGTAAACTGGCCAATTTTTACATATTGATGACGATCGCTGAGATAATCAGAAAATAGTAGAAGTTGTGCTCCTCTTATCCCAAGTGTTTCAAGCTTCGGCAAAAGTAAAGTACAAGAAATAGTGTCGAAGGCCTTGGCAAGGTCTAGAAAGATCCCAATTGTGTGCAAACCATTATCTAGATTGCAAGTAATATTATTTGTTAATTTGTGTACTGCTTGGCTAGTTGATCTTTTGGGCCTAAAACCAAATTGACTCTCTGAAAGTAGTTTGTTATCTTCCAGATATTTTATCAATCTACTGTTGATGATTTTTTCTAAAATTTTTGAGAGGCCTGTTAGCACTGAGATGGGTCTGTAGTTATTCACACTGTTTTTGTCTCCAGACTTGAATACAGGTGTGACCACAGCTTTTTTGAGCAATTTGGGGAATATTCCTTTAGATAAACATAGCTGGAAAATGTGGGTTATCGGAGGAGCAAGTAGGTATTTAAATCTTTTAAGTATGTTATTAGGTATGTCATCCCACCCAGTAGCACAAACATCCTTTAACCCGTTTATTAAACTTACTACTTCGTTTACATCGATATCTAATAAAACAAAAGAGTTTAGTTTGGAAGATGTCGTAGTCTGGTTTTGTCGGGAAAATGCGCATGATTGGTGACTTGGTTGTTGTGCATCATGCACAACAACCAAGTCACCAATCTTCATGTTGTTCTGAGGCTTCTGCCACTTTGTTCCTGCTAACAGTTGGCACAAGTACTCGTTTTTCCACATCTTCCAGATTTCTGTGTATTTTTTTTTGTATGCTAGTATCTTGTTCGGGCGTCTTCTCTTGTTTCGATTACGGTCAAACCTGACCTCCCTGTTAGAAAGTGTGCTGGCGTCAGACAGTCTAGGTCTTCCACATTTTCACTCAGTGCGCACAGGGGCCTGGAGTTTAGACAAGCTTCTAGTTTTGTTAAGATTGTGGTGTACTCCTCGAATGTTAACTTCTGCTCACCCACCAGTCGTTTTAAATTCTGTTTCAAGCTTGCTACGGCTCGTTCCCACAATCGACCTGCCGGAGGCCATGCAAGAGCGTTGAAATGCCACTGTACGAACATCTCGGCGACTTCCTTCTGTAGTTGTTCGTTCATGTAGGTGTTCTCTATTTCCCCGTATTGTTCAATGAGCAGTCAATTAGCGCCGACAAAGTTCGTGCCATTATCGCTGTACATATGGCGGGGAGCGCCTCTCCTTGCTGCCATTCTGTTAAGGGCTGCCAGAAATGCCGAGCTTGTAAGATCAGAGACCAACTCAATGTGCACTGCCTTTGTTACCATGCAAACAAAGATGGCTATGTAACCCTTGGTGGTTTTAGCCCCTCTTCCTTTATTCAATTATACATCGACGAATCCCGTGTAGTCCACTCCTGAATGGTAGAATGGCGGGGCAGGGTTTATTCTTGCGGTCGGCAGTTCACCCATGGTTTGTTGTTGTTTTGTTGGACTGATGTTTCGGCACGTTACGCATTTTCTGAGTTGCATTTTAGTGACTCGCACGCCACCCATGATCCAGTATTTTTGGCGAAGGTGCGACAAGGTGAGTCGCGGTCCACCGTGAAACGTCATTTGGTGAGCTTGATCGATGAGCAAATGCGTTGTGGCTGTCGTGAGGGATGATCATTGGATTCTTCATCTCCTCAGTTAAGGCGACATAAACTGCGAGCGCCCTTGAGCGAGTGGGCGGAGCCTGCGTCACACCCCGCGACCCCGCAGCTGTACGCACGTAATTTCGTAGGGTAACTATACATTTCAGGTTGGGAGGACTATCCTGCCTGATTTTTGATCACCATTCAATTTTTATTTATGTCGTGTTAATGAAAAAGGTAGGTAATATTCTAATAAATAATAATAATTAAAATTGTAATCATATTTTTTTTTTAAATAAATAATTGAATAAGTTTAATAACGTAAGTAATAACTGTATCCATAAATGAATAGGAAGTTAAATATGGACATACCTACATAAAATAATAACAAGATTACAAACACAAAACAAATATGTGTGATTTGTGTGCGTATATGACTAGATGTGTAAACGAATTAAATAGGTCCTAATCAATTTCATACAAAAACTTTTACCGGACATACAACTAGTCATAGTGTAGTCTTTGTGGATGACACAAATGCTGTAGTTGCAGCTAACGATATCCAAGACGTTACTGTGAAGGTGAATGCAGCTCTAGAGCCCTTTTATCCCTGGTTTAATGCGAATATGCTAATAACAAACACATCTAAAACCAAAATTATGTTATTTAAAACAAATGCGCCTAATAAATACACTATGGACATCTCTCTATCTAGACAAAGTTAAAATAGAGCTTGTCAGGGAACGAGTTTTTAGGATTTTTCATTGATGAATTGTTAAATTGGAAGATGGAATCAGCAACATTGGATTCATCTATATCATCTGCTTGTTATGCCTTAAGAACTCTTAGGGATGAAGTGAGCATAAAAAATTTCATAATGGTCTACTATGCGCTGATTGAGTGCAAACTGAGGTATAGTAGCAAACTGCTTCCAGTACAACTAGGGCATTGATTCTCGAAAACCAGCGCTCCGAACCAATTTCTCAACGAGACACCTGTCGACCATATTTTATAGAACTTGATATTCTCACAGTATCTAGCCTTAACGTAGTAGTATTGTTGAACAGCTTTAAATATGTATATGACTACGAAACAGACATAGACAGCCTGGTAAGGGAAAAAACGCGGCTTTTGGAAAAGTTAAGCTTAGTCCACAGTATCAGGCAGTTAAAATGTTAAATAAGTTACCGCTTGAGTTAAAAAGCATACTGTACGAGGCTCATTCAAGGCAAGGCTCAAGGCATTCCTGATGGAAGATTGATGGAAGAGTCTCTACTCAATAGTTGATTTGTAATTCTTTATGTTTTTCGTACTGAAATGTAACTATTTTTAGGTGTTTTATTGTGTTCCATTTTCATGACCTTATTTTTTTATTAAATGCGTTTTTAGATTAAATTTCTATAATTTTTTGACATAATGACTTATTATTTTGCGTTTGCATGGTATTTATAATCTTAATAACATTTTCTAATTTTAATTCAATAGAATGTATACTATTTGTTAATGTTTCATGTTGTTTTATATTCGAATGCAATGTAAATTTTTACAAAAAAATTAAATTGAATTGAATTGAACTTTGATATTTATTAATAAAAACATAACAACATATATATAACTAAATTAAATTACTAAATAACTAACTACCTATACAAATGAATATAAAAACACTCAGGCGTCGAAGTACTCGTCCGCATCGCTGTCATCCGGAAACGTGCCCAGAAGACTAGCAGCATTGCCAAGCTGAATGGCAATGCTAATTCTTTGGCCAAAGAACAATCCAGCCCTCTGGTCACGTGAAGTGTCGACTAGTCGGTGAGAAATTTGTTTAAAAAGGACACGCGCACTCGGGCCCTATGACCCGAGCGTTTCGACCCTAAACGGCTCAAAACTGTGGTTACCCATAAGGTTACAGTATTTGCGCCGCTTGAGGGTCTCAGCAGCCGCAGCAGCAGCGCCAGCACAGCTCGACGTGCTAGGAACATGAGATGGAGCAAGGGTATCGACACAGGTTGCGTCCCACACCAGAGGCCTACCCACCTTCCAAGGCAACAACGTCATACCTTCCGGTCTCTTCCCATCGTCACGTACCAAGCCGTTTGGTTCTAAAACCGCAGGTATGCCGGCGGTGACAAGGGCTCGACGAATAATATCATTGATACTGGCGTTCCGTGCTATGCGACCTGCGCTCCTGTAGCAGGACAGGCCATGGTGCCCGAGACTGTCGACAGCTTCACCGCAGTTACACCGATGCGGAGCAACACAAGGTGCGCCCAAGCGTAGACATGTAGCGAGCCGAAACGATGAGTCAACCATCATTGTGCCTATGGTGGATGACGGGAGCGCCTGAAGCCACAAGCCTGACTCCCATTCTGCCACAGCCAGCAGACGGGCACGCTCAACAGTATTAGGTGACGTGTTTATCAGGGTATTCCGCATAATACTGCAGAGCGGCATGTCCCACCGTCTCTGGGAGGACGGGTTGTCGGAGAAAACCATATTGAGACAAGCCATTTTCCAAGCGTTCAACGCATCGGTCAAACACGGTACTTCAAAACCGACCAGTGAAGAAGATAAAATATTCCTGGTTAATTTATCAGTACTGCGGATCGAGGAGAGGAAGGCCGATAAACTTATACTTGAAATTTTGCGGACGCCGAGATCACCCAGGCGAATGGGAAGTGTGGCTTGCTGCCACGCTCTGTCGTCCAGGGCCACATTTAGCATCGAAGTTAGTGTGTTTCTAATAATTTGGTCTACTTTTTTTCAAAAAGTAATGCATGTTTCCACAGATGGGAGGAGCGAATGTTATATGTAAATTTTGGTCCAAAGCAACGGTATCGAATGAGTGTGAAGGCCGAATGAATGTTCATTTTAATAAGTGTTTCCGAGACATCATTGAATTTTTTTTTCTTCAACGAACATTGAAAAGGATTCGTCAAAAATTGGGGACCCAAGGTGGAAATTGGGGTAAGAGAGTCTCTTTACGTAATTTTTATATTTGGTGCTACGGTACAAAATTTTCCTAAGGTAGTCTGTCTGCCAGTGGTTTCGCCAAGATAAATTTCACATTTTGAAAAGTTAAGGTCTAGGCCAATAGAACTGAATTTTTCTTTAAAAAAGTTAAGTCTTTTAAGACTGTGTCTACATCACCTCCTAGGGTTCCCTAATCCAAATGCTGTCGAATGATTGGATTTATTGACAAACTAAAAATGACTGGCCCAAGGGTACCTGTAACATTGATATAGAAAACTGTAAATTTTGGGTATTTCTTTTTGAAATTCTGCCAACAAGGCGTACCTGTTTACGGAATTGAAAACATTCTAAATGTCAACCTTAAGGATGACTTCACCTTTAGCACTATTGAGGAAAGTGGATAATGCATGTAACGCAGCCTCACAGCCCCCTTTAGACCCTTAGCCCAGCTGTAGGGGCTGGAATTTCCTGGCCAGTGTTTCGCTGTAAAAAGCTACACCATTGGGACGAATGCCGCCATCCTTCTTGCGCGGGGCACATAGATTTGCACCGTACAAAATATCAATGACGGCTTCGTTCATATTGCCGGAGAGCATGAGATTGATGAGGGCCGTCAGCACCTTCAAAAGGGTCTCACCAGCCTCCCCGGCGCCTGAACACATTAAGTCCTTGAGATGTTGAGGTGTCAGGCCGCCGGCGGAGCCACTTCGAAAGGAGTACACAGCCGCGCTTACTTGTTGAGCTGTAATTTCAAGTAAGTTGGATTCCGAATGGGGTGGGTCAGATAAGGAGAGATCATCTGCCGCCGGCCGGATCACACATTGTGGTCGGGGGGGGGGGTCCGGATCGCTGTCGAGCATCCAAATATCTCGGATTGTTGCTCGACAGCCGGTGCGACTTCGGACCCCACTTCCGGCGGCTGGCGCCCAAGTCCGCTTCCCAATCTGGGGGGCCCGAGCGCCGCTTGTAGGCGGCTCTACGTGGGAATCGTGCGATCAATGGCCCTTTACGGGGCTCCGATCTGGGCGGCTGACGGCCGCTAACATCTCTGTTCTGCGAAAGCCGAAGCGAAGGTGCTCGCGTCACTTTATCGGTGGCGCGAGGAAGCGAGGGCGCGGGGCGAGCGGCCTCGTCACCATCGAGGCGGTCTGGCCAGTGCTCGACCTCTGGCTCGGGAGGAGGCACGGCTCCCTGTCGTTTCGGGCGACGCAGGTGCTCTCGGGGCATGGTTGCTTCGGGAAGTACCTGTGTCGCATAAACAGGGAGCCGAACGCCCGGTGTCACTACTGCGTCGACTGCCGGGAGGACACGGCGTGGCATACGCTGGCAGAGTGTGCCGCTTGGGAGGAGCCGCGCCGTGCCCTCATCTGTGAAGTAGGCAGTGACCTGTCGCTGCCGGCCGTAGTGAGTGCGATGGTCAGCAGCGTCGAGTCCTGGGACGCGGTGGTTTCCGCAGAAGGAGGCTGCGGAAAGAGAGAGAGAGATCTCGTCCACTCTCCCGATCCGCAGCAGGTGCACCGGGCGCAGGCGGAGGGCGGACAACGCCCTCTTCCAGCCCCCCTAAATGGGTCCAGCGGCGACGGATTCGGGGACATCCATCCGTCGCCCCCCAACATCAGGACCCGAGAAGGCGGCGCGCGTAGTGTTCCGCGCGCGCCGCTCACAGACGTACACACTCCCCCCGCCCGAGATGGGGAGGACATCCATGAGGATTTTCCACCCCGGGCACAAAAAAAAAAAAAAAAGGTGAGGTCATCTGCCGGGGCGGGGTGTTTGCTCTTCAGAGCTGTAAGTGTCTCTGGAGAGTACGGCGCAACTACATCGCTGCTAAAGATGATCCTAGCCGCACCTTTGATATCACCCTCGCCTAGTTTAGACTATACGTGGTGCAATAAACCTCTTTGGGGGAGGGGCGCTGTTAATTTAGGGTCGAAATTTAGGGCCGAAATGTTACAATTATCTTTGATTTGAGCTGTTAAAGTTATTTTATTTGCCTTTTTTTTGCACATGTAGAATTCTAAACGGGAAATCAAAATCAAAAAAAAACAAAAGTCATTTATTCAAACTAGGCTGAGAGTCAGCACTTTTCGAACGTCAAAATTACATAAGACAGTCCCCCAAAACGCCCGGCCCTTCACCACTTCCTAGTGCTTTAGCTGGGAAGAAGAAGTGGGTAATTGCTCCCAAGCACTAATAGAGTTCTCTCGGACGGCCAGGCGGATGGTCTCGCGCCACGAGGAACTCTCTTTAAAACTGGAGTTGACGTTTTCATTGTTGCAAGGGTTCTCCAAAAGGGTTGAGCGGGTGAATCAGGTGTTAGGGAAGTGTGTACTGTCGGTCATGATGAAGGCACATTGTTGGGTTTATGTTTCTTCCCCAAATGTACCTTCAAGCCTCGTTCACCTTTAAGAAAACGTGCTTGGAGACAATGAGGGCATCCAGCGATGTGGCAGGTTGACTGGCGCTTCGTACGGCGTCACTACTGTCGTCAGTGTTCAGCATAAATAAACAAAGACTGCTTACACGACTTTTCGTTCACACAATAAAGGTAACTTTGAAATCTAAAATAACATTAAAATAACAAAAATTACATGTAAAAAATTGTCAGAGCTTGACTGAAGCACAATGACAGCGGCGCAGTCGCGCTGGTAGCCTGGGGTGCCGCGCCGCCCTATGACATTTTGGCACAGCCCTGGTAACCGTTGCCGTGAGACCAAAGAGTACTATAATTGGACGGGTAGACATGCGTGAGACAGCGTCGCGTCCAAACGTCAGTTGCTGTTTTGATGGTGCTGTTAGTAAAAAGTCCTTGCACTGCTTTCACCCCACTTATCCAGCACAAAAGTAAGTTGGTAAAAGTTAGGTGTTGTGACCGTTTTTAAATGATTTATATTAAGATGAAGTTTGTGTTCCACTTTTTGTAAAGTAAATCTGTTTTGTCAGTGACTTGGTAATTAAAATCAGCAAATATACAGTCTACTACATTTTCCCCTACACAGGTATCTTATGATATGATTTATGTTGTTTATAATATTAATCACTTCGAATTAATTTTATATATCGGGATAGGCGCCCTCATCAGCGATATTACACTTGCACTTTGTAAGTAGGCGTGGATTGTCGGGCGAAGAAAATAGAGATACTAGTTACAGCACAATCACTTTATTTCACTCACAATTTCTTATAAAATAATCACCATGAAATAACATGAAGGCAGAGGTCCGACATATTAAATGAAAGTATGAAATATAGCAGTAACCAACTTATTTATTCCAACAGCTTGTTAATTAATTAAATAGATCGCTATAATAGCTCTAGGCGCTACAGCAGGCGCACCGGGCCGAGCCTGCCACAAGAATGATCCCCCTGATCGCTGCGCACTAGCTTACATTAAGTTGCTTGAGAAGTGGGGAGAGTGGGGAGGCGATCGTCCCGCTTTGCACAGCGTAACTCGGCCCGCTGCACCTACCACTAACGGTGACGCCGACACGGCCATACTGACGTGCGGACGTCCTCGTACGCGTAGACTCATCAAGCATTGTCTAAAAAGACGTAACGTTATTATTAATGTTCGTTCATCCTGACTAGCAATCTCGATGAGCAAAAAATCCAGGTCGTCCCTACTGACTATGCAACCAACTCTGGACCGTTTAATATTGAGCCTTCAGGACTTATACTAGTAATCTGGTCCGGTTCAGCCCTGCAGAGTTTACTACTAATTCTGGACCGCTCGTTATTGAGCCTTCAGAACTTTAGCAATCTGGTCCGGTTTACCCCTTCAGAGTTATAATCTTCTGGTCCGGTCTAGCGACCCTTCAGAATTATAACCGCCTGGACCGGTCAAATGACCCTTCAGAATTATAACCTCCTGGTCCGGTCTTACGACCCTACAGAGTTATAACCTCCTGGTCCGGTTATAACAAACCCTTCAGGATTATTACTGCTTGGTCCGGTCATGAAATACCCTTCAAGATCACTCCAGTTTATACAGTTTTTTTTTTCTCTCTTTTTTTTCCCTTTTTTTTCTCTTTTTGTCTCCTTTCTGTCTCTTATTTGTCTCTTTTTTAGTCTCCTTTGTCCTTGTTAGTCCGGACTAAAATGGTCCCTGTAGATTATATAATCAAATGTATTAAGGTACTTGTCTCAACAATACACACATGCTATGTTCATTGGTAGTTTCACTACCACCAAAGTCATTAACTTTAAAGCCTATAACAGAAACAAACTATTTTAATCTTAAGAATTGACTTGACTTAGACACTCCACCGAATGCGTGGCACGCCTGTGCGATGCCGACCGGGTCTCATGTCATACAGCCAACAAAATGTCACTTCAAGGTGCATAAGCGTTCTGTGTTGTGTCAGAGTGTCATGTCATTGAATGTGTCGTCGCAGACACATAATTCATGTTCATAACACTCTAAACTAACAAACGACATCTATGAAAACTAAATAACACTAATTTAAGTATTGAAGCGCCGTCACGGCCAAACTGACATTCGCACGTCCTTGTGCGTCTCCATCCCCTTAAAGTCACCGCGGGCCCATTTTTCTGTAAAAAAGAATAAAACTGGTAGATACATTACTTTGTTCGCTCATCCATCAGTGACATGCATTACAACGTTTTATAACCCACAAAATCAACCTTTAGGAGCTGAACCGGACAACTTAAATAGGCGTCCCTTCAGCCAGTTATCTCTCCAGATAACATGGACCAGGCAACCAATCAGCGTCTCTCCGATCACTCACTAGTACCACACATATCTCCATTGATCTCATAGCCTCTTAGACTAGACGATCACTTTATAATATGACCCAGAACATCGGCCTGCATAAGCCAGTTCTTTAGACTACCCAATAACACACACCATAGGACGTCAACCCGCATGAGTGGGACCCTTACTTTATCTCACAGATTAGTACCAATGTTACGTTTAATTACGTTTCTTCACTCTCCGAGGCCGAGAGGTTTCCAGAGCTGGCGGATAACGTACGTGAACTACAAATAGACAAAGCATCGCTAAAACCACCCGATGACGCCCACTCCACTCGCTAAATGCACCAAGCCCTCACTTCCCCCGGGCAATGCACGAAAATTCTTACGACCATATTTGCATTCTCTATTAGACAAACAACAAAGGAAAGTCTGTACTCCCTGCGAAGCCCAATCGGAACCCCCCCCCCCTGTCACACTCAATGAAGTAGTAATCACCACTGTAGAACGGTCTCATTTTTCCCACTGTGACGCAGCAACTCTCCCAGTATTCTCCGATCTTACGAATTTCACCCAAATCTAACCAAAACCCAGACTCAGAATATGAAGCTACACTTAAAAACGGCGCCCGAGTCCCAAACACAAGTTCTGTTTTTGTTACCCTAGACCTTGCACCATCCGTCGCTAGCTGCACTTCGAGAAGCTCGCCGCGCCAGGTCCCACCAGATTCACTTTCGATTATAACAAGTAAGCACCTCAATGTCCTCATGACTCTCTCTACCCGAACACCTGCCCTGCCAGAACCGTTAGCAACAAGGTGCAACTCTACACCATGTTCACCATAAAATTGCTCTGTCTGCGCCAATACAATACCCACCCCGATCTGAAATGATCCCCGAAGTCGCACCGAAAAGACGAGCCTCCTTTAGTGCTTCATCTGCACCTGCTGCATCCAACTAAGAAGTGCACTTGAGAAGGACGCATTTAGTGAAAGAGTCAACAATGACAAGAATACTCCCTACCATCGATTTCTCCACACAACTTCTCCGCGATGTCTAAATGTACAGTATAACATTGTGCAGAAACCCTAAGCATAGGATGGAGTCCCCGTACCCGTTGAGCCCCGAACGATCCCTTCAGGCCCAGCACACAAGTGTGAAGTTCAATCAGTGCGTTCCAGTCAAATCATTTTAGTCAGAACCCGTTCTGATGTTAGTATTTCGATCAATTTCTTGTAAATATCTTGTCTGTCCATTTGATAGGCCCTTTTAATTTGATTCAAGATTCTTAACGTAAAACACGTGAAATATGGGGCAACCCGCCAAAAACTAATCTAAAGGACCTACAGATCGCTCAAAATAAAAATTTTAAACTATTATTTTACTATGATTACCTTACACCTACAGTTAAAATTTACAGGGAAACGAAACTCATGAATATTAAACAACTTCCTGCATATTGTACCAGAATACTTAAAAATTCTAAGCAATTTCATTCCCACAAAAATACATCAGGTACACAATCTCAGCAATAGTAGGAAGGATCACATTTTACTACCGCGAGTGCGGACAGTCAATGGCGAGAGACCTGTAGAAGTAAAGAATGCAAACTAAACGGTTGGTATTTTTTTTTTTTTTTTATCACTTTCTAAATGATCAAACACTACTCCATTAAACAGACTTGCCCTACTACTGCATTGCTTTATTGTGGCACCGGGATCGCATTCCTTATCTACAGTGATTATTTCTTTTGCGGGTGGATCGAAAAGTTTTAAGTTTTGTGTTAGTTAATAATGTTATTTGCATACGAAGAGAAATGGTGTTACAACTTAGATGATTTAATATAAATTCAAACAATAGCTGCTTAGTTTGTGTGTCCAAGTTATATTTTAAGTTTATAAACGTTCTCAAGTAAGTTAAATCTTTGTAATTTCATAACGAGAAATACATTTCTTTAACCATAAACACCATACCACCAATAAAGAATCATTTATTCTTTCGCACTGAACTAATGCGAGTTTATCTTCACCATGTAGGTCAGTGTTGATGTTGTGGTATAAGATAATGAAACTCTTCAGTAACGTTAACTTTCTTACCCCAAATAGAATGTAATTTTGTCAATATCCGATATGGATCTACTATCTAATAGATCCCTACCTGTAATAACTGGATCTGTAATTGATTTAACATATACAACATGAAACAAAAAGGACACTGACGTGTTGAATTTCACCACGGCTCAGTATTCTGCGATTCATATTAAACGTTTTCTTTACCTATACCTGTAAGGTAAACTAAATCACAGCGCATAGTGCCCTGGTATTTTTGACAAAGCTAAAAGCTACAAACGAACTACCAGATTATCTATTAAAAAGAATAGGAACGAGCTCACCGGATGATGTGGTTGTCCATTCACGTAGCAGGTGAGACGGTTCGTATCACGACTCTTCGGTGCTGGTGCTCGATTCGAATTCTTTACTTCGGTCAAAGGTTCGTACTGCCACTTGCTTCAATTACTTGATGTTTGGACTGTTGTGCTTTAACGACGACATGTGCCATTGAAACGATTGTCATTATCAGGATCAAACCGTATCAGTCGCGCAGTTGCGGTGAAATTTGACGTTTGCGGTTAAGTGGTTGCCGTAAGTCGTGATAGCAAAAACTCCATATTTTGAATAGATTATACGTTGGCCCACACTTCACTGTCGTCATTATTTTCTTCAGGTTTTTGCCCTTCGAATCCCACTTCTGATATCGGGATAGGCCCTCATCAGCGATATTACACTTGCACTTTGTAATTAGGCGTGGATTGTCAGGCGAAGAAAATAGAGATACTAGTTACAGCACAATCACTTTATTTCACTAACAATTTCTTATAAAATAATCACCATGAAATAACATGAAGGCAGAGGTCCGACATATTAAATGAAAGTATGAAATATAGCAGTAACCAACTTATTTATTCCAACAGCTTGTTAATTAATTAAATAGATCGCTAAAATAGCTCTAGGCGCTACAGCAGGTGCACCGGGCCGAGCCTGCCACAAGAATGATCCCCCTCATCGCTGCGCACTAGCTTACATTAAGTTGCTTGAGAAGTGGGGAGAGTGGGGAGGCGAACGTCCCGCTTTGCACAGCGTAACTCGGTCCACTGCACCTACCGCTAACGATGACGCCGACATATATAACAATAAATTTACAAGGAATAACAGTAAGTCGAACTGTTTGACGTTGGACGTCATCCATACTTTAAATCATGTGACTTTGATTGTCACAATTCTAGTTAATTGCTACCAAAAATCCAGTTAGCTCAAACAGTTCACAAATAGTTTTCTTTGACATATAGCTTGCCTACAAGCTACAGAAAACGCGACATATTCAGCCTCGGTGCTCGAAAGGGCTGTTACTCTCTGATATCTGCTCTGCCATCAAATAGCTGAACCTGACATAAAAAAAACTGTGTAAGATTTTCAATCCATGAATTCCCAAGCTATTACTGGCCCAGTCAGCATCTACGAAACCTTGCAAGCTTTCTCCGTGACTACTAAACTCTAAACAATATATTATGTTTTCTTTAAGTGTTTCAGAACGCTTTTAGAATACATCAGTTCTTGTCGTGACTGCTAGATACATATTATATATAAGACATCCAATGAGTTTTTGATAGCTAATTCCAGATGTACATTTATCTGCCTTTGCTGTACATAATTTGATCTCTATGGGTGTAGCAGTTGATTTACAATGGGTGATTTCAAATTTCTGCAATAATTCTTCTATGTAATTTTGTCGATCAACAGTTATCTCATAGTTTTTACAGTTTCTGTTTTCATCCAAATCTATATTTTAAATTCAGAATTTAAAAACATTATAACTGCACAGTTTCATTCTCATTGTTAGAATAAATTGGGAAATCGTCGACATACAATGCTGAAACATGGCTCTTGCCTACAGTTTTTCAAATTATTTTTCACAAAGTACATCTCTTACTCTCTCGTACCAAACTAAGGCGGCTTGTTTTAGTCCATACACTGCTTTTTGAAGCTTAAAAACTTCGCCATCCATTTTGGATACAAAACGTTCAGGTTCAAACATGTAAATATCCTCTTTCAAGTCACCATTAAGATAAGCAGTTTTAACATCTAACTGAGTGAATGAATGAGCGAATGACCAGCTATAATTTTACACTATTTAGTATTGTAAATTAAGTATTGTGCGCTTTGCGAGACGTGAGACAAAGCGGATGTGTGTTTTTTGTATTGAGTGAATATTATGGAATAAACAATTACGACAAATAAATAATTATTTGCGTCGTCAGTATAAAGTAAAGTGTGTCGCGTGTGACTTGTAGGTTTTTACCAAGTTTAATGTGCAAGATGAACTAAATAATTTAAATAAACAATAAAACAGTTTTTCTAGTATGTCAAACCCAGGATCGAGCCCGTTTGGTCGTAGTCAATTACTACGGCGAAGTCCTCCACCGACCCCTACCGAACCTTTACCCCCGAGCGATCCAAATCCACCAGCACCCACGGAGGATGAATTGCCGAGTGAAGTCATCAGAAACGGTTAGGATCCATAGATGCCATTCTGAACGAAGTTTGCTCTGTTGTCAGTGAAGGGAAAATGAACTCGGGTCAGAAGCTTCGTGTCTTCACTCTTTGCAGGCAAGTCTCAAGTGGGACTTCTCAGATGGCCGTTTTATACCAATCGTTGAAGCAGAAAACCATCCAGGCCTATACCACAATCCAGCACTTACAGGTTCACCAGAATGTTGTGAACACCCTCCAGCAGTTTAAAGAGGTCGTTGAAGCAAACCTGAATCCTTCAGAAAATACCTCTTATGCTAGCATGGTTAAGAAAGGTTCCGATAACTTCGTCCGTCGTGAAAATTTGAGATCAGTCGCCATCTATCCTAGCGATAAGACCCAAACAAGTGAAGACACCAAGTCACTTGTCCAAAAGTTAATCTCCATGCTGATGAAGCTTCATGTCCATGGCCTGAGAAAAGTAAAAAATGGCGGCGTTCTGATTAGCAGCGAAAACAATGGGGATATTGAAAAACTGAGGAACTCGGAAAAATAAGTCTCATCAGGCCTTACAATAGAAGAACCTTCTAAACGCCGTCCAAGGGTCGCTGTCATTGGTGTCCCCGTATCCCTTATAGAGAAGGAGGTATTTGAGTGTATCTACGAGCAGAACCTTTCAGACAAGCTGCCGCCGAATACAACTCGTGAGTCCTTCCTTGAGAGCATCAAACTGAGCCATAAATTAATTGGACTTCATGCCCTGTGAGAGATTTCACAATAGTCACAAGGTGCTTCAATTGCCAGCAGTTTAGACACGCAGCCAAATTTTGCAGTTTTTTCTGTGTCCGAATCTAAAATCTATAATGTTGAGGATTGTAAATACCTCCTTCCTTCTGGTGACAGAACGTTAATCCTGATCACACAGAATATTCGCAGCATAAATCGAAACATGATCGAACAATCGAACATCGCTTACCGATCATCAAGCTGTTTTACTAACTTTGCAATTATGTTCACCCAGAAAAAACTGCATGCGTAGCTACACTAATGTTAATATGACAAACCTTGAAAATCACATACGCGCTACAATATGCAATAAGGAAAAACACATTCACTAAGACACTGCCTAGAAAGTATAATTGTATTAAACCCTGGATCACACCCGTACCCTAATTGCGTAAAACACAATCAATCGGAATCTGAATCGTTTTGAAACAGATTGCTAATCCATTGCTTCATAAGTACGATAAAAATCTGTTCAAAAATGTAAATAACGGAATGAATGTTGTTGAACTGTCAAAATCAAACAGATTAGTCGTAATCGTTTACGAAAATGTGTTACGCAATTAGGCTGCTGGTCTCGTTCGTTGCATAAGACATAGATACAAACTTCACAGAAAATTGAAACTCTCATCTGATAACGTAATACTTTCTGTTACTTATAAAAGGTATCGAAACTAAAAAATCGGTACGATAAAAATTAATAACAGAAGCAGAAGGCGGGGAAAAATAGTAAACTTGTGTGGATTTTTTTAAAAAAACTAACACATTTAGAGAAACGACAAAACCAGACTACGACATCTTCTAAACTAAACTCTTTTGTTTTATTAGAAATTGACTTCGATAAACGAAGTAGTTAGTTTAATAAACGGGTTAAAGGATGTTTGTGCTACTGGGTGGGATGACATACCTAATAACATATTAAAAAGATTTAAATACCTACTTGCCCCTCCGATAACCCACATTTTTCGGCTATGTTTATCTAAAGGAATATTCCCTAAATTGCTCAAAAAAGCTGTGCACACCTGTATTCAAGTCTGGAGACAAAAACAGTGTGAATAACTACAGACCCATCTCAGTGCTAACAGGCCTCTCAATTTTTTTTTGAAAAAATCATCAACAGTAGATTTATAAAATATCTGGAAGATAACAAACTACTTTCAGAGAACCTATTTTAAATGACAGCTGCGCGACAGATTATCAAAGGCTAACGGCGCGTGAGCTTTCAATGCCCGGAATGTTACCATTTTTATAAAAATTGTTTATTTTATTTTGTTGAACCCTTAACTAGTTATTATGTGTATGTATTTTTATATTTTATTTTCATCTTAGCGTTTGCTACTGTGACAGTACCTAAATTACCCTAGGCTGATAAATTTTTCGTTTTTCCTAATTATGTTAATATTAGCGTTAAGGTCGGTTTCCCCCTAAGGGGAAAAGGCCACACTCCAACCCCGTGCGGCCCTGTAGAGCTCGTCACCAGACTTGGTCACTCTCCCACCGATAATAGAAGTGAATTCCCAAATTTATAGAAGCCAAATGCCTTGATATTATTAATGAGGCAAGGAAACAATGTATCAATATTAGATGATACTTGGGAATTCATAGTTATGAAATATATTGGAAGTGATTTTAGAAAACTAAATAATAGAGGGATGCAGAGTAAATTATTATATAAACTTGTGAGTAACCCAAACGCTAGCGCGTAACAGGTATTTGATCAGTCGTAACTCACACAATACCTCGCATCTACACTCGGAGTACTCAGAGATACACTTCCATAAAGTGACGCAAGCGGCTTTACAGCGGCATAGCGTCGACATCATGCTCTTTTGGAGTCATGGCCCCTAGCAGTTCTCTCGAACTGATAAACGTGACGAAGCGGCTTTTCCTGCGGCAACCGTGCGACTGTCCTTGTCTAGCAACGGAGCGGCTAGTTCTAGCGGCATTGCGTCTGCATCATGCTCTTAAGGAGACATGGTCCCTATCAGTCCTTAGACTGGATGTGAGATAGTTGTGGTCACCCAAACCCCCGGAAGTTCACTCTTTGCACAACAAGCATATTTGCAAGACACGTGCTCATGTCAGTCTGACCGAGTTATTAGTATGAGATAAAGAATATAATAATTCTTTGAATTACTAGATAATTTGAGTTGAGAAATCAAAACTCGAGGATTATTACTAAATAAAGTTTAGAGTTCTAGTATCGGCCAAAGGCAACGAATACAACATTCAAGAATTACTAGTTATGAGAGTAGAGTATCAAACTCAAGCATTATTAATAGAGTTGTGAATCAACTCACTTTAAAGTCTATTGACAGCCCCAAAGAGCCCACCCGTCACCACTTCCTAGTGCTTATGCTGGGGAGAAGAAGTGGCGCAACAAACTCCCCAGCAACACGTGTCTGTCTGATTAGTTATAATGACTATCAACTCCATCAGCCTAGGATAACTATAATAGCTAAAGGCTCACCCAGTCTCACCTACAAACACTAACACATACTACGTTAAAACTAGATTATAGAATAATAATAAACTAAATATGTGCCTCAACACAACTATATTTTACTTATTTAATATTAATTCTCTCTCCTACAACAGCCCACTTGGACAAGGCCTTTGGCACTCAATAATTCTCCTAACTTTCTTAGCCTAGCCTTACACCGACCGTTTCCTACCGCGGTCTGTCTTCCTTCTCGCAGGTAGCGCTAATAATACCTGTAATAGAATCTTCATAATGTGAAGAGGTAAGGGAATCGTTACGCTTGCGCTTTAATCAATCAATAATAGCTACGTTAATGTATCTGTGTATGATGTACCCATTTCAGTGAGACGGGGAAGCGTTTTACAACGTTTGTCTCTTTGTACGTGTTCTACTAAACCTAACGCATAAAACCTCTGAGACAATATACGATTTTAGTAGAACATGCTCCCTAAGCACAATATAAATGTCTTACTCAATCCTAGAGACAGTGAACTACGAAGCCCAACTGCCATTGAGTGAGACAAGTATTGAGTATAAAGTTCTAAACGCGTATTTATGTTAATATCACCTTTACGGCAGCCTAGCCCCATTTCTAAAATAACAGAAAACATTGCACAAGCGTACCGTAGACTCAGTCTGTAGCAAAACTCAATGCGATCGTACTCGGTGTCTGCCGAGGTGGTAATTTCGTCACCTCACATCTCGTTAATCTTCCCAATTTCGAGGATACAGTGCGGCTGTAAGCGGCAAAGCGTCCAAATTGACGTGTTTCGATAAATAGTGTCGATTTAGAAATTGGCGTACCATATGCCGGGTGTAGGTTTTATCGAGACACGGTCCCTAGCGTTCTTAGAACGACTACCAATCCAGTTTGGGGAAGTGTGTGAAGCCTACCCCCTCTCCCCGGAGATGCGCGTACAACGAGCCTTTCGTAAAGAGTTGTGTGGCCAAACCTTTTTGGAAGCAGTAATTATCACTAACGTTTGATTGTTTTATAATGCCGATTTAGATCGACTTTATAGCATATGTTGTTTTAAATGAACTGAGAGTATTTACGGTTCTGCCTTCCGTATGTGGTTGCGCATGTTACAGGTCAAAGTCGTCAAAAGTCGAGCGTCAGTGCTCAGTGTCAAATAAAGTGGAAGGCCTTCTCCGTTTCCCTATAATCAAACGCAAATGACAAATATCTGTCAGGGTATGGATTAGGAGATGGACACGTAATACACTAGAAAATAGAGTTAATTAATAGCGCAATGTCGCTATGCTGGAATAAATGATTATTAATAGCTCTGCAGCGATATTATCTAAATGTTACCTACAAATCATAAAACAAATCAGCCTACGAGAACAATACAATGGAAAAGACACATTATTAGTAAAGAGTTTAACACTTACCAATGATATCTTTGTAGGGAATTAGATTACTACTCACGAAATGCCGCACGTAGTACCAACTTCACCTCGAACACAGCTCCTCCCAGCTCACAACACTCACCAACCTCCTAACTTAACAAGCTTTCCTTCTTGAGACTATAACGACCGAACCCTCTCATGTCCTAAGACCAACTGCCCTTCCTCAACACCCCCGCCAACTATCCAAAATCTGGGCTCGGTACTTTCCCACACTATGTTTTTGCAAACTTCGACTTAAAACACATTTTTCTATTTCTTAATTGCTTTTACGATTCACAGCTGGTTGCAATAACGTGCCCTCGCTTTAACTTTCTCAGAATTTGTAAAGAACTATGGGTTTCGATTGTTTAAACATTTCTTTCAAGCGACGACGGCTGCCATAAGTGGCCATTTGCGTGTGCCATTAAATAGAAATGGAATGGACTTCTAAGAGGTTCTAAACTATTTTACAATTGCAAAGAATTAGGATATCTTGTTATTTATTAGGGTAACGCGTCAAGCTGTCAGACCATAAAATTAAGATTTAATGTGTTTCGTAAAGTGGGCCGAACCACGTGCATGGTTTTAGAATAAATATAATATTTTGTTATTAAATAGGAATAAGTGACAGACAGTCACACTACACTGGTCGACGTCATTCAACGCCGGCTGTCGCTGAAAACCAGAGCTGGGGCTCTGTCTCGCATAGGGTCGTAGCATTAAGCTGAGCGATGGCCGTTTTGCGTGGATGTGACGCATATTTTCCCCCGATTTGTTCTCTTTGGTATTTGTGTTCGATCACTGAGTCATGTTTACCGTAAATAAACGATCTTTTCAAATAGTCAATTTGGTTTTAGGCCCAAAAAATCAACTAGCCAAGCTGTACACAAATTAACAAATTATATTACTTGAAATCTAGATAAGGGTTTGCACACAATTGGGATCTTTATAGACCTTGCAGTACAAGAAATAGTGTCGAAGGCCTTGCCTTCGTTACTATTTCTTGTACTTTTGCACAAGCTTGAAACACTTGGGATAAGAGGACCACAACTTCTACTTTTTTCTGATTATCTCAGCGATCGTCATCAATATGTAATAATTGGCCAGTTTACAAGTGCTGAACTTCAAAATAGTTGTTTCGGAATTCCACAAGGGAGCATTTTGGGCCCTACGTAATTTTTAATCTACATAACACCTCCAATCGTAGTGGACGGTGTTATGAATTATCAAACATTCTACGACTTTTTTACAGAATTTCAGCTTTTACCGCTAAAATGTTAAGCGGTAATAGTGTTAAAATAAATACCAAAACTGAAGAGTCTTACAGAGTGATTGCTCGTCGCTTAACAGAAAATAACTGTCTATGGCACTCATATGAGGATAAGCAGTCCAGGCCAATAAGAGTAGTGGCAAAAAAAATGCATTCTTCCTGCCTACTGGATCGGATTAAAGATGATTTAACGTCGCAAGGATTCCAGATAGAATACAATTAACAAACTAAGCTGGAAAACAAAAGAACCGCTGAACATGTTTATACTGTCGTTCAAGAATGACGAAGATGTCAGTAAAATATACGGCATTAAACATATATTAGGGTGTAAAGTTGAAATAACCCCGCTTAAAACGTCTAAAATAATACCGCAGTGTAAAAGATGCCAGGCTTATGGTCATACCCAAAAGTATTGCTCAAAAGAGCCGAGGTGTGTTAAATGTACAGGCAAACACCTTACAGCTGATTGCAACAAACCCGCGCAAGAAAAACCGAAGTGTGTCCACTGTGGCTTACCTCACCCAGCCAACTACAGAGGGTGTTTAGTTGCCAAGGAGATGCAAATGATTAATAACAAAAAATCAAAAAAACAATCCACCTAACAACCCTGCCATTAAGCAAACTGTTAAAAACGCCGACAAACAGACAGCAAAACAAAGTGCACAGTTTGCTTCGTCATCCGCAATAACTGCACATACGAGTACATCTAAAAGTGTATCATATGCACAAGCGGTAAAACCAAGTCCAAAACCATCAAGTCTTGAGGACAAGCTCAACCAGATATTGAAGTACATCTCCTCATTTGACAAGAGACTAGAGAAATTAGAATCAAGCGCATTACAAATCCAACATGAATAACAGATTTAAAATAATGGCTTGGAATTCCAACGGACTGCTGCAACATCAACATGATTTGCAAGTAGTCGTAGACACAGAAAATATTGATTTGTCTCTGAAACGCACTTCACTAAACAGTCTTTTGTAAATTTTAGAGGCTATAAGGTTTATCACTCGCTGCACCCTAACAACACGGCACGAGGAGGTAGCGCGGTCTTTATTAGAGAAAATATCTGTCATTACGAACAGTGTAAATACGAGGAGCCAGACACGCAAGCTGTGGCGATATCAGTTAAAACAAATAAATTTAATTTGACAGTAGCGGCTGTATACTGTCCCCGAAGACACACGATAAACAAAGAACAATATGTAAACTTCTTCAGACTCCTTGGACAGCGATTTATATAAGGCGGTGACTTTAATGCTAAGAACACTCATTGGAGATCGAGATTCACTTCAACTAAGGGAAGACAGCTTCTCAGTGCAGTGAAAGACATGCGCTGTTAGGTCATAAGTACTGGAAAACCTACATACTGGCCGACTGACCACCAGAAACTACCTGACCTCATCGACTTTTTCATTGTCAAAAATATTTCTATCAATTATCTGAGGGTGGAAGAGGGGTACCACATGAACTCCGATCACTCTCCGATATTATTACAATTAAGTCACAAAATATTACTAAGACAGAAAATTACTTGACATTAGTTAACAAGTTTACAGATTGGAAAAGCTTTAGCATAGACCTTGAAAATATTATTGACCTAAAAACTTCATTAAAAAGAAAAGATCAGCTTGATTCTGAAGTTAACAGGTTTAACAACAATATTCAACAATGTGCATGGAACAACATACCACAGCTGACGAACAAATTTAAAGGAAACACCTACCCAAAGGAAATAATAGACCTATTACATGAAAAAAGGACTCAAAGAAAAAGGTGGCAGCGAACTAGATTCCCGCAAGATAAAACTCTATTGAATAACCTTACTAAAAGACTGAAGAGAGAAATACGAACTTTTCAAGGTGAGGCTTTTAATAATAACCTACGTCAGTTAAGCTGCGACCATACAACGCAATACTCTATTTGGAAAGCGACAAAGTTACTCAAAAAGCCAATTACACCAATCCCCCCTATCAGAGATATTAACGGAAAGTGGGCTATAAGCAATGAGCAAAAAGCTCTAAGATTTGCACATCACCTGGAAGAAACCTTCAGCCAAAGGACGGGTATGTGGATAACTTGCAGTTTGCCAATATTCTGCAAGATCAAAGAATTAAGCTTGTGACCCCGAAAGAAGTTGCAAAGGAAATTCAAATTACTAACCTCAAAAAATCCCCAGCCTCACCTTATCACGGGAGAAATCCTAAAACACCTTCCACGTAAAGCCATCGTTAAGCTAACTCAGCTCATCAATGATGCATTCATGCTGAAGCATGTTCCTGAGCCATTGAAAGTTGCTGAAGTGATTATGATTGCAAAGCCCGGTAAACCGCCTACCGAAGTTTCATCATGCAGGCCCATTTCCCTGTTGCCTATTTTATCGAAACTGTTTGAAAAATTGTTTTTAAAACGCCTAAAACCTATAATAAATGAAAGAACCCAAATTCCTGACCATCAGTTTGGTTTCAGAGAGAAACACTCAACAATAGACCAAGTACATAGAATCACCAACATCATTGAGAGAACGCTTGAAGAGAAAAAAGTCTGCTCCACCGTATTTTTAGATGTGGCACAAGCTTTTGATAAAGTTTGGCATAAGGGTTTGATATACAAGTTACGACTAATATTGCCCAATGATTTTGCCGATCTCTTGCAATCATACATTACAGATAGAATGTTTCGAGTAAGGCACGAGGATGCCTTTTCTGATCTTCTCAGCTTTAAAGAATTATTAAAGCTGGCGTGCCTCAAGGTAGTGTGCTGGGTCCAGTACTATACCTGTTGTACACGTATGATATGCCAGAGCTGGAAAATAATACCATCGCAACCTTCGCGGACGGCACTGCCATTATGGCTACAGGGTCATGCCATACGGAAGGAATCAAAAAGGTACAAATCGCTGTAAATGAAATTCATGACTGGGCACAAAAATGGAGAATCAGATTGAATGAATCGAAGTCACTACACATTGATTTCACCTACAGGAATTGTGATTACTAACCAATCTTCATAAATGGCCAAGAAGTGCCATACGCAAATACAGCCAAATACCTTGGCATAACGCTTGACGCAAAACTGCGCTGGAAAGCGCACGTCAAAAAGAAAAGACAGGAACTAGACATAAAAAATAAAAACATGTATTGGTTGATTGGACGGGGTGCATGCTTATCGATACATAACAAAATTTTTGTATATAAGCATATTCTTATGCCAATATGGACATATGGTATCCAACTGTGGGGATGTACTAAGCCGACCAACATCAAAATTATACAAACATTCCAGAATAAAGTACTCAGGATTATTGTAAATGCGCCCTGGTATATAAGAAATGACGACCTCCATCGTGACCTAAAAATGGACCCCGTCATCAATATAATCAAAAAATTTGCTGAGGCCCATGAACACTGACTCCACCGACATGTGAACATCGAGGCAATTCAGCTGTTAGACCAAGCAAATATAGTGCGAAGACTAAAACGAACTAAACCTTTTGAGTTAGTGTAGTGTAAAGTGTAGAAATAATAGTGACAGTGACACACATAATAACACAGGAACAAAGTGTTTATATCATTAATTATCAGACTCTAAGAAAGTGGAACGGACTTGTGTAATGTTCAATCAGCACTTTTATAAGTTTTTAAATAATTATCACGTAACAAATTAAGTTAGATTTAAATTGCTTATTAGTCGTATAGGCTAGATTGTAATCAATTATTAAGAACCTGGTTCCTTTTAATAAAGTATTTAAAAAAAAAACTACATATATGAACTATGTAGCCTCTCAGTCCAAAATGGTGTCATAATGTCTTATGCGGATGACACCGTTCTATTGTTCTCAGCTAACACTATAGTTGACGTCTATGAATATGCTCAGAATGGATTTAACATCGTGTGTAATTGGCTCCATAATAATGCCATAACTTTAAATGCAGATAAAACAAAATATATTTTATTTACAATGAGAAATACTAACATACTAATCCAATCCGCTCACTAATCCAAACATTCACGCACATAATTGTAGCTCGTATGCTGACACGGCATGATCTTGCCCCACTTTAGCTAAAGCTGACCATTTAAAATATCTTGGTGTCAATATTGACTCCAATCTAAATTTTCGTAAGCATTTCGAATTACCATGTACTAGAGTGCGCAAATTAATATTTGTTTGTAAGCATTTACGAATCATAGCCGACTATAAATTAATTAAACAGGTTTATTTAGCTTTGTGTCAGTCAATTCTTACCTATTGCATAACATCATGGGGTGGTGCTGCAAAAACAATTTTACTCCCTCTAGAGCGCGCTCAAAGAGCAGTTCTAAAGGTTACCTTTCTTCTTTTTAGATTTCCTACGCACCAGCTCTACCTAACATGCAAGGTACTAACAGTACGACAATTGTTTATTCTAAGCATAGTACTACACCAACACACTGCACTTACTTATGACCCAGTACCTTCTGACAAGAGAAGAAAGGACCTGGTTTGCATATACCCTCAAACTAGACATGCGTTGGGTAATCGACTTTATGTGTTTTTAGGACCTTTTCTATATAATACTCATATAAGGCTCAACAAGGCACTAAGCTTCTACAGTGTGAGTTATACTTTTTTTTGTAAAATGTTATCAGAATATTTAGCCATACTCAATTACACAGACACAGAAATACTTCTAGAAATTCTGGCATGATGATATTATAATAATATTCCCTCGTATGTATTTACTTTTGTAAATTTACATAGGCTTAGTTTTAGGTATTAATGTACTAATATGCTTTTTCTCATAGTTGTTAATAGAATCTATTTATTTCAGCTTTACTTAAAATCTTAACGTCCCAATTTAATTGAAGTGTAAAGTGATGGCCTGAAACACAGGTTTGTATTAACCTAGATCGGGCGGGGTTAAAAGTTTTATTAAAAAGTTTATTTATAGTCTTAGTGAAGAGTGCCCCACAACCGGTGAAAGTTTCCTCATGATGGTCATCATTTAAGCCGATATATTAGTTTAAATCGGCTGCTGGACGATAAAAATATTGAAATGATGAAATTTAAATAATTGGATATTATATTAGATTGTATTCCTATATTGCAAAAAAAAATATCTTGCTGTCTTGAATACTATTATAGTTTCGCGTAGTTATGTAGAGCATTAACAATTAAAAATGCTTAAGTATAAATTTCAAGCAACTAAAATACTGCTCAGTTTGCGATGATAAAGGATATTGTTGAAGGGTATAAAAGTTTGGGTAAGATATTTTGCTAAAATGAAACTGATGATTTCATGAAACTTGTCATTCCGGTTTGCGATTCCTTCAATATATTCTAAACCTATCATTAACAGACATACCGACACCAAAATTAAGCCTCCATATTACGAACACTATCAAAATAAATATCTAAGCTTTATAATTTTGTCGCATCGTCGCGTACAATTCACAGAATAACACATAGCGGAAGGTTATATATATAATAATTGTAATTATTTTGCTCACCGGAAGCACGATTGTCACAAGTGGTCAATTTCCCAGTTCTCCTCAGGTATATAAGTTAGGGGTACATAGTAGTTCGTCAGTTCGTGATCAATCGCTGAAACATGAAGTTTTTTGGAGTACTCTTGGCCATCATGGCCATTGCCTTCGCTGCGGTGGTGAGTACAACTTGAATAATCCCAATCGACGTGTAGAATTTAAGAACATTATGAGCGTAAATCTTTTGAAATGCATTTGTTCTAACGGTTAAATCCAAAAACATAGTTAACACAGATTATGAAATTACACAAAATCTTTCTCAATTCTGGGAAAGTTGGTTTACCTTATCTGATAACTGTATAACATTGGCATTGCCCATAAATTGGGTTGTCGAAATCAAATAATATAGCTGTAAACCATGTTAAAGCTGTGAAAAGCAAAAACGGATTGTTCCGTTTGGTGGCCGAAAGCGTAACCAACTAAACTTTTCCTCATCATCTGCGTAGCCTTTGTCACCCTAATTGTGGTCGGCTTCCAATCTAATCGCAAACAACTGAACACCACTCCGTGCTTTACATGGAGCGGCTGCCTGTCCCACCTCCACAGCCCAGTAAAAAGTGTACGCTATTTTGATCTTGGTTGTGAAGTTACTAATAAACATAAGCATAAGCAAAATCAGCATATAATGATCCCACTGCTGTGACACAGGCCTCCTCTAAATGAGAGGGAGTGGGCCGTAATCCACCACGCGGGCCCAGTGCGGGTTGGTAGATGTCACATGTATTCGAATTTGTGGCTCTAAGACCTGCCGGTTTCCTCACGATGTTTTCCTTCACCGTTTTGAGAGCAGTGGTGATGAAATAATTTTACATAAAGTAAAGCACCTGCCTGGGTTCGGACCTACGAACTACAACTTTAGTCGCGGCTGTTGCCACCGGGCCACCACTGCTCTCGTTATTAATAAATATTTAAATATTCTGCTCAGTGCCGTATATTCAAAAGGTAGTGTATTGACTTGATAAAGGAAGTAATTTGAACACTGACGAAGATATAAAAGACTTGATTGTACTAACTAACTAATGACGAAAATGTGTTCCAGAGCGGGATGAGCACCGTTCCCAAGGCTGGCTGCAATGGAGGAGCACCAACCAGTAAGTGCTTACTTCCTTTATAGGGATATCGTTGGCCGTTGAGCATGAGTATATATCTGACTGCCAGTGTATATGCAGAAAAACATACCATCCTGCATATAGCCTGTATTCCGAATCCTGTTTTGGATTGTAAGTGTTAATTCCTGTATTGGATTGTAGTCGATAAGAGTCCGAAATAACAGAAAAAAGCATCTGCAACGCTTGAAAAGTTTATAACAAATCAAATTGCGCAGGGCCATTGTGGAACTCTCTGCTGTCTGTCTTCCTATCCACTTATAACCCGTCTGCTGCTACGAGTACATGTACTAATTAATTGTCATCGCATATATATTGCGATAATGGACGATGTTAATCGATGATAAATAACACGGCATGTGTGCTTGCTTGCAATATCACGCGTCTGCCTCGGTTTTGAATTCTACTGCGTCGTATGCAACAATACAGCTATATTTTCGTCATAATGCAAATGACTTTTATAAATGACTAAGTATAATTCTTTCTTTTTATTTTCAGACTCGACCGGCTAATCCACAAAGCGGCAAACACTTCGACGACTTCGGCTAACATTACTCACAAATAAATATTTGCACCAATCATCACTTTCGCCTTTTATTTTTATTTAATGAACCGTTCAAGTCCTGGATGTGCAATTTTCCAAAACGTTCAATAGTTTCAGTCTGAATTACTAGAAGTAGGCGGTTTCTTTGGCAATGGGTGTAATATACTATCGACTCCTGTTGTGCATGACCCTTTGCATAACATTTTCAAAGTTACATTTTATCAATGCCAAAATTTCCACAAACGTAGTGTTTTATAATACCTAGACCTTTGGTCAATAAATCCGCAGGCATATTGTTGTATGTAAATAACTGATCTCTCCCTTTATCTTCTTCTTCTTCTTCCTTACTTTAAGTAGACTCTGTAGGGTAGGAAGTATTGAAATTTGTTGTGTGAAGGATATTAATTCAGGTCTCCATCTGTGTTGCTAAGAATTTTGATAATTTTATGATAAGCTTAGAAAAACAGCTGGAGCATTTATTTAATAGGAAGTGTGTAATTTGTGAAGATTTTAATATCGACCTGCTCACAGAGAGCAAAAAACTAACTCAGTACATGAGCCTGTTGACATGCGTTTAGATATCTAGTTTAAACTCATACGTTTACGCGCAATAACTCTTGTTCCTGCACAGATAACATCCTAACTAACTTACCTGATGACTATGTAGAGGGCTGTGTCGACCACAATGGCTTGGCAGATGGATACGGAGCTCTACTGAGTGAAATCGCTTTGGAAAATGTTATCAATAACTTTGATGATAACACTCATATTAAAATAAATGAAAGAGTTTTAAATTTTAAGAAGAGTGTAAATTTTGACAACGAAAATTTGAACATAACTGAAAGGCTGTGGGAATCAACACAATTTTGAAGACTTTTGGTAAGGTATTTCATTACCGTTTTAGTAAACGTGAACAAAAAATAAAATTAAGACGTTTGATCAATTAAAGTGGGTCATAAGAGGTGTGAAAAGTTCTAGTAAAATGAAACGACTTTTATGCTCTTGTGGAAATAAATTTGATGCTAGTGTCCTTAGCTACAAAAAAAAACATGTTAGAATTTTGGAAGAGTAATTTCGAAGGCTAAAAAACTTAGTCTGCCAAAATAAATCAATAAAAAAATCAAGTAGGGGGAAAGTTATAAATAAGAGCACAAATAGGGTTAAAGCAATGCGGGTGGAAGTGCGACTGAAAATAAATAACCAAATAATAGATAACCCATAGGAAGTAGCTGACTTTCTAGTAAAGCAATTTGATCGTTAAGAAATCTTGTGGATATGATGAAATTCCAATATCAGTAATAAAAGACAATTTACCCATTTTATCTGAGCCGCTCTCGACTTTTTATAAAGTGTATTGGAGAAGGCATTTTCCCGGAATAACTTAAAATTGCTAAGATCGCCTCAATTCGTAAAAAGGCACAAAAACTAATCCGAAAATATAAGCCCATATCTTTGTTGCCCACTTTGGCAATTTTTTAAGTTATGGAAGAACGCTTAGATATGAAGTAAATAAACTAAAAACAATTTGGATATAAGAAGAATGTTGGTACAGGAGGTTGTATTTACATGTTACTAAATGATGTATTTAATAAAATAAATTGTAAAATAAGAGTAGCTGGTATTTACTTGGATTTAAGTGCGGTATTCGACACTATTGACCATAAACTGCTTATCATCAAAATGGAGTTCTATGTCGTAAGAGGTAAAGCCTTACAACATTTCTCTTCTTATCTTATAAATAGTTTTTTTTTGTCAAACTTGATTATACAAAACCAAATGGATATTAAAACAACTACAGGTCATCTGTGTTAAACATTACAACCGGCGCAGCTCAAGGATAAATTTTAAGCCCTTTATTATACATGTTATTCACTTATGTCCTAATGGATTTCATACAAAAACTTTTACCGGAACTACAACTAGTCGTAGTGTAGTCTTTGCGGATGACACAAATGCTGTAGTTGCAGCTAACGATATCCAAGACTGACTGTGAAGGTGAATGCAGCTCTAGAGGCCTTTCGTTCGTGGTTTAATGAGAATAATATGCTAATAATAAATACAACTAAAACCAACTTTATGTTATTTACCAGACAAGGACAGGCTGGTAAGGGACAAAACGCGGCTTTTGTAATAGTTAAGCATAATCCACAGTATCAGGCAGTTAAAATGTTTAATAAGTTACCGCTTGAGTTAAAAAGCATAATGTACACAGGCTCATTCAAGGCAAGGCTCAAGGCAATCCTGATGGGAAGATTTATTTTATTTATTTATTTTATTTATTTATATTTCCACAATCACTGCTATCATTACAGGAAAAATCCTAAAGTGGTCCTTATTATACTATCTTAAATAACATAAAACATACAATATTACTTTTGTGAATTCATTCAGAGAGCAGGAAAATAAATCGATCCTGTCAGCAGTGTCATTGAGTGCGTGCAAGGCCCGCGTCAGTGGCGCTTTGCTGAGTAAGTTGGTTCGTGCGTGTGGCACTGCTGGTAACCGTGGCTTCCTGCGTCGCAATTCGTAATTGTCAGGTGCATTCAGACAAATCTCCTTCAAAACACCGGGATTATAAGTCTTACCGCGTAATAGTTGGAATACATATGTGGTTATAGCTAAGTCCCTCCTTGTCTCGAGTTTGTTGTATCCAACCATACCAATAACGAATAAGGTTGGGTACATTAACGGATAGAAGGGATACACACCGTAAAGCTTCATGTACAAAAATCTGGTGAATTTGTTTTGAATACGCTCCAACATGAGGCTATATTTATTCACATGCGGGGCCCATATGACAGCATTAAATTCTAACTAAGTTCTTATAAGCTCATTATACAATGCTACAACTGCTTTCATATTAGTATAACTCGATGCCCGTCGAAGAACAAAACCCAGACTTCTGTACGATTTTTACAAACTTTTACAATATGGTGACGAAAAGTTACCTCAATGTTCAGGCGTACACCCAGGTCACGCACCTCTTCCTCCCGCTCAATTGATGTGCCCTCAAGCTTGTAATCGTGATGATGTGGTTTTCTCATCCTGCCAAAAGTTATTACTGAGCATTTGCTTAAATTAAACTGTAGTTTATTTTTCCTACTCCACTCAGCTACATTGTCTATATCTTGCTGCAATAGTGCACAATCACTTTTATCTTTAATGGCCATGATCAACTTAAGGTCATCCGCGAATAACAGATAAGTGGCAACCCTGACAGCCTCAGGTAGGTCATTTATCATAATAATAAAACTCAGCGGACCCACATTACTGCCCTGATTTACTCCTGATTTTGTATAATATGACTCAGATTTACAACCAGCATATTCTACAAACTGCCTGCTCTCATGTAGTTAGCAAAGAACTGAAGCAATTTTGGAGTATATCCGACCGCTGCCAGCTTTTCTAATAATATGTCATTATGAACCAAATCGAAAGCTTTTTTGAAGTCAAAGTAGGCAGCGTCTACTTGTACTCCAGCATCAACATTTGGAACCACGTACGTCATAAAGTTCATTATATTACTGGTTGTGCTACACGCCGGTCGAAATCCGTGCTGGGCGTCCGATAGTAAACTGGACACTTGGTCTAAAATGCACCTTTTTATGGTAGACTCAAAAACTTTTGCTGGAGTTGACAGAATTGCCACCGGCCTATAGCCACTCACGTCTGAATCCATCCCACCCTTAGGTATTGGGACAACGCGCGTGATTTTCCAACACTCAGGAAAACATGAGAACTCAATGCACAGATTATAAAGATGTAAGAGTGGCTTCGCTAATACAGCGCGGCAATCCCTAATAACAAAAGCGGGAATTCCGTCTGGCCTCGCAGACCGTTTTGGTTTAAGTCGAGTGAGTGCATCCGTTACTTGACTCAATGCTAGGCGACCTACGTGAACACGCGAGCTGTTGCCGCTGCTTGAAGCCACCGCTGCATTTACGTCGAGACGCGGCTGCTGACTGTTGTAGACAGAATAAAAATAGTGCGCGAACTCCTTAGCACACTCTGAATCAGATAAAATGTTTCCATCCTTTATGATATTTGTACGGTTCCCTGTCGCTTTTTTCGACCTCACATAGTCCCAAAAAGATCTAGGATCTTTCGTACTACCATCGTCTTTACCGCCGCCCTACACCGAGCAAACATCTCGTAGTCACTGTTTACCCCACTTTCTTTGAACCTCTTATGAAAGATCGCCTTTTTTTCTAATAAAATGAATAATTTCACCAGTATACCACTCCGGGTACCTTTATCTAGAATTTATACATATTTTCCTTTTCCTTGGAACGCAACTATCAATTGTGTTATTTACGGTGGTATAAAAATATTGAACCGCAGCCTCTGGGTCATGTATGTCATACATTGGACTCCAATCGTTTGATAATAGTAACGAGTATAACGAATCATAATCCGCTTTGGAAAAACTCCACTGTGGCCACAAGTCACTCGATTCTGCATGGTCTGTAGGCGTGTGGTCATTGGATTTACCGTCCGAACGCGTGCACTTAACTTTGGGCACGCTTATTACGAGTGGCGGGTGGTAGGGTTCCACTGGCACAAGCGCGTTGTCCGCCGCACTCACGCGCCCTTCACCCACCCTCAATGAACCCAATACCAAATCCAACTGACGGCCATTGCAATTTGGTACGTGATTTGTCTGTATGAATTCACAAAAAGAAAGAAAATATTCGTAATAATCGATCACATTATTATTACAAGAATGTAAATTAAAATCTCCTATTACAACGTCCTTATATTTAACGCATAACTGTTCAATAATTCTAAACAATATCATATAATCATTTTCGCTACTGCTTGGAGGAATATAAACCACACAACACAAATACAAATATCTATTACGGGTATGTACGGTAGCACAAATCAGTTCAAAAGCGTATTTATCGATATTCATATCACCTGGTACTGTCACTTTACGTAGCTCGAACCCATGCGTGGCCACGAGAAATGCTCCTCCTTGTTTTCGTCCGTCCATTCGGTCGCATCGTAAGATTTGTTAACCTTGCGGTATAATTTCGGTATCTTCTTTTGACTTAATGCAGCCAGTTTCTGTTATTGCAATTAAATCAGCTCCCACGGTTTCAACATTATAGCAAAACACATCCAACTTTGTACGCAGACCTCTTCATTTTGATAGAAAATTTCAATATTCCTATTTACGTCGGTTGGTTTACTTGCTGGTCTCCGAAACCAAATCCATTCGGAAAATTCTGCATTCAGAGCCCTACATCTGGTTGACATAATGTGTGGTATAGACCCTCAGAAATACCAACAATAAAAGAAGAGTAGTCTCTCTCTGTCTTATGCTTAATTTTTTCGATTTTGACATTCACTTCAGATCCCTGTTTTACATGAGTGGTTAAGTTTTCGACAGTAGTTTCCGGATGAAGGCGCCAAACGTGAAGATGTTTTTGACGATCCATTGCTAGAATTTCCTTAAGGCTTGAATTTTGCCCTCTTTTTACTTTTTTACCTTGGAATTTCCTCTTATTCTTATGGACCACATTCCACCCTTCATTACTATCTGCTTTGCTGTTCACCTCAACCTCTGTTGTTGACAAATGCTGTTCCTTCGCTTGCGAAACTTCGCTCGTCATTAGTTGTTCCACTGTATTTGTTTGGCCAGATACTCGACTAACTGGCGTATCCGCACTGCGATTTGGCTTGCTTTGTGAACAGACACACTCAGGACATACCCACTGATCCTCATATTACTGAGAGTACGTTACGAAGTCTTCTGTAGGAATTCCAATGCACTTCTATTCATACACTTTATTGCAAGACATTTTGGAACACAAAATGAATAGCATGTCAATTAGTTCCACACCACAACCACTGCAATTTAACCACATTCTCGAAAGTATTAATTGGTATATTAGTGATCGATGTTGGTATACTACAAGAAAACTACTTCTTTCAAATGATTTAACTTAATATATAGCAGCACTATATATTAAGTTAAATCATTTTAAAGAATTTAATACGGGAGCACTATGTTTACATGACAGCTGTCAAAATGAAAGATGTCTCTACACATGAGATGATTTGTTATATAGCAATTAGCTACCAAAAATCTAGTTAGATCAAACAGTTCACAAATAGTTTTCATATACATATAGCTTCCCTACAAGCTTCAGAAAACGCGACATATTCAGCCTCGGTGCTCGAAAGGGCTGTTACTCTCTGACTTCTGCTCTGCCATGAAATAGCTGAACCTGACATTTTAAAAAAACTGCGTAAAATTTTCTGCCCAAGCTATCACTGGCCCAGTCAGCATGTACGAAACCTTGCAAGCTTTCTCCGTGACTACTAAACTCTAAACAATACATTTTAGTTTTCTTTAAGTGTTTCAGAACGCTTTTAGCATAGTTCCAATGTTGAACACTGTAGCTTGTATTAAATTGACATAATTAGCTTACAGTCTAGGCTACATCAGGAAGACATTTTGCTAAAAAGAAACTGAAGATTTCATGAACCTTTTCATTCCAGTTTGCGATTGTTTCAACATGTTCTGTACTTATCACTATCAAACAAACCTATACCAAAACTAAGCCTTTATAATACGAATACTATCTAAATGAATATCTCTTAAGTCTAAACTAGACTCTTAAGTCTAAAAACACTGGTGATTACTGGGGCATTTCCATTAAACTTTTAAGTAATATACGAGTAATAGACATCGTAGCCACTTATCTAGCTATTACTTTTAATAAATGTGTTGATCTAGGAACTTTTTCTGACCTCATGAAGAGTAGTAAAGTCATGCCATTATATAAATCTGGTAATAAAAATATCATAAGCAATTTTAGGCCTATTTCTTTCTTACCAGCATTTAGCAAAATATTTGAAAAGTTAAGTTAATACTTAATCAGTTGCTAAGACATTTTAACTTAAATAGCCTACTTCATAATGAACAGTATGGCTTTACAAAAGGACGTTCGACTACAGATGCGGGTGTTGCACTGCTTAAACACATATTTAATGCATGGGAGAAATCGCAAAATGCTATTGGAGTTTTCTATGATCTCTCTAAAGCCTTTGATTGCGTGCGCCATGACACGCTTTTGCGTAAACTACGTCATTACGGTGTCCAAAACGAAGCTCTCAATGTAATAAATTCTTATTTACATAAAAGGTTCCAATGTGTTGATGTCGATGGTGTGAAATCTTCCGAGCTACCAGTTCAGTTAGGTGTACCTCAAGGCTCAATACTGGGTCCATTCTTGTTCTTAGTATATATCAATAAAACTTACCATTCTATTTAAATGATATCTGTGACGTTGTACTGTTTGCAGATGATACCTCTCTTATTTTCAAAGTAGACAGGAATAGACAAGATTTTGACGACGTAAACAGTGCACTCTCAATGGTTACGGATTGGTTTACGTCAAATAACCTAGTTCTCAATGCCAAGAAAACGAAATGTGTGAAGTTCGTCTTACCGAATGTTAGGAACCTCGTCTTAGATAAAGAGCTGCTTGAAACTGTAAACTCGGCGGTTTTTCTGGGCAAAACAGTAGATGCCAAACTTCAGTGGGGCCCACACATATCAAGCCTAGCAGGGAGGCTCAGTTCAGCCGCCTACGCCGTCAGGAAAGTAAGACAATACACTGACGTTGATACAGCTCGGTTAGTCTATTTTATTATTTCCACAGCGTTATGTCCTACGGTATTCTGCTGTGGGGCAAAGCCGCTGATATACAAAATATATTCGTCCTTCAAAACCGAGCTGTCCGAGCAATTTATCAGCTAGGAGCCAGAGTTTCTCTTAGAGATTTTTTTAAAGATATTGGTATTCTCACGGTTGCATCTCAATTCATCTTCGCCAACATCTTATAATTAGGCAAAATATACACTTATATACAAAACACAGTGATTTTCACAATGTTAACACTAGAAATAAGAACAAACTACGTGCTCCCTTTCACCGGCACCATAAGGTCCATAACTCATTTGTTGGGCTTGGTATAACCTTTTATAACAAGTTGCTCTCTTCTTTACTAGATTTACCTTTTAATGCATTTAAGGCTCAAGTAAAATCCAACCTTTGTTCAAAAGCATATTATTCCATTAACGACTACTTAAACGATAAGAACTGTTGGTCGCTGTGATTAACTCAAGACAATGTTACAGGGTATGTGAGATCATATATTTGTTTTTTTTATTATTTTATTTGACGGTATAAGTCAATTATTTTGTTATCTTCATTTATTATTGACATGATCTACTAATTACAATGTTTTTAATGAGCTGTATTGCAATATGTGGTTAGCTAGCGACCTCGACAATTGATAATATTATTCTTGCCTGAGCAACCGGCAGCAAGTTCGTCATGCTCCCATATATGTCACTGCTTGCGGTAGCGTCGGGGGTCGGGTTTCCTCCTTCCCTCAAATATGGCGAGGGGCGTAATGGCTGACCTTTGCGTTATACACGTGAACGGGTGCTGCTTGTGGTGACTGGTCGTCTTGCTGTCTATGGTTTTATTATTGTTACAGTAATTGTTATGTTAATTTATTTTACTTTGATGGTCCTAGTTTATCATTTATTTATTTTATTTGTTTGTATAATAAATCCAGTATTGCATATGTAAGCTGCCATGCCCTTTAGGCCTGGAGGCTTTTAATTATGTTTTAAGTTTTATTTACATTCATTTTTTGTATTTTTTTTTGAATTAGCGTGGCTATCTGACGTATGGCAATTAAGTTAATGTTTTGGTAATTTGCTTACAATTGTTTAGAATCCAGTTCTTCTAACAGAACAGACAGCTGTGCTACTGGGGAGTTTGTTGCGCCACTTCTTCTTCCCAGCTAAAGCACTAGGAAGTGGTGACGGGCGAGCGTTTTGGGGGACTGTCTTATGTAATTTTGACGTTCGAAAAGTGCTGATTCTCAGCCTAATTTGAATAAATGACTTTTGATTTTGATCTAAGCTTTATAATTTTGTTACATCATCGCGTACAATTTACAGAATAACACACAGCGGAAGGTTATATTTATAATAATAGTTATTATCTCACTCACCGGAAGGAAGTACAATTGTCACAAGTGGTCAATTTCCCAGTTCTCCTAAGGTATATAAGCTAGGGGTACATAGTAGTTCGTCAGTTCGTGATCAATCGCTGAAACATGAAGTTTTTTGGAGTACTCTTGGCCATCATGGCTATTGCCTTCGCTGCGGTGGTGAGTACAGCTCGAATAATCCCAATCAACGTGTAGAGTTTAAAAACATCATGAGAGGAAATCTTTTGAAATGCAGTTGTTCTAACGGTTAATTCCAAAAACATAGTTAACATAGTTTATGAAATTACACAAAATCGTTCTCAATTCTGGGAAAGTTTGTTTACCTTATCTGATAACTGTATAACATTGGCATTGCCCAGAAATTGGGTTGTCGAAATGAAAAATATGGCTGTTAACCATGTAAAAGCTGTGAAAAGCAAAAACGGATTAAACTTTTCCTCATCATCTGCGTAGCCTTTGTCAACCTAATTGTGGTCGGCTTCCAATCTATCCGCAAACAGCTGAACACCACTCGGTGCTTTACATGGAGCGGCTGCCTGTCCCACCTCCACAGCCCAGTCAAAAGTGTACGCTATTTTGATCTTTGTTGTGAAGTTACTAATAAACATAAGCATAAGCAAAATCAGCATCTCATGATCCCACTGCTGTGACACAGGCCACCTCTAAATGAGAGGGAGTGGGCCGTAATCAACCACGCGGGTCCAGTGCGGGTTGGTAGATGTCACATGTCTTCGAATTTGTAGTTCTAAGACCTGCCGGTTTCCTCACAATCTTTTCCTTCACCGTTTTGAGAGCAGTGGTGATGAAATAATTTTACATAAAGTAAAGCGCCTGCCTGGGTTCGGACCTACCACCTACAACTTATAAGTCGCGGCTGTTGCCACCGGGCCACCACTGCTCTCGTTTTTAATAATTATATAAATATTCTGCTCAGTGCCGTATATTCAAAAAGTAGTGTACTGACTTGATAAAGGAAGTAATTTGAATACTGACGAAGACATAAAAGACTTGATTGTACTAACTAACTAATGATGAAAATGTGTTCCAGGGCGGGATGAGCACCGTTCCCAAGGCTGGCTGCAATGGAGGAGCACCAGCCAGTAAGTGCTTACTTCCTTTATAGGGATATAGTTGGCCGTTGAGCATGAGTATGTATCCGACTGCCAGTGTATATGCAGCACAACATACCATCCTGTATATAGCCTGTTTTCCGAAGGGTTAGAGAAGATCTACACCTACATTGGGCCAGCTTTCGTAGCAAAGTGAGCATGGATTGAGCTGTCGGTAAAAATGAGGCTAGGGATTAACCGAAACGGGATGACAATGACAGCTCACTCCGCGCAAGTCTCCACGGTGAGATTTTAACAGAATCGACATGCTGATGGAATACCCAATATCATTTTGCCCGATCTGGAAACTACAAGACTAACGAGGCGCTTTGCGGAACAAGTGATTACCTACTTATACGTTCTGTTAGATCTGTTAAGTTAGGGGGTGTAGAGCATTTGCGTGCCCTAACCCTCCACTCAAGGTAACAAGGGGATCCTTGGATTGTAGTCGATAGGAGTCCGAAATAACAGAAAAAAGCATCTGGAATGATACAACGCTTGAAAAGTTTATAACAAACCCAATTGCGCAGGGCCATTGTGGAACTGTCTGCTGTCTGTCTTCCTACCCACGTATAACCCGTCTGCTGCTATATGTACTAATTAATTGTCATCGCATATATAATGCGATAATGGACGATGTTAAAATGGATGATAAATAATACGGTATGTGTGCTTGCTTGCAATATCACGCGCCTGCCTCGGTTTTGAATTCTACTGCGTCGTATGCAACAATACAGCTATATTTTCGTCATAATGCAAATTACTTTTAGAAATTACAAAGTATAATTATTTCTTTTTATTTTCAGACTCGACCGGCTAATCCACAAAGCGGCAAACACTTCGACGACTTCGGCTAACATTACTCACAAATAAATATTTGCACCAGTCATCACTTTCGCCTTTTATTTTTATTTATTGAACCGTTCAAGTTCTGGATGAGCAATTTCCCAAAATGTTCAATAGTTTCAAAATACTTAATTTCCGAAATGTCTGATTCATAAAAAAAACTTTTTTGATCCTCATATTATTCGAAAATTTAGAATATTTGAGAATGTAGTATTGTAGTACACGAAAATCGCCCTAACTAATGGGGGTAATGCAGAAAACGAGATGATAGTACTTACCTGTTATGTATTTATATTTCCCGCATCATGCGATCGATGATGACTTTTTCATCTGAATAAGAATTTAGTTTTATCGAAATATTATATATCCAAAAATAAAAGGAACTTCGAAAATGCGTGGAAATTACTAGTAACTTTTTGATGTCTTTCTACCGAGAAAACATCTAATATATAAAATTCTCGTGTCGCAGCTTTCGTTGCCATACTCCTCCGAAACGGCTTGACCGATTTTGATGAAATTTTGTGTGCATATCGGGTAGGTCTGAGAATCGGCCAACATCTATTTAAAAAAAAAAATTAAAAAAAAAAAAATAGCAAAACAACATTTGCGGGGTCAGCTAGTAATTATATAAAATCTGGAATAAGCCCATAACCAAAATAAACGCGTCGGTAATTCAGTGGGATAATTAAGGACGCTATCACATTTCGTGCACAATCCGTGCTTTTCGGGTACCATTTTAATTTCAAATTAGAGATAACATATTCATCTCTAGAATAGCCTCATAAAAATTGTATAACCCCATACAAAATTTTCACACAAATGCGTTTTTACAGTCACTAAAATCACAAAAAATTAAAAAAAATGGGGTCTGAATAGGAACCCGTATAGCTAAATCCACTGGATATTTTAAATTAAAAATTATATGAAATTGTTGCTTAATTAGTCCTCTCTGCGAAACGCTAAATATTTTGTAAGCAAATAAAATACCTTTTTCATATACGAGAGAAATAGGAACCGCTCTCAAATTTCTCCATAAACTTTCTACTCGGGACACTCGCAATGATGATGAAAGGATGTATAAATAATTAATGTTATAGTTGATAATGATTGGCGGAAACACAATTTTTTTGAGATTTCCAATACAATAGTCGATTTTGAGGTTTTTGGGGGTGCTGATTACGAATATGTATGTACATCTATTTACTTATTCAAGATGGCGGGTGTATTTTTATTTAAAAAAAACAACATAGTTATCAATAGTGGAGGTAATGAGAGTGGTGTTTACGAATAACGTTTCGCGTTAAGAACAGTTAGTGTCGCCAAAAACCACACACGGAATCATGGCGCTACTGTGCTCATGCGTAGACCAATCGGATGCTCAACCAATGAACAATGACAAAAGCCGATTCACTTAATCAAATCAAACCCTTTTTTATTACACGTATAAGCTAATTACTTGAAATGGGGTGAAAATAAACTATCCAAAAAATCCCTAAGATTTAATATTGTATTGATTAATAAATATTAAATCATTTCAAATGTTATTATAATATCAATAGTTAGAGAAACGGAACGTTGCCTCAAATAAAACCTGGATGAACGAATGAAAGAATGTAATTTTTGTTTCTTATCTGTGGATATTATTTAAACCATGGATCTTCTTTGGTATTAACTGATCCTCAGATAGTCTTTGTTTTGTAATCGAAACACATTTTGAACCTGTTACTAACGTTAATACCGTAACAATCCTAGACCTTTTAGCTTTGGTTTAAACCAGTAAAGCATTTTTTTATAATAAGACGGACAGGCATGTATTTGATTATGTCATGCTCCAACAATTGTCAGGAAAAATAATGTTTATTACTACTTACATCCTTTCAAACTAGCACCAGCCTGGGGAATGATCATAGGTGTTCCTTGTATTGGTAAAATGTGTATGAGGTCGTTAGTTTCCATGTACATCAGAACGTTCGGCCAATCGAGGTGGGTAGCTGGCTGCTACACCAGTTTTTGTGACAATTTAGTGACTCACAAAGATGTCAGCCAAATAATTTCTGACAGTACAGTTCGAAAGTTAGAAGCATTTATGTATGGCCTAATGTCCTGTTATCAGAACGTTCGGCCAACCTGAATCTCCATAATTGAGGACCTTAGAGAAAACGTTACAGAAAAAGGAATTAGTGACGATTTGGTGACAAACAACCACTACTTTACTTTTACTCGTAATGACACCGGTTAAAAGTAAAATGAAATTTAGCTCAAAGAATATCAGGACGTTTGGTCAACCAGATCTCCATATACGTATTTTACACGTGGATGAAGTTCGGCCGCATTCTAGCCAAGCAGGGTGTTGTGGCAAGCTTACCCACTGCATCCGCTCAGAGCAAGATCTTGCGCGTGTTTTTGGTTGTGAGGTGTCTACGGCAAAGGACGTCTGATTACTTTTTTTTATCTGTATTGTTATCACTTTGGTGTTTATGTTTGTCCTATGCGAGGTTAGCTATTTTCCTGTCACAGTATAAGTTGGTTTCTTCTAGTGGCCCAGCTGTTCGTACGATGCCTATTTATATATATTTTATATGTGTCACACTTCCACTCTCGTTTTTCACTTCGTCATTATTTATTATGATATATCTATTTTCACGGACTTTATACACATTTTGGCTGCCATTGTATATTATTATACAAAGCTTACAACTACACTTTATATTACTACAAGTTATGAACTTCATCATATTTAGACCTCCAAATATATTATGCAGAACTCTACAGTAAATTATACTTCTGACGCTATCTACAACAAACATATTACTATATACATCTTTATTTACAAAAATGAGTAAAGCAAGGAATCTTAAAGTTGGATTATTTAATGCGGGGTCACTCGGTTCGCGACATGAGGAGTTCCTTGTCGCTATGGATAACCTCTCGACAGATATCTGTCGAGAGGTCATGGCGATAAATGAGACCTGGCTCAGCCAGGGAGGGGAAAATCGCGCGCCGACCGTTCCGGGCTACCGCGCGCGCGCACCGTCCGCGGCGGGCGCGGGGGCGACGTGGGCTTCTACGTGCGCCGCGGGATGCGTGTGCGCGCCGTGCCGCACCCGCCAGCGCCGCAAGTCGAGCAAATGTGTCTCAGGCTTAACATTAATTCATATTCAATTATCATCGGTACTGCATACAGGCCCCCGTGGCTTGATGTTAATGTCTTCCTGGATGCAATTACAAGTTCTCTCTCCTCTTTTGCTAACGTGGACAAGGTTGTCTTGCTTGGCGACTTCAATATTAACGTCTTGAAACAAACTGACAACAAATCTAAACTACTAAACAATTTTATACATTGCTGCAAGCTTAGACAAGTTGTTACTGAGCCAACCCATTTCACAGATCATAGTGAAACTCTACTTGATGTTGTGTGCACTGACGCCCGTGTTTGTGGGGTCTCTGTATCACACATACCGGAGCTCGGTCACCACGGAATTATTTCTGTTAAATTCAATTTTAAACTAGAGAAGTCTGCTCCACACTGGATCACATATAGGCCACTTAAAGACATCCTTTCTGATTTTTTAATGACGACTTAAATAAAATTGACTGGGAACATATTGAAAGTCTGGACGATGTGAACTCCATGATAGCAATGTTTAAACAATATGTTTTGACACTATTTGACTTACACGGTCCCCTTAAAAAAGTCTTAACTAAAGAGAAATCTTATCCCTGAAGTCTTAACTAAAGAGAAATCTTATCCCTGGATAACTGACACTGTCAGGGAAATGATGAAGCTGCGTGACAATTGCCATTTGCCGTTTCACGAAAGATAAGGTAAAGGTAAGTAAAACTCATCAGTCACATTTTGGAATCCAAATCCATTTTCTGTGACCTCTCAAAAGTGTTTGAATACGTTGACCACAATACACTGATCTGTAAATTACACCACTACGGAATTCGTGGAAAAGCCGCTAATCTTCTTCTTTCCTATCTAACTCAAACTCAAAGCATATATTTCAAATAAACCAATTACTGGCACTTTTCAATTGTCAAGGGGTCGGTCAGTTAGAAATATGAAGCTAGTTGCCTATTCCAAAGCGAAAGTAGGTACCTATGTAGAAGAACGGGCAAGAAACTCCATGGACACTCTTTTAAATAATATGGATACAGAAAAAATTGTTACATCAGTCTTGTTGATCACGCTCGACTCAAGGCTGCAATGGGGTCCCCATTTAACATCTCTTGCAGGACGGCTAAGTTCAGCAGCATATGCTGTAAGAAAAATCCGTCAGTTTACTAATGTAAATACCGCGAGGCTAGTCTATTTCAGTTACTTTCATAGTATCATGTCTTACGGTATCTTATTATGGGGACGCGCTGCAGACATCGAGTCTATTTTTATTCTGCAAAAAAGAGCCATTAGAGCAAAATATGGCCTCCGCAGGCGCGATTCTTTAAGGGAACTGTTTAAAGATATTAACATCATGACCGTACCTTGTCAACATATATATGAAAACATCATGTACGTAAGGAAAAACTTAAATCTTTTCAGTAAAAGAGGTGAAAGACACAAATAAGGGACTAGAAATAGGGAACAATTGGTTCAACCGGGTTTCAGGCTGGCTAAAGTAGATTCATCCTTCATGGGGTACTGTTTAAAATGTTATACATACTCCAACTAATGAAACGAAGTTCAAAACTTGTATCAAACGCACACTATGCAGCCAAGCATATTATAAGTTGGCGGATTACATCTCTGACAAAAATGCTTGGCTCAACGCTGGTTCTGCTCCACAAGGGCGCCTAAACAATTGATTAGCATTCGGAAATATTGTTGGAGCTGCTGAAGATTGTAAAAACTATCTTTGCACTGTATAAATTCAATCTTTTAGTATTGTATAATTGCAAAGCACACGTGTGAGCACTATGTAGTACCTACTATAAAGCTACCCTATACTGGGCACGCCTGTCATTGACTTGAATGTGCCCTGGCGGCTGAGAGTATGTCACGCTCACTCAAATGTCTCGCTGGTGGTGGCGTGTGTGTTGGATCATTAAGTTCTCTTCAAAATGGTTAAGCTGAATGGTGCTGATCCATACGTCATGTTCGTGAACGGGCGCCGTCAGTGGGGACTGGTCATCTCTTGGCAGCCACGGCTTATTTTATTTTTATTTCCGATTTTTTATGTTTTATGTTTTTATTACGGGTCTTTCTACATCGTTCTCACATGTATAATTTCAACAAGACTGATGTAACAATTTTTTCTGTATCCATATTATTTAAAAGAGTGTCCATGGAGTTTCTTGCCCGTTCTTCTACATAGGTACCTACTTTCGCTTTGGAATAGGCAACTAGCTTCATATTTCTAACTGACCGACCCCTTGACAATTGAAAAGTGCCAGTAATTGGTTTATTTGAAATATATGCTTTGAGTTTGAGTTAGATAGGAAAGAAGAAGATTAGCGGCTTTTCCACGAATTCCGTAGTGGTGTAATTTACAGATCAGTGTATTGTGGTCAACGTATTCAAACACTTTTGAGAGGTCACAGAAAATGGATTTGGATTCCAAAATGTGACTGATGAGTTTTACTTACCTTTACCTTATCTTTCGTGAAACGGCAAATGGCAATTGTCACGCAGCTTCATCATTTCCCTGACAGTGTCAGTTATCCAGGGATAAGATTTCTCTTTAGTTAAGACTTCAGGGATAAGATTTCTCTTTAGTTAAGACTTTTTTAAGGGGACCGTGTAAGTCAAATAGTGTCAAAACATATTGTTTAAACATTGCTATCATGGAGTTCACATCGTCCAGACTTTCAATATGTTCCCAGTCAATTTTATTTAAGTCGTCATTAAAAAATCAGAAAGGATGTCTTTAAGTGGCCTATATGTGATCCAGTGTGGAGCAGACTTCTCTAGTTTAAAATTGAATTTAACAGAAATAATTCCGTGGTGACCGAGCTCCGGTATGTGTGATACAGAGACCCCACAAACACGGGCGTCAGTGCACACAACATCAAGTAGAGTTTCACTATGATCTGTGAAATGGGTTGGCTCAGTAACAACTTGTCTAAGCTTGCAGCAATGTATAAAATTGTTTAGTAGTTTAGATTTGTTGTCAGTTTGTTTCAAGACGTTAATATTGAAGTCGCCAAGCAAGACAACCTTGTCCACGTTAGCAAAAGAGGAGAGAGAACTTGTAATTGCATCCAGGAAGACATTAACATCAAGCCACGGGGTCCTGTATGCAGTACCGATGATAATTGAATATGAATTAATGTTAAGCCTGAGACACATTTGCTCGACTTGCGGCGCTGGCGGGTGCGGCACGGCGCGCACACGCACCCCGCGGCGCACGTAGAAGCCCACGTCGCCCCCGCGCCCGCCGCGGACGGTGCGCGCGCGCGGTAGCCCAGAACGGTCGGCGCGCGATTTTCCCCTCCCTGGCTGAGCCAGGTCTCATTTATCGCCATAACCTCTCGACAGATATCTGTCGAGAGGTTATCCATAGCGACAAGGAACTCCTCATGTCGCGAACCGAGTGACCCCGCATTAAATAATCCAACTTTAAGATTCCTTGCTTTACTCATTTTTGTAAATAAAGATGTATATAGTAATATGTTTGTTGTAGATAGCGTCAGAAGTATAATTTACTGTAGAGTTCTGCATAATATATTTGGAGGTCTAAATATGATGAAGTTCATAACTTGTAGTAATATAAAGTGTAGTTGTAAGCTTTGTATAATAATATACAATGGCAGCCAAAATGTGTATAAAGTCCGTGAAAATAGATATATCATAATAAATAATGACGAAGTGAAAAACGAGAGTGGAAGTGTGACACATATAAAATATATATAAATAGGCATCGTACGAACAGCTGGGCCACTAGAAGAAACCAACTTATACTGTGACAGGAAAATAGCTAACCTCGCATAGGACAAACATAAACACCAAAGTGATAACAATACAGATAAAAAAAAGTAATCAGACGTCCTTTGCCGTAGACACCTCACAACCAAAAACACGCGCAAGATCTTGCTCTGAGCGGATGCAGTGGGTAAGCTTGCCACAACACCCTGCTTGGCTAGAATGCGGCCGAACTTCATCCACGTGTAAAATACGTATATGGAGATCTGGTTGACCAAACGTCCTGATATTCTTTGAGCTAAATTTCATTTTACTTTTAACCGGTGTCATTACGAGTAAAAGTAAAGTAGTGGTTGTTTGTCACCAAATCGTCACTAATTCCTTTTTCTGTAACGTTTTCTCTAAGGTCCTCAATTATGGAGATTCAGGTTGGCCGAACGTTCTGATATCAGGACGTTAGGCCATACATAAATGCTTCTAACTTTCGAACTGTACTGTCAGAAATTATTTGGCTGACATCTTTGTGAGTCACTAAATTGTCACAAAAACTGGTGTAGCAGCCAGCTACCCACCTCGATTGGCCGAACGTTCTGATGTACATGGAAACTAACGACCTCATACACATTTTACCAATACAAGGAACACCTATGATCATTCCCCAGGCTGGTGCTAGTTTGAAAGGATGTAAGTAGTAATAAACATTATTTTTCCTGACAATTGTTGGAGCATGACATAATCAAATACATGCCTGTCCGTCTTATTATAAAAAAATGCTTTACTGGTTTAAACCAAAGCTAAAAGGTCTAGGATTGTTACGGTATTAACGTTAGTAACAGGTTCAAAATGTGTTTCGATTACAAAACAAAGACTATCTGAGGATCAGTTAATACCAAAGAAGATCCATGGTTTAAATAATATCCACAGATAAGAAACAAAAATTACATTCTTTCATTCGTTCATCCAGGTTTTATTTGAGGCAACGTTCCGTTTCTCTAACTATTGATATTATAATAACATTTGAAATGATTTAATATTTATTAATCAATACAATATTAAATCTTAGGGATTTTTTGGATAGTTTATTTTCACCCCATTTCAAGTAATTAGCTTATACGTGTAATAAAAAAGGGTTTGATTTGATTAAGTGAATCGGCTTTTGTCATTGTTCATTGGTTGAGCATCCGATTGGTCTACGCATGAGCACAGTAGCGCCATGATTCCGTGTGTGGTTTTTGGCGACACTAACTGTTCTTAACGCGAAACGTTATTCGTAAACACCACTCTCATTACCTCCACTATTGATAACTATGTTGTTTTTTTTAAATAAAAATACACCCGCCATCTTGAATAAGTAAATAGATGTACATACATATTCGTAATCAGCACCCCCAAAAACCTCAAAATCGACTATTGTATTGGAAATCTCAAAAAAATTGTGTTTCCGCCAATCATTATCAACTATAACATTAATTATTTATACATCCTTTCATCATCATTGCGAGTGTCCCGAGTAGAAAGTTTATGGAGAAATTTGAGAGCGGTTCCTATTTCTCTCGTATATGAAAAAGGTATTTTATTTGCTTACAAAATATTTAGCGTTTCGCAGAGAGGACTAATTAAGCAACAATTTCATATAATTTTTAATTTAAAATATCCAGTGGATTTAGCTATACGGGTTCCTATTCAGACCCCATTTTTTTTAATTTTTTGTGATTTTAGTGACTGTAAAAACGCATTTGTGTGAAAATTTTGTATGGGGTTATACAATTTTTATGAGGCTATTCTAGAGATGAATATGTTATCTCTAATTTGAAATTAAAATGGTACCCGAAAAGCACGGATTGTGCACGAAATGTGATAGCGTCCTTAATTATCCCACTGAATTACCGACGCGTTTATTTTGGTTATGGGCTTATTCCAGATTTTATATAATTACTAGCTGACCCCGCAAATGTTGTTTTGCAATTTTTTTTTTTTTTAATTTTTTTTTTTTAAATAGATGTTGGCCGATTCTCAGACCTACCCGATATGCACACAAAATTTCATCAAAATCGGTCAAGCCGTTTCGGAGGAGTATGGCAACGAAAGCTGTGACACGAGAATTTTATATATTAGATGTTTTCTCGGTAGAAAGACATCAAAAAGTTACTAGTAATTTCCACGCATTTTCGAAGTTCCTTTTATTTTTGGATATATAATATTTCGATAAAACTAAATTCTTATTCAGATGAAAAAGTCATCATCGATCGCATGATGCGGGAAATATAAATACATAACAGGTAAGTACTATCATCTCGTTTTCTGCATTACCCCTATTAGTTAGGGCGATTTTCGTGTACTACAATACTACATTCTCAAATATTCTAAATTTTCGAATAATATGAGGATCAAAAAAGTTTTTTTTATGAATCAGACATTTCGGAAATTAAGTATTTTGAAACTATTGAACATTTTGGGAAATTGCTCATCCAGAACTTGAACGGTTCAATAAATAAAAATAAAAGGCGAAAGTGATGACTGGTGCAAATATTTATTTGTGAGTAATGTTAGCCGAAGTCGTCGAAGTGTTTGCCGCTTTGTGGATTAGCCGGTCGAGTCTGAAAATAAAAAGAAATAATTATACTTTGTAATTTCTAAAAGTAATTTGCATTATGACGAAAATATAGCTGTATTGTTGCATACGACGCAGTAGAATTCAAAACCGAGGCAGGCGCGTGATATTGCAAGCAAGCACACATACCGTATTATTTATCATCGATTTTAACATCGTCCATTATCGCATTATATATGCGATGACAATTAATTAGTAAATATAGCAGCAGACGGGTTATACGTGGGTAGGAAGACAGACAGCAGACAGTTCCACAATGGCCCTGCGCAATTGGGTTTGTTATAAACTTTTCAAGCGTTGTATCATTCCAGATGCTTTTTTCTGTTATTTCGGACTCCTATCGACTACAATCCAAGGATCCCCTTGTTACCTTGAGTGGAGGGTTAGGGCACGCAAATGCTCTACACCCCCTAACTTAACAGATCTAACAGAACGTATAAGTAGGTAATCACTTGTTCCGCAAAGCGCCTCGTTAGTCTTGTAGTTTCCAGATCGGGCAAAATGATATTGGGTATTCCATCAGCATGTCGATTCTGTTAAAATCTCACCGTGGAGACTTGCGCGGAGTGAGCTGTCATTGTCATCCCGTTTCGGTTAATCCCTAGCCTCATTTTTACCGACAGCTCAATCCATGCTCACTTTGCTACGAAAGCTGGCCCAATGTAGGTGTAGATCTTCTCTAACCCTTCGGAAAACAGGCTATATACAGGATGGTATGTTGTGCTGCATATACACTGGCAGTCGGATACATACTCATGCTCAACGGCCAACTATATCCCTATAAAGGAAGTAAGCACTTACTGGCTGGTGCTCCTCCATTGCAGCCAGCCTTGGGAACGGTGCTCATCCCGCCCTGGAACACATTTTCATCATTAGTTAGTTAGTACAATCAAGTCTTTTATGTCTTCGTCAGTATTCAAATTACTTCCTTTATCAAGTCAGTACACTACTTTTTGAATATACGGCACTGAGCAGAATATTTATATAATTATTAAAAACGAGAGCAGTGGTGGCCCGGTGGCAACAGCCGCGACTTATAAGTTGTAGGTGGTAGGTCCGAACCCAGGCAGGCGCTTTACTTTATGTAAAATTATTTCATCACCACTGCTCTCAAAACGGTGAAGGAAAAGATTGTGAGGAAACCGGCAGGTCTTAGAACTACAAATTCGAAGACATGTGACATCTACCAACCCGCACTGGACCCGCGTGGTTGATTACGGCCCACTCCCTCTCATTTAGAGGTGGCCTGTGTCACAGCAGTGGGATCATGAGATGCTGATTTTGCTTATGCTTATGTTTATTAGTAACTTCACAACAAAGATCAAAATAGCGTACACTTTTGACTGGGCTGTGGAGGTGGGACAGGCAGCCGCTCCATGTAAAGCACCGAGTGGTGTTCAGCTGTTTGCGGATAGATTGGAAGCCGACCACAATTAGGTTGACAAAGGCTACGCAGATGATGAGGAAAAGTTTAATCCGTTTTTGCTTTTCACAGCTTTTACATGGTTAACAGCCATATTTTTCATTTCGACAACCCAATTTCTGGGCAATGCCAATGTTATACAGTTATCAGATAAGGTAAACAAACTTTCCCAGAATTGAGAACGATTTTGTGTAATTTCATAAACTATGTTAACTATGTTTTTGGAATTAACCGTTAGAACAACTGCATTTCAAAAGATTTCCTCTCATGATGTTTTTAAACTCTACACGTTGATTGGGATTATTCGAGCTGTACTCACCACCGCAGCGAAGGCAATAGCCATGATGGCCAAGAGTACTCCAAAAAACTTCATGTTTCAGCGATTGATCACGAACTGACGAACTACTATGTACCCCTAGCTTATATACCTTAGGAGAACTGGGAAATTGACCACTTGTGACAATTGTACTTCCTTCCGGTGAGTGAGATAATAACTATTATTATAAATATAACCTTCCGCTGTGTGTTATTCTGTAAATTGTACGCGATGATGTAACAAAATTATAAAGCTTAGATCAAAATCAAAAGTCATTTATTCAAATTAGGCTGAGAATCAGCACTTTTCGAACGTCAAAATTACATAAGACAGTCCCCCAAAACGCTCGCCCGTCACCACTTCCTAGTGCTTTAGCTGGGAAGAAGAAGTGGCGCAACAAACTCCCCAGTAGCACAGCTGTCTGTTCTGTTAGAAGAACTGGATTCTAAACAATTGTAAGCAAATTACCAAAACATTAACTTAATTGCCATACGTCAGATAGCCACGCTAATTCAAAAAAAAATACAAAAAATGAATGTAAATAAAACTTAAAACATAATTAAAAGCCTCCAGGCCTAAAGGGCATGGCAGCTTACATATGCAATACTGGATTTATTATACAAACAAATAAAATAAATAAATGATAAACTAGGACCATCAAAGTAAAATAAATTAACATAACAATTACTGTAACAATAATAAAACCATAGACAGCAAGACGACCAGTCACCACAAGCAGCACCCGTTCACGTGTATAACGCAAAGGTCAGCCATTACGCCCCTCGCCATATTTGAGGGAAGGAGGAAACCCGACCCCCGACGCTACCGCAAGCAGTGACATATATGGGAGCATGACGAACTTGCTGCCGGTTGCTCAGGCAAGAATAATATTATCAATTGTCGAGGTCGCTAGCTAACCACATATTGCAATACAGCTCATTAAAAACATTGTAATTAGTAGATCATGTCAATAATAAATGAAGATAACAAAATAATTGACTTATACCGTCAAATAAAATAATAAAAAAAACAAATATATGATCTCACATACCCTGTAACATTGTCTTGAGTTAATCACAGCGACCAACAGTTCTTATCGTTTAAGTAGTCGTTAATGGAATAATATGCTTTTGAACAAAGGTTGGATTTTACTTGAGCCTTAAATGCATTAAAAGGTAAATCTAGTAAAGAAGAGAGCAACTTGTTATAAAAGGTTATACCAAGCCCAACAAATGAGTTATGGACCTTATGGTGCCGGTGAAAGGGAGCACGTAGTTTGTTCTTATTTCTAGTGTTAACATTGTGAAAATCACTGTGTTTTGTGTATAAGTGTATATTTTGCCTAATTATAAGATGTTGGCGAAGATGAATTGAGATGCAACCGTGAGAATACCAATATCTTTAAAAAAATCTCTAAGAGAAACTCTGGCTCCTAGCTGATAAATTGCTCGGACAGCTCGGTTTTGAAGGACGAATATATTTTGTATATCAGCGGCTTTGCCCCACAGCAGAATACCGTAGGACATAACGCTGTGGAAATAATAAAATAGACTAACCGAGCTGTATCAACGTCAGTGTATTGTCTTACTTTCCTGACGGCGTAGGCGGCTGAACTGAGCCTCCCTGCTAGGCTTGATATGTGTGGGCCCCACTGAAGTTTGGCATCTACTGTTTTGCCCAGAAAAACCGCCGAGTTTACAGTTTCAAGCAGCTCTTTATCTAAGACGAGGTTCCTAACATTCGGTAAGACGAACTTCACACATTTCGTTTTCTTGGCATTGAGAACTAGGTTATTTGACGTAAACCAATCCGTAACCATTGAGAGTGCACTGTTTACGTCGTCAAAATCTTGTCTATTCCTGTCTACTTTGAAAATAAGAGAGGTATCATCTGCAAACAGTACAACGTCACAGATATCATTTAAATAGAATGGTAAGTTTTATTGATATATACTAAGAACAAGAATGGACCCAGTATTGAGCCTTGAGGTACACCTAACTGAACTGGTAGCTCGGAAGATTTCACACCATCGACATCAACACATTGGAACCTTTTATGTAAATAAGAATTTATTACATTGAGAGCTTCGTTTTGGACACCGTAATGACGTAGTTTACGCAAAAGCGTGTCATGGCGCACGCAATCAAAGGCTTTAGAGAGATCATAGAAAACTCCAATAGCATTTTGCGATTTCTCCCATGCATTAAATATGTGTTTAAGCAGTGCAACACCCGCATCTGTAGTCGAACGTCCTTTTGTAAAGCCATACTGTTCATTATGAAGTAGGCTATTTAAGTTAAAATGTCTTAGCAACTGATTAAGTATTAACTTAACTTTTCAAATATTTTGCTAAATGCTGGTAAGAAAGAAATAGGCCTAAAATTGCTTATGATATTTTTATTACCAGATTTATATAATGGCATGACTTTACTACTCTTCATGAGGTCAGAAAAAGTTCCTAGATCAACACATTTATTAAAAGTAATAGCTAGATAAGTGGCTACGATGTCTATTACTCGTATATTACTTAAAAGTTTAATGGAAATGCCCCAGTAATCACCAGTGTTTTTAGACTTAAGAGTCTAGTTTAGACTTAAGAGATATTCATTTAGATAGTATTCGTATTATAAAGGCTTAGTTTTGGTATAGGTGTGTTTGATAGTGATAAGTACAGAACATGTTGAAACAATCGCAAACGGGAATGAAAAGGTTCATGAAATCTTCAGTTTCTTTTTAGCAAAATGTCTTCCTGATGTAGCCTAGACTGTAAGCTAATTATGTCAATTTAATACAAGCTACAGTGTTCAACATTGGAACTATGCTAAAAGCGTTCTGAAACACTTAAAGAAAACTAAAATGTATTGTTTAGAGTTTAGTAGTCACGGAGAAAGCTTGCAAGGTTTCGTACATGCTGACTGGGCCAGTGATAGCTTGGGCAGAAAATTTTACGCAGTTTTTTTAAAATGTCAGGTTCAGCTATTTCATGGCAGAGCAGAAGTCAGAGAGTAACAGCCCTTTCGAGCACCGAGGCTGAATATGTCGCGTTTTCTGAAGCTTGTAGGGAAGCTATATGTATATGAAAACTATTTGTGAACTGTTTGAGCTAACTAGATTTTTGGTAGCTAATTGCTATATAACAAATCATCTCATGTGTAGAGACATCTTTCATTTTGACAGCTGTCATGTAAACATAGTGCTCCCGTATTAAATTCTTTAAAATGATTTAACTTAATATATAGTGCTGCTATATATTAAGTTAAATCATTTGAAAGAAGTAGTTTTCTTGTAGTATACCAACATCGATCACTAATATACCAATTAATACTTTCGAGAATGTGGTTAAATTGCAGTGGTTGTGGTGTGGAACTAATTGACATGCTATTCATTTTGTGTTCCAAAATGTCTTGCAATAAAGTGTATGAATAGAAGTGCATTGGAATTCCTACAGAAGACTTCGTAACGTACTCTCAGTAATATGAGGATCAGTGGGTATGTCCTGAGTGTGTCTGTTCACAAAGCAAGCCAAATCGCAGTGCGGATACGCCAGTTAGTCGAGTATCTGGCCAAACAAATACAGTGGAACAACTAATGACGAGCGAAGTTTCGCAAGCGAAGGAACAGCATTTGTCAACAACAGAGGTTGAGGTGAACAGCAAAGCAGATAGTAATGAAGGGTGGAATGTGGTCCATAAGAATAAGAGGAAATTCCAAGGTAAAAAAGTAAAAAGAGGGCAAAATTCAAGCCTTAAGGAAATTCTAGCAATGGATCGTCAAAAACATCTTCACGTTTGGCGCCTTCATCCGGAAACTACTGTCGAAAACTTAACCACTCATGTAAAACAGGGATCTGAAGTGAATGTCAAAATCGAAAAAATTAAGCATAAGACAGAGAGAGACTACTCTTCTTTTATTGTTGGTATTTCTGAGGGTCTATACCACACATTATGTCAACCAGATGTAGGGCTCTGAATGCAGAATTTTCCGAATGGATTTGGTTTCGGAGACCAGCAAGTAAACCAACCGACGTAAATAGGAATATTGAAATTTTCTATCAAAATGAAGAGGTCTGCGTACAAAGTTGGATGTGTTTTGCTATAATGTTGAAACCGTGGGAGCTGATTTAATTGCAATAACAGAAACTGGCTGCATTAAGTCAAAAGAAGATACCGAAATTATACCGCAAGGTTAACAAATCTTACGATGCGACCGAATGGACGGACGAAAACAAGGAGGAGCATTTCTCGTGGCCACGCATGGGTTCGAGCTACGTAAAGTGACAGTACCAGGTGATATGAATATCGATAAATACGCTTTTGAACTGATTTGTGCTACCGTACATACCCGTAATAGATATTTGTATTTGTGTTGTGTGGTTTATATTCCTCCAAGCAGTAGCGAAAATGATTATATGATATTGTTTAGAATTATTGAACAGTTATGCGTTAAATATAAGGACGTTGTAATAGAAGATTTTAATTTACTTTCTTGTAATAATAATGTGATCGATTATTACGAATATTTTCTTTCTTTTTGTGAATTCATACAGACAAATCACGTACCAAATTGCAATGGCCGTCAGTTGGATTTGGTATTGGGTTCATTGAGGGTGGGTGAAGGGCGCGTGAGTGCGGCGGACGACGCGCTTGTGCCAGTGGAACCCTACCACCCGCCACTCGTAATAAGCGTGCCCAAAGTTAAGTGCACGCGTTCGGACGGTAAATCCAATGACCACACGCCTACAGACCATGCAGAATCGAGTGACTTGTGGCCACAGTGGAGTTTTTCCAAAGCGGATTATGATTCGTTATACTCGTTACTATTATCAAACGATTGGAGTCCAATGTATGACATACATGACCCAGAGGCTGCGGTTCAATATTTTTATACCACCGTAAATAACACAATTGATAGTTGCGTTCCAAGGAAAAGGAAAATATGTATAAATTCTAGATAAAGGTACCCGGAGTGGTATACTGGTGAAATTATTCATTTTATTAGAAAAAAAGGCGATCTTTCATAAGAGGTTCAAAGAAAGTGGGGTAAACAGTGACTACGAGATGTTTGCTCGGTGTAGGGCGGCGGTAAAGACGATGGTAGTACGAAAGATCCTAGATCTTTTTGGGACTATGTGAGGTCGAAAAAAGCGACAGGGAACCGTACAAATATCATAAAGGATGGAAACATTTTATCTGATTCAGAGTGTGCTAAGGAGTTCGCGCAATATTGTTATTCTGTCTACAACAGTCAGCAGCCGCGTCTCGACGTAAATGCAGCGGTGGCTTCAAGCAGCGGCAACAGCTCGCGTGTTCACGTAGGTCGCCTAGCATTGAGTCAAGTAACGGATGCACTCACTCGACTTAAACCAAAACGGTCTGCGAGGCCAGACGGAATTCCCGCTTTTGTTATTAGGGATTGCCGCGCTGTATTAGCGAAGCCACTCTTACATCTTTATAATCTGTGCATTGAGTTCTCATGTTTTCCTGAGTGTTGGAAAATCACGCGCGTTGTCCCAATACCTAAGGGTGGGATGGATTCAGACGTGAGTGGCTATAGGCCGGTGGCAATTCTGTCAACTCCAGCAAAAGTTTTTGAGTCTACCATAAAAAGGTGCATTTTAGACCAAGTGTCCAGTTTACTATCGGACGCCCAGCACGGATTTCGACCGGCGTGTAGCACAACCAGTAATATAATGAACTTTATGACGTACGTGGTTCCAAATGTTGATGCTGGAGTACAAGTAGACGCTGCCTACTTTGACTTCAAAAAAGCTTTCGATTTGGTTCATAATGACATATTATTAGAAAAGCTGGCAGCGGTCGGATATACTCCAAAATTGCTTCAGTTCTTTGCTAACTACATGAGAGCAGGCAGTTTGTATAATATGCTGGTTGTAAATCTGAGTCATATTATACAAAATCAGGAGTAAATCAGGGCAGTAATGTGGGTCCGCTGAGTTTTATTATTATGATAAATGACCTGCCTGAGGCTGTCAGGGTTGCCACTTATCTGTTATTCGCGGATGACCTTAAGTTGATCATGGCCATTAAAGATAAAAGTGATTGTGCACTATTACAGCAAGATATAGACAATGTAGCTGAGTGGAGTAGGAAAAATAAACTACAGTTTAATGTAAGCAAATGCTCAGTAATAACTTTTGGCAGGATGAGAAAACCACATGATCACGATTACAAGCTTGAGGGCACATCAATTGAGCGGGTGGAAGAGGTGCGTGACCTGGGTGTACGCCTGAACACTGAGGTAACTTTTCGTCACCATATTGTAAAAGTTTGTAAAAATTCGTACAAGTCTGGGTTTTGTTCTTCGACGGGCATCGAGTTATACTAATATAAAAGCAGTTGTAGCATTGTATAATGAGCTTATAAGAACTTAGTTAGAATTTAATGCTGTCATATGGGCCCCGCATGAGAATAAATATAGCCTCATGTCGGTGCGTATTCAAAACAAATTCACTAGATTTTTGTACATGAAGCTTTACGGTGTGTATCCCTTCTATCCGTTAATGTACCCAACCTTATTCGTTATTGGTATGGTTGGATACAACAAACTCGAGACAAGGAGGGACTTAGCTATAACCACATATGTATTCACCACTATAACCACATATGTATTAATTGTATGTTATAACTTACAAAATGTTATTATTATAATAAGTTAGGAAATGTACACTATCGCAATAGGTTACCCTGTAATGATAGATGTAAGTTGGATAATAAATAAATAAATAAATAATGTATGCACCTGACATTTTTTTTTTTTTTTTTACGATGCCCAACACTAGGAATTACTCCTGTATCGTGGGTGCGTTCACAAACATGAAAACTAACATACACAAGACACCCAGACCCGGAACAACTATTTGTAGGTCATACAAATATTTGTTCCGTTCGGGAATCGAACCCACGACACGCAGCGCAGCTGCCGATCGCTCAACCACTGCGCCAACCGTGCCGACAAAGATCAACTTAAGAGTTCTTTCCTAAGAGTTCTTAAGGCATAACAAGCAGATGATATAGATGAATCCAATGTTGCTAATTCCATCTTCCAATTTAACCATTCATCAATAAAAAAACTCGAGTTCCCTGACAAGCTCTATTTTAACGTTGTCTAGATAGAGAGATGTCCATAGTGTATTTATTACGCGCAGTTGTTTTAAATAACATAAAGTTGGTTTTTGTTGTATTTATTATTCGCATTAAACCAGGAATGAAAGGCCTCTAGAGCTGCATTCACCTTCACAGTCAGTCTTGGATATCGTAAGCTGCAACTACAGCATTTGTGTCATCCGCTAAGACTACACTACGACTAGTTGTATGTCCGGTAAAAGTTTTTGTATTTTTTTTTAGTACATAAGTGAATAACGTGTATAATAAAGGGCTTAAAATTTATCCTTGAGCTACGCCGCCGCGCCTATTGTAATGTAATAACACAGACGACCTGTTTTATATTCGTTTGGTTTTGTATAATCAAGTTCCACAAAAAAAAACTATTTATAAGATAAGAAGAGAAATGTTGTAAGGCTTTACCTCTTACGACATAGCAAATAAAATAAATAAATGATAAACAAGGACCATCTAAGTAAAATAAATTAACATAACAATTACTGTGACAATAATAAAACCATAGACAGCAAGACGACCAGTCACCACAAGCAGCACCCGTTCACGTGTATAACGCAAAGGTCAGCCATTACGCCCCTCGCCATATTTGAGGGAAGGAGGAAACCCGACCCCCGACGCTACCGCAAGCAGTGACATATATGGGAGCATGACGAACTTGCTGCCGGTTGCTCAGGCAAGAATAATATTATCAATTGTCGAGGTCGCAAGCTAACCACATATTGCAATACAGCTCATTAAAAAACATTGTAATTAGTAGATCATGTCAATAATAAATGAAGATAACAAAATAATTGACTTATACCGTCAAATAAAATAATAAAAAAAACAAATATATGATCTCACATACCCTGTAACATTGTCTTGAGTTAATCACAGCGACCAACAGTTCTTATCGTTTAAGTAGTCGTTAATGGAATAATATGCTTTTGAACAAAGGTTGGATTTTACTTGAGCCTTAAATGCATTAAAAGGTAAATCTAGTAAAGAAGAGAGCAACTTGTTATAAAAGGTTATACCAAGCCCAACAAATGAGTTATGGACCTTATGGTGCCGGTGAAAGGGAGCACGTAGTTTGTTCTTATTTCTAGTGTTAACATTGTGAAAATCACTGTGTTTTGTGTATAAGTGTATATTTTGCCTAATTATAAGATGTTGGCGAAGATGAATTGAGATGCAACCGTGAGAATACCAATATCTTTAAAAAAATCTCTAAGAGAAACTCTGGCTCCTAGCTGATAAATTGCTCGGACAGCTCGGTTTTGAAGGACGAATATATTTTGTATATCAGCGGCTTTGCCCCACAGCAGAATACCGTAGGACATAACGCTGTGGAAATAATAAAATAGACTAACCGAGCTGTATCAACGTCAGTGTATTGTCTTACTTTCCTGACGGCGTAGGCGGCTGAACTGAGCCTCCCTGCTAGGCTTGATATGTGTGGGCCCCACTGAAGTTTGGCATCTACTGTTATGCCCAGAAAAACCGCCGAGTCTACAGTTTCAAGCAGCTCTTTATCTAAGACGAGGTTTCTAACATTCGGTAAGACGAACTTCACACATTTCGTTTTCTTGGCATTGAGAACTAGGTTATTTGACGTAAACCAATCCGTAACCATTGAGAGTGCACTGTTTACGTCGTCAAAATCTTGTCTATTCCTGTCTACTTTGAAAATAAGAGAGGTATCATCTGCAAACAGTACAACGTCACAGATATCATTTAAATAGAATGGTAAGTTTTATTGATATATACTAAGAACAAGAATGGACCCAGTATTGAGCCTTGAGGTACACCTAACTGAACTGGTAGCTCGGAAGATTTCACACCATCGACATCAACACATTGGAACCTTTTATGTAAATAAGAATTTATTACATTGAGAGCTTCGTTTTGGACACCGTAATGACGTAGTTTACGCAAAAGCGTGTCATGGCGCACGCAATCAAAGGCTTTAGAGAGATCATAGAAAACTCCAATAGCATTTTGCGATTTCTCCCATGCATTAAATATGTGTTTCAGCAGTGCAACACCCGCATCTGTAGTCGGACATCCTTTTGTAAAGCCATACTGTTCATTATGAAGTAGGCTATTTAAGTTAAAATGTCTTAGCAACTGATTAAGTATTAACTTAACTTTTCAAATATTTTGCTAAATGCTGGTAAGATAGAAATAGGCCTAAAATTGCTAATGATATTTTTATTACCAGATTTAAATAATGGCATGACTTTACTACTCTTCATGAAGTCAGGAAAAGTTCCTAGATCAACACATTTATTAAAAGTAATAGCTAGATAGGGGGCTACGATGTCTATTACTCGTATATTACTTAAAAGTTTAATGGAAATGCCCCAGTAATCACCAGTGTTTTTAGACTTAAGAGTCTAGTTTAGACTTAAGAGATATTTATTAAATGATAAATGATAAATGATAAATGATTTTATTTCTGTAAGTAGGTTTTTACAAACACTTTTACACGTCAATACTATTTTAAAAGTAGATGAGATCGGCGTTTCCTATCTGACTACTCTGAGAAGAAACGCCAAAACAAACTCAGCTATATACTATTTAGATAGTATTCATAATATAAAGGCTTAGTTTTGGTATAGGTGTGTTTGATAGTGTTAAGTACAGAACATGTTGAAGCAATCGCAAACTGGAATGAAAAGGTTCATGAAATCTTCAGTTTCTTTTTAGCAAAATGTCTTCCTGATGTAGCCTAGACTAAAAGCTAATTATGTCAATTTAATACAAGCTACAGTGTTCAACATTGGAACTATGCTAAAAGCGTTCTGAAACACTTAAAGAAAACTAAAATGTATTTTTTAGAGTTTAGTAGTCACGGAGAAAGCTTGCAAGGTTTCGTACATGCTGACTGGGCCAGTGATAACTTGGGCAGAAAATTTTACGCAGTTTTTTTAAAATGTCAGGTTCAGCTATTTCATGGCAGAGCAGAAGTCAGAGAGTAACAGCCCTTTCGAGCACCGAGGCTGAATATGTCGCGTTTTCTGAAGCTTGTAGGGAAGCTATATGTATATGAAAACTATTTGTGAACTGTTTGAGCTAACTAGATTTTTGGTAGCAATTAACTAGAATTGTGACAATCAAAGTTCAATTCAATTTAATTTGTTTATTCAGTAACAATTTACATTGCGTTCGAATATAAACAGCATGAAACATTAACAAGAAGAATACATGCAATTGAATTAAAATTAGAAAATGTTATTACGATTACAATACCATAAAATAATAGAAATTTAAACTAAAAACAATAAACAAAAGAAGGTCATGAACATGGAACACCAACAAATAGTTACATGTCAGTTTGAAAAACATTAAGAATAACAAATCATCTCATGTGTACAGACATCTTTCATTTTGACAGCTGTCACGTAAACATAGTGCTCCCGTATTAAATTCTTGTAGTATTCCTATTAATACTTTCGAGAATGTGGTTAAATTGCAGTGGTTGTAGTGTGGAACTAATTGGCATGCTATTCATTGAGTATTCCAAAATGTCTTGCAATAAAGTGTATGAATAGAAGTGCATTGGAATTCCTACAGAAGACTTCGTAACGTACTCTCAGGAATATGAGGATCAGTGGGTATGTCCTGAGGACTCGTCGTTACACTAGATGGCGCGCGGGAGGCGCGCGCCTTGCACACATACATAAAAATTCCTCCCTCTAGTTCAAATACAACCGAATAAAAATTAACATCCATAATTATAGGTATCCATACACATAGTATACTCTAGTGCTACATTACATCTTACGCTAGAAGTATTTTTTTAAACAAATTACGGGGCGATTACGTAATGATCTCTTTGGAGTAACAATCATTGACTCATCGTGTTGTGTGGTCTGGGTATCGAGTTCACTCCCTGCTTTGTGACCAACATCCTCGGAGTTCGAATGTCTCTCCGTTCCTTCAACATCTACGTCGTTCGTACCAGCTTGTTGTTCATCATCATGGGCCTGTTGTGTGTCCTTCTCAGACTCGTCCTCGCTCGACAGCGAAGAAGCACTTCGTGCGCACATTTCTGCTCTCCTCCCTCTGGCCGAACTATCTGGCAAGGAATCTGGTAAGTAAAGCTCTGGCTGGACTATGTGCGTTTCAGGAGCAGCTGGCGACGGTGATGACCGAGGCGACGACGTTGGGGAGCGTGGCGGTGACGGATGCGGTGCCGGAGCACAAAATGACCCAGGTAAGTTCACATTCGAATTTTGTACATTATCCTCATTATTGTTACTTGTTCCTTTAAAAAGCATCAGCTGATTTATGTGCCTTTTGTACCTTTCTGAACTATGACTGTCTTTTACTAAATATAATACTTTTCCTATTCTTTTAAGTATCATGCCCTTACACCATGTATAACATGCTTTATTAACAAACTTTTTGTATAATACAACATCGTTTTTCTCTAAATGTTTCCTTTTATTTTTCCCTTGTTGTTTAGTTTGCATGTACTGTTGATTTTTCACAACGTTAGATACAGACAGTGACAAGCGTGCCGATGACTTTGGATCCATCAGGTCTAATCGCGACCTTAACTTGTGTCCAAACACCAATTGCGCAGCGGACAAACCAGTTGCAGAGTGAACTGAATTACGATTATCCATTAGATATTTTAGTAATTTCACAGATGTTTGTTTCGCACTACGAGTATGAGTCGACATAATACTTGATTTTATTCCCTTTTTAATAACCTTAATTAACTTTCGGCCTGGCCGTTACTAGGTGGGTGATAGACCGGTGAAGTCATATGCGAAATCCCATTAGCCGCGCAAAATTGTTCAAATTCCCGCGAACAAAAAGCTGTGCCATTATCACTTACTATCGTTTTCGGACCTCCGAACCTTGACATAAAATCACATAGCTTTTCAATTACCGCGGTCGAAGAAGTAGCCGTGTTCATGTTATAAACTTCTACCCATTTGGTATGTGCATCTACCGCTACCAAATAAACGCATTCTTTGATGGGACCCAGGAAGTCTTTGTGTATTTTGTAGAAGGGACAAGATGGGAATTCCCAGTGAGCCGGCGGCGCGCGCGGCGGTGAGGGGCGCAACTGAATACACACATCGCATGTACCTATCATTGTTTCTATAGCCTGGTCAATTCCCGGGAACCCAAAATCTTGATCGCGGAGTGCCTCCTCAACGTTGAGAAAGGCGCATTTTTCTGTCAGCCCTGGCAATCTCGCTGCCCATTGAGAATGAGATTCCCCTGCTTGTTGAGATGCCGCGTAGAAGTTGTGACGCTCACCAAATCCGACACATTTGGGGGTAAAATTGTTGTCCAGTAGTGATAGAAGGTCTTTGTAGGGCACAACTTCAACGGCTTTAGGTAAAACTAAATCTTTTGTTAGCTTGTAGGTACCCTCAGTGAGTGCGCTGAGTAAAATGGCCTTTCGTTTTTCACCCGCGCCATCAGTCTTCTCGTTGATGCCATTTGCCACGAAATATTGCGCTATACGCCCTTTGTACGTTTTCCATGTCTGTGTGTCGAACGTATGTAGAATGCAAAATCGCACCGAACTAGACATTTTCAACACGTGGTTGGTATAATTCTCGTCGCCAATGTTAAGTACGCGGGTGCGGGGAAATGGGTACATAACTGAAACGACCGCTGGCTAGCAACGCACTGGTTTATTCGAGAGTTGGACTCGTCGTTACACTAGATGGCGCGCGGGAGGCGCGCGCCTTGCACATATACATAACACAACGCAAGCAAAATCGCAGTGCGGATATGCCAGTTAGTCGAGTATCTGGCCAAACAAACACTTTTTCAATAAGCAGTAATGTGAACACCCAGCGCGGCAGTCGCATAAAGAACGCAGAGTCGCCGATGATGGAACGAAATTCGAACTTGCTAGAAGGGTTTAAGGATTTTCGATTGGAAGTGATGTCACGCTTAGCCAGCCAGACAAGTATTATGGAAAATATTTAATGGCACGAAAAATTAGTTGCAAGAATTACGTTTATACGTGAAGGTACTCGAACAAAAAGTTGATCAAGTTTTCGCACTAGAAAATCACGTAAAGACACTAAGTACGCGTAGTCAATTTTTGGAACACCAAATAAAAATCTCCAAAACATCACAAACAACAGAGGAGACTGTGAAATATCCTAAAAAAGTATTTAGTAACTCCGAAACAATTTGTAAACAACCCGCAAAGGACTTGAGTAACAAACCAGCCGTCATCGCCTCAGCTGTTACATCATGTGTGGCCATGAAAACTGTGGAACAACTAATGACGAGCGAAGTTTCGCAAGCGAAGGAACAGCATTTGTCAACAACAGAGGTTGAGGTGAACAGCAAAGCAGATAGTAATGAAGGGTGGAATGTGGTCCATAAGAATAAGATGAAATTCCAAGGTAAAGAAGTAAAAAGAGGGCAAAATTCGAGCCTTAAGGAAATTCAAGCAATGGATCGTAAAAAACATCTTCACGTTTGGCGCCTTCATCCGGAAACTACTGTCGAAAACTTAACCACTCATGTAAAACAAGGATCTGAAGTGAATGTCAAAATCGAAAAAAATTAGCATAAGACAGAGAGAGATTACTCTTCTTTTATTGTTGGTATTTCTGAGGGTCTATACCACACATTATGTCAACCAGATGTATGGCCTCTGAATGCAGAATTTTCCGAATGGATTTGGTTTCGGAGACCAGCAAGTAAACCAACCGACGGTAAACAGAAATATTGAAATTTTCTATTAAAATGCAAGAGGTCTGCGTACAAAGTTGGATGTGTTTTGCAATAATGTAGAAACCGTGGGAGCTGATTTAATTGCAATAACAGAAACTGGCTGCAATGAGTCAATAGAAGATGCCGAAATTATACCACAAGGTTATCAAATCTTACGATGCGACCGAATTGACGGACGAAAACAAGGAGGAGCGTTTCTCGTGGCCACGCATGGGTTCGAGCTACGTAAAGTGACAGTACCAGGTGATATGAATATCGATAATATTACGCTTTTGAACTGATTTGTGCTACCGTACATACCCGTAATAGATATTTGTATTTGTGTTGTGTGGTTTATATTCGTCCAAGCAGTAGCGAAAATGATTATATGATATTGTTTAGAATTATTGAACAGTTATGCGTTAAATATAAGGACGTTGTAATAGGAGATTTTAATTTACATTCTTGTAATAATAATGTGATCGATTATTACGAATATTTTCTTTCTTTTTGTGAATTCATACAGACAAATCACGTACCAAATTGCAATGGCCGTCAGTTGGATTTCAGGAATTTTAGAACTATTAAAAATTTCGGGAAATGGAACGTCCTGAACTTGAATATGAACGGTTCGAGGCCTTGACACATGAAGAAATAAAAATAAAAGGCGAAAGTTATGACAGGTGCAACTATTTATTTGTGAGTAATGTTAGCCGAAGTCGTCAAGTGTTTGCCGCGTTATGGTTTAGCCGGTCGAGTCTGAAAATAAAAAGAAAGAACACTTAGTCATTTATAAAAGTCATTTGCATTATGACTAAAATATGGCTGTATTATTGTATTCGACGCAGTAGAATTCGAAACCGAGGCAGACGCGTGACATTGCAAGCAAGCACACATACCGTATTATTTATCATCGATTAACATCGTCCATTATCGATTGCATGCACATGAAAAATACAACGATGTTATATATGCGATGACAATTAATTAAGTACATATAGCAACAGACGGCTTATACGTGGATAGGAAGATAGACGCTAGCAGAGAGTTCCACACTTTGCCCATGCGTAATTGGGTTTGTTATAAACTTTTCAAGCGCTATTTTTCTGTTATTTCTGACTCCTATCGAAAACAATCCAAGGGTCCCCTTGTTACCTTGAGTCGAGGGTTAGGGCACGCGAATGCTCGGACCCCCTCACTTTACGGTTCTAACAGAACGTATAAGTAGGTAAACACTTGTTCGGCATAGCGCCTCGTATGTCTTGTAGTTCCCAGATCGGGCAAAATGATATTGGGTATTCCATCAGCATGTCGAGTCTGTTAAAATCTCACCGTGAACTTGCGTGGAGTGAGCTGCCATTGTCATCCCGTTTTGGTTAATATCTAGTATATATTTTCACTGACAGCTCAATCCACGCTCACTTCGCCAAAGCTTTCACGATGAGATAGTTACAGAATAAGCAATACAGAAGTTTCACAATAGTAGCCCAGAATCTGGTTTTGTGCCCCGTTGTTGATGGCAATTGTCTGACCTCCTACTACATGGGATTTCAAAATAACAGTTGGCGAAATACTGTAGGTACAGCTCTTCTCTAACGCTTCGGAATACAGGCTAGATGGTATGTTGTTAAGCATATACACTGGCAGTCAGATACATTGTGATGCTCAACGTTCAAGTATATCCCCTTTAAAGAAAGTAAGCACTTACTGGTTGGTGCTCCTCCATTGCAGCCAGCCTTGGGAACGGTGCTCATCCCGCTCTGGAACATTTTCATCATTAGTTAGTTAGTACAGTCAAGTCTTTTATACCTTCGACAGTTTTCAAATTACTTCCTTTATCAAGTCAGTACGCTACCTTTTGAATATATGGCACTGAGCAGAATATTTATATATTTATTAATTACTTCATAACAAAGATCAAAATAGCATACACTTTCGACTGAGCTGCGGAGGTGGGATTGGAAGTCGCTCTATGTAAAGTATCTCGTGGTGTTCAGCTGTTTGTGGTTAGATTGGAAGCCGACCACAATAAGGTTGACAAAGGCTACGCAGATGATGAGGCAATGTTTAATTGGTGACGCTTCGGGCTACCTAAGGGAACAATCCAATTTGCTTTTCACAGCTATTACACGGTTTACAGCCATATTATTTGATTTCGACAACCCAAATTCTGGGCAATGCCAATGTTATACAGTTATCAGATAAGGTAAACCAACTTTCCCAGAATTGATAACGATTTTGTTTAATTTTATAAGACTTCCTCTCATGATGTTCTTAAATTCTACACGTTGATTAGAATAATTCAAGTTGTATTCACCACCGCAGCGAAGGCAATAGCCATGATGGCCAATAGTGCTCCAAAAACCTTCATGTTTCAGCGATTGATCACGAACTGACGAACTGCTACATACCCCCAGCTTATATAACTGAGGAGAACTGGGAAATTGAACACTTGTGACAATTGTGCTTCCGGTGAGCGAAATTATAACAATTATTATAAATATAACCTTCTGCTATGTGTTATTCTGTAAATTGTGCGCAACGATGCGACAAAATTATAAATCTTATATATTTATTTAGATAGTGTTCGTAATATAGAGGCTTAGTTTTGGTTTAGGTATGTCTGTTAATAATAGGTTCGGAATATATTGAAGAAATCGCAAACCGGAATGAAAAGTTTCATGAAATCTTCAGTTTCGTTTTAGCAAAATATCTTATCCAAACTTTTACACCCTTCGACCACATCTCTTATCAGCGCACACTGAGCAGTATTTTAGTTGCTTTAGAATTTTATACTTAAGCAGTTTTAAATGTTAATGCTCTACATAACTACGCGAAACTATAATAGAATTGAAGACAGCAATATATATATTTTTTTAAGATCGGTCGTAAAACAAGAGTGCAAAGAACATGCTCCTACGCATGCTTCTAACGCTTTAAAGGAATACTAATCTAATATAATATCTAAATGATTGTATTAATATTAATTTAATGATATATTTTTTAATATTTACATGTATCATTTCAATATTTTCATCGTCCAGCAGCCGATATACACTAGTATAATGACTTAAATGATGATGGTGGTGATGATGAAGCGTTTGCAACAACATCACGATTTTTAGATAAGGAAAATGCTTATTTTGGTACCCCTCTCTAAAAGCCATGTGCAATACACCGTTAGGTAGCTCTTTTTAATCTGAATAGAAGTTACATTGGCGCCTAATTCCAAATCCTTGTCCGTTCGGAGTTATAATGTACCAAACATGCCATGTCAGTTTTAGCAAGATTTATATTTCATTATATATATTTTATATTATATTTCATTATTCACAGCCCTATTGAGCAACATTAGGAATGCGTCGACATCACACGCTACCCAGTAACCGATCATGGGTTCACTTCTAACGGTAAATCTTCAGTTTTTAAATTAAGCTTGCAGCATATCAGCTTGACACCGAGGCTGCATCGCCGTGAAACTTCATTCCCACTCGTACTGCCTGTTTGGTGGCGTGTCCATGAGTTGAGGCGGTGCTGGGCTAAAATGTGTGTGATGAGATGACTGATGAATTGATGGCTGTAACGGCCACAATATTCACAGTCATCTCATCACACACATTTCAGCCTAGTAAAATGGTTAAACTAATATATTAAATGACAGAAACAAAAGTCATTCGGTCGTTGGTATCGTGTTTGACTGCGCTCCTATTCTTACTATTCTGCGACTGTCTATGTATTCGCACGGTTCCGGCCTCACTTGGAGTTTGTTACCTGTTTAGTTTGTATAGTAGAAGAGCTTATGTTTGAGGCAAGCGATTTGGATTTTCCGACATATAACACTGAACAATAAGTTATGTATATTTCGTTGCATATTAAACGAAGCTGGCAAGATCCATCTGCAGCCAACTTTAACACAACTTTATTATTATCCAATAAAAGTTAAACCCTAAACAGCGTAGGTAATATCGTAATATTTTTAATCGGTGCACAGGATTAATTTGCCGCGCATAACCAACTCAGCCGCCGATGGGAACGTTGCAGTGGCATACATTTTACAAGTACGTAGGACACTCAGAAAGTTTTGCGAAAATAATAACAAATGTTCTATAGATAAATATTTTTTCATTAAATATTTTCAAAGTACTCTCTCTCTCCACTAGCAAGTCTATACAAAGTTTCATGCGTCTGAACCAGTTTTCGAAACACTTTTTCCATACCGCAGTAGACACCACGTTTACAGCCTGCTCGGAGGCTGACAGCGCATCTCCCGGCGACGAAAATTGTATCCCTTTGAGCAGATTTTTTATTTTCGTTTATGAAAAGAAGTCACATGGTGCTAGGTAAGGGCTGCAAGGAGGGTGGTACTTTTGAAACACCCAAATCGTCGATCGTATTGATAAATCCAAGACTTATCGCCTGGAATGATGTCGTAAACACGCCGAGACGAGCCTGCTTCAAATTTGTTCATCATATTACGCACCATTCCACCCGGGCCTGCTTCTGAGCATCGTTGAGGTTGTGCGGCTTCGCGTGAGGAAGATAGTTTCACGCTGGGTGTGAAACTATCTTCCTCACGCGAAGCTGCACGTGTAGAATTTCGTGAAGGCTTCCCGATCCAACCTGCAGTATGTGCTGAATCTCTTGATACGTAACTCACCTCTTGTCTTAGATTAAAATTTTCACTACAAGCACGTTTTCTTTCGTGATAGCCGTCAAAGGGCGACCAATTCTTTCTTCATCCACCAAAGTAAGTAGACGGCGCTTGAATTCGTTATACCAACGATACACGATACACGGTGCTGATCCATTTTTTTATGACACACAATCATTTAAATTAGCTCGCAAACAATGTGGAGCGATTTTTTTAAATTGAAACGCACCTATTTTTACGTACAAATAATAATATTTTCAAAATAGCTGTAGTAGTGTAGCTATAACTGGCCAGTCTCTCATACATAAAAACTTTTTTTCGCAATACTTTCTGAGACGCACTTCACTAAACAGTCTTTTGTAAATTTTTGAGGCTATAAGGTTTATCACTCGCTGCACCCTAACAACACGGCACGAGGAGGTAGCGCAGTCATTATTAGAGAAAATATCAGTCATTACGAACAGTGTAAATACGAGGAGCCAGACACGCAAGCTGTGACGATATCAGTTAAAACAAATAAATTTAATTTGACAGTAGCGGCTGTATACTGTCCCCCAAGACACACGATAAACAAAGGACAATATGTAAACTTCTTCAGACTCCTTGGACAGAGATTTATATTAGGCGGTGACTTTAATGCTAAGAACACTCATTGGGGATCAAGATTAACTTCAACTTAGGGAAGACAGCTTCTCAGTGCAGTGAAAGACATGCGCTGTGAGGTCATAAGTACTGGAAAACCTACATACTGGCCGACTGACCGCCAGAAACTACCAGACCTCATCGACTTTTTCATTGTCAAAAATATTTCTATCAATTATCTGAGGGTGGAAGAGGGGTACCACATGAACTCCGATCACTCTCCGATATTATTACAATTAAGTGACAAAATATTACTGGAGGAAATTACTTGACATTAGTTAACAAGTTTACAGATTGGAAAAGTTTTAGCATAGACCTAGAAAATATTATTGACCTTAAAACTTCATTAAAAAGAAAAGATGAGCTTGATTCTGAAGTTAACAGGTTTAACAACAATATTCAACAATGTGCGTGGAACAACACACCACAGCTTATGAACAAATTTAAAGGAAATACCTACCCAAAGGAAATAATAGACCTATTACATGAAAAAAGGACTCAAAGAAAAAGGTGGCAGCGAACTAGATTCCCGCAAGATAAAACTCTATTGAATAACCTTACGAAAAGACTGAAGAGAGAAATACGAACTTTTCAAGATGAGGCTTTTAATAATAACCTACGTCAGTTAAGCAGCGACCATATAACGCAATACTCTCTTTGGAAAGCGACAAAGTTACTCAAAAAGCCAATTACACTGATTGGGCTCAATCGGGACTTTATAATGAAAGAATTAGTGGACTGTATTAAAATAGTTTTAATACCGTAATTAACACGAACAACGGATAGTTACGATAGAACAATGGAATGCCCGTAGTGGCGCACGTCTGTGAGCTGAGTGGTTTGAAGGGCGCGCAGCGGCCGTCGCGTACGGGTTCGGTACCCCGACACCCCGCACCTTTCCGCCGTCAATCACGCGCATATGTGGTGCGCCGACATATTCCCCGGGTTGAAGGGAAGTCTTCAATGTTCGACTGGAAGGGGGCAGATGCAGTTGAAGGCACGACGAATGGTGCCCCGCTTCGTCTTCAGTTCGGCCACTCTCGTGACCCCGTCTACGCCGGGATAGGTCTTCGTGACCCGGCCCAGGGACCAGAGCAGAGGTGGCGTTGTTTTGTCCTTTATCAGGACTAAGGACCCCGGCTTCACTTCACCTCTGGAATGAAACCACTTGGATTTTGCCTGCAGCAGAGAAGTGTATTCGTTATGAAACCGTCGCCAGAAATGCTGCCTGATGTGCTGGATTCTCTTCCAGCGATCCAGCTGCGTGATGTTGGCTTCAGTCACCTGAGGATGTGGTACTGATAAGAATGGCCGTCCAATTAGGAAGTGAAAGGGAGTAAGTGCCGAAAAATCGTTTGGGTCTGAAGAAAGCGGAGTGAGAGGGCGTGAATTAAGAACCGCCTCGATGTGAGTGAGACAGGTAGCCATCTCTTCGAAGGTGAAATAAGCAAAATGCAATAACCGTTTTAGATGATGCTTACATGATTTAACAGCAGCTTCAGCCAATGAGTTGAAATGAGGGCTGTAAGCAGGCGTGAAAATAAATTCAATACCTTGCTGCGCCATTTCAGATACAACATTTGATGATTGCAAGAACCTATACATCTCGTTTGATGCGCCTACGAAGTTAGTCCCGTTATCGGACGTGATGCTTCGAGGCTTGCCACGACGCGCCACGAAACGATTTAGAGCGGCCATGTAGGCCTCAGTGGTGAGGTCAGTGACGAGCTCCAAATGTACGGCTTTCACTGCCGAGCAAACAAAGATGCACATATAGGATTTTGTTAGTTTGCATCCCCGGCCTTTACGATTGGCCACCAATACTGGCCCAGCATAGTCAACATAACTATTCAAAAAAGGAAACTCAAGATTCGTTCTCGAGCTAGGTAGTTGACCCATTATAGGCTGTACGTTCTGAGCCTTATGTCTGAAACATTTAAGACATTTATTCACGACAAACCTAGACAAGTTTCTGCCACCTAGAGGCCAATAAGTTTGTCGTATATGTGACAATAACAACTGTGGACCAGCATGTACAAGCTTTAAATGTTGCATTTGAAATATAAGTTTCGTAAGTATGTGCTTACTGCATAAAACAATAGGATGTTTCACACTAAAATCGTAGGGGGAGTTATCAAGCCTCCCGCCCACGCGAATGAGGTTATGATTATCAATGAACGGTGTCAGAGAGAGCAATCTACTTTTGCGTGGTAAACAGATCGTCTAGCACCACTACACAACTACGCGTAGTATTCGACGCATCAGCTTCTACCAGTTCGGGGGTGTCACTTAACGACATTCAGATGGTCGGTCCCGTAGTTCAAGACGATCTGTTTTCTATTTTAACACGTTTTCGTCAGCATAGGTACGTGGTCTCAGGTGACGTGGAAAAAATTTACAGGGTCATAGAGTTAAATCCAGTCCAACGACCTCTTCAAAAAATAATTTTCAGGTTTGAACCTTCAGAACCTCTTAGGACCTACACTTTAAATACGGTTACCTATGGTACCGCTTCTGCACCCTATTTAGCCACTAAGTGTCTTGTAAGTCTGGCTGACAACATTGAGAACAGTCGTGCCCAATGTGCCATACGACGTGACTTCTACGTAGATGACTACCTTAGTGGAGGGGATACCATAGCTGAAACTGTTGACATTTCAAAAAAGGTACATTCTGTTCTATCATCAGCTAAATTTAATTTACGTAAATGGCGGTCAAATAATCCTCAAATTCTTAAAGAGATAACACAAAATAACCAGTTAAATAATACTTTATATTTTTCTGAGCAAGGTTCAAGCTCATCTCAATCTAAGACTTTAGGTCTTAACTGGGTTTGTGACTCTGATTTACTTACTTATACCATAAATATCACTTCCACTACTAAAGTCACCAAACGTCATGTTCTTTCTGTTATCAGTCAAATCTTCAACCCTCTAGGCCTCGTAGGTCCGTGCGTCGTCGAAGCTAAGATAATTATGCAGCGTCTATGGCTAGATAAGTATGACTGGGATGACGAAGTATCGCACGAAGAAACAGAGTTAATGAGATACAGGAAAGTACTTGTGGTCATACCTGGAGCTACGTACCGTCGAAGGACAACCCGGCGGATCTTGTTTCCCGTGGTCAAAGGGCCAACGTTATCATGGACACACCTCTCTGGTGGTCTGGACCCTCATTTTTACAGTATAGTGAAAATGAGTGGCCCAGTATGCCCAACAGCGGGAAGGATAGTCTGCCGGAAGTAGTGACTCATATCATTGGTAGTGATACTGACAATCAATCGTTAGTTAGTAATCATTTAGACGTAACCATTAATTCATCAGTCATTCATGATTTATTAGTAAAGTATTCTAGATTAACGAAAATTCAAAATATACTTACATAATTATGTACAACGCTTTATTTACAATGTAAAAAATAAAAACAAACTGCATGGTAATTTTACAACAACAGAACTAGAAAACTCATTAAATATAATTATACATTATTCACAGCTGGAAATGTTTCCAGATGAGTATAATTTGTTAAAGTCTGGACAAAAATTACCACGCAAAAGTAGATTGCTCTCTCTGACACCGTTCATTGATAATCATAACCTCATTCGCGTGGGCGGGAGGCTCGATAACTCCCCCTACGATTTTAGTGTGAAACATCCTATTGTTTTATGCAGTAAGCACATACTTACGAAACTTATATTTCAAATGCAACATTTAAAGCTTGTACATGCTGGTCCACAGTTGTTATTGTCACATATACGACAAACTTATTGGCCTCTAGGTGGCAGAAACTTGTCTAGGTTTGTCGTGAATAAATGTCTTAAATGTTTCAGACATAAGGCTCAGAACGTACAGCCTATAATGGGTCAACTACCTAGCTCGAGAACGAATCTTGAGTTTCCTTTTTTGAATAGTTATGTTGACTATGCTGGGCCAGTATTGGTGGCCAATCGTAAAGGCCGGGGATGCAAACTAACAAAATCCTATATGTGCATCTTTGTTTGCTCGGCAGTGAAAGCCGTACATTTGGAGCTCGTCACTGACCTCACCACTGAGGCCTACATGGCCGCTCTAAACCGTTTCGTGGCGCGTCGTGGCAAGCCTCGAAGCATCACGTCCGATAACGGGACTAACTTCGTAGGCGCATCAAACGAGATGTATAGGTTCTTGCAATCATCAAATGTTGTATCTGAAATGGCGCAGCAAGGTATTGAATTTATTTTCACGCCTGCTTACAGCCCTCATTTCAACTCATTGGCTGAAGCTGCTGTTAAATCATGTAAGCATCATCTAAAACGGTTATTGCATTTTGCTTATTTCACCTTCGAAGAGATGGCTACCTGTCTCACTCACATCGAGGCGGTTCTTAATTCACGCCCTCTCACTCCGCTTTCTTCAGACCCAAACGATTTTTCGGCACTTACTCCCTTTCACTTCCTAATTGGACGGCCATTCTTATCAGTACCACATCCTCAGGTGACTGAAGCCAACATCACGCAGCTGGATCGCTGGAAGAGAATCCAGCACATCAGGCAGCATTTCTGGCGACGGTTTCATAACGAATACACTTCTCTGCTGCAGGCAAAATCCAAGTGGTTTCATTCCAGAGGTGAAGTGAAGCCGGGGTCCTTAGTCCTGATAAAGGACAAAACAACGCCACCTCTGCTCTGGTCCCTGGGCCGGGTCACGAAGACCTATCCCGGCGTAGACGGGGTCACGAGAGTGGCCGAACTGAAGACGAAGCGGGGCACCATTCGTCGTGCCTTCAACTGCATCTGCCCCCTTCCAGTCGAACATTGAAGACTTCCCTTCAACCCGGGGAATATGTCGGCGCACCACATATGCGCGTGATTGACGGCGGAAAGGTGCGGAGTGTCGGGGTACCGAACCCGTACGCGACGGCCGCTGCGCGCCCTTCAAACCACTCAGCTCACAGACGTGCGCCACTACGGGCATTCCATTGTTCTATCGTAACTATCCGTTGTTCGTGTTAATTACGGTATTAAAACTATTTTAATACAGTCCACTAATTCTTTCATTATAAAGTCCCGATTGAGCCCAATCAGTGTAATTGGCTTTTTGAGTAACTTTGTCGCTTTCCAAAGAGAGTATTGCGTTATATGGTCGCTGCTTAACTGACGTAGGTTATTATTAAAAGCCTCATCTTGAAAAGTTCGTATTTCTCTCTTCAGTCTTTTCGTAAGGTTATTCAATAGAGTTTTATCTTGCGGGAATCTAGTTCGCTGCCACCTTTTTCTTTGAGTCCTTTTTTCATGTAATAGGTCTATTATTTCCTTTGGGTAGGTATTTCCTTTAAATTTGTTCATAAGCTGTGGTGTGTTGTTCCACGCACATTGTTGAATATTGTTGTTAAACCTGTTAACTTCAGAATCAAGCTCATCTTTTCTTTTTAATGAAGTTTTAAGGTCAATAATATTTTCTAGGTCTATGCTAAAACTTTTCCAATCTGTAAACTTGTTAACTAATGTCAAGTAATTTCCTCCAGTAATATTTTGTCACTTAATTGTAATAATATCGGAGAGTGATCGGAGTTCATGTGGTACCCCTCTTCCACCCTCAGATAATTGATAGAAATATTTTTGACAATGAAAAAGTCGATGAGGTCTGGTAGTTTCTGGCGGTCAGTCGGCCAGTATGTAGGTTTTCCAGTACTTATGACCTCACAGCGCATGTCTTTCACTGCACTGAGAAGCTGTCTTCCCTAAGTTGAAGTTAATCTTGATCCCCAATGAGTGTTCTTAGCATTAAAGTCACCGCCTAATATAAATCTCTGTCCAAGGAGTCTGAAGAAGTTTACATATTGTCCTTTGTTTATCGTGTGTCTTGGGGGACAGTATACAGCCGCTACTGTTAAATTAAATTTATTTGTTTTAACTGATATCGTCACAGCTTGCGTGTCTGGCTCCTCGTATTTACACTGTTCGTAATGACTGATATTTTCTCTAATAATGACTGCGCTACCTCCTCGTGCCGTGTTGTTAGGGTGCAGCGAGTGATAAACCTTATAGCCTCAAAAATTTACAAAAGACTGTTTAGTGAAGTGCGTCTCAGAAAGTATTGCGAAAAAAAGTTTTTATGTATGAGAGACTGGCCAGTTATAGCTACACTACTACAGCTATTTTGAAAATATTATTATTTGTACGTAAAAATAGGTGCGTTTCAATTTAAAAAATTCGCTCCACATTGTTTGCGAGCTAATTTAAATGATTGTGTGTCATAAAAAAATGGATCAGCACCATGTATCGTGTATCGTTGGTATAACGAATTCAAGCGCCGTCTACTTACTTTGGTGGATGAAGAAAGAATTGGTCGCCCTTTGACGGCTATCACGAAAGAAAACGTGCTTGTAGTGAAAATTTTAATCTAAGACAAGAGGTGAGTTACGTATCAAGAGATTCAGCACATACTGCAGGTTGGATCGGGAAGCCTACACGAAATTCTACACGTGCAGCTTCGCGTGAGGAAGATAGTTTCACACCCAGCGTGAAACTATCTTCCTCACGCGAAGCCGCACAACCTCAACGATGCTCAGAAGCAGGCCCGGGTGGAATGGTGCGTAATATGATGAACAAATTTGAAGCAGGCTCGTCTCGGCGTGTTTACGACATCATTCCAGGCGATAAGTCTTGGATTTATCAATACGATCGACGATTTGGGTGTTTCAAAAGTACCACCCTCCTTGCAGCCCTTACCTAGCACCATGTGACTTCTTTTCATAAACGAAAATAAAAATCTGCTCAAAGGGATACAATTTTCGTCGCCGGGAGATGCGCTGTCAGCCTCCGAGCAGGCTGTAAACGTGGTGTCTACTGCGGTATGGAAAAAGTGTTTCGAAAACTGGTTCAGACGCATGAAACTTTGTATAGACTTGCTAGTGGAGAGAGAGAGTACTTTGAAAATATTTAATGAAAAAATATTTATCTATAGAACATTTGTTATTATTTTCGCAAAACTTTCTGAGTGTCCTACGTACTTGTAAAATGTATGCCACTGCAACGTTCCCATCGGCGGCTGAGTTGGTTATGCGCGGCAAATTAATCCTGTGCACCGATTAAAAATATTACGATATTACCTACGCTGTTTAGGGTTTAACTTTTATTGAATAATAATAAAGTTGTGTTAAAGTTGGCTGCAGATGGATCTTGCCAGCTTCGTTTAATATGCAACGAAATATACATAACTTATTGTTCAGTGTTATATGTCGGAAAATCCAAATCGCTTGCCTCAAACATAAGCTCTTCTACTATACAAACTAAACAGGTAACAAACTCCAAGTGAGGCCGGAACCGTGCGAATACATAGACAGTCGCAGAATAGTAAGAATAGGAGCGCAGTCAAACACGATACCAACGACCGAATGACTTTTGTTTCTGTCATTTAATATATTAGTTTAACCATTTTACTAGGCTGAAATGTGTGTGATGAGATGACTGTGAATATTGTGGCCGTTACAGCCATCAATTCATCAGTCATCTCATCACACACATTTTAGCCCAGCACCGCCTCAACTCATGGACACGCCACCAAACAGGCAGTACGAGTGGGAATGAAGTTTCACGGCGATGCAGCCTCGGTGTCAAGCTGATATGCTGCAAGCTTAATTTAAAAACTGAAGATTTACCGTTAGAAGTGAACCCATGATCGGTTACTGGGTAGCGTGTGATGTCGACGCATTCCTAATGTTGCTCAATAGGGCTGTGAATAATGAAATATAATATAAAATATATATAATGAAATATAAATCTTGCTAAAACTGACATGGCATGTTTGGTACATTATAACTCCGAACGGACAAGGATTTGGAATTAGGCGCCAATGTAACTTCTATTCAGATTAAAAAGAGCTACCTAACGGTGTATTGCACATGGCTTTTAGAGAGGGGTACCAAAATAAGCATTTTCCTTATCTAAAAATCGTGATGTTGTTGTAAACGCTTCATCATCACCACCATCATCATTTAAGTCATTATACTAGTGTATATCGGCTGCTGGACGATGAAAATATTGAAATGATACATGTAAATATTAAAAAATATATCATTAAATTAATATTAATACAATCATTTAGATATTATATTAGATTAGTATTCCTTTAAAGCGTTAGAAGCATGCGTAGGAGCATGTTCTTTGCACTCTTGTTTTACGACCGATCTTAAAAAAATATATATATTGCTGTCTTCAATTCTATTATAGTTTCGCGTAGTTATGTAGAGCATTAACATTTAAAACTGCTTAAGTATAAAATTCTAAAGCAACTAAAATACTGCTCAGTGTGCGCTGATAAGAGATGTGGTCGAAGGGTGTAAAAGTTTGGATAAGATATTTTGCTAAAACGAAACTGAAGATTTCATGAAACTTTTCATTCCGGTTTGCGATTTCTTCAATATATTCCGAACCTATTATTAACAGACATACCTAAACCAAAACTAAGCCTCTATATTACGAACACTATCTAAATAAATATATAAGATTTATAATTTTGTCGCATCGTTGCGCACAATTTACAGAATAACACATAGCAGAAGGTTATATTTATAATAATTGTTATAATTTCGCTCACCGGAAGCACAATTGTCACAAGTGTTCAATTTCCCAGTTCTCCTCAGTTATATAAGCTGGGGGTATGTAGCAGTTCGTCAGTTCGTGATCAATCGCTGAAACATGAAGGTTTTTGGAGCACTATTGGCCATCATGGCTATTGCCTTCGCTGCGGTGGTGAATACAACTTGAATTATTCTAATCAACGTGTAGAATTTAAGAACATCATGAGAGGAAGTCTTATAAAATTAAACAAAATCGTTATCAATTCTGGGAAAGTTGGTTTACCTTATCTGATAACTGTATAACATTGGCATTGCCCAGAATTTGGGTTGTCGAAATCAAATAATATGGCTGTAAACCGTGTAATAGCTGTGAAAAGCAAATTGGATTGTTCCCTTAGGTAGCCTGAAGCGTCACCAATTAAACATTGCCTCATCATCTGCGTAGCCTTTGTCAACCTTATTGTGGTCGGCTTCCAATCTAACCACAAACAGCTGAACACCACGAGATACTTTACATAGAGCGACTTCCAATCCCACCTCCGCAGCTCAGTCGAAAGTGTATGCTATTTTGATCTTTGTTATGAAGTAATTAATAAATATATAAATATTCTGCTCAGTGCCATATATTCAAAAGGTAGCGTACTGACTTGATAAAGGAAGTAATTTGAAAACTGTCGAAGGTATAAAAGACTTGACTGTACTAACTAACTAATGATGAAAATGTTCCAGAGCGGGATGAGCACCGTTCCCAAGGCTGGCTGCAATGGAGGAGCACCAACCAGTAAGTGCTTACTTTCTTTAAAGGGGATATACTTGAACGTTGAGCATCACAATGTATCTGACTGCCAGTGTATATGCTTAACAACATACCATCTAGCCTGTATTCCGAAGCGTTAGAGAAGAGCTGTACCTACAGTATTTCGCCAACTGTTATTTTGAAATCCCATGTAGTAGGAGGTCAGACAATTGCCATCAACAACGGGGCACAAAACCAGATTCTGGGCTACTATTGTGAAACTTCTGTATTGCTTATTCTGTAACTATCTCATCGTGAAAGCTTTGGCGAAGTGAGCGTGGATTGAGCTGTCAGTGAAAATATATACTAGATATTAACCAAAACGGGATGACAATGGCAGCTCACTCCACGCAAGTTCACGGTGAGATTTTAACAGACTCGACATGCTGATGGAATACCCAATATCATTTTGCCCGATCTGGGAACTACAAGACATACGAGGCGCTATGCCGAACAAGTGTTTACCTACTTATACGTTCTGTTAGAACCGTAAAGTGAGGGGGTCCGAGCATTCGCGTGCCCTAACCCTCGACTCAAGGTAACAAGGGGACCCTTGGATTGTTTTCGATAGGAGTCAGAAATAACAGAAAAATAGCGCTTGAAAAGTTTATAACAAACCCAATTACGCATGGGCAAAGTGTGGAACTCTCTGCTAGCGTCTATCTTCCTATCCACGTATAAGCCGTCTGTTGCTATATGTACTTAATTAATTGTCATCGCATATATAACATCGTTGTATTTTTCATGTGCATGCAATCGATAATGGACGATGTTAATCGATGATAAATAATACGGTATGTGTGCTTGCTTGCAATGTCACGCGTCTGCCTCGGTTTCGAATTCTACTGCGTCGAATACAATAATACAGCCATATTTTAGTCATAATGCAAATGACTTTTATAAATGACTAAGTGTTCTTTCTTTTTATTTTCAGACTCGACCGGCTAAACCATAACGCGGCAAACACTTGACGACTTCGGCTAACATTACTCACAAATAAATAGTTGCACCTGTCATAACTTTCGCCTTTTATTTTTATTTCTTCATGTGTCAAGGCCTCGAACCGTTCATATTCAAGTTCAGGACGTTCCATTTCCCGAAATTTTTAATAGTTCCAAAATTCCTGAAATGTCTTATTCATAAAAAAACCTCATTGTTTCCAATTTTATTAAAAAAAATACAATATTTGAGAACGTAGTTTTTTCTAAAATATGTTACTATGATAAGTATTGCAAACAATAACAATAAAATAGATCCCGAAAGATTCATTTACATAAAATTTGTTTGTTTGTAGAAGCAAAACGTAGGTGTCTGTAATACTAGAAGTTGGCGGCTTGTTTGGCAATGAGTGTATTGTTGACTTGTTATGTATTTATATTTCCCGCAACATGCGATCGAAGATGACTTTTTCAAACTCTATCAGTACGGACTACGTTGTTATTCCGTAACAACGTACTCCGTGCTGATAGAGTTTTATCGTAAAAATCCAAAATAAAAGGAATTTTGAAAAAGCGTAGAAATTACAGGAAACTTGTTGATGTCTTTCTACCGAGAAAATTTAATTATTTTATGTGTCTGTTCCACAAAAAGTTTGGAAATATCATGTTGTTACTCATAGATTTTTTTTTCTTTTCAGTTTAATGAAAAATCTAATGTACGTTCCATTTTGCGGTCGGCCCGTTCTTAATTAAGTCATAAATCGTACAGATTTGTGTGACTTCAGTAACACAAAAACCGAATAAAAATGGACTTCTATGTCTTGTTTATCTTTAGATAAACTTATGCGGTGTTTTTAGTTGGAGTGTTTCCGTCGTAGTTGAGTTTTAGTTCTTAACCATGTTAATCTGTCATATTGATTTTAAATGTAAGTTTTTTTTTAAACCAAATGATCATTTATCAAAAAAAGTTTGAACTTTTTGCATGAGGAATGAAGCTTCTGTCGGAGGACAAAGTTGTCAGCTTGCTCGATAGATGGCGTTGGCGCCGAATTAGATCTCGCTATGGTTTCGTTACCGCGCCACATATATATGGGTCGGAGTTTTCGTATTTGGACGCCCGACGAAGTGCACGACCTCATCAAAGGTCTTAAGGCTCGTAAAGCCCCCGGCTCAGATGGAATCACCAATAGGGTATTCCAACTTTTCCCTGCCCACCTGATAATGCTACTGACCACCATCTTCAATGGTGCTCTGAGCAACAACATCTTCCCACAGGCATTCAAAGAAGCCACCGTCATCGGTATCCCGAAGCTCGGCAAGCCAAAGTCAGAGCCTAGTAGTTACCGCCCCATCAGTCTGCTCAATGTCCTCGGCAAAATCTATGAGAGGCTTATTTATAAGCGCCTCAGAGACTACGCCGAGACAAAGGGCCTCATCCCCAACGAACAGTTTGGTTTTAGAACCCAACACTCGTGCGTACAACAGGTCCACCGTATAGTCGAACACATCAACTTCGGTTTCCAACGAGGTTTGATGACCGGTGCTGTTTTCTTCGACATAGCGAAAGCGTTCGACAAAGTCTGGCACAACGGCTTATTGTATAAGCTGTACCAACTCGGTGTGCCAGATCGTCTCGTGCTCATCTTACGGGACTTTTTGTCGAATCGCACCTTCCGTTATCGCATCGAAGGAGCGCTATCCTCCCCCCACCCTATTCGCGCAGGAGTCCCTCAGGGCTCTGTGATCTCTCCCCTAGCATTCACGCTATTCACCAGCGATATGCCCAAGTGCAGCAAGGCACAGCTGGCTCTGTTCGCAGACGACACGGCCATTTACTACACTGGCCGCGATCCAGACTCGATATCTCGCATTCTCCAAACCCAAGTCAACAAGCTTGGCGCCTGGTTTAGGAAATGGAGAATTGAAGTAAATCCCGACAAAAGTCAAGCGGTTCTATTCTCGAAGCCGCGTCATACCCCCTGCCCCCCTCGACCGATCACCATGTTCGGCAAGCCGATCCCTTGGGAGAAGCGAGCCAAATATCTTGGTGTAGTTCTCGACGAACACCTTTCGTTTTCAGAGCACATTAAGGCGGCTCGTTCGCGCGCCGCCTTCGCTCTAGGTAGACTTCACTTTGTCCTCAATGCACGTAGCAAATTGTCATTAAAGTGCAAAATGCGTATCTACACAGCGTGCATCCGCCCGATCATGACCTATGCCAGTGCAGTCTTCGCACACGCCAAGCCCGTTCGCTTCAACAGAATGCAGACCCTCCAGAACAAGTTCCTCCGTAGGATAACAGGCTCCCCCTGGTACGTTCGCAACGAAATCCACCACGTAGACCTCAGGATTCCCACTATCCGTCAGTTCATGAAACGCATTTCAAAGCGTTTCTTCGAGACCGCCGCGAATCACCGCAACCCTCTGGTTGTGAAAGCCGCTAGTTATATTCCCTCCTCCATTAGTCATGTCCGCCGTCCCAAGCATGTCCTCACCGATCCCGATGACCACATAACTCTCATTCAGGAGAGCAGTAGGGCCACCAGTACAGTGCACAAACACAGACCGACATTCCGACCTCGCCGCCGAGGTTCCTCGCGAAGATCCCGACGTAATTGTCCCCCCCGACCCTTGCTCGACGAAGTGCCAGCCCGCGCCGTAGCTGAGCCTGTAGCTTTAAATTCCCCGATTAATAATAATCAACAAAACTTGATCCAGCCTGTCCCATCTTGCTGTCCTCCCGTCAGCGACGCCCTAAGCCGAGGTCCGTACCCCACAGGGGGTGCCCTTAGCGAGCGTTCGCTTAATAATATAAGTAGTTCTACGCCCCTGGCTGGAGGCTTTGAGTCCGCTTAAGGCAGCTACAGGATAGTCCGGTTAAGTAGTCACGACCTCTCAAGGTCAACTACGAGATGCCATACACAAAAAAAAAAAAAAAAGTATTTGGACGACCTAGTCCGGTTAAGTAGTCACGACCTCTCAAGGTCAACTACGAGATGCCATACACAAAAAAAAAAAAAAAAAGTATTTGGACGCTACGTGGAAACCTAATTTCCACCATTCCCTCCCATAAATAGCCCCCCCTCCTCCGACCATGGGGGACGCCCTCCTCTTGGCGTTCCTCAAAGAGGTCCTTTTTAAGGACCCCGACTTCGTCGCCAAGTATGGCGCCAAATTCGCTGCTCTGCAGCAGTCCGTCCCCGGTCCCTCTGACCTAGTAGGCACCGACAGCTCTGACATCGCTACGTTTAGCGATGCCCTCGAGCCCTCTCCGTCGCAACTTCTAAGTTGCTCGCCGCCGGCTGTCCACATGGACACCAGCGAGCCGTCCCCTCGCCCGACCTCGCCTTACTTAGACGAGAGCGAGTCACAAAGCTCCTCCCCCTCTTCCGACGAAGGTGTATTCAAAACGGTCGGCTTCAAAAAGAGGAGCCTCAAAGCGAGTCCTGACACAAGGACCAAGAAACCGGCTATCGTAGCCACCTCCGCTCCCGTGGCTCCATCCGCCACCGCCCCCTCTCAGGCCGCCTCGGCCTCAACCTCTTCCCTCAGCCACAGTGCTGCCAATCCCGCTGCCCAGCCTTCTGCGGCAAAGAAAATCGCCCCCCCTCCCCCTGTGTACATCCAGGACAAGGGGAAGTGGACAGATGTGTCCAAATGGTGCACCGACCTGTGTATCGGCTACACCAGCGCGAAATCTACCCAACAGGGTATTAAGGTACTTGTCCCGACGTCAAACGATTACAGAGAGCTCACGAAGACTCTCCGTCTTAGAGGTGTGTCCTTCCACACCTACGCCCTCCCCGAAGACCGTCAAATCCGAGTCGTGATCCGTAGGATCCCGAAGGAGATACCCGCGGAGGATATAAAAGCCGACCTTCTGTCGCAAAACGTCCCCGTTGCGGAAGTCCACCGCATGCACCGCCCCCGAGGCAGGGTGCCTTTCGATATGGTCCTCGTTGTCTGCCCTCCCACTGAGGGTCACCACCCCATATTCAACGTCCGTTCCATCTGCAACCTCACCGGCTTGCAGATCGAAAAACCATTTAAGACCGGTGTCATAGGGCAGTGTCACCGCTGCCAGCTTTACGGTCATTCGCAGATGCACTGCCACGCGAAACCCAGGTGCGTCAAGTGCCTGGGCGATCACGGCACTGCTGAATGCTCACGCCCAAAAGACCGCACCTTGTGCACAGAGCCGCCTAGATGCGTGCTATGCGGCGACTCAGGCCACCCAGCCAATTATCGTGGGTGCCCCAAGTCCCCCAAAACATCATCTCCCAAGCTGACGAAGCGTGCTGACGCCCGTCAGCAAAGGGAAAGCCCCCGCTCCGCCCACGCGTGGCCTACCACACATCATCAGGAGCGACTCAGTCCTCAGAGGCCCTCGCCCTGGAACTACCTCCACCATCAGCAGGCTTTTCCAGCCTTAGCTCCCAGACCCGTTCCTGCGGCCATCCCTCCACTCATGGACCCCGCATCCGCGTCAACGCGCCCCCAGGCATTCCTATGCCCATGAACCATGCCGCTCCCGCCGCTTCAGCTCCACCCGCAGCCACCCGTGTTATCGGCCAGAACCCGATGGACGCGTTTAATGTCATCTCAAGTACATTCACGGCCTTCCTTACCCCTCGCGCAAGGAAAATGGCCAGTGAAATTGTTGCCGCCAGAAATGCCGGCAACATTTATATGATTCAGAATATTTACAATGCGTACCCGGACATTACGCAAGCCCTGATGTCCTTTAACAATCAACCCAACCCTAATCATGGATAAAGTAATCCTCGCGCGAACCAAACCCCGATCCCTAAAGTTAAGTTATTTCAATGCCAATGGCATCCTGCGACAACGCGCTGAAATCAGCGAGTTCCTCCGCGACCACCACCTCGACATCCTCCTTGTTCAGGAAACGTTCCTCAAACCGAGTTACCGAAATCCGTCAATTGCAAACTATCGTACAGTTCGCAATGACAGGACGCGTTGCCATAAGGGCGGTACCCTTATCTATTACAAAAAGGAGCTATACTGCATTCCCACAGACCCTCCCACACTCTCACGATTAGAAGTGTCTCGCTGCCGGCTTGGCATGACAGGTCATCAACCGATCACCATAGTTTCGGCCTACCTCCCCCCCCCCATTAATACTTCGGAGAACTTCCAACTCCTTACTGAAGATCTTTCTGTCCTTTTTAGCCTGAGTGACTCCGTTATCATAGCGGGTGATCTCAACGCTAAACATCCCTCCTGGAATAGCACCAGGACCTCTTCCAGAGGGTTTCTTTCAACCTCTCCTCCTGTCAGAATTTCGAAGTCATCGCGCCGATGACTCCCACTCATTTTCCCCCCGATCCCAATCACACCGCCGATGTTCTCGACGTGGCGCTCCTACAGAACGTCAACCTACGGTTGGACTCTATAGAAGTGGTACAAGAGCTCGCTTCCGATCACCGTCCAGTAGTCATGAAACTGGTCCCCCGCATAGGTCTGCCCGATTCCACCCAATCCCTTCCCAACAAAGTGGTAACGGACTGGAGGAAAGTAAGCGATCGCTTAAAATCCACCACGTCCCCCCACTTGGACCCAATCCCCGATCATTTTGACTTTATCGCTGACACGACGGCCGCGATCGACTCATTCACAGCTCACGTACAATCAGTCCTGAACGATTGTTCAAGGGAAATTCCAGCGACGGACGACCGTCGCTGGAAGTTGCCGGACGATGTACGCGAACTGTTGAATGAGAAGAACGCGGCTGTCCGTGCCTACAGCAACTTCCCCTGCGACGCGAACAAAGCCCATATGCGTTACTTACAGCGTACTGTAAGAACACGCATAGAGGAGCTGCGTACCGCCGGCTGGGACAAGATGTTGAGCGAACTAGAGCCCACCCACCTAGCCTTCTGGCAACTCCAGAGGAAGCTCAGATCCGGAGAAATAGTCTCCATGCCCCCCCTGATCCGTCCCGACAAGACCATCGCCTTCGATGATGTCGACAAGGCTGAGCTTCTAGCCGACAGTCTAGAAGTCCAATGCTCGCCTAGCTCTCAACCAGTAGACCAAGCTCACCTCTCTGAGGTCGACGCTGAAATCGAAAATAGAGCCTCCCTCCCTCCCGTCGAAGACCCAGAGTATCCACTGCCCCCAGTCACGCCCGACGAAGTGCACGACCTCATCAATGGTCTTAAGGCTCGTAAAGCCCCCGGCTCAGATGGAATCACCAATAGGGTATTCCAACTTTTCCCTGCCCACCTGATAATGCTACTGACCACCATCTTCAATGGTGCTCTGAGCAACAACATCTTCCCACAGGCATTCAAAGAAGCCACCGTCATCGGTATCCCGAAGCTCGGCAAGCCAAAGTCAGAGCCTAGTAGTTACCGCCCCATCAGTCTGCTCAATGTCCTCGGCAAAATCTATGAGAGGCTTATTTATAAGCGCCTCAGAGACTACGCCGAGACAAAGGGCCTCATCCCCAACGAACAGTTTGGTTTTAGAACCCAACACTCGTGCGTACAACAGGTCCACCGTATAGTCGAACACATCAACTTCGGTTTCCAACGAGGTTTGATGACCGGTGCTGTTTTCTTCGACATAGCGAAAGCGTTCGACAAAGTCTGGCACAACGGCTTATTATATAAGCTGTACCAACTCGGTGTGCCAGATCGTCTCGTGCTCATCTTACGGGACTTTTTGTCGAATCGCACCTTCCGTTATCGCATCGAAGGAGCGCTATCCTCCCCCCACCCTATTCGCGCAGGAGTCCCTCAGGGCTCTGTGATCTCTCCCCTAGCATTCACGCTATTCACCAGCGATATGCCCAAGTGCAGCAAGGCACAGCTGGCTCTGTTCGCAGACGACACGGCCATTTACTACACTGGCCGCGATCCAGACTCGATATCTCGCATTCTCCAAACCCAAGTCAACAAGCTTGGCGCCTGGTTTAGGAAATGGAGAATTGAAGTAAATCCCGACAAAAGTCAAGCGGTTCTATTCTCGAAGCCGCGTCATACCCCCTGCCCCCCTCGACCGATCACCATGTTCGGCAAGCCGATCCCTTGGGAGAAGCGAGCCAAATATCTTGGTGTAGTTCTCGACGAACACCTTTCGTTTTCAGAGCACATTAAGGCGGCTCGTTCGCGCGCCGCCTTCGCTCTAGGTAGACTTCACTTTGTCCTCAATGCACGTAGCAAATTGTCATTAAAGTGCAAATTGCGTATCTACACAGCGTGCATTCGCCCGATCATGACCTATGCCAGTGCAGTCTTCGCACACGCCAAGCCCGTTCGCTTCAATAGAATGCAGACCCTCCAGAACAAGTTCCTCCGTAGGATAACAGGCTCCCCCTGGTACGTTCGCAACGAAATCCTCCACGTAGACCTCAGGATTCCCACTATCCGTCAGTTCATGAAACGCATTTCAAAGCGTTTCTTCGAGACCGCCGCGAATCACCGCAACCCTCTGGTTGTGAAAGCCGCTAGCTATATTCCCTCATCTATTAGTCAAGTCCGCCGTCCCAAACATGTCCTCACCGATCCCGATGACCACATAACTCTCATTCAGGAGAGCAGTAGGGCCACCAGTACAGTGCACAAACACAGACCGACATTCCGACCTCGCCACCGAGGTTCCGCGCGAAGATCCCGACGTAATTGTCCCCCCCGACCCTTGCTCGACGAAGTGCTTTAAATTCCCCGAATAATAATAATCAACAAAACTTGATCCAGCCTGTCCCATCTTGCTGTCCTCCCGTCAGCGACGCCCTAAGCCGAGGTCCGTACCCCACAGGGGGTGCCCTTAGCGAGCGTTCGCTTAGTAATGTAAGTAGTTTTACGCCCCTGGCTGGAGGCTTTGAGTCCGCTTAAGGCAGCCACAGGATAGTCCGTTTAAGTAGTCACGACCTCTCAACGTCAACTACGAGATGACATTCCCAAAAAAAAAAAAAAAAGTATTTGGACGTTCATTAAAACTCTAGCAAGTTTGAAAATATTTTTGAAAAGATCGGATCTTTGTTTATGTTCGATCTTGTATAACATTAGAGAATAGAGATGGGTTGTAACAGGTTAAACACGTTATCTGTTATCACTGGTACTGTTACACAAAAATAACAGATCCAAATATCTGTTATTAAATAACAGCCTTTTATTTTTGGACGGATGATAACCACAAATTTAAATCTCAATTGAACATCGTCTTTGTCTTTGCGTTTTGAGTCGAAAATCGTATCCGAAGAAAGAAATGGGTAATGTGAAATTATAGAATTACGTAAGTCGGCCGTATGCCAGTTGTAAAAGGCTAGGCAAATATTTTTTTTTTTTTTTGGAAATTCCATACTGAACACTTTCCTTCATACTTAATCGCAGGCATAGGACTGTCAGTTTACTATAAAGGACAATGCCAGAAACTCTATAGAACCTTGCCCCACTCAAATCAAAAAGTCATTTACAAGCCTGCAAAATGCAGCACCATAAAGCTTATTTATTAATCTTAACTAAACATTTGGCATAATGCCTATAGAACTTGCGGTTTATGTTAAAATCTTAAAAACAATAATGACGTAGATTATAGGTTAGGTGCAGTTTATAATTGTTAAAAAGCGATTTACACAACATCTAGGTTACGAATTATCATAATGATTATAATCGTATTAAGAGTTATTGTTTTACAGGTATTTAATACTTTTTTTTGTTGTGTATCGTGCGCTATAAGTACCGCAATAGGAAATTCTGGGGTTGAATTCCTTTTATCATAAAGAATCATGCCCACTTTCCATTGATTGACCTGTCAAATGATTCGTTTTACTGGTCGCGTCTACCTACAATTAGTGTTGTCTATTAACAATTATTATTTATAATAACACAATATCATATCATCTTTTCATTTAGAGGCCAGGGAAAAATACTATTAAGTAAAGAGGTTTTTGAGGTTATACAGCTGTCAGATAAGGTTTGACAGCTGTTAAGCCTCAAAAACTATACGACTACGATGTAATTAATGTAATTAATTTAATAATGTAATTAATATCATTATCAAATCGGCATGAGGCCGCAAACAGCAATTATATTCTCGTAATATCCCGCCGATACTGAGACTTCACATGTGATGATAGGCCATCCTTGTTTTCTACACTACATTTTGTGCAAGTTAGAGCAATCTATGATACCAGCCTATTACTATCCCACTGCTGGGCAAAGGACTCAACTCATACAGAGAAGGCACGAGCATTAAACACCAGGCATGGTCAAGACGGGGTGGCGATTTCTGACTTTTATTGAGATTGGTACGTGCCCGGATTTGAACTCACAGCCTCGTGCATAAAGGCGAAGTGTCAAACAAATGACAGCCTGTGATAGAGTTCATTTAAAGTAGTATAAATTTTAGTAGGACTTTCGTTGGTAGTGGTGAAGGCTAAAAGCGTGCTTTTGTCAGTTCTACGAATTTTTTCGATTTCTAGTGAATCTTATTGTGAAACTTGATCGAGACATTTCCTAGTGTTTGTGTTAATTGTGTAAGGTTAGTTTTTATTTGTTTTTGTCCCGTTTTTAACAAAATTCGCCGTCAAAATGAACTCCAAAAAGCCTCCTGATCCCGACCCCCCTGATGAACTTTTTGATCTTTCCCCTGCCTTGACCATCACGCTCCCCCATGACACCCAAATACTCACTCAAGACCCCAAAATTGATACCGAAACTATAAATCGAAAGAGAGTCGCTGTGACACCCACTACTCCTCCAATTATTCCACCAAAGATTTCAAAAATCACAATTGGCAGGCTTACTTATACATCCAGAGATAATCCGCCGTATATTGTCCATGTTTCCCTTAAAGATGTTCAGACTTCAGGCACTGTGCTACAACCGGTCAAGTTTGGTATGTTTTTGACGACAAATAACATCAATAACATACACCTCGATGGGGTCAAACGCATAGGGTAGAAATAAAGTGTCGGTTGAATTTAAGACACATCAGGACGCAAACAGTTTTTTAATTAACAAATTATTAGTTCAACATAATTATACTGCCTCCATCCCACAATTCAATATTACAAGAATGGGTATTGTTAGGGATATCCCTATTGAATGGTCGGAAGAGGAAATCATAAAAAATATTAAGGTACCTGAAGGATGTGGTGCTGTTGTGAAGGCCAGGAGGATGAGCCGCAAGGTGACCTCTTCTGGTGTATCTGAATGGAAGCCTACGCAGACCGTTGTAATTACTTTTGATGGACAAGTTTTGCCTAAACGGGTGTATTGTTTCTACTCAGCTCTTCCAGTTGAGAGGTACACATACCCAACAATCCAGTGCTACCTTTGTTGTCGCTTTGGCCATACCCGTACACTTTGTAGGTCGAAACCTCGTTGTTTCAAATGTGGTGAAGATCATCCAGGTGATGGATGTGAAATCACCCCTGAGTTAGGATTCTGTGTATCGTGTTCTGGGAACCATTTTGCAAATAACAGTGCTTGTCCTGAATTGGGTCGGCAGAAGAGCATAAAAGCTCTGATGGCGGAAAAATCTATTTCATATGTGGAAGCAAGTCGGGTTTTCCCCCCTGTTTCCAGATCATATGCCGATGTTTCAAAATCATCCCCTAGTAACAAGGCTACAATAAACAAATACCAATCCCAGTCCTCAAGACCAATCCCTACTACCCAAAGGTCGTACCGTAAAACAGTCTTCCTTAACCCTAAACCCCGTACCCCCTTTCTCCTGGCTATAATAAGCAAGCTCATCAAGACCTTACCCATAACTATTCATTTTCCCCCTCCAAAAATAGCAGCGCCTTCCCATCGGAAGCCGCCGAACCAATGCTCTATAGAAAGGAGGACAGTTCGAAGAACATACTGGAATTAATCACAAACATGTTAATGACTGTTCTGACAAATAATACCCAATCAATACCTGACCACGTTGCTTTAAAATTGACATCAATATTAAATTACATACATAATGTTTCATCCCCTGACATTCCTTCAATGGAACGTGAGGAGTATTACTCCTAGGAAACATGACCTTTCATTTTTAATTAATAAGTATACACCATGGGTCTGCGGCATTGCGGAGACATGGCTTTTACCTGAAAGTAATTTCGGGATGCCGCGTTTCGGCACTGTTAGCAATGACAGATCTGATGGATATGGGGGATGTGCTTTGCTCATCAATAGCAAAGTATCATTTTCCCCAATTCCTCTACCCTCTGTTGGCGATACCATAAATGTTGTTGCTGTTAAGGCTGAGGATATAAATGTTTTTTCTTTTTATATTGCGCACCCACAACTTGAATATCTTTCGGTGATTAAGAATTTGTTATGCAGTGTTAACGGTCCAATACTTGTTATGGGTGATTTTAATTGTCACCATTATCGTTGGGGATCAGATACTTGTGATAACTTTGGCATTGGCTTGCTGGAAATATTGGATGATCTGGATCTCTGCGTCATCAACGATGGCAGTGCCACCCGCAGGTCTGCACCAGGGCAGAGTAATAGTTGTGTTGATTTGACATTCTGTTCATCCAATATATCTAGCCTCCTCATTTGGCGTCGCTTGGATAAGACTTATGGAAGTGACCACTACCCCATCATGATTGAATTCCCTTCTAAAAATGTTACCACTAAAGTCTCCCCTCCCCTTTTAAAATACCGGCTAAATTCAGGGGATTGGAATTTATATTCAAAAATTTTAGATTTAAGAATATCATCCCTTCCAAAAGTCAATGAGATGAATGCCCAGGAATGTTTTTTGTCTTTTTCATCCACCATTACTTCTACAGCAGATGACTGTTTCCCTTCCAAAAAACCCCAATCTGAAAAAATTCCTTCTCCGCCATGGTGAGATAGGGAATGCACTGACATGGTCAGGGCCAGGAATGAGGCTGAAGAGACTATTAACTGTGATATGAACCTGGATAACCTCATCGCCTTCAAGCGAATATTAGCCAAGTCCAGGAAAGTACTTAAAAGAAGAAACGAGATGGTTGGTCAAAGTATTGCAGTTCTCTGAGTCCATCCACTCCGATTTCGGTGTTATGGCAGAAAGTCAAGCGTTTTAGGAGTAGTTTAGCACCTACCTCTTCGAACAACTTATCAGAAGAACTGGGATACCAGTTTTTCTCAAAAATCGCTCCAGCTTATGTTCCAAGTGTAGAGGACAGTTGTGTTGGCATTGATGATATAGACAACACAAATGATCCAATGAACATGCCATTCAGCTTGGAAGAGTTAAAAACTGTGCTATCCCGGGTCAAGGACTCCTCACCGGGGGTTGATGGATTCCCTTACTCTTTTATTGTCAAAGCTGGTCCAAAAACCCACCAATACTACCTGGAATTGGCTAATTATTGCTTCACTTCTGGATATATTCCCACAGACTGGAAGGTTCAAGTAGTCATTCCGATATTGAAACCTGGCAAAGATCCTAACGATCATTGCTCATATAGACCTATCGCTCTATCGTCCGTACTAATTAAACTCTTAGAACATCTAATCAAAAACCGTTTAGAGTGGTTGGTGGAGGGCAGGAGACTGCTTCCGACGACTCAGTTCGGCTTCAGGAAAGGTCTGGGCACTGCTGATAGTGTAGGTATCCTCACATCAGCGGTCCGGCTGGCCCTCAGTAGGAATGAGTCTGTGGTGGCAGTTTTCCTGGACATATCAGCTGCTTATGATTCGGTCCTCCTCCCTGTTCTCAGGCAAAAGCTGCAAGAGCTTAGAATCCCGGCTAGGATTTGTCGTATCATTAGTAGCATTTTTTCCAATCGCTGCATTCAGTTAAGAAACCCTGGGGTTGATTCTGAACAAAGAACATTTTGGAGAGGATTACCTCAAGGATCTGTATTTAGTCCCCCATTATACAATTTATACACAGCGAGTTTGTCCTCTTCTTTAAATATTGATTGCAAAATCCTTCAGTACGCTGACGATATTGCATTACTGGTAACCGGCAATTCCATTCAGGATGCCGCTCTTTCGATGAATGTCTCTTTGTCTTCACTAAACCAATGGCTCCTTGATCACGGGTTATCTCTAAGTGCACCAAAGAGTACAGCGGTCATTTTTACCCGCAAGCGTTCTGTTCCCCAAGTAGATATAAATATTGATGGACAAATCATTCCTGTCAAGGATAAGGTTAGGTTTCTGGGAGTAACGTTGGACTCGAGATTGTCTGGGATTGATCATATCAACAACACTGTAAAAAAATGTGAACGCTCCGTGGCGGTCCTTAAGGCTTTGGCCGGGGTGTGGTGGGGAGCTCACCCATACACCCTCAAACTGGTCTATAATGCGTTGACCAGGAGCGCTCTGGACTACTGTTGCTTCCTTATTGAGCCTTGCAACAAAGAAGCGCTCAAGAAATTAGACAGCATCCAGGCCAAATGCCTGAGAATTATTATTGGAGCCATGAAATCGTCTCCCATAAATGCGCTTCAAGTTGAATGTGCAGAACCGCCCCTATATCTGAGAAGACAGTATTTGGCAGATCGTTTCCTAACTAAAGTATTCTCTCTTTCATCCCATCCTTTACTCCCAATTTTAGAGCAAATCGACCTTTCCTTTAATAATTCTCTGTATTGGAATAATAAAACAGTTCCTCTATTGATAAATAGGCACAGAGAGCTCTCCTCGCCTGTTTGTCAATATCCAATTCTCCCTGTCTTTTCCGCTGCATATGAAACGATTCACTTCGAACCAAAAGCCGTTTTGGGACTAGGTATATCAAAGAATTCCCAAAACGCAAGACGCGACTTCGAGTTAGCCGTCAAACGTCACTGGGAAGGATGGATTTTTTTCTATACTGATGCATCAAAGTTATCACAAACAGAAAGTACCGGAGTAGGAGTATACTTTCAAAATTCAAAAATTGCCTTACTCTTTCAATGTCCACCTGAAGCATCAGACTTTACAGGAGAGTGTATTGGCATTTTAGAAGCCATACACTTTATCAAATCACATCAAATAAAAAAATCAGTATTTTTTTCAGATTCCCGTAGTAGTATTCAGGCCTTAAAACAAAATCAACTTCAGTAGAAATTAAGAGTTTGTTATTTGAGTGTTCCCAAAACGGCTTGGACATCGAGATAGCCTGGATCCCCGGTCACTCGGGTATTGTTGGCAATGAGTGCGCCGATTCGTTAGCAAAGTATGCCACATCGAATCCGGTGGATCGAAAGCACTACGTAGCTCACAACTACGATTTGCGAAATGGTGCCAAGCCCAAATTGTTCGTCTCATGGACAAAAACGTGGAATGAGACCTCAAAAGCCAAGGGTGCCTACTACGCAGCTATACAGCCCAACATCCAGCGGAAACCTTGGTATTTCAAATTTCCAAAATTGACAAAAAGGACTGTATCGACGCTTTGCAGGCTAAGACTCGGACATTGTTGTAGCCCAGTGTTTCTGAATAAGATCCATGTTAGGGACAGTTCCCTGTGTGAATGTGGTCTTGAGGTGGGTACTTTGGACCATATATTATTCTCCTGCACTTTGAACACCAAATCTTTCGATCTCTATCGAAAAATTTCCAAATGTAATATTCCTCTGCCTACTAACTTCCGTTCTCTTCTATCCCACTTCTCTCCCAAAATTATTAACATTTTAACAAAGTTTTTAAACGAAAATGATATAAAATTGTAATGGTGGCGTAATAATTATGTAAATATATACATACTGTATGTTTTTTGTGCTGTTTATAAGATAATAATTTAGAACAATATTTATGTAATACTAACCCCTGTCCTCGTCTTTTCAGCGACTAACATCGGTAGTTCTACCACAAAGTACATAGTCGAAAAATTGTAGTCTATGGTTTTATGCGTAACCTGTCAGCTGTACACTTATTTTTCTTTCCACACCCACACATATAAAACATAAAAAAATCATAGCTGGTCATAAAATAATAAGTAAAGTAAAAAATAAATACCAATTGGTTATTAGAAACATTCAATAACCACATGACGAACGAACAAGTTTTTCGTATTATGTGAAACGGAACGTGTTTAAAACACGCTCCGTTTCCTAAAGTCTATTAGGAATGATAAACATAGTAACACTGCTTTTTTTCTTGGCTTTATTTGGAAATTCTAATAAGTGATACGCAATAAGCAAAAAAATGCATTTTTTTTTTTTGATATTTTACATCACTAGACGCATTCATCATTCATTTTCAGGTCAAGACTGAACATGATTCTTTGTAATCGGCAAGTTCTACTGTAAAATAATGTATTATGAAAAGGTCCTTTAATCGTTACAATTATTTTCATTAATTGAAATTTGCTGTAAATAGCTGAGGCAGGATCTGGCATTAGTACATAATATCATAATATCATTTAGTACATAATCAGAAATTGATTACGTTTCTCAAACTGGCGTAGTTAAAAGTGTTCAATTAATATTATGCACATAACTATTCACATTATCACCTATTGTATATCTACATGACTATTTACAGTATTACCTATTCTATATCTACATTTACATTTAATATTTACATATTTGATTAAGAAAGATTAGTTGCTGCAATTTCCTAACTCCTAACCGGGTCCGCCTTTCATTAAGGATATTCCCTGCAGCAGAGAAAACCCTTTCGCAAGGAACCGACGAAGCAATTGCGTAAAAATTAATGTTTACCAGTTCACATTTCGTAACAAAGAAAGCAGTGAAAGAAATCAAATTTCAAAAATTCAAAATGTCAACAAATAAACCAGCCAAATTACCTTCAATAGAATTTCATCTTTAAAACAATAGAAATAAAGTCGTACATATTTGGGACATTTTGCGACCAATACCGTCAAACCAAAGGTAATATAGATAAAAGGTATCCTTAGACGAACAATATAATAGTTTTGGTTGCAATCCTTTCCAAAATAATGTAGAACTAAATATTTTTTTTATGTCATCAATATCAAACAAACCAAGAAAATTACTCATAATAAAATATAATTGATCATCAAAAAATCGTAAATACCTGGAACATTTTGCCGCCAAGATAATAAAGGAATTCGGATACGATCACATTTTTTTTTGGTTGCATCACAAATTGCCTTAAAGAAAATTCAAAAAAAAAAACATTTTTTATAATGGTCACTGGTCAGTAACAGGTCAGGTAACAAGTAACACGGCCTAATTTAGGAGACACTTTTTTGAAAATGATCGTTCTTGTTAGACCAACAACTATATTTTAGGGATAATAAATGCTAAGTGCTACTCTTTTTAGCGCAGTTGAACCGCTTTCGTAAGAGTGAGAAGTAAACCTATTTTGAAATAAATAATAGGTGTTTCTCTTTTTAGCAAGGGTCATTCTTTGATGAGGGAGAGAGAAAAGGAGAATGCCAAAGTTTCCCACAAGACTCGGCCAGAACCGACAAAGATGAACTATATGTCAAAAAAAGGAAAATAATTATAGAATTACATGGTATAATTAGTTTTCTATTAGAAGAACACCAAACAAAGTTAAAGATCTGTAAAGTTGACCACTTAATACATCTGATTTTAGCAATGAATAATACAGGTTCGGGTACCGTTTTAAAAGCCAAATACGACTACGTATTTAGTAGAAAATCGGAGTCCTGAAACACAGCAATAAACAATTAAAAACTCAAAAAAACACGGAAACTCTTCGTCGCTGGTGATATCACGCGGGAGAAGTAAATACAACTTTTTGACAGTGACAGATTCAAGTTAAAGTTTGACATCTGGTGCTGCCAGAATTATAGGAATAAACTACGCGAAACGGTATCGATAATCCAATTAAATCTTTTTTAATTATTACTTTATTGTAAAATATATATTTAAAAATGTAACTAAATGCTATTTATTGATATAATAATATGTTTAGTGACATAAGTAAGTAATTAATTCACTTACATAGTCCTATATTGATATTTTCGCAATCGATTTGCAAGAGCAGTTTCGTATCGATATAAATATTTTGGTATTGGCAACATTTCTAATTGAAATGGTAGATTATGAAATGTGTTGATATATTGAATAACTATTTAAAATGAGTTTTCAACGGTGGGCTTCTACAGATTTTATTTATATTGTATAATTCTTACTGTTTTTTATTATCAATTATCATTATTATAGAAAGTCTGTCGGACGCTACCCATGTTTTGAGCCTAATCTTGGCATTGTCCTTTGATAACCCTGTTATTTTCCTTCCTTTGTGTGAGTGTCTATGAAAATAACAGTTGTTTTAACAGTCTGTTTGGGTGGATGATTTATTGAAATAACAGATTAACAGCCGATATTTTGAGTAACAGATAAGCTATATTGGTAGGCACAATTGCTATTTTTAAACATCTGTTATTTCGATCTGTTACGATAAATACGCTTCGCCCCTATATAACATATTGAACGGAATTGAAGTTGTTTACTATACATATTACCTACATTTCTTTTACTATTATTTTTTATGAAGCAAGTGTATTATAATACATAGAAAGTATATGATGTGTCATGCTGTCAATGTCATAGTCATTTTAAATTTTTCACTATCAAATACCTATTTACCGGTAATTAGGATAAGTATGTACCGGTAATTACGATTGTAGAACTTGGACTCGTTGATGTTTTCAATGAGACTCCAAAGTAATTTGACAAATAGGTTTAATGGCCTTGACAATTATGAAAATAAAATTAATTAAATCGACACACAACCATAACGACCGGTGTCGTCGACTAACTGGTCGAATCGAACAGTGGGGCGCACTGCGCACCCCGCGCGCGCCGCTGCTCCAATCGCGCGTCGCGTCTCACGCCGCCGTGCCGTATGCGTGTGTGTAAGCTCCTTGTGTACGCACAGATACAAGGCGTCAACAAGTTGCCCCCCTCGGCAAGGGAATGTGGCTTGTAGACACATCAGGCAGATCGATCTTCAACTGGTAGCGGGCACAGTAGATTGAAGGCGCCGAAGAGTGCCCGATGTTGTTTTCACGACTGCTACCCTGGTCACACTGTTGGAGCCTGGATACAAGGTCGATCATCCTTGACTAGCACCATCCCTCCAAGTCGTAGGTCTCTTCCACCTTTGCACCACTTCTGTCTTTTTTGCAGCTCTGTAATGTACTTTGTGAAACTTTGTGAAATCTATCCCAGAAATGGGTTTTCAACTGTTGAGTTCAAAAATATAATGTTTTATTGTGAATTAAAGGACATCTCTAATTTTATTTTATTTGTTTTGTCTTTTACATTATTCAAGGCAGGTGTTTTAATTAGTAAGAAAACTTATGACTACTTGAGTTTCCTTATAAAAATGCCTGTTCCAAAATAAAATGATAAAATTTAGGATGTCTGATGAAATGATGATTTTATTTTGAATACCTACATTATAACCCGTAATAATTTTTATAACACATTAGCTCGTAAAGGGTTTCTTATTTCACCAATTTCAATATCGTAATGTATCTCATTAGGTACTAGTGCGTTATTATAATGTAAAACCCGCAGTTTATCAAGATGCTCCATCTAAAACGAACGTTTAGGGATATGAGGAACAGGGTGTTAAGTTCACTCATACTCTCAGAAAAGGGAGGAACCTCCGACCAGATGGATGTCGTATCTGGTGGGCAACTGCCCGATGATTGTTGTCGGGAAGTTGTATATATGCTATCTGCGCGGTAAACTCTGCTTGCGCGATGCAGGATTGATGCGTTTGTTCGCATGTGGCGGTGTAGATGCCGCCACAAACGGTACTTTTTTAAATCTTAGCAAAGAGTTTTTATGTCAGAAAAGTAGTCAACATTTTATGAATAAAATTGACTTTGGGAGATTTAATATAATAAATTAAAATTAAATTCTTTAATTTATTAATTTTGACAAAAAATTACAACCATTTATCTGTAACAAAAACACAATAATATTAATTTACTTTATTAGTTTTACTGGCAGTTTTTGTGCCTTTGCCTTTAAAAAAAGCAAATTTGTGAACAATTAAAAATTATTCACGTCAATACGTCAATAGTTGGCAAACATCAAAGCTAATGATGTCGAGAACTATGTGCGGGTTCTTCTTGTCCAGGTCAAAAACACAAAAAATAAAATCGCCTTTTCACACATGGTGAAGAAATACGAAGCGCTTCGTTCAACAAAAGCGCCGCCACCGACTGCAGAACTCCGTGGTCTCATTTCTCCTACTTTCACTCAAGAGAGTGAGAGAGAGACTGGTGACATTTTAACTAATAATAATAACTTGACAACATTAATAATGCCAACTGGCAACGTAATAATAAATTTCACAAATTTTTCTAACTGCTTTAACAAGTGATTAAAGATTTATTCGTTTAAGAAAGTCAGAGTTTTATTTATTTCCTCGCAAATATGTTATAAAACGTCGTATGACATACGTGCGCTTTGCTTACAGTCTCTGCTTTCTTTTAGCAATATCACCTCGGCTGTAATTTTCAACTTACCGCACTAATATCATTATGTACTATAAATCTCCCGCCATCGTGCTCAGCACCGTACTAAGTTTTCGTGGACTGACTTTAAATGGCGCTAGTGAGAAGCAATTTCCTTTATTGTTCGGACTTGTCATTCTTCTCCGTTAGGAGTATTAAATGTTCTGTGGACGCGGTGCGCAGCCGTGTGTGTGTGAGTAGAAAGATAGCTATTATTAGCTGTACTGTACTTACTGTACCTACCACTCATTCATAACGACTCGGAAGATACAGTGGATTTCATTTATCGGCGATCTATATATCTAAGTCCCTTGAATTGAAAACATACTTTTGTACAAAATTCATGTGGCTATGGCATGGCGACTTTGGATGTAAAGCCGAGTTCGGGTGTAGCGATTGTTTTGAATGAATCATTTGTAACCAATTCCTAGAAATCCCACATGCAGATGTTGCGACCGTAGTCGTTCGCCAAAGACACTATGTTTGAGAGAAATGTTAAATTATTTTCAGCGAAGTCAGCGAAGTTTTTATACAAAAATGATCTTAATACACATTCAATAAGTACATCGAATTGTTTCACTGTATCATCATCCTTGTTAGTGGCTGTGTGCGATAGTGAGTGGCTGAGTGCTGCAGCAGTGTCTGTGTCGTGAAGTGAACGGGTTGTTCACACTAAGAGCTTTCTTTATTAACAGATCTTAACAGATGGTCTGCAAATGTGGATTCTGTGAGACCTTTTGTTTATAGATAATTTAGCTAGGTATTGGTACGTTTCGGTTTATTTGGTTCAGTTACAAAGTGATATTCTAAGTAGCAACTGTGTTTAGTTAACTTTTGATTAAGGATGGCTCATAGACACATATCTGATATCAAAAGTAAAGAAATGGCGGAAATCATTTCAAAACTTTTAAATGTCCCAGTGTGCAAATATTTTATAAGTGTGTTAAATATAATAATAAGTGTGCAAATATTTTCAACACGTTGTGTCTGTATTGTCTCAATGTACCTTTGCCTGTAACGACTTTCGGATATAAAGACGAAACTAGAGTGATCCCTTCATCGTCGTTATACCCGAAATTCACTGTATTTCTATATATTAGTAATTAATCAAATAGAATAGAATAACTTTATTTCGGACACAAAATATCCATATAGTATTAGTATCATGCAAAAAATAACTGATTGTCTAGTGCCTGTAACAATCAACCTCCGCACAAACTGTCGTATACTCGTAATCGGAGATCCGAGACTCTCGGCTACAGTTTTCAGAATTCTGTTTTGACTTCCCCTCACTCTCCTCAGTAGCGACGCAGTTCTTTTGCGTATAATTGCATAGAAGCCGTCGGTTCGGGCTTGCGCAAACATTTCCGACGCGCTACAGTAACGAGGCAGCCTCAACAACATCCTGAAAGCATTGTTATATTGGACTCGCAGGGCATCAAGCGATCTCTTAGTATAATGGACCCATAGACTGCCCGTGTACAAACTTTGGCAATAAGCCTTGAAAAGTGTTACTTTTACTTGGTCTGTACACCGCGCAAATCTACGGGACAACATATTGCTCCGGACCGCTAGAGCCCTGCGCTCCCTCTCAACGTCCACATCGTCCCTGAGGTCAGCATATAGACAATGCCCTAAGTACTTAAAAGAAGAAACCCTTTTAACTTGTGACCCGTTTATTAGCAACTCGGGTCCTTCCCCCCGTTGTTTGCCACTGACTTCAAAGACCATGTACTCACACTTATTTACATTATATTTTAACCCATGTGCGGCAGCGTAGGTCTCGCACGTTTTAAGCATCTCTCTGATTGCTCCTGCCGACGGACCCAGCAGCACCATGTCATCTGCATAGCTGATGTTGTTAACTCTAACCCCATCAACACTGCATCCGACACGCATGCTGCTGAGTGCTACTATCAGGCCATCCACGTAGAGGTTGAAGAGACGGGAGACGTCAGACCACCCTGTCTCACCCCGCACTCCAGCCTATACGGCTGCATCATCCCATTTCACCTGATTGACTTGGTTAACATACCAATACTGGAATAACCCACATATTTCCACGGGAATACCCCTGTCCCCCATCTTTCTCCAGAGCACATCGTATGAAACACGATCGAAAGTCTTGGAGAGATCAAGGAAACAGGCGTACACCGGCGTACCGCGATCTTTGTAATATTGAACGGTATGCTTGAGACTTAAAATAGCACTTTCAGTTGATAGTCCGGGGCGAAACCCGAACTGTGCATCATGAAGATATATGTAATTACTTAAGCAAGAATCAAGCATACCGTCCAACACCTTGGCTATTATAGTTGCAAGAGAAATGGGACGATAGTTACCTCTGTCCGAGATGTCACCTGTCCTGTTCTTCACAATGGGAATTACTATAGTCTTCATGAAATTAGCAGGTAAGTACGAGTGACTAATACACATTGTGAAAAGCATACATAAGACTCGCGGCAAATGAACACCTGCGTGCCTCAGGTGCTCAAAGCTGAGCCCATCATGCCCTGGAGATTTGCCTCGTTTCAAGTTGTTAATGGTTGCACATACTTGCTTAGTTGAGAAACGTATCAGAGGTTTCGCACCAAGACGGATGGGCTCACAATCATTCACCAAGGTTGAGGGACCGAGAGGGTACTGAACTTTGAAATGGTCCTTGAAAGCATTAGCAATTCCCCTCTTATCACTTATCCCTTCCACACACTCAGAGAGGCCAGGTTTCGCATCCAAATTTCTAGTGGACTTCCAGAATTTGCCAAAATTCTTACTAGCTCGTTGTTCTGCTAGCCTATCCATTACAATTTGCTCAGCGTGATTTTGACAAAATTTCAGTAGACTCATAAAAACTTTTCGCTTCTCATACATTTCGTCATAAGCCGGGCCCAACGAAGGACGATTACTCAGTATCCAGCTCTGAAAGCTACATCTGGCCTCGCGGTGGGCGTCCCTCACATACTCATTCCACCCACACACTCGCTTACCTCGCCTCGTCCCCCCGTCAAATGTCCTTGTAGATTGCCTAGCCGCCGCACAGAGGATTTCAACAATCTGTTCATACAAATTGTCCAGTATAACTCTATGCTCAGCCAACCCACATGATCCACCGCTGCACCTTTCGAACTCGTGGGGGAAATCAACGTCTCGCAATTTACTAGTACATAAATTATGATAGCTTTGCGTTTCTGACTTAGTTCTTTCACCCCAAAAGACAGAATTGCGGCCAGCACCCCCCGTCATCAATTTAGGCCTCAATACTTCTAAGTCGCATTCCAGATGTAACGGTAGATGATCTGAAACATAGACATCCTCCGATACATTCACATTTGCAATTGTGTTCCACGCTGATAAAGATACCACACAGTGATCTAACCATCTCCTGCTTCCGTGCACATCACTTATAAAAGTGTAGGTACCACTACCCCGTTTCTTTATATCAGCACAAACCCAGAATTGGTCCGAACAAAAGTTCATAAACTCTTTGTAGAACAACTCCTGGGGGTGAGCATTGACATCACCCAATATATAAACATTCTCTATATCACTGCTTGCCATGGTAGCACTTGTCTCACTTCATACGTCTGTAAAGTTAAACAACAACAATATTACGACCCTTTGATGTGGCTGTAATGGCCGCTAACCGAGGACTGCTACAGTCAACAACAGAAACCTTCTCAAAAATGCCCTTCCTCCAGAGAATGGCAACCCCCACATGAGGTCTTCCTCTCAACAAGCCCTCCGCAGTGTCCATGGCCGACTTACCCGTTGTGGTATTTTGTTACAACAAAACACATCTTATTATCTATTTATGTATTTAACACCTGAGGAGCTGTTGTGCACAGCAATTCTTTATATGATTCAGTAGGTATTAAAGTCTTTATGAAAATTGTATGACACTCATTTAACTTACATTTGTTTATCTGATATTGTTGTACTGCTGAAAAGCAAACCTTTAGCTACCTCTGTCTATTTTCCTCATCCATTTATCTCATTTCATGTGATCTCATATTATTTTCCTTTTATTGAATGTTGTGAAATTTTGTATCTAACATTGTCATCTGTCAGTTATTTCTTTTTCTATGGTATAGAATCCTTGACGAACCAGAACCGACGCAAGCTCCCTTACTACGGACTGCGGGACGGAGGAGCGGCCGACGCGAGCTGATTCAACCGTGAGCTGCTTCGCGACTGTGAGCACGGAGAGACTGCTGCGAGCTTCAAATCGATAGAATACGGGCCGGAGGAGCGGCCGACGCCTCGAGCTGCTGCACGACCATCGAGCCTCTCGCGGGTTCCTCCTCGACGAACCAGAACCGATGCGAGCTCCCACTCGACGGACTGCGGGACGGAGGAGCGGCCGACGCGACCCGATTCAACCGTGAGCTGCTTCGCGTCGGTGAGCATGGAGAGGCTGCTGCGAGCTTCATCTCGACAGTCTGTGGGCCGGAGGAGCGGTCGACGCCTCGAGCTGCTGCACGACCGTGAGCTCCCTCGTGTTAGACTGCGGGCCAGAGGATCGTCCTATGCTACTACTAATCGATTCCTATTTCTTAATATCTTTTTCTACGTAATTTTGTATTTCATATTCTAAAATTTCATTTTAACTTGTAACCACGTTTAGCCAGTCGGCTAAACGTTTCGTTACACCGTACACTCAAAGTCAGGGCTAATTGTTCCTAACATTGGAATATCATGGGGAAGCAGCCACGTCTCTTGTAGGGCTACCAAATCAGACCATACACATATATCCTTAATATTATCCATGGATCGTTTAACCGACTTACAATTAAAACTAGTTAACTTAAGATAATTATTATTACTAATTTTAATTATCTTAAGTTAACTAGTTTTAATTAAGTATGTTCATGATTTGCTTAGTTTTTGTTGACTACTTTGGGGACTCGTTTGTAAATTTACAGACTAGTAATGCGTTTTTTGGAAATTTCTTTACAATGCCGGTATCTCAACATATATGAAGTTTTCGAGATCTAGGCCTTGTAGAGAAAATCTAGCAGATAGGTCATCCACGCCTTTCCTAAATACTTTTGTAAAACAATGATGAATGTACCTTTACGCTGTTGGTGTACTTGAATAAATTATTTATGGTACTACTTATGGTACCTATACATCGTCATCGCGCGCGGTCTTAGGGGGAACCGGCCGACCACGTCGCCGAGTCGTACGTCGAGTTATTACAAATTATAGGGATATTGTCTTCATTAATTTTAAGCCTGTATAAGTTAATTTAATCCTTTGGTCTCCTTTAAAAAAAACTAAGGCTTCTTCTGTCTTATTTATGTACTTATTACTTTAACTATACTAAAAAATTAATACTAAATGTTTAAATATTTAATACAAGTCAAATCAGAAAAGTGTTATCCAAAAAAAGAAAAATATTCCAATAATTTATACCTATTTACGCGACATGAGTACATAAATAACAACAACAAAGTACTTTCTGAGCTTAAAATAATAAAAGTTAAAAAAAGGATTTTGAATAAAAATATATTTTGTTATGTTCTTATTTCATAAATATTTTTTAAATTAACCATTGTTAATTTAAAAAAAAAAAAAAAAAACATGAATCGAAACGTAATAAAGCCAGACAAACGTTACAGTACTAATAAAGAAGAACAGTGTTCTTGAGATAATTACCTACGCTAGGTAGTATGAGTAAGTCCACGTTCGCACGGAGGTAATAATCTCGCGGCGGGATTTTGCGGATCTCTGAATTTATATATCATTACTAATTTAAACTAAACAAATGAATGTAAAAGCAGTAGCCGATAATAGCTATGTTTTTTCATGTCCTAGCTTGAAGAGAGTATACTCTTTTGGAAAGGTATGTAGGTACTTGTGTTTATTATATATTAATTTCTAATTCCAATTGCTAAAAACACGTGCCAGTATTGTGCAGTGTTACCGCTCGCTTACTCGTAATTAGCACATAACAATAGATCTATCCAGTTAAACGCACCAAAATACCATCGCAGCAAAATACCAACTTGCCGCGCTCGACTCAGTGGAACGCAGAGCTATGAGGCACATAGGCGACGTAAAACTGGTGGATGCCAAGCTTCACAGCTTAGCTCATCGCCGCAAGGTTGCCTGCTTGTCGGTCTTCTATAGACTGTACTTCGGTCAGTGTGCGCAAGAACTTTACGACCTCATCCCACTTGCGCCCAGAAGAGCAAATCTTCGGACATCTAGACGTACGGCTAATTACCATCCATACTTAGTCGCCATTCCACCAATTCGCACTAAGGGCTTCAAAACATCCTTCATAATGCGCACGGCAAAAGAGTGGAACTCACTACCTGCGTCTGTGTTCCCGAACGCATTCAACCCGAATCTCTTCAAAGTTTGAGTGAACCCTTCTTCTGGTTAAGCTCACTCCATCGTAGAGTTTGTCTCTGTCACTTCTGACGTAGACTAGAGTCAAGAGCAAACCCATCTCAAAAAGCAAATTTTAAAAAATAGTTTCGCAACTTGAGCTAATGGGATTGCGTGTTCAATAATACGTGATTGGCGTTATTACAATAAGTTCTGTATTAGGAATTTACTTACTTAGGTGACATCATTCAAAATGGCTACGCAAGCTAAATTTTAAATTGTAATTGAAAAAAGGAGGCTATTTTCGAAAAACTTATTGATTTATTTAAAACCGCTAAGAAAATAGTTCCTTTGAATATCGAGACTAGAAGTACACAAGATTTTCTATCTGAGTCTTCGAATATCGAAAAACTTTATGATAACTATAATGATTTGTGTGATACACACAGTACGTTGCTACTAGAAATGGGCCCTGATTGTAAAATTAGTTTAGGTAATTGGAGCGTTATTTTCTAAAGCTCACCTTCGAAACGGTTTACAGGATTATAAAAGCATTAATGTTCGAACACCCGCTGTTGAAAAGAATAGTTCATGTTTTCTGGACATCCAGAACACTGGCCACTGTTTTATCAATCATTCAAAACTAATTTAATAAACGCACATTCTAAGAAACATAATTATTTTGTTCAACCTGACACTTTTACAACACGCAATTTTCAAAAGACATAAAGATATAGATATTTGTCAAATTAGACAACCTATTTATCTGTTTTAGAATAAAACGATGTAAAATGATTGTGCATCATCATAAACTATGTGCTGCTTGGGATAAGGAATCACTCATGACATTCCGAGATTTAACCCTGCAAATGCAGCTTGTGAGTATGCATAACGTAAATGATCGTAACGTTAATGGATGCAATCTTTGATTTTAAAATGTTCCACAAAACTTGTCGCATCGTCGAGTACAAATCACAGAATAACACTAGTTAAAGAATAATAATTGTTATTATCTCACTCACGGTAAGAAAGTACAATATAAGCCCAGTTCTTCTCTGGTATATAAGCTGGGGTACATAGTAGTTCGTCAGTTCGTGATCAATCGCTGTAACATGAAGTATTTTGGAGTACTCTTGACCATCATGGCGCTTGCCTTCGCTGCGGTGGTGAGTACAACTTGAATAAAATTATCCCAATCAACGTGTAGATTTTAAGAACATCATGAGAGGAAATCTTTTAAAATGCATTTGGTTAAATCCAAAAATATAGTTTATGAAATTACACAAAATCTTTCTAAATTAATTATGGAAAAGTTTGACTACCAAATCTGATAGTTTTATAACAAACCCATGAGAGATGAGAACATGGCTTGCCGAAATCAAATAAAATGGCTGTAAACCATCTAACTAAAAGCTATGAAATGCAAAAGCGGATTATTCCCTTAGGTAGCCCAAAGCGTCACGAAAAATATCATAATAGTTGAGCTCCTTAAGTTCTGTGTTGAGCTGCATGATTACTGACAAATGCGTGCACTGACTGGACAGGTCCACTCATTCTGTGTGGTTTTTTCCTTAAAAGACCATCTACATGGTCTTCACATGATCAGACCAAGATTATTATGAGACTGTGACCTCTGAGTTTGTTTCGGCCTTTCTTCTCAGAGTAGTCAGATAGGAAACGCCGATTTCATCTAGGTTTTAAAATATGATTGAGGTGTAAAAGTGTTTGTACAAACGTACTTACAGAAATAAAATCATTTATCAATATGGCTGTAAACCATGTAAAAGTTATGAAAAGCAAAAGCGGATTGTTCCCTTATGTAGCCCGAAGCGTCACCATTGAAGCATCTTCTTCTCTTCTCAACTATGTTGTGGTCGGCTTCCAATCTAACCGGATTCTGCTAAACACTGTAGGTACTTTACTTAGAGCGACTGCCGATCAACCAACCAGTAAGTGCTAACATCCTTTATAGAGGGTATAGTTAACCATTGAGCATGAGAATGTATCTGACTGCGAGTGTTCTAAGCAGAACAACATACCATCAACACTTGTTGTCCCCGAAGGGTTAGAGAAGAGCTGTTCCTACAGAAAACCTACATTTCGCCCGATTTCGCCAGCTGTTATGTTTAAGTCGCATGTAGTAGAAGGTCAGGCTATTGCCATCAACGGGGCACAAAACCAGATTCAGGGCTGCTACTAAAAAAACTCCTGTAGTTCTATTCTGTAACCATCACCGTGAAATCATAGGTGAAGTGAGGGGGTGCCGAGCATTTGCGTGCCCTAACCCTCGACTCAAGGCAACAAGCGTTGCAAACGGATTGAAGTCGATAGGAGTCCGAGATAACAGAAAAAAGCGTCTGGAATGATGCAACGCTTGAAAAGTTTATAACAAACCCAATTGCGCATGGCCAAAGTGTGGAACTCTCTGCTAGCGTCTGTCTTCCTATCCACGTATATGCCGTCTGCTGCTATATGTACTTATTAATTGTCATCGCATATACTACTCTGTGTAAAAAGTATCGGGAATATGTCAATAAAAAGACCCGCGTAAAAGAGGTCGTTCTAATTTTTTTACTGCAGGTTGGTAGCACTGTACTGATTTAGCGCGCAAAATTTGAGCGGGATCTGTCATTTAATTTGTTTTAAACTACACTTTTTGTTGGTCATAGTTTTGAGTCCTCGGCGATTTTTACAATGGAAAATATTGTTGAACAAAGAGTGTGCCTTAAATTTTGTGTTTCAAATGATATTTCATGTGGTGAATCACTACAAATGTTGCGAAATACCTACGGCGAATCGTGTATATCGAAAACAAGGGCTTATGAATGGTATAAGGCTTTTAAAGAAGGCCGAGAAGTAGTAGTAGACTTACCTCGTTCTGGTAGACCTTCAACCGCTACGACCAAAGAAAACATCTACAGAATCAAGAAGCTAGTACTCGAAAATCGACGTATGAGTCTGAGAGAGTTGGCTAGTGAGGTGAAAATATCTTTTAAGTCCGTCCACAACATTCTCATTGACATTTTAGGCATGAAACGCGTCGCCGCTCGACTAGTTCCAAAAGAGCTCAATTTTGTTCAAAAAGCACAGCGAAAGCATGTCGCTGAAGACATGGTTTCCCGAGCTTCTTCGGATCCGACCTTTATGAAACGTATAATAACTGGCGACGAGACATGGGTTTATGAGTACGACATGCAAACAAGCCAACAGTCTTCAGAATGGCGTCTCGAAAACGAGCCGAAACCCAAAAAACCGCGGCAAAGTCGCTCCAAAATCAAGGTGATGTTGACAGTTTTTTTTGACTACCGTGGTGTGGTTCACTCCGAATTCCTTCCAGAGGGAGAAACAGTGAATAAAGAATATTATTTAGGCGTCATGAAGCGTTTGCGTGAGAGTATCCGCCGAAAACGTCCAGATTTGTGGCAACACAACTCATGGATGCTGCACCATGATAATGCACCAGTGAAAGAGTTTTTAGCGAAAAATTCAACAAAAGTTCTCGACCAAGCACCGTATTCACCTGATATGGCTCCGTCTGACTTTTTTTTATTTCCCAAGTTAAAATTACCACTTCGAGGAAAACGTTTTGAGTCGATAGAAGCCATAAAAGAAAATTCGCTGAATGAGCTAAAGGCCGTACCGCAAATAGCCTATGAAAAATGTATGGAAGACTGGGTGAAGCGGTGGAGATGTTGTATTGCAAGCGATGGGGCCTACTTTGAAGGCGATAAAATAAATTTAGATGAATAATTTGTATTTTTTGATTTATTGACAAATTCCCGATACTTAGTACACAGAATGATATACGATAATCGACGATGTTAATCAAAACTAAATGTTAAACGAAGACCCCACTGAAACTTTGGTCTAGCGTGGTCACCAGGAAAACAGTTTTATCGACGAATTCTAGTTTCTCTTGATTCAATACTGTCTCACAATTAGTACATTTGTTAAACAAAATCTTATGCACTTAGTTTTTTTTCCATTTAATACTAATTTATTAACAGTGAACCAATTTTGGATCTGCAGTAATGCGTTATTTACGACGTCAAGATTTGATGCACGCCTTATATGTTCCGGACATATTCCTTCAAATAAAAATTATTATATAATGAAGAAAGCTCCGTCTCCAAATTGTGATGATTGTGTCGTGGTTGATGATGTGTTTCATATTCTGATGGAGTGTGTCCGGAATGAAAATACTAAAATTGATATTTTAGGACAGTAAAAGGTATGATATAACATGCCATAACATCACGCCTTGTTTCCCCGAAGGGTTGGGCAGAGGTGTACAAGTACACCCACATTTCGCCAGTTATGGTTTGGTCCCAGTTGTGTTTAAGGTATGACATTGGCTTCTGTAATACCATCATTTGCACATATCGGACATTGCATTTCTAATGCCCGATATGGCAAAACAATTGTTCAAGCCAGTTATGTAGTAGATAGTAATTAAAAAAATGGTATTTTTCTGCATTGGGCGATGTGGTCGCTAAGCGCCAAAGCCCTTTTATCCAAATAAAAAAAGCCCTTGAATCGTTCAAGTTCATGTTCAGGATGTCCAATTTCCCAAAATGTTCAATAGTATCAAAATGCATAATTCCCGTGTAGGGTTGTAGTAGATTTCCTAAAAATCAACGTGGGGCCACACCCGAAATGACTGATTCATAAAAAAACTCAGTAATTCATTATGTCCAATTTCATTTTAAAAAAATAGAATAAGTAAGTATCTGTAATACTAGAAGTTGACAGCTTCTTTGGCAATGGATGTAATGTACCTGTTATGTATTTATAGTTCCCGAAACATGCGATCGAAGATGACTTTTTCATCGGAATAAGAACGTATTCCGATATAAAAAAGAAAGGGTATTTCGAAAATTAGTGGTAAACTGTTGATGTTTTTCTGTAGAGTTTTTTTTTTGTGTTTCTGATCCACAAAAAGTTTGGAAATATCATGTAGATACTGATATTATTTTTATTAAGGCTTAAATCGTACAGACACGCATAAATTACGTGTGATTTCGGTTAAGCTTAAGCGCTTTATCCCTTTTTAATTGGAGTGTTTCGTCGTAGTTGGGGTTTGGTTCTAAACTATGTAAATCTGTGTATGTAAATTTTAAATTTAAAATCAATATGACAGATTTACAGAGTTGCGTCGTAAAAACAAATGAGTTAGTTTTTTTTTTAATTATATAATTTATTTCTGAGTATAAGGTACATTAGGATCTTAACTTCACATTTACTACCTGAAATATTAAAATTAATGTAAAATTAAGATAAACAGTCAAATTAAAATTATCAAAATAATAATTAAAAAACCAAGCATTGTATTTTCAAAAAATATAAACATAAACAGTCATTTAAAAAAAAAACATTAGCACAGCAGCATTGGACTGTCAGTTTCTTTTTAAATATTTGGATTGGATATGTTATTTTGTAAAATCTGGTATTATATTATGTATGGTGGGACCATGCCGAAAACACTTCTCGTAGGCAAAGCTGTATTTTAGCTACCTTAATGGCTTCTGAGAGGCCGTTTTATAGTTCTAGTATCTGCCACAGTTAAAAAGTTATTTTAATTTTCCCCAACGAAAATGGCAATTTCCAAAATATAGAATGCCGAAAATGATAACACTTTTAAGGACTTAAACATAGGAACACAACAGAATGTCATTTTTAGGCTTCACATTATCCTTATACAGATGTAAAAATCGACAAGGATTCTCTACGATTCTTCTATTATTCTACTGTTCTTCTGATAAAATAATTTCTTTAACACTGAATTGATAATCAATCTTTTATTTCTTGTTTTGAGAACACTCCATGCTTGATTATAATTACTTTGTGTAATTCGAATAGGCTTCAATAATGTGTCGTCTTCCCCGGTGGCACTGCTCTTTAAATAGTGCCACTTCTGAACATCACTGATCGCCGTGTTTTCATGAACTAATGAAATAAATAGGTCCCGGAACGTAGGCATTATTATTACATGTAAATGAGTCACTTTTCGATTATGTGGATGGCGCGGACGCTGCATTTATCGTTAACAAAAGGTCTTGTAAATCGGCCAATAACACAAGATATAAGTCGTCATAAAATAAAGAAATCTTCGTTAACAAAGTAGTGTAATGTTCGTTTTTGTATTTTGTTATTATTTGTTATACAGAACATATTTAAAAAAAAAGCTCTGTAAGGATTGTTCAAAACGACATTCTCAAATATTCTAATTTTTTGAACAAAATGACATGGGGAAATAAAAAGATTTTTTTTAATGAATTCAGACATTTCGGTAATTAAGTATTTTGAAACTATTGAACATTTTGGGAAATTGCACATACAGAACTTGAACGGTTCAAAAAATAAAAATAAAAGGCGAATGTGATGACTGATGCAAATATTTATTTGTGAGTAATGTTATCCGCAGTCGTCGAAGAGTTTGCCGCGTTGCGGATTAGCCGCTCGAGTCTGAAAACAAAAAGAAAGATATATACTTAGTCATTTACAAAAGTCATTTGCATTATGAAGAAATATGGCTGTATTGTTGCATTCGACGCAGTAGGTAGAATTCGAAACCGAGGCAGACGCGTGAAATTGCAAGCAAACACACATACCGTGTTATTTATCATGCGATGACAATTTATTAGTACATATAGCAACAGACGAGTTACTCTACTCACGTCTCTACTACTCACGTAGTAGGAAGACAGACGCTAGCAGAGAGTTCCACACTTTGGCCATGCGCAATTGGGTTTGTTACAAACTTTTCATGCGTAGCATCATTCCAGACGTATTTTTTTGTTATTTCGGACTCCTATCGACTTCAATCCAAGGTTGTTATCTTGAGTCGAGGGCCAGGTCACGCAAATGCTCACTTTACAGTTCTAACAGAACGTATAAGTAGGTAATCACTTGTTCGGCATAGCGCCTCGTTGGTCTTGTAGTACCCAGATCGGGCAAAATGATATTGGATATTCCATCAGCATGTCGAGTCTGTTAAAATTTAAATCAGACTTGCATGGAGTGAGCTGTCAGTATCATGTCGTCTTGGTCAATCCCTAGCATCAGTGGCACTGACAGCTCACTTCACCTAAGCTTTCACGGTGATGGTTACAGAATAGAACTACAGGAGTTTCTCATTAGCAGCCCTGAATCTGGTTTTGTGCCCCGTTGATGGCAATAGCCTGACTTTCTACTACATGGGACTTAAACATAACAGCTGGCGAATCTGGCGACAGATAGGTGTACTGTAGGAACAGCTCTTCTCTGCGTGATGTGAAGCGTGGATGTTGTTCTGCATATACCACTCGCAGTTAAATACGTTCTCATGCTCAATGGTTAACTATATCCCCTATAAAGGATGTTAGCACTTACTGGTTGGTTGTTGGTTTTGTCCGTCGCTCCAGTTGCAGCCAGCCTTGGGAATGGCGCTCATCCCGCTCTGGAACACATTATCATCATTAGTTAGTACAGTAAAGGTTTTATATCTTCGTTAAAATTATTTCCTTCAAGTCAGGACACGTATTACCTTTTGTAAGGCACAACAATTAAGGTAAAAATAAACAATATTTCATTACTCGTTAACAAACATCAAAATGGCAAAGACTTTTGACCAATGTCGAGTTGACATCAACCTAAATTCTTTTTAGTAGTAGGGACTTACCGTTAAACTACAATTGATAATCTTAACCTTACCAAGTCTTACGTTTAGTAAGACCTGGGTAACCCGTGGTAACTGGGTTGTGGAGGTGAGAACGGCAGTCGCTCTATATAAAGTACCTACGGTGTTTAGCAGAATTCGGTTAAATTGGAAGCCGACCACAACATAGTTGAGAAGAGAAGAAGATGTTTCATTGGTGACGCATTGGGCTACATAAGGGAACAATCCGCTTTTGCATTTCATAGCTTTTAGTTAGATGGTTTACAGCCATTTTATTTGATTTCGGCAAGCCATGTTCTCATCTCTCATGGGTTTGTTATAAACTTATCAGATTTGGTAGTTAAGCTTTTCCATAATTAAGAACGATTTTGTGTAATTTCACAAACTATGTTTTTGGATTAAACTGTTAGAAATCTACATGTTGATTGGGATAATTCAAGTTGTACTCACCACCGCAGCGAAGGCAATAGCCATGATGGCCAAGAGTACTCCAAAAAACTTCATGTTTCAGCGATTGATCACGAACTGACGAACTACTATGTACCCCCAGCTTATATACCTGAGGAGAACTGGGAAATTGACCACTTGTGACAATTGTGCTTCCTTCCGGTGAGCGAGATAATAACAATTATTATTCTTAAATAATGTTATTCTGTGATTTGTACTCGACGATGCGATAAGTTTTGTAAAACATTTTGAGCTCAAAGATTGCACCTATTGACGTAACGATCACTTACGTTGTGCGTACTCACAAGCTGTGATTTGCAGGATTATCTCGAAATGTCATGAGTGATTCCTTGTCCCAAGTAGCACATAGTTTATGATGATGCACAATCTTTTTACAACGTGGTATTATAAACCGACAACATGGTGCTCTAGTAATTAACCTATTTTGTAAAATGTTGTTTTGTCAAATCTTACAGATTAAAATTGACAGACATTCAAATTTTCTTACGTTATATTAAAGTATAGTTGGAGTTTATTGGCTTATTGGTTTTGAGTGAAGTTTCAAAAATAAGGACCTGCTGAGAATCATTTTGGATCGTGAAAGTTTGTGAAGGTGGTGCTTGCGGCAGCGGGCTAGATGAATAGCGTTTAAATGTGTATGGTTGCGGTGACAAAGGTGTCCAAGGATCAGTTATCGACGGTGTTTTTAGGTTAGTAAGTAGGAAGGGACGCTAGGTACTTTAATTTGTATTAGTTCTTATGTATTAGAAGTTATACACTTTTTAGATTCGATTGACACATATAATTGTAAAAATAGACACACATTCGTACACCTAACGAATTTTTACAATAATATATAACTTGGATAGAGCGCAGAACTCTTGACATTTGGCTTGTCGAAACATTAAGCAACGCTTCAGTAGATAGTAGAATAGGATAGTAGTAATTAAGTACAAGTAAGTATGTAGCTATTTTAGCTACTAATAATTCAATCATTAAGTAGGTACTTACTTTTGTGGCGAGACAGCTGTGGTGAGGAGCTTCATTTAGAAACGTTACTACATTTTGAGCGAATTATTTTGATTTCTTAGCACGATGTCCTTCCGATTTAATAACGCCTGTAAAAGGTGTACCCATGTATTAATTTGAATATTATGTTAAATGCTTATCTAATAGATGCATCATAGGCTACATGAGTTGTTTGTACATGATGCTGGAAGAAGACTAAAAGCACTGATTCAGATACAGACTTGACGCCTTTTATAGTTTCCCATTTGTAAGCTTTCATGTAAGTTTTAAAATCGTCGTAAGCTTTCATGTACGATTCATTGGACTTTTTTGGGAGTAGATTGTTGGCAATGCCATTGGTTTCGGATTTCATGTACTTCGTAGTCAAATGGCAATCGTCACTCGACCTTTTTGTGAGAATTTGTAGTTTTTAATTTGTTGTTAACCAACAAAGCGATTTGCAATAGTCGCGCCTTTTTTATTTGTGTTCTATTCTACTCTCGGTGGGCAGCGGGGTGATCGCTTTCATTTTGACAGTTCATCAACATTCATTGCGTTATTTACGTTGTTCAGCAGAAAAATAACTCGAACAGATGAAGCAATCGATCATCAATATCCTTCAAATTCAATTGATTCAGATTGTGATTAATTGCGTGTTACGCAATTAGGGTGTTAAATGCTTGGGATTTGTATGTACTATGGAAAACGTCTGTATGCGATTTCGGTTTTGCTCCGAACTTTTCTAAAGAACGTCAAATCAAATCAAATCAAAATACTTTATTTCACATAAACATACATGGGCACTTATGAAACTTCAGATTCTAGGTGCACGGTTCCAATTGGTCGTTTCCTATGGAGAAGAGCCGGCAAGAAACTCCATGGTTACTCTTTTAGAAATATTTGACTTTTACAATGTTTTCAATTTACAGTGTTAATAGGTATGGGAGGACAGTGTAGGCCTGCCAACAAGTACCATATGTTCAACAAATAGACTATGGTCTATTAAATTACAATCTACAAGGCAAAATATAAAATAATCATAGTAAAATAAAAATAAAATTTAAACCAAAAGCCAATAATGGAGAGTTGAAATTAGAATTGTAGGTATTTAATGCCAAATAATGATAATATTATGTCAGAGATTTGTCAAAAGTTAATATATAATTTAAATACCATTACTTGGGAGCATTTATTAGAAATTTACATAGTGATGCCGTTTATGAGGTACCATGGCAGCCACATGTGCAGAAGGAATTATTGCCAAACTTTCTTGTCTTCGACGTAGTCTTTCATCCTATAATATGCTTTTTAGATAAGGACACGTTTGATGTGGGTTTTGAATTTTCCATCGCTAAGTTCTGTAACCGACTTTGGCAACTTATTATAAAAGCGGATACTGTTTATCAGTAATGGCTTGCTTGTTTTAGTTAATATAAATTTGGGTATAACAATTTCATTTTACTACGATATTTATAATGGAAATCGTCTTATTTTAAAAAGTCCTAAGTTTTTGGGAACATACAAAATATTTTCTAAGATATAAAGAGAAGGCAGAGTTAGTATATCAATTTCTTTGAATTTGTTTCTAAGAGACTCGCGAGGACCCATTTCATAGATCGCGCGGATTGCCCTCTTTTGTAAAATGAAAATTGAATCTACGTCAGCTGCTGATCCCCACAGCAGAACGCCATAAGACATAATACTGTGGAAATAAGCAAAGTGTACTAACCTAGCTGTGGCTATATCGGTCAACTGCCTTATTTTTCTTACTGCATATGCAGCTGAACTTACCTGAAAGAGCTCTAATGTGAGCGCCCCTTTGCAATTTTGAATCTAAAGTAATTCCTAGAAATACTGTTTCCGTAATAGCATCTACTTTCTTGTCATCAAGTTTTAAATTTAAACCCACTTGGGGTACATTTGGTAATGAGAACTTAAGACATTTAGTTTTATTCGCATTGAGTAAAAGATTATTAGCTGCAAACCATTTTGAAAGAACAGCCAGACTATCATTCAAAAATAAGAGAAGTGTCATCAGCGAATAAAATTATATCTGATAAGTTAGCCATCATGTAAAGAAGTTCATTAATATAAACTACAAATAAGAAAGGGCCAAGAATTGAACCTTGAGGCATGCCCATCTTAACTAAGGACCCCGAGGACGTCGCCCCGTTAACGTTTACTTTTTGTTGGCCGTTTGATAGATAGGAAAGAACAAGATTAGCGGCTTGTCCACGAATTCCGTAGTGGTGTAATTTACAGATCAGTGTATTGTGGTCAACGCAGTCAAACGCTTTTGAGAGGTCACAAAAAATGCCAATTGCATCCTGGTACTTCTCCCAGGATTCCAAAATGTGACTGATGAGTTTTACTCCCGCATCAGTCGACCTACTTTTCGTGAAACCAAACTGGCGACCATGTAAAATTCCATTTGAATTAAAATGTGACAAGTGTGACAACATCTGGTCTAGCATGATTTTTTCATAGATTTTACTCAATGCTGGTAGCACAGATATAGGTCTATAATAAGAGGGATCACTCTTACTACCCGATTTGAAAATTGGTACTACTTTACCATGTTTCATTAAATCAGGAAACGTACCGCTATCTAAACATTGATTAAATATGCCTGTTAGGACAGGGGCAATTGTGTCAATAATATCTCCAAGAACCTTAACGGAAATCTCGCATAAGTCTTCAGTGTTTTTTATGTTAAGACTTTTGAACGCTTGTTTAATTGTGACAATAGAAATAGGGTCGAATTTAAAACTAGGAATGTCCTTACTGAAGTTTTCTTTGAGTAAAGATTCAGCTAATACAGATGATGAGGGAAGAGATTTCGTAACCTCAATTGGGATGTTGGTGAAGAAATTTTCTAGTGACTCAGCAACCTTAAACTTATCTGAAATGGTTTCATTCTCAATTTTTTACGACAAGTCATTCTGATCTCGCTGTTTTGTGTTTCCAGTTTCTTTGTTAATTACCTGCCACACAGCTTTTATTTTATTATGGGAAATACCAATTTTGTTACTTATTAATTTAGACTTAGCTTGAGCGCAGACTCTTTTGAATATTTAAGAATAATTTCTTACATAATCATGAAGAGTTTGATCAGACGTCAGTCATTTCTCGTGATACAACTATATAAAATATCTCTGCTTTTTCTAATGCCAGCAGTGGCCCATTCGCAAAATTTTGGTTTAGTATTGATAGTAACTTTTTTTTACAGGACATGCTTTATTGAATTCTTGGCATACTGTAGAAAATAGTGTACCATAGTTTAAATTGGGGTATTGTGAATCAAAACTTGCGGTTGGAAGATTGCTGTTAAGATTATTATTAAACATTTTCAACTTACGAGTTTTTAGTAAGAGGTCTTATATCAATGGTTTTATTTGAGTTTAACTTTTTATCTAAATCAAATTATACAAGTTTACCAGTATGGTCTGACCTGACGCCACTAATTAAGCATAAGCATAATCAGCCTATAACGTTCCCACTGCTGGGACACAGGCCTCCTCTCTATGAGAGGTGGTGAGCCGTAATCCACCACGCGGGCTCAGTGTGGGTTGGTAGATGTCACATGTCTTCGAATTTTTTGGTTCCAGGACATGCCGCTTTCCTCACGATGTTTTCCTTCACCGTTTTGAGAGCAGTGGTGATTAAATTATTTACACAAAGTAAAGCGCCTGCTTGGGTTCGAACTCACGACCTACAACTCGTAAGTCGGGACCGTTACCACTGGGCCACTGGCCACTAATTAAGGTGGAGAAATACATTGACTATTGCAAATCGCTTTGTTGGTTAACAACAAATTAAAAACTACAAATTCTCACAAAAAGGTCGAGTGACGATTGCCATTTGACTACGAAGTACATGAAATCCGAAACCAATGGCATTGCCAACAATCTACTCCCAAAAAAGTCCAATGAATCGTACATGAAAGCTTACGACGATTTTAAAACTTACATGAAAGCTTACAAATGGGAAACTATAAAAGGCGTCAAGTCTGTATCTGAATCAGTGCTTTTAGTCTTCTTCCAGCATCATGTACAAACAACTCATGTAGCCTATGATGCATCTATTAGATAAGCATTTAACATAATATTCAAATTAATACATGGGTACACCTTTTACAGGCGTTATTAAATCGGAAGGACATCGTGCTAAGAAATCAAAATAATTCGCTCAAAATGTAGTAACGTTTCTAAATGAAGCTCCTCACCACAGCTGTCTCGCCACAAAAGTAAGTACCTACTTAATGATTGAATTATTAGTAGCTAAAATAGCTACATACTTACTTGTACTTAATTACTACTATCCTATTCTACTATCTACTGAAGCGTTGCTTAATGTTTCGACAAGCCAAATGTCAAGAGTTCTGCGCTCTATCCAAGTTATATATTATTGTAAAAATTCGTTAGGTGTACGAATGTGTGTCTATTTTTACAATTATATGTGTCAATCGAATCTAAAAAGTGTATAACTTCTAATACATAAGAACTAATACAAATTAAAGTACCTAGCGTCCCTTCCTACTTACTAACCTAAAAACACCGTCGATAACTGATCCTTGGACACCTTTGTCACCGCAACCATACACATTTAAACGCTATTCATCTAGCCCGCTGCCGCAAGCACCACCTTCACAAACTTTCACGATCCAAAATGATTCTCAGCAGGTCCTTATTTTTGAAACTTCACTCAAAACCAATAAGCCAATAAACTCCAACTATACTTTAATATAACGTAAGAAAATTTGAATGTCTGTCAATTTTAATCTGTAAGATTTGACAAAACAACATTTTACAAAATAGGTTAATTACTAGAGCACCATGTTGTCGGTTTATAATACCACGTTGTAAAAAGATTGTGCATCATCATAAACTATGGCTACTTGGGACAAGGAATCACTCATGACATTTCGAGATAATCCTGCAAATCACAGCTTGTGAGTACGCACAACGTAAGTGATCGTTACGTCAATAGGTGCAATCTTTGAGCTCAAAATGTTTTACAAAACTTATCGCATCGTCGAGTACAAATCACAGAATAACATTATTTAAGAATAATAATTGTTATTATCTCGCTCACCGGAAGGAAGCACAATTGTCACAAGTGGTCAATTTCCCAGTTCTCCTCAGGTATATAAGCTGGGGGTACATAGTAGTTCGTCAGTTCGTGATCAATCGCTGAAACATGAAGTTTTTTGGAGTACTCTTGGCCATCATGGCTATTGCCTTCGCTGCGGTGGTGAGTACAACTTGAATTATCCCAATCAACATGTAGATTTCTAACAGTTTAATCCAAAAACATAGTTTGTGAAATTACACAAAATCGTTCTTAATTATGGAAAAGCTTAACTACCAAATCTGATAAGTTTATAACAAACCCATGAGAGATGAGAACATGGCTTGCCGAAATCAAATAAAATGGCTGTAAACCATCTAACTAAAAGCTATGAAATGCAAAAGCGGATTGTTCCCTTATGTAGCCCAATGCGTCACCAATGAAACATCTTCTTCTCTTCTCAACTATGTTGTGGTCGGCTTCCAATTTAACCGAATTCTGCTAAACACCGTAGGTACTTTATATAGAGCGACTGCCGTTCTCACCTCCACAACCCAGTTACCACGGGTTACCCAGGTCTTACTAAACGTAAGACTTGGTAAGGTTAAGATTATCAATTGTAGTTTAACGGTAAGTCCCTACTACTAAAAAGAATTTAGGTTGATGTCAACTCGACATTGGTCAAAAGTCTTTGCCATTTTGATGTTTGTTAACGAGTAATGAAATATTGTTTATTTTTACCTTAATTGTTGTGCCTTACAAAAGGTAATACGTGTCCTGACTTGAAGGAAATAATTTTAACGAAGATATAAAACCTTTACTGTACTAACTAATGATGATAATGTGTTCCAGAGCGGGATGAGCGCCATTCCCAAGGCTGGCTGCAACTGGAACGACGGACAAAACCAACAACCAACCAGTAAGTGCTAACATCCTTTATAGGGAATATAGTTAACCATTGAGCATGAGAACGTATTTAACTGCGATTGGTATATGCAGAACAACATCCACGCTTCACATCACGCAGAGAAGAGCTGTTCCTACAGTACACCTATCTGTCGCCAGATTCGCCAGCTGTTATGTTTAAGTCCCATGTAGTAGAAGGTCAGGCTATTGCCATCAACGGGGCACAAAACCAGATTCAGGGCTGCTAATGAGAAACTCCTGTAGTTCTATTCTGTAACCATCACCGTGAAAGCTTAGGTGAAGTGAGCTGTCAGTGCCACTGATGCTAGGGATTGACCAAGACGACATGAAACACTCACAGCACGCAAGTCTGATTTAGATTTTAACAGACTCGACATGCTGATGGAATATCCAATATCATTTGGTCCGATCTGTGAACTACAAGACCAACGAGGCGCTATGCCGAACAAGTGATTACCTACTTATACGTTCTGTTAGAACTGTAAAGTGAGGGGGTGCCGAGCATTTGCGTGCCCTGGACCTCGACTCAAGATAACAACCTAGGATTGAAGTCGATATGAGTCCGAAATAACAGAAAAATACGTCTGGAATGATGCTACGCATGAAAAGTTTATAACAAACCCAATTGGGATGATGACTAATATTAAAAATTTACATAAAAAATATGTTATTTCAAAGAATGTTTAGTAAAAAGGAGAAAATCGAAAAAATCAGTTAAATCGGTTTAAATTTGAAGAAGATACACGCTTTAAAAGTTTTTGGAGGGGATTATTGCCGTCCTTGTCGCGCGGTACTGACAATGTACGGCGCTAGTATGAAGTTGCATAGTCGTGACGTCACTTCTACGATAGTGTGGTCCTTGTCTAACAATGATCTTAAAACGTTTATAACTTTAGAATTTTGTAAGCTTTTACACTTTTTGTAATACTGTTTGCGCTATTTGGAAACAAACAGTCTTTTGAAAAAAAAAAAAAACATCATCCCAATTGCGCATGACCAAACTGTGGAACTCTCTGCTAGCGTCTGTCTTCCTACTCACGTATAACCCCTCTGTTGCTATGTGTACGAATTAATTGTCACCGCATGATAAATAACACGGCATGTGTGCTTGCTTGCAATACGCGTCTGCCTCGGTTTCGAATTCTACCTACTGCGTCGAATGCAACAATACAGCCATATTTCGTCATAATGCAAATGACTTTTGTAAATGACTAAGTATATATCTTTCTTTTTGTTTTCAGACTCGAGCGGCTAATCCACAACGCGGCAAACACTTCGACGACTTCGGATAACATTACTCAGAAATAAATATTTGCACCAGTCATCACTTTCGCCTTTTATTTTTATTTTTTGAACCGTTCAAGTTCTGGATGTGCAATTTCCCAAAATGTTCAATAGTTTCAAAATACTTAATTCCCGAAATGTTTGAATTCATTAAAAAAATCTTTATATTTCCTCATGTTTTCGTTCCAAAAATTAGAATATTTGAGAATGTAGTTTTGAACAATCCTTACAAAGCTTTTTTTTGAATAATATATGTTCTGTATAACAAACAATAACAATAAAATAGTTCCCGAAAGAATAATTTACAAAAAAGTTATAAGTTACTCGTATGTAGAAGCAAAACGTAGGTGTCTGCAATACTAGAAGTTTTCTGGCGGTTTCTTTGGCAAAGGGTGTAATGTACTTGTTATGTATTTATATTTCCCGCAACGTGCGATCGAAGATGACTTCTTCATGCAGGTAACTTTTTGGTAATTATATTTTCTCAGTAGAAAGCTACTGAGAAAATATAATTATTTTATGTTTCTGTTCCGCGAAAAGTTTGGAAATATCATGTAGTTTCTCATATAAAGCCTTATTTCTAAATAATCTCGCTAACCATTGATTAGCCACTGCTTAGCTAAGCAATTAGTTAGCTCTAAATCAATGATTAACTTTTCTTTATTAATAAACGCTAGTTAGCAGGCGATTATTAGCGAAACGAAATAGAAGTGAAATTTTGCGTTCAGCAGATTATAATCAAAATATTCGAGTGTGTTACGTGACTTAGAAAAGTGAAACACCGAATAACACGTCCCCGTAAGTTTACTAATACGAAACACTTAACAACGAATGCACGCTACCACGAAAAACTTAACGCCGAAACCATGCGATCTCGAATAACCAAATCTCTAATTCATCTATTCGAAACACCTAACGACGAATGCACGCTACCACGAAGAACTTAATGCCGTAGCCATGCGATCTCGAATAACCAAACCACTAACGAAAATACATCAACTTTTGGGGGTTCCTAATATAAATCCAACTTTTAAATAAAAAGTCTTTATTCATTTAACAATTAATCAAATCAAAAATTTTAAATAAAAGTAACAAAATATGTCATTTAAGTAATTAATTGCACGAACCCGTGCAAAAGGTGGTACCATTGGTGTTTGGGCTCCTGTCCAACAAAAATGAGAGAATTAATTGTTTATTTTTTGAGCTTCTCAAGTCGCGATCATCTCAATTTGGAACCAATTTGCAACCTCCTGTAGTAATTACTGACTTCGAGAAGGCGTCAATAAATGCGGTAAAACAAGTGTTCCCTGAAACTAAACACAAGTGTTGTTACTTCCATCTGGCTCAAAGTATTTGGAAGCATATTCAATCTGCTGGCCTATCCAAACAATACTCAGAATCGACATCTTTTGCTCACAAAATGCGTCATTAGGCCGCGTTAGCATTTTTAAAACCAGATGAGATACCTGAGGCTTTTGCAAAACTAAAAGAAAAAGTATTACCCAAGGATGCATTGAAAGTCACTGATTGGTTTTCCAAATATTATGTCAATGGTACTCTTAAAAAGAGGACTACTCAAAACCTCAAGTCATTAAAAACAAACCAAAATAAAAGTGCCCCCACTGTTTCCGCCTAACATCTGGTCGGTAAATAGCTCAATAAGGTACCACTGTTCCAATTACACAAAATGAGATGGAATCATGGCACCACCACTGGAACAGGCTATTGGGCAGAAAGAAATGGAATTTATATAAGACAATTGAAGAATTAAACAAGGAACAAAAACATACAGAACTAATAATAGAAAAATTAAATTCACAGTCTCAAGAAACCAAAAGAGCAAAGAAAAAAGAAAATAGGGAAGAAAAAATAAAAAATATTTGGAAAAAAAAAGGGAAACAATGGACATCACCACATTTTTTTTTTGATGTTCTTGCATACTTGTGCTATTTTAAACGATAACTGAACTCATATTATTCTTATTAACTTATTTTTGGTCTTTCTCAAAAGTTGGTTTGGTTGATTGTTAAATGAATGAAGACTTGAATAGTTAATAAATTGGATTTTTTTAGGAACCCCCAAAAGTTGATGTCTTTTCGTTAGAGGTTTGGTTATACGAGATCGCATGGCTACGGCATTAAGTTCTTCGTGGTAGCGTGCATTCGTCGTTAGGTGTTTCGAATAGATGAATTAGAGATTTGGTTATTCGAGATCGCATGGTTACGGCGTTAAGTTTTTCGTGGTAGCGTGCATTCGTTGTTAAGTGTTTCGTATTAGTAAACTTACGGGGACGTGTTATTCGGTGTTTCACTTTTCTAAGTCACGTAACACACTCAGAAAATTGGCTTGTTCTAGTGGCTGGAACCCGTCAAGTCTCCTGGCGAGCCGGTTTGTAAGGATTCTTGAGAACAGAGCGGCAATTCTCGTTTTTTTAAGAATGTTCGTATTCTAATCTCAGTCGCAATCTGTCAAAACATCTCTAATTTTATACATTTTGACAAGTTTTTGACACTTGATTGTCGCCAAAGTGAGACTGCGACTAGATTTTGAACGTTTTTAATAACGGGAATTGGCCTTTTGTTTTTTATTGTTTATTAGTTCGTACTGGTGGCGACAATAAATTCAAACGTCGCAGTCTTCTTCTTCTATTTTTTCGATGTAGGTAATGTAGCTTGTACTTTTTGGGGCCAGTATAGGTTGCTACGTTTATTGCGGCATCAGAGGGGTTGCTGAGATCGTCAAGGGTGCAGGTGGACCGAAATTTATGTCACGCTTATTTCGTGGGGGCGAAGGTTGCGTTTGTAATGCTTAGAGGCCAGAATAACCTGACCTTCCTTTTTAATCATTGGATATAGAGAATGGAACAATGTTGAACAACAGCTTATTAGCAACTGTTGCTGGAGTCGCTTGTCGCTATGCCTTACAAATAAGTTTCCGTGTCGTGTAGTACCTATCGCACCCATTTTAAAGATCGATTTTAATTTTAAGTCTACTTTATTTTATTATTTAGTGTATTGAGCAGAAGATAAATAAATTGATTCCATTCAAAATCTAATATTAATGTGTGGTATCATTCCATACATACCATTCCCGTTCTTTTGTTTTAGAAAAATTTGCTTGTAGGACGATTTGATAATATAATATTTTGCTAAAGTGTCGTTTCAATTAAAGGTGGTTTTACAATTAAGACAATTGGCATTTAGGACGGATGAACCGCATGCGACTAAAGTCAAAATTAAAGCATTTATTTCCTATAGGCACATAAAAGGCACTTTTTAACGTCAACATTTACATTAAAATTGAATTGATTCTAAATAAGTCGCCCCTTCCAAATTGTAGATACGTATGGAGAAGAATGGGCAAAAAACTCCACGGAAAGGCTCTATTTCTCACTAGATTTTCTGGGACTGGAATTTTTTAAATGCCACTGTTTTTAACCAACTAGGATAATATAATATACGATCTGACTGTATATTTAATATTATCCTTTTTTATTTCAGAAACATCAAGTAGCGGATAAACCACAACAGTACGGAATAGAGGCAGGCCTTGAAACATAACGAGCAATCGCAAAATATAATTACTGATATCATAATATTACAAGATAATAAATAATAAATAACTTACACTCCACTCCATGCACTTCCATGTTCCTGAGGGGTTATTCCCGTATTTTAAAGAACGTTCGCAGTCTAATCTCTGCCAAAAACGTTACTTATCTACATTTTTGATAAGCTTTTGACATAGATTGTGAAAAGCTGAATCAAGTTTTTCTAACTGACAGCTGTTATTCCACCTTCTTCTCAGCTAAAGCACCAGGAAGTGACTCGAATAGAGACTCGGGAAACATTATAATATAGTCGCATAGGCATGGTCGACGGAGATTGATTATTGTCTTATGGCCATCACTCTTGTTAGTAGGCTATATATTAAAAAAAACATCATGCATTTTGATAACTTGACTGTTATGCTGGATGGGATTGTTTATTATGTACCACCTACCAACCCGCACTAGGCCCGCGTGGTGTATTACGGCCCACTCCCTCTCACTGAGAGGAGGCCTGTGTCTCAGCAATGGGAACATTATAGGCTGATTCTGTATGTAATAATGAAACCAACAAGTGTAACCTGACTATCGTAGAAACGAAAGATAAAACGACAAGTTGTAGAAAGAAATCTCTGGCGCGATTTAATAAATAAAGAAACGAAATTTCTTGTCACAAATTGTCTTTGTAGAGTAAAGGTCCTTGCTACACGTGCAGCCAATCAAAGTTAGTGTTAAATAATGTGTGCTTGTTAACGACTAAAACACCTCTACCTACATGTCATACAGTATTACAACCCAAAGTAGCGCTACAAACTAGTGCAGCGTCATAGAAGAACCTTAGGACAATAATAAAACCTAACGCCTGTTGGGAACTGTAGAGTTTTGAATAACTTTATTGTAGATGGATGCGGACTGCTCAGGACCGGGATGGTTGGCGCTCTTTGGGGGAAGCTTACGTTCGGCAGTGGACGGCAATTGGCTGACGATGAAATTGTCGATGAGTTTTTATTTACCGATACAATGGTAGGAACTACTTAATTTACTTATATTTTTATAACACTGCTTACCATAGACAATTTCTAGTTCAAATGTTTCGGATTTCAGACTTATTTGTGTATTTGCGTACAATTTCACCTGGGTTTTAATGAGTTTTCCTAGACTCTGTTAGACATACACATGTAGGTAAATCGGTCGTGGTAGGTAAGGGGCGCCTACCCCTGCCAGAAGGTAATAATTAGGTAACTGCGATTAAACAAGAAGATATTAAGGGATGATGCCACGAAACATATGGAAGCTGGTACCCGCTCCAATAGGAATAAATTATATACGAGTATTATTAGAAAGGTATTACAATTTAGTACAATAATCCCAAATGACCCTTGATCTTGATTCCGTGTCGGATTTGAGTAATAAATGGTGGAGGTTAAGACGTGGCAGTTAGGGAACCTACCGTAACCGCTGCAGCTACAGAAAAACGTTCTTAGGAGACTGTGTTTGACTTCCTGAGTAATTGCTAACTGCATTTACAGATTTTGGACAAACTGAGGTTAGGGTGCTAGAAGAGTCAGAAATCGCATCAAACTGTCCCATATTTACATTTCGTGTGATCGATCATCTTATCCACGATCTTTTACGACGTTTGCTATTAATTACAAAAAAAAAACGTATGTTATGCCTAGCCTTAACCAACAATTTACGATAAAAAAAAACAATACAAAAATTTAAAAAGGAACTGACCGCCCTAATACTTGTTACGTGTTATTCAATTAAAGATTTTTTAAATGACACTACACTATAGATTTCAAATATGACAGAATGTGTTTGTTGAAATTATAATGCCTGGTTTAATGATACAATTTTGTTTTTATTTTATTAATTATTATTTTTCGACAATTTTTATTTGACTAACGACTTAATTTTTTTCATTCATTTTTTTCAATATATGCATGCTTTATTTAAGTTACATTGTACAGGGATCACAAAGTTTGTTAACACTTTATTTGTGAACCCATTTTCTTAGCAAATAAAATATTATGATTGTGTTTATGATTCGTCTTTCAATCTAACTGGATGCAGTTGAATATCGGCATCTTACATGGATCGATTGCCTATTTAAGTTCTACAACCCAGGCACTGGGTAATTAGACTTTCGGGCGACCCGTAACGATTGTCAAAGATCTACGAATGACAGTAGGGCCCACAGGCTGAACGGTTTTTTGGGCTCGGAGGTCTGTCTCGATATGTATTGGATGGTCACCCATCTACAAACCTACCGCGGTAAGCGTAGCTTAACCTTCGACCGACAGCGTCGCGGCTGTTAGTATTTAGCCACGAACCATAAAAACATTTTTCATTCTTCATCTACTGTGACATCTTTGAGACATAAGGACCCTGGCTGTAAATCCCGCATGTCTGGGATACCCTGGGTACCAATTAATTGGCACTATATGATTACAAATACCTGTGTACACAGTGCGTCTTCCAGCTAACCGTGTGTGTGTGGATACTTTTGTTAGTATTATTCATTAATAAGAAACTGTAGTACATTTGCTACCTAAATGACCGACCGAGTTTTGTCGACGAGATAATAGATAAAATCTATAATTTCATCAAATTTGTTACACTTGGTTTTACAAAACAGTCCGGGTTGGTATGTCACATGTCTTCGAGTTTTTGGTTCTAAAACATACCGGTTTCCTCACGACATCCTTCACGTGCTGAGAGCAGTAATTATGAAATAATTTACACAAAGTAAAGCGCCTGTCTGGGTTCGAACCGACGGCGACGACATAAAACTCGTAAGTCGCGGCCGCGGTTGTTACCACTGGGCCACAACTGCTCTCAGCTAATATATAAAATACTGAAATACAAATAAATAATGTTTCTGTCAATTTAGATGATGTGTAAAAGTAGCTGGATTAATCGAATTTTGTTGACTGTACCTGAATAGTGTAAACACTGCCAGTGAGTTTTTCTAAATTATTTAAACATATAAAAAAACGGTATCATTTCCTTTATGATTTGCCACCAAGGGGAAGTCATCTTTTTTAATGACGTAGACACATGTAACTAAATACACATCATCATTATTATTGAAATCGCAAAAAAATACTATATTTATTGTGATTATGTGCTCATAGTCCACCGGATGAACACATTATCATCTTTGTATGCCTCTAAAATATTTATTTCTATATTTTACATACAAACTGTGCTGACAGTGGCAGTGGCAAGTTATTGAAGTAACGCCAAGGTTTCAAGATGAACTTCATCGGAATATTCGTGGTTATATGTTATAATGGCTCTGGCATTAGCTCTTTTGCGGAGTTGCTATCACAAATCCAATTTTGCAAAGAATTGTCATCAAATTGCATCAAATCCACGAAAAAAGTAACATATAGATGTTATCGCATTTAGACGATCACTTCATTCATCATTCATAGGGTAATGGGACAGGCAGGCGGATGATTATTTCACCTCTTTGGTAATTGAACCCTCATTAGAACTCTGTAATTTAAAATGTTGTTAGCAATAACAATCCAAATCTTTATCTTTTCGAGAGTTTGAAATAAGAACATTTTTAAGACAGACTCTTTGAACACGTATAGAAAGAAAAAAATAACGAAAGAAAATACGTTTATTTGCGGTAAACAGACGCGAGAAGTTGGGAAGACTTAGCGAGATGGGAGGGGCGGAAATGTTCACTTTGCGATGCTCAGTTATGTATTCTATGTATATCGGCGTTACAAACAGGATTAGATACAGATTTTTCCCTCCGTATCAAAAAGACCTAAACGCAAAAGGTCCTAATAGCAAAATGACCAAAATCCAAACGACACCTTAGTAAAATGTCGTATTATGAAATTGTTCTGCGAGCAGTGTGTCCTTTTAGCAAAACTTATATTAATTATAACATGCATGAAACAATTCACATGAGAAAAAAAGACAATTTCAAAAAGAGTTGTTTCTTGATTCGCCTGTATGGGATTCTATTTACATATTTATTTTGGTTTGAAAGAGTACTATCCGTTTTATTTTGTATTTGTCCCATGTATATAAGTAGTTTTGCTTCTTGCACGAATCCAATCACTTTGACATGTTTTGTTAGAATTTTCCATGGAGTCGAAGGGTTTGTTGTAGTCCTCAAATGCCATGCAAGGCTGCTTTTCGGTCTTCGGTATGGTCGTAGGTATGCTATGGTCTCCGGTTTTGCAGCTTTTTCGAAAATTGGCTTGTTCTGGTGGCTAGAATCCGTCAAGTCTCCTGGCGAGCCGGTTTGTAAGGATTCTCGAGAACAGAGCGCGAATTCTCGTTTTATTAAGAACGTTCGCATTCTAATCTCAGTCTCAATCTGGCAAAAACATCTCAAATTTGTATAAATTTTTGACATTTGACAATAAATTCAAACGCCGCAGTCTTCTTCTTCTGTTTTTTTGATGTAGGTACTTTTTAATGTTGCTTGTACTTTTTGGGCCAAGTATTGGTGGCTACGTTTAACGTTTAATGCGGCATCAGAGGGGTTGCTGAGATCGTCAAGGGTGCAGGTGGAGGGAAATATATGTCACGCTAATTTCGTGGGGGCGGAGGTTGCGTTTGTAATGCTTAGAGGCCAGAATAACCTGACCTTCCTTTACAATCTTCGGAGATAGAGAATGGAACAATGTTGAACAACAGCTTATTAGCAACTGTTGCTGAAGTCGCTTGTCAATAGCTAGGTATGCCTTACAAATAAGTTTCCGTGTCGCACCCATTTTCTGAACTTATTAACGCAGAGGAAAAAACATTTGAAAGATCGATTTAAATTTTAAGTCAATTTTATTTTAATATTTAGTGTATTGAGCAGAAGAAAAATAAATTGATTCCATTAAAAATCATACAATAATGTGTGGTATGACTGTCCATGTCATTCCCGTTCTTTTGTTATAAGAAACATTTGCTTGTAGGACGATTTGATAATAGAATATTTTTGTTAAATGTCCGTTTCAATAAAAGGTCGTTTTACTATTAAGAGCATTGGCGTTTAGAACTTTTTGATATTGAGGGGATTCAACAAATGAAATTAAATTAACTATTTCATTTGTGTTAACTAACTATTTCAATTATTATAAGAGGAATATATCAGTGTCCACTGACTTGATTGTGTCACGTAAGGTTGAAATATTTTCAGAGTGGCATGACCACAGCGGAACTGTCTGCTGGCTTCCAAGGCGGCGGCAGTGGTGGTGGTGGTGGTAGACCTTCTCGACCACCACCAACTGCGGCCACCACTGCAGCACCAGCTACTACTAGTGAGTATACTTTCGATAGACTACTTCACATAGAAAACAAATGTAACAAAACAAGAAAAAAACGTGAATATAAAAAAGACAAGTTAACTTCAGTAGTTATTTGAGTTACCTCAGTAGTTATTTGGGCTTTTTATATTCACGTTTTTCTTCTTTTTTTTAAATAAAGTAGTCTCCACTAAGTAAAATAAAACCAGGCAACCTATTTCCATGAAAACAGTTTTTACATGACTCTGTACCTCTGCGTTAACATTCTCCTTCGATAATTTAAACAAATTGCAGTTCCATACGTTTTGACTGCGCAGGTTGCACTTTTGAATTTCTATTCTAGGGTTCAAAAACCATAAACCTATTGAACTCATAGGTTATACATAGTTTTTGTTGATGTTAGGTAGTTCGCGTTGATGTGCCTGCCACTCTGTATAGTTCAAAGCACGGAAAGAAAGTAGTCGGCAGCTGCACGTTGTAACTGTGTCAAGAAGGCACTTAGCATGATGCTGAACTATTGGAGACCCACAACAAAGCGCTGATTTTAGCGGTCACCCAAAAATTACAAAAAGAGATGTAGGGAATATAACGAGGGATGAACTGCAAGTAACAAAAGAAAAAAGTGTCTTGTTTTTAACGTCAACATTTGAATTGATTCTAGTCGCCCCTTCCAAAAGATAGTTTCGTATGGAGAAGAATGGCTGAAATTTCCACCGTTATAAATAGTTATGAATCTGAATGATAAAGGAATGGTCGACAGGGAAAAACAGAAGAAGAAAACCATTGCAACGATCCCAACGAAAAAGGGCAGGAAGATGATGATTGCATAAATTCAAATGGAAAGGCTATATTTCTCACAGGATTTTCATTAGACAGCTTGTTATTTCATGCAACTGGAACTATAAAAATAAATAGGGGCCACTGTTTTAAACCAACTAGGATAATATCCTGTATATTTAATATTACAGGAACAACAAGTAGCGGATAAACCACAACAGTACGGAACAGAGGCCGGCCTTGAAACGCAACGAGCAATAGCAAAATATACTGATATCATAATATAACATATTAATCACCTGGTTGTTCCCAGTTCCTGTGGGGTCATTCCCGTATTTTAAAGAACATTCGCAGTCTAATCTCTGTCAAAAACACCTCTAAGTTACTTATCTACATTTTTGATACGCTTTGACATATATTGTCAAAAGCTGAATCAAGTTTTTCTAACTGACAGCTGTGCTGCTTGTTCGTTGCACCACTTCTTCTCAGCTAAAGTACCAGGAAGTGACTCAACTAGAGACTCGAGAAACATTATAATATAGTCGCATAGGCATGGTCGACGGAGATTGATTGTTATCTCATGACGTCAATCTTGTTAATCTACTATATTAAAAAAACACCATGCATTATATTACTTGACTGTTATGCTTAATGGGATTGTTTATGATGTAAATGACTTTTCGTAATAATTGCAGTCTATTAACAATGAAAGCACCAACCAACCCGCACTAGGCCCGCGTGGTGGATCCACGCGAGTCTAGTGTGAGATGGTTGGTGCTTTCATCCCACTCCCTCTTACTGAGAGGCGGACTGTGTCCCAGCAATGGGAATATTTAAGGCCGATTCTGTTTGTATGTAAATAATAATAAAACCCTACAAACTAGAGTTGACGAAACTGTATGGTATGAGTGCAGCGTCATAGAAGAACCTTAGGACAAAAATAAATAACGCCTGTTGGGAAAACTTTACACACAATACACTGTAGAATTTTGAATAACTTTATTGTAGATGGATGCGGACTGCTCAGGACCGGGATGGTTGGCGCTCTTTGGGGGAAGCTTACGTTCGGCAGTGGACGGCAATTGGCTGACGATGAAATTGTCGATGATTTTTTTATTTATCGCTACTATGGTAGGAACTACTTAATTTACTTAAATTTTTATAACACTGCTTACTAGGGACAATTTCTAGTTATTAGAACTAGAAATTGTGTGTCGGATTTCAAACTTATTTGTGTAATTGCCTACAATTTTACAATACAAATACAAAATACATAATGTTTATTTCTGTACCAAATAGTGAACATGAGTTTGTGATTGGAGGTTCCTTTTAAGCATGATGACGCCTGTGTTAGGAAACTCCGCTCTACCGCAGCTTTGGCTGTTTGTACAACTTAGAAATACTCTTTATTTTAAACATAGTTTTGAGTTAGCTTCTTTATAATAATAATGTGTGTGTGGGGTTAGAGAGGTGTGTCGCGTGTGTGTGGTGTGTGATGTGCGTGGTATGTCAGAGGTATGTCGGTTGTGGATGTGTGTATGAGGGAGTGAGTTGCTTTGCCAGTATAACCAATTTCCTTTTATTGTAGTAATAACTCAACATCTGCATAAGTGCGGGATTTTAACCTTTCTATTAGCATTTTATTACCGTTATGAAGATGTTCAGTGTAAATGTATATGTCTTTGTTTATTTTATTATACAACCGTGCTGATTGATTTTCATATTGTGTAGCAGCAAAATTGGTTTTAAATTGTGGGACTTGCTCAATAATATCCTTTCTTCTTTTTAATGTTATGTTTTATCATAGGTAAGTGCCTTATGCCTCCTCAAGATTGAAGCACAGATATATAATTTCCAACAGATAACATGCCACTGATCTCATATAGACTTTCAGTAGGGAATCTCCGTTTCTTAAAATACCTACATCATTTTAATCAGACCTCTTTGTGGTCGTTCTACGTCAATAAATTTTGATTTCGCTTTTGTTTGTTTGTTTGGCATCTCGCAGGTCAACCTATGCGGTTGTCGTCTGCTTAAACGGACTTGCCTGTGGATTCCCTAATAAATTAAGGCCTCCAGCCAGGACTTAAACTTATATACTAACTAAAACTAAGCGACAACGCTAAGGGCACCCCCTGTGGGGTACGAACCTCGGCTTAGGGCGTCGCTGGAAGAGGGCAGCAAATGACTAGCTGGATCAGGATTGATATTATTTACGGACGAATTTAAAGTTACAGGCTCAGCGGCGCGGGCTGGCTCGAGCAAGGGTCGGGAGGGGCGTCGATTTGGGCGTCGCGGCGGGCCTCGGCGGCGAGGGCGGTAAGACGGCGATCGGGTTTTGGGCTTATGTAGCGTGCTAGTGGCCTTACTACTCTCCTGGAGGAGGGTAGTGGCGTCGTCGGGGTCGATTAAAGTATGCCTTGGTCGGCGAATACTGCTAATGCGAGAGGGAGTGTAGCGGGCGGCCGCTGTAATCAGGAGGTTAGAATGTTTGATGCCGCAGTCGAAGAAACGCTTTGATAAGCGTTTCATGAACTGTTTTATGGTTGGCATTTTGAGGTCGACGTGAAGATCGATATTACGGACATAGAAGGGGGCACCCGTGACCCTTCTGAGGAAACGGTTTTGGAGGGTCTGCATCTTATGAAGATGACGTGGGTGAGCGTGCGCAAATACAACGCAGGCATAGGTCATGATGGGACGGATGACTGCGGTATAGATGCGGAGCTTGCATTTTAAGGGACAGTTTACTACGGGCTGTCAGTACGAATTGCAGCCTGCTAAGAGCGAAGGAGGCGCGCGCGCGAACCGCCTTAATATGAGCCTTAAAGGTAAGGTTCTCATCGAGGATCACGCCTAGGTATTTGGCTTGCTTCTCCCAAGGGATTGGCTTGCCGTACATAGTGATCGGGCTGGGAAGTGGGGAGGGAGTCGACGACGTCTCGAGAAGAGAACCGCCTGACTCTTATCGGGGTTGACCTCGATTCTCCATTTCCGGAACCAAGCGCCTAAGACGTTTGCGGAGGTTTGGAGAGTACGAGCTATAGCGTTGGGACAGTGACCGGTATAGTAAACGGCAGTGTCGTCGGCGAAGAGAGCCAACTGAGCCTTTTTACTTTTTGGGATATCGCTAGTGAACAGCGTGAAGGCGAGAGGAGATAGTACGGAACCCTGAGGGACACCGGCGCGAATAGGATGAGGGGACGAGAGTGCTCCCTCGACGCGATAGCGAAAGGTCCGGTTCGACAAAAAGTCTCGTAAGATGAGCACGAGACGATCTGGCACTCCTAGTTGGTAGAGCTTGTATATCAAGCCGTTGTGCCAGACTTTGTCGAAGGCTTTCGCTATGTCGAAGAATAGCACACCCGTCGTCGCGTTACGCTGCAGACCAGCGCATAAGTGCTCTATGATACGGTGGACCTGTTGGGTGCCCGAGTGTTGACTACGGAATCCAAACTGCTCGTTGGGTATGAGGCTCTTTGCTTCGGCGTAGTCTTTGAGACGCTTATAAATAAGCCTCTCGTAGATTTTGCCGAGGACATTGAGTAAGCTAATAGGGCGGTAGCTGGAGGGCTCAGACTTTGGCTTGCCTGGCTTTGGGATACCGATGACGGTGGCTTCTTTCCATGCTTGTGGGAAGATGTTGTTGCTCAAGGCGCCATTGAAGATGGCGGTCATAAGCATTATTAGCGGGGCAGGAAGGAGTTTGTATACCTTATTGGTAATACCATCCGAACCGGGGGCCTTACGAGCGTGGAGCCCTTTAATGATGTCGTGCACTTCGTCTGGAGTGACGGGAGGCAGAGGATCATCAGGGTCTTCGACGGGAGGGAGGGAGGCTCTTCGTTCGACTTCAGCGTCGACCTTGTTCAGGTGAGCTTGGTCTACTGGTTGGGAGCTGGGAGAACATTGGGACTCTAGGCTGTCGGCAAGACATTCAGCCTTATCGGGACTGTCGAAAGCGACACTATTGTCGGGGCGGATGAGAGGAGGCATAGAGACCTCTTCTGAGGAACGCAATTTCCTCTGTAATTGCCAGAAGGCTTGATGAGTGGGCTCGAGTTCGCTGAGCATCTTGTTCCAGCCCTCAGAGCGAACCTCCCCTATGCGTTTCTTTACAGCACGCTGTAAATGGCGCATGTGGGCTTTGTTCGCGTCACAAGGGAAGGAGTCGTAGGCACGGATGGCCGCGTTCTTCTCGGTTATCAGGTCACGTACGTCAGTAGGTAGTTTCCAGCGATGGTCTTCCATCACCGGAACTTCCCGTGAACAATCCGTCAATACGGATTGTACGTGCTCTGTAAACGAGTCGATTGCGGCCGTCGTGTCGGCGACTGACACTAAGTGATCGGGGATGGTGTCTAAGTGAGGCGACGTGGTGGATTTCAGTCTTTCGCTTACTTTCCTCCAGTCGGTTATCGTCTGGGTCTGAGGGGGGCGGTTGGGGTCGATCGGGCCCGAGTAGGGTGCAAGATGCATGACTACAGGGCGGTGGTCAGAATTTAGCTCGTGGAACGTCTCAATCGATTGCAAACGGAGGTTCACATTCTTGAGCAGCGCTACATCGAGAACATCGGGAAGGTGATTAGGATTACCTGGGAAGTGAGTCGGGCTCATTGGAGCGATGACGTCAAAGTTAAGGGATTCGCCTAACTTGAAAACTAACCTACCTCTGGTTGAGGTTGTGCTACTATTCCACGCCGGGTGCTTGGCATTAAGATCCCCCGCCAAGATGACGGAGTCACTCATACCGAAGAGGGCGGTGAAGTCCTTTTGGAGAGAGATGGGATCCTCCGGACCATTGTCTGGTGGAATATATGCAGAGATGATGGTGATCGGTTGATGACCAGTCATGCCGAGCCGACAGATAGAGGTCTCCAGATGGGAGAAGAGAGAAGGTGGGTCAATAGGGATGCAATACAAAGATTTCCTAAAGTATATTAGTGTGCCACCCTTGTGGCATCGAGACCTGTCATTGCGAACTAGTTTATAGTTGGCAATATTCGGGTTTCGGTGATGCGGTTTTAAAAAGGTTTCCTGTATGAGGAGGATGTCAAGCTGATGGTCGCGGAGGAAAGCGGCGATCTCATCGCGTTGACCTGAAACGCCATTTGCGTTGAAGAAGCCTAATTTAAGGGATCGGGGTTTGTTACTGTTTACTCTCGTATTATCCATTGAGAATTAATATTTGAGTGAGTGTAGAACTTGCGCGATCTCGGGATAAGCGCTGAGGATTTCCATAAGGCGGAGTGCGTTGCCGTTTGCAGCAACGATTTCTTCCGCCATTTTGTCCGCGGCGGTGGTGAAGAGAGCCGCGTATGTACTAAGTATAATTTGGGCGCTGTTTCGGCCCTGGGTTCCCTGAGGTTTCGCTGGAGAGGCCGTAGGGGCCGCAGGGGCTACCAAAGGCGCTGGGATGGCGGAAGCCATCAGCGCTGGAGGTTGAGCGGGTTGCGCCGGTTGCGCGGGGATAGAGGGCACCGAGGCTGCGGGAGCCTTCAGGTGATTTAGGTTAGCCCAGGGAGACGGCCTCTGCGGACTGAGCCGCTCCGGCATCAGCGCGGAAGGAGGCTTTCCCCAGGGGCTTTCCCTGTGCTGGCGGTCGCTCGCGCGTTTCGCGAGTTTGGGAGAGGAGGACTTCGGGGCCTTAGGACAGCCCCGGTAATTTGCCGGGTGTCCCGATTGGCCGCAGAGTACACAGCTGGGAGGCTCTAAACATAGTTCCCTATCTTTAGGGCGGGTACAGTCGGCGGTGCCATGCTCTCCTAGACACTTGACGCATCTAGGGGTGGCATAGCAGTTGGACTGCGAGTGACCATATAATTGGCAGCGATGACACTGTCCAATTAATTGAGCTCTGTAAGGCTTCTCTATTGAGATGCCTGAGAGCGAACACACCGACTTAACTTTAAAAATCGGGTGGTGACCGTCTGTGGGGTCACAGATGACCAGGACCATGTCGTAGACTAGGCCCTGTCTCGCTTTATGTAAGCGATGGACGGCGGAGACTGGTATGCCTTGTGCGACAAGGTCGGTCTTAATCTCCTCGGTGGAGATTTCTTGGGGTACGCGCCTAATAACGACGCGAGTGGGGGTTTCCTCCGGAAGGGAGTACGTATGAAAGGAATAGTTCCTTTCACGCAGGGCGCGGGAGAGATCCCTAAAGTCCGCAGATGTAGGGACGGTCACTTTGATCCCCTGGAGGGTGGATCGGGCGTTGGTGTAGTTGATCTTGCGATCAACACACATTTTAGATATTTCAGTCCATTTGGACTTTTCCTGGACGTAAATCGGGGGAGGGGGCTTCTGCTTCCTCGCGGTAGGAGCGGGTGGGCAAGCCATAGGGCTGGCGGGGCGACTGGCCCGCGGACTAGGGGCGGAAGTGGAGCTGGACGATAAGTCGTCCTGTTTTTTCTGGGCCTTGGTGACCGGGCCAGCGGGGGCGGAGGATTTAGCCGCCTTCCTCTTGCCTCCTTTAACAACGACTTGGAAGTCGTCGTCGCTGGAGGAGGAGGTGCGGGCTTCGTCCTCTGAGAGTGGGACTGACGTGTCCATGCTCTCCGGTTGAGTCGAGTTTGATAATGCGGTGCGCAGCTGCGTTGTCTCTGAAACAATGGCAGCCGGAACAATAGACGGCGTAACAATGGCGGCAGGTACAAAAGCGGGCGAGACAATAGGGGCCGCGGTATTTACTGCCGGGATAATGACGGGCGAGACAATAGGGGCCGGATTAGCGGCCGGGGTATTATCTACCGGAACAAAGGCGGGTGACACAATGGGGGCCGAGATAGTTGCCGGAACATTGTGGTGCGGAACAAAGGGCGGAATGCCTTGTTCACTTGCAGGTGGCGATAGCGGGCTCTCCAGTGCGTCACTGAATTCCACAAGTGCCCCGTGGGACGGAGTGGGGGTGGACCGTTGGCGTATTTTGGCGCCATATTTCGCCAAGAACTCGGGGTCCTTAAAAAGGTCCTCTCTGAAGAACGCCAAAATAAAGGCGTCCTCCATGGTCGGAGGAGGAGCTATTTTAGGGAGGGAATGGTGGAAAAAAAATAAAAATAAAAAAAAAAAAAAACCTACGTGGCCTAAACCCTATACCTATCTCCCCGGGTGGATGGGCCCGGGGATGTGTGACCCTCTCTGTCGGGTGTAGACAGAGTTGTGAGTACCTATTTGTGAGCCCTAAGCTTGTAACCCGTCGCCAGTCTTATTGTGCGAACGGGGCCCTGACCAGTCTAGCGCGAAGGGTGTAGACACATCCTAAAGACACTAGGTGAGTAGCTGAAAAGCAAAACTGTCACCAGAGCCGACTAGGAGATCCCCCAAGGCCGGTTATCTGGGACCCGTCCAACTAACTGCCTCGCCCTGAAGGGGTTCGGCGGGTGTGAATTGGGTCAACACCCCACTCGGCTTCGTTGACACCGTAAGGTTTCAACCGAGGACCACGAAACTGTGGTTTTACCCAGAAGGGGCCTAGTGAAGCTACTCACAAACGTCTATTAATGAAACAGGGATGCCTTGAAAAAGGCAGTTTTTTTGAGTTATTAAAATCAAATCAATTTCTTGATTTGATTTTAAATCGGAGTAGTCGGGGCGACTACGATGACGTCACGTGGTGGCGACGAGTAGAAAACACGAAACACAACACTGGAGCGGGAGGGCGCACAAACACGTCCGTCCGCGGCGAGAGTCGAGCGTCGAGTCTTTGATTTCGCTGCCCCACCCCATACAGATATACAGTAGACTATCACAGATTGTGCAAGGTCTGTGTAAATTTCATTTAGAAGATTTCTGTTAGCGCCTATTTTTGTGGCTATACTTGCAGGGACCACGTATCTCAATGATTTAAATATCCATTACAATTTTCGTATTCATCAGCAACGTGTTCGAGGTGGGAGTACCAACTTAAGTGTTGGTCAATTATGACACCTAAGTATTTTGTTTTTGTTACTTTATTAATTATATGACATGCACAGGCATAATTTATGGCTCGTTTACAAGAACGTATTTTAATATCTAAATCTTGATCTGGTTGTGAGCGATTTCTAATTGTAAAACGTATATAATTGGTTTTGGTTGCGTTTAGCGTGAGTAGATTTTCATTCAGCCAATTAGCCATTTGAGCCAAACCTATTTCAGCTTTGAGCTTTACTCCGGACCAATTATTCCCATAAAAGACAATGGCAGTATCAACGGCGTAAGAGATTTTTGCGTTATCTACTTTTAAGTTACATAGGTCATTAATGTAAATTAAGAAAAGTGTTGGTCCTAGTACGCTTCCTTGAGGTACGCCGAATGATATCTCAACGTCATCACTGATGCATGTCCTTATCTTAACCCTCTACCTGCTGTTTGATAGATAATCTTTAAAAAACGTAAGAGATGTTATTCCAATTCCTTCTAGCTTGAACAAAAGGGTTGGAACAGCAACCTGGGTTTTATCGGTCGTGGTAGGTAAGGGGGCTCCTATCCCTGCCAGAATGTTATAGTTAGGTAACTGTGATTAAACAAGAAGATAGGATGATGCCACGAAACATATGGAAGCAGGTACCCGCTCCAATCGGAATAAACTATAAATGAGTATCATTAGAAAGGTATTACAATTTAGTACAAGAATCCCAATGACCCTTGTCTTGATTCCGTGTCGGATTTGAGTATTAAAGGGTGGAGGTTAAGACGTGGCAGTTAGGGAAGCTACCGTAACCGCTGCAGCTACAGAAACACGTTCTTAGGAGACTATGTTTGACTTCCTGAGTAATTGCTAACTGCATTCACAGATTTTGGACAAACTGAGGTTTGGGTGTTAGAAGAGTCCGAAATCGCATAAAACTGTCCCTTAATTACATTTCGTAGAGATCGATCATCTTATCCACGATCTTTTCAACGTTTGCTATTAATTACAAAAAAGAAAGGCGTATGTTATGCCTAGCCTTAACCAACAATGTACAATAAAAAAAAAACAATACAAAAATTTAAAAAGGAACTGACAGCCCTATTACTTGTTACGTGTTATTATTCAATTAAAGATTTTTTAAATGACACTACACTTTAGATTTCAAATTTGACAGAATGTGTTTGTTGACATTATAATGCCTGGTTTAAATGATAAAATGTTGTTTTTATTTTATAAATTATTATTTTTCGAAAAAAATTATTTGACTAACGAGTTTTTTTTTTTCAATTTTTGCATGCCTAATTTAAGTTAGATGTACAGGGATCACAAAGTTTGTTAACACCGTATTTGTGAACCCACTTTCTTAGCAAATAAAATATTATGATTGTGTTTATGATTCATCTTCCAATCTAACTGGATGCAGTTGAATATCGGCATCTTACATGGAGCGATTGCCTATTTTAGTTCTACAACCCAGGCACTGGGTAACGCTTAACCCATTGGTAAGACTGGAAATTAGACTTTCGTGCGACCCGTTACGATAGTCAAAGATCTACGAATGTAGTACATTACGGCCCACAGGCTGAACGTGCTTTTGGGCTCGGAGGTCTGTCTCGATGTGTAATGGATGGTCACCCATCTACAAACCAACCGCAGTAAGCGTAGCTTAACCTTCGACCGACAGCCGCGCGGCTGTTAGTATTTAGCCACGAACCATGAAAACATTTTTCATTCATCATCGACTGTGACATCTTTGAGAAATAAGGACCCTGGCTGTAAATCCCGCATGCCTGGGCTACCCTGGGTACCAAACAATTGATTATTGTATGAGTACAAATACCTTTGTACACAGTGCGTCTTCCAGCTAACCGTACATGTAGATACTTTTGTTATTATTATTATCTAACAAAACTCAAATATTAACTATTAACCGACCGAGTTTTGTCGACGAGATAATAGACAAAACTATATGCAAAGCGCGTTTTTACGCTCAGTTAAATCAAGTGTTGCTCAAGTATATTAAATCTATAATTTCATTAAATTTGTTAAACTTGTTTTTTTTTTAATTCAAACTTCCATTAGAATTGGCTTTGTAAATAAAAAAATAATGCAACGAGAGTTTAACAAGGAACAGCCGTCTTGGAAGTACGAGTAAGTATGTAAGGATTATTCAATGAAACATTTTCATTTTCACAACGATTTCTAACTATGTTTTTTATGCAGGTAACATTTTTAGCAATCTCAGAGATTTCAATCAATTCATTTTCACGCTATAATTTGTCGCCTGAAACCTGACGAATCGTACGGATAGACTTCAAATAGCATTCATGGGTGAAGGCCCTTCTAAGGCAACAGTGTATCGTTGGTATAACGAATTCAAGCGCCGTCGACTTACTTTGGGGGATGAAGTAAGTGGTCGGCCTTTGACGGCTGTTACGAAAGAAAACGTGCTTGCAGTGAAAAATTTAATCCAAGACAAGAGGCGAGTTACGTATTGTGGTATTTTGTTACACCAAAATCACATCTTATTATCTATTTATCTATTTAACACCTGAGGAGCTGTTGTGCACAGCAATTCTTTCTATGATTCAGTAGGTACTAAAGTTTTATGAAAATTACATGACACACATTTAACTTACATTTGTTTATCTGATAATTGTTGTACTGCTGAAAAGCAAACCTTTAGCTACCTCTGTCTATTTTCCACATCCATTTATATCATTTCATGTGATCTCATATTATTTTCCTTTTATTGAATGTTGTGACATTTTGTATCTAACATTGTCACCTGTCAGTTTTTCTTTTTCTATGGTATAGAGCTAAGAGGTCGTCTATTTATTGTAATTTACCGTTAGAAGTGAACCCATGATCGGTTCCTGGGTAGAGTGTGATGTAAAAGCTTTCCTTATATTGCTAAAAAGGGCTTTAAATGATGAAATATAATTAAGCAAATATTTTTTTGCTAACACTGACCTGTTTGGTACAGTATAACTCTGAAGGGACAAGAATTTGGATTGGGGCGGCAATGTAACTTCAATTCAGTTTAAAAAAAAGCTAAATAACTGTGTATAAGGTATCGTAAAACTAGCGTAAAGCCAGGTTCTCACTGTAAGCCATCTTTATTGTTCCTGGCCAATGGATAACCAATTAAGAAGTATTTGGATTTGAAACTAAAAAAGTCACTTCTAGAAGGGGCTATATAAGGCAACCGTTACTTTTCACCAGGTTCTTTTTAACTCCGTCTTTTGACTCATTCTTTTGACTCGCCCTTTTGGCTCGCTCTGTTGGCTTCTTTCGTTTCGCAATTTTTCTTACTCGCCAGTTTATGTACATACATACATAACATACATAACATCACGCCTTGTTTCCCCGAAGGGTTAGGCAGAGGTGTACCTATAGTACACCCACATTTCGCCAGTTATGTTTAAGTCCCATGTAATAGGTGGCGAGCCTATTGCCATCTACCGGGCACAAATCCAGACTTCGGGCTGCTACTGAGAAATTCCAGATAGAAAAATCCAATAACACGTTGCCCGACCTGGGAATCGAACCTTCCTAAAATTTATTCTCAGTGAATTTATTATAAACATCTTGTGTGCGTAAAGGTGTTCCGACTTACTCGATCACCTCCGACCCTCCCACTTGCGTCTACGAGAGGAGTTCGAGACGTATTGCAGAGAACTAAAAACGTGGCGTGAGACTACGCTGCCTGAAGAAACAACAACCGACTCTAGCTCCCTCGCAATGGGCTGCGGGCTGACGGAGAGTCTGCTGCGAGCTCCCACTCGACAGATTGCGGGCCGGAGGAGCGGCTGACGCGTGCTGCTCCAACCTCGAGCTGCTGCGCGACCGTGAGCATGGAGAGGCTGCTGCAAGCTTCAACTCGACAGACTGCGGGCCGGAGGAGCGGCAGACGCGTGCTGTTTCAACCTCGAGCTGCTGCGCGACCGTGAGCATGGAGAGGCTGCTGCCAGCTTCAACTCGACAGACTGCGGGCCGGAGGAGCGGCCGACGCATGCTGCTTCAAACTCGAGCTGCTGCGCGACCGTGAGCTCCCTCGTGGCAGACTGCGAGCCAGAGGAGCGGCCTACCCGAGCTTCGACTAATTCTTAATTTTAATATCTTTTTCTACATACTTTTGTATTTTATATTCTAAAATTACATTAACTTGTAACCACGTTCGGCCAGTCGGCTATACGTTACGTTACAGTATCAAAAGATTCAGCACATACAGCACATGCAGGTTGGATCGGGAAGCCTTCACGAAATTCTACACCTGCAGCTTCGCGTGAGGAGGATAGTTTCACGCTGGGTGCCGCACAACCTCAACGATGCTCAGAAGCAGGCCCGGGTGGAATGGTGCCGTGATATGATGAACTAATTTGAAGCAGGCTCGTCTCGGCGTGTTTTAGACGTCATTACAGGTGACGAGTCTTGGATTTATAAATACGATCGACGGTTTGGGTGTTTCAAAAGGAATCGACGCCTACCAAAGTGAAGCGATCTAGAAGCGGGGGATGATTTTGATCGCGAGCTTTTCCAATTTGATCGTCTACTTGGTGTCAACTCCTTTACGGAACCAAAGAAGCATCAACACTGTATGGTATGTTAGCATGCATTGACTTCCTGTGTACAAGTGATCATTTAACAATATCAAATGTTCCAACAAACACTGCTTTGACTTCCTGTTAGCATAACGCTTTAAATATTAACCGTAATAAATATTGAACTGTTGACTTCCGGTTGTCAGAATGACACCTTAGGAAGAATTTACCGAAGGAGCGCACTATCGGCTGGACAGTCGACTTGTGAGGTCAATGATTAATGTTGTGTACGTGTACAAGTATAAAATATTAAGTGAAGCTGATTATTAAAGTCAGTATTAGCAGAGTGATTTGTGTTTTATTTGAAATCTACAATTATATTACACCTTGATGATGTAAGAAGGCATACGTTCTTATAGGTATACTACCAAATGCTTGGCAGAAGTTTTCTCTGTTGTAAGCTACAAGCGACCAAACTTAGGGCTCCGCAGACTACTGCTCCACTACGACAACGCGCCTTCGCACACCGCGCTCAAAACGAGGGTCTTCCTGGACAGCTCGCCGGTCAAACTCCTGGGTCACCCTCCTTGCAGCCCTTACCTAGCACCGTGTGACTTCTTTTCATAAACGAAAATAAATAATCAGCTCAAAGGGAAACAATTTTCGTCGCCGGAAGATGCGCTGTCAGCCTTCGAGCAGGCTGTAAACGAGGTGTCTACGGCGGTCTGGAAAAAGTATTTCGAAAACTGGTTCAGACGCATGAAACTTTGTATAGAGGTTAGTGGAGAGAGAGTACTTTGAAAAGATTTAATAAAAAAATATTTACCAATAGTTCCTTTGTTTTTATTTTCGCAAAACTTTCTGAGTATCCCACGTACTTGTAAAATGTATGCCACTGCAACGATCCCATCGGCGACTAAGTTGGTTAGGCGCGGCAAATTAATCCCGTGCACCGATTAAAAATATTGCGATATTACCTACGCTGTGGTTCCCGACGAATCGACGGAGGTTGGCTATCTAGGGTTAAACTTTTATTGGATTATTATAAAGTTGTTTGATGTTGGCTGCAGAAAGATCTCGCCAGCTCCATTTAGTGTGCTTCCAAATACACATAACTTGTTGTTCAGTGTTACATCTACTATGGTTTTGCTTTTAGGAAATAGTACTGGTATTACCAGAAAGGACATAGTGGATGGTGTGAACACCTTAATTAAATTAAACATAGGAAAGCTGATGTTGTGTGCTTTTCCTTATTCTGATTCTTTATCAGGTGACGAGAATAATTATATTTATAAGTTGAATAGTACTATTCACAAGCTGACATGTTGTCATAGTGACAAATTATTGTATTTTGACACTAACAAGTTTGTTAGTGGTTTTAAGTTAACTCAGAGAACCTTATCTCTGTCTTGGTATAATAGACATCGGATAGCTATGTTGATAGCTTATAATATTAATGAGGTTATAGATAATATAACAGATTGTAGTATTAGTGACGAGTCTGTGTTGCCTAGTTATACAAGCAACATAGAGATTAATTATGATTCATCACGTTGTACGAAGGAGGATCCAACCATAATACCAACATCCTTGGAGGGCACTACCAGTCAGATAGGTTATACTTTTCCTGCTGGAACCCATACCGCCATTGTAGACTCGTCAGTTGTAGTTGTGGAGGTCACTCCGGATAATAATTTAAACTAGTTAGTAAGACAACAGAAGTTACCCCTTTAAATAACCAATTATTACTAGAGAATAATAATAAAGTATCTTCTGGCAAAATAACTCATAGTAATAAAAAACCAAAGGAAGTGCAACACACTTTAAATTTATTTAATCAAAATATCCAAGGTTGCGCTTCCAAATTATTGGAAATAGAATTGTTTCTAGAAAGTACTAAGCTTGACGTTATTTGTTTAACAGAACATTGGTTAAAAGATCATCAAGTAATGTCAATTAATTATGCAAATTATTGTGTTGTTAGCCATTTTAGCCGAAAACGTATGATACATGGCGGGACATTAATATTAGTTAAAAATTCAATTAAATCCAAAGAACGAAAAGACATCATCGGACTGTCTGTTGAGCACGCCATTGAATTGTCCTGTGTTGAGCTTGATCAGCATGTCATAGTATGCGTATACAGACCTCCAAGTTACCAGAATCTACCTGAGTTTGATTCTGTAATGGAAGATGTGTTAAAGAAACTTAGTGCTAGTAGCAAGTCAATAATAATCTGCGGGGACTTTAATATTAATTTATTAGAAAATAACTCTGGTACAGTCAGATTATTAAGTCTTTTTATGTCATTTGATCTGTCTAATGTTTTTATTGAACCTACCCGAGTGACAGCTTCTTCTGCTACTTGTATAGATAATGTTTTTTGCAATTGTGATTACGTACACAAACAAATAGTAAATAAGTTGCCATCTGATCACAGTGGACAAACAATAATGTTTTGCTCATATACGCCTTTACAAAAAACTCAAATAATGTTTAGGCAAATTACATGTAAAGATTTAGAGAAATTAAATGATTCTTTGGCCAGTCAATTATGTAAACAAAGTTTTAATAATATAGGTGACCCAAATGAGTTCTACGCCGAGTTCTTTTCACTATTAAACACGCAATTTAATAAAACTTTTCCACTAAAGACTAAAAGTATTAATACAAAGTTTTTATTTAGTGATTGGGCTACTCCTGGCATTCGTAAAAGTAGAGAAAATCTATTTGAACTTTATGGCCTAAAGCAACATGTGACTCATACAAGCTTTCATCAGTATGTTGCAAGATATTCAAAATTATTTAAAAATGTGTGCAAAATAGCTAAAGCTCTATATATTAGTAATAAAATAAAATCAGCTGATGATAAAATAAAAACTACCTGGCAAATAATAAATAATGAAACAGGTAGGAAAAAACAGCGTAATATTGAATTTAATTTAGTGACTGCACGTGGCCCCATCAACTCAAATGTAGATATAGCTCAGGAATTTGAAAACTTTTTTGTTAATGTTCCACTTAAAACTACTGAAGATTTAAATTCCTCACCCGCGCTTTCTGCTGCCTTACTTAAAAATAATGTAAAACCATGCCCTTTGGCGTTTAGGTTTCAGCATACAAACCCCCAAGCTGTTATAAAAGCTTTTAAAGATCTTAAAATTAAATCAACAGAAGATCTCTGGGGAATGTCTGTAAAAGTCTGTAGATCTCTCATCGAAACCCTTGCGCCCTATTTAGCTTTCATATTTAACACCAGTGTAGACCAAGGAGTCTTTCCGGATCTTATGAAACATAGTAAAGTGATCCCATTGTTCAAATCCGGTGATAGTAAAGAGCTCAATAATTATAGGCCCGTGTCAATTCTGCCAGTTCTCAGTAAGGTGTTTGAAAAGTTGATGCTCAATCAAATGTTACGTCACTTTAATAAAAACTCCATCTTGCATGAACATCAGTACGGTTTCACTAAAGGACGTTGTACCACTGACGCCGGTGTCACCCTAATAAAGAACATTTTTAGCGCCTGGGAGGAATCACAAGATGCCATTGGAATCTTTTGCGATCTCTCTAAGGCGTTCGATTGCGTAAACCATGAGACACTTCTGCTGAAACTGGAGCACTATGGGATTAGGAATGAAGCTCTTGATTTGCTAAGATCATACTTGAAAGACAGAAAGGTTAAAGTACAAATAAACGGCACAAACTCATTAGGGTCTGAAATATCAATGGGCGTTCCTCAAGGTTCGATATTGGGTCCATTCCTCTTTTTAGTCTACATTAATGATTTACCCCAGTTACTTCAAAATCAACCGAAGATGGTGTTGTTTGCAGATGACACTTCATTGATCTTTAAAATAGATCGAAGGTCACAAAATCTTGACGACGTGAACAACTCTATTCTTCAGGTCCAAGATTGGTTTACGGTAAATAATTTGGTACTAAATGAGAAAAAAACCAAATGCATTCGATTTAAATTACCTAATGTTAGAAGTAGCGAATGTGACATCGTATTGAACGGAGAAAAACTGGAATTTAGTAATCAGACGGTTTTCCTAGGAATCACGCTAGACGAGAAGTTACAATGGGGACCCCATATAACATCTCTCGCGGGGCGACTAAGCTCGGCAGCGTATGCTGTTAGAAAGATAAGACAGTTGACAGACGTTGAAACCGCGCGTTTGGTTTATTTCAGCTACTTCCACAGCATTATGTCATACGGCATTTTACTGTGGGGTCGGGCTGCTGACATTGAATCCATTTTTATTTTGCAAAAGAGAGCTGTCAGAGCCATTTACAATCTACGTCGCCGCGAATCTCTTAGGGAACTATTTAGGAAGATTAATATAATGACTGTACCTTGCCAGTTCATTTATGAAAATATTATGTATGTTAGAAAAAATCTGCATCTATTTAATAAAATAAGTGATAGACATAATATTAACACTAGAAATAAAAATAAAATAGATCAACCATTTTTCAGACTATCTAAAGTACATAGATCTTTTATGGGGTACTGTGTTAGATGTTACAACAAAATACCTGGTGAAATATTGCAATTAAATGAAAGAAAGTTTAAAACTCATGTTAAAAAAACACTTTGTAATCAAGCATATTACAAATTAGAAGATTATATCCTTGATAAGAATGCTTGGAAACATGCTGGTCCTGCTCCATAGGACAATCTAGAGGCTAGACAAAATCATACTATTTGCTTATTGTATTGTATATTTGGTTATTTTTACTTCACTCACACACTGTATTATTCCAAGTTAATATTTTAGGAAAATCATATATTTTTACAATTGTTTGTAAATATGTGAGCACAATGTACCTATCACGTGATTAATTTATATACCTTTGCTTTATTTTTAATTTTTTTGTACCAATAGTGGTATAGTATTTTTATTCTTGGTGCATCGTCTTCACATATAGAAATATAATTAATGTATACAAAATATTGTAAAACATTTTAAAAGAGTAACGGTGGAGTTTCTTGCCACTTCTTCTCCATACGAAACTACTTTTTGGAAGTGGCGCCTAGAATCAGTTCTATTTTTAATGTAAATTTTGACGTTCAAAAGTGCCTTTTTATGGGCCTATTTGAAATAAATGCTTTGACTTTGACTTTGACTTTGACATCTCGGAAAATGAAAATCGCTTTCCTCTTCTACTATACAAACCAAACAGGTAACAAACTCAAAGAAAAGGCCGGAACCGTGCGAATACATAGACAGTAATATATATATATGTATATAGTAGTTTAACCATTTATCATATACTGTGGCCGTTATGGCCATCAATTCATCAGTCATCTCACACATTTCAGCCCGGCACTGCCTCAACTCATGGACACGCCAACAAACAGGCAGTACGAGTAGGAATGAAGTTTCAGGGCGATGCAACCTCGGTGCCAAGCTGAAATGCTTCAAGCTTTATTTAAAGACTTATGATTTACCGTTAGAAGTGAACCCATGATCGGTTCCTGGGTAGCTTGTGATGTAAAAGCTTTCCTTATATTGCTAAAAAGGGCTTTAAATGATGAAATATAATTAAGCAAATATTTTTTTGCTAACACTGACCTGTTTGGTACAGTATAACTCTGAAGGGACAAGAATTTGGATTGGGGCGGCAATGTAACTTCTATTCAGTTTAAAAAAAAAGCTAAATAACTGTGTATTGCACATGGCAATTTGAAGGGGTACCAGAATAAGCATTATCCTTATCGACAAAAAATCGTGATGTTGTTGTAAACGATTCAGCATTATCATCATTTAAGCCCATATACTAATGTAAATCTGGACGATGAAAATATTGAAAATATTATTTTTATATGATTGTATTAATATTAATGAATATACTATTTTGGATATTATACTAGATTAGTATTCCTTTAAAGCGTTAGAAAGTGATCGAGCATGCTCTTTGCAGTCTTGTTTTACGACCAATATCTCAAAAAAATGTTCTTGTTGTCTTCAATTCTATAATAGTTTCGCGTAGTTAAGTAGATCATTAACAATAAAAAAATGCTTATGTTTAAAATTCTTAAGCAACTAAAATACTGCTCAGTGTGCGCTGATAAAATTGTGGTCGAAGGGTGTAAAAGTTTTGATAATATATTTTGCTAATAAGAAACTGAAGAATTCATGAACCTTTTCATTCCGGTTTGCGATTGCTTCAACATGTTCTGTACTTATCACTAACAGACATACCCACACCAAAACTAAGCCTCCCTATTACGAACACTATCTAAATAATTAGCTAAGCTTCATAATTTTGTCGCATCGTCGCGCACTATTCACAGAATGGCACATAGGGGAAGGTTATATTTATCGTAATTGTTATTATTTCGTTCACCGGAAGCACAATTGTCCCAAGTGGTCAATTTCCCAGTTCTCCTCAGGTATATAAGCTGGGGGTACATAGTAGTTCGTCAGTTCGTGATCAATCGCTGAAACATGAAGTTTTTTGGAGTACTCTTTGCCATCATGGCTATTGCCTTCGCTGCGGTGGTGAGTACAACTCGAATAATCCCAATCAACGTGTAGAATTTAAGAACATCATGAGAGGAAATCTTTTGAAATGCGTTTGGTCTAACAGTTAAATCCAAAAACATAGTGGATGAAATTAAACATATTCGTTATCAATTCTAGGAATGTTGGTTTACCTTATCTGATAACTGTATAACATTGGCATTGCCCAGAAATTGGGTTGTCGAAATCAAATAATATGGCTGTAAACTATGTAAAAGCTGTGAAAAGCAAAAGTGGATTGTTCCTTTAGGTAGCCCGAAGCGTCACCAATTGAACTTTTCATCATCATCTGCGTAGTCTTTGTCAACCTTATTGTGGTCGGCTTCTAATCTAACCGCAAACAGCTGAACACCACGAGCTACTTTACATAGAGCGACTTCCAATGTAAGTAAGTCACGGCCAGTTACCACTGGGCCACCACTGCTCTCCAAAATATTCTGCTCACTGCCGTGTATTCAAAAGTTATTATGTGTCCTGACTTGATAAAGGAAACAATTTGATTACTGACGAAGATATAAAAGACTTGACTGTACTAACTAACGATGAAAATGTGTTCCAGAGCGGGATGAGCGCGGTTCCCAAGGCTGGCTGCAACTGGAACAACGGAGGACAACAAAACCCACCACCAGCCAGTAAGTGCTAACATCCTTTATAGAGGTTATAGTTTACCATTGAGCATGAGAATGTATCTGACTGCGAGTGTATATGCAGAACAACATACCATCTAGCCTGTATTCCGAAGGGTTAGAGAAGATCTGTACCTACAGTACTTCTACATTTAGCCAGCTTTCGCAGCGAAGTGAGCATGGATTGTGCTGTCGGTGAAAATGATGCTAGGGATTAGCCAAAATGGGATGACAATGACAGCTCACTCCACGCAAGTCTTCATGGTGAGATTTTAACAGAATCGACATGTTGATGGAATACCCAATATCATTTTTCCCGATCTGGGAACTACAAGACCAACGAGGCGCGATGCCGAACAAGTGTTTACCTACTTATACGTTCTGTTAGAACCGTAAAGTGAGGGGGTCCGAGCATTCGCGTGCCCTAACCCTCGACTCAAGGTAACAAGGGACCCTTGGATTGCAGACGATAGGAGTCCGAAATAACAGAAAAAAGCGTCTGATATTATGCAACGCTTGAAAAGTTTATAACAAACCCAATTGGCATGGCCAGTGTGGAACTCTCTGCTAGCGTCTGTCTTCCTATCCACGTATAACCCATCTGTTGCTATATGTACTAATTAATTGTCATCGCATATTTATACGAAAATGGACGATGTTAATCGATGATAAATAACACGGTATGTGTGCTTGCTTGCAATATCACGCGTCTGCCTCGGTTTTGAATTCTACTGCGTCGTATGCAACAATACAGCTATATTTTCGTCATAATGCAAATTACTTTTAGAAATTACAAAGTATAATTATTTCTTTTTATTTTCAGACTCGACCGGCTAATCCACAAAGCGGCAAACACTTCGACGACTTCGGCTAACATTACTCACAAATAAATATTTGCACCTGTCATCACTTTCGCCTTTTATTTTTATTTATTGAACCGTTCAAGTTCTGGATGAGCAATTTCCCAAAATGTTCAATAGTTTCAAAATACTTAATTCCCGAAATGTCAAATTTTATTCCAAAAATTAGAATATTGGAGAATGTAGTTTTGTACACACGTTACAGAGCTTTTTTAAAATATATTCTTGTCTATCAAACAATAACAAAAAAATAGATCACACAGAATAATTTTCTAAAAAGTTGTTAGTTACTCGTATGTGGAAACAAAATGTAGGTGTCAGCATTACTAGAAGTTGACGGCTTCTTTGGCATGGGTGTAATGTACTATCGACGCCCATTCTGCATGACCCTTTGCTAAACATTTTCGGCTGCCCGTTGAAATCATTTGACCAAGCATTTGACCAATGAATGAAGGCTGGCCGTTTTTTTTAAGCGTTTATTATTTAGTTTGACCAATGATGAGGAATGTCTCTTAGGAAGTATGACGTTTTTTTACGGTCAGTTTTTTTTTTCTTAAATAATTCAAGCAGACTAGCCACTGGCCCGTGCACACGAAAATCGCCCTAACTAATGCGGGTAATGCAGAAAACGAGTTGATAGTACTTACCTGTTATGTGTTTATATTTCCCGCAACATACGATCGAAGATGACTTTTACATCTGAATAAGAACATAGTCCGTGCTTATAGAGTTTTATCGAAAAATATCCAAAAATAAAAAGAACTTCGAAAATGGGTGGAAATTACAGGTAACTTTTTCATGTCTTTCTACCCAGAAAATATAATTATATAAAATCTGGTATGAGCCCATAACCAAAAGTAAACGCGTCAGTAATTCAGTGCAGACTAGTTTTTATTGTTTAATTGGTCACTGTGGTATAATTAAGAACGATATCACATTTTTCTACAATTATCCGCGCTTTTCAGGTACCATTTTAAAGAATTACAGTCACAACTGCGAGGATATCTTGGTTTCAAATTTGAGATAACATATCCATCTCTAGAATAACCTAATAAAAATTGTGTAACCCCGTAATAAATTTTCACACAAATGCGTTTTTACAGTCACCATAATCGCAAAAAATTGAAAAAATGGGGTCTGAATAGGAACCCAAATTGCTCAATCGACTGCATATTTTAGCTTAAAAATTGTAGGAAATTGTTGCTTATTTAGTCCTCTCAACGAAACGCTAAATATTTTGTAGGCAAATAAATAACTTTTTCATTTATGAGAGAAATAAGGAACGCTCTCAAAGGAGAAGGGGACTTCTGGGCCCAGTAGTGGACTAGTTGAAATGTGTATTAAAAAAACCGTTATATTTTTCTAAAGGAAATCACAAAATATGGTACCATGTTTCTACCTAGGAAGCGAGAAAACTTAAATTAAGTTAATGAAAATAAATATTCGATAAAAAATGCCTCAATTACTACTAATCGATTATGAATAAATCGGTAAAATCTAAGAATATGTATGAAAATAGAGTCACAAGTGCATATCAAGCTTTCGTGGAATCGATTGAATACATTCAAAGTTATTTTTTTTCCGGCAACATTTGTGACCGACAGATGCACTCGTTCGTTTCCTTTCGTTCTGAGTGCGCACATATTTTCCTTGTTTTATTGATTAAGCCCATGACCTCGGCTTTGCATATTATAACGGACTATTTGACGGATCTTTCTACTCAAAATTTCCTGGCTCGCTATTTTGGACAACTGTTTACGTCTATCGATTGGATATTGACGACATGGATCGCTGTGTAAATTGTACGATTGCAACTGGTCGTAGGAACTCTATTGGTAGGAGAGTCTCGGAAGATGAGGCGATTTTATCACTTATTCGGTTTAAGGTTGGTGCCTACTGCTTCTAAGTAACAGTATATTGGATGTAGAAACTTTTCTTCGACTGTAGCGACTGTCCAAGGCCCGGGAGAGCCAAACGTGTCAGATCTTCGACACGTCACACGCTCCATGCATAAAACCATTACACAACCGCAGCCATTCAAAAGTATTTCATAACATCACGCCTTGTTTCCCCGAAGGGTTGGGCAGAGGTGTACCTGTACACCCACATTTCGCCAGTTATGTTTAAGTCCCATGTAATAGGGGGCGAGCCTATTGCCATCAACCGAGCACAAATCCAGACTCCGGGCCGCTATTGAGAAATTCCAGATAGAAAAACGCAATAACACTTTGCCCGAACTGGGAATCGAACCCAGGACCTCATGCTCAGCAGTAGCGATTGCGTCCACTAGACATAAAAAACAACATGTTATAAAACGAGTATAACCTCACTTTTACTATAATTCATATAACTTGATTCCTGGATAGCCAAATTTCACCAAATTTTCAATGTGTCCTTGTTATTACATCCTCTTAAGGCTTGTTTGATTCAGTTAACACCTGGGCCTAAGAATCTATTAAGTAATTCCCGTCACTTCCTACATACACATCCGCCCGATCATGTCATATGCCAGTGCAGTCTTTGCACACGCCAAGCCCCATCGCTTCAATAGAATGCAGACCCTCCAGAACAAGTTCCTCCGTAGGATTACAGGCTCCCCCTGGTACGTTCGCAACGAGATCCTTCACGTTGACCTCAAGATTCCCACTATCCGCCAGTTCATGAAACACATTTCAAAGCGTTTCTTCGAGACCGCCGCGAATCACCGCAACCCTCTGGTTGTCAAGGCCGCTAGCAATAATCCCTCCTCCAATAGTCATGTCCGCCGTCCCAAGCATGTCCTCACCGATCCCGGTGACCACATAACTCTCATTCAGGAGAGCAGTAGGGCCATCAGTACAGTGCACAAACACAGACCGACATTCCGACCTCGCCACCGAGGTTCCTCGCGAAGATCCCGACGTAACTGTCCCCACCGACCCTTGCACGACGAAGTGCCAGCCCGCGCCGTAGCTGAGCCTGTAGCTTTAAATTCCCCAGATAATAATAATATAATCCAGATCCAGCCTGTCCCATCTTGCTGTCCTCCTGTCAGCGACGCCCTAAGCCGAGGTTTGTACCCCACAGGGGGTGCCCTTAGCGAGCGTTCGCTTAAATAATGTAAGTAGTTTTACGCCCCTGGCTGGAGGCTTTGAGTCCGCTTAAGGCAGTCACAGGATAGTCTGATTAAGTAGTCACGACCTCTCAAGGTCAACTACGAGATGCCATACAAAAAAAAAAAATCCTCCATACATTTTCTACTCGCGGACACTCGCAATTCGTCATTTCGCGCTCAGACGCGCTCGTCGAAGCAGGGCTGTGTTGCTTGCACTTGCTCGCAAAAAATAAATACGGAAAAAGTGAGTGCCGTGTTATATACAGTAGTTGAACGAAGTTAATACTTTTCGGACCGAAATAAAAGTACGTGCAATTGTTGGAATTTGTTTTAGAAATATATAGATAGTTTTTTTTTTTCTATTATGGTTGTAGATTACGGGTAAAGGCCATACATAATTAATTTTTAAGTTATAAATGATTGGCGGAAACTCTAGTTTTTTTTAGATATTCGATACAATAGTCGATTTTGGGGTTTTTGGAGGTGCTGATTACGAATATGTCATCTGTTTACTTATTCAAGATGGCGGGTGTATTTTTATAAAATAAAAAATCAACATACTCGTAGTTATCAATAGTGGAGGTGTTGAGAGTGGTGTTTACTAATAAACCATCAATTTATATTCAAGATGCTGATGGCGGATGTAATTTTTTTGTGTCTAATTAGATCTATAATTTAAAAAAATTGTAGCGTTTGAAAGTCAAACAGGCGTGCATGGTTATAACTTTCTACACCAAGTATGTTTTTTTTGTGATGTGCATTGCTCAATTTTTTATATTTATTATTATAGATGACACGAATTCCGAAATTCGGTCAAATTAAAACAAAAACTGCTCACGTAGTAGTTAACAAAAGTAACAAAAATGTGTAAGTACTCGAATATGTGTGTAGTACAAATCAACTCTGGAGTTTTGTGTCTTGTATTAGAAAATATAGATGGTTTTTTTTTAACAAGGGGGGGGGGGGCAGCTTAGATGTCTCCGTCGGCGATGACGAGCAAAATGAAATTTCACTTGTAAGTTATATAAATTTTTGGTGGTCATTTGTTTTATTTGATTTACTAAAGGCGCCTACTTAGTTTGTCTTTTTATTTTCAGGAGCAGGAATGAGCAATAAAAGAATATAAGCCAACAGGCAGAAGAATTATCGAAATTAATTACCTTTTTGAGCAGCTAATCCGTATAGGTAGCCACACTTCTCTGTTTGATTGCGGCGTGAAGTATCTCAGCACGATTAAAGAATAAAGATCTGGCCTTCATTCTACATTTGAACTTCTTTGCAAAATGTGTGGTGAGAAGTTTAAGCTAGAAATAGTGCGCAATGACGATACTAAAATGGACATCAATCAGGAAGTTGTAGCAGGAATTATGTCCACTGGTGCTGGATAAACCTAGCTTAATACTGTCCTTGCCTATGCTGACATCCCACTGATATCTCTGCGGCTGTATGAAGTTACACACGATCGAGTTTGCCAATGGTGGGAACGAACGGCGGACCATTGTATGATTGATGCAGGAAAAGAAGAAGTCGAGCATGCAAAATCTCAAGGAGTGCCAATGATAGCGGATGCATGTTGGAGTAAGCGTTCATACGGCACGAGTTACAATGCTGCTTCTGGCGTTGCGGCAATTGTTGTTCAGCACAGCAAAAAAGTGCTTTGCTGTGTGGTGAAAAATAAATATTGTGTGACATGTTTCCGTTCAGCACATAAAGGAATGGACCCACCAGAACACGCATGTTTAAAAAATTTCAGTGCTCCTTCAATTGCAATGGAAGCTGCCATTATAACGGAAGGTTTTAAATGTTTCTTACCTGACCATGGACTTATTTATTCCCACTTAATAGCTGAAGGAGACGCCAGTACCTATGCTTGCATTAGAAATGCCCATCCGTATGAAAATTTAACAGTAGCTAAAATAGAATGTAAGAACCACCTTTTGCGGAATTATTGTTAAGTCCTTCTAGCACTCTCCAACAACACTTATACAACATTAAAGCCAGAAAACTAGTAACAGAAAAGTAGTTAACGTTGCGTTGGGGAGTTGACTCGTCCATAAAATACTGGTCTGGTCAAGATATACCATTCTCAGAAAAAAAATAGTTAATCTAAAAAAGGATATCCAAAATGGGCCCCACCATATATTCGGTGACCACAGCCATTGTCCACCATATTTTTGCCAAAACCCCAACTCCGAAATTTTTATAAAAATAATGAACTCGGCCCCAGTCTCTGTAATTAAAAGATTTGTAAATAAGAAAGAGAACACTCACGCATAACCACATAACAGTAACAATAATACAAAGAACAATGAACAAAAGTAAGAAGTGATTTTATTTATTAAAATGACGCAACGTAAACATTCGTCTCAAATGACGCGCGCTATCGCCTTCGTAATTGGGATGATGACACTTTTTTTTTTGGTTCAACAGGCTGTTTCCAAATAGCGCAAACTTTATTACAAAAAGTGTAAAATCTTAAAAAATTGCCAAGTTATAAACGTTTTAAGATAATTGTAAGACAAGGACAGCACTATCGTAGAAGTGACGTCACGACTATGCAACTTCATACTAGCGCCGTACATTGTCAGTGCCGCGCGACAAGGGCGGCAATAAACCCGTCCAAAAACTTTTAATGCATGTATCTTCTTTCTCTCTTAAAGGAGATGGACAAAATGTGCCCCACGGAGTACAAACGTACATTTAATGCAGATAATTAAAATAAAATAAATAAAGAATTTTGAATAACTTTTTATGCATCATAGCAGAAGTGGAGAAATAATCGTAATTAAAAGTTTTTCTGTTTGATTTGCGTTTTATATACCTTTTAATGTTGCCATATAATATTAGATAAGTTCAGAACAGGGAAAAAATATTATATGAAGGTTTTTAAAATAATAAATAAACGCTTAGCGGCCTTAAATAAACACGTAAATTAATCGTAATCATAATGTAATAAAACGTATTTTTTGTATGTGTTCTTGTCCATAAATCGAACCATCTATGACTGAATTTATACATGTAGTGCAGTTACGGATAGGATAATATGACATTATTACTGGCAACACCGCTGACAAATGTCAATTGTCAATACCATATTCTTTGACGTTTGCGCCGGTTTTCTCGTTCGAATCGTGTTTTTGTTTCATTGTTTTCGCTTATACGTTTATATTTTATAATGTCGTAGCGCCACACGAGTGCTTTATCTAATAATGACTGTAAACTGTATAATTACAAACAACGAAAATGGACCTTTTACAAGCGTGTGTTGACTGTAGTTTTCCCAATAAGAGAACGCGCGCAGGCGGCATGTAATATTATCATTACCCCCTGATGTGATGAGTTCTTCTATAGGAGTGGTTAACTTTTGAGGTAAGTTCTAGTTTCAATAAGTACCTCCTACTAAAATTTATACGACAGGTGTTATTTACTCCATATTCTAACGTCGTGGTCAAATCTAAGACTAATAGGTTCCTATTTTACCTTCACAGTTGTCACCTCATAGCTGTGTCTGTGGTGCCTGTTATGACAATATGCATGCATTGCAATTCTAGACAATAAACCAAGACGCCTTGCAACCAATTCAAGGGAAAGACAACTTGGTCATACCAATGTTTGTTATGGCTATTGGAGATCAGTTATACGTGCAAGAAGACACGACATTTTGGAATTGAAATAATGTTTTGATAACATTAAATGACTAAAATAATGTTATTTGTTTTATTAGTTGCCATATACAGAATATGCTTCTGTAGATATTTTACTTTAAGTGCTATAAACAATAGTAAATTTATTAATTATTTTATTATTTATTAATAGTAATTTTATCAGATTATTTAAAAAAATGCGAATACTTTTTTTTAACTAAAATACTATTTATATTAAACGCCTGGCACAGATATATACATATTAATTTAGCCATAGTGCAAAAATCAACCTTTTCAAACGTTCATAACTTTTGTCCACAACTGCTCAGCAATATGCCTCTTTTTAATTTTGTTTGTAGAAGATCAGTACTATTAAATGACATATATTTTGTATCTGTACATTCTGGGGTACAAGCCCATACAATTTTTGGCCATGTCCTATACACCGATTTAACAGATTTTTTCGATTTCCTCATTTTTACTAAGCCTTCTTTGAAATAACATTATTTTTATGAACATTTTTAATATTAGTCATCATCCCAATTCACTCCACTTCGCCGGGGATTGGGAGCTCAAAGGTTATAAAAGCGCGCCAAAAGGAAAAGTTGTGCTTGTTCAATATTTTGTAACCTAAACAACAATTTTTGACTTAAAATTGTTTTGATAAATATTTTTTAAATCGTTTCAAATGTTATTCTATTCTCAATAGTTATAGAAACGGAACGTTGCTTCAAAAAAAAGTCTGGATGAACGAATGAAAGAATGTCATTTTTGTTTCTTATCTGTGGATATTACTTAAACCATGTAAACCATGGACCTTCTTTGGTATAATGATCCTCAAAAAGTCTTTGTTTTGTAATTGGAACACATTTTGAACCTGTTACTAACGTTAAGGCTGATAAAATTTTCGTTTTTCCTAATTATGTTAATATTATTGTTAGGTTCGGTTTCCCCCTAAATGGAAAAGGTCGCACTCCACCCCGTGCGGCCCTGTAGAGCTCGTCACCAGACTTGGTCACTCTCCCACCGCTAAATAATAGAGGGATGCAGAGTAAATTATTATACATACTTGGTAGTTACCCAAACGCTAGCTTAACAGGTATTTGATCAGTCGTAACTCACACGGTACCTCGCATCTACACTCGGAGTACTCAGAGATACACTTCCATAAAGTGACGCGAGCGGCTTTTCTGCGGTATTGCGTCGACATCATGCTTTTTTGGAGTCATGGCCCCTAGCAGTTCTCTCGAACTGATCATCGTGACGAAGCGGCTGTTCCTGCGGCAACCTTGCGACCTCCTTGTCGAGCAACGGAGCGTTCTAGCGGCATTGCATCTGCATCATGCTCTTAAGGATACATGGTCCCTATCAGTCCTTAGACTGGATATGAGATAGATGTCGACACCCAAACCCCTGGAAGTTCACTCTTTGCACAACAAGCATATTTGCAAGACACGTACTCTTGTCAATCTGACCGAGATATTAGTCTGAGATAAAGAATATAATATTCTTTGAATTTCTAGATAATTAGAGTTGAGAAATCAACAAAGAGTTTAAAAGTCCTAGTATAGGCCAAAGGCAAAGAATACAACATTCAAGAATTAATCGTTATGAGAGTAGAGAATCAAACTCAAACATAATTAATAGAGTTGTGAATCAACTCTCTTGAAAGTCTATAGGCAGCCCCAAATAGCCCACCCTTCACCACTTCCTAGTGCTTATGCTGGCAAGAAGAAGTGGCGCAACAAACTTCCCAGCAACACGTCTCTGTCTGATAAGTTATAATGACTATTAACTCTATCAGTCTAGGATAATTATAATAACTAAAGACTCAACCAGTCTCACCAACAAACACTCACACACACACTACGTTAAATACTAGGTTCCTCTAATCTGTGCTTCAACACAACTATATTTAACTTAATTTAATATTAACATCACTCTCCTACAACAGCCCACTTAGACAAGGCCTCTGGCACTCAATAACTCTCCTAACTTCCTTAGCCTAGCCTTAGACCGACCGCTACCGTGGTCTATCTCCCTTCTCGCAGGTAGCGCTAATAATACCATACCTGTAATAGAATCTTCATAATGTGAATTAATCTTGCGCTTTAATCAATTAATAATAGCTACGCTAATGTATCTGTGAATGATGTACCCATTTCAGTAAGACGGGGAACCGTTTAACAACGTTTGTCTCATTGTGCAGTCTACTACAAAGAGATGTATAGCTTTGAAAGTTACAAAAATATATATCCTTTGATGATGTTGTCATTGTTTGTTACAAATATTTGTAGACACGATGTATGACAGATTTGTGTTGCAATAAAATGTGAGAAATTTATGTATATATCGGGATAGGCTCTCAACAGCGATATTACACTTGCACTTTGTAAGTAGGCGTGGATTGTCAGGCGAAGAAAATAGAGATACTAGTTACAGCACAATCACTTTATTTCACTAAAAATTTCTTATAAAATAATCACCATGAAATAACCTGAAGGCAGAGGTCCGACATATTAAATGAATGTATGAGATATAGCAGTAACCAACTCTTTTATTCCAACAGCTTGTTAATTAATTAAATAGATCGTGATAATAGCTCTAGGCGCTACAGCAGGCGCACCGGGCCGAGCCTGCCGCAAGAATGATCCCACTCTTTGCTGCGCACTCGCTTACATTAAGTTGCTTGAGAAGTGGGGAGAGTGAGGAGGCGAACGTCCCGCTTTGCACAGCGTAACTCGGCCCGCTGCACCTACCGCTAACGGTGACGCCGACATATATAGCAAGAAGTTATGTGTTCGTCTTTGGTTACAATATGTATACAGGGCTCTCGTTCCATTTTCATATTTTAGAATAGTACCCGTATACTTGTTTTCTCCTTCATTTCGTGCATGACGTCATTGACGAGTCATTTGTTTATCGAAATTGACCACACATTATGTTCGCAACATGTTTCCATTCTTGTACATACAAACTACTCATAAAAGAGAACCTATCGAATCATAAAACTCATTTATTTAAATTTAAAATTGTTACCTTACTAATAATAACATGACTTATAAATAATATTCTTATTAAGAACATAGTAGATCTACTTCACATTTCGGCAAAAAAATATAAAACTTGTTCAATATTTTGTACACCCTCCAGTAGCATTGATTACGTCTTGCAAACGAGTTCGCATGGAATTTGCTGCATTCTCACAAAAGTTCGACCCACGGTAATAATCCCACAATTCGTGGACATGTTGTGTTAGATTGTCAATCGTTCTTACTTGAGATGGCTCCCAATTTTGGAAAATAACACCCCACACGTTCTCAATCATATCAAGGTCAGGAGACTTGGGACTAAACCTTATCAGCTCAAAATTTTGTTGTCCGTAAATCGATCTTTGACTTTTTTTTTTATGTGTTTCTAAAGTGGGCCGAACCATGTGCATGGTTTTAGAATAAATATAATATTTTATTATTAAATAGGAATAATTGACAGACTGTCACATTAGCTTGTTATGAGGATGCTAAGAGGCAATGACGGTTTTTATTTGTGTCAGCTGATCGATTCAATAGGATTGTTGTATGCCTCGAGGGTGTTTTGATCCCAATATCGAGCTGTGCCTTAGTAAATACGGAATTCGACACGGCATTTCAGAACGACGCAGAAAAGTTAAATAATTTTAAAACTCTCCCAGGATGTAGAAGGAGGAATACCTACAAAGCTCGTTTAAATCCATTACGAGAATGATGAATTCAACATCATTCATTGCGTTATTTACATTATTGAGCAAATTTTTTATCGAACGTATTTTTTATATTTTTTTATTTATTTATTTATAACAACTTAACTATCCTTACAGGGTTACCCTAATGTGACAGTTAAGAACTTAAACTATTAATCAAAACATGAAAATTATAAATATTAAAACTAACACTTTTGGAGATTACAACTTACCAGGCATTAACTGGCTGGATCATAGTGGATGTAAGTATGTTGTTCCACAACCGACTGATAATTTGAGTTGTCATTTATGCAACCTTATTTCCTTAACTAATATTTTTCAATATAATACACTGAGGAATAATTTAGGGCGTATACTTGACTTGTTTTTGTCAAACATTCACTGTGAATCTAAAACGTGTACACCATTGCTACCGATTGATGTCCATCATCCGCCTTTCTCGATATTAACATCACTTACTATGAAATATATGCCTACGAAACGGCACTTATCTGCAAGACACAATTTTTTTAAAGCTAACTATGAACTTATTAATAAAGAGTTGAGTACATTGGACTGGAATCAATTGTCTTATGACCTTTCTGCTGAACAATCTGTTAATGCATTTTACGACCAAATCTATAGCATAAATAAAAGGAGTATTCCGCTATCGCGTCTCAGAGACTCGCGTTTTCCTCTTTGGTTTTCTCCTTCGCTTATACGTATTTTCAAAAACAAAGAAAAAGCTTGGTTAAAGTGGAAAACATATGGGAATGCATCGGACTATGAAAGTTTTTCCACTCATCGTAAACGTTTTAAATCTGAATGTGACAAATGTTTTGAAAAATACATGAAATCGGTTGAAGACAGTATTCCGCTCAGCATTAAACATTTCTGGACTTACATTTCAAACAGGAAGGGCAGGACGGATATTCCAGCAAATATGTTTCTTGAAAACGTTAACTCAAATAATCCAACTGACATATGTAACATGTTCTCCACTTTTTTCACCTCTGTTTATGAACCCACGAATTTTAATCCCACGATGTGGCAGCCACCTAATACATATGCAGACAATTCAACCTGCATATCTGATATCTATTTGCCAGAAGATGTTGTACATAGGGCGATAATGCAGTTGGACTTAAATAAGGGTCCGGGCCCCGATAGCTTGCCGCCAGTCTTCATAAAGAATACCGCAGAAACTATTGTACTTCCACTTTATGTTATATTTAATAAATGTTTACGAGAAGGCACCTTCCCGGTTATTTGGAAACAGGCGCATATCACACCGGTCTTCAAAAGTGGCGATAAAAATAATATACAAAATTATCGCCCTATCTCTATACTGTCCACCTTGTCGAAGCTTTTTGAGAGTCTTGTACATAGTGAAGTATATTCTCACATTCATAAACTTATTATCGGTGAGCAGCATGGGTTCGTTAAACGATGTTCGACGAATACCAACCTCATGTTGTTCGCAGATTTTTTATTCAAAAGCATGGATGAACAAGTTCAAGTTGACGCTGTGTACACGGATTTTCGGAAGGCTTTTGACAAGGTGGATCACAAACTGCTTTTAGAAAAAATTGCTTACAACGGAATCCGTGGCAATTTATTGAGATGGTTCATGGCATATATACACAATCGATCGCAAAAGATAGTCATTAATGGTTTCCAATCAAGTTCAATCATTGTCACTTCCGGGCTGCCCCAGGGCTCAATTATCGGGCCCTTACTCTTTATTTTGTTCATTAATGACATCAAGAAATGCTTCATTAATTCCCGTTTTCTAATGTATGCCGATGACATCAAAATTTACAAGTCGTGTACAAGCACACAGGATTGCTTGCTTTTGCAGGAGGACCTTGATAGACTTTCTAGATATTGTTCATACAACAAACTTCAGCTTAGTTTACCTTATTGATATTTTAATATAAGCTCTGTATTTCGAATATTCGTCGTAATCGCTGTTTAATTTCGTTGTTTTATATATTTTATGTAGTCTTGCTAATCGCTCGTGTACCAATTGGGGTAAATAAATCGCTGTTTGACATTGTTTTCCTAGGAGCACTTGCATCTAAAATATTATTAATTTTATCATAAGACAAATTCAGGATATCTTCTACACCGGTCAGCCCATACATATCGGTCCAATCAGTAGATGCTAACATAGAATATAGCAATTCATTATCCGCTTTATAAAAATTCCAACGCGGTGCCCAGCGCGTGCGGACGGCGCCAGCGGGCGCTGGGCGCGGTTCGCTCGCGCCAGCGAGCTGCACGCTCGCCGCGAGTGGCGGGTGATGTGCGTCCACGGGCACAAGCGACCCATCCGCCATCACCACTGACACCTTAATATCAAATCTAGTTGTCTATTTTAAACAGTTAGGTACATTATTGTTTTGAGTGAATCCGCAATAGGACAAAAAATATTCATAATAATTCCTCACATTTATGGGACACGAAAAAAGATTAAAATCACCTAACACAATTATTTCTTTATATTTGGTACACAATTTCTCTATTATGCCAAAGAGAACCATATAGTCATTCTCAGAACAACCAGGCGGGATATAAATCACTGAGCACAAAAATAAAAATCTTTTATTTAAGTAAACCGTTGCATTGACTAATTCAAACACGCAGGTGTCTATACATACGTCACTCACGCACACTTGGCGCAGCTCCAACCGCTGTGTGGCCACTAAAAGCGCTCCTCCCTGTTCCCGACCGTCCGCTCAATCGCAGCGATATCCCGGCGGGATTAATTCCGGGTCATGTATGGAAGGGTTGCCAACCGATTCCGTGACTGCGTATAAATCTGCATCCATTTTTTCTAAGCCATTTCTGAAGTCGTTCAACTTTGTTCGAAGACCTCTAACATTTTGGTAATATAAATCAATGGTATTCATTTGATCTGTTTTTGGTGGAGTTTCGAAACCAAATCCACTCGTTAAATTCAGCATTTATGGGCCAGATTTCTGGCTGATACAATTTCTGGAATTATGAAGCAATATAAATAAAAATACTTTAATAATTTATGAAGCAATGGATTAGCAATCTGATTCAACGATTCAGATTCCGATTGATTGTGTATTACGCAATTAGGGTTCCGGATGTATGAACGTAAACGAGGCAAAAGGAGTTTGTAAGGATCGTAGCAGGTGGCGTTCTGTGGTTTCTGCCTACCCTCACGGGAAGAAGGCGAGAAATGGGTTTATGTATGTATGTACCTACATACATTTTTAAAAAAGTATATTCATTCTAGGACATAAAAGCTATATCTTATTATCTGCTACTGTTTTACATTAATTTGGTCACTTTATATTAGTGAGTAGATATAAATTCAGGGATAAATAACCTTCCCAGTTTACTTCAATTATTGGAGCTTCTCATTTTCATTGCTACCGTTGCTAACACAACGAAATAAACGTAATAAATAATTTTATGCAAATTAATTTTTACCGATGAAAAATGTTGACATACGAGTACGTCGGTTAAAGTCACGACAGGTCCCAGTCTCTGAACCCCTGGCTACCATACATTAGTCTTTACAGTATTTAGCAACCGTTAATTCTGGCACCGGCTCCATTTCTTGATAAATTCAACCATATTTAACTTGCGATGTGCGATTCCTGGATGTTTTAACAATCGGAAGAATCGGAGTCGTTAAAATAAACCATCGAGTCAACCATCTACTCGCCGTTCTACAAAACAATCGAGATGTTTTTCGAAAAAAAAAATCGTGGTTGAGACAAGTTTATTCTTAAAATTCTGTTTTGTAGTCGAATATTTTGAGTGTGTTACGTGACTTAGAAAAGTGAAACACCGAATAACACGTCCCCGTAAGTTTACTAATACGAAACACTTAACAACGAATGCACGCTACCACGAAAAACTTAACGCCGTAACCATGCGATCTCGAATAACCAAATCTCTAATTCATCTATTCGAAACACCTAACGACGAATGCACGCTACCACGAAGAACTTAATGCCGTAGCCATGCGATCTCGTATAACCAAACCTCTAACGAAAAGACATCAACTTTTGGGGGTTCCTAAAAAAAATCCAATTTATTAACTATTCAAGTCTTCATTCATTTAACAATCAACCAAACCAACTTTTGAGAAAGACCAAAAATAAGTTAATAAGAATAATATGAGTTCAGTTATCGTTTAAAATAGCACAAGTATGCAAGAACATCTAAAAATGTGGTGATGTCCATTGTTTCCCTTTTTTTTTCCAAATATTTTTTATTTTTTCTTCCCTATTTTCTTTTTTCTTTGCTCTTTTGGTTTCTTGAGACTGTGAATTTAATTTTTCTATTATTAGTTCTGTATGTTTTTGTTCCTTGTTTAATTCTTCAATTGTCTTATATAAATTCCATTTCTTTCTGCCCAATAGCCTGTTCCAGTGGTGGTGCCATGATTCCATCTCATTTTGTGTAATTGGAACAGTGGTACCTTATTGAGCTATTTACCGACCAGATGTTAGGCGGAAACAGTGGGGGCACTTTTATTTTGGTTTGTTTTTAATGACTTGAGGTTTTGAGTAGTCCTCTTTTTAAGAGTACCATTGACATAATATTTGGAAAACCAATCAGTGACTTTCAATGCATCCTTGGGTAATACTTTTTCTTTTAGTTTTGCAAAAGCCTCAGGTATCTCATCTGGTTTTAAAAATGCTAACGCGGCCTAATGACGCATTTTGTGAGCAAAAGATGTCGATTCTGAGTATTGTTTGGATAGGCCAGCAGATTGAATATGCTTCCAAATACTTTGAGCCAGATGGAAGGTTCCCTGAAACTAAACACTTGTGTTTAGTTTCAGGGAACACTTGTTTTACCGCATTTATTGACGCCTTCTCGAAGTCAGTAATTACTACAGGAGGTTGCAAATTGGTTCCAAATTGAGATGATCGCGACTTGAGAAGCTCAAAAAATAAACAATTAATTCTCTCATTTTTGTTGGACAGGAGCCCAAACACCAATGGTACCACCTTTTGCACGGGTTCGTGCAATTAATTACTTAAATGACATATTTTGTTACTTTTATGTAAAATTTTTGATTTGATTAATTGTTAAATGAATAAAGACTTTTTATTTAAAAGTTGGATTTATATTAGGAACCCCCAAAAGTTGATGTATTTTCGTTAGTGGTTTGGTTATTCGAGATCGCATGGCTACGGCATTAAGTTCTTCGTGGTAGCGTGCATTCGTCGTTAGGTGTTTCGAATAGATGAATTAGAGATTTGGTTATTCGAGATCGCATGGTTTCGGCGTTAAGTTTTTCGTGGTAGCGTGCATTCGTTGTTAAGTGTTTCGTATTAGTAAACTTACGGGGACGTGTTATTCGGTGTTTCACTTTTCTAAGTCACGTAACACACTCCAATTTTCTAAAATGAAAAAAAGCTGCAAAACCGGAGACCATACCATACCTACTGTTCGGCAAGTTGACACCGTACAGAAGACCGAAGAGCCGCCTTGCATGGCATTTGTGGACCACAAGAAACCCTTCGACTCCATGGAAAAATCAAACAAAGCATGTCAAAATTATTGGATTCGTGCAACAAGCAACAATACTTATATGAATGGGACAAATATAAAATAAAACGGATAGCACGTTTTCAATCAAAATAAATTAATATCTGTACCTACAGGCGAATCAAGAAACAACTGTTTTTGTAATTGTTTTTTTTCTCATATCAATTGTTTCAAACATGTTATATTAGATGTATGGATTTTTCAATATTACTGTAAGTACTTTATATTTTTAAAGTACGTTTTACTAAAAGGACACACTGCTCGTGAAATATAGGAATAAATATATTGGAGGCATACAAAGGTGATAATGTGTCCTTCCGGTGGTCATGAGCACATAATCACAATAAATATAGTAATTTATAGCGACAATTTCAATAATAATGATGATGTGTATTTAGTTAGATGTGTCTACGTCACTACAAAATGGTTGATGGCTGCCCCTTTGTGACAAATCATAAAGGATATGTAACCGAAAGTTTTTTAGATGCAAACTAATTTGGAAATACTTACTGGCAGTGATAAAATAGAAAAAATAGCACACATCATCTAAATTAACAGAAACATTCAATACTTTGCATTTCGGCATTTTATTTATTAACTATTTGTTAAGTTTTATACTGTTTGTGAACATTTTGCTCAAAAGGTAAGATTAGAAAACACTCGATCAACAAAAGTTTGTTGCTAGCCGTGCTCATTTTAGGAATTATGATAGCGTTATTAGGTAAACATTTATTAACCTTATTGACCTTATGTGGAATAAGGTCAAACCTGGGTATGAAGCCTCCTCTCTTTTGTCCCATGCATGCTTCCCTGCGGTGCTATTCTATAAGGATACAGCCTCCTTGCACGCAGAGCAGCCGCAGCCGCGAAACAACAGTGTGGTGTTCACTAACGTCCGTAATTTAGAACTACTCAACGGATTGTCTCTGAACTCAGTAGAGATTGATCAATTATGTTAATGAAACTGTTAATTTAGTAAGGCGTAATTCAGCAAGGGCAGGTTCCTCGACCACATACTGCGTTAGGGAATACCGTTTGAATCAGCGCTGCACGCTCGATCGATCACAAGGCTGTCTCGACGACGAGCTTGTCATAGACTACAGCCAAGACTTACTTTGACTTTTTCTCTTAGAGATTAGAATAGCAGGCCTGTGCTAGTTGTATCACCCAAATTCGCTTTCCATCGATGCCCATTGTATTTTTTTCAGTTTTATCTGTTTCATTTCCTCTACGTCTACAGCATATAGGCTGTTGGTTGCACTTTAACCGTCTCCATTAACCATTCACTTAGAGCTGTGGTACACTTGGCGACACAATGTCGTGGCGTAGTATTAGAGCCGAAAAACTAATAACTTTAATTCCCGAGTCACCTTGTGTGAGTCTTCGCTAGTTTTACCCGTTTTAAATAATGTTACTAAAGTTATGGCTCCGATATCTCACGCCCATGTTTTAAACATGCGTCAGGCTTGGCATCTTCTAACATAATAACAATGCCTTGAAGACCATATCAGTGTAAAAAATTAAAAGGAACTTTCTTTATTCTTTCAAAATCAAACATCAACATTTTAAATACAATATTTATTCCTACATCCTTCCCTAAACCAACTTAATCTAATTCTAATTTCTTGAAGCTGCCTTGAAGCCCGAATTCCTTCTCTGCTGGGGAGGGCTTGCCTCCAGGTCGAAGGGACTCGTTCACTCGGCGCTTGTTCTCTTCTCGATAGAAGTCGGTGTTCGCTTGCATGCGTTTGATTATCTCATCTGGAAACAAAGAGAATGTGGGATTAAATGTAGAAGGTTTGCAAATGGCGGCTGCACGGTTAATGTCTGAAGTTTCAAAAGTTCTTCTTTCAATCCTAACTAATTTTATTAATGTGAAAGAAAGTTTGTTTGTTCGTAACGCTTTCATGCTAAAGCGGCTGAATGGATTTGGATACAATTTCGCACACAGGTAGACCGACCATGAACTGGAAAAGTTACAGGCTATTTCTCATCATGGATCACAGACGAAATCGTGAGCAACAGCTAGTAAAACATAGGCGCAATGAGATCGTAATAGGCGCTGAATTTCTACCAAACATTTTAATAATTACTTGCGACTTAATAGAACTGACGAAATTTTGGTGTACTATTTCGTCATTTAAACCATTACCTTCGGAGAAAACAGGTAATTTATAAAATAACGCCTACTTATAATGAGTACATTTAATCAAATTTTAAAATAAAACTGTAAGCCAACGTCTTTGTCGCCCAGCAGCTTATACTTAGAATTTAAGAAACGTAACTCTTGGTCAGAGGCCCAACATCGAAATAAAGAACCTTACTATTCTTCAGTCTCTGCAAAACCATAAAAAAGCCCCTACTAACCTCTTAAAGTAATATGATCCTTATACTCCCCGCCCGACTCTTTTGGCAAGGCTTTCTTGGAGATCAGCTTGCCGAGTGACTCAGCCCCGGCCTGGTGCGTATAGATCATGCCCATCAACTCCTTCTTGAGATATGGTCTGATCAGCATAAGCACCTTATCCATGAAGTACGGCGCGTTCATAAAGTGCACGCCTTTTAGCTTGCAGAACATGCATTCCTGGATTTTTTTTAAGGTTACATTTTTAATTTTCAACAATACTTTCGCTTCTCATTAGGTTATTGTTGGCCACAAAGCAGTTTATTGATATTGCTAATAACAACATAACTGCTTAACCACTAGGTCTCTTATCTAGAGGTGACTGGTAGAAAAAAATAGGATTTTCTTATGAAGGAAAATCCGTGGAGTACGGGGGATGCGGTGAGGCGGCCCGCGAAATATAATTTGCGATTTGCATTGCAGTGCCAGGTTGTAGGTATCAAAATATGATTTAGGACAAATATGAAATTTGTCAATTCTGTCAAAAAAAGTATCGGGAATGGAAGATTTGTTTAAGGTTTCAAATTAATATTTTGTTGTTAGATTCGCACAACTTTTATCCATTTTTACAAGGAGTTTGAGTCGCATTTGTTATTTAGATTAATTAAAGTGCCGTTTTTAGTTAGATCATATCCAGTGTGTTTTGCGAATTTCATAATGGCGAAAAACATCGAACATAGAGTTTGTCTTAAATTTTGCATTGCCAATGGAATTTCGTGTTTGGAGTCACTGAAAATGTTACAGCAGGCGAATCGACTTTATCAAAAACACGGACTTATAAGTGGTACAAAGAGTTCAAAAGTGGTCGAGATGTGATGGAAGATTTGCCTCGCTCTGGTGGCCCACCAACGTCTTCAACTGAAGTTAACATCGCAAAAGTAAAGGAAATAGTTACTGAAAATCCTGATTCAAGTTTGAGAGAGTCAATTCCGACCCAACATTCATGAAACGCATTATTTCTTGTGACGAGACGTGAGTTTACGAGTTTGACATGCAAACTAGTCAACAAACTTCGGAGTGGCGCCTTCCAACTGAACCGAAACCAAATAAACCACGCCAAAGTAAATCAAAAGTCAAAGTCATGTTGACTGTTTTCTGTGACTATCGCGGTGTTGTGCACTCGGAATTCTTGCCGGAAGGTAAATAAAGAATACGACTTGGAAAATTATTAATAATGAAACGGGAAGGTAACCGAAATACTGACTACAGCCTGTCTATTAATGACAATACAATAAAATCTGATTCACAAGTCACTGCAACCTTTGAAAACTTCTTTTCAGATATTCCCGTTTCAATTACTAAATCCCTTAAAAGTAAAGGAGATTGCCCGGGAATGGGCCCCACTTTGTGGCGCCGTGTCGCAACTTCATGCTATACAAAATTTATATCTTATTTTTTAATGTTCATGTGTTTTTTATGAACATTTATTTTACCCTAGCATTGTAGAACGTAATAAATAGTTACTTAACTGAATCTTAATACATCCGCCAACGAAACATAACTTAAATGCTGCCAGATGTCAAAGAATATTTAGATTAAAAATCGGAATCGATTGATTGATATCGATACTTTATGCCGGAGTCAAGTTTACATCTAACACTGTCTTTACTGGTATTTTGGTAACGTTTTACTTATGCTAGACCCATATACACATAATTATGACGTAAAATCAAAAGAAATTACAAAAATAACTATGTATTTTTAAAAGATAACTTTTTTGTACCTAATAATAAGATTACTCTAAGCGTCAATATACATCTGTGTTATTAATCATTTGAATATAACTGAATCCCCAAAAAATCTATAATAATTTATAAATCCAAAAGCTTGATCCAACAAAATCGATATTGAAAATCGATTAACATATAATTAACTTGGCAACACCATACATGGTACAGATTGGTATTCGCGAGTGAACTAAGTGAAGTGTGTCATAAAATAAATAAAATTAATTTTCTTCCCGCCCGCCGCCGCTCAAAGAACTATTAAAAGACAGAAACATAGAAACTAATATTCGAATACATTAAAAATACAGTGCAAAAAATGTAAGTGAAAAAACAAAATCTGTGAAGTGGTCCTGGATAAATAAAGACGTGGCTTAAAGGTCTTAGCTCCAAGCCAAAAAAACAAAAAAAAAGACAGATCTATCTGTCAAATCAATAGCTGGCCGGTTATTCGTTTCGTGCTCTTTGTTTTGCGTTGAGTCGAATTGCATTCCTCCGTATTTACTTCTGTTATCTTCGTTACGATTCGATCAATGCTATCGAGTTGAGCGTTTACGTTCCTCAAGTAGTTTTGTTGTGAGATATCGGACTCCTGTTTTATTGTTAAGTGAGTGAATTGACTCTAGTTTTAACGACAAAATGTCTACACCTGGTCGAGATCGGACAAACCGTCCACTCTCTCAACGGTGTGTAAATTGTTCCCTTCGTTTGGCGCCTAATCTTCGTAGACGACCTATTGAAGATTTAGATGAACAAATGCTAATTCTTCTACGGACCTGGGTATCGCCTACACCGGTAAGTTTATATTTCCTTTCCTAAGACGACCCTCTGACCGAGGAGGCCTATGTTCAGCCGCAAATGTCTACCTACAAGCTGTTATTATAATAAATTGAGCATCAATGTTGTATCAGTGGTTGCTACAAAACATTACTGTTCACTATGTAATGTAACATTAAAATATATAAAAATATGCCAGCAGCTTCACCCGCGTGGACTCTTTTCTGTACTATAATATGTATGTATTATACATATAAAACTTCCTCTTGAATCACTTTATCTATTAAAGAAACCACATCAAAATCCGTTGCGTACTTTTAAAGATCTAAGCATACATAGGGACAGACAGCGGGAAGCGACTTTGTTTTATACTATGTAGTGATGTAATAAAGTGATTGGTTTAATTAACATCATAGGTATTTAGTTCTATGTATAATGACGGGTACTAAATACGAGTAATTGGGTGTGTTAAGGGTATACTTGTGCAGGTAAACATGTGTGATTTTGTACAAAGAACCGTCAAAGTGAATATGTATTGTAATACTAAACATATTATAAATAACTTACAAAGGTAATTCACAGTTTTTTTTTACTTTTCAGGTATCATCTGATGACATCCTGTGCCTTGAATGTTTTTTGTTACTGCAAGAGCGGATACAAACAAGCACAACTCCATCTCAGATTGAGGTATCCCCGCCTCTTGGACATCTACACATATGTTTTGGATGTGGCATTTCTATTGCAAGTCGCAGAACTCACAGAGTTTCCCGAGACTGTCCTCAAAGGACCTTTATTTTAAGATGGACTCCAGCTCATCACGTAAGTGTTTTTAACTTGGCAGAATTACTGCATTCAATTTTTGGTATTATTGAACAAAAGTTTTTGTCAGTAAATACAATAATTTATTCTTTTTTAGGTCATTCATTTGGAAAGAGTTTGTCGTGCTTGTTGGGAGGCTGCAACAAGAGATATTCAAAGACAGGCACTTCGTGACATTAACAGACCTGCACTGGAGTCAGTGGATTTTGAAAATATAGGAATGGATATCTCGGATGCTTTAATTCCTGAACCACCTCCAATGCCACTGCCAGTTCCACCACCACCGGGACAGCTATTGCCCCGACCAGTATCTAAAATTAATTCTCTTAAGTATAAACGAGTTTCTGCAAGTTCACGTCATTGCCTGTTTGTTGGATGTGAGAGAACTGATCGTCTTTTAGTACCGGTTACTATAAAGGAAGTTTTATTATTTCAGTACCAAATATACATTCCTTTAACAGCTAGAATCTGTGAATATCATTTGTACAGTAATCATTGGGATGAACTAGAGACCCCATATTCAGATTTTACTGGTTTTCAAGTTGATGATATATTTTCTAAACTAGAAAAAGCTGCCGAAAGACAGTTAGACTTCAGTGACATAAACTCAATGGATCCACATTTATGCCATTATTGGTTGGGACTTAATGCAGAGCAATTTAACGAGCTTTTAAATTGTATTCCAATGTTATATGATCATTTTGCAAACCCTTCGGTTGCTCTCAGTATATTTTTGGTCAAACTCAGAACAGGTGACAGCAATCAAAGACTATCAACCTTGTTTAAAATACCAAGATCCACTTTAGAAAGAAAAATGAATAAAGTAAGAAATTGTTTAGAAGTACAGTTTGTTCCTAGACATTTAGGAATCAATCACATGTCTATCCAAAATGTAGCATCACGCAATAGGATCATACCAGAAGGTTTTTTTGGGGATGCTAACATGGCTTCAAATATTAAGCCTGCTATTGTAATATGTGATGGTACATATGTTTACGTCCAAAGCAGCAGTAATTATTCATATCAAAAAAGAACCTACAGTCTCCACAAATATGCTAACCTTGTAAAACCATTTTTATTTGTTTGCTGTGATGGGTATATTTTAGAGTGTGCAGGACCATATGAAGCAACACAAAATGATTCATCAATAATGAGTGCTATGTTTAATAATGAAAATGGTCCTATGCGCTTATTTTTTAGACCCAACGATGTCTTTATTTTGGATAGAGGCTTTAGAGATGTCATTCCTGAATTAGAAAGTTACAATTATAAGACTCATATGCCTGAATCATTATTAGAAAATGAACATCAATTAACCACTGTCCAGGCTAATAAGTCCAGATGTATAACAATGTGTCGTTGGGTGGTAGAGATAGTCAATGGGAGAATTAAAAGAGACTATAAATTATTTCGTCAGGAATATTTTAATAGAGCGTCAAGTCACCTCATGGCTGATTTTAAAATAACTTGTGCCCTTTTGAATAAATTCCATCCTACAATTGACGATACGCCCGATGCTGTGGAGTTTCTTAATATTGCCCGAGCGAGGTTGAATACAGTAAATTATTTATCAGAATTTATTCAAAGGGAACATGTAAACAGAAGACGTACGATTTTCCAAAGCATTAACAGCAGTGCTCCCCATCTAGATAATTTCCCAAGACTAACATTAAGCGATTTAAGAAGATTTGCATTAGGATCCTACCAATTAAAACAGGCACGGTCCTATTATGGGGAGCATATGCGAGTAAATGGTACCTACAGTGTAGATATAAGCAATGAATTAATGGAAGAAGATTTGCCCTTAATATTAGGTCATAACAATTATTTAGTTAGGGCCAGAATTAAATCGCGACATGTGAGCAGCAGGGTATATTATACATATTTACTGATAAGTAGAGAACAAAATGGGGCAAATTCTTTAGAGAGTATCATTGCATATTATTGCAATTGCTTAGTGGGAAATCGTACAGTAGGGTGTTGCGCACATACCATGACTGTATTGTGGTATTTAAGCTGGGGCCGCTTTAATGATATAAGCGCCCCATCTCAATTTCTGGATCATATATTCCATGAAGAATAAATGTTTTATTTATTTTTTGTTGCTTTCTTTAATAAACCTTTTTTACTGTTAGTATTACGTAAAATGCATAACCTGCGCCATAATTAAATGTATTCTTACACATAGGATGGGACTTCAATTTCCTCATCCACTTGGAAGCGGTTTGGTGGTCGCACTATATTTTCATAAAACACTGTAGTAGTAAAGAGGCTGCTGCCAAAGCTTTTAGTCCTCTTTCGATACTCACTAGAGGAGAGGGCAAAGCACACTACTCTCTAGGAAGAGAAGGCGGTAGTGAGGCCTATTGTCCGGAATCATCATCCTCATATAAACCTTAAATGTCCACTGCATAGCCAAGAAAATTAACATTAACCACAATAACATTTAGAATGGTAAATAAATTATCCATTCAGAAGAAGTAAAATCTTGGAGAATTTAATTTTTATAACCTCAATTTCAGCAACCTAAAAATAAAGATTACTCTTCAACCAGGGTGAATAAATAGAAATCGTTTGCAGAATATGAAAGGATATATCTTTATCTACAAAATAAAATTTAAACCATCGTGACACGACAACCTTTCTTAGGGGCCCAAAGCTCCTAAGAAAATGGGCATTCTCCTTTAAATTTTTGCGCCGAAAAAAAAAATTTTTTAACATATTAGCCGTAGATATTTAAAATCTTTCACACATTAAATGTAAAAGAGACTTCAGATGTCTGGGGTAATTTTTTAGAAGTTGTTGTTGTTGTCTATTAATGACATTGTAGCACTTACCTTTAATAATTGTACCCACTGTGGGGAGTTTACTGACCTTAGGAAAAATATTAAAATATTACCTTTGTTTAAATCAGGTAGTACATCAGACCCCACAAATTATGGACCTATTTCAGTAGAACCTACATGTAGTAAAAAAATTAAGAAATTAATTTGAGACAAACTGCAAAGATTTTTTACCAGACATAAGTTATTACATATCAAACATTTCGGCTTTACAAGGGGTCGTTCAACTACTGATGCCGTTGGGGTTGAACTTCGTATAATGCTTGGGAAGATAAATGCGATGCCTTGGGCATCTTTTGTGATTTGTCCAAGGCATTTAATTGCGTTTATCATGAAACGTTAATCAGGAAACTCCGCCACTACGGGATCCGAAACACCGCTCTGGATCTTCCTATTTCATATTTGAGTAATAGGATCCAGAGCGTTGACGTTAATGGAGAAAGATCTCTCGGATCTATCTTAAAAATGGGAGTTCCACAGGGCTCAATTCTTGGTCCTTTCTTGTTAATTATTTATATTAATGACTTGCCTCTTACCTCATAAAGGATAATCATGATATAGTGTTTGCGGATGACACTTAACTTTTGTTTAAACTTAAACGTCAGCAGCTGGTTACTGACGATATAAATAACGCGATCTCAAAAGTAGTTCACTGGTTCAATGTTTATATAAAACTTCTTGATGAAAGAAAACCAAAGGCATTAAGTTTACGATACCTCACGTTAGGCAGGTGAAAAAGAATGTGTTGATAAAGGGCGAAGAATTGAAACCCGAAGACAGCACAGTATTCTTGGGCTTAGCTTTGATGCTAAGTAAGCTTCAGTGGGGCCCATATATTAATAAATTGTCAAAAAAGCTAAGCTCCGCAGCAAACGCTGTTAGAAAAATTCGTAATTTAACTGACATAGACACAGTCCGTTTAGTGTACTTTACTGCTGCGGAGTGTGCTATTTTCATAGTGTAATGTCGTACGGTATTCTGTTGTGGGAAAATGCCGCCGTCATTCAGACTATCTTTGTTTTGCAGAAAAGAGCTATTAGATCAATTTATAAATTAGGTCGGAGACACTCTCTCTTAGAGAAATTTCAGGAAATTAATGTAATGACTGTGCCTTGTCAGTACATTTTTTTAAACTTTCAAATGCCCATAAAAACATAAAATTGTTTAAAAATACAGTGATATCCATAATATACTAGGAACAAACACAAAATTGTTGTGCCTACAACAAGGCTCAAGAAAATGGGTGGCTCGTTCAGATTTCAATGTATACGTTTTTATAATAAACATCCAAGCCACGTTCAAGATCTAAGCCTTAATAAATTCAAATCATTTATTAAACGTAAGCTGTGCCAGATAGCTTTTTACACCGTTAAAGATTATATTGCGGACAAAGAGGCTTGTGACTGACCTGCTCCAATTTTTGCATACTGACTGTTGTTTTTTGTTTGCCAAATTTTATTTTATCTTAAATACACTTTGACATTTCATGATTATTCTAAACATGGGTATTTACTTTGTGAAGTAGAATAATATTATTATTTTAATTATTGTGTGAGGACTTAATGGTTTATATTTCATATATTTTTTCTATCTTGTTTTTTTTTTAATCTGGCATTTTTAGTACTTAATGCGGCCTACCCATATGTCCTTTTTTGGTATTGTTCGTCGAATCGTTGAGCTCCTTAAGTTCTGAGCTACACGAATAACGACAAATGCGTGCACTGACTGGTCAGGTCCACACAAATCTGTATGGTTCTTTCCTCAAAATACCATTTCAGACATCAATACACATTTCATATGATCTGACCAAGATTATGTCTGGACTTTAAAAGAGACTGTGACCTCTGAGTTTGTTTCGATATCATAGATGATATGATTATAGGTCGGAGTTTCATATCTATCTGTTTCTATTTTTTTTAACTAGAGTTTTTTTTTAATATTTTTGACGTGTACATACCTACCAACAGAAATCAAGCCATTTATAATATTATTTGAGCGTTATGCGGCGTTTAAGAGAGAAAAAGACCAGACCAAATTCGCTGAAAAAGACCAGATTAGTGAAAACAAAATTCTTTGATTTTGCATCACGATAATGCGCCTTCGCACAAGGCCATCTTTGTGAGCGAATTTTTGAACAAAAACTCAACCAAAACCATGGAGAAAACCTTATTAATCAGATATGTCTCCAGCTGCTTGTTTCTTTTTCCTACACTCAAATTACCACTTCGTGGCACCCGTTTTCATTCGGTAGAAGACATGAAGGAAAATTCGCGGTGAGAACTGAACTCAATTCCGGAAAAAGCATTAAAAAGGCGTTTAAAAATGTTTTGATGATTGGATTATTCGTTGGCGTAAGTTTCTGAAGGAGCATACTTTGAAGGCGATAAAATAAATTTGGATGCATAACTAACATTTTGTGTATTGTTGATCTTTTCCCGGTACTTTCTTGACAGAGTAGTATTTACAGAATTGTAATTGAAGTAACAACAACTGAACAACAACACCTCACTACACGGAACAAAAACTCTCTATGTTAGAATTGACCCCAAATGTCATGATTTCGTAAAATGGTCGTTTAATGTGTCCCTGCCGCTTTCGCCTCAACATGAAACACTTTTTCAGTTTTTCCATCGTCATATTTAGAAAACACTGCTGAGTTTAAATTACTGGCAAATATGAATACGACTTAAATATCGTACCGTGAGCTTTGAGTGGTACCTACTTCTTTTTAATACAATAGTATTAAATATACAATAGTATTTTAAGTGGTGTCTTAACATACAGGGTGCACACACAGCCTAACAGGGTGCATTCAGTTCCTTATTTTGAATCGGATCCAAACGAAAAATGTCACAGTTTTTTTTTGTCGTTTTTTCTGCTTTTCCTTTCTGTCAATGTAAAATTACATTTTCTGTTCGCAGTAAATAAAACGGCTAAAATAAAAAATAAAAACTGCAATGGATGTATTATACTCTAACGAACGAGGAGGCAGAGCATTGACCCCGTGGCGGGGAGGGCAGCCGAAGGCCACGGTAACGATACGTTGCGTGTTATGTTTTAAATAAAACAAATCAGGTTTATTGGATTTCCATTTCCAAAACGTTCCTGAAAATAATTTCATGTAGCGGGCATCTTAGTATTATATACTGAATTCACCCCACTAGTCTGCGGAGGGCTGTCCCTTACACCCTGTATTTTTTCACCTCATTAGTTTTATCAGTTGAAAGTGGAAGCTCAGTTACTCTTTGTGACCTTTTTAAGTTTACCTGCTTCGAAGACGGATTGGAGAGAAACTAGATCGAAAACCAACCTGTAGGAAATATAAGACTTTCTTCACGACCATGAGATCCAGCCTCGCGACGTGAGACAGAGTTGCCGTGTCCATGTCGATGAGAATTACGAACCTGTCAACAAACGAACCACTTTTTAGTTCAGGAGCATTAAATTAATTAAAGTTTTTCCTGACTTTTTCTATGCACATCGTTGAAGATGACGAAAACATGAAGTAGGTAGAAGGAGTGTTTTATTTTATTAAATAGGAACAACAAACAGCTACATTATGCAATATTACAAACAAAGAAAAATAAAACATAAGTTACTTAAATAATAATGTATCCCACAGCGCTGTTCACAGATTACTATTAATAAATAAAACTAAAGTCACTAGGAGGTAAACTGTTCATGCATGACAGTTGCACTAATGTTATAAAAACAAAAACAACAAAAAGTATTTTAAAAACAACAAAAAACAATTAGTAAGAACAATAAAAAAGAAATAAGTATTTTAAAAACAACAACAAACAATTAGTCTAAGAGCTCAAGTGTCTCATACAAACGTCTACGAAACGTAAAAAAGTAGTCTAGTAACTATAACCATAGTCTATAACCACTTTTTAGTCTACAAAGTGTTATCCACGAAGTATATTTTTTATTTTTACTTCAAAATAGATAAGCTTTGTATGTGCGACATTAGTGCCAGCAATAATTTTTTTTTCAAATCATCAAAACAGAAGTGCTTCAGATGTGGATAAATTGTTTAGGAACATTTCAGCGCTTTAAATTAGGTTTAAAGATATTTATTATAAAAAAGGACACAAAGCCACTTGCATGAGAACAATGCTTAGAATAAGTTTTATAATTAAAAAGTTCGTCAGAGACGTCACGGCAGCAATTATGATAAACCCATCCAATGCATTCAGCTTTTAGGAAGGGTGTTATTTGTAATTAAATAAGCAGCTAATTGAGTTTCGAATACATTTAATTAGCGCATTTTTTTTATACATGAGAGTTTTTCTATACTAATATTATAAAGAGGAAAGATTTGATTGTTTGTTTGTATTGAGTAGGCTCCGAAACTAATGTTACGATTTGAAAAATTGTTTTACAACAATTCAACTTTTTTTTTCGATATCCACGCGGACGAAGTCGCGGGCGAAGTGCTAGTATTGTATACACATATATATTTTTCAGCCAAACTTAGTCCTCATCTTCGGTAAAATCAAAAAACTACTTTAGTAAACGATAAATTTGTCAGTATAATTTTGTTGAGTGCCTTTCGAATGAAAATTTATATATTTTAAATGTACTGTAGAATGTTAATTATTTTGGTTTATTCATAAATTTTTCATGTTGTTGTTAAATATGGGTAGTTTAAATCGTTTAAATTATTTTATTTTGTTTTACTTGTTGACTTGTTAGTTTCGTCTTGGCCGCACTGCCCCAAATGTCGACTAAATATAGTAGGTGTGGTTACTAAGGCGTTATAGACGGATACATCAATCTGTGATTCAGAGGGATGCAAGTAGTGACGTCAGCTTTGTTTACATATGATCCAAATGAACAGTCCACGATAGATAACTATCCATTCTTATTATCATCTTATTAATTAGCAATTCATGACTACGGTGTCGAACGCTTTTTTGAGGTCAATGAAGACATAATGGTCATTTAGACCATGTCATTCGGCCGAGAGAAAGGAACGGGATGCACACGAATTGTAATAATTCAAATGAATTATCCTCTTATGGCTGGTTGTGCCACACCTAAAAATGCCTCTCCGGCCATTGTTGGCTATAACTACTCGGTGCGACGACCTAAGGGCCTACACAAACTAACATTCGACCGGAGCGGTTCTATATCTACAATTGCTATCGCTCCAACGAAAACGAAGTTAGATTGGGAGACAAAGTCCACTAAGATTCGCTATCGTCTAGTCGATTGGTATGTTCGATAAAAATGACATTTTGTCTTTGGTCTTTCGTCAGCAAACGTCAAATTCCGTGCTGTCGCAAGTAAATTCAAAGTTTTGAAAGCCAAAATGTCATAAGAATAATTGGGTAAATAATAAAAACGAAAAATTCTTCAAACATATAACGTAAAATAAATAAATTAGTCTCTATAAATAAAATATTCAATAAAATTTTCCTCCAATGAGCGTGTTTCTTTTTTTTTCTTAGAAAGAACACGAGCACTATATTACCCTATTCGAAAAGTTGAAAATAGACCCCAAAAATGATTTAACACTTTTTATTTTTGCTTGTTTCATTCGCTTTTTCCCCGAGACAAGGCCTAGCCTCCATTAACTCTAAAAGAGTTACCACGTCGTAAATACCATAATGAAATATATTTCATGCATTTTTTCCCCGGCTGCATCAAGTCGCCATTTCGTTGTCGGCTTTCGCTAATGTTCCATCATACGAATCGCTTGTCAAAAAGTTTTCGTTCAACGCTGTCGATGTCGTTTCACGGAATGGAATGATGTTACATTGTCTAGCTAAATTCTATTCATTGACTTATGATCACGTGACATTTCGATAGCTTATATGTCAACCCCATAAATTTTCTGACTTTTCATCTCTAATTGAATGTTACTTTGTCTAGGCCCTCTGGCCTTAGTTAGCTGCTTAGCTGGCTTAGTTATATAGCCCTTGTTTCAAAGACTATTGGTTTTACCATAGGCTTGAGTTTACGTCCAGCTAGGGATTCTAAGTCACAAAAGCGGGTCTCTTCGTCACACAATATAGTGCAAATGATATTATTTTTAGTGATAATGGCCTCGTTGGTCTAGTTAGTGGTTGCAAGCGCTACTGCTGTCTATGAGGTCCTGGGTTCGATTCCAGGGACGGGCAGAGTGTTTTTGCGATTTTCCATCTAGGATTTCTCAGTAGCAGCCTGGAGTCTGGATCTATGACCAGTTGATGGCCATGGGCTCACTCCATATTAGTCCTCGTTCACGGGGACATAAAAACCAGCCCGATCACTATGTACGGCAAGCCGATCCTTTGGGAGAAGCAAGCAAGTACCTAGGCGTGATCCGAGACCAAAAGCTCACCTTTAAGTAGCACATTAAGGCGGTTCGCGCGCGCGCCTCCTTCCCTCTTGGTAGACTCCATTTCATACTGACAGCCCGTAGTAAACTGTCACGTAAATGCAAGCTGCGCATCTATACTGCAGTCATCCGTCCCATCATGACCTATGCCTGCGTTGTATTCGCGCACGCTCTCCCACGTCATCCCCATAAGATGCAGACCCTCCAGAAACGTTTCCTCTGAAAGGTAACGGGTGCCCCCTGCTTTGTCCGCAAAATAGAACTCCACGTAGACCTTAAAATGCCAACCATAAACCAGTTTATGAAACGCTTATATAAGCGTTTCTTCGACTGTGGCATAAAACACCCAAATCTAAGCGGCCGCCCACTATACTCCCTCCCGCATAAGCAGTATTTGCCGACCAAGGCAAACCCTAATCGCCTCCGACGACGCCACTAGCCTCCTCCAGGAGAGCAGTAAGGCCACCAGTACTTTACACAAGCGCAAAACCCGATCGCTGTCCTACCGTCCTCGCTGCCGAGGCCCACCTCGTCGCCCAAATCCACGCCCCTCCCGACCCTTGTTCGAGCCAGCCCGCGCCGCTGAGCCGGTAGCTTTAAATTCGTCCCAAAATCACTCAAATCCTGATCCAGCTAGTCCCTCGATGCCCTCTTCCAGCGACGCCCTAAGCCGAGGTTCGTACCCCACAGGGGGTGCCCTTAGCGTGTAGTCGCTTAGTTTTTAAGTCCTGGCTGGAGGCCTTAATTTATTAGGGCAACCACAGGCAAGTCCACTTAAGCAGACGATAACCTCATAGGTTGACCTGCGAGATGCATTCCCAAAAAAAAAAAGGACGTTGAAAATCGCTTCGGTACAAAAAGCGTGCCGCGCTAGGAATGGAACAAATAGAAAGCGGTACATCTTTTCCCCGCCGCGATATTTTTGCTCGTGGTTGTCGACTTTCAATGCTCAGCGTTGAGCGTTTAATGAATACGATACTACATACGAAGTTCTGTACAACTGGTTTCCACGGAAGCGAAAAGATCGCGCCAAACCAAACCATGGTATTTTTTTTTTTTATTCACATGGGGTATTAAAGCGCGGTAAGAAGCAAATTTTACAATAGCTCATCGTGGCAAGTAATAAGGTTCAAAATAGCAATGCGTTGGTGCGACCAGAAAACAAAATGATTTTACAGTTTTAAGTTTTAAATAAAATAAAAATATGCACGGAATAATGTTTAGGTATTTCTGTTGATTGAATTCCCTTTATTATCATTACATAAAATGTATGATCGTTACGGACTGTAAACAGTTTTATTTAAATGTCTAATCTTATTTCAAATCGTAGCCACTTAACACTAAGTGGGTGGTTGTACGAAACTCACCCAGGCCAGGTGCCTTCTTCATACTGCCACAAATCGAAGACCATCATGACACTTCTGACACCTTCCATAAGGTTGAAGTTGCGAGGGTCTGGGTCTAGAAGGCGAAGGTATAACACCCGGTAGCCTTCCACTGTCGGCGTGGCCAGGGGAGCATATAATCTGGAAATATGAAGAGCTCTTTAAAGAAAACAACTTTTAAGTGACAGCTGGAAAGAAACATGTATTTTCTTTGGTACAGCAGTATTGATGTGTCACGAGTATAAACATATAATTCCCATGTGTGTACCCTTTCTGACAATCGTCAAACTTATGTCTTTTTTTATTATGTAGTATTTGTCTGAGTTTTTACCTTTTTTTATGCTCATTATATAGCTTATTACTGCTTCTAAAACTCCTTGACTGTACTTTTTTTTGTATATTTCAATGTCCACCTGTGGACAGCGTTGTGGGTTATATTAATTAAAAGTCCTTAACTAAATTTGGTTAAACTAGTTTTAGTGTCTAATGTAACTGTATGCTGTTCCTTTCAAAAAAATAAAAATACTGGTTTATCTAGCAAAATCAAAAATAAGTGATAACAATAAAAGAAAAAGTAGCGAGTCAAAAGTTTAGGTAAGTATGATAAAATACTTGTAAAAATTTAAATATCGCTAATGTATTACTAACATAGTATTACTGATAAACTCAGCTTTCTTGTCAAAGGTTCGATTGTTGAAGTAGGGTTGGAAGAGTGTCCTCAGAGTGAAGTGCAGGTCCACGACTTGCTTCGACACCTCGATGCTCTTCTGACAACAGTGGTACACGATTAACAGGTCCACATCTGAAACATAATTTTTTATTTAGGCAACCAAAAGCGATACAAATAATATGTAACAGAATATGTGTATAACAGTATTGCATGGCATCAAAAAAGGCTTCACTGTATTACTAGGATAAGTATACAATATGTGGACAATCCGGCTCGAAGGACCATTGATGGGGCTCAATCGGGACTTTATAATAAAATAATTAGTGGACTGTATTAAAATAGGTTTAATACCGTAAGTAACTTGTACAACATGTATTGAATATGGTACAAAGAAATGCCCGTAGTGGCGCGCGTCTGTGATCTGAGTGGTTTTGGAGAGCGCGCAGCAGCCGTCGCGTACGGGTTCGGCCCGACACCCCGCACTTTTTCGCCGTCAATCACGCACATATGTGGTGCGCAGACAATATGCGAAAATCGATTAGCATTATGTCAAGGGGCCATCGTTAGTTGTTGCTTGTAAATATTTTTTTTTGGTTATTGTTTCGTAGGTTATCTCTATCAGAGTTGAGACCTATATTGATTGGTTCTTCAAATCAAAGTTATTGTAGAAAAAGCCTACATCTATTCTTAGCCGACGACCATTTGTGGCACTTCTCGTCCGTATAGGATTAAATTGTCCGTCAGCAAGTTTGGGGCATAATAGTCTATTCGCACGAATCGACACTTTAATTATAGAATGTCACTTAGTCTAGGCCCTTTTCTGCTCCTAAGTATCGTCAATTATGGAAGAATTTATTTTCATGTCGGTTACAATAAGTTTACTTTTAAGTGTGTTTTTGTGTTATCATTGTCATTGTTTACTAACATTGTTGTTAATAGCGCCTGATCACACAATCTCAGAGCTCAATCATCACTGAGCAGCCAATCATCGCTAATAAACACTTCTTAAGAATCGATGCAATGTAAGCAATTATTGTTACAGACGCATCTGATAATTGCACTTATTTACGCTGGTAAATGGCGAGTGCTCATCAATCTTTTTTAATTGTGTAACTAGCGAGCCGTCCCTACATCGCACAAAGCATCGATATTACTGTGATCTATTTAATTTAAATGTTAATCATCATCATCTTTTTCTTCCTACCCTCGTGTTTGTCTTCCATTCTCCCATGACACGCAGGGACTGAAACTGTAACCGTAAAATAACATAACATCACGCCTTGTTTCCCCGAAGGGTTGGGCAGAGGTGTACCTATAGTATACCCACATTTCGCCAGTTATGTTTAAGTCCCATGTAATAGAGGGGCTAGCCTATTGCCCTCAACCGGGCACAAATCCAGACTCCGGGCTGCTACTGAGAAATTCCAGACCACCGTAACCGTAATAAGTGTTTTTAATTACTGTTTTAAATGAAACACATTTATTATTGTAACAGATACAATATGGTTACAGAATCAAAGTGTTACCTTTTATATGTGTCAATATGTGTAAAAAAATAAGCAGTTTTAGGCACGGTACCGCAACAACAGGCGGACAGATAGACGTGGCATTGCCAAAATAGCCACAATCCAATCGGGATTTGGGCTATTTTGGCAACGCCGCGTTTGCCGTATTAATACTGTTAACACATTTATATCGGTTACAGATATATTACTGTTATACTTTTGTAAGTGTTTTGGGTTAACACATTGAAAAACACATTTATAAGTGTGACATATTTGATGTTATCAATCCAAAATGTACTTAACACTTATAATTCTGTAACACTTATGAATATTTTGTTTAAGTCCTTGCCGTCACGCTTTCATTCACTTCCTTCCCTTTCACATCATTGTATCACAAATAAACCTTCAGGAATAAATGCTCTAAGTTATGATGATAGTCGCATTAAAATCTATTGTGCAGTTTAGAAGATCTACGCGGTCACGCAGACAGGCACTAAAAGCGAATTCGTTATTCTTGATATAGATAAACCATTGCCCTATAATCGCATACATTTGTGTCTCGCAATCTTTTGTAAAAGTCGAATTTAAATTTTCGTGCTATTGTTTAGTTTAAAACTCGTATTGTTTCAAATGCAACGGTAATGTTTCTGAAAAAAAACGAAATGAAATTCCCACAAAACTTCTCGGTTCCACATCCACATAAAATCACGCCTGTTGTGCTTGAAGGGTTAGGCAGATCCCTTAGCACACTTACATTCCGACAGTTATGTTTAAGTCGCATATAGTAGGAGAGCTGAGCGATGACCTGGTGTAGGCCGCAGGAATCCTCTGGATGCGAGAAAAACAAAACTGGTCGAAGTGGCGATGCTTGGAGGAGGCCTATGTCCAGCGGTGGACGTCTCTCAGCTAAAATGACTGAATAGGAGGTTAAAATAGTGGCTTGCCATAAATAAGATAACAAGTAAATGATTAGGTAACAATTGTATTCCATGACGAACTTTAACGACATTTCAAGCATTTATGTAAATTATTCAGTAAGGAACCATTATTTTCCTCATAAACAATAGAATAGGATGGTCCGAGTGATTACCAACAGACTGTTATAGGTTAATAAATTCTCATGTATGAACTGAACGTGATGCAATATATCTAGCCAAGATACAATGGGTTATTTATAAACATATGTCTTGAAATCATATGAAAAACGCAAGGTACAGAAAAAAACGAAGGGTTGCACTCCGGGAGTGCCGGCAGAAGTGAAAACTTGAATATTAACGTTGTGCATTTTTGAAATTTTGGAATGGTTAGGGAATAGTTTTGCACGAATTGCTTTAATTATTAGTATAAAGTACTATCATACATGTGGTAGAATACAATATTTATTTATTGCGCTATCGTACACAAACATGACAATTTATATTACATTAAAAAGTTTATGTCTCAGAAAAATCAATCAATAAAAATCAACAATCAGCCCATCCGTCTTACGAATTTTCGATCAGCACCCTAATTGCGTAGCACATTTTCGTAAACGATTACGACTAATCTGTTTGATTTTGACGGTTCAAGATCATTCATTGCGTTCTATATATTGTTGAGCAAAATTTTTATCGAACTTAAGAAGCAATGGATTAGCAATCTGTTTCAAAACGATTCAGATTCCGATTTATTGTGTATTACGCAATTAGGGTGCAGGTCACGAGTCCTGACGCGAGTTTAACATTTTTTACCCATTACAAAAAAAGTGTACAAAGCCGCTAAAGAAGTTTTCACTTCAAAAAAATGTTCCTATTAATTTAAATCACTTCGGACAGCCGTAAGTAGGTACCATTGCATTGACAGTAAAGTGCGACAACACCTAAGAGAGAGCCTATGTAATTATCCAAATGGCCAATGAGACATATAAGCTTTGTCTCAGGCATCTAGAGGCATTAGTCTTCAGAACTCTGGTAATACATCGCAGATGTCCATAGACGGCGCTGGAAGCCGTCGACCCAATAACAAAAAAGCAATAAAAATGTCGGGATGTCCTCACCATGCACGAGGTTGTGGGTCAAATAAGGGTAAGCACCAATGTGACTTTTTGAATTCATTCATTCTTAATCTTTACATTACTGACATCGGTGAAGACAAACATAGTGAGGAAACCTGTGGACCTACAAAGTAACATTCGATTAGCGATGACGCTAGTAGAAAAACCAAAAAATGTATGGGGTTGACATAAGCTATCGAAATGTCACGTGATCATAGGTCATAGCGTAGTATCATAGTGAAGCGATAGCGATCGTAGAAATAGAAGCGCTTTGAAGTGAATGCCATTTGTCTATGGACTTATAGTTAATATGCGTCCTTCTATGTGTGACAAGAGGCCTCTGCCCTGCAGTGGGACAATAATAGACTGGAATTATAACAAAAAACCTTCAGGTAGAACAGCATAAACCAATGGCAGCCTCTTTCGGGTCACGTTTTTAAACAAACCTTCATCGGGTATTAGGGCACTTTGTCAAATGTTAAATAAACAAATTAGTAAAACTTTTTGTTGCTTTCTTATTTATATCAATCAATATTTTCTTTGGAGTTACCACCTTATTGTTTGACCTTCACAATTCAATTTGTATTGCGATTCCGTGCCCTGTGGGTGGTCCTTCTACATAACACTGCCCTTCCACTTCGGGAGTACAGGTGTTCCATTCACAGCGAAGTTCCATGGTGTGGGTACACACTTAAGTGTGTTTTATTCTATATAATATACCATACCAGTGAGATGTTTCTCTGGCAGATGTGGTTGCGTCTTCAGCCAGTCGCGTAATTTCTTGATCTCCTCTGGTGAGATGTCGGGGTTCTTCTCATATTCCTTCTCTATCGTTGTCGGCTGCACTACACCCGCCATTTTGTTTCTGAAATATAGCAGAGTCGACACTTTAATCCTAGATATAATAATATTATAAATGCGAAATTAAGTTTGTTTGATACGCTTTCACGCCAAAATGACTTAACAGATTTTGATGAAATTTATCACCCAGAAGAACCATGACTTGGGTAAGGACATAGGCTACTTTTCATCCTTTATCCATAGGCTTCTATTGTTAGATTGGCACAACTGTTTTCCATTTTGGCGCGGAGTTTGAGTTGCATCTGTTACTCGTATTTAGATTTAGTACAGTGCTGTTTTTTTAGTTTAATCATATATAGTGTGTATTGCGAATTTCTTATTAGACAAAAACATGGAACAAAGAGTTTGTCTTAAATTTTACATGGCCTTTGGAATTTCGAAAATTTGGATGACTAACTGACATTTTGTGTATTATTTATTGATCTTTACCCGGTACTTTCTTGACAGAGTAGTATATTCAGTATCATATAATCAGTAGGTAACATATATAATCATTATAATGACTGTAAAATGTTAATTTTGAGACTACTTAATGAATTATAAATAGTTCCAAAAAAAACATAACAGATATGTTAGTAATGCCCTGAATGTTATTATATTGTAGTCTGAGGCAATTGAACGCTCTGTGAGAGTACTCAACCCTTATACCACTCGTGTAGAAACTTTGACAGTATGCTTGAAATAGCGTCAATTTAACGTCTTTTTTTTATTATTAAAATGTATAATGCATTTACTCTTGACTTTAGTCTAGGTCAGAGGTGACCCAGTGAGGTGACCCAGTGAGCTTACCCAGAAAAAGCCTGTTCACTGTAACTTTGAAGAGATTCGGGTTGAACGCGTTCGGAAACACAGACGCAGTGGAACTCACTACGAGTTCCACTCTTTTGCCGTGCGCATTATGAAGGATGTTTGGAAGCGCTTAGTGCGAATTGGTGGAATGGCAACTAGGTATGGATGGTAATTAGCAGTAGTCTGAAGCGGTGGCACCCACACCAAAATCCACGTACAATGAGTACGTGAATTTTGGTGTGGGGTTTTTTTTTTTTTTGATACATTTTAAATAAACTTCACACATACCCAATAGTTTTCTCAAAGCACCATGGCGTCCGCATGACTTATTTTATTATATATATTGCAGAAATCTGGGAAAGAATGTGAGACTATTTGGAGGTTCTAGAGGGTCTTCTGAACCCACCACACCCTATTTTTTTCCTGAGACGCTTCTTATATTTAGGCAGCACATTTCTAAACTTTAACCAAATCTGCACCTTAATTGAATAACACACTATCGACCACAATCTGAATCATTTTGATAGATATTCTCTCTTCTTTGCTTCATTTGATCGAAAAATTTGTCTGCTCATTAACTAAATCAATAACGCAATGAATGAATGAGTGTGTTTGAACTGTCAAACTGAAAGCCATTCCTATTGTTAGTGTGTTAATCAATTAGTCCGCTAGTTCCAGGATAACTTTGAATAAGCTAGTTCGTCACGATGAACGTTATTTACGCTACGTGTCAATTACGTTGAACTTCGGTTTGCAGTTTCATTTATTGCCAAGTTAAAGTAAATTCAGACCATTTAAAGCAAACTGAGTCTCTACTGACGCCATCTCTGTCACTACAAACGGTGATTTTAATGTATAAAATCTATGGAGGCAATAACATTTCTAAATAAAGCTCACAAAAAAAAGATACTCGCCGAATGCAAACTTCTTTTTACAAAATCGGTAATAAATGGGATAAATTCAGGGTCATACAATAACTTACATCATTGCCAAAATATTGTCAAGTATGATTTATAATATGAATAACTATAATAAAGTATTAACATTTTACCTGCAGGTGGTTAACCAATAAGTCTGATCGTTCAAGATCAATGGAACAGCTTCAATGACGGTATTTATTTGATTGGCCACATGGTAGGATTTTCCTCAATAAGTCACGAAGTTATGAGAAATGATGTTTTTTAGTGGTTCTTGAATTTCGATGCTTTATAAACTTAGGTATCAACGTTTTAATTATATGGAACAGAAGAGGAAAATATATATTTATAAACAATTTAACGTTTTAAAATGATCGGTATCACAGAACTTACATATTACGTTTTTAAACACTACCGGGTCCATTAATAATCAAAATGAACCTACTTCAACGTACCATATAATTTTGATTCCATTATTAGTTAAACTTCATCAAAATCATAGATTTTATCATTTTACATCAACGTACACACGATTACTGATACATTATCTCAATGAATATCCGGAACTTGTTTCCGTACCGAGAAATTACAAAATATAATTAAACATAGAAAACACATTAAAATGGAATTCACATATTGACAAAGTGTGTAGTAAAATAAACCAATACTCATATGCCTTGTATATGTTAAGTAAAACAGGCGATCGGACAACGTTATTAACAGCATATCATGGTCTAGTAGCCTCAACAATGAGGTATGGAATTATATTTTGGGGCAATGCAACCGGTAAAGATACAGTGTTTAAGTGCCAAAAAAGATGCATAAGAGCTATCTGCAACTTACAGAATACGGACAGTTGCAACCCGTTTTTTTTAAATATGAAAATATTAACAATGCCTTCGTTGTACATATTTGAAACTTCCATGTTTGTCAAAAATAATCTGCACAAATTTACAAGAGAAGAAAATGTAGAAGATGAAGAAAATGTTTACAAATTTAAAAGTAATTTGCTTTTGTTTTTATTAGACAAGACGTATTACTCAATTGAAGATTTTTTTAATAGCAAATTATGATAAATTTCCTATAAATTAATTTCCACAAATGCATGTAAAATTTAATTAAATTGACAGTTCTTGATTTAATTGACATTTATTGAATTATTATTCTTTTTATAAAACTAGTACTCATTTAGACTTTTGTTTTTTATCAACTGTTTAATTTACTATATTAAAACTAATATGTGTACACCAATTTCATTGGTAGAACATAGTGCTCGACTACAATAATATGTATATTTAAGACCTTTTATGTATACCTATGTTTACAAATAAAAATTTGATTGATTAATCATTGATTGTAATAAAAATACTACAGAGTGAAAAATAATTTTAATTTCGGTCTTTGGTTTATTATTTTTGTGTTTTGCCACCGACGACATCCGAAATTACATAAATTTTTCACTTTGCACAAATAGTGCAAAGTTAAAAATTATTGGCAGTAGGTTGGTTTTTTTTAGTTGTGACCGCTACCCCACACAAATTCGTACACCTTTAAGTTGATTCTGTAAAAATCTCACCATGAAGACTTGCGTGATGTGAGCTGACAGTGTCATCCCGTCTTGGTCAATCCCTAGCATCATTGACACTGACAGCTCACAACACGCTCACTTCACTTAAGTTTTCACGGTGAGATGGTTACAGAATAACACTACTGTTATTTACTTAGCGAGTGATAAGTAAATAACTGTGACAGAAAGATTATTATTATTATTATAACATCATCAATATACAATAAGTGGAATAAATACGTATTATTGAAGCTAACTCAAGAACCACTCATCAGAACTTGACCTATATTGGGGATTGATTTAGTTTTTTTTTAACACTCGATAAGTATATCCTTTCAAACAAAAGAAAATGAAATAAAATTAATATCTCTTTTTTTAATCCATTAAAAAGAGCTACCTACAAAAAAGATATGCACAAAATAAAACTTTACATATACCTGCTGACCAAATTGATGACAAATGCTACTGCATTACTTATAAACCCGGGTCGAATCTCGAGCTGCTGGAGATAATTATAAGAAAGAAAAATCTAACATGCCGCCATCACAGAAAACTAAACAATGTATAAGAAAAAAAGATAATAAAACGTCAATGAATTTTTTATCTGTTGGTTGATAAACAAGCAGACACAAGCAGCAAGCCACCTGATTTTAATTGGTAACCGCCGCCTATTGACGTCTGCGGTACCAAAGGAATTGCAGGTACCTTTTCATTCAAGACACAAAGCTAAAAAGTCACACAAGAGATTAATCAAAAGAGATAAATATCTGGGTCCTTCAAAATGAAGGAAAATCAAAACGATACTGTCCGGTTGAGTAGAAATTATGAAATATTCTCTGAAATCTTCAGAGAATATTTCATTTTGTTCTTCTTAATGGTGCTCAATGCATAGGTGCCCCAAAAATAGGTGCTCAAACGGGAATACTTCCTTGCCCAAAGCAGACCTGTGTCCCAGCTGCGGAAGATAAAGTTGAAACGTCTCATAACCCGATCATTTTTATAAGTAGCCATACTTCTGATACAAAAGTTGACACTACGTATATAAGGATATAGTTGTACTCAGAACAAGGAAACCAAAACGATATCCGTGTTTCGTAACGATTAAACCTGACATGTTAATTTTTCACGGAATTATTAGCTCTAAAGTTTTATTCACTAATTCCAATTTCAATCAATTCAATTTAAAATCAAATTACTTGGATACAAATTTTTGCATAATATTTTACAATAAATATTTAATACTTTGCGTCTTCTTGACTTTTTAATACAGTTATTATAATAATATATACATTAAACAGGGTGGAAGGGACATCGACGCACAACCTGATACCATGGACTCAGTACATGATTTCGAACCCCCTTACTTTGAATTTTTTTGGATGTTATTAAAAAAATTGCTCTGCCATACATTTTGACCGCGTAGGTATTGTACTTTTCTATGAAACTGTTTTTTTTTTTGGAACCGATAAAAAAATTCAACTCCAGGGGGTTCAGAATCATGTACTGAATCCATGGTATCAGCTTGTACGAGTATGTCGATGTCCCTGCCTGCCTGCCAAAAATAGTCAACGAGTTAGGGTGGACATCCAAAGTGCCAGAACTCTTCGTAGAGTTATAGTTTGGTGGAGTTCTCGATTTTAGATGCCAGTTTTGGTCCAACGTTTGCAAAAAAGTCGTTGACGGAATCGAGTGACTGAGGTGGATCTGAAGTTATAGATAACAACTCACTGGCAGAGGCCTTAATCTTTTGAAGATTAAAGACAGTTCTAATGAGATTCCAGGGAACTTTTGGGTTCTTGCTGTGTTTTTCAAATTCTTGTCGTTCATATTCTCGTTTTAATTTCTTAAATAAATTGTTGCAAAAAAGTTATATTGATTATAGTTTATTTTCAGAGTACGATTATCAGCGTCCCTCCTCATTTTGCGATACATGTTGTCTCGGTTTCGAATACATCTAAGGCGTGATCCACGGCTTAATAAAGCGTTTCCAGTTCGGTACAACAGAAACACGACCATTTTTATCAAAAACTGGGGAAACAAGTTGGACCATGATGGAAGCAGCAGTTTCAGGATCTTGACAGTTCGTAACAGGAGTAAAATCAACATTCTCAAGAGCCACTACGCAAGCATTAATGTCTACGTGATGCTTAAGGAACGGTAATTTAGGGATATCTAATTTCAGATCACAAACAACTATAACAGGAGCATGGTCAGTAATTAGAGGGTCCAGAACTAAGGTAATAGCTGGTTTATTTGATTTAAGCATAACGTGATCAATGCAACTATCGTTTCGTGTCGGGAGCATTTAGGTAGATGTTTGTGTTCGAATAAACCCAATTTGGGGCTATGTTAATTTCTCCAACCAAAATAACGGTTCTAATAGTATTTAGTGAGTTTAGGATTACATTTAGACTGGTAATAAAGTGCTGAATATTTCTATTTGAAGGTGACCTATAAACAGCGATAAGCGCCACCTCATTTTTAATTTTTAATTTTCACAATTTACATAGGCAATTATAGGCTTTTCTAAAAGGAACTGTAACTCTACTTTAGTGTACACCACATCGTCCATCTTTTTGGTCGTTGTGATCAGAGTAATCAGATACAAAACCCGGTATGGAGGGAAGATGAGGGCATTTACGTAACCAGCATTCCGATAAGACCACGACGTCAAATTGGGTCTTTATTCGATGCAGTAATATCAAGAGGTTATTAAAATTTGCAATGCTGCCGATGCTTTGATGTTAACTTTTTCAAGCCGTAATTAACGTTATTTAGGTATTAGTCAACTTGTTCCGGGGAGCATTGATGAGTGTTCTATATCATCTATTATTTCAACATTATCATTCATAATCAAGGCTGAGAACAAATAAGTGATTTGAATTATTGTACGTAACATAGCTTAATCCAAAATGACTGGAGATTGTACAGGAAATTCATCAATTTGTATTAGAATTTGAACAGAATAAGTCTTCCGTTGTGAGTATAGTGAATGTAAGTGCGTAAATATTAATATTACAATGATAATTTAACATTAGTAACGTATTTTCTCATTTTAGAGCATGCATACGAACGGCAATATTTTAAGAAATAAACAAAACGACCACTTCCATACTACGACATACTATAATTATATGATTATATGATTACATTACCTGTGATTATTAGTGCTTGCAAAGTCACGGGCCAGAAAAAAAGGGCGTTTCATCTTTGGTGAAAGATTTTCGGACACAAAAATAGGTTTAACAGGGCCACTGATTTTCAGGCCCTCGGTAGACAATTTATTGCGTTGCTTGTTGTACTTTTAATACATTTGAATAAACTTTTCCTTCCGTAAATTGCTCGTAAAGTCCACGATAATCGTCCTGGTGTCGGAGTCTTTGGATCCTATACGGAAAATTTCCTTTATCTCGAGTGGCTGAGTGGGGCCATTAAGGGTTGATCCTATTTGTACCACGGTATTTAGTAAGCCTTCTTTAGATTCTGATTTACTAATAGGTATATTCCTAATTTCCACGCAGTACGATCTCGCACCACGTTCTAGGTTCTCCAGTTTATCTTCCATAGTTTTCAAATAGTCTAAGTAATTTTTCCGTTCACTTTCAAATTGGGACTCCATTATTTGTGATTATATTTTTAGGTCGTCCTAGTTTTGCGACAGAAAGTTAACCGTAGATTTTATACTGGAATTTTGAATTTTAACCTCCTCAGCTGACGCACATAATCAAATCTCTCAAATGTAATGTTCTGTTGTTCCTTGAACTCGAGAAACATAGTTTTAATTTCCGACATGAAGGAAGATAGGTGATATCCTGGCTGGTCTCAAAGTATTTAGGTATGCTTCTACGGTGAGAAACATTCAGTAATTCACTATCGATGCTAACTAACTGGTCAGTCTTTGTAATGTCAGGTTCGGAGGAGCTTGTCGCAACCCAGTGCTGGGCACGCCACAATAGCGGCGGTAAGTCCCCTCTTTGAGGAGTGGTTGGAGAGGCGCCACGGCGTCCTCACCTTCCGCCTGACACAGGTCCTCACCGGACACGGTTGTTTCGGGAGGTTCCTGTTTCGCATAAGGCGGGAGGCAACGCCCGGGTGTCACCATTGTGTGGATCGCCCGGAGGACACGGTGGAGCATACGGTGGAGGTATGCCCAGCTTGGGCAGAGCACCGCAGTGTCCTCGCGGAGGCGATTGGCGGCGGCGATCTCTCGCGTCCGGCCCTGGTCCAGGCCATGGTACGGAGCGAGAGGGAATGGCAAGCCGTCACCTCCTTCTGCGAAGCAGTAATGCTCGCGAAGGAGGAGGCGGAGCGGGTGAGGGAGAGAGCCTTGCGCCCTCACGCCCCCACTAGCCGCCGCAGGAGACGCCCTGGGCGTCGGGAGTCGCCTGCAGATTCCCGGCCACCGTAGGCGCGGGCTTGCGGACGGCGAGCAATGGGTAGCTCGCCGTCCGGTAAGGACCAGGCCCGGGTCGACGGCGCGTTGTGTTCCACGCGCGCCTCAAAGAGATGTCAGCACAAAGTGACGGGGTCCGATAGGGCCGACGCCTCAGGGTCGCGGGTTATTCTACAGAGAAAACCGTGGCCCTGGCACAGGCAACTGAAGGAACACGGGTGGGTTTTAGTCAGTAAAAGTCTGACACGCCCTCCCGCTCCACCCAGAGCGGGAGAAGTCATTTGATGATTTCCCACCCAAAAAAAAAAAAAAAGGTTCGGAGGAGCTGATGACTTAGGTGCTGGAGTTGGTGGTGGTGATCTGTTTGTCGGCATATTCTGATTTAAACAAGTACCAGAGCGATAGGGCTTCGAGGGGGGGGGGGGGCAGAGAGAGAGGGCACTGCTTTGTAGTATTGCCAACTGCGTAAATCGGAATGTAATATATACACAGTTATGCTTTTACTCCGTAGAAACTGTAATGTCACTTGAAGTCCTAGTAATATGATATATTACCTGACGTGACGCTGTTGTCGATTTCAAGTCTCTCCACTCCACTCTCTTTTATTCAATGTTTACAATATGAATTTATTAACTCATTAATTAAAAGTAATAAACTACATCAAAAAGCACATTATTAATGTTCGTTATCCTATCATCACATTGAACGTCCTAATTTGTTGTTAGGTGCTTAAATACATTTAAAAACTCCCTGTAAAAATGTGTCTAAAATTATTGATTGCATGCATAACAGATGGATGCAATCAATCATTTTGATGGCCTCTGAATAACGCACTGTCGCAAAGTTTTGCTCAGGGTAGCTTCTTAAGTAGTAATTTCACATTGCTTGCGAAGTATTTTGTTTTTAGTGAATTAATGAACGCCTGCTTTCCTGCATACAGGGTGGCTGCGTTGTGCCATTATTAGGTAGTATACAGGCTGTCAGATACATCGACGTGCAACCTGTAATCATAAATTCAGCACATGGTTCTAACGTAGAAACTTTTCGTCAGTTACCAACAAAAAAAAACGATACAAATGAAATAGCTTTTTTTTAAATAACTGACGTCAAATTTCAAAATTTCAACGTGTGAAAGCATCAGTTAGCGTACGGGTATCTGTGTTGTGCCATTGTTAGGTAGTAGGTAGGCTGTCAGAACCAGGTTGATTGATTCTGAACCAGGGGGTTCAGAATCATGTACTGAATCCATGGCTGGGTTGGGCGTTGGGTCCTGATGAACGCTAAGCTAACGTAAAGCTATCAGTAAAATAATATAACAGAAGATTGTTAACACACGGGTGCTCTCAATACGGCTTCTGAATGATTTGGCATTCTGAGTACCGGACTTTTCGGCATACGCTGAGGCTGAGGAATATTCTCCATTCTTCAATACGTGCACTTTATGGACATGAAATGTGATTGGGTGGTAGCGAGGAGGAGCTGGATTTATGCTTTTAACACGTCTGCCAAGCTGCTTCAGGACTTCTCGCTGGCCACTCCTTTTGATGGATTCCCATGTTTTGAAGGTACTCATTCACTACATGTGCTGTGTGGGGCCGGGTTTTATCATGCGTAAACAATGCATTGTCGCCCATATCGACCAAACACGGACAGCATGTTCATGGATAATCTCGTTTACGTATTTAACAGCGGTCAGATTGGCATTTCCTATCGATACTAGCGCCATGCGACCATCTGATAAAATACCGTATTGGATTTTTTCTTCGAAACATGCTTGTGTTGCCCGTTGAGATGGCCAGGAATCTGTATATTCGACGTCTCCGTCATGATTATAAACACGAATCTCGATTCATCAGAGAACATTTTTCTGCCCCATTCGTCCTCACCCAATCCTCACGATTTGCTCACTCATAACTTAATCTTGCAACTTTATGATGCCGTTCGAGTATTGGGCAATTTGCTGGACGGTAAATTGCCACAAAACTGGCTTTAAATTGGCTTCTGAAAGACGTCTCCTGGTTGTCCACTCATTGACTGGGTCTTTTCGGGTCTGCAAAAGTTGTTGTTGGTTCGCAACTCCCGTCTGATGTCGATTTCTTAACATCATTGACACAATGAATTATCTACTTGGCCAGTTGTGCACCTTGGCTTGCCATATCTTGGTTTTCTTAAAAAAAGTTAAATCCAGTCTCCCTAAACCTCCGAAGCACTAGTTGGACAACATAATGTCTAACACCCATTTTTCAGGCCGTTTGTCTCTGAGATCTTCCTACTTGCACCATAGTGATAATCCTGGTACATTCCTCGGGTGTGAGAGGCATGATGATACCTTTATTTACAAGTCAATGTCTGTCGTAAGCACTTTTAGTTAAATAAAATATTTATAAATGTCATCCAAAATTATGAACGTGACCCGTAGACAGAGAATGCTATAGACAAATTGATATCTTTTGTTGCAGTCACACAAGAAAAAGAGCAACTTACGCCGATGTCGTGTAAAGAAATGAAACAGAGCGATGAGATTTTTTGTTTCACGGAGCGTGCCACTTTTTTCGAGGTCAGCACACTACTTTTCTAAATAAAGTTTGACAGCTAACGTGTGCCTAGCTATCGTCTTATTAAAAAATAAAGTTTTACGTGCCTTATCTCATGTGATGATGTTACATTTTGTTGTGAACAATTGAGAGTTACTATTTCAACCAATTTAAAAAAAAACATGGTGCGGTGTAGTGTAAAGGGTGTAAAAGCGATAGTGAAACGAAAACGCCAGGATTGTCTTTTCATTCGTAAGTATATCACTCTTTATCGGTTAATAGGCATTCAGTAACATTTTAGTGTAATCATAGTGTCTGTAATGTACTCTAGTCGTAAATTTATCTTTAAAATAGCACAAAAATAACAATTATAAATTATAACCTAAAGTCTTTGGTGTAGCCAACTTTTCCATAAATCATTACCCACTATTATAGGAAATAATAATATGCATTCTGAAGTGTATTAATTAAATATTGTAAGATTATGATTATGTAAGATTAAATGGCTTGTTGCAGTTTTCCTAAACATGATAATTTACGTCGGATTTGGATTCTAGCTACAGGACGAACAGATTGGACACCAAAACGGTCATCTAAAATTTGCAGCAGACATTTTGAGAGTAAAATGTTAAATAAAAAGAAGAAACTTACTCTGCTATTACCTAATGCTGTACCTATTCTGGTAAATATTCAGTTAATGACATTAAGTTTCTATCCAGGTTCTATAAGATTTTTATTTTATGTCTTTAAACCATTTAGTACAATTACCGTGTCAAAATCTATAAAATGTGAAGATTGTCTGCTAGCACTTTTTAGCGACAAATATTTAGGTCTTATATTTAAGAAAGATAAAGGTGGCCTTATTTATCCTTTACGGGATGTTATTAGAGTATGTACGTTGGCGGAAAGGATATATACATTCATATGAAGGAATATCATTCTTTGCAGAAAATAATCTTTTACTGAAACTTATTTTAACGACTTTCAAACGTTGTCAGGATGTATATACCACCAATCATTTTGAAAGTCAACCCTTTATTGGAAACCACAAAGTTTTACTTATTAAGGCAATTTCCATGCACTATTTTGAATTACGAATACATAACGCAACAAAAGGATTTGAACCCAAGCAAAAAATTTGAAACGTTCATACGAATCTTGTTTTATTTAAAAGACAATAACTTGTATAATCAAGTTAATTATTTGCTATTTTTTGTTATTATTTTAATGTTGTATTATTTATCACAAAGCCAGAACATACATAAGAAATGGCAGTTATTTAGAACTACATCATCATCATCTATCGTCATCCTCCTGCCCTAATCGCAATTAATTTGAGTTCGGCAGCATATTTTCTCCATAGATTAATATGCTTTTCACCTCCACATCACATGCCCATACCTACCTATGATTATCGTTATGGCAGTATCCCTTTTCAAGCTTTCTGTTACGTACTAATTTCTAATTCTATCAATAATTGTGGGGTAAATTTTTCCTCATATTGTAACCCTAAATATAGTGACGTAATATTTTTTTGTCTCTTTCTACGACACGCTTTGCCGGTGTCTATAGCATTCTCTGTCTACGACGTGACCATTATTTTTTACTTTTTCTTGTTCATGACTTCGTACAGGCCAGTTTGTGATAAGGTTTTAATGTGCAATATAATACTGTTTAAAAAAATGTTTACATGAAACTAACTTGTGTGGCTCAGGAAATATTTAGATTTCTTTCGGCAATTTGTAAGTGGCTTTTTTATATTGGTCGTCAATGTATTTAACCAAAGATTACAGAAGATTACACATATTTATGATATAGGGTTTGGTTTCCGCACTTATTCCTTCAAGTGGACCATTGTGCGTGGGTCATGGCAGCCGACAGTGGTTATTCCAACCAGCCCACCTCCCTGCAGAAGTTGATCAAATCTTCAGGTCTGTTGAGAACAACTGTGTAAGATCTGGGAGCCCAGAGGGTTTCTGTCCTACTCTGGGTAACGCTTATGCACTCAAACACATGCGCGATGGTTTCCTCCGCCTCCATGCAAGCCGTGCAGGAGGTCTGACCGTTATACCTATTGTGTGGAAGTGTTTGTTTAGCGAGCAGTGTCCTATGATGGTCTCCGTCACCAGGCGTAGACCATTTCTGTCCAGGAGTAATAAACGTCTGGTTAGCTTGCCATCTAAGAATGGCATAGCTATTACGCAAGCATACGGATTTGGATGAAATTTAGCCCACAGATAGACCATGACCTGGGTAAAGACATGCGCTACTTTTCATGCTGGATGGCAGACGAAGTCGCGGGCAACAGCTAGTCATATAATAGTTTAACAAAATTTAAAAATAGGAGTCACAAAAACTATCAATTGTTGGGAATCGAATATCAGGTTTGCAAACCAGTTATCAAATCACTATGCTATTTGCTTTGTTGAATGTTGACTAAAATAGCCGTTCATAGAGTATGTCTTGATTGACTGCTTATCTCCTTAAATGTATAGCGGGATTATAATCCTTTTTAAGCTTAAATATGTTACTATCTGCGATATTCGTTCCCTATTCAGCCCAGTGAAGTGATGGAATAATTCGGTTGTTGTCATACACTGGCATATTCGCATCTCAGTCTCAATTCCTACGAAATTGTTGGAAAGGTTTTCTTGCGATTTCTGACTTTTCTAGTACTAAAACCTCAGTTGTTCTCATGAAGTTATGATCCTAATGAGAAACAGGATATATATATTGACATCCAAAAATTGGTTCGTGAATATTGCACATTTTATTGCAGACTTTTTTTTAAATCTATGAATGCAAATCGATGATGAAAATTTTTGTTTTAAAATGTCAGTCTCATAATTAAATCTGTAACTATCTGCAAAATTCTAAGCTTTGGTTCTTCTTTTAACAATTTGCGGTAAACTAATGAAAAATAGGAGCAAATTGCAATATTGCTCATATCCCAATGCAAAAACTGAGATAATTTATAGAATATAGACTGACTAGACTTATAGGGAATATCTGTGCAAAATTTGTACAAAACCTACCTGGTAGTTTTGCGTGCTGCTGAAACTTACATTCAGACAGATAGACAAAAAAATATCGAATCATTCCTAAACCTCGCATTTTTTTTTAAATAATGTACTTCTGTTTTAACTTTAGTTAACATTCAGGGTTCTCTATAGATGATCAAATATTACCTCGTAAGACAATTTAATAAAATCGCGTTGCTAGTTCTGTGAAAATTAACTTTAATTTGAATGTAAAGTAAAACAAAAAACTGTATTCTGTTTTGTGTTCTTTAGTTTTTATTGAAAGGAACAGCAAACAGTCACATTATAAGAACATACAACTAGTTTGAGAAAATCAGGTTTTGATAATAATATAAACCACATGTAGACATAAAAGTAAAAATATTATAATAAAGAGTAATCGCTTGTAGTTTTAGTAGCAGTACGTGCAGTAAATAGTAGTTAAAAGAGCAATAAGAATAAAGTTTACATAAAAATTACTATTAGACCATACTCTATTTCTAGAACCTTGGAGGACCCCGTTCAAAAACACAATAAGGATACAAGACGCGTAACTTCCGCGGTGGAATATTTTATGTACTTGTGTTTTAATGTCAGATATAATCTTCAAAAATGTGCAAATTACTTTTATAGCAATTTTTAAGGTTTTTAAGTGCGTACATGTATTTTTAGGACAACAACAAAGGAAAAAAATGGGAGGAACAAGTTTAAAAATGTGAAAGAAAGAAAGAAAAATATTTCATTTGGGACACCCACAGGGAATACAAATAGTAAAAGAAATAAAATGAAGGAAAAAAAATAGAAAAACAACAAAAAACAGTAAAAAGACCTGTGCGAGGCCAAAAGACCCCTATCTCAGCATAATGCTGCGATATTTAAAAAATAAATAACGCAGCGCTGATATTTGATGCCACGGACACATATACGGACATCAATAAATCCTAATAGGGCTTTAAAAAAAAGTTAATTAATAAATAAGTTATTTTATACAGCAACAAAAATAATTATATACCGTATTATTTTGTGTACAATTTAAAAAATATGTATACGCATAGACCCACCACGCCCGACGCTCCAACATCACTTGTCTGTGGGATAGACTATTCAAATAAACAATATTTAGTCTATGTCAAACGATGAGACGCGGGCGCAGCCGCGCACTCAGGTCAGGGGGGTAAAGTTGCCTTTACGTACACAGCAACTTTTTTAGGTGCGCCATCTAGTAATCTGGTTCTGTAAATTTAAGGCAAATAATTCACAAAGCACTCAATAGAGGTCTCTACAAAACGACATAAACTTGTTGTTTAAAATTGCTATTTTTATTTCTTATTTATTTTCAATAAGTTTAATTGTAATTGTTAAGTTAAATGTAAGACTTAAATTTAAATTACGGGCAGATGCATCTTTTTGGGTTTTTCGATTCATTTAATCGATTGCTATAAAAAAAACCAAATGTCAAAATTCGAAACTGTCAAAAGAAAGCAAAAAATTGCCGATACGTTTTATAATTTGCAAACGTGAATATATATTCGTATTGAATATTCTTAAGCAACTTTGTTTCATTAAAAACTAAATTAACCTTTACAAACTATCTAATAGAATAAATGTGCACATTTTCCATGCTTGTACATTGATTACATTTAATGTGGAGCAGTTTTTATTTTACAAACTACTGTAAAATTAATTTCAAGCCACCAAACATGGTTTTACATGAATCAATCTACAACCACGGAAAACATATGCAAAAGCAATGAAATGAAAATAGTATAGAGTACAAGTAATATATGTATATAAAAGGATAGTAGTATGGTTAGTTATGGAACATGAAATCCAGGTGGCGCTACTTGTGACAGGTTGGTATAAAAATCCCTTGAGATGGCATATACCTATAGTCCGGTTAAGTAGTCACGACCTCTCAAGGTCAACTACGAGATGCCATACACAAAAAAAAAACAATATATACCAGTATTATAATGTTGCTCTGAGCACTCAGGCGTCCGGCTGTCAATGTGTTTTTCTTAAAAAACGTAAACTACACCTTTACATTTTAAAGAGAAAAGAAATTAATGCTAATAAAACAATGAGTGAATCATAGTTATGGCAAGACTGCAGGCAGATGCTGGATGCGTCAAGCTGAAGACAGGGCGCTATGGCGCTCGTTAGGGGAGGCCTATGTCCAGCAGTTGACTAATATAGGCTGATGATGATGATGAGTTATGGCAAAAAAGTGTTGCAGATAAATTATAAAGTATTGTGGTGTGTATGTCTTACTGGGATGTGTTGTGTTGTGCCAATCGGATGAAAACTATTCAATCACCGAGCAAAACAAAGCGAACGAAGCACATCTTATTACTAGTGCGAATTACTTATGTCGCAATTCTTAAGATGTTTAAGTACGTAAAATTATAGTTGCAATGTACTGCACCTATACTGTAATGTAAAATTAAATCTAACAGGTTTCTTAAAACAAACAAATCACCAAGTACTAAAATGTATTTTTATTGCAATTATAGGTTAACCGTAGTACGAGAAATGGCTATACGTACTTACGATAACAATGGAATTCTTTACTCATTAAAAAAACCCCTGCTAAGGAAAATAAATTGATTTAAATGAACGGTCAGAAATAAAATCTAATTCTATCTAATCTAAAAAGTGGGTAAATAAATCGCAATACGAGTTAATGATCTGTTTGAAAATCAAATTCGGGTTTCTCACTAGTGTCACCTCTAGTTAAAACAATATAAATAATGTTAGTAAAAAGCATTCAAATCACCCGTACCGTACCTTACTGGAATGTTGCAATACTAAATCCATATATACAACCTGTTTTTTTTATATCCCATAACTCTAGGGTATGATTGAGACCATATAAAAGAATCAACTGGCATATGAATTATGTTTCAATTATCCTTTTTTTTTTCATACACATTAATTCGACAAAGACACGATTATTAATGTAAAACACCCTTACGTTAAAAATGACAACGACGTATTTTCTTAGCTTTGAATAAAAATTAATTAAGTACTCGTATTTATCAATAAAACTTAGATACCTAGACACATCAAGGGTCTATTTTGTACGGTAGGCAAACAAAATTGGCAACCTCGCAAAAGTAAATATTCGTCATACTGGTGACAATTTTTGACCTAATTTAATTATGATTGTTGATATCTCCGAAACTATGCATTTTTGGACCACCTATTCTAGGAGTTTTAGTATTATTTTTACCTACAGAATATAACCCTAGAGTTATGCGATATCAAAACAGTTTGTATATTATATCTCTCCATAGGTTCCAGATTGAACAATCCAGACAACACTGTAGGTAGTCTAGATGACAATAGATCCATAAAATCCAAGTTTGAAGCTACCAAAACAACTAGAATCCTACATAATTGTGTACATTTAGCTGTTTTGTAAATTTGCCGGTTTTCAAGTCAAGGCAGAGTAATAAGTACCCTCAAGTTTAAATGCGGCTCTTACAAGTAGGTACTTGATAACTTGCCAGCGTCACAAATTCCCATGGATTATTTTGTAAATAAGAAATCGTGTGCGAAGCACTTGTGACCTAACAAGTTTTTAGATATAAAACTACGAATTCATTTACATTGTGATTGAGTGGGAATTCAAAAAGGTTAAGATGTATTTTATACGACAATGAATGACAAGGTCGTAATAATTTGGCTAAACGTGACTTTAGTAAAACAAAAGTTTTTGTTTCCCAATTTTTTGTTGTGGTACCTACCCCACATAAATTTGTATATCACTACTTGCTATGTAAATAACACTGACAAGAAGTTATTATAACATCTTATAATCATATTATAAGTACCTACTTATTAATGAAGACTACTGAAAAAATACCATACTAAGTTAACAAAATGTATACTGGACCACCCCTGAGGCATTCCCTATCCATTAAAAAAGTATTTTCGAAATCTATCAACAATTGCAATAGATATCGCGTAACAAACATACAAAATATCTACACCTCATATTGCACTTCGCATATAACAATATTTTTGTCTTTTATGTTATACGTAGAGCTCGTCATGTTGATGCGCTTTTAAAGAAACCGGTAGAACGACCGTTTCGACTTTATCTCTGAGTGGGAACAATGCACTAGCGCATTTATGTGGCTACATCGCGAATAGCCCACTTCTGTCTCTTCTCTACAAAGAATAGACCAACGTTGTCTTTCCATAAAAAAATAGCGTTCTTTTGTTTCGTTTTGTTTACAATCTATAATGTTGTGTTGCTTTTCTTCAGTTTCTACGATGGCCATGCTGAGTGCCATGTCAACTCTTTTAAATCTACAAACTTGAGGATATTGATGAGGCAATTTTTTTCATTATAATTATTCCTGAAGTTTTATCGGGTTATTCCGTTTATCCACCCTGAAACAACCACCCTAGAATGGATACTCGAAAAGTTTTTGTTTTTTCCAACTTTTCACCCCAAGTACACTCATCATCAACAATATAACAATAAATGTACTCATACGATTTAATAAATTATTAATTCTTTTTAATAACCACAAACTCATACAGAAATCTTAATACGTCTATTGCATTTAAATCAAATTAAACTTCCTCGTTTTTAAATATTTTTAATAAATGTATTTAAACAAATCTGCAATATGCCCAGGAAATGACCAACACTAATGGAAATAACCAACACTAATTTCGTTATTGACTGTATCGTGGACAACTTTGTATCTTTTAATGTACATTTGCGATAGTTTTCTATATATCTTTGCTACAACAGACGTATTAGCGAACAATGTATGGTTTGGCAATGTATACTGTCTACTAATTATGTTGGGACAGTTTTTATCATATTTCTGTAAATGACAAAATTTGAAGAAAAATAATATACGAATTCCTACTATCCACCCCGTCTGGGGTGGGCAGATCAACACGTGTTCCGAATATCCACCCAAGGATAACTGTTTTAGGGTGGATAAAAGGAAAAATCGGTCTCATCTAATTTATATTAGCATCAGCCAGTAACAGTCTACTGCCTCTCCAATTCTACGCCCTTGTTCGAACCTCGGCCTCTTTTCCATCTATTACCAAACATCCCTCTCATTTTTCTGCTAACCTAAAGGCGTCGCGCGTCGTGCGCAGCGTTTTCAGTTGACTAAATACTAATTGGTACATATCTACTTCGGTAGGTACTTCAGTTTGTCAAGTTCCGTCATCAAGGAAATCCACCATTACGTAATGATTTCCGATGATAATCACATGTTAAGCATACTATAAGACGATTGCAGGTTTATGAGTTGATCACACAGTTGAGTACATAATCACTGGTTGTGGGTCTGTCATCAATAAGCTGCTAATTTTAGCTTAGAAGTCGTTAAAGTAGAGGTTTATGTGAAGTACAATATTTTCTTGGAAAGACAAATTTCTGCTGACTTACTTCTCGGTTTACCATAATATTCCCATATTGAAACATCTTCCTATCTAGGAGATATCTAAATAATTTTTATTTGATTTTTATTTTATTATTTTTATATGTACGTACTTAATATAATGTAGATTTTGTTAAGTTGTAAATACATAGGTTCCTAATAATAAAATTATCTTATTTAAAACACTTTTAAAGGGCTCAACCGATTTTCATCAAACATGTCTAAGAACACTCGCACATAAGTCACCTTTAAAACAAAAAAAACTAAATTGAAATCGTTTCACCCGTTCGGGAGTTATGATGCCACAGACAGACAGACACACACACAAACAGACACGTCAAAGGTATAACACCCCTCTGTTCGCGTCGGGGGTTAAACCCGTTCGCTTCAATAGAATGCAGACCCTCCAGAACAAGTTCCTCCGTAGGATAACAGGCTCCCCCTGGTACGTTCGCAACGAGATCCTTCACGTTGACCTAAAGATTCCCACTATCCGCCAGTTCATGAAACGTATTTCAAAACGTTTCTTCGAGACCGCCGCGAATCACCGCAACCCTCTGGTTGTGAAAGCCGCTAGTTATATACCCTCCTCCATTAGTCAGGTCCGCCGTCCCAAGCATGTCCTCACCGATCCCGATGACCACATAACTCTCATTCAGGAGAGCAGTAGGGCCACCAGTACAGTGCACAAACACAGACCGACATTCCGACCTCGCCGCCGAGGTTCCTCGCGAAGACCCCGACGTAATTGTCCCCCCCGACCCTTGCTCGACGAAGTGCCAGCCCGCGCCGTAGCTGAGCCTGTAGCTTTAAATTCCCCGATTAATAATAATCAACTAAACTTGATCCAGCCTGTCCCATCTTGCTGTCCTCCCGTCAGCGACGCCCTAAGCCGAGGTCCGTACCCCACAGGGGGTGCCCTTAGCGAGCGTTCGCTTAATAATTTAAGTAGTAGTTTTACGCCCCTGGCTGGAGGCTTTGAGTCCGCTTAAGGCAGCCACAGGATAGTCCGGTTAAGTAGTCACGACCTCTCAAGGTCAACTACGAGATGCCATACACAAAAAAAAAAAAAAAAAAAAAAAAAAATCGGGGGTTAAAAATACAGGTAATACAAAAACAACAGAATCGGCGGAAAGCAGCCCCTAACAAACTTTTTTTTTACCTTCGAAATTTATTTCAATGGAAAATTGTGTTTCCAAGTTTTGTAAGGTAAACAGTTGTTGTAATAAGATTCGAAGAGGTAGATAAATGAAATGTCGAGCAGATTTTCCTGTTCATAAATTACGTAGGTACTTTATACATAGTTGCCAAGAAAACGGAAGTTCTTTGAGATACCATAAGTACCTACCTTACAAAGGAGTAAAGAAACATTATTTTTATTCATATACGTTGTTAGCGACCGAAATAAAATGTGCCTTTTATTTGTTCAAAATAAGCTATACTTCTTTCTTTCTGCGTTTTGGCGCGTTATGTTCAAAAAGTTTTATTAAACGTAGAAAAAGGTCTATCCTAATGAAAAAAAAATACTCACCAAATAAAAACAATCCAGAAAATTCTTTAGCTAACCAAAACTAATCAGTAAAATCGCAAAAGTCCTTCGTCAACCACTTAAATCATAATTTAAATAATTCAAACTATTAAAACACAGCCCCACCAAATTAAAATAATTCGTTTTCAAAGTAAGGTTATAGCGCGAATTAAGATAATATTTGAAATAAATTTGCAAGTGTATCTATACGCGGTACTTCGCGAGAGTTTCCTTCACGAATGAAAACCATGCATGGTCGTCGAAATACATTACCTGAGTCCATTATTTCCGCAATGAGGTAAACAGGGATGGGAGTAGGGTTCGAAAAAGTATCGATACAAAAATAATCAATATTTACAATATAATTTAGAGAGACAGCGAATTTTGTGAGTTCGTGTTTGTGTGGGGAATATTTTTTTAAATAGGAGCTGTGGTTCCGGAGGAAACAACTCCTATTTGTTTTTTTTTTTTCACCATTTAAAAGGTACATCATACCAGATAGATTTAGGCTATATAATATGTAAATATATACAAAAAGAAGAGAGCAGTGGCCCAGTAGTGATGGCCTTGACTTACGAGTTTTACTTTGTGTAAATAATTTCATAATTTCAAAACGGCGAAGGAAAACGTCGTGAGGAAACCGGCAATGCGTCCTAGAACCGAAAATGCGAAGACATGTGACATCTACAAACCCGCAATGGGCCCGTTTGGTGAATTGTAGCCCGTTCTCTCTCACTGAGAGGAGGCCTGTGCCCCGGCAATAATTCTTGTAATTTTTGTTGGGTTTACTGCTTTGCACTTGTGCACAACGTCTCGTGAACAGAATAATAGCAACAGAAAGATTACAAAGCCGGGGCGGTGCGCTAGTCGTAGATAAAAACTGACATCTGACTCATAACTTTCCGTCGCGTGTGTTTCCTTCGCCATTTTTCACTGGAAGTGAAACATCTGACCACAAAATGATTCAGAATTTAAAAAATTGTTAATTACTGAACCGATCCATCGATGTTGGATTTAATTGAGAAATTTAATAAAAGATGACCGTTCATTTCATGTGTCATGTGAACGTGGAATGAACCAAAATATTGATGCACGTACTAGCATGCATGCAGAGTTACAGTTTTGATAGATATACCTTTTTTCCTAAACATCAAGTAAGTACAATATAATAACTAATAAGTTTTGTTTAATACCTACTCAATACCAACCGAGGTCAGTCTAAAGGTAGTCTGGCTATTTATTTGTAATATCTAAAGTTACCAATTTGATCGGTTTTAACATTGTCAGTAACACATGAATCGTCTACTTGAAAACAAGGAACAGTCTTCTTGAAGGAACTTGGTAGTTTTATTTATAACTAGTTGTTGACCGCGACTTCGTCTGCGATCCGTGTCGTTACCCAGGTCATGGTATATCTGTGTGTCAAATTTCATCAAAATCCGATCAGCCGTTTTAGCGTATACAAACAAACTTACTTTTGTATTTTTTAATATTGGTTAGAATACCTAGTTTAAGAGTGGATTAATTATTGCACTATCGACCATTTGGAAGACCCGTTTGAAAAGCATCGAGTACCTACAAAACCTAAGTATCGATACTTTTTCGAATCCCTATTTGTTGCTTTTATTGCCGCTATGAGGTAAGTAGGGGTGTAAGCTGTACAGTATTATGCTTGAATTACTATCTAAGTGTTCTATCGTAATACGTTTGCGGAAAGGAGTAGATAAATATTTTCATTAAAATAAACGTAAAGGCGAGCATACCGTAGATCGTATAGGTCGTTGTTTTTTCATGACTATATTATAATTGACGTCTAAAATCCGACATTTTGATTCAATCAATCAATCACCGTAGTCTCCTTCACAGGAGGAGGTGACGGCTTCCCATTCACTCTCGCTCCATACTACATACATCGCTGCATGCACGTTTTTATTCTTGTATGTGTACACATGTTTGAGCAAATAAATCGTATCTTATCTTAATTATTACAAAATAACTTAAATTATAATGTTAGTATTACTGATATAAAAATAGGTAGGTAGTTAAAATAATGGGCACTCCATGCAGAGGACGACCAGACAATTAAACATTTTAAATTAAACCTATTTCCTACCTGAGCACCTTCCGCATAAAATTTGGATATTTGGAGTACTCAGGATATAGTTGCGACTACCCCGCACTCAGAATTATGGCGTGAAAGCCATCTGTGGGGGTCTCAATCTCTACAAACATTTCCGAGGCGATGCGCCGCAGAAACTGGGCAGTCGCAACAACATCCTGAATTCATTTTAATATTGCACGCAGGGCCTCCAGCAATCTGACAGTAGGCCTCTGACCGCTGGTGCCCTACGCTCCCTTTCAATGTCTATATCATCCCTAAGGTCGTGAGTGATGAAATGTCCAAGATACTTAAATTTAGCCTTATTTTTTTCCGCTACAGAATCTGGACACCTACCAGCAGCCTTAAAGATCATATATTCACTCTTGGTCACAACATAAATAAGTGTCACACACACAACAGACTCAACCTCTCACACGAACAGTTAGTAGTATAGACAAGTAGGTACCGCCCAATTAAACTTTACGGCGGCTATGAAGTGCGCTACTCGCTGCGCAGTACCTCACCCCTCAACCCCGCTGACACGTTAATTTGTTACTGCACAGCGACTCGCCTCATGTTCCGACTCGAGATCGTTAAATGCCGTAATATATGTTTCAACAAAGTTGCTCATTACGTGGCTCTTATAACACCGCTTTTAGGTTCATAATGCAGTGTATTAAACACGCGTGCTTTTTATTTTACATTACCGCACTCGTGTTTTATATTTAACTAGTTTTTTTCTTTCATCTCCATAAAGAGTTTTTATGTCTACATATACCCAAGAAAATGAAAACAACGAAATTATTAATAATACCGATACCATAACACAAAACTGTTAAAAATGCAAATAAAAACTGTAGGGTCTCATTTTGAGAATTGTACTTTCACTAATTGTTCCAATAATTAAAGATAATAACATTACGAGTCTGTTTTTTTCCACGCAAGTGTGATAAAAAACGTCGTGTGACACGCGTGTGTATTGATCATTACCTACTCGGCTCCCTTATAATAAAACCGCCTCGAGGGTAATGACCAAAAGAGCACACTTGTATCACAATGTATTTAAGAGACAATAGCAGTTGGACAGCTTTTTTTCCGTGAGAATGTTTTTTTTTAACCCTGATTAAAATTCAGGGTTACGTTTTTTACGCGAATCTATGTGGGTAATTATGTCTGGTTGTGTAACTGTGTGTCTTTGTATTCTCAAATCATCATAACGACTTCAGGTGTCCATCGACTTGGAGGGTGCGATTGTCGCAACCCAGTGCTGGGCACGCCACAATAGCGGTGTCCCCTCGTTGAGGAGTGGTTGGAGAGGCGCCACGGCGTCCTCACCTTCCGCCTGACACAAATACTCACGGGACACGGTTGTTCGAGAAGGTCGTTGTGTTTTGTATAAGGCGGGATTAAACGCCTGGGTATCACCATTGTGTGGATCGCCCGGAGGACACGGTGGATCATACGATGGAGGTCTGCCCAGCTTGGGCGGAGCACCGACGTGTCCTCGCGCTGGATTCGGACATGTTTGCCATGCATGACATACTATGGCGTGCAAATATGAATAGTTGTGATTGTAACTAATTAACTTCAAGCCAATATAATTATTTAAAATGAATTCAGCAAAAAACAAAACGTTCAAAATGTCAATAATAAATAAATAAAAAAAACAAAAAAAATCTCTAAAGCCATTAATATTGTAGTTAATAATTTCAGAGTTATGCCATGAAGTCAAATTATAATTATTTATTATGTAATAAATCATTTATTACATAATAAATAATTATAATTTGACTAATAATATAGAATGTAATAAAAATGTATCAGTTAAAAAAAACAAAGACAATTTATTAACATTTTTGACTTATCGTAGTTTTAATTTTTTGCTTAAACAAGTTAACATGTTTTTTTAGCTCCTTTGCACTAATACTAACACAATATGGATCACTGTTTTCCGAATTATATGAATTTTAACTTGAAGAACGTTTTAACGAAAAAGAAAACAAAGGACTTCCAAAAAAAAAACACTCCGAGTGAAAATTAACTATAATTCGGAAGTCGGTGTCTTTGGAAATACTGATTGTATTTTAGTTGTTTGCCACCGACTTCCCAAATTAAAGGTAGTTTTCACTTTGCAGTTTTATTGTAAAAAGTGTGTGTTTTTTTTGTGCACCTGGGCTGGTCGAAGTTACAATAGCAACGTCAACTTCTCATCATCTTTTACAAATATTGCCCTATCCGATGCCGGGACGTTAATTTTTTAGGAGTTCTCCTGGTAAGAACCAGAAAAACTGGTTTTTAACATATTTCACATTATCTGAATGCAAAAACACTATCAGAAGTGCAACTGATAAAGTGTTTTCTTCAGTCCTGACGGGTGAAAAAATACGTAAGGAATGGTGTAAGGTTATCAGAATTGGTTCATTTATGTTATTACCACATAAGTAAACGAATGTCATCTTTATGCTAGTAATAATTTAGTAGATTTCAGAACTACTAGTACCTGCTATTATAAAAGTAATAAAATACTATAAAAAGTCATAAAGTCATACGAGTATAATCACGTGTGGGTTTTAAAGTGGTTTTTCCACAAACACATTTGTTTACATGATTAGAAAATAAATCGTAAACGCAGTATAGATCTTTTCCCTTTACCTACATAACATAAACCTCAACCCTTAACCAATGTGGGAGTACTCTACGTACCCTTGAAATAAACGTGATGTTTTCTTTAATATTTATTTTGGCTGGTCTTAGTCATAGCAGAAATTTAATTTCCACAGCACATAATATCTAAAAATTATTGTTCTTTGGAAGGTTCAAAGAATTAGCATTGCCATTCAGCGTGGCAATGCTGCCAGTGTTCTGGGCACGTTTCCAGATGACAGCGATGCGGACGAGTACTTCGACGCCTGAGTGTTTTATATTAATTTGTATAGGTAGTTAGTTATTTAGTAATTTAATTTAGTTATATATATGTTGTTATGTTTTAATTAATAAACTTTTTTAGGAGTTTTCAAATAAAATGCATATTGTGTATATCTAAAAATAAACATAATTATAATAGCAACCATTTTTGTAAAATTATTTCCTGCACTGAGCGATGTCGTTACGTTAAAAATAAACTGAAAACAAAATAAAACAAACTCTGAACTTGTGTTGAATAATATATTTAAGAATAGTCCACCTCGTAATTGCCCCCCCCCCCTACGGTTGAATATCTATCGTGACGATTGGCTAAAGATGTAAGTAACATTTGAATAAATCAATTCCATTGGATCGTACATGAAGAATAGGCACTTTTCAAACGTCAACATTTACATTAAAAAATAATTGATACTAGTCGTCCCTTCCAAAAGGTGGTTTCGCATGGAAAGGATGTTACCAAGTTATTCAATTCCCGTAAAATGTTTTCGAAGGTCAAAATACAATGTCTATCTGGCAATATTCCCAGAACTTTTATGTCAAGCGTTACTTAGGTTGGTAGGTATTGTCGAACTCATAAATGTTTTACGTCTTTGAAACTATCTGCCATATTGGTCTTAAAGCAAAAAACCCGGACAAGTAGTTGGAATGAATTTGTCCCATACATCGATAGTGAATATGTTCCCGTATAAACAAGGGCCCCTATTGACGAATTATTATTTTCTCGTCTATCCCATAGTGTATGGGGTGTCGTTGGAAAGGTCGTTCAAAAATATTGCGGGTGGGTTCAGTTTGCGAAGTATTAAGCTTCAAAGTACAAATTTTTGTTAGTCAGGCCCAACCCAACCAAATCTAATTGAATAGGATATTATATTGTATTTTTTTTAAGTCACTACTTCATAAGTCAGAAGTCATTTATTCAAATGTTTAACATAGGTAAAAAAAATGGTATTTATATGACGGCGTCAGCGACGGTTGAGCGATAGCGCCGTCATCTCTTGGGTTCGGTGGTAACGGGTTATAATATCCACTACAGTTATAACTACTTTATTAACCTTGATCTCAGTACTTAATTTAAAAGGTAAACCGTCAGTTTCGTTCTTGAGGAGTGTCTTGGTAGGCGTCTCGAGTCAAAGTGCGTTCGGCACAGTCCCCACTCTCCAACACAACTCTGTCCACGTGCCTTTCCAAATGCTAACTGACGTCACGACGTTTACCACTTCCTCAGTACTACAGTAGTCAAATCAGCAACTTATTATTTAACATTATCGTTTTCCACGACATTTATAATAAAGAGTGCGCTATTTTATGACAGAGGGCTCCCAAATGTTTGTAATTGAGAGATCGAGCCAGCCAAGTCTCAAGCCAGTGGTCAGTTAATTTAGTTTTTGATGTTTATCCAACGTATGCAGGGCAATTTAGCACAATATGATTCTAGACCTCCTACAGTTGAATTAATTTGCCGGTTATCAAAAAAAACTGCTGTTTCATAGAAACCCCGTAGGTAGGACTACTTACGCACTCAAAATGTACGGAACAGGTTTCGTTTATAATAACCGACGAGAAATTTCAATGGTTCAGGGGAGCCACCCTGTATATTTTGTCGTATAAATTAAAATTATAAATTAAAACCTCAGGTTTTCCTTGCTTCGGTCAACCTCAAAAATCTGTCTGTTTTAATAATTCATTAATTTAACAAATATAAAAGTTTTATTTAAATCAAATCAAAATTCCAAAGTACAGTCCCCCTAATTGCCCGCCCTTCTCAGCTTTTTAGCTGGGAAGAAGAAGTGGCGCAACAAACTCCCCAGCAGCACAGCTGTCTGTTCAGTTAGAAGAACTTGATTCTATACAATAGTAATTAACATTAAGAAACACCAAACATTAAATAAAATTATTTGCCATATGCCAGTCAGCACCCGCCAATATACCAACGAAATAACAACAGTCTACGCACGACCATAAATCAACTAAATAGGTACTATTCGTTTTCTTCTGCAAAATTAAGAAATAATCACCACTTTCATTCAATTTCCAAATGCCTCATCCTAATCATAACTTCCTAACTAACATTATAAATGCGAAAGTAAGTTGGTTTGTTACGCTTTCACGACAAAAATCTGGCACAAAGATACCATGACCCGGCCAGGGACATAGACCAATTCTTTTCATCCTGCATCGGAGACGAAGTCGCGGGCAACAGCTAGCATTTCTATAAATATCCATCTACAAGTTATCTTCTAAATCTTGAATCCTTTTGGCGGCATCTACACCGCTACATGCGAACAACGCATCACACTGACGTCACACAAATCCTGCATCGCGCAATCAGAGTTTACCGCGCAGCTAGCATATGTACAACTTCCAAAAATCAATCGTCGGGCAGTTCCCCACCAGATACGACATCCATCGGGTCGGAGGATCCTCCCTTTTCCAAGAGTATGAGTGAACTTTACACCCTGTTCCTAATATCTCTGCATCCTCTAGGATTGACAGCTTGGGGATCAACATCACCTACTTGATCTTTCGCCAACTATGTTGAGATTCTAGTCTAACCAGATACAGCACAGCAGTATTTTACATGGAGCGACTGCTTACCTGACCTCTACAACACACTGGCGACTGGGAATACGATACCCCTGGTTGACAGACCTTTGGGCATCTAACTACGATCTTCATAATCAGCCCATTGCTTCCCACTGCTGGGACACGGGACTCCTCTCTGTGAGAGGCAGTTGTCCGTAATCCACCACGCGGGCCCAGTGCGGGTTGGTAAATGTTACATGTCTTCGAATTTTTGGTTCTAAGACACACCGATTTCCTCACGATGTTTTCCTTCACCGTTTTGTGAGCAGTGGTGATAATAATAATAAATAATTTACACAAAGTAAAGCGTATTTCTGGGTTCGAACCTACGACCTACACTAGTAAGTTGCGGACGTTACCACTGGTCCACCACTGCTCTACGATCTTCAATGATCTGCAAATGATAGGAACCAATAAGAGGCACGAAGGAGTCTCGACATGAAATGGATGGACCTCGGCCAGTGCAGCATAACCTTCAATCTACTCGTGCGCCGGTTTTTATGCCACGACCCTTTTACGATTGAATACATTTGAATTAATTTTACATACCACATTTTTACAAAACAATATTATACAGGGACCTTGCACTGACGCAGAATATCATCGAATATCAATCAATTATGTTGTTTAAGCATTTCGCGGAAATGAGAAATGGCAAACCAGCTCTATAATGTCACAACGTGTCTGTACCAAAAATAATAAAAAGAGACTAGGTATACATAATTAAACAGAATATCGTCACTCGATACCTGCCTACATGGTACCATATTGCAGCATTGAGGTACTTGAACCTTCGTTCTACAGGACGGCCAATAATTATTTAGGTCCTAATTTACTTAAGAATTTATCATAGGTATTAATTTATTATGAAGGGTTAACCTAACCTATTGTCGAAACAGCGGCGTATTGAAATAAATTTCGTACCATAAAAAATACAGGATGGCCTCCCTGAACCACCTTTAAATTTTTCGCATGTTATAAAAAAAAACATAGTGTTACATTTTGACCACCTGGGTAGTCCTACCACCTGGGTAGTCGTCCTACGCGGTTTCTATGAAACAGTACTGTTATTAACGGACATGTTTTATTTTAACAAAATTAACTAACAAACTACTAGTACTTTATAAGTAAAATACAATCCTAACATCCTATTAATTTTTTTTTACATGTTTCAATGTTTAAAAAATATATAATTGCATAGCTTTCGGGATAGGATGAAAAGTAGCTTACCTATCTACAGTTCGCCTACCACCTATACGTCAAACGTTCATAACGATCGGTTCAGTGGTGAAGACGTGAATATGTAACAAACAGACAGTTACTAAATTATAATATAAAATAATTATATACCTACTAGCGACCCGCAGCCTAATTGTATAACACATTTTCGTAAACGATTACGACTAATCTGATTGATTTTGACAGTTCAACAACATTCATTGCGTCATTAATATTGTTGAGCAGATTTTTTATCGAACTTACGAAGCTATGGATTAGCAATCTGTTTCAAAACGATTCAGATTCCGATTGATTGTGTAATACGCAATTAGGGTGTAGGTCTTACTTCGTACCGTTTTTACAATTTGATAAAACGTAAAAACGAGATTTCTTTATTACGGATCTTTATCAAGTCGTCAGAAATGCAAGCGGTCAAATACGCACTTCGTCATCTCTTATGATAGACTCGCAACTTGTCAGAAACAGAGCTCGTCAGACACGCAACATGATAGATACGCATTTCTTAGATATTTGAAACGCTATTTACGTTGTTGAGCAGACAAATTTTTCGAATTTATGAAGCAATGGATTAGTAATATCCTTCGAAATGATTCAGATTGTGGTTAATAGTGTTTTACATAATTAGCGTGCTGGTCCTTAAATTAAATAATATATTACAAATCTTGTAAACAAACGAAGTCGCATCAAAAAGCTAGTATTAAATGCTAACTAATGAGCAGTTGAAAATTGTTTGTTCGACAAACACGCAACTTGACTGATGCACGTATCGACAGATACGCTACTCGACAATCAACTAATAACTAAACTTCAATTAAATTAAAAATCATTGTGTAATAAGTGTTTTACTGAGGATTGCCGGGATGACGCTGTCAGTGTCAATCTGCAAGAATCGTCATACTGCACATAAAAACGCGTTCAAGAGAAAGAGACGAGAGAGTTAGAAGAGTTTCAATATTCCACAGAAAATAATGACACTGACAGCTCTTAAACGTAGTATATGTCCAGCATATCGGTTCTGTACCAATCTCACCGTGAAGACTTGCGTGGAGTGAGCTGTCAGTGTCATCCGTCTAAGTAAATCCCTTGCATCAATGGCACTGACAGCTCACTCCACGCTCACTTCACCTTAAATCGCACGGTGAGATGGTAACAGAATAGCACTACTGATCGCTTTAAGTTTCATTGGTGAAATCAGCCCTAAAATCGACTAAAGGACAGCTTTACAATCCTTAGATAACTTTTATCACAATGCTGGTCAAACCGAAATTTTTATTCCTTAGATAAAAGTTACTTGAAAATAATTCAAGTCTTTGTTTTCTCTTTAAAAACGACGACGGGGATCCTTTGCTATGGCTACACTGTCAACACACAACAGAGATTATTATATTTTTATTTTGTGACCTGTAAATTTGTATCGACTCATTCGTTTATTTAAATTGCATTAACATTTTGTTGTAATAGGAATTAACGATCTATTCTGTTCGAGTATTGTGAAATTTTATTGAATTATCTTTATTAAATTTAATTTTTACTGGTTTTAATTTTAATTATTTTTATCTATTACACCAAACTGTGCCTCCAATAGTGTTTCAGATATTTGCAAACTGACTCACCTCAATCAATCTGCCATCATTTTCCGAAATAAGTTGGGGCGGCTTCCATACCCGGATGCAGCTGAATACGAGTTCTTTTTACCATGAACCCTCTCAGTCAGACATAAAGAATTGGCAGGCGTTAGCGCCTATAAGAATAGAAAAACCTCAATTACGCATTGCGGCTTGCTTTTTAGAAGGCGTACTTTTTTTGCAACAATAAATTACCGCTAGCTTCCAAATTAAAGGCGGAGCAATCAAACATATCATTTTGATAAAATTTAATGGAGCTTTAAAAATGAGCAAAAAGCAATCTGTTTCCGCCCGGGATCGAACCGGGGGCCTTGTGCGTGTGAAGCACAAGTGATAACCGCTACACTACGGAAACATGATTTACAGTGGCGAAATTAAGGATCATTATCTAAAACTAAAAAAATTTTGACGTTATAAAGTCAGTACTGCATTGATTTCTTGACGTCTTTGATAAGAAGTCTATAGTCTAGAACACAAGTATAACTGTAATAGAGATTGGTCTGTAAAAAGTTAGAATGAGGCATCTATTTTATTTAGTCATTCTAAAACTAGTAGAATGAAACTAGTCCTGCAATTTAATATATTTTTTGCGTGTGCTGACAATCATATTTACTACTAGATTACGGTAAGACTTAGCAATAAATAATCCTAATGCAACATAATCAAGATATAAAAGTTCCGTTTACATATTATTATTTCATTCTAACTCATAATTATGAATTAATTAGTGCAAGCCTAGTGCTGCTTTCTAGTGTCCATGTCTATAAACTTAATCAAAATGTGTTGTGTTTATTTTCTAAGAGATGTCGCTGTAAAGCCGACCTAAGCATTGTCTATACATCCATTGTCACTTTGTCACTTTTTAATAAAATCAGTGTAACGTACCCGTGAGCCGTGTGTTTTCATTGCACGAAACCCATCTTGTGCCCACTTGATGTCTGAATCTAACCCTGATCTGATCCTTACAATACGTCTTCTTTACGAGTTTTTGATTCTAAACAACTTTTAAGGATTAGTGAACCACCACACAGCTATGATTTTCGATTAAAACAACTGGCCACACTACAATTCTCGTAATTAATTAACATTTCAAAATATTTTATCCAATGCTCATTACCTACTATTTTTCAGTTATGGAAATAATGTCGAACATTTTTTTTTTCTAAAAACGGAATATAAAACTTTTTTTGTTTTTTTTTTGTTTTTGGTTGTGGCAAGCGGCCTTAGCCATTGTTGCCGGTGTCGAGTGTTGATATAAAACTTTAAAAACTATATGAAATAATTACAAGGATTTCTGCTTAGCCCCTTCAGTTAACTAGTGTAGTGTTAGAAAATACCTTTTTGTTTTTAAGTGTTACAATACTATTAGGTATACCTTCTATTATCTGAGCTAACCACCTTAACATTAGTACTATTTTTTATTGTGGTGCCAATTATAGGTGACTTCGACATACTACTTATGTCTGGTTTAATATCAAAAAGTAATAATCATCGACACTTCAACTTATGTACTCTATTTTTATAATCATTAATTCCAAAACATATCAATAGATGGCGCTGTACCGATGACGCGCATTTATAAATCGCGGTGTTAAGATTCTCCACGACTGAATGACCCTCCTCGATTTTTCCAACTTTAATTAAGACCTTACTTCATAGGATCATTTCTATAGTAAGCTCTTCTCGAGACTTTCACACTATGTGAGTCCTCACAAGTCACGTTGATGAGACGTGGCGCGGTGCCCTGAGCGTGAGGCGGGCGGTGGTAGACCTACCACCAGCCCTCGATGATCGTTCACTCCCTTCGCAAGAGGGGAGCGTGGGGTGTTGTCGCTGTCTGAGTGGCTATTTTAAACCCTTATATTTAACACAAATAATATCCTCGAACATATTATAATGAGTTGTCTTCACGCAGTCGATAGCGTTAATAAATAAGTACTGTTGTTTATCAGAAAACGTGTCCAAATTGATAGTGGTCGCGATAACTTATTCATACAGTTAAATTTATCATAAACATTCAACTGAAGATTTAACCAACAATACGTAACGTGTGAATTACAAAATGGCAACAACAAATCTTTCATAATTATTCCTGTTTGAATGAATGAAGAGCCGTCAAGGTCATGAACAAACTAAAATAAATTGCGGTTAGCCACGTGGAGCAACATAGAGAAAGAGAAACACCCCTTTACAAAAAGTATTATTAAATATCACTCGTGCTTACTTAGTGCATGTTACAAGTCGCAGGTACCTTACAGTAGTGCCAATCTAACAACAAAAATGAATTTGAAACCATCATCCATTCCCAATTATTTTTTGACAGAATGTATTTCGACTGATTTCGACCCTGCCTGCATGCGTAACATGACCATTGTATCTCTAAAGTGATTTGTATTCTCTTCGTAGAGGAGGGAAGACAAACAACTTTTTTTTCTTCCTCATATTAATATTCATTTATTTATTGTTTGTCACAGTTGAAAATACAGGTCTTACAATTATAATTTTTGTATCGCTGTACATACCCATGGGGTTTACAATATTATTTGTATGACAATGTTAAGTTAAATAATGTTAATTGAATTTTCAATGTTAATTTAAGTTAAAAACTATTATGTATACAATTATTATATAGTGTTATTTATCTTATAGTAGTATTATGAATGTGGTTGTAGATTTTCACATAATCTTGTAATTTTGACACACATTAGTAACTTTGTCATTATTCTAGAAATTGATTGACATTACAGTTTTTGACTTATTTTGAATTTTGAAAATATAACATGATAATAATTTCTAAGTTATTAACTCTGTAAGTGCCAAATATAGGTACCTATTTATTTTTCTTATTGTTCTTTTCAATGTTACGGAAATATATGTTACGACTAAACATGATTGGACTCAAAGGATGGAATATCTTGCATGCTCTTATAAACAAACAATTTCTATACAAATAGAGAAATCTATCAATCATAACAAAACATCATTATTTTCTTGAATTTTGATTTGGCGCCGTAAAAATCTTTTTTTATCTGTAATTTTTGTATTCCGTTTCTTCTGTTTCTACAGTTATGTGAAAATAATATTGTAATCAATTGTCCTAGCTTGAGTTTTAAAGATGGTAAACATAATGTTAACTGATATTGGCTATGTCTAGGTAGAGTCGTGAACTCGGTGATCTATCAATGTAATCACGACTCTAGTGTTGTGACCACTACAACTACTACATCGATATTGTTTGTAAACATGATTGTTTAGTGATTAATTAACTTGTATTGTTCTGAATGGCGACGTCCGAAAAGTATTTGAGTGACTCATTTTATTGTTACGGTCACAGGTTTGAATACCTACCGTGCAATTTTGTTTTTCAGATACCTGTACCCTAATTGCGTAACACACTATCAATCAGAATCATTTTGAAATATATTGCAAATTCATTGCTTCATATGTTCGAAAAAATTGACTTCTCAACAAGGTAAATACCGCAATGAATATTGTTGAACTGACGAAATGAGACCCATTCCTTCTGTTAGTGTGTTTCGCAATTACCCCACTGGATATTATAATAATATCCAGTGGGGTAATTACTTTATATATATATATATTTTCGCATGTATCGGGAGCATAGGGTCACGGGCCTTTGGTAGGCATACAAGGGGCCGACGCCAACTGGCAGAGGCCCGCTTTAAGTAAAGGCAAAGAAGCAACAACTGACGATGATACCTGTATGCACTGTGCAAGGACAACCCCCGGTTCGTGTCGGACTATTGCTGGATTTGGAAACAAAAAAAAATGGACTATGGGTTTGGGTGGCAAAAGTAGACTGGTTTCCAGACACTATGGACGGACTTTTGGCCCCTGCGTTATCAATGTTTTATACATATAAACACGGATGGCAGGGGTTGACTTGCACAGCAGTGACGTAACTACAATGGGGCAACATGTCCTGTGGTGATTGTGGAGTGGATGAGTATTAAGTACGTTATCGACAATCGTCTTATTGTAAAAGCTATTAAACTATCAAACGCAAAAACAATTTCTCTCACGCTGCATAAACAGTTTGACAAAATACAGCAAACACAAGCCTCTTAGTTGTATCAAGAGGATTTCAGTTCTAAAACTATCAACCCGTCAAAACAGAACTATCGAAATAATAAAGTCAAATGATTAAACAATTGAAACTAAGCTAAGATGACGCCAAACGTCTACATCACTAGAGGTCGTGAATGTAACGTCTGGCAGAAACCGAAAGTGATGCGTCGTGGGAACAGGGTCAGAGAGGCACACGGACCGTTTCTATAGTAATATTACTAGTATACCGATATGAGGTTTATTTAAATCAAGCAGTAGGTCGACACGGGCTTAGAATAATGATGATGAGAACAATGATGGCTGAGGTAGAGGTGCATCTATCGTACCTACATCCACAATTGCACCGGTTATGCTTAAGCCCCATATTGCAGGGGGCGACCCTACTGTCATCAAGCATATTCACACTCTCCAACATTAATACTCAGACTTAGAGTCTACACTTTAATTTGTAACAATAACTTAATTACAATATAATTGATTAGATTTTTGTTGATTAATATTTTGTTTCGATATTATTCCTTGCATAACATGCACGCACAATCAGCCTATTTTGTTCCCACTGCTGGGACACAGGCCTCCTCTCTGTGAGACGGAGTGGGCCTTAATCTACCACGCGGGTCCAGTGCGGGTTGGTAGACGTCACATGTCTCCGAATTTTTGGTTCTAAGACATGCCAGTTTCCTCACGATGTTTTCCTTCACCATTTTGAGAGCAGTGGTGATGAAGTAATTTACACAAAGTAACAACTCATAAGTCACAGCTGTTACCACTGGACTACTACTGCTCTTATAGATTATTCCTTGTGTTTTGTTATTTATTTGATCTCATACTGAGGATTTTATTTTGCTTTATTTGATTTCACGCTGATGTCAATAATATGTACCTATATGTAAAGATTATGATGATGATAATTTTCGTTTTCCTGTTGGGCAATAATCACTATGTACCTAACTCTGAAAATGTCGCAATTAGTGGGTCACCGTCCAATCTGTTCTTGTACAATCTGATTACTTAATAAATTTGCATCAACCGGGAACAAACTCCGGGCTGCTAGTGAGAAATTCCAGATAGAAAAACCCAGTAACACTTTGCCGGACCCGGGAACCGAACTAGGTCCACGAGACGGGCAGGCAGGCAGTTCGTGCGTAAGACATAAAACTTACCACCTTAATTATGGAGTGATCCTGAGCTTTCTTTAATTTAGCGTATCTAGGTATTCCAAAATGTCATGTCTCGACTTAATCTTCGTTTCCCAACTTGTGGATATGTAACAAGAAGCGTCTGCGACTACCAGATGCCATTGCAACTAATTTTATTCACGCTTCTATGGATAGGTTAAGTAAGAAAGAAAAAATGCACACATAAGTACACCTTTTTTTTATAAGCTACTGTGTCCGCCTTGGGATCCCTTTTTTTCGCATAATGTTTTTTTCCGAACATTCTTTTGCATAACTATTTAAGTATATTTTTTTAACCAAAATAATACTTTGCCATTATTGCTTTTGGTATATAGTTTATATTGACGTAATTAGCTTGTAAGCTAATTTGTATTCGTATAATTTTAATACGCATAATATTATTGGGCGTAATGACTATTAGCATAATAGTGTTATGGCATACAACTAATAGGAATAATGGAAACATAGTAGATAGGTTGTGCCGGTTCCAGCTCACTTTTTTCAAGGGGTTTGAACCGACTACTAAGCGGTCCTCAATCCTAAAAAAAAAAAAAAAAAAAAAAAAAAAAAAAAAAAAAAAAAAAAAAGGTTTTGGCATGCGCTGAGCACGAATCTGCGGTCCATTTTTGCGTAGGATGCACGGTTCGCGAGATACGTAAATCAATTAGCAATAATCTAATTGACATCCGCCCGGCCCGGCGACCCTCATTAGCGTTTCATTGTTCGCTATTTCTTATCTATTACTCATTCGACAGTTCGTATTACTACTGCTTTAGGGTTCCTTATCAATTACTCATTGTGAGCGGGTTCTGCCTCTATTTTATTTCATACTACACTCACGCCTTCTTCCCATGGGGGTAGGCAGAAACCAGAGAATCCTTACATACTCCTTTTGCCTCGTTTACGTTCATAAATCTGGTCTATTACGAAAATGTGCATTCTGGATCAATAAAACAAGTTCACTGTTTTTGTTACTTTTTTTTATTTTTAACTATAAAATATGAATGGAACATCTCATCCACTAAAATATCATTGTACAGTGTATTCCCTGTAAATATTTTTACAAAACTATGCATTGAACATCCCTGAAACTTATATAGCAAATACATTAAGCAATATTCACCACAAACTGAAGTCAAATCATTCTGAATCCTATCAACATTCCAGTCCCATCTTTTGCAATTTCTTCTTAAAAATTCAAGTTGATAACGCACAGGTGCCCGTCCATACGAATCAAAATATTGCCCAACGCCATTTGTGTCAATATGTAAAGCTACCCAGTGTGAGCCTGGTTTATAATCCGTATCCAAATTGCATATTATATACGTTGGCACGTGGGTGTACATGGGTAGCCTATTAGCAGCATAAACATTACTTTCTAGATTAGGATGAATCCTTTTCAGATGTTGTTGTACATCTAGTGTATCCATGATATTATTGTTATTAGTAGATTATTACAGTACCAATCTAAACAATGGTTAACATAGGAATGTTCAATTATAGTGATTTGTAAATATTAAATAACATTCTTTTCTATCTACTGTACCCATGGATAGGAGTGCATTTGTGCAACGCACCGCGAAGGAATGTGAGATAACTTTGTAGGATCGCACATTAGGAACTGTGTTGACTCATTAAGTTACTATCAGTTGCGTTGTAAGCACTTAAGAATTTGCTTTAGATTAGAAATTACTTAGTGGTGCTATATAAGAGCAACCCACTCAGTCAGACCATAGTCAACTAGTTTGGCAACAGTGGATAGTGACAGTACTACGTTTTGTGTTACTTCAACGCATCAACGGTAATGGAGGTAAGTGTTTATTCTATTGACAATTACTTTTCTTTATTTTTGTCTTTTTGCATTTACATGAATTTTTCCTTGCGTGTGTGAGCAAATTGATATTAAATGAACTTTTCCTTGCGTGTGTGAACAAATTGATAATAACATGTTATCTGTGTTGTTGCAGAAATCATTTAGCTTCGTAGACAATGATGAGAATACATATAAACAATATTACTACTCACCACTCTCCCCTCAACACGAAGAAGAGAGTGGTGACATCGTCATTAATAACACAAGTGGTGGCAAAAAAAGGACATCGCAGACGATTGATCAGTTTTTTGAAGTTGCACCAAAAATAAAGAAGAAGAAACTGGTATCATCAACCGTGGCACGAGCCGCTAGAGATGGTGTATCATACATTTCGAATAATTCTGACGACGGAGACCAAGCGACGCATCTCATAAAAATTGAAATGTATGATATGAAGAAGCTATGCAAGATTCCAACTAATGACCATTGGAAACATGCCACCACAAGGATTAAATATTATGTAAAGAATAGTGAAGATAACATCTACGAGAACACAAACAGCCTCGTATTCAAAATTACAAAGACAATAGCAGAAAGTGAAAACGTAAAAAAATACTTTTTTAACAATCAGAGTCATTAGCTAATCATTAGTGAATGTGAAGTTTATTCTGTTTAAATGACTTGTGTACTATTCCTTTGCTAGACTATAAAAACTGAACATTGTTTGAAATCGGATATCAGTTGGTCTACCATCATTTAACTGTTACTTACTCTGCTACCTATTTCTTCTTTGCTATATAGAATATATGGAAAACGTTAGTGAAGTGTGCATCAGTGCTTTCTTTTCCTCACCCATGGAAGAGAACATGGAACTATTTAACTGCGAATTTGATCAGGAACTGTATAATGTTTGTGATGAAATGGAAACATGTGAACTGTTTGATTCATCATATGATGATGAGTTGTACAATCTCTGTGCAGTGTTTGAAACACAGTTTAAGTAAGTATAATAAACATAAGTTCCAATCATAATTTATACATTATTTTATATTGTGTTTTAATAAAATTAATTATTTTAACAGTCAACCACTACAACTTGGAAATGGAATGAAGCGAACGAGCAACGAAGAACCCAATATCATCAAAAAAGCAAGAATTGTGGAAGAAGCGTCGACTTCTGCAGGGATCAGTGGCAGTAACGAGGATCAAGTGGAATGTCCCACATGTCACATATTTATTAAGAAAAGGTATTTAGCTAATCATTTTAGAAGTAATGTTCACAAAAATAACCTTTTAAATGCACATAATTCTTTATCAAATGTTAGTGTTGTTGAATCTGCTTTTGGAAACAGAATTTTAACTTATAAAATCAAAAGTAGAGTAGATCATTCAACACCGTTATATTTTGAAACTCCTGAAGTATTTTTAAATTCAATTAAAGATGATATTTTATTTTTAATACAAGGGTGTATTCAACAACATACAATTTTTAAAGTAAATTTCATACTGCATGCTGATTTTGTTCAACAAACTAAAGATATTAATGATACATTTGATTTTCAAACATTTAATTATATTATTTGTCAAGGAGATGACTTAAATATTTTCTTTTCATCTTTACATGATTCAATAACTAGTAAAATTAGTGTATTTGAAAAAAAAGATAGTGGGTGGAGTCTAAAAAATATAAAATCTATAGACATGAACATCAATAAATTTAACCCCCTACGCGGTACTTCATACATAGATCTTCCCCGTGATATAAAACTTAAAAATGCTGTTGTAAATGTAAAAAACAAAGATTATTTTTGTTTTAAATGGGCGTTACTCTCAGCGTTATATCCCGTAAAGAAAAACGCTGATCGGGTATCATCATACGCTATACATGAAAATAAACTAAAATTTGATGGAATTTCCTTTCCAGTTAAAATTTGTAACATAGCAGAAGTAGAGAAATTAAATGATATTAGTATAAATGTATTTGGATTAGAATATAATAAAGAAAAACAATGTAATTCTATAGTAGGCCCATTATTTTTGACAAAATGTCGTAAATCTAGACATATCAATTTATTATTTTTATCTAACGGTACGAATAATCATTATTGTTACATAAAAAATTTATCGCGGTTAGTTAGTAAACAGATTTCAAAAAAATGTCACGCCATGTATATTTGCGATGCATGTCTACTTCATTTTCCATCTCAAGAAAGGTTAAATAACCATGAACGATACGATTGTGCTCACATTTGTACAGAATTACCAAACAGTGAAACTTTTAAAAAGAATTGGTTTGGTCAATCTATTTCAAATGATAAAATTAAATTTGAAAGTTATGAAAAAAAGTTAAAGATACCATTCGTAGTTTATGCTGATTTTGAAGCATTTTTAAAACCAATAGAATCATGTTCTAACGATCCATCCAAACCATTTACACATAATGTTCAGAAACATGAAGTGTATAGTTTTGGTTATTATATAAAATGTTCATTTGACGATAAATTATCAAAATATGTATCATATAGTGGGCCCAACTGTGCACAAGTTTTTATGGATAGTTTATTTAACAATTTAAAAGAAATAAGTAGAAAAAATAGATTTCAAAAATGTCCAGCCCCGCTAACAAATGAAAACAAACACCAAATTTCAAACACAACAATCTGTCATATATGTGAAACTACCTTAACAGAACCTTTTTATGACTTTGATTGGTACACTGGCAGTTTTAAAGGTGTTGCTCATGAATCATGTAGCTCGAAGTTCAGAAATCCACGTCATATACCAATATTTTTACACAACCTTAGTCACTATGATGCCCATTTTATCGTTCATGCATTAAACTTTTGTGATGGTGAAGTCGAAGTTATTCCCCAAAATAAAGAAAAATATATATCATTTTCCAAAACGGTAAAAATATATAACTATGAAGTTAAGTTGAGATTCGTAGATTCATTAAAGTTTTTATCATGTAGTTTAGACCAACTAGCCAAAAATCTTAGTAATGATCAATTTCAAGAATTACATAGAAATTTCCCTGATGATGAAGATTTCATTCGTTTAAAACGGAAAGGAGTTTACCCATACGAATTTATGACTAACTTTGATAGTTTAAACTTAACATCACTCCCTGATCAAAAGAATTTTTATAGCTCGCTCACAGATTCTCATATTTCAAACGATGATTACATTCACGCTAAAGATGTTTGGCAACATTTTGGTTGTTGTAATATGCTAGATTACTCAAACTTGTATTTGAAAACAGACGTTTTACTTTTGACTGATGTCTTTGAAAACTTTAGAAAGCTATGTATTAATACTTATGATTTAGACCCTGCCCATTATTATACAGCTCCAGGTTTAAGCTGGGATGCAATGCTAAAATATACACAAATAGAATTAGAGTTATTAACAGATTATGAGAAAATTGCATTTATCCGTTCAGGTATCAGAGGTGGTGTATCTCAATGTAGTAATCGTTATGCCAGAGCAAATAACAAATACATGGGTGATTATGATAGAGAGAAACCAGATTCATTTATCACATATTTTGATGCCAACAACTTATATGGTTGGGCTATGTCCCAATGCCTTCCTACTGGTGGATTTGAATGGGTAAATCCCAATACAGATTTCAATGTGTCTGATACATCGGACTTCGGATTCATTTTAGAAGTTGATTTGGAATATCCTGATGAACTTCATGATTTACATTCGGACTTTCCCTTATGTCCAGAAAACATTTGTGTAGGCAATACTAATGAGAATAAACTAGTCCCAAATTTAAATAATAAAGTTAAATATGTAATTCATTATAGAAATTTAAAACAATGCATAGAAATGGGTGTAAAATTAACAAAAATTCATAGAATTTTGAGATTTAAACAGCGTCCTTGGTTAAAAACGTACATAGATCTAAATACAAAATTTAGAACATTAGCGAAGTCAGATTTTGAAAAAGATTTTTATAAATTAATGAATAATTCAGTCTTCGGTAAGACTATGGAGAATATTGAAAAAAGGGTTAATGTAAAATTAGTTACACACTGGGAGAACCAGGGTAAAGCTTTAGGTGCTCAGGATCTAATCGCTAAACCACAATTTCATAGTATTTCAATATTTTCGGAAAACCTAGTTGCCGTTCAATTGCGAAAAACCAAGTTAATATATAACAAACCAATTTACTTAGGGTTTTGTATTTTAGATATTTCAAAAACGCTAATGTATAATTTTCATTATAACTATATGATTAAAAAGTTTAGTAAAATCAATTTATTGTATACAGATACGGATAGTTTAATATATCATATATTTACAGACGATTTTTACACTGATATAAAACCTGATCTTTCCTTATACTTTGATACCTCAGATTATGATACAAATAACGTTTTTCAATATCCAAAATTAAATAAAAAGAAATTAGGTTTTTTTAAAGATGAAAATAATGGTAAAATTATAAAAGAATTTGTAGGTTTACGATCTAAAATGTACGCTTTTGATGTAGAGAATAGGATTATAGCCAAGGCAAAGGGGGTAAATAAATGTATCACTAAAAAGATGACAATGAATAGTTATAAGTCATCTCTATTTAATAAAAAAGTGCAATATTGTAGCATGCTTAGATTTAAATCGATTAAACACACAATTTTTACACAAAAAATAAATAAGACTTGTTTATCATACAATGACACAAAAAGACATATTTTAGATAATAATATTGAAACATTAGCTTGGGGTCATTATAAACTACGTTAAGTGATGGTACAGGATCTTTGAAATAATATTGTTAACGTAAATGATCCATATTACTTTTATATCTGTGTATAGAAAATTTGTATTAATTGTAAAATAATAATAAAATGTGTTTAAACATTTACTTATTATTGTTAATTGTTAAGCATATGATTTTTATATATAAGTAGGTAACTAACTTACTTTACTTATTGTTTAATTGTAATTAATGTTAGTTAATAAATGTTTTATCTGTGTACATACATTTGTATTTAGTTTTAAATAAAGTTTTGGACTTTACTGTAATGTACATGTCATTGCTGTTTTTTCATCTATTACCTCTTTTACATTGTTTTTACAATATATATTAAATTTTTACTACAACCACTTTACTTTGATTTCATCCCTTTAAACTCTAGACGTGTGCAATGTTTCATTTTATTCATCCGTTTACTGCAATTGTGGCAGGACCAAGTGGATGTGGAAAGTCAAATTTTGTTACAAAGTTCATAAAATCAGTTAAAGAAATATGTAATAGTGATTTTAATCAGATCACATGGTGCTTTGATGAAATGCAACCTTTATATAATTTACCAAATGTTAACTATCATCAAGGAATTCCAAATCTTAATATGTTTGATGGTGAAAACCCACATCTTGTTATAATTGATGACTTAATGAGAGAGTCTGATGGAAGAATTGTAGATATATTTACAAAAGGTAGTCATCACAGGAATCTTAGTGTATTTTATATAACACAAAATTTATTTCATCAAGGTAAAGGTCAAAGAGACATTTCTTTAAACTCAAGTTACATAATATATTTTAAAAATCCTCGAGATAAAACACAAATAAGATATTTAGCACGACAAGTGTCGCCAGATAACCCTAAATTTATTGAAGATGCTTACAAGGACGCAACTTTAGAAGCACATGGATATTTAATGGTAGATTTAAAACAGAATACTAATGATTTTTGTCGTATCAAGACAAATGTCTTCCCATTTAATGGTTATTGCACAGTCTACGTCCCCACAAAAGAGTTTAAATACGCCAAGAATCAAACAATTCAAATCATTTCTAAATGATGCATCGCCGACTCACAACGCATAAAGATTTGCTAAGTGCTTTGCATACACTTAAACCAAAATATCAAAGAGCATTACTTAAAACATGTGATGAAGAAGAAATAAACTGCATCTGTGAATGTATTCATAACGTTTTACAAGGAAAAGTAGCTCTTAAAGATCAAGACAAACAAAAATTGAATAAACACAAAAATATACTCCGTAAACTGGTACATAAATGTACACATAAACTAAGAAAAAACATAATTGTACAAAAAGGGGGAGCTTTCTTACCAATAATATTAGGTGCAATATTGAGTGGCTTAGTAAGTGGACTAGCCAGTTAACATGGAAAATGCAAAGAAAATGATACTTATTGAACCTGGGATGATTGAAAAATTAAAACAAGAAAATAAGGTAAATAGTAATTTGTCTCGATTAGATGTTGAAATGCAAAATATTATGAATAGTGAGACAGAAGATCGTAAGAAGTGGATGTTATATTTACAAACACTTCAAAGATACCTTCACTTTACTGAAGAGGATCGTCAACCACTCAGACTACCAATTTATACTGATACATCGAATGATGGTTCAAATGAGTCTAAGATTGGATATAAAAATAAAGATAGAGATCTAAAAAGTATAGTTGATGTTGAATCTTTAAAGAGAGAGAATGAATCCGTTAAAAAAGAAGAAAATAACACAAAACCACTTTACACATCAGCTCAAATACTCAGCTTAATACCAAAAACTTATAATAAAAAGGGTGAGTTATTATTAAACTTAGTTGGAACCAGTAAAAGTAAAATACATTGGGATGATGAAGGTACAGTAACTATTGATAACGAAAAAATTCCTGGAAGTAATATTGTTGATTTAATAAATGATTCACTAAGACCACTAAAAAGAAGTGAACCGATAGGGTGGGATAGATTTGCTCAAGCATTAAAAGATATTAAAGTGCCACTTACTTATATTGGAAACCCAAAGAGATGTGAGTTTATCAATCAGCTTCAAACAAAAGACCTGAACAAAACCTCCGATATTGGAGATCAAGAGTTTTCTACACCGAGCAGTGGAGATAAAAGATCTATACAGAAAATACGTAAAAAGATTGATTGGGAAAAATGGACTCCGTACTAGAAGAAATTAATAGAATTTATTATGATCCATCTAATCCTGTTGGTTTTAGTAGTATTGATAAATTATCAAAAGCCATGAAAGGTAAAATGGATAAAAAACAAGTAAAGGAATGGTTACAATCACAAGAAACATACACATTACATAAACCCATTCGAAGAAAATTCCCGCGTAATAGGTACATTCTATCAAATATTAATGAACTGTGGCAAGCTGATTTAAGTGATATGCGTACTTATTCTCAATATAATGATGGTTTCAACTACATACTTTGTGTTATTGATGTATTTAGTAAATATGCTTTTGCAAGATCAATGAAAAAGAAAAACTCAGAAACAACTAAAGAATGTTTTGAAAGCATATTTACTGAAAGTAATGCAACACCTACTCACATACAATCTGATAAAGGTACAGAATTTGTTTCAAAAGATGTACAAAAATACTTCAAATCCAAAAGGATTAATTACTATACTACTAACAATCCCGATATTAAGGCTAGTATTGTTGAACGATTTCAAAGAACTCTAAAAATGAAAATGTGGCGTTATTTCACTCATAATAATACATATAGGTACATAGATGTTTTACAAGATTTAATATACTCATATAATCACAGCATTCACTCTAGTATTAAGATGTGTCCATGTGATGTAAATTCCAACAATATTATGACTGTTTGGACTAATCTTTATGATAGAGGATCAAACAAACTTTGTTCAGAAAATCCAAAACCAAATTTCAATGTGGGTGATTATGTTCGTATAACTAAATATAAACATGTTTTCCAAAAAGGATATGAATCAAATTGGAGTGATGAAATATTTATTATTTCTTCAGTAATTGATAGATCTCCATGGGTTGTATATACAATAACAGATTTACAAAATGAACCAATAGTTGGTACTTTTTATGAAAGAGAATTACAGAAGGTAACTTACAACCCCACCTCACAATATAAAATAAATAAAATAATTGGTTCTCGTTATTCGGGTAACAGAAAAGAAGTATTAGTGAAGTGGAAAGGTTATCCAGACAAATTTAACAGTTGGATTTTAGCTTCTAGTTTAAAAGAAATATGAACAAAGAAAGTTTTTATTTAACTTTGCTCAGCAATAGTTCAATGGAATACTTTCCTGATAACAAGACTACAAATTTTTCAACAAAATTACCAAAATCTATCAAATTAGAAGGTGAATGGTCGGTTGGAGTTGTCGAGTTTCAATATCCATGTACCATGTTTACTGTTCAAGATCATGAAAATGTTATTTACATTACAAAAAGTATGGTAATGCCCAATGAAGATAAAGCATCAACAGTGTACTACAAAAAACATATTCCAGCCACCAACTATGATGACATAGACCATATTTTAAAAGCGTTAAGTGGTATTAGAGAGAATTTAAAATTCCGTTATGATGAAATAACAAAATTTGTGTCTGTTTCTGTTTTGGATAAAAATATAACATCGGTGACATTATCACCCAAATTAAGTTTGCAGCTAGGTTTTGAACCAAATAAAAATCTCCTAGAAAGAAATTTTGGAAAGTGTCCTGCTAATTTACATTTAGGGTTACCATCTCAACTATTTGTATATTGTGACATAATCGATCCTCAGATTGTAGGTGATGTTATGACTCCTTTACTAAGAATAATTCCATTAGATCCTTCAAAATACATTTATGGTGCAAATAAAATGCACGTTTTCTCTCCACCTCACTACTTACCTGTTATGCGAAGAGAGTTTGATACGCTAGAAATAGATATAAGATCGAGTACGGGGCAAAAAATCCCATTCCAGTTTGGAACAGTGTGTATAAAACTACATTTCCGAAAATTATAATAATGTATTCTCATCGTGATCATCATAAATGTCCATATGAAAATTATTATACACATCAAGCTGGGTCAGGAATTGGAGTAATTTATAAGGGTTCAGCATATCAACGTGGTCATGGCATTGGGAGCTTCTTAGGGGGGTTATTTAGATCAGTTTTACCTTTACTTTCAAGTGGCGCTCGAGCGATTGGTAAAGAAGCATTAAACGCTGGAGTAGGTCTTTTATCGGATATGGTTCAAGCGCGTCCTATGGAAGACTCAATAAAAGATCGTCTAAAGCAAGTTAGTACGAACTTGAAACGAAAGGCTGATGACAAAATTGATCGTATTAACATGTCAGGATCTGGGTATATAACAAAAAGAAAACGACTAGCATCATTCATTCCACCATTAACTGCTAAAGTGAAAGCTGCAAAAAAAATTGGCCTAAAACCAAAAAATATCAAAGATATATTTTCAAATTAAATATGTCTTTTCTTCATAATCATTCTTGTGAGTGCGTTAAGTCAGAATTGGATTTGTTTGCACTACCATCTACACAAACAAGCATTGAAAATGGATTGTGGATTCATTATAAACCAATATCATCTCTTGCTGATGATGGACCTATCGAGTTTCAAGTTCCTGGTACAGGCGATGACTATATGGATTTGTCTCATACATTACTACACATTAAGGCAAAAGTATTAAATCAAGATTCAACAAACTTGTTATCGTCTACTGCTGTAGCACCTGTAAATAATTGGATGCATTCACTTTTTAGTCAACTTGATGTTTATTTAAACCAAAAACTTGTATCACCACCAAATAATACATATGCCTACCGAGCATACATAGAAACTCTATTAAACTATGCTCCTGCTGCTAAACAATCTCATCTAACTTGTAGTCTGTGGTATGAGGATACAGCAGGAAAAATGAATTCTACAGATGACAAAAACATAGGATTTGTTAAAAGACAGGAATTAGCTTATGAAAGTAAGGAAATAGAAATGATTGGACATCTTCATGGTGACATTTTCAATCAAGAAAAATTTTTAATTAACGGTGTTGAAATGAGTGTAAAATTAGTTCGTTCAAGAGAGACTTTTAATTTAATTTCGGGGTCACCAGATGTAAAGTTTAAAGTTTGCATTACAGATGCAACTCTTATTGTTCGAAGGGCACGAATTAACCCAAGTGTATTACTTGCACATCAGAAAGTGTTAGCTTCTACTACTGCTAAATATCCTATTACTCGAGCTGAAGTTAAAGTTTTAACTATTCCATCCGGTGTTCAAGGAAAAACTCTTGATAATATATTCTTAGGGCAGGTACCCAAAAGATGTATAATTGGGTTTGTGAGCAATGCTGCATTTAATGGCTGCCTTACTAAAAATCCATTTAATTTTGAAAACTATGGTATTAATTCTTTCAGCTTATATATTGATGGTCAACAAATACCTTCAAAAGCCTTGCAACCATCTTTTAATAATAGTATATTTACATCAGCATATCATACTCTGTTCTCGGGAACTGGTATACACTTTCTTAATGAAGGGAATGCTATCTCTCGTGAACAGTATGCCAAAGGTTACTGCCTATTAGCATTTGATTTAACTCCTGATTTATCAGCCAACTCATCAGCTCATTGGAATCTCATAAAGCATGGTAGTGTAAGATTAGAAGTTCGTTTTGAATCATCACTTATACAAACAATTAACTGTATAGTTTATGCTGAGTTTGATAACATTATTGAAATAGATAAAAACAGGAATGTTACTGTAGACTATAGTAGTTAAGGTTATAATGTAAGTAGGTTTAAGTAAAATTGTTGTAATTTGAGTAAATAAAAAACGTATTATAAAGAAACTTATTTTTATTTACCACACAAAATAAACACACACAGGTTCACACAAATCATGGATACAATTTATACAAATGAATGTTATTTAATATTAACAAATCACTATAATTGAACATTTCACTGTCTAGCAAAGGAATAGTACACAAGTCATTTAAACAGAATAAACTTCACATTCACTAATGATTAGCTAATGACTCTGATTGTTAAAAAAGTATTTTTTTACGTTTTCACTTTCTGCTATTGTCTTTGTAATTTTGAATACGAGGCTGTTTGTGTTCTCGTAGATGTTATCTTCACTATTCTTTACATAATATTTAATCCTTGTGGTGGCATGTTTCCAATGGTCATTAGTTGGAATCTTGCATAGCTTCTTCATATCATACATTTCAATTTTTATGAGATGCGTCGCTTGGTCTCCGTCGTCAGAATTATTCGAAATGTATGATACACCATCTCTAGCGGCTCGTGCCACGGTTGATGATACCAGTTTCTTCTTCTTTATTTTTGGTGCAACTTCAAAAAACTGATCAATCGTCTGCGATGTCCTTTTTTTGCCACCACTTGTGTTATTAATGACGATGTCACCACTCTCTTCTTCGTGTTGAGGGGAGAGTGGTGAGTAGTAATATTGTTTATATGTATTCTCATCATTGTCTACGAAGCTAAATGATTTCTGCAACAACACAGATAACATGTTATTATCAATTTGTTCACACACGCAAGGAAAAGTTCATTTAATATCAATTTGCTCACACACGCAAGGAAAAATTCATGTAAATGCAAAAAGACAAAAATAAAGAAAAGTAATTGTCAATAGAATAAACACTTACCTCCATTACCGTTGATGCGTTGAAGTAACACAAAACGTAGTACTGTCACTATCCACTGTTGCCAAACTAGTTGACTATGGTCTGACTGAGTGGGTTGCTCTTATATAGCACCACTAAGTAATTTCTAATCTAAAGCAAATTCTTAAGTGCTTACAACGCAACTGATAGTAACTGAATGAGTCAACACAGTTCCTAATGTGCGATCCTACAAAGTTATCTCACATTCCTTCGCGGTGCGTTGCACAAATGCACTCCTATCCATGGGTACAGTAGATAGAAAAGAATGTTATTTAATATTTACAAATCACTATAATTGAACATTCCTATGTTAACCATTGTTTAGATTGGTACTGTAATAATCTACTAATAACAATAATATCATGGATACACTAGATGTACAACAACATCTGAAAAGGATTCATCCTAATCTAGAAAGTAATGTTTATGCTGCTAATAGGCTACCCATGTACACCCACGTGCCAACGTATATAATATGCAATTTGGATACGGATTATAAACCAGGCTCACACTGGGTAGCTTTACATATTGACACAAATGGCGTTGGGCAATATTTTGATTCGTATGGACGGGCACCTGTGCGTTATCAACTTGAATTTTTAAGAAGAAATTGCAAAAGATGGGACTGGAATGTTGATAGGATTCAGAATGATTTGACTTCAGTTTGTGGTGAATATTGCTTAATGTATTTGCTATATAAGTTTCAGGGATGTTCAATGCATAGTTTTGTAAAAATATTTACAGGGAATACACTGTACAATGATATTTTAGTGGATGAGATGTTCCATTCATATTTTATAGTTAAAAATAAAAAAAAGTAACAAAAACAGTGAACTTGTTTTATTGATCCAGAATGCACATTTTCGTAATAGACCAGATTTATGAACGTAAACGAGGCAAAAGGAGTATGTAAGGATTCTCTGGTTTCTGCCTACCCCCATGGGAAGAAGGCGTGAGTGTAGTATGAAATAAAATAGAGGCAGAACCCGCTCACAATGAGTAATTGATAAGGAACCCTAAAGCAGTAGTAATACGAACTGTCGAATGAGTAATAGATAAGAAATAGCGAACAATGAAACGCTAATGAGGGTCGCCGGGCCGGGCGGATGTCAATTAGATTATTGCTAATTGATTTACGTATCTCGCGAACCGTGCATCCTACGCAAAAATGGACCGCAGATTCGTGCTCAGCGCATGCCAAAACCTTTTTTTTTTTTTTTTTTTTTTTTTTTTTTTTTTTTTTTTTTTTTTTTTTTTAGGATTGAGGACCGCTTAGTAGTCGGTTCAAACCCCTTGAAAAAAGTGAGCTGGAACCGGCACAACCTATCTACTAAACATAATGTAAGTTTTGTTACGTAGGTATTTAATTTGATTTTTCATGCAAAAGTTTTACTACTTGCAAGAGCGAGCGAAGCGCGCTCGGGAGTTGGGGCACCCCGACTCGGACAGGTTAGGTTAGAAGGGGATGGCGGGGTCAAGTGAGAAGTGTCATGAAGTGGGCCCCCCGGACCGAACCGACCGAAACCGGCATCTCCTGGAACCAAATATTCGATGACATCTACCAACCCGCACTGGGCCCGCGTCGTGGATTATGGCCCACTCCGTCTCACAGAAAGGAAGCCTGTGCTGTATCCCAGCAGTGGGTACGTTATAGGCTGATTATATAGATGTTTATGATGTTGGTTCCATAGAGAAAATTGCTCATTTTGACCACACCCTTAAATATGGCCACACCTTCCTCTTACATGCCGTATCAGGAGGCAGAGTCTAGGAAACAAAAGACAGTTTGATATCATCGTTACACGAAGTACCTACATACACAGCTATGAACGGAAGCAAGCAAAAAAACGTCACTTTTATCCAGCCTTTACATCGTTCCACTTCGTGTGGAACAACAGCATCACATAATGAGACGGTGGAAACAAATCTGTACGACATCTGCATGATCTTCAGTTGTTTTATAAAATATGATCCACGAATTACTTGTCAGTTAGTTCTGTTACCCGATACCAACCTTGAAGTCAGGTTAATGATGCTTAAAATATTATAAACGAAATAAGTGTCAGGACATTCTCAGGGCTGCTCTTACATAGCTGTCATATAGCATTAAACTTGAGTTGAGAGTTTTAGGCCAAACCAACTCAATTGGTCTTCTGTCTTCGGTCTTCTGTGTTGCGGATTCGAAGTCAATTAAGCTTAAAACTTTTATTACAATTTAACCAATTAGGTACAGACTTTTGAATTGTCAAAGAGTCGTTCAGTTGGAAGGATGAAGCTAGTTCCGTGTCTTCTTCGGACCCGCTGGTTGATTCGTTGGTCCTTCTGCAGGGAAGTGTCCAATAGTTATACATTATTAATATTCACAGCCGGATTTCGTGTCGGTAACAGTCTATAGATATAACTATCAAAGGAATGGTCCTTCTGCCCGCATATTGGTCGGCGTCAACAATAACTTGAAAACTTGTCAATATGTTGTTCACATTCTGTTGTGACATTGAAGTTCGCTGAGATGAGATTGCGGCTTGAATTTGAACGTTTTACACACAAACTACTTCGTCGACCCTCTTTACAATCTCGGCCGTGGTACCTACTGTCAAAACAAATGTCAGTGTGAGCGAAAGGATCTCAAATGTCACGGTGATCATTGAACATTATCGCATCGCTCCAAATAATTGTACCAAGGTACATTAAAGATTAAAATTAAAGTATTTGCTCCGAATTGGTGAGGTTATACAATCATCAATTATGTGATCAATATAATTATTGGATAATACTGATCAATGAGATGCAGAAAGGACATTTAGACATAATCACTTTTACTTCTAGGCAGGTGCCCAAAAACTACCCACGTTTCATTGGTTTCTGCAACTGCTCTCTTTTAATAGAAGTCCAGTTCAACCCGTCTTTACCTCCGTAAAGTTCCTTGTTGCGTTTAATTGGGGAATGTGTCTTCGCTTACAGCTCACTCATGGGGCAGAATTTAAGAGCCCAGTTCCATTTGAGTTTGACAGCAGTAACTTGTTGCTGCACTCAAAAACACGTAAGCCATTAATGCAGCTACATACTACTAGACACAATCATACAGAGCGCGACGTAAAGGAAAGACCAAACCAATATCTGTTGTTAGAAAGAGATGTACATACATGTCATAATGAATTATGTCACTAGCTGCTGCATGTTCATTGGCGCAATGAACATGACAGTTTCAAGTCAGGAAATTGCCTTGGTTTTATCTAGCCAATATTGAGTGCGGGTAACGCATCTGAAGGTAATACATTATTGGCTGTAATGACCGACATAAGCAATTTGTGTTCTAAACAGCAGTATCAAGTTCCCAATAATCTTTAACAACAATTTTCTCAGTTTAATTAAGTTTTCTCCGTAAACAGTCTGACAAAATGTGCAGGTTATTCTGACACAATCTTATAGTCTTTGCCATATCTTTCTCAGAAACCCAAACCGGCTGACAACCAGGTAAATCAACGTCCAATCTCGGACCATTTCTATTGCGAACATGATCAACAGCATAATAACCTGTATTCCAACTGAATAAGGTTAATACTTGTACTTTTAAGTGTTACAGATTGTGTTGAAAAATGCAACTGTAGGTATTAATCAAATGCACATACGCGATACGATTCCGTTTTATCTGTATTCGATTTGGTACAGTGGGAAAATATGATTTTCTTCTGATAATTTCTTCTGTAAAGGAAATCACTGCCATTATAACAAAAGACTGACTGGCTCAGGAAATATGAATTGAATAAAGTTGTCCCAAAAAACATGGCCCTGAGGCCCTTGCCTATTTGATATTATAAGCATACCAACCGCTATAATAACTTATCACAACAAGCAGTGCAGAGCAGGGCGCAGGTTTGCTAGCTCCATCCAGCTCCATCCTAAAGTCATATCGCAGAGGTTCGATTGCCAGTACCTGAACTATTGTATGGTTCACGTACTCAGCAATCGAAGTTTGGTATAAATGTTTATATTTATTTTTCATACATACATACATACATACATCGACCGTTTCCACAACTTTGAAAAAGTCAGCAGCCTCTCGCGCAATTCGACCCTCTTAATTAATAAAACTTTAATCAAATCGATCTTCAACTTACAAAACCAAATGTTATCAGTGTACCACTGCTGTCTGTACTTGGGTCACATATGACGCAACGTGGAAAGTTGCATCGAATCACACCTGCGTGTGCGCAGCGCTTATCAGCCGCGCAGTAATTAGATAGAAAGGCCCAGTTTATGGAGACAGAACTGGACCATGGGGTCTAAGGAGTGTCTGGTGGTGTTAATGTGAAATTATAATACATATGTTACATTTGGTGTGTAACATGTAATATTTTGCTTTGTTGGTCGCGTAATAGTTTTCTTCATTCTTATTATAATAAGCCAAGCGGGGTAATTACGTAACAACATTTTGTTCAACAACATTCATTGCGTTATTTACGTTGTTCAGCAGACAAATATTTCGAACATATGAAGCGATGGATTAGCAATCACACTTTGAATGAAGGACATTCAGATAATGATTAATAGTGTGTTACGCAAATAGGGTGCAGGTCGGGCAAAGTGTTATTGGGTTTTTCCTATTACTTACATGAAACGTAAATTTGGGTGCAAAATGTGGGTGTGTGCGGCAGAAGTGTACCTGCCTGTTACAGTAGATAACTTTAACAGGCTTTGGGAATACAGGCGTGAAGTTATGAAGGAAAAACTTAGATACGTTGTGTTAGCTTCTTATATTACAAGTGATTCAGAAACGACGTTTCTGAACAAGTTACGTAAAACTTGAAATCGTAGAATTTGGTCCTTAGCCTTATTAATCACCAAGGAACTTCAAAGTATTTCTACAATTATTCTGACCACAAGTTATTGAATTTAAATCAAACCTACTTTAATATAAATTGATCCGTTGTGCCGCAAAAAGGCTCCCACATACAGGCGCGAAAATAAAAATAAACACTGATCAATAACATTTCATTTATGAATCTCACAACCTGACAACTGAAAAATACTAGAAAAAAAAAATTGTTGTATCTACAGCAAGGCTCAAGAAAATGGGTGGCTCGTTCAGATGTCAATGTATACGCTTTTATAATAAACTTCCAAGGCACGTTCAAAGCTTAGCAATAAATTCAAATCTTTCATGAAACGGAAGTGTTGCCAGTAAGGTTTTTATACCGTTAAAGATACTATCTAGGACAAGCCGGCTTGGAATTGATTGATTGCTCCAATATTTTACATAGTATATGTTGTTTTTTTTTGCTTACTGTTATTTTATTTTTAGACTTTTTGACATTTGATCATTATTATATACACAACGACATGAATTTTTGTTTTTTTTACGATAATCTGGCCGGTTGAGTACTTTATGTGGCAAATGTTATTTCTTTGGTATTGATCGTCGAGTTGAGCTCCTTAAGTTTTGAGTTTAGCTGCACGATTACTGACTAATGCGTCCACTGACTGGACAAGTCCCACTCAGTCTGGGTGGTTCTTTTCTCAAAATACCATTTCATCAATGACATATGGCCTTTACATGATCTGACCAAGATTATGTCTGGACCTTAAACGAGACTGTGACCTCTTGATTTGTTTCGGTCTTTCTTCTCAGAGTAGTCAGATAGGAAACGCCGACCTCATCCAGTTTTTAAAATATCATTGACATTTCAAAGTGTTTGTACAAACCTACTTGCAGAAATAAAATCATTTCAATAATTTCATATTAATATGTTTTGAGTCACACATATACGTCCTTGGACTTGACAGAATAATTAGGCATTTACTCATTACCTATGTTAAAAAGTTTTCCGGTTTGGTTTGAACTTCCAGCAAAATATGACACATTTAACAATTAATGAAGGCTAGATACATGGAACTTATAAGTGTTAATTTTACGTCTGCAGAAATTGTCAGCTCCTAGAACAATCTTACATCAGGAGAGTCTTGAAACTCTATAGGTCATTATAGATATCTACAGTATATGTGTAAAGGGTCCCACCCTTTACACATATAGTCGGTTTACGTCAGTTCGACAGGAAATTAAACTTCGTATACACAATGCAGCGTGACCTCTGCGGTTACAACCTATTTTTTCTAGTTCATATTTATGACTTCAGGATCGACTAGGCGTGCTACGCTTTGAAGCTGCGGTTCATCAGGATCGACTTGTTACTTTATAACATTACGTTTAACTATTATAGTAGTATTATTAATACTTCTAGGGTTATCATTTTAATCATATTTGATTTTTAACCAGGACTGTTTCCATTGGGATAACTTAGGTATGAAGTCGAAAGTTTACGTAATTTAGTGCTCACGAGCCGAAAACCGATTGCAATCGGTTCCATTTCCGAAAACAAATACGTTACAAAGATTTACCATCCGCACCGGATGGTGTGGTTAAACCTAAGAACCTTAAGTTTTCTAGTATTCTCTTTTCATTTAATGACTAAGTCTTATTGTTTATTTTCGGTCTGTTTCTTTTTTTTTTCTTTTTTTTGATATTTATTTATATTGCTTTTAATGGTTTTTTGAATATCAATTGATCGACCACTATAAATCGAAAGTCTAAATGCTCGAACGTTCATAATATCGAATAGTTAATAAATCGAACAGTCATAATATCGTACACTCAATACATCGAGTGTTCAAAATATCGAATCGTTGTTTGATCGAGCGTTCAACGCGTATATACGTTACATATAACACAGCATAATCACGCACCAGATCCTGGTTAGGTTACCAGGATCTGGTGCGTGATTATGGTGTGTTATTAATTCCTAAAATTCCTAAAATGAATTCCTAAAATGTAGTTCGTCTACCTAGACGAACTACATTTTCGGAATTCCCTAAAAAGTGATGCTGCCGGCTCGCTTGAAAGACCGAGTCAAATTATTCAGCGAAATGAGGCCAAAATTTCGAAATCAAGTTCGTGTGCTCTTCCAAATAAAAAAGCAGCATCGCAAATTATACGTCGAGCAAGAAGAAAAGAAATGCCAAAAGAACCGACTTCTTTGGATGATATAAACGTCCCCGTAAAATTTCAGAATGTTGATGGTGAAAGATTTTTAGGGCGTCAGGTTAACTTTGAAGAAAACTAAATTATGTTATTTGCAACTAAATCAAATTTAAAAATATTAAATTGGGTGATGGATGGTACATTCGAAACATGTCCTACACTTTTCAGACAAATATATAGTATACATGGTTTGGTGGACACGGGTACAGATCGTTATTTCGTACCTTTAGTGTATGCGTTTTTAACGAAGAAGACGCTAAATTGTAACTTGTATTTGTTTCAAGTACTAAAGTCATATGCTCTAGAATATGATATCAAATTGAACCCACGAGTAATAATGACGGATTTCGAGATGGCGGTAATTAATGGTGTAAAACAAGAATTTCCAGAAGCGCAACACAAATGCTGTCTATTCCACTTAGGTCAAAATGTATGGCGTCAAATTCAACAAAATGGTTTGCAAAGTAAATATGCCCAGGATGCTGAGTTTGCTGTCAAGTTAAGACAAATTATCGCACTTGCTTATTTAATCCAAGAAGAGATACCAGATGCTTTCAATAAATTGAGAAAAGAAGTTCTACCCGACGAGGCAAATGATATCACCAACTGGTTTGGAAAATATTATGTTTGGGGAAATATTCATTCTCGTGAGACGGGTAATAATAAATTACTTATAACACGCTCATCACCTATGTTTCCACCTTCACTGTGGTCTGTGTTTCAAAATAATACATTGGGTTTTCCTAGAACTCAAAACAACATTGAAGGATGGCACAGAAGATGGAACACGTTGCTTGATAAGCACAAACGGGGTCTTTATGCTACCATAGAATTTTTAGGTTATGAGCAAGCTGTAACAAATAGGACAATTGAAAAGGCAAACGCGGGATTGGGAAGACCTACTCCACAAAAAAGAGGCAAAAGAGATGATAATGCAATTGAAAAAATATTAAATAATCAAAACAACCGGAGAAACTCTAATACATCCAGTATTAGAGTTTCTCCGGGCAATTGCAATTCACACAAAAAAATTAATATGTACCTATAAAAGATGTAATTAAAGTTTAAAATGTGATTTAATAGTAAATTTTATGTATTACTTGTATTCTAAACTTAACAAAACTTATTCAGTATATTGAAATTTCTATAGAATGAATATGCGACGCGTTGAACGCTCGATCAAACAAACATTCGATATTTTGAACACTCGATTTATTGAGTGTACGATATTATGAATGTTCGATTTATTAACTAGTCGATATTATGAAAGTTCGAGCATTTAGACTTTCGATTTATAGTGGTCGATCAATTGATATTAAATTTTTTGTCATTCGATTTGGCATAGTACACCCATTTTAATTGTCTATATATAAACAATAAAAATCTATTATAAAGCAAGTCCGAATTATAAGCCTGAGCTTATTTGATTTAATTATTGCGACTTGGCTAGTTTGATGCCTTAATTACAAACATTTGTATGCCCTCTTGCATAACATAGCGCACTCATTATATTCCATTCAACCATTGAATAAATGACATAGAAAAAAAGAATGTTAGATTTGTTAGGTATTTGATGGTTTCAAAATACTCCTTTGCACTAGTATTGACAGCGTTTACATTGATTGCCATCCTCACATGGCTATCTGACTTTAAATCTGTTTTGTTGTTTAAATCACAATTATGTTGCTCATCTTCAGCAATTTAATAAACAAATGAATTCCCATTCACAAAAGATATGGCAGAACATACAAGAGCACGATTTAATATATATACAAATTTCATGAATATTATGAAACTACAAGGTGCCGAAATGAAAAAGCTGTAAAGACCAAAGTCCGACAATAAGACATAACTTTTTACCTATTATATGTTATGTATTGAATAGATTATACAAGATAAAAATAAAATCATAAAAGTCTTAGGAGAAGATTCGTGATATAGGTACCTAAGATAAATAGCTTTAGAAGAACTTTCTACAGACGGCTATAAAATTATAAATTGACTAGTTACATAAACAAGTAAAACTTTTAAATGGCATGATGTCTGATATGCTTAACTCAAGTCACGTCTGTAAGGCGACTCACAAACAGACAGCTCAAGTTAATTCAACTTGAACAACTGAGAAATGTCTCAGACATAATTAATAAATACAAATGTCAATGTGTGTATTTAAACGTACATTTAGCGGCATGTGAGTCAGTTAAAGTCAGTTCTTCTTATTTTCTGGTCCTTAGACCTTAATTTAGCCAAATTTCACCAAGTGAGGCGTTGTTATAATAATAATAATAATAAATCATTTATTTCAGATCTTACGATTACATCCATATTTGTTAGTAAAATTGCGAGCTTACAAATAAGGCTAGTTTGATTGAGTTAAATTGAGATCGAGTGTCCTTTCTCCTTTGGACTTTACAAAAACCTTTTTTTAGAAGTGGTCCTCACATACCTATTAGAAAAACATTTACAAGCGAATGCAACTTTAGCTTTGTAGCTTCATATGAAAAAAACTAAGTAAGTACGAATACCTACTTACATATTAAATCACTCGCAAAAGTCCCAGACTAAGAATTTCTACGCAAATTAGAGACGTTTAAAAGTGAACGGTTTAATTGTTCGTCAATAAAATGACATTACCTATACAAAAGAGAAATGATTCCCTAATACAGCTAAGTATATCGTGGTATCGCTGCTAAATATGACATTAATTGACTTACTATCTGTAGTAAATTAATTATTTCCGTGACATTATTAGCAACAACTACAACTGCAGCGTCTTCGGTCGACTGAATGCTAGTTAGTCACTACAACTCTCTAAAACGTCTGTAAAGGTGTTATAAATGTAATTTAAATAAATAAAATAAAAAATAAAAATAAAATAAAATGCACAACTAATACATACTTTTATGTACTACTAACGTGAAAGCAGCTCTGTCGACATATTTGTTGTCCATTTTTTTTTGGGTTTTCATACCAAAAAAAAAAATCATCATCTTCATCAAATGACTTCTCCGCTCTTTTCGTGTCAGACTTTTACTGACTAAAACCCACCCGTGTTCCTTTAGTTGCCTGTGCCCGGCCCACGGTATCTCTTTCGAACAACCCGCGACCCTGAGACATCGGCCCTATTGGACCCCGTCACTATGTGCTGATATTTCTAAGAGGCGCACGTGGAACACAACGCGCCGGCTACTGGCGTACTACCCATTGCTTGCCGTCAGCAAGCCCGCACCTACGGTGGCCGGGAATCTGCGGGCGATTCACAAATTCTTAAAAGTCAATCGTTTTATAGAGTAAAATCACAATCACAATAATTATTTTGCCAAAAGAATATCAACTTTACACTTATTTTCAATGAATGTAAAAGATTATACACCGAATTAGTAACTCAGTGTACAATAATAAATTCGTATTGTTACGAAACCGGTTCACCCTCACCCGGACTAGTTTAAATAACTGTACTGAGTACGGGGTATTGATACATTGAGATTGAGAGTAACTTGTTTGTTTTTCGGAGGGTTCAACCAAACAGTACCTTCAAATCTTTGTAATATAATTGTACAAAAGGTCTCACGTTTCAAGATGTATTGCCGTCACGAAATTCTCGTCAGCGGATTGTAACATGTTTACTTCACAGTATTCTCCTGGATTTACTGCTGGACATTACCTGAAATACTTATAGGTTTAGGCAGAAACTTAAAGGCCAGGATTGCCAGGAACAGCATTTGCTTCTTAAACTTTTTTGTATAGGGTTAATTAATAATTTCTCACCTTTCGAGGTCATCGAAATCGAAATGATTTAAACTTGATTAGAATATTGTTGAGTAATTAATGAGGTTTTAGGCTACTTGACCAAAAAGTAGAAGAATTGTAGTTGATTTTTTTGGTGGTGGTGATGGTTGTCGGGTCATGAATTTAGTAAGCAACATCTTAAATGGTATGGAAATACTTAGGTTATAAATAATCAAATTCGGACCAATGGCGCACCGAAGGACCAATTATAGAGATTTCTAAACAATCAACGAAATTGAAATGGAATATAACATCACGCTAAGACCCTAAGGAGCCGAGCAAAACGAAAACGAAGTAAGAACGGGCAGGCGATTCGATGCGACTTACAGGAAAGGACAATGCCAGAAATTCTATAGAACTTTTCCCCACTCAGAACAAAAAGTCAGAAGGCTGCAATTTGAAGCATCTTAAAGCTTATTTATTTACTGTTAACTAAACATTTGTCATAATGCCTGGAACTTGCGGTGTCTGTTAAAATCTTAAAACAATAATGACAATAATTTTAGGTTAGCTGCAGTTTTGTTAAAAACGATTTAACCAACTTATACGATATTACGGTATCATAATTATTATAATCGTAATATGAGTTCATGTTTTACAGGTATTTCAATCTTTTTTTTGTTGTGTTTCATGCGCAATAAGTAACGCAATAGGAAATTCAGGAGTTGAATTCCTTTTATCATTGATTTGTAATCGGCAAGTTGTACTGAATAGCAATGTATCATAAAAGGTCCTTTAATAATTACAATTATTTTCATTAATTGACATTTCATTGTAACATTGACATTGTAAATAGTAGGGGCAGGATCTGGCATTGTCCTGAACAGATATGAGGAACAGGGTGTAAAGTTCACTCATACTCTTTAGAAAAGGGAGGATCCTCCGACCAGACGGGTGTTGTGTCTGGTGGGCAACTGCCCGACGATTGATGTCGGGAAGTTGCATATTATGCTAGGTGCGCAGTAAACTCTGATTGCGCGATGCAGGATTTGTGTGAGGTCAGTGTGATGTGTTGTTCGCATGTAGCGGTGTAGAACAACAATATTATTTAAAAGAGTGTCCATGGAGTTTCTTGCCCGTTCTTCTCCATAGTGACCTACTATGCTTTGGAATGGGCAACTAGCTTCATATTTCTGACTTACCGATTCCTTGACAATTCAAAAGTGCCTGTAAATGGTTTAATTGAAATAAATGATTTGAGTTTTGAGTTTTGATGCCGCCACAGTCCTTTCCACCGAGTTCGAGTAAACTTAAAGAACATTCCCAGAAATGCCCAGAAGTCTCCTTAGAAGAAGGGCTAAATATCTCCAACATAAAGAACGTAAAAAGAAAACCTAAATACCCGCTGAACCTTTAGGAAAAACTCACAGAGTACGCAGTTGTATTTAAACTTTTTCCAACATTATGCGTTATAGTGCGAGCAATAAAAAAGTAATTAAAACTGATCTTCAAGTTGAAGGCAAAGGGTTTTTAGAGTTTCTGAGGTCAATCTTCACCTTGAGTAGAGTTGGTTGATGGAGTGTGTTTACTCAAGTGATTTTTTTTTTGGCATTTTTTACACCTGTAAGGCTGCGATCTTTGGGAAGGCCTTTTAGTACATTGTTAAAGGCCCCTACAAACAGGCGCAACACGCGACGCGACACAAAGGCACCGCGTGTCGCGCGATGAGCAGTGCTTTTGTGACGCGCGCAATTCGCGTCGCGCGCTGTTTGAACGAGCATTAAGAGAGTTACCCAAATGTCTGGAGATTTTGGAGATTTTTGGACATGCATAGGAGAATCGCATACTTTTAGAAACGCTTGATATTCTACTAGACGAGAGCACTGGTGGTCCAGGAACGGTCTCGACTTATGATGTGTAGGTGGTATGTTTGAACCCAGGCAGGCGCTTTACTTTGTCTAAATAAATTCATCACCACTGCTCTCAAGACGGTGAAGGAAAATATCGTGAGGAAACCGGGATGTCCTAGAACCAAAAATTCGATGACATCTACCAACGTACTGGACCCGCGTGGTACATTACAGCCCACTCCCTCTCCAAGAGCTCGAAGAGAGGAGGCTGGTGCTCCAACAGTGGGAACATTATAGGCTGATTATTCTATACAAGTAACTTTTGTTGTGTAAGTAATTAGAGTTTTGAACTGAATTTGATTGCCATTGAAAATGAAACAAAATAACTTGTTACGCCCGGTAAAATAAAAACTATTAATAGTCCCGCCAATTTAACGCCAAACTGTCTTAAAACACTGCACAATATTTATAGAACTGCTACAAGAAGGCGCAAGCGCATCTGACATCTTGACTAATCTCGTCTCGAGCAAACGCAGTAAGCACGCGACCGGCGCGAAATATAGACGCGCGGTAACTTTAAACGGGTGTGCAGTGCGGTTGCAGCTGCAACGCGAATTTATTTTCGTATTTTGTAAATTAATTTGTGGTGTTTGGTGTGAGCTGGGGAGTTTGTGAAGGTGAGTGTTCTTAAAATATTTAGACAGTACTGGCTCAAGTTATTGACAGTGTTTTGAGTTTTTAAAAAATCGTGCAGAGACATATTTACCATTGTAAACTTGCAAAATTATGTGTCTGCATCGAGAACTTGACTTAATTATATTTATTTCAATTCTCAAATATTTCCTCGAGTGATTTAAGTAATAAATACCTAACCTTACCTTTCGTTAAAATAATTTTGTTTTTACAAAATATCGATTAAATTTTATTCGCATATTTTAGTATTCACGAAAAGATCCGTAAATGTTATCGAGGTATGTCTGCTAACCTGACATTTGAACTATGATTTCTAAAAAGGTATTGTGTTAGGTTTTCTAGGTGATGTAAGAAAACTATTTAAAAAAAATTGTTAATCCTTATTTGTTTTATTGTTTCTAATATTATTGATTTCATATGTATGTTACACGAATATGCACATTTTTGATGTAGTAGGTATAACTCCAGACTTAAAATCCTAAGTGTTTAATGTAACAATCTACATAAATAGGTGCCTGCTTACTTTTTCGGTAAACACCATCTAGAAAGCCACCCTACAGATATCTACCGAAAAGTCCGATCATGTAAAACTTTTAATTCTTACTCTCCAACCTAGCGAATGCATTTTAATGTTGTCGCATGTGTAATTTTAAACAATGTCGAAAACGCATTCGTTTTTTGTTTCGTAAAAGGCAAGGAAGAAATGCATGGAGGTGAAAACTTCCCTGTGTCATGATCTTCACAATACACGCATACCTATCATATGTTCTGGTGCTAATTCCAGAAATTATTTTATTTAGGTACGTACAAAATTTTCAGAGCTCGTATTTTTCTAGATCGAAAAAGTAATCTGTATAGGTACCATAAGGCTGGTAATAAGTAATCTGAAAAAATCTAAGTATATTAATAGCTTACCTATATTAATAGTATGCTCTTGAAGCTGTAATTGTATTTTTTTTTACAAAAAGTTCAAGAGGACTAGTTTACATGCACAAAAAACTACTTACCGTACCAACTTCAACTACTTTATGATATTTAACAAAAAACACTAGGTATCGTGTAATGAACTCATTACCGGCCTTTCTAACCAGTAAACAGCCTTAAACGTAAAACATTAAAATATTCATAAAATAATTCGTTCCGTACCATTAGGAAGAGCACAGACAGTATATACTGACCTCGCAGCTCGTTGGGTGAACCTTTTCTTTTTCTATAGCAGTATGAATGAAGGACCAAGTACTGAGGTCTGTAACACTAAGCAATGAAGTACAGAAGCATCAATCATTTTAAGACCAATAAGAGAGGCGAGCCGCCAGAGGTTGAACAGCATTACGTGTGAACATTACAAAAGCCTATTAATTTTATAAGAGTAGGTAACCGTGGAGTTATTGCCGGCTCTTCTCCAAAGGAAACGACCAATTGGAACCGTGCATCTAGCGAAACAAAATCGAAAGTTATTTATTCAAACTAGGCCGAGAATTAGCACGTCCCCCAAACCGCCCTACATGACTTCCTAGTGCTTTAGCTGGGAAGAATAAGTGGCGCAACAAACTCCCCAGCAGCACAGCTGTCTTTTCGGTTAGAAGAACTTGATTCTATACAATAGCTTCTGACGTTTCATAAGTCCTTGTAGGTTTAAGTATGTATCCGTATTTGAACTTCTCAACCTATTTGTTTAGTGTTTTTGAGCAATTCAAACTTGAACAAGTCCGAATGATAAGTTATTTGATATCGATCTTACTTAATGAGTTCTGTAAACATTGCTTTGCAAAATAAAATTGTATCGTGCGATGCGGTATCGTAGCAAATTCAGTTTTATTTAGAAGCTAGCTGTTGCCCGCGGCTTTGCCCGCGTGGAGGTGGAAATTATCCCAAGGGAACGTACTACCGGGATAAGCAGTATCCCATGTGAAATGTATTAACTAAGGCCATGGTCTGTCCGTGTGCCAACGTTCATTCAAAGCTAGACCGAGTTACTGTAGCAATTATCATATTAACAGTGGTGAGTCATTCAGGTAAATATTCAGGAACAAAACCTATACTTGATACTTGCCTACTCATTTATTTGCATTCCACAATGTGTACTTAGGTGGTAACATAAAAATAAAATAAAAGATCAGTGGGTCCTAGGCAAAAAACAAGAACACACAAAGCCAGCCAAAACAATTCGGAACTTCCGAATACAGTTACATCTACCTCTTGCATCAATACTGCATCTAACTACCGTGTACCGTAAGAGCACCGTAAAGTATGCCCCATTGATGATGGCTTACGGCCTTCATACCACCACGGTACCACTGGGTCCCACCATATCTATAACATCAACACAATCAACATCTTGATATAGTAGATCCGTCTATTGTCTTAACTGTTAAGCCAGAAATCCGGTCCTACGCGAGGTTTGTGTCTGTAGGTACTTATAGGTACAGGTGTCGAAGGCCTCAGGCAAGGCCTCAGGGGTCAAACTACATATTAAATCTTAGTGCCTTATTTAGTGTACCTTACAAAAGAAACTACGGATCAGTAGGACGATTCGCATTCCTTTTTTAAACTAAAATGTAGTAGTAATAAACAATAAATTAAGTTTCATGATTCGCTGGCATCCAGATAATTATTAAATATCACTTAGCACCTCGCTTCGCGTAGCTGAATTTTGGGTAAACATATTAGTAGAGTGCAGTGGTGGCCCAGTGTTCGAATCCAGATAGCCGCTTTACGTTATGTTACATATCACCATGCACCTGACTGCTCTAAAATGGTGAAGGAAAACATCGTGAGGAAACCGGCATGTCACAAACCAAAAATTCGAAGACATGTGACATCTACCAACCCGCACTGAGCCCGCGTGGTTGATAACGGCCCACTCCCTTTCACAGAGAGGAGGCCTGTGACCCAGTAGTTGACACGTTATAGGTTTATTATGCTATATTATATCAACTTTTAGAAATCCATACGCTAAGAAGACCTGCCTACTGAAAACTTGACTTAATGAAAGAGGAACTTTCTACTGAAAACTGCGCTATCTGACAGAATCTGCATGATTGCATGAATGAAAGAATCTGAAAACGACAATTGGCTTAAATGGTCCAAATGTTATCCACGAACGTGACCTGGATAAATGTAACTGGATAAAGAGTAATTTTAATAAAGACACCATAACATCTGTTACAACAAGCAGGGATCCTGCGTTGCAAAGTTTTTTGGTTCATTGCATGTCAAGCTAGTGATGTTCAGAGTCTTCGCACAATATAACCATTAATGTATATCGTGTGGGTAAATCTGCCCAGTTGGGTAAGAGGCTCTGTCTGAACTCTTCGAGGTTATTAATGAAACAAATCCATTGATTGCTGTAATATACAGATATCTTGCTTTTTAACTTTCTTTACAAGCTCTTAACCATTTTTCACAAAACGGTTATTTAAGATATCAAAATCTAGGTGTTTTTTGATGCCAAAAATTTGGTAACGTATCATTCTCAAATGTTTTATTTTTTAAATTTGACATTTAAATTATTAAAAAATATACAATTATCAACAATTAATAAATAAATAATAAACTCCCCGAAAAAAAATTGAAAGTCTTATGGTAGATGTTTGACAAAGAAAAAGTTTGTAAAATCGAAAAAAAGTGTTTCGTGCAAGTGTTGCAGAAATAAGCATTTCTCTATTGAATCAGATAACTTATCATCATTATGGTATGTTTTTACTATTGTTAGTTAACGTGACATAACATAACACTTAAACTTAACGGGCGAAATGTTTGTGTTAGTTAAGTTATCTTTGTGTTTACATTAATTAACAACAGAAAACCTAGCAAAAATTGTTTTGCTTTAATTTCAGCCTCTCAAAAGAAGTTAAAATGTGATTGTACAAAAAACTGCATCACATTTACATGATGCTAACCTAAAAAAAACAAAATGGTCCTTAAACTTTCACAAACATACAATTTATCTTCTACCCGGTAATTTGCTTCAATAAAAAATTGTCTTAGCGTAAGTAATAGTACACTGAACGTAAATAAAAACCGAATTAAACTTTATCTGACATCTTTATATTCGGCATTCAACGACAGATGTTCGCGCATTAGATGCTTTTTGTTTATTTCCTTTCACAATGGAATAGAAAGAATAATAAATGGGTATGTAAGAGAAAGTCTGAATGCACCGGTGACTGAAAAGTTGTTTGAAAATCGGTTGTCATGGCATGCGCTTGCAATAAAAAAAAAACTATAAGATTAAGGGAAGACCAATGAAACGATGGATGTACCGAGAGGACGACTGACCTCTGTCAGTCGTCCTCTCGGATTGAAGGAGAAGACTCTAGACTCTAGAATTCAAGGAGAAGACATCCGACACTGACCTTAAATAAATTGGGATGAGACAGGAGAATGATGGAACCTTGTTTTTACACTTTCGTTTGTTTCAAAAAGAAGTTATTTATAACTTCATTTCCTTAAAACTATCATCTGCTAGAATTCTTGATCATTTATGAGTTGTATGACCAACTTTCTATCAAATCAACTTAAATCGTCAAATAAATAGCATTATCGGTTCTGTTCACATCAAATCATGCGTCTGACCACACAATTCTGTCATAAATCCGTCTAAATATTACGGCAGCTACCATATATTGCTTTAATAATAATATGTTACACAATTTAGGTAACACTCTCTTGCCACGGAATTTGTGACTTTATTTCAAACAGACAGAAGTACAAAATTGAATACGGTAGGTAAGCCGCAAATTGTAGGTTAGCAGTAATAAATTAATATTTCTAAATATTTTGTGAAAAAGTATGAAATTCAGTTACTGTTTTGTTTTTTTGTTAGTCTACTTTCGTCATCAAAGTGTTATTTATTACATTGTAACGACTTTACTACAGTAAAGTCGTTACAATGTGTGTGTGCTCGCGCATATTTTTTTAACTCTACAAACATTGCTACAAAAGTTAGCAAATTAGTTAAAATATTGTATTTAATATTCATTCCAGACAGGTGCTTTATTTTGTGTAGATCATCACCACTGCTCTCATAACGGTGAAGGATAACTTCGTGAGAAACCGGCATGTCATAGAACCGAAAATTCGAAGACATGTGACATCTACCAACCCGCACTGGGCCCGCGTGGTGGATAACGGCCCACTCCCTCTCACAGAGAGGAGGCCTGTGACCCAGCTGTGGGAACGTTATATGCTGATTATGCTATACTAGGTGTATTTTCTAATCTCAGCTCAATGGATTTGTTTTCTGCAATATACAGATATCTTGCTGATTAAGAAGACACCTTTCTTAACAAGCTCAGAACCATTATCTGACATTTTATTATAATTAAATCTAGGAAATTTAGAAAAAAATGGTTATGTATATTTTATTTTTATTTAGCATTTTAATTATTAGAAAAACCAGTATTCAATCATACAGCAGGAATTAAACTCTTCCAAAAACTGACTATACACGTATCATTTGTTCAGTTTTACCTAAATTGTTCCTATTAAACTTGATTTTTTATTTATTATTAGGTAACCACGAACCATTAAACTACCTACCACAATTCTTATTACCACTTAACCACGTGTTTTGCCAGTTCCTTGCAACCAATGAGCCACACCTGTAATATTTCTGAGTGTAAATTAAAACTACCTACTACTTAACGACTTGTAAAAGTCCAAGATTTCAGTTTTTCCGTTGGCTATAACACACAGCAACGCTCCACGCTATCTTACACTATCATTCAAATGAGGAAACTAATATTCCCTGAAATAATGTAATAATGAAAAAACTCATCACATGATTCCCACAAAAAAAAACTACAAAACAAAAAAAATATCATCATTTAGAACACAAAACAAAGGTCACAACGCCACGGTTGCTCGTAACCCTTTCGCGCCGGTTGCGTGTTTGCGTGGCTGCGTGGTTCTGGTTGGCGCAACCAGCGTGACCGCTCGCGGGTTGATTCCGATTCTTATTGACTTGTAGAGCTGTAGTTAATCATTCTACAATTACGATAGCGGTTACTCGAGCATGGAATTACCAGTATCGGATCCGATTCAAAGATTTGTTTTTTTAGTGACGATGGTCTAGAACATTATTGAACGGATTTTGGTTTTGTTATGCAGGATAAGGTTCAATTTCGTTTGGCGAGTAGTTGACTTAGAGAAACAAGCGTCTGTCTTTGATGGTGTTTATTTTCAACTAAACAATAAAATATCATCACATCATATTTAATATGGTCGGCGGCTAGCTACTTACTTAGTAGGAAGAAACGTGGACTGTATGTTATTTCGTACCTAATTAATACCTATTAAAATGAGCCTTAACATAAGCCGCCCACCAAAGGACTATATAAGTCCTTTCAAATGCATCATAAATGGGCAATTAACATTATCATGCAAAATGATCGAATACTAATTTATGGTGTTACTATCTATTGGCAGTGGACAGAGTTTAGTCACAGTTCTCTTTACAATACTGTCTCCGCTCTTGACACTATAAACTCTTGTGCAGCCATCTGGTCCTGGATGTTTGCTTATTATACGTCCCAGTAACCACTTCCCTGGTGGAAGGTTCTCCTGCTTGATCAAAACAATATTTCCGACTTCAAACTCCTTTCCTCGTTTGAGCCATTTTGGACGTTGTTGTAGTCTAGATAAATATTCCTGTTGCCATCTAGACCAAAAATCATGCAACAACTTTTGGACATATTGCCATCTTGATAGCGTGTGCACTTTCAAGTTTTGTAAACCTGGGCTAGGTATTACAATGGGCGCCTCTCCGATTAAAAAATGCCCAGGTGTTAGTGGCTCGATATTCGCATTATCCAGATCATCTTGGGGGCACAGAGGCCTCGAGTTCAAGCAAGCCTCTATTTCACACAGCACTGTCGACATCTCCTCGAAAGTTAAATTGTTGGTTAGTATCCGTTTTAAATGATACTTCGTGGATTTGACTCCTGCCTCCCAGAGGCCGCCGAAGTTTGGGCTATATGCAGGAATAAAATGCCATTGCGTGCCATCGGATGCAAGCGTGTCTGCGATTGGTCCAGAAAACTCCAAGCTTGCTTCCTTCCACATAGCTACCAGCTCTTTATTAGCACCGATGAAGTTTCTTCCCTGGTCACTCCATAAATGTGCACACTTGCCTCTTCTCGCACAGAATCTTTTATATGCGCCGATGAACGCCTCTGACGTCATATCACCAACTAACTCCAAATGAATGGCCTTGGTAGCCATGCATATGAAAATTGAAATATACGCCTTGTGTGCTTTGACTCCTCTTCCCTTGCTCCATAGAACTTGTAATGGTCCAGCAAAGTCGACACCGGAATGTAGAAATGGTCGAGCTGGTGTCACACGAACCTTCGGCAAATCACCCATTACTTGCGTTCTTGCAGTCGCATTCTGTTTGGCACATACTAAGCACCGGTTAACAAATTGTTTGACTTGTCCTTTAGCTCGCGTTATCCAATATTTAGATCTCAAAAAGCTCAACATTAGCTGGATTCCTCCGTGTAGGGTTCTTGAGTGCGCATCGGCAATGATCAAAGGAGTAAGTTTGTTCCTATGACCCAATATGATTGGGTGCTTACTTTGATCCGCTATATTAGCGTGTCTAAGGCGTCCGCCAACCCGAAGCATCTGTGACTCATCTAAGTATGGATCTAAAGTCTTCAATGTGCTAGTTCTTTTAACTTGTTTACCTTTTCTTAAAGACTCAATTTCATCTGCAAATTCTTCGCCTTGTACCATTTTTATGCATATGTTTAATGCACCCTCTAATTCTTCCGTTGTCAATGCAGTATAAATGTCTTCTTTTAAAATTGTATGTTTTAAAAATCTTCTACAGAATGCAATACTTCTACTTAATTCCTTCAAAGAGTTGTATTTTTCAAATTGTTCTGTTAATTTTCTCTCTTCTTCTTCAATTTTGGTATTTGTAAAAGTTTGTACAGTTGTCTTCCGTTCTAGCTCTCTAGATATGGTTTCTGGTTTGGTAAAATAAATATCTCCTTTCGAGAGCCATTCTGGCCCCTTCCACCATAAGTCACATGTTTTCAACTCTGATACTAGTGCACCTCTTGACGCTATATCGGCGGGGTTCTCTTGCGATTGTACGTGGTACCATTGTTCTTTCGGGACGTTGCCAGTTATTTCAACCGTTCTATTGGCAACGAAAGTCTTCCATTTGCTAGGCTCCCTTTGTAGCCAAGCAATAACTATTGAGGAGTCAGTCCAAGCAAAAACACTAGTTAATGGGATTTTCATTGCTGTTGAAATTTGTTTTAATAGTCTTGACACCAGAACAGCTCCACACAATTCAAGTCGTGGTAACGACACTGTCTTCAACGGGGCAACACGAGTTCTTCCTGCAATCAGTGATGTTTTGACTGCACCATCCAAGTAATTTACGCGACAGTACACAACAGCTGCGTATGCTTTCATCGATGCATCACTAAAACCATGCAGTTGTATGCTGCTCTTCTTAGAATTATATGTGCCCATCCATCGATCTATTTTAATTTCATTGACGTTGGCAATATCGTCACGTATGGTCTTCCACTCTTCTTTCACAACTGGAGTGATTTCTTGATCCCACTCAACTTTAGATTCCCAGAGCTTCTGAATCAATATTTTTGCTTGTACGATGCATGGCGCTATCCAACCGAGCGGGTCAAAGAGCCTTTGGACATCTGAAAGTATACTTCGCTTTGTAACGATCGCAGGAAGAGGAACTAGGTTCAGTTGGTATTCAAATTGATCGCTGCCTAAGTTCCATTGTACACCTAACGCCTTTATGGTACCATCTATATTCAAATCCATAAGTGCATTGATAGATCTGTCCTCCGGTTCTATGGATTTTAAAAACTCTACGTTATTTGACGACCACTTCTTTAGCTGAAAGCCGCCTCGTTGTAATAAATTCTTCAAGTCTTTGCTTATTTGAATGGCTTGCTCTAAATCGTCACATCCTGACATGACGTCATCAACGTACAAATCTTCTTGTAACACCCTAGCAGCTTCAGGATAGCTGGCACCTTCATCTTTGGCAAGCTGCATAAGTGTTTTTACCGCTAAATATGGTGCTGACGCTGTACCAAAGGTGACAGTGAGGAGTCTTAAATCTTGAATGATTTCGGACGAATCTTTTCGCCACAGTATTCTCTGGTAATCGGTGTCTTCCTGGGCTACCAATATCATTCGGTACATTTTTTGTATGTCAGAAACAAAACATACTGCGTGTGTTCGCCATCTTGTTATTAAGCTTCGCAAGTCGTCTTGTAGAACAGGTCCAGCCAGTAATTCGTCGTTTAGGGAAACTCCGTTGTATCCCTTACAAGAAGCATCAAAAACTACACGAGTCTTCGTGCTCTCTTTATCGTTTCTGACTACTGCGTGGTGGGGTAAGTAGACAGACCTTTTTGTATTTATTTCATGTTGTGGTACCTCTTCTATGTGTTTTAAGTTTATGTATTCTTCAATAACCCTTTTGTATTCTTCTTTCAGGTCAGGATTTTTGTTAAGTCTTTTCTCCAGTTGCAGAAATCTGTTTAATGCTATCTCTCTTGTCTTTCCGTCAGGCGATTTTAGGTTGTCGTTTTTAAAGGGTAATTTTACAATGTAGCGTCCTTCATTGTTTCTTGCATGTGTTTTTTCATAAATCTCTTCGCATAATTTTTCATCTTTAGTAAAATTTCTTTTTGTATCGGTTTCTAACTCCCACATAGTTTTCAACAATTCTTTCACATCAACTTGTTCATTTATCGCCATTAAACATTTTTCCTTTTGGTTTGTTTTTATGTTTATTTCACCAAATATTATCCAGCCGAGGTTGGTTCTCTGAGCTATGGGTGACCCCGGTGGACCCTTGATTAGACCTTCTTGTAATATCTTTGCATACCCCTTGACGTCTAGAAGCAGATCAATGTTTCCTGATACTCCAAACTTTGGGTCTGCTAAGTCTAGATCTGCCAAGTGTGGCCATTTGCTTGTTGACCATGTATTTACAGGTAATTGTATTGTCAAGTGCTTGTTCATCACGTAGGCTTGTATAGGCAGTGCATAATTTGATTCCCATCTTGATAAAACTTCTATTTTCACTTCATGCTTGACAGCGACCTTCATGGATTCCATTCCAGTAATAATGCAATTAGTTACCTGTCTTTTGAGTTTTAATAGTTGTGCCGCTTTCTCACTTATAAAGCAGGCTTGTGATCCTGGATCTATGAGTGCTTTGAGTACAATAGTGTGTCCTTGTTCACTCTTTACTATCACCATTGCGGTTGCTAACATTCCTATATCCTTTCTGGCATTGTAGTAAGACGCAATCATTGTATTGACTTGCACCTTTTCTTCTACATCTGCTTGGGTGGATACCGTCGGCGTGGGTTGTATAGCTTCAGATGATGCCGAGGTATCCGTCTTCTTTGTAAGATGTATCAGAGTATGATGACGTCTTTTACATAAGCGACATGACATTGGAACACGGCATTTGAAGACCGAATGTCCTGATGCCAGACAGTTAAAACAGAGCTTGTTATTCTTAACACAATCAAATCGTTCTGAAGGTTGCATCTTCGCAAACAACTTGCAGTGAGACAGGGTATGATTCTCTTTACATATTATACAAGTGTTTTCCTTTTCATTAGTTGAAACATGGAATGTACCGCGTTTTTCCCGCGTAGCTGACGTTGAAGAGGGTGTGATCAATTCCAATGCACGAAATTTGCCATCTAGGAATGTCTTCAACTCATTCCACGTAGGCAAATCCTCTGAATTTCCCTTGTAGGCGTACTCTTCCCAGTCCTTGTGTGACTCCGGGTCCAGCTTCTGTACGACCAGAAATATGATTATAGGATCCCAGGAGTCGGTGTTCACGTTGGAGTTTTTAAGGTTGTCTAAAATTTCAGAAGTTGTATCCAAAATTGACTTCAGTTGACTGGCCGATTGAGTGTTTGCCTTTTTTTGGTAAACTAATCTCTTCAACATTAAGTTAACGATCAATCTTCTATTGCCGTAACGATTCTTCAACGTATCCCATGCTTGTAAATAGTTACTTTCAGTTACTTGTATATGTTTTAGTAGGGTTGATGCTTCACCGCTGATGCTAGTCTTCAAATAATGTAATTTTTGAACGTTGCTTAGTGACTTGTTATCATGCACTAATGAAACATATAAATCTTTAAACGCAGGCCAGTCTTCATAGGTTCCAGAAAACGTAGGTATTGTAATACTTGGCAGTCTCACCTGTGTTTGTTGGTAATATTCGTCCGCGTTATCGATGTTCATAGTTTGCGATGATTTTATTGTTACCTTTTCTAACATATCGCGTAATTCACCCAACAAACACAAATAAAGATCTTCGTAAATAAAAAACTCTTCATTAACGAAATACGACAACAAGTTACGTTTATCTCTCGGTGTTAACCTGGCTAGGTCTTGATGCGCACCGTTGAATGTTCTCCAGTATTCTTCGAGGCACTGAATTCTAGATTGAATGTAACCTTTTGTCAAACGTTGTTTAGGACATTTTCGTAAGTTGATTTGTGTTTTCTTTATTAACTCTGCCGTATCTTCTAATATACCAAGCGATTCTTCGGCCGTCTTAGACATATTTCACTGTTAATTACTTAGGTATATCTTCAATATTATACACAATAGTAATCGCAAAACTTGATGACAACGTTTTTTCTTGTTAAAATCACTGCTAATTACTTTGTTTACGCTTAACGATTCACTCGCCGGCTTCTTATCTCTGATGGAATGTGGTTTTTTCAATATTAACTTCACTAATGATCCGGCTCGATTATGACCATTATGTTATGCAGGATAAGGTTCAATTTCGTTTGGCGAGTAGTTGACTTAGAGAAACAAGCGTCTGTCTTTGATGGTGTTTATTTTCAACTAAACAATAAAATATCATCACATCATATTTAATATGGTCGGCGGCTAGCTACTTACTTAGTAGGAAGAAACGTGGACTGTATGTTATTTCGTACCTAATTAATACCTATTAAAATGAGCCTTAACAGGTTTTGTTGTTAATTTGGTTGAAAACAAAAATATTGTTGGCCTTTAGGTGAGAAGATTTTGTTGCTGTAACCATCTCACCGTGAAGATTTAGGTGAAGTGAGCGTGGAGTGAGCCGTCAGTGCCACTGTTGCTAGGGATTGATCAAGGCGGGATGACACTGACAGCTCACTACACGCAAGTCTTCACGGTGAGATTATTACATAATCGACAAGCAGGTACATTTGTGTATTTTTAGGGTTCCGTACCTCGAAAGTAAAAAACTGAACTCTTATAGGATCACTTTGTTGTCCGTCCGTCCGTCTGTCAAGTCCCTTTTTCTCAGGAACGCGTGGAGGTATCAAGCTGGAATTTATATGAAATACTCAGGTCTACTGTCCCTTTGAGCTGTGAAAAATCAACCTTCTAATTTGCAATCAAAAGATACAGCCGTTTATGCCGCAAATTTTCGACAACTCCCGTGAACTCAGAACCTTGAAATTTGGTACAAAGCAACGTCTTATAGCACAGATAAAGGAAAAATTGCGAAAACCGTAAAGTTTTAGTTACTACCCCTTTCCTCATGAACGCGTGTGAACTTTTACTTTTATACCTACAGGTTTGTACGGAACCCTCGGTGTGCGAGTCCAACTCGCACTTTGCCGGTTTTTTCTAATACAAAGAAGAGATGACATATCATGGAATGGATTTGAACCAAGTTTTCGTTTGAAAAATTATCATACATTCAACTTAGTACAAAACTAGTTCCACAATATTTTGTATCACAATATTACACATACACAACTTTTCTTATGAAACGCCTACATTTAATTTCATTAGCTGTAGGCGTCTAGTACTGCGCATGTCGCTCGGAGCTAAATACTCGTAACATATGCCGTTTACACGCATTGCAATACACCAGTACGAATAAACTGACACATGTTACTATAACTGGAATATTTCAAAATACATAAAACGAACGCTAAACAAGCTTATGGACTAATAAAATGATTTAAAGTTGTTAAATCACGCTGCAGAATATGTTGCTCACATTTGATGCCGATTATTTAAATTCAAATTCCCGCATTTGAAGAGTTAGTTTGGAATTTAACCCAATAAAGTCTTGCCCCATCACACTGAATCACATGCTAAAAATCCAAGACTTGATGCAATATACCTACATTATATTGTTCATTTCTCGTACGGGACTTACTTTGGAACATACTCGTAGATCAACGAAATTTCCGAAACTGCAGCCTAATTGCGTAACACTTTTTCGTAAACGATTACGACTAATCTGTTTGATTTTGACAGTTCAAACACATCCATTGCGTTATTTACATTGTTGAGCAGATTTTTTTTTAGAACTAATGAAGCAATGTATTAGCAATCTGTTTCAAAACGATTCAGATTCCGATTGATTGTGTATTACGCAATTAGGATACAGGTCATTATCATATAGGTGATTCTAAACGATGAAGGCACAAGTGTTAACCCACAGACCATTGTTAATCATTGAGTATCGTGTTACCCAGTAACTGGGTTGTGATGGTCAGGTAAAATACTGGTATTCCCAACCACCGCAGCCAGTCAGACTAGAAGCTGACCCAACACACTTGGGAGAATCATTCAGCTACATCCGGGCAGACTAGAAGCTGACCCAACACACTTGGGAGAATCATTCAGCTACATCCGGGCAGACTAGAAGCTGACCCAACACACTTGGGAGAATCATTCAGCTACATCCGGGCAGACTAGAAGCTGACCCAACACACTTGGGGGAATCATTCAGCTACATCCGGGCAGACTAGAAGCTGACCCAACACACTTGGGAGAATCATTCAGCTACATCCGGGCAGACTAGAAGCTGACCCAACACACTTGGGAGAATCATTCAGCTACATCCGGTCAGACTAGAAGCTGACCCAACACACTTGGGAGAATCATTCAGCTACATCCGGTCAGACTAGAAGCTGACCCAACACACTTGGGAGAATCATTCAGCTACATCCGGGCAGACTAGAAGCTGACCCAACACACTTGGGAGAATCATTCAGCTACATCCGGGCAGACTAGAAGCTGACCCAACACACTTGGGAGAATCATTCAGCTACATCCGGGCAGACTAGAAGCTGACCCAACACACTTGGGAGAATCATTCAGCTACATCCGGGCAGACTAGAAGCTGACCCAACACACTTGGGAGAATCATTCAGCTACATCCGGGCAGACTAGAAGCTGACCCAACACACTTGGGAGAATCATTCAGCTACATCCGGGCAGACTAGAAGCTGACCCAACACACTTGGGAGAATCATTCAGCTACATCCGGGCAGACTAGAAGCTGACCCAACACACTTGGGGGAATCATTCAGCTACATCCGGGCAGACTAGAAGCTGACCCAACACACTTGGGGGAATCATTCAGCTACATCCGGGCAGACTAGAAGCTGACCCAACACACTTGGGGGAAGTAGATGATGGTCATCGTTTATCGGTCGATTGGTTTATGGGACACTACTTCATTTACCTTTGGTGTGATCAAGCTTTCATTTATCGACGAATGGTTTGTTCCAATATCTCATTCTTGAGAGGCTGTGTGTGGCTTTAGCCCTCCCTGGTCACTGTCAAACTGCATAGAAAAGAAAGAGAAGCGCGATGACACGACTCTGGTAATGTATTGCAATTAAAAAAGTAAATAATATTTACAAAAAAATCTATTGATTGTCCAATCAATAGATTTAAAAAAAACACTGTTGAGTTAACATGTTGCTTGTACAGTAATCTAACAAAAAATCTGAATGATTGTATGTACGAGTATATTAATACGGTTTTTAACCGTTTAAAGAAAGTTTTAGAGGTATCTTCGTGTTTTTTTCCCTATCGTAACAAATTAGTTGTATTATGTTTTCAACACACTCACTGTCTATCTGGCATATATCCTGCTACTTGTAAGCATTATGAAACTTGAGTTTAGGTCCTATAGTCCCCTAAATAAAGAGCAAACATACATACATCCGAGCCACCCAACTCTAAGACCAACCCATTATCTTTAATTAACAACTTTACACACCACCTCCATTCTTCAGAGTCATAACACTGATCCGATCAACAATAGGTGTCCTAAAATGTTAAAACAAACATTCTCACAGCCGTGGGACGCGTTGTCTTAGTTCTAATTAGAATAGCTTTGATTAACTAACTTAAATTATACGTACGTTCACTAATTTGTGATGAAACTGTCGTTTTTAGGAAATAATTTGAGGGATACTAGCATTTCATGAGGCTGTAATTGACTCCTACTTAGAAGACTTCCTAATAGCGGTTACGTTAACAAACGCGATGATACAGTGTCATAACACTAGAGAGACTTTTGTAAAGGTAATCGCAATCATACGAATATCGTTTTGAACTCATTGTCTTAAAGGGTACTACATAATAACACCCACGGCCCACGCGAGCCCAACGCTTAATTCTTGGCAAAATATACAAGACACTGAACAACTTAACCAAATCTGGAACTTAGAACTAAGTTAAAGTACTCATAATTATTTGCACTGCAATCTTCAGATCATCACTGATCCACTATGCAATGAAGCAACGTAGATTACAATCACACTTCGCTCATAAACTCACGACTCTTAAACCATCATTCATCAAACTCAAATCATTCTCTCACGAAAGCTACGCATCTAGTTCTAGTTATAATTTTTAGCACGCATTGCCAAACCTTTCCCTCGTACCGATGGCAATCTTTATTGCGACAGGCTGCATTCACACGGACGACAAAAAGTGGTGCGACATCACACACGAGCGACCACGAAAAAAACTAATCCGGTTAGCGTCTATGATCTGTCCTTATTTCTCAACTCAGACCCAAGTGTTTTAAGAGATTACGTTGTGTCATTGGCTTAGACGAGATCTATCAAGTGTTACGTGGCTTGAAGTTAATCTGAGAAACCACAAACTTAGTAAAGGAAAGTGACGATTGGCTAAACATTTCAATAGACCCATTTCATTGCATCGTACATGAAGAACTCTGCACTCTTGGATATAGTCAGTACTGTAATTAAGTGTCAAATTGTAAGCTTGATGATGATCAATTCAATTCGTTGGAAGTACAGACGCAATCCCACAAATTATTCCTAGTTGTATACCTACTTGAAGACTTTAGATGCCTGGCTAAAGCTTACCAACAATTTCGATTCGATGTTTCCGGACGGCAATTTATCTGCTATTAAAGGCATTGGCTTGCTTTGAACGTGTCAAAAGAATTCCGAAAGGATATGACGAAACGTTACGAATCTAAGAAGAATGTCGAGAGACCTATCACGAGCCACGAGAAGGAAATAGTCTGAAAAGATCAATTCAGGAACTGCGTTTATGCATGAAGTGGCATTTACGAACAAAAAAGAACTTGAAAATGTCAAGAAACCACACAGGCAGTGGTAGACATATAACTAGACAGACATAGAACTCTATATTAAGCAGCCAAACAGCCAGATAAAATACAAATTGGTGAAGGTAAACGCGAAGCCGGTTGATAACCAATTTGCCCTTTAAAAGTTTTGAAGGCTTGACGCCCCAGAGATTGACCAGATATACCAATTCTATGAATGTATGAGTGAACATAAAGTAACCACAAACGCCAGGTGAATGTATGTTAGAGCTGTAAAATCACGTACATAACCAAACTACTGAGGCGAATCGCTTTTTACTGACACGTTTACTGATTGTCAAGGCCACTAGTCACTCCTATAAACATGTTATTGATAACTATGAGAAAAAAAGCTGCTAGGCTAATTACTACTTTTGAAATTCTCAATATTATGTTCTCTGTAAAATAATTTGCAAGTTATACAAATACAAGCCAAGAACGCATATACCACGAAACTTTTAATTAGACCTAAATTGATACGGTCTACTATTCTAACCTTCAGTGTCGTTCGACAGACGTTAACTTTATTAGATGTCATGACAGCCCAGTGGTTGAGGCCTTGCCTCTGATGCATGATATTGTGGGCAAATCCAGGCAAGTACCAATGTAACTTTGCCCGGCAGTGCGAAAATATTATGCTGGTATTATAAAATTGAATTGGAGCAGTGGTGGCCCGGTGGAAACGGCCCCGACTTACGAGCTGTAGGTCGTAGGTTTGAACCCAGGCAGTCGCTTTACTTTGTATACATTACCACTACTTTGAAAACGATAAAGGTAAACATTGTGAGGAAACCGGCATGTCCTAGAACCACACATTCGAAGACATGTGTCATCTACCAACCCGCACTGGGCCCGCGTGGTAGATTACAGTCCACTCCCTCTCAAAGAGAGCAGGCCAGGATCGCAGCAGTGAGAAAATTCTAGGGTGATCATGAAGATTTCATAATAAAATTTATTATAACCAGATATTACCTAAATTGGACCTAAATTGAGACATACCTACTACTCTAATTTAATTCCAACCTTCAGTGTCATTCATATCAAGTAGTTCCTTGATTGATTGATATAATTTGATTTGACCACTGGACGTGACTTTTACCGTCAATCAATATTGAACTAAGTAAACTTTAAATTACAGCAGTTTCTACCTTGACCATGGGTATCATGATCAAACTGCAATATGTAGAAAAAACGTAGTGGTTGACCCCTTGTTTTAGTTGATTGCGACCTGCATAGATAATCAGGGGCAGATTATATGAGCTTATGAAGGTTTTTGGAAACTGTATTAATCCACTTAGGAACTGCTTTCTCGTCGATTATTTGCGAAGTCACCTTGCTTATATATTGGGTGAATGGTAATTAGTGACCGATACTTAAACACATGATTGTACTCATAATAACAAACAACTTTCCCAAAGAAGCGATTCGGTGCTTAAAATGGATAAATTGACTTAAAGAAAATCTTCTGCCACTTAATTTTCTTCATTCTTCTTCTGCGAAAAATACATAAATTGAGTCAGCCCAGTAAGTTACAAAAATACCTACTTATGTCGGAGCTGTGTCACTCCGACACGAGTGTATTTTTTGTCTTTTTATTACTGCATTGCCATGCATCGTTGTAATGCCGCATGTCTCTTGGGTACATTACCAGTAGACAGCGATGCGGATGAATTTTTTGACGCTATATTATATATTGTGAATACTTTTTGTCAAGTTAGGATGTAATTTTGTTATCATTATTATTTATAGTGTATTATAATAATTAATTTGGTATTAGTTGTTATTCACGTCATACATTTTATTTAAATTTCGAATGAAGTTGTATATATTAATTTATTAATTTATGTTTTCTTATCGTTGCTGGCAAAGATATAAGTATTTGTATGATTGCTTGCTTGTATGCTTGAAGTTCAGGATGCAATTCCCAAACTATTTCTCAACATGATGATTAAACCATTATTTTCGGTCACTGAGCAACAGATTTTCTCTGTCTCTTTTATAACAACAATCACCAATTTGTTTGGAGATTTTCTATAAACTGTCGTTTAAACATTTCTTCGGTATCTTACTTCTTATCTTATCTTGGTATCTAATTTCTTAGTAATATAGGCTTCTTTACAAGTAGCTTTATTTCCTCATTCTAGTGTCGGTGGTTTCCCTAATTAAGTTAATTAGGCGTGTGTCGCATTGTTGCCAGTTCCTTCTATAGTTAATGTAACATTCACACATACCGACAGCTCCTTTGAAGCAGTTTTATATGTCTCAATCAAATTCTGCCCCGTCTTTGTAATGTGACGTATTAAGGAATTTGAGCCTTTTTCATATTTGCCTCTGACTCAATTGCAATTAATTCTGCCTATCAAGCAAATGGCAAGTTCTACCACAGCACGTAGGGCGGTAAGGTCGTTTGCCAACATACCCAACAAAACATTTGCATTTGCTTTATTAACTTCATCAAAATTAACAGCTCGAACTTTAGTCTGTAGTTCCAGGAGTTTTCCTTGACATAACGCTAATAGTTATCGAAAGTACTCGTCGTTACGTTCGTCTGCCATTTCACGCTAGTTGAAATAATCTCAGTAAGGTTACGCGAAATACTTATGCTCACGATTCCCCACAAGGTTATGTAGTTAAAAATTCTTGAACGTTTTTGCATGTTGCATATGTCTTGTTGGTTCTGCTTCGTTAGTTCCAATTCGATTATGAACTGGGTATTTTTTTTTGCGGTAAATGTTTTAATTAGAAGTTTTTTGATTGACTTACTGCTGCACTCGGATGTGTATATCAAAATCGATAGTGATTTATCAGTTACTCTACCTTACTAAAGCGACGTTTTGCTAATAGGACATACTCACTGATTGTAGGAAGTTTTGCTATTAGGACATTTTGCTAAAGTGTCGTGTTATATATAGGTCGTTTTGGTATTAGGACTATTTTCGTTTAGGTTTTTTTGATACGGGGGGGTTTTAAGCATATGTCGACATACTTGAAATGTTCTCAATCTATACCCATACTAGTATGTATTGTAAATCCGAAAATGCTAACTCTGTATGTCTATCTGTCTGGTATCTTTCCATGCCTTAAGGGCTGAACAGACTTTGATGTGGCATGTGAGTTGACTGTGACCTGAAGTGAAGGATAAAGGATAGTTTTTCTCAGCGTTCCTACAAGTAAATTTAATACTTTTTAAAGTGACATCCCTGAATGTGGCAGTTAAAGCTTTTCTTTTTTGTATTATAATCTGACTTGCAAAGCCTAGGAAAATTAACAACTTCTTATTTCCTCAAATTAATTAAAATAACTTCGTATCGTATTTACCCAGTAATCGGGTTGTGGTGGTCAGATAGGAACTCCATGTACATTCTGGTGTTCAGCTGCATCAGGTCCTGCCAGCGTCGTGGGCTATTCGAAAGAGATACCGTGGCTCTGGCACAGGCAACTGAAGGAACACGAGTGGGTTTTAGTCAGTAAAAGTATGATACGACCTTCTCTCCGCTCAGAGCGGGAGAAGTCATTTGATGGTTTTTCACCCAAAACTCAAACTCAAAGCATTTATTTCAAATTAACCAATTACAGGCACTTTTGAATTGTCAAGGGGTCGACAAGATGAAGCTAGTTGCCCATTCCAAAGCGTAGTAGGTACCTATGGAGAAGAACGGGCAAGAAACTCCAAGGACACTCTTGTAAATAATATTGTTACAGTAAATTTGTTATATCAGTCTTGTTGAAATTATACATGTGAGAACGATGTAGAAAGACGTGCACGTTAAAGGCGTCCGTAATGAAAAACATATACTACAAAGAAAATACAATAAATCGGAAATTAAAAAATGAGAAAAGCCGTGGCAGCCAAGAGATGACCAGTCCTCACTGACGGCGGGCGCCCGTTCAAAAAAAAAACACAAAAATCTGAATCAGTCCATCACCCAGCAACATGGTAAGGAAGAGGCTATCCCTACTACTTCTTGTGTGCTAAGTCGTGCCGCTCTTTTTAATAAAGTTTATTTTTGGTATTTTTTTTTTATGTGCACGAAACTATTAAAGTTCAGTTATTAATAAGTATAATGCACTCATAACCTTCGGTATGAAAGGTTATATGCATTAAGAGCAGCAAAAAAACTCACGCTTGAAACAGGAAGAGATAAGTATATTATGTTTTTGATTATAGAAACTAGATAGCACTTTGACTTTGCATTGATAAGTAAAGTAAGCGCTTCATACGAATATGAACCTTATTGTTATACAGGGTGTCCCGTAAGTCGATGTCAAGCCGGAATCGGTTGATAATAGTTAACAGAAAACTATAAGAATAAATATTTGCTGTGTATTTTTATTTGAGAAAATCTACTGGCTGTGACGGTCTTTTAGCTCCTGTTGCTACAAAATGTTTACTTTTTATTTAATTATATTAAACCATTTTGTCCGACTCCAGCTTGACGTCGACTTACAAGCTGAGCAAGACATTTCTGAAAGGTGTGTCGTATTTAAGGGTGCTGAACAACTTTATCCATGCTACCAACATCGTAATCCCGAAAAAATGTACCAACTGCCCCATAGAAAACTTCAATTAGAAAACTTACTCGACCCAAAAGTATGGTCAGTTGATAATTTTATCGCGATTACGATGTTGGTATCATAGAGAAAGTTGTTCAGTGTGATGGTCTGCACCACACTCTTAAATATGACCACACCTTTCTGATACATGCTGTATAATGTCATGGGGTCTCAACTCGAACAAATTATAATTTGTCTTGTAAAAAGTTCATAGATGGCAGCATAGGTAACCATTATGAAATTAACAATCATTAAAAAGCGATATACGGCAGAATTTTGTCTGAATAATGATTGGTAAAAGTCTAAACTTCCCAGTTTAGTGCAGATTTATCTACTTCCACTCATACACGTATTTTAAAAATAAAATAAAAAGGAAGTCTTTATCTATAATTCGAACCCTTTAAATGATAAAAGTTGCCATCTGTTAATCATTTTGTTTGGTGCTTTTTGCAATAGATGGCGTTTTATTCAATTGGTCCAGCCACATTAGTTTCCAATTTTGTTACTTATTTAAATCGAACAAGGTTTTTTTATTTTTATTTTACATAGAAATATAAACTAAATCTAATAACATGTTTTTCTGAACCCGGAACTATAAAACTTTTTATAAAATGCATGATTATAAAATGTGACAGGTGACTTTGGTGACACAACCCTAAAAAAAAGAATACCCATATTAATTGAACAATGTGCTGGCAGACATAAGGAATGAAACGAGTATAAACCTTTTAATTTTTTTTAAATAAATTAAAAAGGTATTACTTAGAAACGTGTTAAAGTGCTACCTTTAAATAATTATTAGGATTATAAAGTACAACATTTAAGAATGAGTGTGTAGACTCACCGACCCCACAGTCAAACCATTACTACGGTTTTGTGGGGCTTAGTTTATAAGTTATTTATATGCCATTTTTTAATATAAATAAATAAACAATAATAATAATTTACTGGGTAACACGTTACCCTTTTGTAGATTTCGTTAGTCAGACTTTCGATGTTGCCGGTATCAATCCATAGAACCATACATTTTTATTCCAAACAATATCTCCTACTTTAAATAAAAAAAACGATGAATATTACAGAAATTAAGTCCGGTCCTAATAAACAACTGGATAAATGTTGTTTTCTGTTTGTTTTTGTGTGTAATTTTCCGTGGATATGGGTTCCTTGCGGAGCATGTGTGGTGTGACTATGAATGATAGGCTGAGGAATGATGTGATAAGGCAAAGGTGCGGTTTAAAAGAAGATGTAGTGACAAAAATTTAAAAGAGTATGCTTAGATGGTTTGGTCATTTTGAGGGGATGAAGAAAGGCTACTAACAAGGCAGATGTGAGTGGAAACGCCGGGAGAGGACACCCTATGAGGACAAATCGTGATCTTCTTCAGAAAGGCCAGGTGCGTAGTACTCGCAAACGGCGCGCGTGTATGACCAGATGTATGAACGTAAACGAGGCAAAAGGAGTATGTAAGGATCGTAGCAGGTGGCGTTCTGTGGTTTCTGCCTACTACCATGGGAAGAAGGCGTGAGTTTATGCATGTATAATTTGTTCAATTTATACTTGCCCGGATCTACCTCTTGCACATTGCATAACCTGCCAAAAAGATAATATCACTACAATCGGTTTATTACAAAAAAAGCAATAATAATTTATTACGATTAAGCTAACCACTCACGCACAATCTTAATTAAATCGATTTCATTGTCAACCGAATCAAATGAAACACAGTGAAGATGGGAATCGCAAATTGGGTAGGCGTTTTGATGGCCCTGTCGATACTTGGGTATCGGCGGGTGGGCTGGCGTGATACTGGTGTACTTACAGTAAACTCCAAAGCGCGAAGCAACAACTTCATGCAAACATTAACCCCAGATCACTAAACATTAGTCTCACAGGCGAAACGGCCCCCACGCATTCGCTGTTTAGGCATGTTCCCGCCATTCCCCCGCACCACCGCGCTAAGGACCCTCCTAATTCAGTGTTTAAGGGTAAATTTATACTAGCGCAGAGTCGAAGCGCATCGAAGCGTCTATCCAAAACTGAACATAATAAATTCAACCTTGACTGCATAGCGTAACGCACACATTACTTCTGCGATTTTAAAAAGACGCACGCATTCTTCGGAATTCGCGGGTCTGCGCGTGAACAACGCTGATTGGTTCTTCGTGGCTTCTTCGCGGCTTCGCTTCAGTTGTAAAGAATTTGACGCTTCTATGCGCTTCGACTCTGCGCTAGTATAAATTGACCCTTAGTGACCCGTGCGCATTACTGCGCCTGCGTTGCGCCGGCACGTATTCTACGCTATTCACTATTTCACGAATTGTTAGTCTCACGGACTAAAATGTTTAGTGATTCCATGTGTAAAGTGTGTCAAGGAAAGCTTTGAATAATGTTTTAAATGTATTATCAGTATCAAAGATACCATGCAAATTGAAAATGTCGTGGCTAGTACCTACTTCTCAAGAACAGCCAAACAAATAAAAAATTGGCGCAGTTTGCCCATATCAGTAGCACAGGATGACCAAAGTGTCATGCCTCTCCTGCAGTAAGGACATTTGTTGCGAACATACCATTCCTGTCGGCTCAGACTGTCAGGATTACCATTTTTAATGTGTCTAATAGTTTTTAAGAAACCTTAATACTACATCTTATATTACCTACTTATTTTTAAAATAAATCAATATAATTTCGAGAAAAGTATTATCTTTTCATTTTGTTAGTCAAAATGACTACTGTTTAGTGAATGTGTAACTCGAAAATATGTTTAGTGAGTTGCGATTACACATAGCTTTACTGCTTTAAATAAACTTATCAACATCTGTATCCTGAGCAATAAGGCGTTCAGCAGATTGATCTCCTGGTTGTGGGAGCATATCGTTATGTTTAGACGACCCATGTAATAGGGGCAGGTCTTTTGCGATCAACCTGTCACAAATACAGACTTCGGGTTACTGAAAAAAATACTGCTTTAAAAACGCGGTCACTATTAGACTGCATAAAAAAGGAAAAAAAGCGCGATGACATAACGATGGTAATTCATTGCAAAAAATGTAGCAATTATCTATTCAGAAAAAATGTATTGATTGTACTAAAAAAATAAAACAATTTTACATAAGTAAATGTCACTTGTATATTAATCTGACAAAAAATCAGAATGATAGTATGGTTCATGATCGTTAAAACAAATTTTCTAATTTGAGGAATCTTCGTATTTTTTCCGTCATATCAAATTAGTATATGTAATAACTATAAATACGTGGGACACTCGAACTCGTGGGAACGTACCTTTTTACATACAAATGATCATATTTTCAAAATAGATTATAATATAACTGGCCAGTCTCTCATACATAAAAACTTTTTTTCGCAATACTTTCTTAGTGGCCTGGTATCCTGAAGAATATCATATGTTTTTCTGATTTCGTTTACTGCAGTGGATCATATACTCATAGGCATTATATAACTTGCGTTTAGGTCCTGTAGTTCCTTTAATAACACTTTTCCCGATCAGCACACTAATTGTGTAACACACTTCCAAACACAATCTAAATCATTTTGCCAATCCATTGCTCCATAAGTTCGAAAATCAACAATGTAAATAATGCAATGAATGTCGTTGAACTGTCAAAATGAAAGCGATTGCTAGGTACTGTTATTGGGTTACGCAATTACCCCGCTGGGAATCGAACCCATGATCAGATATAGCGCTTGCCACAAGACCCATAAGGCAGTATACTCATATAAAAACGGTAACTACCTTTTTTCCGCCATCATGAATTTCAGCTCGTAAAATCCACTTTGGCCCTGAATGACTGCGGGAATAGAAAAATAGCTGATCTTAAAAGCAGAGCAATGTGTATTGTAAAATACGAATTGCTCTGGATATTGGGATTCATTTCTGTCCGCAGGTGTGTTCTTGACGTCACAGCTGACTATTTCAGAATAGCCATCAGCGTTGCGGTATTTTTTTCTAATGATCAATTTAAAAGAAGTACTTTTTTTCCTTCTCTGACATAAAACATTTATATTATATCATCATATCTCATGACAGATATTCGATAAGATCAACACCATTGTCATTTAATAACGACACTAGAAAGTGATGCAACCCCAATCATTAATCATGTTATCGATACTTTGTTGACACATGCAATTAATACTCTATGGGGTTATAATTTAGAATGGCTCGGTACAACGAAGATCAATCGATCTATGAGGTTATGCAATGCTGATTTGGTCAAGGATTTTTTGAAACATCACGACTCGTATAGAGCATATCAATTTCTTCGTCTACATTTTATTAGGTATGCAAATATTTAAGGGCAATTTAGAGCCTGAAGAAGAATTTTTACTAGAAATTAGGACATCGCACTTACTTTTAATGCAATTCTAAGTGAACTAAGATAAAGAAAATTATTCATCCACATTACTCTGGTTAAAAATCTTAAGTTTATCTAAAAATTATTACCTATTTTAGTATACAATAGGAGCATAATTATAATATCTGCATTCATCTCGAGTATTGTTATTCTCACAATACAAATAATTGTACCGCTTTCCTATCATTAACATCTTCCAAGTAACAATAACGTGACTATCGATATAAACTAACAACACTATTGTCATCTCCACGACTAGAAAGTTAGTGATGCAACCTCCATTGTCGATGATATTGTCGATATTTCACAGATGTCATTTGTAACCGTGGTTAGATCAATTTCTTTGAATTGGGTAAGACCATTTAATGGTGTATTAGTGTCACTTATTTCATATTAGTGTCACTTATTAAACTGCCACATTGGTCTAGTGATCGCAAGCGCTACTGCTTAGAATTTCGAATTTCGATTCCCGGGTCGGGTAAAATGTTATTGGTTTTTCATGTGGACTTCTAAGTAGCAGCCTGGAGTCTGGGTTTGTGTTCGGTTGATGGGAACAGGCTCGCCTCCTATTACCCGGTCTTAAGAGGCTGACAAGAGCTAAAGCGCGGTCACTGTCAGAATGCATAGAAAAGAAAGAGAAGCGCGATGACACACCGCTGGTAATTTATTGTATTAAATGAAGCAATTATCTATTTACACAAAATCCATTGATTGGACAAAAAAATATTACGTTATTAAGTTGCTTGTAGAATAATCTGACAAAAAAATTGATTGCATGTATATTTTATAATTTTTTATCATTAAAAGAACTTTTTGAGGTATTTTCGTGTTTTTTGTTTATCTATCGTATCAAATTGGTTGTATTATGTTTTCAACACACTATCTAACGTCTAACTAGGATATATCCTTAAGAATATCACGTATTTTTCTGATTTTGTTTACTGCAGTGTATCATATACTTTAAGGCATTAACATAACATATCATAAACATAACTAGCAAAATGTGGGTGTACTATAGGTACTCCCCTGCCTAACCCTTTGGGGAATACAGGCGTGATGTTATGTTGTAATAAAATAAAATACACATATTTAATAGAATAATAATTCATAATAATTTACTAGGTGGGCTACAATTGATGCAGAACCAACTGTTTGCTGTTGCCAAGATTGCTTCAATATTCGTATTGTAAACCACTAAAAACTATTATCAAATGTTTTCCTAATTCAGTCTCAATCAATTCCAATTAGTTATTTTAAGAAAAAACCGTCTAAGAAACGAAATTATTTTACTTCACTAGAAACACTACTGACAAACATTTAATATTGAACCTAACTATTTTATAAACGCAGTAAAGTTTTAAAACCGTTGCAAAACTGTAATTGCTTTAGTCTTTGACTGCTACACATAACTCTATGGGAATGGCCGGCCTTGAGTCAGGTATGTATCGATATACTTATTAAGGTAACATCACTAAATAGTTAAATTTCTGTTTTTTTTTTAACAGCAAGAACGCTAATCGAACACGAAGTACTGCGCGATTCGATGCGCGCGACTTTGCTTTAAATAGGGTGACTGGTAATTAGTGACCGATACTTAAACACATGGTTGTACTCATCATAACAATCAACTTTCCCAAAAAAAATAAGCAACAACAGAATAATGTTCCCTATCATATCCAACATGGCCAAAAACACCAAAATAATACTATGACATGGGTATATTATTAAAAGTTGCGACAGAATGAGTGTCAGGATCATGAAACATGAATCATGTCCTCATTCAATGTCAGATCATTCTAAGAGGTTTTTACTTATCGATTAAATGTGGTTGCAATCAAAATATCTTTGTAAGGATTGTCATTTTGGTTTAATGAGAATATTAGCTGTGAAACTAACAGTGTGCAGTGCCTGAGGAAAGACTTCTACTCGTATTGGATGTATAATAATGGATCATAGGACAAACATATTTAACAACCAGTGTACAATGGGCGGTCTTATTTCGAACGGGCCTCGATTTTAATTATTAATTATTTACTAAATAAACATTAAGTTTAAAATTAACCAAAATCCAAGCTTTTCTAAACTTTGCGTGCAGGCTTTCAAATCAGGAAGGACGGTGTTTCGAGTGCCTTCCGACGGAAAATGAAAACTTTTTAAAGAATTTTATAACAACGTGCGTTAAAATAACTTTCTAAGAGAGTTATTTCAGGTAAGTAATGTAACTTGCTACACGCTACATTAGCTTCCTTGTAATTCGAAACTTTGTTTGTTAGCTTTATCATTAATTCTGTTTGATTTGTTCCGTATCTCAAATCTTCAAAACCGATTTAGTGGTTTAAATTTAAACACTTACTATTTAGAATAGCTTAAATCTTTCGGAAACAAGCTCTTCGAACGTACTCGAGTTGCTTAAACGCACGATACAATGTTTAACTGAATTAATGCACATCAGTATTAAGTTTGTTCAAAATCGTTTTCTAAATAGATTTCTGTAAATTTTAATGAAATGGGTATTTTTTTTACCGAAAATATTTAATGCTACGGAAATTACAGTCGCACTTCCGCTGTACAGTCAAAACAAACCAAAATGGACGAAGTACGAGTACCTACTAGGCCCCCCATATGTGTGCGACTGTGTGCGTGCGTAGATTTAAATGATACATTATTTTACTACGTAAGTAGGTTTGTATAAACACTTTTACACGTCAATCATATTTTTTTTTTAACTAGATCTGCACCCTAATTGCGTAATACAAAATCAATCGGAATCTGAATCGTTTTGAAACAGATTGCTAATCCATTGCTTTATAGGTTCGATAAAAATTCTGCTCAACAATGTAAACAACGCAATGAATGTTGTTGAACTGTCAAAATCAAACAGATTAGTCGTAATAGTTTACGAAAATGTGCTACGCAATTAGGCTGCAGGTCGGCGTTTCCTATCTGACTACTCTGAGAAGAAAGGACGAAACAAACTCAGAGGTCACAGTGTCTTTTGAGGTCCAGACATAATCTTGGTCAGATCATGTGAAGACCATGTGGAGTCTTGGTGCACGTACCAGTGCAGTAATCGTGCAGCTCAACTCAAAACTTAAGAAGCTCAGCGATTCGACGAACAATACCAAAGAAACGACACTGGGTAGGCCGCATAATTACTCAAACTTTAAGGCTCGTACACACTGGCGCGACGCTTTTTGTCGCGGTGTCGCGTCTGTTTGCCGACACTCAGTATAATAACTAATTTATAAAAATTAACAATGATTACACATTTAGTAGTAGCTGACTTATGACTCGCAGTTTATAGATTTAGACATTTTCGCGCAATTGAAAGCTAAATAAAAAATGGATTCACTATTTCTTGCTAGTCGCCTAAAGAGCTTCTTGAGTAAGTATATTATTTTTTTCTCCTGAATCTTTTCTTTTATTTTTTGTTTGATATTTTTTTCTCTCTTCCCGTTTAACATACGTTAGTTTTCTCACTCCGATGACACTTCGTGGACAATACTTGCGGGTTATACATTTATCGACTGAAATGTAACTTCGTTTTGTAAATGCTGTCATGTGTCTCTAATATATACAATTACAATTAAATAAAATTAAAATTGTAAGAATTCAGTGTGTTTGATGATTTTATCATACGTAATATTGTAATTGGGGTGTTTGGTGGTGTGCGTCAATTGCGGTACATGTTGCTTAATTAGGTATTTCGTAATCTTAATGGAATATAATTTCCCGTAACTCGAATTTCATCATCAAAAATGTCACGGAATCAATCAGTTTATTATTGACTTATGTGAAATGCCTTCTATGTCTAAATACCTGTATCAGAGCAAATTTGCATGTGAAGTTGTCTCCTACTCACATAGATATATTATGCGTACACATGGCTTGGGGGACACGTATCTCGTTTGTGCCAATTAAAAAATCATTAAGATACCGCCTTTAATGAACTTGTTTTTAATTTTTGCGAACAGACGACATCGCAATTACTTACGTTTCTGAGTTACGAAATTAATTTCACACAGTTTCGTGCGTGGTGAAAACAAATCCTAGTTCTAATAAATAATCCATTGTGATACTTATTCGGTCTTTCGATCTATTTTCAAGAGTTGAAAATATACTGAACTAAATCGCAGACATTTCTTATAAAACATAATAATGGGTTGCTAATCCTAACGTTATAAATGCGAAAGTGACTTTTTTTGTTTGTGACGCTTTCACGCCAAAATGGCTGAACGAATTTTAATAAAATTTGCCACACAGATAGACCATGATCTGGGTAAGGACATATGCTACTTTTCACCCTAGATCGCGGCGACAGCTAATTTTCAATAAAAACAAGCGCTTTTGAAATTTTAAAACAACTTCATTTAATTCTGATTATACATACCTAGGCTATAAGACCGTCATACATCGTAAATATCCCATCGCCACCACATCCTATCAACATATAAAGCAGTTTATCCGTGGACATACTGCGACAATCACCTTGACCCACTACCCTGTGGTCGTTGAGACACAATGTCCGACATTGACCATGCTGCAACATCCTTACATGTCTGTCTACTGTCACTTTGACAGTTAGCAATCGTTTGATAAATGATGCTGTTTGACTGATTCGAATTGTTGAGTAAATAAACTATTGTAGGTGCTACAATAGAATAGAATAGTATGTTGGTAGGCTATTATGAATTAAGAATTAAGAATTAAGTAGGTACGATAAAAAGTCAATCAAATAGGCCCTAATAATTCACTTTTTAACGTCAACATTTACATTAAAATAGAATTGGTAGTTTCGTATGGAGAATAATGGGCTAGAAACTCAACTATTAACAATGTATTCCTAATTAATAATTAAATAACATTAGAATATCCCAACTTAGCTAAATATGGTGTCGAAAAATTAATCCCCATGGCTGTTGACCATTCAACTGTCAACAACGCCAATCTCAATTACAAATAACAAACATTCAAGATCTTAACAACAATATTATCAAAGTATAATAATTACTATACACGAAATTATTCGTTGACAACGCTTGTCCTTGCGAACAAACAAAGGCAAAGACGCCTTCTCTTTCTGCCAGTCTCAAGAGCGAGTGAACGGCTCCGTACTGGCAGGAAAACATCTTCGAATACGTCGAGGAACGAATGAAGAGAGAATTTAAATAAAGAATGGATGATTGGTGAAGGAAAGTTATATAAACTTAATAGAACGAGTAGTGTATAACATATTGCTATAGGATTGATTGATTGATGCAAGAACCTTTTGGACCCATCGGCCATCTGTTCTGCGAGCAATGTGCCTGCCCACTGCCACTTAAGTTTGGCAATTCTTCGGGCTATGTCGGTTACTTTCGTTCTCCTGCGGATCTCTTCGCTTTTTATTTGATCACGTAGGGAAACTCCAAGCATAGCCCTCTCCACTGCCCTTTGGGAACTTTCAGCATTCTGATAAGGCCCATTGTGAGCGCAACACGCACTGGTGGACTTTCGTGTTGAGACACTGCGGTATGTGGGACGAGAAGATATTGCTTAGCTTCCCGAACGCTGCCCAGCCGAGTCGGATTCGACGATTGACCTCTTTCTCGAACTTGGACCTACCTAACTGGACAATTTGTCCCAGGTAAACATATTCGTCCACGACTTCGAGTGTAGCGTCCCCAATCTTCATGAGAGTGGGTGTTACATGGGCATTTGACATGACCTTTGTTTTGTCCATGTTCATTTTAAGACCCACTCTTTCAGAAGCTCTACTGATCAAGCATTGCACTGAGGTCCTCCATGGTCTCAACCATGACTGCTATGTCGTCAGCAAACCGAAGGTGAGTGATGTACTCGCCATTGATGTTGATGTCATCCCCTTTCCAGTCCAGAACCTTGAAGACATCCTCCAGTGCAGCGGTAAACAGTTTCGGAGAGATAACGTCGAATAATTTAGTTCATACGACTGGCGTGTAAAGCCAGATATTATTCTGTAGGGAGTTTCATAACTTTCAGGTTTACATGCCAGTCGTACCTTAAAGGTTTAAAATATTTGTAAACCGAAATCGTAATATCTGTTCGACAATATCGATCTCATGTAAACTCATGCTCTTTTTTCCTTGGCCCCCATCTCACCGCGTTTTCCTAAGGGGCGGTACATCGGTTTTGGTCAAACTATAGTACGAGTTATTTTTTATATAGGGGCGCCGATGAGATGCTTGCCTACGGCGGGCGCTCTCAACATTTTATCCGCCTCTGCATGCAATCTTTCTGCTTTTCGTCAGATTATTCTACAAGCAACATATTAACTTATTACGGTATTTTTTGTCCAATCAATATATTTTTTGTAAATAGATAATTGCATTAAAAAAATGCAATAAACTATCTCGCTGCTCTTTCTTTCTATGCAGTCTGACAGTGACCGAGAAAACATAACTTGTGTAATGTGGGTGTATTATACGTACCTACACCTCTGTGTAAAAGCGTGATGTTAGTTTCAGATAAGTTAGTAACAAGAATTACAGCAGATCGCATGTCGTTAGCACAGCACATGTTTGAGTCTATACAATTAAACATAGCTCTGCCGCTCGCGTAGCTTGGCCGGCAAGAATAGACAAATGACTGATTTATTTTATTCACCTGTAACAAACCTCGTTTCTATAGTGCTGATGCTACTCGTGCTGTAGCATTTGGTACGGTACGGTAGATACCGCTACAAGCGGTATGAGAACTATACTATTCGTATGCCTGCGTCAGTGAGCACTGAGCCACAGGTCACAGATAAATAATTACTACGTAACCGTAAAAAACACACCAATCTTTTTTTTCTTCTAATTCCATACACACATAAACTCACGCCTTCTTCCCATGGGGGTAGGCAGAAACCACAGAACGCCACCTGCTACGAAACTTACATACCTAGAAGATGTAGTGACAAAAATTGAAAAGAGTATGCTTAGATGGTTTGGTCATGTTGAGGGGCTGAAGAAAGGCGACTAACAAGGCAGATGTGAATGGAAACGCTGGGAGAGGACGCCCTAGGAGGACAAATATTGATCTTATTGGTGATGTTCTTCAGAAAGGTCAGGTGCGTAGTACTTGCAAATGGCGCGCGTGTATGACCAGATGTATGAACGTGAACGAGGCAAAAGGAGTTTTTTTCTAATTCCAATATTGGACTATTCATTAACAAAATTGTAATAATGGAAAAATCTACCTGAGGTTCCGATGTCATACGAGATTCCGAGATTTCGATATTCATCACCCTAGCTGTATCACAGTTATCGTACAAAAATCTCCTCTTAAATATAGAGTATATACATCAAGAAATTAAAAATTAAAAAATATCACACCTTTTAAAGGGCAAAGCAACAAAAGGTGCATTCTTGCCCGGAGTTTGTAATATCTATTAATAGCCTCAGATTTGTTGTTGAACGCCTTCTACTAGAATAGTACAATTTATGTAATAATCGGCTCCAACGGTAACTGTTCTGTTAGCTTGCTAGGGCGGATCTAGTCGGGAGGGGCAGGGGGGGGAGGTCCAAACGGGTTCAAGTTATCAAGTTATACATGGAACGTCAAACTGAAAATCAACAGAACTTCTTTTAATTTCAAGAAATATATTTCGACGCAGTGAGTAGCTTCTTAACTGTTCAATTCGTATGAGATCATCAGTTTTTTTTTCGAACTGACTAACTATCTACGGCTACGACTCAAGACTCAAGGCAGAGTCGTAGCAGTTCGTAGTCGGGCTTAAAAGATAGCGCAGCTCGAAGGGCCTGACGCCTTCAAAATTTGTGCAGCTTCCCTCAACTCATAAAAAAATATTTGTTTTAAGGTTTTTTTTTACCATTCATAGAAGGTACTAAACCTTCTATGAATGGTAAAAAAAAACCTAGGTATGGTGCTAAAATGATTAAGCTCGCTTCACTGGCTCGGTACGCCCGTTTTTCTTTTTTTGGGTGGGAAATCATGAAATGACTTCTCTCGCTCTGGGTGGAGCGGGAGGGCGTGTCAGACTTTTACTGACTAAAACCCACCCATGTTCCTTCAGTTGCCTGTGCCAGGGCCACGGTTACTCTTTCGAAGTACCCGCGACCCTGAGGCGTCGGCCCTATCGGACCCCATCATTTAGTGCTGACATCTCTTTGAGTGGAACACGACGCGCCGTCGACGGGCCTGGTCCTTACCGGAAGGTGAGCTACCCATTGCTCTCCGTCCGCAAACCCGCGCCTACGGTGGCCGGGAATCTGCAGGCGACTCCCGACGCCCAGGTCGTCTCCTGCGGCGACTTGGGGCGTGGGGGTGCAAGGCTCTCTCCCTCACGCGCTCCACCTCCTCCTTCGCGAGCATAACTGCTTCGCAGAAGTAGGTGACGGCTTTCCGTTCCCTCTCGCTCCGTACCATGGCCTGGACCAGGGCTGGCCTGGACGCGAGAGATCGCCGCCGCCGATCGACTCCGCGAAGACCCGGCCGGCGGTGCTCCGCCCAAGCTGGGCAGACCTCCACCGTATGCTTCACCGTGTCCTCCGGGCGATCCACACAATGATGACACCCGGGCGTTTCCTCGCGCCTTATGCGAAACAGGAACCTCCCGAAAAAACCGTGTCCGGTGAGGACCTGTGTCAGGCGCAAGGTGAGGACGCCGTGGCGCCTCTCCAACCACTCCTCAAAGAGGGGACTTACCGCCGCTATTGTGGCGTGCCCAGGCTCGGTACGCCCTGGGCCCGTTGGTAAACAAGGTCAAAACATGTTCAGTAAGAAGCAGTTTGTATGCAAAATATAAATGTAGGGTTCCAAAAAAATTCTAGCTCATTGTTGCATGGTATTATACCGCTGAATAAATTTTCAGCATAATGAGTCGACCACGAAACTCTTATTTCAGTATGAATGGTTGAAAGTAGTTGAAAAAACCTAACCTGTGCCTTCAAGGCGAGGATTAAATTGTCGAGCTCGCGTCGCTTGCTCTTTTCAACATTTTCTTAATTTTCAAACTTTTCTACCTAAGTCAACAAAGTAACTCCTACTTCATTTCGAACAGTCAAAAACTTAACCTTTACCTACGAGGCGGGATGTAAAAATAACTGAGCTAGCTCGCTTCGCTCGGTCTTGTATTTTTAAAATAAAATTTCAAATTTTTCTACAAACCGTGACAACGTAACTCTTATTTCAAATATGGGAAAAAAGAAGTATTATATTGCAAACGATAATAAACTTTATGTTAGAGGTTTAAGGTTTATAATCAAGCTGTTTGCAATCGCGGCTACTTGAGCTATGTGCTTTTGTTCCTAATCCTCAATATAGAGCTATTGTTGATCAAAGTCTACAACAGTGAAAGGAATTTTCGGACAAAGATATAACCTGGCTTAAGAGCAGGTTAAGACCACAGAAACGACGAATGGACTGTGTGGAAAACGATATGCCTGGAACTCCGGTGCCTACGAAGATGTCAACTAATAGAGAAAGTTTGGAAGAAAAAGAAATTCCCCAACCAAAAAGAAATAAGGAAAAGATCAGGAACATGATAATGATATAAAATATCAACTAGGCCTATCATTGCATTAAAAATCTCAGAAATCTCGCCTTCCATAATAAATCAATCACTTAACAACCTACCTCTTCCCGACTCAGCCCGAAGGCCACCAACTATCAGCCGTAACTATCTACAGTTCTATTCAAACTGCATAATAGCATATAAAAGTAACCACAAACAGTCTCTCATTGTCTTAGGCCACTGCAGTGCCGACTCGCGCCACTATCATTATAATTATTGCCACTACTAAAAACTACGTACTTTTGGTAGAAAATTACTGTGATTGTAGGGGTTCTGAGATGTCCTACATGGGTTTAAGTATTGTCTGTGTGTCCAAGTGTATTCAATTCAAATCATTTATTTTTGCAAACATGGGTAATTCGTACATAGAATTTTTATTAAAGTAAAGTCCTCCATATTCTACCGTCTCATGGCCATGCAAATACACTTGGGAGCAAATAAATCGAGCCACTACCTTTTTTCACGTAAAATGGTAAATATTTTTGGGAATATGGAACGTATCAATTCGAACTATATATCGCCTAAAAGTTAAGTTAATAACCTTAACAATGAGGGTAAATTATTGAATAATAACCTTATTGAATGATAAATTATTGGCTCTGCAAGAAAAATGGTAATTATGATAGAAAATTTAGTAGGGCTAAAACAGTCCATAAAAACAATAAAAAACAAAATTATTGCAAAAAAATTATTTTTTATAACTGGTATTACCCCCCCGTGCCCTGATGCATTCTTGTAGCCTATTAGTCATCGATCTGATCAGAGTTACGATGACATATTGTGGTATGTTCTCCCACTCTTCAAGCACAGCGACTTTAAGCTCGGGAATGGATGAAACAGCGGGAACCCTGGCTCGGACTCTCCGTTTTAGCTCGTCCCATATGTGTTCGATCGGGTTCAAATCGGGACTTCGTGCTGGCCATACCATTTGTTGAATCCCGATCGCAGACAAGTATTCCGTAACGATCTGCGCGGTATGAGGTCTCGCATTGTCATGCATAAACAAGAAATTTTCTCCGACAAAACCAGCATACGGCATTACGTGGTCTTCAAGAATGTCAGTTATGTATCGGTCAGCTGTTAATCCACGTCTACCACTGCCATCGTTTGCGGGGTCGACGAAGACAAGTTCCGTTTTTCCGTCTAGAGAAATTCCTCCCCACACCATACAAGAACCACCACCAAAACTCACAGTTTCTCGAATGCAACATTGGGCAAATCTTTCACCAGGACGTCTATACACTCGGTTTCTCCCGTCATTGCTAAAAAGACAGATTCTTGACTCGTCAGAAAACAAAACTGACCTCCAGTCTTCTAACGTCCAATTAATGTGTTCTCGAGCAAACTCCAAGCGAGATCGGCGATGAGCTACAGTCAATTTTAGGCCAGTTGCTGGTTTGTGTGATGTTAAATTTCGTTCCTTTAGTCTTCGTCTCACTGTCCACCTACTGATTGCGACACCTCGAACGTCACGTAACGCTTGCTGTAGCTGAACAGCATTAAGTCCACGGTCGCGCAACGAATTGGTTGCAATAAAGCGGTCGTCACGTTCTGTTGTTGCCCGTGGTCGGCCAGTTCCAGGTCGCCGAACAAAAGCACCAGTCTCCAGATACCTGCGGTATACCCGCTGTACCTTTGAACGACTCAAATGAAGTCTGCGTGCCACTTCACGTTGTCCGTGTCCAACCTCAAGTAAAGCTACAACTTGGGCAGCTTCCGTCGGTATAGTATTCATTTTATCAGGTTATTTTGATTACACAGACACAGATAAAGACAACAATAACAAGTAATATGGGTATGATTAACAAAAACCTCAAATTTAATCTTTTCTTAACAGAGTACAATAAAAATGTCATAAGCAAATTAAATGCGATAATTTTATTCTACCCTTTAAACTTTAATTAAAATGAAATTTTGACAACTAACTACCCTCATTGTAAAGGTTGGCAGTGAGATAACACCTCTGGCGCCATTGTTAAATACACAACTGAGCTCTTTTCAAGGTGGTTAAAATTGTATTACACGTTCAGTTACGTCACCAGTATTTTAAAAACGTTAAAAATACTCACCAACATTGCGTGAGACGGAATTTGGGGTTTTCACCGAGTTTGTCCTTATCATGAACCATGCCGGGGGTAAAATATCATATGGAAAATATGCGGTGACCTGTCAAAGTGCGCGGCAGGAGGCGATCTGTCTAACTAATCTAACCTATTATTAGTTCCACCTATCACGACAATGTTGCCATTCAGATTTACATTTCTTATAGGAAAACAGCACAAACAAATTGCTATGTTCCAAAACACGGCAATTAATGCGTAGGTTATCATTTTTGTACATACCAGTGTTGAATCTATAGTTTTTACATCGATATTTAGTAGCTTACTAATAAATATTGCTGTAGTAATTAAACGCAGTCAGGCTTGTCTATGACACAGTATGATGTGTGGGGCACCCCCGGTTGTCCTCGAATCATAATATCATATTATCTGTGCGACAAACACCTTCGTTCTAACCTAATTTAGCAGAACAATGGCGAGCACGTGCGCAAGCACCCATTAAACGTGACATCTGATTTCGTAGAATAGAAAATAATATTTATATTTGTTTTATTTAACATGTAGGTACAGTTAGGATCTTATTATTTGTATTTTGTTTGTTATAATTTGAGGATATTAATTAATTTTATTCGTTAAAGTAAACGTTAAGTTGTCAATTTAACTAACTAATTTATTTAGTGAATTGTGATACAGTGGTTTTAGGAAAGTTATTTCTACTTAGTAAAATTGTAACTACGACCACAATTATGAGAACACGTTTATGAGATCTAAGAACCTCCGACCTAATCAGACGAATACAACATTATTATTGAACTTCCATGTCTTTTGCTGGGGTTCCTTGTTGATGAAGCTGTGTGTACCTCGTATTATGGCTCCCTCAAACAGGCTCGATGCGACAGCGCGACATAGACTTTTATGGAAAAAACATTGAACCATTGTACCCACGGGTACATATCAAGCTATACATGTCCAGTATAAGCTGATCTCGCACTGTATAGGATTTCCGTACAATGAGAGGTCAGCTTAAACTGTAAATGTTTAGCTTGATATGCAGCCGTGTTTACATTTATCGCTAACTTTTGATGTGGTGCAGATACTTGGTCTGTTTGCAAATACAACAAAATCGACACCTTCGTTAGTTTGTCGTAAAAGTAAAATAACAGAGCAACTAGTTTAATGTGCTCTGCAGTATTTGGATAGTTACAGATTAAAAGATAACAATTGCCTGTCGCTTTGAGACACAAAAACCCATATCGTGAACGAAGAATAAATCAAAATGATGTTATTTACAAGGTCCACTTTGGCTTATAGTAAAAACGTGTCAAGATAACCACTCACCTACCCATAATCTGTGCCATAAGTTTCTGATAAAAACGTAAACAAATGGATGACAAATCGTTCTTGTGTATAACAATTTGTAATGCAAATTACAAATTGAGTAATTAGATTTGATTATTTGAATACTCAAACCCGAAATTCTAATTTTAAATCAACCAATTTTAAATCAACTTGAAGATGTTTTTCATTTGACAATTCACCTAATTTGACAAATAACCTCAATTTTCGTCGATGATTTTCCAATTGTATTTTATTAATATTATTAAAAAGAAAGTTGTTAGTAAAAGTGGTTTGAAAACAATTGGAACGTCTTCCAAATACAAATTAAAGTGTTACTACATAGTTCCCGCTTTTGCGTAAGAGTTTAACCCGAATCGCGTTTGTTGACACTTTCATTAGATACGTTTGAAACAGACCATACGCCCACGTTCGCACGGACGTAATCCTGTAGATGGACGGGAAGAGTAATAGGATGGACTGGACCACGAGGCACTAGAAGCTGAGGCAGGCCTAATGCTAGACGGGTAGATGCAGTGGTGGAGAATAGCTGATCAAAGCTGGCTAAACTCAGCCAGCAACAAAGATTACTGGCATTCCTAGAAGGAGGCTTTTACCCGAAGGGGGTTCGTACAAACTACATAATATTTTACTCTATATACTATATTATAAACTTTGTATAAATATTTTTAAATTCTATTTTTTTACCTATTCGATTGTAATTTGCACGGAAAAAAATAATATTACTATGTGAGAGTGTTCATTGTGCTAAAGTGTTGGTCCATCAGCTCCCTGAAACCTGGAAGAGTTCAGCTTCTATTTATTAAAAATCTGGCAACGGTAATATACAATTGATGACAGAGAATCCTAACTCATATTCATCATTCATTCTCTATAGGCGAAAGTGAATTTGTTTGTTTTGCTTTCACGTTTAAACGACTGAACGGAATTGAATGAATTTGGTACACTGATAGACCATGACCTGGGTAAGCTACATGTGCTACTTCTCATCCTGGATCGCCGACGAAGTTAAATTATAATAATTTTGAAAGAACTAAAGATATTGTGAAAGATGATAAACCACCAAGCATTGTATTATCTTGTCAAACCGTCAGTTTTGTTCTGACAGGATGTAAATCACCACTTACTGGCCCTCACCCACGAACCTTGACATTTCCAGTTAAGCTAACTTTTTATCTTTAGCAACAATCAACCGTATGATACGACCGTGTAGTGTATAAAATGCAGGGTGGCGATCGAATCACCTGTCAAGTCCGCTTAAGCAGACGACAACCCAATAGGTTGACCTGCGAGATGCCAAACAAACAAACCGAATCACCTGTATCCGTGAAGGTTTCAACTTGTCGTATATATGACTAAATCGCCCCTGTGTGTCCCGGATAAACGGGATCTTAAATATAGTACTGTAGATGGCAAGAAAACAAAAATATAATAGGAATTATGTTTTAAAAAAATGCACTTTGATGCTTTGTGTGAAAAAAACCTGTTAATAAAGGCTTATTAACAAGTTTTTTATGACTCATTCAAACTATGATTAAACTCGACAAATAAATTGTGTTTACAAAATACCTTTATTTCACCTTTGACGATATTAATATCATATGCAGTCTGACAATGACCGCACTTTAGCTGTTGTCAGCCTCTTAAGAGCCCCTACCAATTTAGTGGTCTAGAAACAGAATATTCAACTTTTTCCAGCGCAAATTTCTCAATAACTTTAACATTTCTATTTTGTTTTTTAATGCACATTTATTCATCATCATTATTATACGAATTAAAATTTTGGACAACTACTAACTACTAAATATAAATTACGAAAAATAAAAATCTAACACATGTTTTTGCGTAAACCCGAAACACCCGGTTTTTCAATTGTTTTTTCAGCTTACTGGTAGCAAATATCAATATGAAAAAAATCCTAAATACTGGGCATATAGTATATAGTATATAGTAAGTCCACTTTTTTTTTTATCAATGCATAAGTACTTAAAAAAATGTGATAGACGCTGAAAAAACCCAATAAAATCATATGCTAAACCGTCGTGTACTCGTAAGAATTTATTGAAAATAACAATAAAAATTTAATATTTTACAACTAGAGGTTTTTTAATAAAAAATGTTGACTACATATTTAATTGTAATAAAATATCGAAATAATGCCTTATAAACCGATGCGCTCGATTGAGATATTCAGTATTTCAGTCGCGCCCAAGGGCTCTTCGACGTCGACCTATGTCGCCCATGACGATAGCCGTTCCCGAAGAATTGGCGAATCACGAGTGATTTTGTACTAGGCGTAACCCGTTTAGAGACTTGTGAGTATATTTTTCTATATTTATCCACATTGAGATTTTTATATATTAATGTTTTGTAATATACCATAAGTAAAATAGTGTTAAATTTTTTGAAAATGGGTCGAAAAAGTGAACTTTATTATCGCGGAAAAATCTTCAGTAAACAGAAAAAAGTTGAAAAAACACGAAAGGCATGTGCAGTTCTTAGGTAAATAGTAATGGTTGCCATCATCTTAATTAAGAAAATTGTTGTAATTTACTATTATTTCTATAATCTAAAATTGTGATAATTATATTTGTAGATAATTAAATAGGCAGAAGTCTATCAAAATCAAGTATTACCTGGAACATCATCGATGAGCGAAAAGGTTGGGGCCACAAGATATATATTTTTACCTAGTAATAATTATACTTACATTAATTGCATATTGATGACAAATATTTCTTCTTGGGAGCTACGCCAGATGCCTTATTTGATGAAGGTATAATTGAAGTAAAGTGCCCGTTATCAGCTTTTGGAATGAATGCCGATGACGCAATAAGAGCGAAAAAAATAAAGTTTTGGAGTGTTAAGAACGAAAAAATATAATATGACATGTTTACTACCCGAAGTTATTGACTCCAGAAAAGCACGTTCTATGGATATTAGAAACAACTCGTACTAAGCTCATAGATACCTATTATAATAAATAAACTTAAAAGTATCTTGTCTTTATTTTCACGCTGTTGCTACACCTGACATCAAAACTATAATTAGAATATAATGGCATACCCACATCAAGATTAGACGGGGTTAAATAAATAAAAATACAAAATGTAATTAGTTCCAGACGTAACTTTTATGCGCTGGTCACATTTTATAGTTTGCCTGTTCCATATTGAATGCCATACTAGGTAACGATATTTTAAAAGGGTACCTAAACATAAAACATCATAATCACAATAACATCCATACAGTATTACGGAACCAAGTAAGTAAAAACTATGGAGTGACGATAATAGCGGTTACGGACCAAGATTATTTGTTCCCGCTTCACCGCACACTATGAATGTCAGCGACAGCTCGAACGCAGAACACAGACACTCTGCGCTCCGATATTTACCTATTCTAGTAGCGCTTCGAAATTGGCAGGGAGCCTTAATGACGCATGTTACTAAATGTAGAGCTCAAGTAGTGTACAGTACCTGCATACGATATATTCCATAACACGTCTCGCCCCTCCTTCCTCCATATATCGGCTGACATGCCGCTGACATTACTTTCACTATAATATTACTAACATTCGTACGAACCTTATTCCTTGTCCACTTTCAAACAATACTTGTCCAATATAATTGCTTACTTTAAATAAGTAGTTTAAATTGTACGCAATTAAGAATAAGCTTAGTAATAGCTAAAGAGTTTGGGCACCGCGATATAAATTCTTACGTTTTTTGCAATTTGTAGGTATCAGCTTGAATGTTGATCTAAATATTTTTAATAGTATTAAATACAATCGTAAAAATCATCAATAAATATCTCTAAGTTCATAAAACCCTATTAAATTACTGTTTCACGAAATCATCATATTTCAGGCCAATTATTACTTAAAGAGTTGAATTGCTGATTCTATTAATTTTAATTCTGTATAGCCATATTAGTTATGGTCGTGAATCATATTTAAATCAACCTAACCGCACACTGACCTGCAAATTGCAAAAAACTTAAGTAAATTTGAATTTCACGGGCTCCAACACTTATTTTGTGTGATGGCTTGGGGTCCAATTTTTCTTCGTAGAGAATTTTCTGCTTAAATATATTTTCCAGCACCTTTTCGACCAACGTTTTAAAGGTGCCAAAAAATTACTGTCGGAAAATACTTTCTCTTTGAAATTTAATGGTAATTTATCATCAATGAGGCATTAATTGTTTGGTCAGTTAGTCCATGGTAGAGCTGCCAACTTTTTTTTTGCGTAAGTATATTATTTTCTTAAACCATTTGAGATTTGCGGATGATATAGTCTTGTTCTCCGAGGATACAAAACAGCTGCAGCTAATGGTAAACTCACTATATGAAGAAAGTAAAAAGGCGGATCTGGAGATAAACTTAAGGAAGACAAACATCATGACAAATCACATCGAAGTACCCATATACGTAGAAAACACAACTTTATGTTATGTCAACAGCTACATTTACCTTGGAAAACTGATTTCATTTGACCGACAAAACAACGAGATGGAAGTCGAAAGAAGAGTAAAAAATACGTGGAGAAAGTTTTGGAGTCTTAAAGAAATACTCAAAAGTGGTATGCCTGTGAAAACCAAGAAAAGAGTCATGGATACCTGCCTACTGCCCTCATTAACATATGCTTGCCAGACATGGAACTTCATCAATCGAATAAAAACAAAAATAACATCACGTCAAAGGAGCATGGAAAGGAGTATCATGAAAATACGAAAAATTTAAAAGATACCCCATCTTCGTATTAGACTCAAAACAAAAGTCATAGATGCTCTAAATTATTCGCAAAAACGAAAATGGAGATGGCCTGGACATATTGCAAGACTCAAAGACGACCGCTGGACTTCAAGAGTAACGTCATGGTCGGGGCCATAAGGCAAAAGAAAGAGAGGAAGGCCCATAGCTCGTTGGGTAGATGACATTGTGAAAGTCGCTGGCAGTTGCTGGATGCACACAGCAGAAGATAGAGACCGCTGGTCATCTCTGGAGGAGGCCTTCTAATAAGAGGGGTTCTTGCAAAAAAAAAAAACTATTATTATGTATATTTACGTATGTATATTTATTATTAATATAGATGCATTGCACAGATGTGAGTACTTTGTACTATAGAGCTACCATTTACCGGGTAATGTCATAGATTGACTTGAATGTGCCTTGGCGGCTGATAGTATGTCATGCTCACTCAAATGTCTCGCTGACGGTGGCGCGTGTGTCGGATCATTTAGCTCCCTTCAAAATGGTTGAGCTGAATGGTGCTGATCCATGCGTCATGTTCGTGAACGGGCGCCGTCAGTTGGGACTGGTCATCTCTTAGCTGCCAGGGCTTATTTTAATAAATTATTAGCTGGATTGTTTTTAATTATGTTTTGATGCACTCTGGACGCTTTTAACGTGTACGGTTTTTTGTACATCGTTCTCACTTATAGTGAACAACATTAATCGATGTAACTAAGATATATGTAAAAACATTATTATTTAAAAGAGTGTCCATGGAGTTTCTTGCCCGTTCTTCTCCATAGGTACCTACTACGCTTTGGAATGGGCAACTAGCTTCATATTTCTGACTGACCGACTCCTTGACAATTCAAAAGTGGTAAATGGTTTAATTGAAATAAATGATTTGAGTTTGAGTTTGAGTTTGAATTTTTTTAATACAATTTAACAATTTAAATAAATAACCATAACCTTAAATTACTAATAGAATGAAAAAAATATTATAAGTAGGTATTATGCAAATCTATTGAGTTTATTTAAAAAAATATATATGATTAATTGAATTTTGAAATGCATGCAGTATTTATATTATTTTATGTAAGTAATTCAAATAGCGAGAATTTAAAGGCTTTTTTTATTTATTTTTAATATTATTTTCGAAGCTAACCCTTCAACCCTAGTCCAAAGCCTTGAAAGGTGTCACCCAGATTAGATTCAGTTCATACAACACGCCTCCTTAGGCCACAGGTACCTACTTAGTACTTCACCCTGTATGGTTAACTATTTAAAGAGTGGTGTAGTGGTCGCAAGCGCTACTGCTGAGCATGAGTGTCGATTCCCAGGTCAGTCAGTGTTATTATGTTATCTATTCCAATGTCTCAGTAGCAGCCCGGAATCTGGATTTACAAAAATACTTAATGTTTTATGCTTAAATACTTAATTTCAGTATAAGCCGACCGCGGCAAGAGTAGCTTAACCTTAGACCGACCATGCGTCGTCGTGTACAGTCGAACTCGTCGTCTTTTAATCAATTTCATTTCACTGCGCATACTCTTTAGAATACTTCGGGTATCCACTTTAGGAAGACCCTCCTTTTTTGCATTATCCTTGACATAATTCATTATTACTGTTATTGCATGTTTATATATTGCAGGGCTAGCGTTTGTCCCATAGCGGTGGATCGCCTGGTCTCTTATACCAGGTAACGAACAATACTTCAATGCTTGTTAATTAAAAGAAAAATTGTAAGTGTATAGCCACTGCTTGGCTTGGTCTATGTCAGGAAAATCTCTTAAACGTAGGCAGTTCATATGGCGAAATATACACACCAGTATGTGGCATCAGTTCAACAAGTCCCGGACATTCGGGAGATATTCGTTTACAATAGTTTAGTGTCCATCTTGGATTATTGGCATCGTATTCCCGCGGTAGTTTCTTTAGAGGTTGATCATCATCATCATCATCAAAATTAAAATCACTCTCTTCAGAGTGATTTGCATCGTTTACTGGAGGTAAAACTACCTTTTTTATTCTTTTAGGACCATTTTTTTTAAGAGGTTGATAATCATCACCATCATCAAAATCACTCTCTTCAGAGTGATTTGCACTGTTTACCGGAGGTAGTAGTAACTACCTTTGTAATTCGTTTACAACAATTTTTTTTTCTTCATAGATTGATAATCATTATCGCCATCATCAGTATCTTCTTCTTCCAGCGGCTTTTCATTTCCTTTCTCTCTATTTGTTTTTGGAGCTTCCACTGTCGTTGCGCTCGAGCCAGATGCGATGGGATCATTGTTTTGGCGATCACTACTGTCGATATCCTTATTTAAGAGTTTATTTATTGATTCTTTGAACATTGAACTGTCAAAAACTTCTTGCAGCTCTTGCATCAACATACACCATTTGGCAAACATTGTTGCGAGTTTGTCGATTATTTTGGGATCCATGGAGAGGTTTGTTTTTTAAGGGTTTGGGCTAGTAGTTTTTTCAACCGGTGATTCTTGTGTGCACAGATCTTTATTTGAATAATCAGCAGTAGGGAAAATTTGATTCTTGCTTAACCAGTCAAATGCTTTACTGGATGGTCCCGCAACCTGGTTATCAGATTTATCTGGCTCATTCAGTCTAAGCCGTTTGTTATTTTTTCTTTTAACAGGATTCGGCAGTACCTTTCGTTTAATAGTAGTAGCATTTGTAGATTTGTTGTTATAGTTTGAGGTCGGGCTCAATCCCAGAGCATCCATGGTGTTCATCTAAGAACTTCTCGTAGCGAATTGCGCACATATGCGAGGCTTTTCCTTAACCTTTGAGGAACGTACTATTTTACGTACCTTCCCAGAGCGTCTTTCAATCCCACGACCAAAGCATTGTGGTCTAATGTAGCTCTTGATGTAGCGTTTTGCGTGGAGATGCTTGTTGTTTCATTCGCCTTGGCTGATATCAATTTTAGATGATTAAAATAAAATATCAGTTTTACTTTATACTGAACACTATATAGTTTTGCCCTCTGGCGAAGTTAGGAGTATTGTCCGCGACGGCGCCGGCTCGGGTGGAAACCAGTCGTGGACAAGATCTCCTAAAGGTATCCTTAGTACTAGTGAGATGTTTTAATAATACATTATCTAGCTACACTAGTAGGAACTTTGTTAGGTTGTACCTAAGTATAGGTCGAAAATTACACCATGAAGCATTTTCTAGATCGACCTCAGTTACAAAGTGTAACAATAAGAGTTTATTAGAAAATTAAATGACTTTATTTTATTTCTTTATTTAACCATTTATGTACACACATATATCAGTCAAGAAGAATTAAGAGAACAGAAAAGTACGTACAAAGGTAATGCTTATTTCTAAAGGAATCTCTCCCAGCATACCTGCAGTAGGAGAGTATATGATAGATGTAGACAATGTGTGTAAGAATAAAAGAGAAATTAAAATACATAAAAACGAAACAATTCACTAATATAAAAATAAACATGCAATGTCAAAATATACTTACATATAAATATGTCGGATTAAGCCCAGACATCAGAAGTAAGACTCAGGTATGACAATACATTTTCAATTGAACAATCAGTTAATAAGTATCATGAATCTCGAAGTATAGAAATTGAATTAAATAACTAATAATTTTAATGAAGGCGGTCACATAGGGCAGTACTGACTGTCAGGGACAGTGGTCCATGCACCCACCGCAATAAGGACAGTACTAAATGTCAGAGACATCGTTCCACGTCCAATAACCGGGCAGTACTGACTGTCGAGAGACAGTGGTCCGTGCACCAAGACGCATCCGTTCGAAATGCGTGCTGATTGTTGTTTGTTTGTTTGTTTGGCATCTCGCAGGTCAACCTATGCGGTTGTCGTCTGCTTAAGCGGACTTGCCTGTGGATTCCCTAATAAATTAAGGCCTCCAGCCAGGACTTATCGTGCTGATTGAACAGCGCAGCTCCTTTTAAAGGCGATCGCTTGACAGCGAAACGTCACAACATTTTATTAGATTGGATTCAAGTCTATTAAGCCAAATGATCTATAGAGTGAATGATTTCTTTATGATGCGTCTGGTGCACGTTCCACTAGCGCCATCTAGTCGCCGTCTCTCGCAGCTGCTAATCATTATGGCTGCCGTCACGGCCATTCTGACAAATCACTCGTCCTCGAGTGCATTCAGTCATCTAATAAAAAAAAGACTCATTAATTCATATCATCATCATCGTTACATATCAAAATAGAAAATATCACTGGTCTAGGTATTTCTTTATAAAAGAAAACCCCTACAGTTTAAATATGCTGGTCTAAATCGTCACCCACTAAAGCAGGTGAGATTCCTGCAGCTCATCACAGAAGTCACTGGTCTAGGTATTTCTTTACAAAAGAAAACCCCTACAGTTCAAACATGCTGGTCTAAATCGTCACCCACTAAAGCAGGTGAGATTCCTGCAGCTCATCACAGAAGTCACTGGTCTAGGTATTTCTTTACAAAAGAAAACCCCTACAGTTCAAACATGCTGGTCTAAATCGTCACCCACTAAAGCAGGTGAGATTCCTTCAGCTCATCACAGATATCACTGGTCTAGGTATTTCTTTACAAAAGAAAACCCCTACAGTTCAAACATGCTGGTCTAAATCGTCACCCACAAAAGCAGGTGAGATTCCTTCAGCGCAACACAGGATCATCATCAAATGACAGCAGGAGTGATCTAAATATTTTGTTTGCAGAGATGATCGTCTCCCACAAAAGTAGAAGAGACCATACTAGTTGATCATTCCAAAGATTATGTTATAGCTTTGGAATTATCTACACTTAATGTTCGAGAGCTAACAGATAAAGTTTTTTTCGAGTTATTTAAATCATTTGCACTAAGGGTGCGAGAGCTTACAGAAAGTGTTTCCTCTGAATCATCCGCAGTCAATGCACGAGAGCTTAGAGTACGAGTTTCCCCTGAATCTGAGGTCATATTATTATTTACAGGTACAATAGCCATACTGAACTTATTATCTGCCACGGTTCGTTTATGATCATCATCACTATAATTTTCGTCAAACAGTGACTATTTTATAAGGTCACTTATTTTTTTTAATCTAAATTAAATTGATGTCTTTCTTCGCAATTTACAAAAAAAAATACAGCTGCAAAAGGTTTAATCCGGGCTTTCCCCTTATTAAACCTTAGTGTCAGCTTTAGTCACTCTTTGATATTTTTTTTGATGCACGATGAACGAGCAGTTTCACTTTAAATTTACAGTTGTTTCAGAAGAACTAGGAGTTTTTTTAGCAAGATTAAGTGAGGAACCCCGAATGACAATTAGAATTACATTCGCAATCAGTAAAAAAATGTTCTTTAAAGTTTGCATGATCCTCTCCCCCTGACCGTTAGCTCTACTTGAACCGGTTGCTATGAAAGGGAGCTCTATTGTATTATCATTACAAAAGTTTTTAAACTTACTGCAGTCATTAAAACTGAACAACATTCTTTTCTATCACTTTTTCCCGAAAGTGTTCCAGTTAGATCTAAATGAATTGTGTGCCAAGGGATTGGATGTTTTGGAATTGAATGTAACGGCACTTGCTGTACACCTGAAGGGCCTTTGGAAGTTTTACATACTGCACAGCAAATAAACTTTTTAAAAATTTTGCCATGTCGGGAAACCAATAAAATTCGTAAACTTTTCCTAAAGTCTTGTCAAAACCTAAATGTTGTATTTCATTATGAACATGGGTAATTAGGGACCAAACCAATGAACGATAGGTAGCCAACTAGAAACTCCTCTACGTTCTGTGGCAGCACGCACGTTTTGTGCGCGCGCCCCGCCCCGCGACACACTGACGCTCAGCTGTGTGTGACTCATATTTATAACCTCGGTACATCTAAATATACCGATATACTTCTGATTATATCTTCATCTGGAGTTTCATCCCTCTACTGCCTAAACGCCAAAGTGGTGACCCCGAACGAAGCAACCGCAAGAAAACTATGCAGCGTGACACCGAACAACCAGACATGAAATTAGCAGGAGCAAGCTCAGCGAACTCACAGGACGTTACGCTATCACCCTAACATATCGCCGAAATCTCGCTTTCCCTTCGAGTACCACCTTTCTGGCGCGACAAACCCCGATTATGGTTCATCCGTTTCAAAGCAGCTACGCGTGATCTCAAGACAAGTGAAACACAGAAGGCAAGATGGTCATCGGTCAGCTACAAAAAGAAGACATCGAGCAAATATATGACTTATCAAACAATCCGTCTGCCGATCGTCTATATTCAGTCATACAGAAACGTCTTATTTCTGTGTACGAATAATCTGATGGCGAGCAGCTACAGAAGCTACTTTCGGATATGGAACTAGAAAGCCTAGCCAAATACTACGTCACAAGCGCAATCTCGCTCTCAATAAGGTGCCAGATTACACACTAAGGCTCATGTGGATGAACTTACTACGCGCACGTCCGATCACTACTTGTAGTAAGTGACACAATAAGCAAGGATACAGCATTCGATGAATTAGCCAAGCTCACCGAAAAAAAATGCTTCAACAAGCAAGTGAAATTTCCGCAGTATCTGTCACATCAGCGTCAACGTCCCAGCAAAACCCACCTGTGAGTATACAAAATCACGTCGAAGAAATTAGAATTGCACGTCTAGATCGCCGAACTGAAGAAGTCATACCGCCACAAGAACCACGACCGCTCGCGCACGCCACCGCCGCGACACCACAGGCGCAACTCGTACCGACCGCGTTCGACGTCACGCCTCCGCTCTGGTTCAACTACACCGTCAACGCATTCAATTTTAACAAAGCAGGGAAGACGGAAAACTAAAGGAGGCCTGGTTCTATCTTCCTATACAATATTCCTGGTCTTGAACCTTGCGTACGTGATATCTCGACAGGTAATTGATTTATTTAAGAATTGTTATCATTTCAAAAAGTAAAGAATCGCGCTTCCGATCTTTGTCTAAATGTAAAATTTACTTTACGAGGTATAGAACTATTTGTGTTTGATAAATTGCGAAACAAGAAATCTGCATGAGGCATCTTTCGACCTTCTTCGTACACGATATCAAAGTCCTAAGCCTGCAATATAGCCCCCACCAACGGTGAAGCCTTGGAGTCAAATAACGTTTTGAGTGAGAAGCCTTATCTATGGGAGTTCGGTAAATACAGTGAATTTTCGTCCATGCAAATAATAAGCTATAACTTATGCAGTATCATTATATTTTTGGATAAGAACTGCACCATATCCCTCACTACTTGCATCGGTATAGAGTTAAATGGGCAAGGAAGGGTCAAAAACTGATTCGGGCCTTAAAATGTGGATAATTTTTGCGTGTATTTGGTCATGCTCTGGTGTCCAGTTAACATTGCCTTTACCCCGGCCGAATTATTTGGAAATTGAGTAACAGAGTTGGGACATTAATTAAAGCAAACTATTATTTTATTTTTTTGATTTGGTCTAATCACCCCAGCTATTCAGCTTGGACTTTCAGAAACTGAACACTTCTTAAAATTAAACAGGAACCCCGCATTGGAAAGGTGGAGACGATGTGGCCTGGCTCCCCGCAGACGTAGCATGTGACTTGTGACTTTTGGTTGACACGTTTATACGCAAAAATAGAACGATTAAATGGCGATGCCCGGTCCTGCCACGTACGTTGCAGTTGCCACGTAATCCAAACGTAGCACGAGGGCGTTTGACGTCAGAATCGTTTGACTCGGGCAATTCTGACCTTCGTTTGAGGATATGCCTCGCAGTATTCGTAATAGCTAAGATTTGTTATTTATCACAGTCGATCTTAATTCACGACTTATTTGAACATCAGACATATATGGAAATGGCAAAACCCGACACAACCTTTTCAGATAATCTTGCGTCCGGGATTTGGCAAAGACATTAACATGCCTGAGCGGCGGTCTCAGTAGAAATAATTTGAAATTTTATGGATATTGTCAAAGTGATCCTGAATAAGAATAGGGCGAGAGAACCGAGCTTTAAAAGTCTCCTGGATATCTTCCTATTAATATTGACCTATGATTTTGGTCAGTTATTTGGCTGCGCGCCTTGAAGACAATAGGTCAACCTCATGATTAAATAGACACTATTCAAATTTTTGCTCCTAATTATGGTGTCTGAAAGCCAACACCAGCCCCCTATGTCTGAATTGGGGTCGTCAGGATCAAACGGTACCAACGCCGTGAAACGTTGAGGTGGTGCATTGGACCGGGGCAGCAGACATCAGTTAATTTTGCAAGATATGCTTCTAAACTATTTGAGGGTAGCGGAATATTTTCCTGCATGTTTTGTGATGACGAATTGCCAGAGGTGGGCAAAAATCCGATCCCACTTCTGATGTCGGATTAAGCCCAGACATCAGAAGTAAGACTCAGGTATGACAATACATTTTCAATTGAACAATCAGTTAATAAGTATCATGAATCTCGAAGTATAGAAATTGAATTAAATAACTAATAATTTTAATGAAGGCGGTCACATAGGGCAGTACTGACTGTCAGGGACAGTGGTCCATGCACCCACCGCAATAAGGACAGTACTAAATGTCAGAGACATCGTTCCACGTCCAATAACCGGGCAGTACTGACTGTCGAGAGACAGTGGTCCGTGCACCAAGACGCATCCGTTCGAAATGCGTGCTGATTGTTGTTTGTTTGTTTGTTTGGCATCTCGCAGGTCAACCTATGCGGTTGTCGTCTGCTTAAGCGGACTTGCCTGTGGATTCCCTAATAAATTAAGGCCTCCAGCCAGGACTTATCGTGCTGATTGAACAGCGCAGCTGATTTTGCGCTGAGGTTGATTGTTCAGTTAGCGGAACTTTCTAAGTTAAATAAGACAATTGATGTTTTATGTGTAACCGAGCATAATATGGTAACAGGCGATGAAGACATGCTCACGTTATTGGATTACAAATTAGGTGACAGTTTCTATAGAGATAAAAGAAAAGGTGGCGCGTGTATTTTAAAGGCGATCGCTTGACAGCGAAACGTCACAACATTTTATTAGATTGGATTCAAGTCTATTAAGCCAAATGATCTATAGAGTGAATGATTTCTTTATGATGCGTCTGGTGCACGTTCCACTAGCGCCATCTAGTCGCCGTCTCTCGCAGCTGCTAATCATTATGGCTGCCGTCAAATATAAAGTGATAAAAATAAATACATATACAAATGCAACTATGACACCGTGGAAAGATAGTGTTCTTTCACTCTCCTCTTAAACACCACAACAGTTTGACAGTTCCTAATGTCAGGCGGAAGTGAATTCCACAACCGAACCGCGTGTACAGAAAACGAATAGGAGTAGAAGTCAGTTGAGTGGGAAGGGGTTTTTAGGAGATTTCTAAGGTGCGACCTGCAAGGCGCATCAAAAGGACGGGCGTAGGAGAAGCGTTCCCGCAGATATGATGGCGTTAGAGGGTTGTGGAGTATGTTAAATAGCAGACACAATATCCGAGAGTTCCTGCGAAGTCGAATAGGGAACCACTTGAGTATCTTGCGAAAGTTAGAAACGTGGTCATACTTTTTAAGGTTAAAAACAAAACGAATACAGGTATTTTGCAAACGCTCAAGCTTATGTAATAGCTCCTCAGTGGCATCCAAATAACAGGCATCAGCGTAGTCAATGATGGGCTGTATGAGAGTTTGAGCAAGGGAGATTTTTGTGTTCAAGGGCAAGAAGCTCTGGAGGCATTTCAACGAATGGAACGTGTAGTGCACCTTGCGACTAACTTGAGCAACATGAGCAGTCCACGATAAGTATCAATGATGATGATGAGTGTTACTTTTATCAATATATTTATAGTCATTAATTTATCATAAATTTATATATTACTATTATGAATGGTCTTAGGTAAGCAAATTATTCTTAATTAGTATTAATTCTTAAAACGATTACCAAGTTTTCAGAGTTTGAACAATTTTTTTTTCAGTCTAGAGAAAGTTGTCCCAAGACTTTTAGTTGTACTTAAATACTTATATACAAATGTGGATACATTTGTATATAAGTATTTAAGTACAACTGGGGGGAACTATTTTCATTTCATATTATCTCCAGAACGCTTATTCAGTTTCAGTACAATCTGAAGTTCGCTAACACTATCGAGCACGTAAACAAACGCACTATGGTCACTGTTTTTCTTTTGCCAAAAGCATGTTGATCTTAGGTCAACACGACTTTGCCCAAGGCTAAAAGTGCCGTCGCACGCCTGAAAGCGAATGCTTTATGTAAAATCATAATCTTCTTCCTCCATCCATCCATCCTCAACTGAATTGGTTTTCAGTATTACTTCTTCGCCGCGTTTACCTGTTATACTTTTTAACACTGTTTACATTTTTATATCGGTTACACTTTCATAAGTGTTTTGGGTTAACACATTGAAAAACACATTTGTAAGTACTTATAATTCTGTAACCAATAAGGTGTTTTTTTGTGTTTTTTTTTTGTTCTGTGGTTTTACTTCCTTTTAACAGTCCTTTCACAGTTATTTTACTTCTGACAGCAGCAACCCAACAGCAACCTTATTGTAACAGGAATAAAGATCATTGTGATTTTGATTAAGTATGAAATAAATACGAATAAACAAAATAACAACGACAATGGACTCAAATACATATCGCGAAAAAAACAATAACAGAATATTTTTCCATCACAAAAGGGGATGAAGAAAAAAGGGTAAATAGCACTGTTCCTAGTGATAGTGTCACCAAACTACTAAAGTTAAATTGCAAGAAAGTAATTTTGTGTGCTTTCCCATACTTTGAGCAATTGTCAAATAGGCAAAACAACTACATTCACATGCTAAATAATTACATGCATTTCTTAGTTAGTCACCATAGTGACAAGTTTGTATTTTTTGACACCAACATTTTTGTTGAAAAGCTAAAGTCGACTAGAGATACTGTGTATCTGCCGATTAGTTTTAGACGTCAAATAGCTAGACTATTAGCTTTTATTATTAACCCAGACATAAGTAGTATGTCGAAGTCACCTTTAGTTAGCACCACTATTAGTAATAGTACTAATGTTGAGGTGGTTAGCTCAGATAATTTAAACTAGTTTGTAAGACAACAGAAGGTACCAATAATACTACAGTTCCACTTAAAAACAAAAAGGTATTTTCTAGCACTACAATAGTTAACTGTAGAAAAGGGGCTAAGCAGAAATCCTTGAAATTATTTCATCAAAATATTCAAGGATTTAACTCCAAACAATTGGAAATTGAATTGTTTTTAGAAAAAACAATGTTTGACATTATTTGCATAACTGAGCATTGGTTAAAAGATTCTGAAATGTTAATTAATTACGAGAATTATAATGTGGCCAGTTGTTTTAACCGAAAATCAATGCTGCGTGGTGGTTCACTAATCCTAATTAAACGTTGTATAAAATCAAAAGCTCGTAAAGACATAGTTGAACTATCGGTTGAACATAGCGTTGAACTGTCTTGTGTTGAGCTAGATAAGCATGTTATAGTGTGCGTTTACAGACCCCCAAATTATCAAAACTTCTCTATATTTGAGTCAGTAATGGAAGATGTTTTGGCTAAACTTGCAACTGGTAATAAATCAGTTATTATCTGTGGAGACTTTAACATTAATATTTTAGAAAATAATTCAAATACCAGTAGATTATTGAATTTGTTTAAATCATTCAATTTGTCAAATGTGTTTTTGGAACCAACCCGAACAACTACAACTTCTGTTTCATGTATTGATAATGTATTTTGTTGCTGCGACTATTTAGATAAAGCTATCGTTAATTATCTCCCTTCAGATCACAGCGGTCAAACCGTAACTTTTGAGTCCAACATAGCGATACAAAAAGTGCAGATACAATCCAGACCAATAACATTTGTCAATTTAAATAAATTTAAAAGCACTTTAATTTGTAAGTTAAGTAATCAGGACCCTACAATGAATAATGTTAATAGTTTGTATAAAGAATTCTTTTCGGTAGTTCAAACCGAGTTTAATAATATTTTTAAGAAGAAGTCTAAAAGTATCAGCCCTAAGTTTTTATTTAGTGACTGGGCAACTAAAGGACTTAGGAAAAGTAGGGAAAAACTTTTCGAGCTGTATGGCCTTAAGCCTTATATTAACACGGAAACTTTTAATAAGTATGTTGCTTCTTACTCAAAAATTTTTAAGAACACTTGTAAGGCTGCTAAAGCCTTATACATTAGCAACAAGGTAAAATCAGCAGACAATAAAATAAAGACGGTTTGGAAAATTATCAATAATGAAACGAACAGGATCAAAAAGCAAAATTCTGATTACACACTGGAGACGTCACGTGGTCTCATTTGCGATAACAAAAAAGTTGCTCAGGAATTTGTGAATTTCTTTACCAGTGTCCCACTAAAAACCACTGAAATCTTAAATTCTTCGCCCTCGCGTGCTTTTGATTTAATGAGGGCGAATATTTCTGCCTGCCCGATTGAATTTAACTTTAAGCATATTAACCCCTTAACAGTAATAAAATCTTTTAAGCAAATCAAGATCAAATTGACCGAAGATCTTTGGGGAATGTCTATTAAAGTCTGTACCTCCATAATTGAAACTATAGCACCTTACTTAGCCTTAATATTTAATTTGTGTGTGGATCAAGGAGTCTTCCCGGATCTAATGAAATACAGTAAGGTAATACCACTTTTCAAATCCGGGGACAGTAAAGACACTAATAATTATAGACCTGTGTCCGTGTTGCCGGTTTTCAGCAAGGTTTTTGAAAAGATAATGCTTAGTCAGATGCTCAATCATTTTAATACTAATAAAATCCTTCACGAGCAACAGTATGGTTTCACCAAAGGGCGTTGTACGACCGACGCTGGTGTTACCTTATTAAAACATATTTTTAACGCGTGGGAAGATGCTCAAGACGCCATAGGAATCTTTTGTGACCTCTCCAAGGCATTTGATTGCGTCGATCACGAAACCCTGCTTTTGAAACTTGAGCATTACGGACTTGGAAAACTTGCGCTTAGTTTAATAAAATCTTATTTAAATGATAGACAACAGCAAGTTCAAATAAATGGTGTCAATTCACTTGGTTTAAAGGTAAAAATGGGTGTTCCACAAGGCTCGATATTGGGTCCTTTCCTCTTTTTAGTATATATTAATGACCTACTCCATTTATTAATAAATCAACCACAAATGGTGTTATTTGCTGACGATACTTCCTTAATTTTTAAGGTAGATAGACGTGCTTCAAATTTTGACGACGTAAATAACGCCCTACTGCTGGTCCAAAATTGGTTCACGGCTAATAATTTAGTACTAAATGGAAATAAAACTAAGTGTATAAGATTTTCTTTACCAAACGTCAAGAGTAGTGATTGTGAGATAGTATTGAATCAAGAGAAGCTAGAATTCGTCGATAAAACGGTTTTCTTGGGGATCACGCTCGACTCAAGGCTACAATGGGGTCCTCATTTAACATCTCTAGCAGGACGGCTAAGTTCAGCAGCTTACGCTGTCAGAAAAATCCGTCAATTTACTGATGTAGATACCGCGAGGCTGGTCTATTTTAGTTACTTTCATAGTATCATGTCTTACGGTATTTTGCTTTGGGGACGGGCTGCAGACATCGAGTCTATTTTTATTCTGCAGAAAAGAGCCATCAGAGCCATATATAATCTCCGCAGGCGCGATTCTCTAAGGGAATTGTTTAAGGATATTAACATCATGACTGTACCTTGTCAATACATCTATGAAAACATCATGTACGTAAGAAAAAATTTACATCTTTACAGTAAAAGAGGTGAAAGACATAATTATAGTACTAGAAATCGGGACCTATTAGTTCAACCAGGTTTCAGACTGGCTAAAGTAGACTCATCTTTCATGGGGTACTGTCTAAAATGTTATAATAAAATACCTCCCCACATACTTCAACTGAATGAGACAAAATTCAAATCCTTTGTCAAACGCACACTATTCAGGCAGGCATATTATAGGTTGGAGGACTACATAACTGATAAAAATGCCTGGCTTAATGCCGGTCCTGCTCCACACCACAACTAATTAATTGACATTCGAATCACTGTTGAAGCTGCTGAAGATAGTAAGAATTTATTTGCATTATATAAACTCAATCTCCTTTTTATTATATAGATGCATTGCACAGATGTGAGTACTTTGTACTATAGAGCTACCATTTACCGGGTAATGTCATAGATTGACTTGAATGTGCCTTGGCGGCTGATAGTATGTCATGCTCACTCAAATGTCTCGCTGACGGTGGCGCGTGTGTCGGATCATTTAGCTCCCTTCAAAATGGTTGAGCTGAATGGTGCTGATCCATGCGTCATGTTCGTGAACGGGCGCCGTCAGTTGGGACTGGTCATCTCTTAGCTGCCAGGGCTTATTTTAATAAATTATTAGCTGGATTGTTTTTAATTATGTTTTGATGCACTCTGGACGCCTTTAACGTGTACGGTTTTTTGTACATCGTTCTCACTTATAGTGAACAACATTAATCGATGTAACTAAGATATATGTATAAACATTATTATTTAAAAGAGTGTCCATGGAGTTTCTTGCCCGTTCTTCTCCATAGGTACCTACTACGCTTTGGAATGGGCAACTAGCTTCATATTTCTGACTGACCGACTCCTTGACAATTCAAAAGTGCCTGTAAATGGTTTAATTGAAATAAATGATTTGAGTTTGAGTTTGAGTTTGAGTTTGAGTTCTATTAAATAGTACCATCGGCAATTCAAATTAAACTTTTTTTCGTTTATAATTATATAAATATCATGCACCAGAATATAGCAGGGCTAATTAATAAAGCAGATATGCTGACTGTTCAGTTTGCGGAACTTTCTAAGTTAAATAAGACAATTGATGTTTTATGTGTAACCGAGCATAATATGGTACCAGGCGATGAAGACATGCTCATGTTATTGGATTTCATATTAAGTGACAGTTTCTATAGAGATAAAAGAAAAGGTGGCGCGTGTATTTTAGTGAGAAATATTCATGAGTTTAAAGTTCTAAAAGAAGTAAAAAAGCTTTCTACAACAAATAATATTGAATGTTGTGGCATAGAACTCACGCAACATAAAGTAACTGTCGTCTGTATTTATAGGGTTCCGAAAAATACCCATATAAAGATTCATCTTTCTCTTTTTTTCGAAACGCTTGAAAATTTACTTCCCATTACACGTAAGAAAACTAATAAAACAAAAATAATTTGCGGGGACTACAATATAAATATTCTAAAAAATTATGAAATTACCAAGACATTATTTATAAATACAGTGTACGGATTCAACCTTAAATTTCAAAATACTTACGAAACCACCTACTCGCTTATCCAGCGGTACCTGTATAGCCAATATATTTCATAATGCTCGTGGTAACAACGGAGAAGTAATTGAGACTGCACTATCGGACCACACTGCGCAAATATTAAAATGCAATGTAAAAAAACGTGTGCAATTCATTCGTGGAAAATTAAAGTAAAAGACTTTTCCTCTGAATATTTAGAAAAGTTTATTGAGTGTATTGCAAGCTTGAGCTTCAGTGAGGTTTATGAACTAAATGACCCAAATTTAGCGTATGACAATTTTATAGTAATAAAGACTATTAATCAAAGAAAAAACTGGCTATCTAAAGGCATAAGAACGTGCAGCAAAATAAAACCCAAACTACTTTGGCAATACCGTCAAACCAAAACTGAGAACAATAAAACCATATACACTTCCTATACAGCTCGATATAAAAAAAAAATAAGACTAACAAAGTATGTACAAAATAATCATTACATTAAGACATCTAATAATAAAAGCAAAGCAACAAATAATAAAAGCAAAACAAAATAATTAATGACAACAAAGTTGATTTCCCTCGTGAACCAATAACGAAAATAATTCACGAAAATAAAGAAATAGTAAATACTAAAGACATCTGCAATGCATTCAATGATTTTTACACGGATCAAATTACTCCAGGCTGCAATGAACTACCGCCACAAACAGAGAGAGTGAATCAATCGATTTTGTTATCTCCAGCTACACCAGAAGAGGCATCAAGAACGATTCAAACTCTCAAAAATACAAAAAGTACAGGAAATTATAACATAACAACAAACATAATCAAAAAAGTCCATCACATTATTTGTTATCCACTATCTCATATTATAAACACATGTTTTGAAAAAGGAGTCTTCCCAGACAAACTTAAAGTATCTATTATTAAACCGCTGTATAAGAAAGGAGAGAAAATTGTAATTAAAAATTATCGACCAGTGGCATTAATACCGATATTCTCGAAAGTCATTGAAAAATAATACATCACCGAATGTACAATTTCCTCGAAAGTAAGAATGTACTGGTCGATCAACAAAAGGGTTTCAGAAAAAATAAATCAATAAATGCTGCTATTTATGATTTTCTCAAGAACATCATGGCAAGTATCGAAAGCCTTCGATCATGTTGATCATACTATACTTATCGACAAACTAGAAAGTTAAGGAATACGCGGCAATGGTCTTGATCTTATCACATCATATTTAAGCAACCGGCAACAATACACAGTAAAAACAAATATAAATATTAAAACCAAGCGTGAAATCAAATATCGGTCAAAACATGGAACGGTAAAGTACGGTGTACCTCAAGGGAGTGTATTGGGTCCCCCACTATTTCTAGTGTACATAAACGATCTTCCAAAAAGATGATTGTACAATAATGATAAAAAAAGATGAGTCCTACAATTATGAACAAGAAGTCAATGACACGCTAAAGCAAACTATAAATTGGTTACAGTCTAATAATTTAAAAATTAATTTAGAAAAGACGTGTATATTGCATTTTAGTCAGCGACAACGACAAGAACTACCGGTTAATATAAGTCACAATGGATATTCAGTTACAAAAACAGATACGTTCATGTTGGTTCTAACAAATATATATATTAACAAATAAATAATAACAAAATTTTTAGGGTTAGTAATAGACAGCCAACTTACGTGGAAACCATATGTCGAAGAAATTTGTAAAAAACTTAACCGTTTTGCTTTTGCTCTTCCTAAGCTTTCCGAATTCGTGAACCGTGACGCCGTGCTTATTGCCTACCATAGCTACGTAGAATCAGTTCTTAGATACGGAGTCGTTTTCTGGGGTAACTCGACAGACAATAATTACGTTTTCATAGCACAAAGAAAATGCCCTCCTACGTAAAAGTATGTATCGAATGGCTCCAGTAATTTTCAATAAAATTCCACGACAGATAAAAAATCTTAATATGCAGGGTCTGTCCGGCAAAGAGCTAGAGTTAAGTTTATTTATGCAGAACTATGATGTTCAGGTGTTATGTTTGACTGAACACTGGTTGAACATGAAGTAGTGTTTATCAATGATGATAATTTCACGGTACAAAGCGCATTTGTAAGGAAAAGTGCCATTCGCGGTGGCTCTCTAGTTCTTGTCTCAAACAAGTTGAAATGTAAACAACGTTTAGATTTAGTTAATCTCTCTATTGAGCGCACTATTGAGTTGTCTTGTGTTGAACTCGAGCGATACATTATAATTTGCGTTTATCGACCCCCTTCTGGTGATTTAATTAGTTTTGAATCGGTAATGGAGGATTCTTTCAATAGGTTAAAAACAAGTAATAAGAGTATAATTTTATGTGGAGATTTTAATATTAATATTTTAGATGTTACTCCATTAAGTATTAGACTTCTCAATCTGATTAGGTCTTATAATTTAAGTAACTTGTTTTTTGAACCAACTAGGATCATGGCATCTTCATCAACTTGTCTTGATAATATGTTTACTAATTGTGATGCCAAAACTAAATTAGTGTTAAGTGACTTAACGTCCGACCACTGTGGTTTATTAGCTAGGTTCCCGATGTCATTACCTAAAAAGCCGCATAAACTTGAATGCAGGCCATATACAGCTTCAGGGTCGCGGGTCCACAGAGAAAACCGTGGCCCTGGCACAGGCAACTGAAGGAACACGGGTGGGTTTTAATCAGTAAAAGTCTGACACGCCCTCCCGCTCCACCCAGAGCGGGAGAAGTCATTTGATGATTTCCCACCCAAAAAAATAAAAATAAAAAAAGGCCGTATACAGCTAGTCGTTGTAACAAGTTTAAAAATAATATAGCTCATAGAATTACACCATCGTTAGTAGAACACGAAAATCCTAATGAAATATACGGAGCCCTTTTTGATGTTGTGCTAAAAGAATACCAATCTATTTTCAAGACAAAAACCATTAACATTAATGGCACCTCCGTTGGCTTCAACCAATGGGCTCCTCCAGGTATTTATAAAAGTAGAGCGAGACTATACGAGTTATATGGTTTGAAAAAATACAGGTTTGATACTCCTTTCCTAGAGTATGTAAAAAAATATTCAAAATTATTTAAAAAGATTTGCGTTTTTGCTAAATCAAAATTTTTAAGCGATTCAATTAAAAATTCCAATAATAAAGTAAAAACCACTTGGAAAATTATTAACAATGAAACGGGTAAGTCGGTTAAACAAGAAAATCAACTTGAAATTATGGTGGACAACAAATTAGTTAAAAAGGCAGCTGACGTACCTACGACTACGACTTGCTCCTTAAATTCTTCCCCGTCTAAAGCTGAGAATCTTTTGAATAGTAGTGTGCCAAAATGTACTCGCATATTTAGCTTCGAACATGTAACGCCTAATGATGTAATTAACGTCTTTAACACACTTAAATCTAAAAACACTGGTGATTACTGGGGCATCTCAATTAAACTTTTAAGTAATATATTAGACATCATAGCATCATCATAGGAACTTTTCCTGACCTCATGAAGAGTAGTAAAGTCATACCATTATTTAAATCTGGTAATAAAAATAACATTGGCAATTTCAGGCCTATTTCTATCTTACCAGCATTTAGCAAAATATTTGAAAAGTTAATACTTAAGCAGTTGCTAAGACATTTTAATTTAAATAGCCTCCTTCATAATGAACAATATGGCTTTACAAAAGGACGTTCAACTACAGATGCGGGTGTTGCTCTGCTGAAACACATATTTAATGCATGGGAGAAATCGCAAAATGCTATTGGAGTTTTCTGTGATCTCTCTAAAGCCTTTGATTGCGTGCACCATGACACGCTTTTGCGTAAACTACGTCATTACGGTGTCCAAAACGAAGCTCTCAACGTAATAAATTCTTATTTACACAATAGGTTCCAATGTGTAGATGTCGATGGTGTGAAATCATCCGGGCTTCCAGTTCAGTTAGGTGTTCCTCAAGGCTCAATACTAGGTCCATTCTTGTTCTTAGTGTATATCAATGACTTACCATTCTATTTAAATGATATCTGTGACGTTGTACTGTTTGCAGATGATACCTCTCTTATTTTTAAAGTAGACAGGAATAGACAAGAGTTTGACGACGTAAACAGTGCACTCTCAATGGTTACGGATTGGTTTACGTCAAATAACCTAGTTCTCAATGCTAAGAAAACTAAATGTGTAAAGTTCGTCTTACCGAATGTTAGAAATCTAGGACCCAACATCGTCTTAGATAAAGAACTGCTTGAAACAGTAGACTCGGCAGTTTTTCTGGGCATAACAGTAGATGCCAAACTTCAGTGGGGCCCACATATATCAAGCCTAGCGGGGAGGCTCAGTTCAGCCGCCTACGCTGTCAGGAAAGTAAGACAATACACTGACGTTGATACAGCACGGTTAGTCTATTTTAGTTATTTCCACAGCGTTATGTCCTACGGTATTCTGCTGTGGGGCAAAGCTGCTGATATTCAAAATATATTCGTCCTTCAAAAACGAGCTGTCCGAGCAATTTATCAACTAGGAGCCAGAGTTTCTCTTAGAGATTTAAAGATATTGGTATTTAAAGATATTGGTATTCTTACGGTAGCATCACAATATCTTCGCCAACATCTTATACATTAGGCAAAATATACACTTATACACTAAAAACAGTGATTTTCACAATGTTAATACTAGAAATAAGAACAAACTACGTGCTCCCTTTCACCGGCTTCAAAAGGTTCATAACTCATTTGTTGGGCTAGGCATAACCTTTTATAACAAACTACCCTCTTCTTTGCTAGATTTGCCTTTTAATGCGTTTAAAGCTCAAGTAAAATCCAACCTTTGTTCAAAGGCATATTATTCAATTAACGACTACTTAAACGATAAGAATAGCTGGTCGCTGTAATTAACTCAAGACAATGTTTATGTTCTTTCTCCAGACTCAGCTTACATACTGACAGGGTATACGAGTTCGTATATTTATTTGAATTTTTTTTGACTGTATAAGTCAATTAGTTTTAGTTACCTTCATTTATTATTGACATGATCCGCTCATTACAATGTTTTTCAATGAGTTGTATTGCAATAAGTGGTTAGCTAGCGACCTCGACAATTGATCTTAAATTATTCTTGCCTGAGCAACCGGCAGCGAGTTCGTCATGCTCCCGTAGATGTCACTGCTTGCGGTAGCGTCGGGGATCGGGTTGCCTCCTTCCCTCAAATATGGCGAGGGGGGCAATGGCTGATCTTTGCGTTATGCTCGTGAACGGGTGCTGCTTGTGGTGACTGGTCGTCTTGCTGTCTATGGTTTTGATTTTGTTAAAGTAATTGTTCTGTTAACTTATTTTACTTCGATGGTCCTGGTTTGTCATTTGTGTTTACTTAAAAATAATCCAATAATGCATATGTAAGATGTCACGCCCCTTATGCCTGGAGGCTTTTATTTGTGTATTAAGTTATGTTGTTTTTTTCATTGATTTTTTTATTGGTTTCTGTTTTGGGTATATTGGCGTGGCTAGCTTAAATATGGCAGATATGTTATTTTTTTGGGTTTCGGTTTTTATTCTTTGATTACCTTATAATTATATAATTCAATGGTTTTCTAGCTAAACAGACAGCTGTGCTGCTGGGGAGTTTGTTGCGCCACTTCTTCTTCCCAGCTAAAGCACTAGGAAGTGGTGAAGGGCGGGCGTTTTGGGGGACTGTCTTATGTAATTTTGACGTTCGAAAAGTGCTGACTCTCAGCCTAGTTTGAATAAATGACTTTTGATTTTGATTTTGATTTTGCTGAGTTTATGGAGGACACCACTGATATTTATATAATTATAATATTACATTTAAGTTAATTTTATTCTCCTCATTGGTTTAGATATTGTTAAAAGGGCTCTTTTGTTTTCAATGTAGATTTTAAGTAGGTATTGTTACTCTGTCTTATGGACTTATTCTTACATCTGACATTAGTTGACATTAGTAACTGTGTGTTAGTAAGTGAGGAATTGTGTGTTAGTATGTAAGTAATTGAACTATTTTATTTTACATGTGTGTCTGCGGTTTCGACACAACTGATTCTAATATTATTTGTATGCTCTCGAGTAAACTGTAGCGAACTAACCATCTTATTATAACATCATAGTCAATAGATCATTGCATGAGGTGATGGGCAATGGTCCAGCTTGTGCAGACAGGAAATCTGTTGTTTCGTATTCTTCTTATCTGACAAACTTTTGTTTATGTCTCGATGAAAACGCGGTATAGGAATTAGATTAATGGTCAGATAGCCCAGTAACTGGATTGTGAGGTCAGTCGCTCCATGTTAAACACTGGTTTCAGCTGAAGCCGAGGCTCACGTTGCACAATGTACCGCGTAGAACATGCTAGGTGGACAATATTATTTTATGATATTTAACTATGCTTTTATATATAAGTAGTCATGTTGAGGCATTATTAATAGTTTTTGGTATGATTTTGTAATAAAAAACAAAAAATATATGTAAAAACAGTAAAAAATATTTAAAAATAATAAACAAACAACAAAAATGCATTTAATAAATAAATACCTACTGTACAAACTAACTTAACCTAAACCTAATCATCAGATCATCGTCAAAATCTTCTGGTGAATCGTCATCATTTTGTGGTAATGTGCGACAATATGATGATGTTTCCGGTCTTGATGCTACTATGGTCGGGCTTACGATTAACTTTAATACTTCTGCACATTTTTTTTCCGGCTTTTTTCGGGGAATCTCACGAAGGCCATTGATCAAAGGGTCAGATGTTATTATTAACATGGACAGCAAGTCTCTATTCGTGGCAACACGTGAGCACTTGCGGGTGTTGTACTCCCTAAATCTGCGGCAATCTTTGTTACGTGCTTCTTGAGCCTCTTCGGAAAGTTGCCCAATTGGAAGCAATGCCGCTTTGGTGACCTCAGTACTGTGTACTAATATTCTATCTCGAATCTATATAGTATGCTAAGGCTTCGTCACTACTTAACTGCCTAGGATTAACGGAACTGGTATTTTCTTTTGACTTAATAATATTATCTGGCCTTTCACTAATATCTCTAATCACATGGGCAACTTTTCTTTGCAATTTCGGCAGCAGTCACTAATTCACTGGCACTTCTAGATTCTACGAGATCCACGACTCGACGTTTCTTCGTCTTAAACGACGATTCCTCGAAATCTTTGCGAGGTCTTCCTGCAGATGTCACAACCTCACTCGATGTTGAAGGTTGTGGGGCTAAAGAACTCACAGTAAACTGTATGTCTCCTTCATCCAGCCAAGTCTTATTTCTAATTAAAAAACGCTCCTTCGATTTTCCCGAAGCCAACCATTTGGCTTCAATCTTAGTAGAAAATTTGGATATTTTCAACTTTATTTCTCTTTGGCTGCTTTCAGTAATGTCACCAAAGTGAAATTTTGAAGAAAGATAGTCATAAATACGCGATCTTTTATCATTATTCGTGTGTTTCAACCACTCTTCAAAAAATGCTACCCTTGAAATAGAGTAAACGTGTTCTGAAAAAAAAATATGTTGTACTGAAGTGTGCTGAACAATATGTGTATTTTTACAAACTTCACAGTTATACCTACAATATATCTAAAAACTAGCCCGAATAGAGGCGAATCAATGTATTTCCTGAACGTTCAAAGTTTTGTTTATGAAAAAAAATACGCAAAAATTTATGCATTACGTTAAAAAAATGCTAAATATTCATTTTAATAGATTCTGATAAAAATAATATATTAAATAATAGTACATACCCTCACGCACAATGGTCCACATGAAGGACTAAGTGCGGAAACCAAACCCTCTAACATAGAACATAGATAGTACATACCCTCAGTATTAATATCCATCACAAAAACTTTCACAATATCACTATAAACCACTATGAAATGTGCACAAAAGTGTCGCTAAATTGCAACTGATTGACCGGAACGCTTGCATTAAACTCATTACCTGACTTCTGAACTCTATGACTCATCAGTTAAGCATTTGAAAAACAACTTTTTCTCGGAATTTGGAGTTTGGGGGTGTTGTTTGTGTTATGCAATTAAGGTTTCCTGGAAATGAAAACTTGAATTTTGTCCACCTAGCATGTTCTAGGCGAAATACTGTGCGTTGGTGTGAAAATGCTAGACGATAATGATGAGGCAGAGGAGCCAAACGCTTTAGAAGTTTTTGAGCGATTTTTCGTCAAAATTAAAATCAAAACATTTTATTTCACATAAACCTACATGGGCACTTCTGAAACGTCAGAAGCCAGGTGCACGGTTCCAATTGGTCGTTTCCTATGGAGAAGAGCCGGCAAGAAACTCCACGATTAACCTTTTAAAAATAATTGACTTTTTCAATATTATCCTGAATGAATAATAGATGAAAAATTACATATGCTTGGCTACTATCATCCAGCTTCTACCAAATGGCGAGACAAAAGACGTAGCATTTGAGTGAGACTGACCACCTATATCGTTTATACATATAAGGCAATGCTTGCAGGTGAATTTTCCTGATTGCGCGACCATGCCTTAATCGACGCTAAGTGTGTTACAGCATGTCTTGTCTCTGGTTGCTTTTCGCTGATTTTTACTGGCGAGCTTAGATGTCATTATGACACAATTCTACTTAGCATGATTCTGTTCAAAGATCTGGTTTGTTTGTCAATTTTGAACTGGATTTGTGATCTGGTTATGGTCAAGGATTGATGAGAAATCTTTAATTTGGAAATAATTTTTATTTGGAATGTCCAACAGTGGCAAAGACATTGGTGTGATCCAGTGTTAGTAAATAGGTGAACTTTATAGTCGATAGCTCTTCGAACGAAGATTTATATGTAGTCTCAAATTAAATAGACTATATAAACTTTGCCAGAGACGAAGTTTATATTTTTAAATAAGTGGTCCAGTAGGTACAATTTCCTACTGGGCGATTTATTAGGGGACGGAAATAACATTCTGAAGTGTTCTCGTAGTTATGTGTTCCAATGATACTTTTTGCAGATTCCTATGAGGAAGCAAAACTTTATATCCAAGGTTTGATGCCGGACATGCGGAGTGCAGGTAAATATATTTTATGATAATGTAACATAACATCTAGCATGTATTCCCGTAGAGGTGTCCTTATTTAGTACACTCAGTTTTTGCTAATTATGTGTAAGTCACATCACATAATAATCAGCAACCGGGCACCAATTCAGACTCCGGGCTGCTACTGGGAAATTCCTGATAACAAAACCCAATAACACTTTGCCCGACCTGGGAATCGAACCCAGGACCTCATGCTTAGCATTACGAGTAGTACTTGCGACCACTCTACCAGACGAGGCAGTCAGTATAATCCAAGTCTTTATGAGTTTTGGAGTTATTCATACGCGTGATAGGAGAGAAAGTTCAGCACTTCATCATATCATAAATTCATAACAGAAAGTGAAGTCTATTGTGATTATGAATTTAATATTTATGTTTTGTTTTAGAAAATACATAATCATCAGCAATGCTTGAGGAAAAACCACGCAGATGTGCACGATTCGCAACGAGAAGTGTTAAGACGAACATCATAGACGCTCTGAAATTTATCCCGACCTCCAATAATAACCCCAAGTATACAAACGAAACTACACTTAAACGGAAAGCACTGCTAGATACCGAAAAGAAGCTAACAAACGATCTAGAGTGACTGAGCCATATGAATCTGACGACGAGGTCGCAGAAACATATAGTCAAGCCCTCTAAATTAACAACTGAAGAAAAAAGACTTACTCCTGAAGTTTCAAATGAAGATTTATGTACACACGAATTACCTATTGAAGAAACAAAAGATAGAAATAATACAAATAACAAAGCAACTGTTAACCCAAATCCTTCAATTTGCTTTTGAAGGATTTGGGTTAACAGATGCGATTCTTTGGATCCTGAAATAATAGCAAAGCAAGAATTTATAGGCGAATTTTTCAGATGTGTGCGAGAAATGCAAAAAAATTACAAGTCTACATTTCTTCATTGACTGAATGACGTTGTTATGTCACAAGATAATATGAATTTTAGATCGTATAAAATAAAAGTAGATTATTCACTATGGATAATTCAGTGTCATAAGTTACAGACGCTATATTGAATCCCAAGTGTTACAAAGCATTTAGTGTCATTTTTTGTCATTCAGGCGTATCGTCTGCATTTGACGTGAATTCGGGTATTATATCTCAATACCCAATATTAAATACTCAATCATTTATTTGCATTCCACGATGTGTTCTTAGATGGTAACTTAAAATTATATGTGACAATTATGGATCCTGTCGGGCACAGCAAAAATTGTAGGAAAGGAAGCTTTGCAAAATCAAAACTAAAAATCTTAACTAAAGTTAATGTAATTATCATTTGTTTCTACTAGATTGTAATTAACATTTGTCTGTATAGTTAGTCAATTTTGACGAATATCTTCCTCATTGTTGGTCTAATGTTTTCAATAATCCTTAGTAATCCTTTAAAATTGTGTTTAATAAATATTAAATTTTGTGTTATTACAGTAATTGTTCCTACAAAAGTCTAAAGTGTCATATTAATTTTATTTCATGATGAGAATGCAATACAAATCATCCTCTAATTTAATTTTAAAAGTAAGTCTTTCAAGACGAAACATAACTTTCTTCTAATATAGTGGTTTTTTTACATTGTAAAAAAATGTATACCTTTTTTTTTGTATTTTGTATTTTGAATTTGAACACCATACACCTACTAATACCTTCACCATAATAATCATAAAAAGAAGTTCAATCAACTGAGCCTATAGCAGTACTCTCCCAGACTGCGCCACAACACCCTGTTCTCCGCCTTCCGCCAGTCTGTCCCAGACACCTTTCTTAAGGTCGGCGGTCCATCTAGCTGGGGGCGTCACACACTAAGCTTGCCGATACGCGGTCTCCACTCCAGGACCCGTCTGCTCCACCGGCCATCAGTCCTTTAATAAACATGGCCAGCCCACTGCCCCTTCAGCTTGCTTACCCTGCAAGCTATGTCGGATGTAAAATCAAGTTATCTTGCTCATTTACGAAACAATACTCGGTAGGTATCCACTATCGCACTTTTGACCTAAAGGTTCACCTCAAGGTCAAACGCACAAAGGTATGACTTATCTTTTAGATCTTATCTGCTAATTTTAACCTTATGTGTGAAAGCTTAATGTAGAGTTTCAAGATGTTGTCATGGCTGTTAGACAATCACTTTTGGTGGACGTTTTGTTTCAGATCGATGGTCTAGTGTTTCAACAGACGGATGAAAATTTTAAATTAATTTTTCACGGCGTTTTTCCTCAATATCGTCGACAGAGTCATCAGCATTAAGCCCCATGTAATACACACCCAAGTAACACTACCTTTAAACCATGACATGTATAGCATTATAGCAATCTTAATCAAAACCTCTGAATTCAGGGATAAAATCTCACCATAACAGATCGAGTACTTTCTGAGATAAGCCCGACCGCATACTCGTATCATCATCACCAGCCTACAGCAGTCGTCTGTTGGGCATACTTCTCCCCAATTGCACGCCATTCATCTCGATTCTCTGCTACCAGCAACCCTGCGAAGATCGCCGCTCCACCTTGCCTGTGGGTCCTACCTTACGTTTGCCGATTCGCGGTCTTCACTCAAGAACACGTCTACCCTAACGGTCATCGTTAATACTTCATTTCAGCTTGCCTGTAATAGGTAATAGTAATAGGTACGCGTTTTTTGCGTACGGTGGGAAAATCGATCATTCGATCCACCCCAGCTCCTCGAGGAAGGCCAGCAACGCCTTGGTGTTACTGACAGCCTCGCGTAGGGTACCTGGGTAACCGAAGTACTTTGCCATGTATGTGGCGACCACCGGGCAGTGCAGTGCAGGACGAGAAGCACATGAGCTGCTGTCTCGTCCACCTCCATGCAGGCCCTGCACAGCGGACTATCTGTGACTCCATGACAAAGAGGTGTTTATTAGATGACCCGTGGCCAGTTAAAGCTGCCGTAACGTAACGTGTTTGGTTAGTCGGAGAACCTGTTTCGTGAGGCTTCCGGCAATAGCAGGGAGTGCTTCCCTAGCCTGCCTGCACTCACTTTGTTCCGACCATAGTTTGTGATGTTGTTCCCTATTGCGTTTCCTTACCAGAGTGCGTAAGTACCCGAAGGGGAGTGGTAAGATGGGTTCAGGTCCCACTGGTGCCTCACTCGACCCCCTTCTGGCAAGTTCGTCGGCTGTATCATTGCCCAGCGAACCGCTGTGTCCTTTGATCCATTGAATGGTTATGTTATTGAGGCTATCCACCTGATTCAGGCGCTGGTGACACTCGTATACCCAGCTCTGCCGGGCACAAACCCTCGCACCTACGATCCCTGTGAAGCTGGATCTTGTATTTTTATCTAAGATAAATTGTTTGGGTACCCGATCATTAATAGCTTTCATAATCGGGAACTCCTTGTTGAGTCCCTCAAGTAGCGCGGTGTGTGGTGTAGCTCTCTTACCCCAGAGATCTAGTGCCTTAAGACGTACCGCCGCCAGTGTCGCTTTCTGCTGTATTTACAGATGGAGCGGTGGTAGTTCCAGCATGCAGTTGAAGCGTTCAACTGCTGCTGTCGGAGTGGCCAGGCAGGCTAGTCGTTGCATGCGTTGCGTTAAAAAAAAAAAGAAGTTTGTTTGAGGCTGTAGCCAGCTTGGTTCGGGGCCACCAGACCGCGGCCCCATGCGTGATCATTGTGATCACTGTGGTGTACAGCCATAGTATAATTTTAGGGGATAGTCCCCATTTCTTACCTATCATTTTCCTGCACTGCCAGAAGGTTATGCAGACCCTGTTTAGTGTGTTGTCCAAATGACTACTCCAGTTTAACTTACTGTCTAGAATGACCCCCAGGTACTTGACCTCGTTGGCCAACTCAAGTTCTGTATTGGACAGTTTTGGTAGGCGATAAGGGCCTCATGCTCGTTTTTGGGTAAACATGACTAGTTCAGTTTTAGTAGGGTTCACTGATAGGTCATATTCCTTGCACCCATTTTCTACGATACGTAGCGCTTGCTGAGTGAGGTTGCTGATCGTACCCGTCACCTTCCCCGAAAAAAGGATTGCGAGGTCGTCAGCATAACCTATAGTGTAATAGCGGCTGGCATTGAGTTTAGTGATGAGGTCATCTATGGAATCTGGTGATTAATGACCTCAGCTTGTCTGTAATAACAGACATAACCAGAACATAAGTTATATTTTACAATATCAAGATAACATATAAATGATTTGCAATAATTGACGGGGTCAATACTCACTACGTTTTACGTAAGATCAATTTATAGAAGAAATTTGACCATTACACACTGACTTTGTTCGCATGACCGAGACTAATTCGGTAACTGGACTTGTGCACTCAGCATTTTAGCCACAGTTTTTATGAAAAATACTGTCTTATAATTCGATCCAAGATGGTTCTACATATGCCTAGCTCTTTAAACGGCTGGCTTTATTTAATTTATTTATATAAAACTTGCGAACTAACTACATACCAAGCATTAACATATTTTTTGTCACATATAAAGATGTCGGTATCAAAATTAAAGAAAAGCACGGCACTATAAATTAGCGTAGTATTAACGTATTAATTTAAATACATATAAATATTTGCAATTTGCGACTTTTTAAATTCTTGACTCTACGTTCTCCGGCGGCAAGTCCAAAGCGAGCAATACATAACATTTGACTAATGTATGTAATTTCATTGATTACTTGACTAATTACATTGATTTACTTCCCATACAGCGGATGTGCGCGTAATTTTAAACTTAACGTGTTAAATATTTCATTGGTTATCTTAGTTAGATATATTATTATGTTGGTAAATGCAGGTTTTTCCACTTATTTTAATGTTCCTTAATTTAATACAAGTCGTCGAGGAAACCGCCATGTCATAAAACCAAAATATCCAAGAAATGATATGACATCCACCAAACTGCACTGACGGCAAAAACAACTATTTTTGTCTCTGCGCGAGTAAAAATGCTTGTTCTTTAAAGTGGAGTTTTTTAGTGGAGTACTTTAAAGTGGAGTACATGGAATACGGATTTTGGAACATTTTGGTGTATGCTTTTTGAATATATGGCCTAGCATTCTACAAAATTAATACACGATACAGTGAAAATTCAATACTAGTGAGTAAGACAAATTTCACGTAGTTTTAATTATTTTGGGCTAAAAATTTACATTTACACGATGCAAGTTTCTTGCCCGTGGCAATAAAATTGAAGCAGCAAATGAATTGCGTCTAAACACTGTTTAAACGATGCAGCTGTTATTGTTGGTTCAATATTTCTTGAGAGCAGAATTCACAAATGCTTTAAATTTAATAATGCAGTCAGGCAGTATTAAGTTAATTTCACATGTTTCTCATTAATTTCAACACTGGCATTGACACAACACAATAAGTCTTGTCTTAACCACAAATTATTAAGTCTCACAGTAATAAGTAGGTAGTTTACGATAAGGCCGCGACACACAGACCTACAAATGCAGCGAACCGAGAGAGATGGTATCATATCAATCACATATTATAATGACTGATGGTTCAATGTCAATCAGTGGGTGTTTGACCTTATGAGGAGGCAAATGAGGGCATTGAACTGGCTACCACATTGCTTCGTTTTATCATATCCCAACTCGAAGGAAAAGTTTACGTAATGTTTAATTCACATACATGGTGTTATTAAAATGTCTCCACCACTAAATATGTAGGTGCAGTGGGCCCCGCGAGTATGTAGTGGGGCAGCTGGCCTCTCATTCTATTTAAGGTATTAAGTCAGCTCAAAGTCAAAGTGCTACCAGAGACGTGAGGTCTACAGTACAAGAGTGAGCTTTTGAGTATCAAAATCAAGAAAATGGATAGGTAGCACTTGCAATGTGATTGAGGATGTTCTGCATGTGCTGATGGATTGCGTTAGGAACCAAGTTGAAAGGGAAATCTTAATCAAGTTCCATTAAAACATATGTAGCCGTAGGGATAGTTCAACTTCAGATGTTCAGAAAAGAATGTGTCAGCTAGTTGGTGTACTTCAGTGATTAAGATTTCCATTTCTTTTTAAGATATAAGTAGTAATTTATGGTAGAATACATTAGGACCTTGATGAAGTTATACTTTTAATATTTTTAAATTGAATTTGACATTATAAATGTTAATACTTTAACATTATATTTATTTATTTATTTATAGGAGAACCAACAGCTATTACAAAAGTATAACAAAAAGTGTATGAGACATAGAGCCAATTACAGGTTCTCACGTGAAGAATTTATATAATATTTATTTGTTGACATATTTTAACTGATATTTTGACTCTCCACTTAACATTTCACAACAATTTTAAATTTAACATTTAAAATTTAACATTTCACAACAATTTTATTAAATATGTTATGTTCAACACAATGTTAGTTGTTAATTAATAAATAAATGAAATGTAAATTGCATGCCTTACATGATGGGGTTGAAGTATCCATGTGGATAAAAACTCCGATAAAAAATTTAAAAGACAAAAATAAAATAGAAAATGGAACTGTAGCCATCGAAAGTCTCGTTACTATAATGTGAATTTGATGTATTACAGTTCGTATGGGGTATTGTAAAGGCTTACGCAGGTTGGGGCGGGCCACGTCTGAGCGGAACGCTCACTTTTCTACATTTTGAGCCAACAAACAAAACATTTTTTGTAAATAAATGCGTTGCGCTGCGGCCCGTTGTGGCTGTAATGTGCACTTGGCTTAAGCGTGAAATAGTTACTGAATTAGTGAGTGCGTACCTGACGTTACCTTCGAAGAGATTGCGTGTGACCCTGCTCGAGTGCGCTTTGACCGGCGCCGGCGCACGAACACAAAAAGACGAGCGATTAGCGAGGAGCGTTGCGAAACTTTTATTAACAAGTAATAAAGAAATGCTGACTTTTTATGAAGATTAGGGGGGGTCTTGCCGGGAGAGACGCAAATCCTGCACCTCTAGCTAACTGATTGAACAAACTCTGTCGGTCTGTAAAGACAGATCGGTATTGATGATAGAGAGTTTAATTGTATCTGTCCCTGTCAAAGAAATAGCTGTCAACATGTTATATGGACACAATCTTTGGCTTTATTGGGGCGACGTTAAAACCAGAGATTGATAGTGTATCTTTCACCGACTTTGGCGAACTGGAGAGTAGAGATAGAAAAAAAAAGCTATGAAAACGAAAATGGTTTAATATTTAAACAAGTAAACATTTACAACGAGTGACTGTAAATGATCACTAGTTGTACAAGGACGGATCCAGGGGGTCGAAAGGCGGTTCAAGTAAAACAAGGAACGTTCAACTTAAAATCAACAGAACTTCTTTTAATTTCACGAAACCGACTTTGATGTCCTCGTAGCTTCATAACTACCTATTCAATTCGTAGGAGATCATCAAATTTTTTTTCGAAATGGAAACCAATGTGCCCCAAAACCCCAGATATAAATTCTGGATCCGTCCTTGTAGTTATCATTTTGAAGCGTTCCCCCTAAACGAACCTGAACAATCGAGTTCGATAGCGAATCGAGCCGTTAGGTTCGGTCCCTAATGTGAATACAACACTCGTTGCACTTATAGTTCGACAGTTGTCTGACACTGACAGGTATCACGCTTATCTTTATGTACCTCCATGCTAAGTAACGTTTATAGACCTTGTCTCAGATAAGGTATCTAGTTATTTGATTTTATTTACACAATGCCACGTTATATAATTAAAATAGAAAGAATATAATAGCGGTTGTATTCAGATTAACTTGCTCAATCATGCGCACAGAGAAACAATCTACAAGTTACAAGTAGAATCGGTAAGCGAGCTGAGGTTTCCGCGTTTTAAAGAAAAAAACAAAGATATTGTTGTAGTTAAACAATATCTTTGTTTTTTTCTTTCCAACTTTTCCTCCTCATCCCATTTGCCTAGCCGGGTCGGCTTCCAAGCTAGCTAGATGCAGCTGAATTCTTATTAACAGTATTTAAAGTATATTCTACTTTCTTTTGGGTTTGGAAACAGAAAATATAAATATAGCTGAAGTAGATCAGAAATCAGAAATCATTTATTTTGCAATGAATGTGGGTACAAAATAAGATGTAAACATTGTAAAAGCAAGTGCTACACACTGTACCTTACGGCAGGCAAGAGTATTTATATCTATTTAAATAAACAACCTTATAAACAAAACAAAAAATACAGTTATGAGGAGCTATTGCAGTCTTCCTACATAAACTTAACATCAAAAACCAAAATCTTAATTCTATATATTAATTCTATATATTAATTCTATATATAACAAATAATTGATTAAACTGAACTTTACTTACAGTAACAAAAATTAAAAATTTACAATGAAATTTGCAATTAAAAATATGTACGAGTAACATATTAAACTCTTGTCATTCAAAAATTCCTGCTTAGGACATTTACGGATGAGGTATTTTATTATAGATGATGGCCCCTTGACAGTGAGCTCTTTTTTAATAATGCTGTTTTGTACCTACCTGTAAACATTAGATATTTGGATTGCGATCTAACGGATCCCGAACGTATTCTAATATCGTCCAATTAGGGTAAAAATGTGTATGTTTGTTCCAACGAATAGATAGGGTTATACATATCATATTGACATGATCTACTCATTACAATGTTTTTTTTTTTTTTTTTTACAAATTACAATTTCCTTAAAGTTTAACAAGGCACACAATCAGACCTATGGGGTCTATCTTAGCATGCCATGGCCTGAGATTTGATCAACGCGCTATTAACAATTAAGTTAGAATCGAGTTGATGTAATGTTCTTTAAGCTTACGCTTTATGTTTGTATTATTCATTGAGTCTCTAATGTCTACAGGTATTTGGTTAAGTAAATTGGGTATTGCAAAAGAAGCGGTACGCCTGCCATAAAAGTAATTTTTGCGTGGTACTTGAAATAATTTTGATTTGGATTTTGGTGAATTCACGTCATGTTTCACGGGAACTTGGATATCACTGTTATCAAAATGTTCTATCAGTAACATACTCAGCGCGCGCTAGAACAGGTAATACTTTGCAATGTTTAAATAACGCTATGTAATTGTCTTGGTATTTACTTTTTACATAGTTTGGTATTACCAGTTTCAGCAGGCGTATTTGCAAATTATGTATTTTATCTAGGTAACTTTTAAATGTGCGTCCATAGCTGGTGAGTCCATAGGAGATAATCGACTCCGCAAGAGCTGTGTACATTTGGAAGAGGGTTCTGTACGGTATATTGCGCTTTATAATGGAAAACTTGGTGAGCATCGCACGTAACTTGCCGCAAACAGATTCCACCTGCTGACTCCAGTTGAATCGGTGGAGTGTATTGCAATAAGTGGTTAGCTAGCGACCTCGACAATTGATCTTAAATTATTCTTATCTGAGCAACCGGCAGAGAGTTCGTCATGCTCCCGTAGATGTCACTGCTTGCGGTAGCGTCGGGGATCGGGTGGCCTCCTTCCCTCAAATATGGCGAGGGGGGCCATGGCTGATCTTTTCGTTATGCTCGTGATCGGGTGCTGCTTGTGGTGACTGGTCGTCTTGCTGTCTATGGTTTTGTTATTGTTAAAGTAATTGTTCTGTTAATTTATTTTACTTCGATGGTCCTAGTTTATCATTTGTATGTCACGCCCCTTATGCCTGGAGGCTTTTATTTGTGTATTAAGTTATGTTGTTTTTTTCATTGATTTTACATTGGTTTCTGTTTTGGGTATATTGGCGTGGCTAGCTTCCATATGGCAGATAATTTTATATCATATAAAATTATCTGCCATATGGAAGCTAGCTTTTTGTGATTAACAGTTTTTCTTCTTTGATTACCTACTAAACAGACAGCTGTGCTGCTGGGGAGTTTGTTGCGCCACTTCTTCTTCCCAGCTAAAGCACTAGGAAGTGGTGAAGGGCGGGCGTTTTGGGGGTGTCTTATGTAATTATGACGTTCGAAAAGAGCTGACTCTCAGCCTAGTTTGAATAAATGACTTTAGATTTTTGACATTCATCGGCTGAAGGACACAGAACGAGGCACACTACATGTTTTATTGTCACTTCGTCTGCGGGCGTTTAATGCCCGCAAAGTGTTAACCCTCCTTAATTATGATACTTCAGCGATAAGTTATTAATTAGGTAAAAATAACTAGGAAAATCATACATCAATGTTACCTAGATTGAAAATTTAGACACAGTATTGATTGGCCACGGAATTAATTATTGACGAACGGAAACTACAAAGAGGTTTATAATTTTAAAAAAGATTAGAGAAGAGTAGAAAGCGAGAACCACAAGACCAGTTGATGTGGTGATGCTTTGGTAATTCGGCTCAATAATAATGAAGATGTAAATACAAAAAAAAAACTTATTTCAAGCCTTATATTAAAAAGCTTCGTTTCTTGCACACCAGATGGCGATAACGTGCGACTGCCCGATGACGCAGCCGGGCCCGACCCTGGCTGCTACCTGCGGGGGGGGCGCCTTCATGCTGTTCATGGGGCTGCTGGAGGTGTTCCTCAGGAGCCAGTGCGACCTGGAAGACCCGTGTGGGAGGGCACAGGTTGGTCGATAGCTACGTCTGCTACAGTCCGATTCAATCTTTTCTGCGGCTCGGAATATGAGGCGAGCCGCTGCGCAGTAACAAATTAGCGTGTCAGCGGGGGTGAGGGGTGAGGTACTGCGCAGCGAGTGGCGCACTTCACAGCCGGCGTAAAGTTTGCATCGGGCTGTACGTAGTATGGTGGAGAGGGTATGGGTGGGGCCTACTTATATGTTTGGGTCGATTATGAAAATGTAGACATATGTTACAAAAAAGCCTCTCGGCATTGCTCGATATGCGTCGAGCCGACCCGGACATGAAACAGCGAGGTTAGATGCCGAATCAAACTTACCGATAAGCTGCTCTTCAACAGCCCAAGGCTTCGCTTTGTATGAAAATGTAGGCGGAATCGTCCACTGCGACCCCCGGCTGAGTTAAGCACAGATGCGCGGCTGCCAAATAAATGAACCGCGCGTGGGTAAGGGTGTTATTATGTAGAACGCTGGAGACCCTCGCCGCTATTCGAGCGCTTCTCCTAATTGTCGGCGCTTATCGCCGCCGATTGGCGCTGATTTGGTAATAAGTCTGTAAACTACCATACGCCGACCAGCTTTTGTCGGCGCCGGTAAGCGTTGCCATCGTGTGTTCATGTAAAACGCTGGTAACCGACGCCACACGTAAAGCCAAACATATTATTGAGTACCACTCACACAATAATATATTTGGCAGTATTTTAAACAACAAAACCGACCCGAAGTAATAAATAAACATAGGTTCTATGTTCTATGTTAGAGGGTTTGGTTTCCGCACTTAGTCCTTCATGTGGACCATTGTGCGTGAATAAACATAGGTAATCAGCTTTTATTAGGCTCGTGCCGATCGCTATATTAAAATTACTTAGTTATAATTGTGCACACAAAACATAATGCAGACCTAGTAAATTAATTTCCAATTTGAAAAACTGTATGAAATGCTTACCAAGTAAAAAAAATCCTCTTGCATTTATTAAATTGGTTAAGTGATTCTTAACAGGATCTTGGCTCCAAACAAAAGTATGATGTGAGGGTCCACCGATTGAAGAATCTACACTCAGTAAATTGTGATCTGCATCACAAAATCTGTAAAAGAAATACTTTTTATAGAAAGTTACACTTACTTTAATGGTTAATAACTAGATAAATATCCAACCTTACTCACAATTAAAACATTTCTCTAATGGTTTGTAAAACCGATCTTCACTTTGTGATGGTCTTACAATAGCCACATGAGTACCATCAATACATCCTGTGACTGCAGGAATTTTAAATGTTTCATTAAACCTGTAATTAATTTATTATTAGCATTATAATTTTAACAAATAAGTTGAAAATAACCATCAAATATCAAAACTACATATCAATAGTTACACAAGGTAAATATTGATATGTAGTTTTGATATTTTATTATTTTCTTAGTATGTCGCCACGGCGAGTAGGCTGGGGCATCAAAGGATCTAAATCCATTATATCCCTTCGAAAAGCTTCATAACTACTCGGTAATTATTCCTAAATTCATCGTCAGTCATGACAAACGCGTTGCCTACATAACGCGCCATTCGTCTCTAATTTATGCGCGTCACAGACCGACTTTCCGACCTCGCCGCCGAGGTTCCTCGCGAAGATCCCGACGTTATTGTCCCCCCCGACCCTTGCTCGATGAAGTGCCAGCCCGCGCCGTAGCTGAGCCTGTAGCTTTAAATTCCCCGAATAATAATAATCAACAAAATCTGATCCAGCCTGTCCCATCTTGCTGTCCTCCCGTCAGCGACGCCCTAAGCCGAGGTCCGTACCCCACAGGGGGTGCCCTTAGCGAGCGTTCGCTTAGTAATGTAAGTAGTTTTACGCCCCTGGCTGGAGGCTTTGAGTCCGCTTAAGGCAGCCACAGGATAGTCCGGTTAAGTAGTCACGACCTCTCAAGGTCAACTACGAGATGCCATACCCAAAAAAAAAAAACTAATTTATGCACATTGTCCAAAATATCACAAATAACTTCTAAGTGTGTCGTTATTCACAATAAAAACTTCACAAATCACTCACAATATCAAACTCGATCCCGAAAAAGTAGACTTTTTATAAATCGTTACACTTTGACATAAACAAGATTTCAAACTCGATATGTCAACGGCAAAATCTGGTCAAGAGTACCGAAAAAGTGCATTCGTTCGAGTCAAGTCGATTTCATTTAGTTCCGAAAAAATCCACCTAATACGATTTCAATCGTGCGCTAGTGTAACATTCAAGAGTGCCAAATGACAAGATCTCGATCCCAATTTCGATATCAAATTGAGATCGAGTGTCGAGAGTAAGCCTGGTGCTCAACAGTAGCGCTTGCGACCACTACACCAACGAGACAGTCATACCTCCAGTCCAGTACAATAAATAATCACACCTTAGAACCAGCACGCGTCGCATTAACAACTTTTGTCGAGGGAAGCATAATGGATAGGCTAAAAATAGGAAATAATGGATCTTTCCTATTTTTTTAAAGGAGGAGGTTCTCAAGTGGGTTGTATTTTTTGTTTAATGTTTGTTACCTCAGAACTCCGTCACTTATTAACCGATTTGAAAACTTCTTCTTTTGGTTGAAAAGTTATGCTTATCGAGTATCTATAGGGCAAGTTCTTATGAGTTGTTTTGAGTTAGCTTCAATAATACGTACTTTTCCACTTAGTGTATGCTGATGATGTTATAATAAATTCCTGTCTGTTATTTACTTAGCAAGTGAAGGTATAAGAATTTTAGCGGGGAATTTTATCACAACTAAAAAGTGAAAAATAAAAACATTATTACAAAAAAAAAACAACGTCTTCCGAAAAGCACTACATAGTAAAAATAACATCGATTTCGGAATTCAAACTCAAGTGGGGAAAAAACTAAAAAACAAAACCAAAGACACCGACTGCCGAAGTTAAAGCTATTTTTCACTTTGTAGTGTTCGTTTTTGTTTTACAAAATCCTTTATTTTTTTCTTTGGTTTGTACATAGTAGCCACAAGCATACATATAATAATCCAGTCCAACCTGTTCCTTGCTGCCCTCCCCAGCGACGCCCTAAGCCGAGGTCCGTACCCCACAGGGGGTGCCCTAAGCGTGTAGTCGCTTAGTTTATTTTTTACCGTTGTTTTTTACAGTTGCCTCTATAAATTAAGGTCTCCAACCTTAATTTATAGAGGCAACTATAGGCAAGCCCGGTAAAGCGGCCGACAACCTTCTAGGTTGACCTGCAAGTTGTGTGCATATACATAAAAAAAAGTCTTTAAAAGCATTCTTATAACTTTCCTTGTTACACGCTCCTCATCACATGTCGTGGCTGAGAACTCGAGACGACGAAATTGTTTGTGAAAAACTGTTCGTGATCAGTTTATTATAAAGTAAAGTTAATCTTTGCATAGACGAAGGTCTCAGAGAAAACTAACTCGACTAACATGAGAAAAATATCATTATGGAAAACGTTCTAAAAACTTTACGTGTTCAATTAAGTTTTCGCGTTTATTCTCATTTGCAGTGACATTATAATTAGTTTTTTTTTTTTATATTTGTTGCTTCTGTTCCCATAAATAACGCACAGATCCTCCATTTAGAGACAAAAACCAAGCCTTTCTCAGCTCTAACGAGAGATACACAAAGCAAGAGGCAAAAAATGATTGACAGCATAATGGCACGTGCTGGCACCTGCCTGGCTACACTTCGTTATGTTTGACATGTGTCTGACATTATCTACTCATCGCTTATTTCGCACGGATAGAGGCTGATGAATCTTATCTACCACTAATCTTGGCGAAAGAAGAAATGGATGGGACATCGTGAGTCGTGTAGTATTTTTTTAGTTTTTGTAGGTTACAAAAAATGCAGTGTCAAACTCAAATTCAAAATCAAATCATTTATTTCAGTTAGACCATTTACAGGCACTTTTGAATTATCAAGGAGTCAGTCACTCTTTTAAATAATACTGTTACAAAAATATTAGTTATTGTTTCACTTATAATAAAATTGTTGTATGTATAAAAAAGACGTACACGTTAAAAGCGTCCAGAGTTCAGCAAATAGAAACAAAAAAAAGCAATCCATAAAAAAAACTATTAATTAAATAAGCCGTGGCAGCTAAGAGATGGCCAGTTCCAACTAACGGCACCCGTTCACGCACATGAGGCATGGATCAGCACCAACCATTTTGAAGGGAGCTAAATGATCCAACACGCGCTACCGTCAGCAAAACATTTGAGTGACATGTTTTTTTTTGGGTATGGCATCTCGCAGGTCAACCTATGAGGTTGTCGTCTGCTTCGACGGACTTGCCTGTGGTTGCCCTAATAAATTAAGGCCTCCAGCCAGGACTTAAACTTAAATACTAACTAAAACTAAGCGACAACGCTAAGGGCACCCCCTGTGGGGTACGGACCTCGGCTTAGGGCGTCGCTGGAAGAGGGCAGCAAGGGACTAGCTGGATCAGGATTGATATTTATTAGGGACGAATTTAAAGCTACAGGCTCAGCGTCGCGGGCTGGCTCGAGCAAGGGTCGGGAGGGGCGTGGATTTGGGCGTCGCGGCGGGCCTCGGCGGCGAGGACGGTAGGACGGCGATCGGGTTTTGGGCTTATGTAGTGTGCTGGTGGCCTTACTACTCTCCTGGAGGAGGGTAGTGGCGTCGTCGGACGCGATTAAGTGACATGTAAGAGTATTTGCATGACATACCTACTATCAGCCGCCAGGGCACTTCAAGTCAGTACATAGTTCTCACTCCTGTGCTATGCAATTATTCCTATACTACAAAGATGATTGAGTAGCATTGCATTTTGACCGCGTAGGTATTGCTCTTTTGTATCATCAAACAGTTTTTATTTTAAACCGACTATATATTTCATGCTTGGTGTCTTTGTTGTTCTATTTCAAACAAACTTGAAAGTTTAAAAATTGACAGTTTTTTTTTGTGACAATGGAAATTTATTTTGCGAAGCGTACTTTAAGTCCTCAAACATTCGCACGTATTTCAAATCACTTTAAGGTATCTTGCAAAACGCTCAATCGATCACTTTCCCAACGGTGGGAATCAATTTTCTTGTCATAATCTGCATTTTATTCAGAAGTTTGTTAGATGATGTTTCGTCACGAAATCACGAAACAACGATTGCTTTCTAGGTTCTTTGTATCTTTGTTTTATGAAAATATTTATTTCATACCAAGCACAGTTGATGCAAGTCCATATTTTATGTTAGAAGGTAGATATTTATAGCTACGTTAGTAAAATTTAAAATAATTATTATCTTGGACATGCATGTGCGACCAATGCCCCAGGATGCGGCGGTCCACTCTATCCGACACCACGCTCAAAAGTGTGTTGGTGCTACCATTTTCCCAAGACCACAAGGAGGCCGTTATTTTACGAAGCAGATGCCGGGGGCACTGCACCGCCATGGGAGCCCCAAAAAACCCTTGAACGCGTTGTTACACTGGACGCATAGAGCATCGCAGGCTTTTTAGTGTAATTGCTCCTCAGTTTGCACGTGTATAACGTTTAGCAATAGCTTTTGAAAAGCGTGACCTCAACGTCACGTGAGCATCACGCAGACCTGCGAGAAAGCGTATTACCCCTTACCGAGACTGTTAATGTTGTTATTATTTCGATAATATTAACAATAAGATCATCATTATCGAACAGAAGAAATTGCAGTCGCTTTCATTTGGCAAATTTATAGCAATACTTATCATTCCGATTACATTCCATCGATTGCAGTTATATAGTTTACTTACTTGTTCCGATTTAATTTTGTAATAGTTATTCCGTTTTTAGGGTTCCGTAGCCAAAAGGCAAAAATTTAAAGGATTACGTCATGTCTGTTTGTCTGTCTGTCCGTCCATACGGTTACAGCCACTTTTTTCCGAAACTATAAGAACAATACTGTTGAAACTTGGTAAGTAGATATTCTGTGAACCGCAATAAGATGTTCACACAAAAATATATTTTTTTTATTTCCCCATTCTTAGAACTGAAACTCAATATTTTTGTTTGGTCTTGATCAAAAATCAAAAATGATATTGAGGATTCTAATGTAATTTTTTTCTAACTTGAATATTTTGCGCGAGAGACGCTTCCAAAGTGGTAAGTAGTGTCCCCCTGTAACGTCTAAAATTGATGTACATTACCATGCAAACTTTCACCGAAAATTGGTTTGAACGAGATCTAGTGTAAGTAGTTTTTTTTTTAATACGTCATAAATCGTAAACCGCAATTTAAAGTTTGTTGTATGGCCAAGTCACGTTACTTGAGTTCAAAAATTAAAAATAGTAGTAACGTAATTAAAACGACATGGAATATCATTAATAGCGAAACGGGAAGGTCATGCAACCGAAGTAGTTACTAAAGCCTTGATATTGATGGCAACATAATAAAATCAGATTCTCAAGTCGCCGCGGCCTTTGAAAACTTCTTTGCAGAGATTCCCGTATCGACTACTAAATCTCTAAACTCATCACCCACTACTGCAGAGTCTTTACTTAAAGAAAACGTTCCAGTTTGTGATTCTGAATTTAATTTCCAATATGTCACCTGTAAAGATATAATTAAAACCTTTCACACACTAAATGTTAAAAAGACCGCAGATATATGGGGTAATACTGTGGACGTAGTTAAGTCAATTATAAATATTGAAGCACCTACTTTAGCTGTCATTTTTAATAATTGTATTGACCGTGGTGAGTTTCCAGATCTTATGAAATACAGTAAAATAATACCATTGTTTAAATCGGGTAGTACATCAGACTCTACTAATTATAGACCTATTTCAGTGTTACCTACCTTTAGTAAAATTATTGAAAATCTTGTTTTAGATCAAATGCGAAGATTTTTTAATAAACACAAATCACTGCATAACAAACAGTTCGGTTTTACAAAGGGTCGTTCGGCTACTGATTTGAGTTGAACTTTTAGGACACGTTTATAATGCATGGGAGAACAAGTGCGATGCTTTGGGCATCTTTTGCGATTTATCCAAGGCATTTGATTGTGTTCTTCATGAAAAATTAATCAGGAAACTGCACCGCTACGGAATCCGGAACGCCTCTCTGGATTACTTAAGTGAAAGAATTCAGAGAGTTGATGTTAACGGAAAAATATCACCTGGTTCTGTAGTAAGAATGGGGGCCCCCAGGGATCAATTCTTGGCCCATTTTTGTTCCTTATTTATATTAATGACTTGCCTTACCTCATAAAGGATGTCAGCAGCTGGTTACTGACAATGTAAATAGCGCCCTCGCTAAAATAGTTAACTGGTTTAATGTTAATAACCAACTTCTTAACGAGAAAAAAACTAAATGCATTAAGTTTTCGATACCTCATGTTAGACAAATAGAAACTAGTGTTCTTATAAAGGGTGAAGAGTTGAAACCCGAAAACACCACAGTGTTCTTAGGCATAACTTTGGATGCCAGGCTTCAATAGGGTCCCCATATAGATAAATTGTCAAAAAAACTAATCTCTGCAGCATACGCAGTTAGAAAAATTCGTAATTTAACTGATTTAGAGACAGCGCGATTAGTATACTTTAGTTATTTTCATAGTGTTATGTCGTACGGTATTCTTTTGTGGGGAAATGCAGCCGATATTCGAACAATTTTTGTTTTACAAAGAAAGGCAAATCGTTCAATTTATAAATTATCATCATCATCATCAGTACAATCTATGATTATTAATCCCAGACACTACCTCAGAGACAAATTTAAAGAGATTAATATAATGACTGTGCCCTCTCAGTATATTTATGAAAATCTTTTGTATCCACATAAAAATATTAATCTGTTTAAAAAAAACAGTGATATCCATAACATAAATACTAGGAATAAACACAAATTTGTTGTTCCCACTACCAGGCTCAAAAAAATAGGTAGCTCGTTTAAATGTCAATGTATACGTTTTATAATAAACTTCTTAGCCACATTCAAGAACTAAAGCCTTAATAAATTCAAATCTTTTATAAAGTGGAAATTACACCAGAATGCCTATTATACTGTCAAAGGCTATATTGAGGATAAGAAGGCTTGGGATGGAGCTGCTCCAATAAGTTTACACAGATATTGTTGATGTTTAATTAGGTGTAACCTTTTTAGATAAACAATGACATCTGTGTATTTACTCTATTAAAGTATAATATTGTTTTAATTTTTGAGAATGTGAGTACTATGTGGGTCATTGTATTTTTTTTTCTTTTAACGATTGTCTGCCTGTTTGAGTACTTTACGCGGCCTACCTAAATGTACTTTCTTGTGTATTGTTCGTCGAATCGTTGAGCTGCACGATGATTGACAAATGCGTGCACTGACTGGACAGGTCCACTCAAATCCGTGTGGTTCTTCCCTCAAAAGACCATTTCAGACACCAGTCTACATGGTCCTCAAATGATATGACCAAGATTATTTTCGGATTTTTATTTACACTTTGACATTGATGGACTTTATGTATACAATGACATGTTAGTTTACTTTATAAAGTACTATATTATTTTAATTATTGTGAATGTGAAGACATTGTGGATTTGTCGTTTTTATTATTGCATTTTTTTTTTTGTTTTAATCATAGTCTGGCAGTTTGAGTAATTTATGCGGCCTACCCAAATGTCCTTTCTTTGGTAATATTCGTCGAATGGTTTAGCTCTTTTAGTTCTGTGTTGGGTTGCATGACAACTGACATATGTCCAGTCAGTGCACGCGCACTGACTGGACAGGTACACTCATTCTGTGTGGTTCTTTCCTCAAAAGACCATTTCAGACATCAATCCTCATGATCTTCACATGACCTGACCAAGATTATGTCTGGACTTTAAAAGAGACTGTGACCTCTGAGTTTGTTTCGGCCTTTCTTCTCAGAGTAGTCAGATAGGAAACGCCGATCTCATCTAGTTTTTAAAATATGTTTGACGTGTAAAAGTGTTTTTACAAACCTATCTACAGAAAATAAATCAATATTATTTATCATTTAAAAAATAGATCTGTTTTACACTAAATTAAAACAGTAATTATGTGCCGAACGAAAGACACAGCGTTAGTATGAAGAAGCTGTCTATGATTCTGGCTTCTAGGAGCATAAATATTGAAAAACATACCTGAGTCTCTATGGATTTATGTTGTTACCTCTCACTTCCGGCAGGGGTCGCTACCACTGGTTCCGGCGACCGGCCCGTTAAGGTTTTCATAGTCTTCGCTTACCAGCAAGGTCCTTGCTGGTAAGCGAAGGCTTGAAGTGAGAAGTGGCTTGATTTTAAATGGTTATATTTAGTAGTAATATTACTTTACTGATTAGGGTAATTTTTTTAGGAACATTTAAAATCAAACAAAACAAACAAATTTGTACTTCAAACCTAAGCTATTAACTATGACACATAAAATGATATTATTCTTATTAAACACCAGAGAAGTTTAATCGTAACAAATCGTCCTCTTTGTTATTAGAATTTTTAATCATTTCTCTACAGTAAAACTTTCTAAAGATCTTATCGCTCTTCCAGTTTCCTCTAGCTAATATCTCAGCTACGGGTACATTCTCCCACCATCCCTTGGATGCTACAGCTGCTCTGACGCTTCCTGGAGTAGCTTCTAGATTTAAGTCTTTAAATATAGATTTAATCCACCCCGCTATGATAGTTCTTGTAGCTGGTTTTATTTTGCCTTTAATTGAAACAAATAGACTAGTAACATTACTATTAAGACGTCCATATTGTGAAGCGTCAATCAATTGTTTAATATGTCGCAGAGGACAAATATTAGCATCTGGGTGCTTTAATAAAGACAATAAAGACCATCCCGACTGTCTATATTTACTTGAGTCTGTTTTTGATCCAAATTTGGGACATAATAATATCTTTAAAACTTTTTGAGCTCCCTTCGCTCGCTCATGTTTTTTTTTAAGTCTGCCTCATTGGTCTAGTGGTGGCAATCGCTACTGCTGAGCATGAGGTCCTGGGTTCGATTCCCAGGTCGGGCAAAGTGTTATTAGGTTTTTCTATCTAGAATTTCTCAGTAGTAGCCCGGAGTCTGGATTTGTGCCCGGTTCATGGCAATGGGCTCGCCCCCTATTACATGGGACTTAAACATAACTGGCGAAATGTGGGTGTACTATAGGGTGTACCCTATAGTACACCCACAGTTTGTTGCAGTCCACAATTTTTTGATAGTTTATAATCTCGTGGGTTTTATAGATTGTACAAACGATGTTCATAGACGGTGACAGCTATAACACAGTAGAATTGACGTAATATGTCAATTTGATGAATGAATGAATGATGAATGAAATGCACCGACCCCAGCGTGGTTTGACCAGACTCGATTAATCGAATGAACCCCAAGATTTGCACTAGCCATTGAAGCCTCATGCTTCATGGTGCTACAAAGACCATTGCATATCAAGGAATAGACCGGGGGGCGCTTTAATGGTAGGGTGGTGGACGTGCCCTTAGGATAGGAAGGAGAATGAGAGCCAATCGAGTAGTGCACCCTAAAATTAGCATTGGAATAGTGGAGAGGCGGGTGATATTTGTCTGCGCTGTCTGCGGGTTGATTCAGGTCGAGCTTCATCGGTGAATCTTCTAGCGGAGTTCAACTGGTTTCTCGGCTGTTTACTATGTCACTGCTCTTCTGTGCTAAATGTTGCTGTTTTCAAACTTTTCAATGTCTTCGTCTGTGGTCTCGCTAGTAACCGTTTCCGGTTTTTGTATATCTCGTTCTTGATCTTCCACCGTGTCCATCCAATAATTGAAGCGCTCTTGTCGAAATTTTGTATGTCTTGAGCTCTCGTTCAAGTCTTGATCAGCTGTTATTCCAAGTATCCAAAAGTAGAATGGGCACTGTTGGGAATCGAACCCAACTCAACACATTGCGCATGGTCTGCACGCGCAGGCAGAGTGTTTAGCACGTCATCGGCAGGCTGAGGCGCAGCGCGGTAACGACACTTACTTCCTCTGTCTTCATCGCGGCGGACGATACTCCTCTTACTTTAGTTTCATTATTAGCTGTTTGTCAGGAACGGTTTTATTATTGTTATAAGCACGGCATTAAACCCTTGCCTAAAATACAGGAGTCCACTCTTTAGATGCTCCCCGCGCTAGCATTGGTCCTTCAAGGATCTCGTCCTGTTAATTTCAAACGAAACGGTCTCAAAAAAGCAAAAAAAAAAAAAAAGAATTCGAGGCTCTTCAGTTGCGGTCTTCAGCGAGGACAGATCCAGCAGGAATCATCAATACCTTGTTGAAGAAACTTCGCGTAGCACTGCACACGCCCAGAGGACGAAGTCATCCAGACGTCGACCGGCGTCGGGCTTCGGACCCGTCGAATGTTCGACTCGTCTTCGCGGGCAAGGAAGGAGGAAAACTGCAGACCATCGTTTATCCAGTGGATGGTTTAGACATTTATTCGTTATTCCTTATATATATAAGTTATTCCTTATTTATTCGTTTACTTAGTCTTATTTCATATGTTTAATTAACAATATTCAAGTAAGTGTTTTCGTTTGTCTTCAAGTCTTTTAGTGGCAATCATTCTTATTAATTGCCTTATATTTTTTCTAAAATCACTTCTATTCTTATAACGCTAGAATATAACGGTTAGATAATCCACCTGTTTACGCAGTTCCTTCACATCACTATAACATCTGATAACTCGGCGACGTGCTTCCCTGTTGTCTTCGCATCAGCTGTTCCTTAATTCGCGCCTAGTCATTCATTATCATAACACATCATCGCAATGGCTAACGAAACTGTTGAAAAAATAGTTAAAAAAACGCACATGTAACGCACCGTTTTTAGTAACTTAATAATATGCGTAAGATTTCATAGTTTTAAAAAATGATACCTTACCAGCTGCTCCCCGCGGCCTCACCCGCACAAATCCCGATCCCGTCGGAGCATCGGGACAAAAAGTACTCTATGTGTTAATCCATTTCATAAACCATCCGTGCGCCAAATTTCATCCAAATCCGCTCAGCAGCTCTTGCGTGAAAGAGTAACAAACATCCATACTCCAATATCTCAGGTGTTGGTGGTAAATAACATATTATTACTTGTGTTACAAGGTATTCATTTTTGTATTGTGGCATTGTTTACGCTGAGCCAGTGATGGTAGCAGACAGTAGAAAAAGAGATTGCAGTTTTATTAAATCATTTTGGCAATTTTGTCTGCAATTCAACGCATGCCTGTCATATGTCAACTAATTGCTGTGCTACCTATTAAAGATTACTTATCCGCTCTTCGATAATTTCCGGAATTCATTATACTCTTTTTATCTTCTTATCATTATTCTCCTATTACTTTATCATTGCTTGCAAGTTATGATTTCCATATATTATGGCTACCTGCCTCACTCAAATAAAAGCTGAAGAAGTCTACGCTTCAATCCGGACAGCATGTTGGGAATCGAACCCAATACAACACATTGCGAGCGGTCTGCACGCGCAGGCTGGGTGTACAGCGCGGCTTCGTCGCGGCGCGACATTCACTTTCTACCAAGACGGAACAAAAAAAAATTCATTCGATCACTAAATGTTTTTGCAGCACTTAACACTTAGCACTGGGACCGACCATTTGTGACAAACCTTTTTTTTTTTTTTGGGGTAACCCAAACACCCTCGGGTAACTGAAGCAAATTTTTGTAAGCGTTTTGCTACAAAATACTTTTTAAAACATTTTAAAACAATGCTTTAATTTTAATTTCCGATTCATTGACATAGGGTTTGTAGAGCTATAATACATAATTTCTAAAATAACAAGAGTTATGGTGAAGGCATAGAAGTAGCGCGATTTCAGTTAGAGAACTGTTCAGGGGCAGCGCGTACCTAAGAGTTTACATATACAGCTTCGAAGGCAAACGCCTCAAATATAAGGAACGATCTCACCAGGTTAGCTAGCTCGAGGTAGTCTCCTCAACCGCAGGCTGGGAATCAGGAACGCACGTATACCACTTTTGCACGGTTTTAAATTATTTTAATTTCGACACAGATGCACAGGCAAACAAATCGCGCCATATGTTGAAAACACGTCCGCCTCGGGCAAGGGTCCCGGGCAAACTCGACAGCTATAACACAGTAGAATTGACGTAATATGTCAATTTGATGACACTTAATTTTCCCTTTGATGTTTTCAATTACCAAGCAAACATAAATTAACAATATCTTGTCTTCTCCCGCAGTACCGTCGTCACATGGACTCTGTTTACGACTTCATCGTGGTGGGAGGAGGATCAGCAGGGTCCGTGGTGGCCGCGCGACTGTCCGAGGTGCCCGAGTGGAGAGTCCTACTCTTGGAAGCAGGTATGACACCATCCAAACATATTATCTGTTATTAAATGGATAATAAACACATTTCAGTTAGTACCTAGTGTGGTGGCATCTACACCGCCACATGCGAACAACGCATCACACTGACGTCACGCAAAATCCTGTATCGCGCAAGCAGAGTTTGCCGCGCAACTAGCATATATACAACGTCCCGACATCAATCGTCGGGCAGTTGCCCACCAGACACAATACCCGTCTGGTCGTAAGATCCTCCCTTTTCCAAAGAGTATGAGTGAACATTACACCCTGTTCCGTATAGCTCTAAACCTAGTGTAAATAGCTATACTGGAAAGGTTTAGGTAGTTAAAAAAGGTAAACAATCTTGATGTTGCCTTTTAAGCAAACACATAATAAACAAATAAACTACTGCTCAAACTAATCGGTCAATTGATTTAGTAATCATTATTGTTGTATTTACATTGGTTTTAATAGCATTTTATTTCTTAGCCTCGTTGGTCTAGTGGTCGCAATCACTACTGCTGAGCATGAGCTCCTGGGTTCGATTCCTAGGACGGGCAACGTGTTATTGGGTTTTTCTATCTGGAATTTCTTAGTAGCAGCCCGAAGTCTGGATTTGTGCCCGGTAGATGGCAATATGCTCGCCCCCTATTACATGGGACTTAAACATAACTGGCGAAATGTGGGTGTACTATAGGTACACCTCTGCCCAACCCCTCGTGGAAACAAGGCGTGATGTTATGTTATGTTTATTTTTTATCTTAGTGAATGATTAAAAAGACACATCAAGATTGTTTATCTTATTTTAACTACCTAAACCTGTCTAGTATAGTTGTATAGTAATTGCTTATAAACCATACCTATCAATAAATGTAAATAAACTTGCGATACTATAAATACCGATTATTTTAGATCAAATTTGAAGTTTCAGTTGTTTTAAAGCTAAGCGCACATTACAGCCACATCCATACCAGAAAGTGCGGTGTGGTACTTTGGTGTGGCCCGCTAGTGATGTGCGGTGTGGTGTGGCCCGCTAGTGGTGTGCGATGATTCATAGAAAATGTATCGTGAAAGTTATGTAGGAGGATTTTTGCAATACGGTGTGGGCCGCCCAAATCTGCGTCAGTCTATATGGTTCATAATCACCGAAGACTTTAGATGTGTATCTTAACCTTCCAGGTTTCGATGAGCCTACTGGTGCTCAAGTGCCGTCCATGTTCCTGAATTTCATTGGCTCCAGCATAGACTGGGGCTACCAGACCGAGTCGGAGCCTGCTGCGTGCCTCGGGGAGACCGATCGGAAGTGCTACTGGCCTCGAGGGAAGGTAATATATTTACAAGGCTTTTATACCCTCGAAGCGTCCTAATGGCTGGATGAATACATGAGTTGTCTATTTTTTATGGTTTTTATTTTTTATCCTTGTGCAGGCAAAGGAATCCCCCAATATCTTCCACCTCTGTCACTGTTGTGTTTCTCCTCGTAAATAATCCACCACCTTCTTCTGCATCCACCGTTTGCGTAAAAATAGTAAAAATAGCTTTTAAACTAAAAAGCTTTTTCAATTTGGACATAAAAAACGAAAAGGACTGATACCCACCCTTATTAAAATAAACGAGTTTTGAATTCGTGCACTTACCATACAACCTAACCCACAAAACCTTTGCAGGTCCTCGGCGGCACCTCAGTGATGAACGGCATGATGTACATCCGAGGCGCCCGCAAGGACTACGACAGCTGGGCTGCAGCTGGCAACGAGGGCTGGTCGTACGAGGACGTGCTGCCGTACTTCCTCAAGTCCGAGGACAACAAGCAGCTGAAGGACATGGACCAGGGTTACCACGCGACCGGCGGTCCGCTCACAATCGCGCAGTTCCCATACCATCCGCCGCTCAGCTACAGCTTGGTTAAGGCTGGAGAGGAGTTGGGTGAGTTTTTTCTATATAAATTCTTAGTTTTACAATGTAATTTTAGATTTTTAGAAGACAAGATAAGACAGTAGGTCATCCGTTGCTGCTGGGAGCTGGTAGCCAGCTAACTACTTAGTATCCGCCTGATAGAAGCATCTCTTCTTTCTACCTGTTATCCTGGTGGTCTTGGAATGTGCTGCAGCCACAACAACTAAGAGGATTTCATTTTACAGACAATTCTAGATTTCCGAGGAGGTTTCAATTAAAGTTTTGCTTCAAATTATTTATAAGCAGCATAAAAGTATAAATCTTTGATTCCGACCACCCACTAACAAAACTACCGCACATTCCAGGCTACAAACAACGCGACCTCAACGGCATCCACCACACCGGCTTCTCCATAGCACAGACCACTAACCGCAACGGCTCCCGCCTGTCCGTGGCGCGCGCCTTCCTGCGCCCCGCCAAGCACCGGCCCAACTTGCACGTCATGCTGAACGCGACCGTCACCAAGATCCTCATCAACCAGACCACCCGGCAGGCGTATGCTGTGGAAGTCAGGAACAGCTTCGGTGGCACTGAAGTTATTTTCGCTAATAATGAGATTATTTTGAGGTGAGTTTTCTTTTTACAAGGTTTTTTTAGGTAACGGGGAAACCATGGACATAATTTGAGAGACATTTAAATTTAGTAAGAATTTAGAAGAAAAAATGAGATATACTACTGAAGACTTATTTCAACTTAGTAACTTGCTCTCACTCAGGAAAGTTTACATTACACAAATTGTATTGAAAAAACAGAAGTCTCTTACCTATGATGCTGGCATACTGACAAAGAGAAGGAAAGATTTGAAATTAAATATCCCTAGGATAAGGGCTTTGCTTGCCAGAGCAATTTAGTAAACTATCTGCTGCGCTATTTAATTAAATCAATAAATACTATCTTTTATTATATTTTTATCCCAAAAACTACGATGACAGTAAAACATATATTATGGAATGGATACAAACGCTTACCTACAATGATGATATGCAATGACACCTACTCTTTCATTTACATATACTCACACTCATACTTACACCCTATGAGACATGAGTGGGTGTAAGTATGAGTGTGAGTATACGAACACATTTGATTTAATTTAAGTTAATGTTAACTTATGTTAGTTTTAGCATAAAAATTTATATGTATTGCTTTTTGTATAACAAACACGTCTTGCTTGGGAAGAGCGGACTCTCCTAATACAGGCACTATCTGCCTAAAAGGAGGATCCAATCAAAACATTTTGTTTATACCTATTTTGCTTAACCATTATGCAAATTTATTATTACTATATATAATTCAAAAATATCAGGGGTGTCGTTCTCCTAGAAAAGCGATTTTGTACTATATGTGGTGCAACAATAGTTAACTTTTATCTTGTCTTGTATTATCAACTGCACTGTATTAAATGATGGTGGCTACCCCTGATCGTGCAACAATAAAGTTTAACTGATGGTTTAATTTAATTTCTGCTCAATTTCCCATGATAAAACAGTTAAGTTACATGAAGATCCCATCAAAGTATTGTACTCAGACCCAGATTAACCCTCTAACTTCTGTTTCTCAGCGCGGGCGCAGTAGCATCTCCCCAAATCCTGCAGCTGAGCGGCGTGGGCGACCCTAAAGTCCTGTCCAAGGCGGGAGTGAAGCTGGTGCACAGCCTGCCCGCCGTGGGACGCAACCTGCACAACCACGTGGCGCATTTCCTGAACTTCCAGGTAGCATATTTATGTTCAACATTAAAAACAGCCAGATCCGTCCACGAGGCGATTGGTACAAAACAAAACAAACTCTTCGGACAATTTTTTTTTTTAAAGTTAATGGCCCCAATAAGCACATGATATAGGAGATATTGTAATAATTTATAACTAAACGGAGGTATCGAAACATTCCTCCCCTTCCATGTGGACTTGTACACGTTAACTTGCCTAAAAGACTGGCAGTATTGCCACTTATCAATGCTCAACCTTTGGCCAAAGTAAAATCTAGCCTTTGCGTCACGAAAAGTGTCAACCAATCGCCTAATAAAGACTTAACTTCCAGGTCAACGACAACAACACCACCCCCCTCAACTGGGCGACAGCTATGGAGTACCTGCTGTTCAGAGATGGACTTATGTCTGGGACTGGTAAGTGACGATAAACATCTTTCTGACCAGCCTTTTTTAGTGAGATGCTGATGCTATTGCGGTTTTCTAAACTCACACGTTTGTGTATACATGTATTAAAATCGTAGCGAAGTCAAAACTGAACAACGTTTATTTACTAAGTAATTTTTCGAGGTCTGGGAACGATTGTAATGCCAAAAAATACTTCAAAAAATATTTTTTTTAATTTTTGGTAGATCTATAATTCTGCTTAGTCTGTATACCATATACTATCACACAGTGCTATGAGGGATGAGCAATATTGCAATTGCAGACAAACTGTGAACTAATAAGTCTACAGTTCGCCTATAGTTTACCGCAAATTTTGAAAAGACGAGCCAAAAGAAAATGGCAGAAAGTTACAGATTTAACCTTGTATGATTACATCACTGTTTGATGCGTTTTGAAGATGGGGCAATAAGGCTACAAGAAAACGGTTTAACGAGACTGTTCTTAACAATGTGAACCATTTTGATTTGCATTCACAGATTTTGCAAATAAACACAAATTGTCAGCAAGAAAATTGGAAATTTTCACTTTTTTTTAAATGATAATCGTTCTTGTTTCTTATGGGATCAAAAAACTCTAGGGAACACTGGGAATAAGTTACAAAAAACAGAAATCGCAAAATAACAACTACATTTTTAGAAAATGACACTGTTATTAGCGACAACACAATTTAACACGCGCACCAAATCCTCAGACGCGCACCGACAGGCGACACACCACCGGGTCGGTCACTGTGTCGCAGGGGGGGTAAAGTTGCCTTTACATACACAGCAACTTTTTTAGGTGCGCCATCTAGTAATCTGGTTCTGTAAATTTAAGGCAAATAATTCACATAGCACTCAATAGAGGTGTCTACAAAACGACTTATACTTGTTGTTTAAAATTGCTATTTTGATTTCTTATTTATTTTCAATAAGTTTCATTGTAATTGTTAAGTTAAATGTAAGACTTAAATTTAAATTACGGGCAGATACATCTTTTTGGGTTTTTCGATTCATTCAATCGATTGCTATAAAAAATCCAAATGACAAAATTCGAAACTGTCAAAAGAAAGCAAAAAATGGCCGATACGTTTTGTAATTTGCAAATGTGAATATATATTCGTATTGAATATTCTTAAGCAACTTTGTTTCATTAAAAACTAAATTAACCTTTACAAACTATCTAAAAGAATAAATGTGCACATTTTCCATGCTTGTACATTGATTATATTTAATGTGGAGCAGTTTTTATTTACAAACTGTAAAATTAATTTCAAGCTACCAAACATGGTTTTACATGAATCAATCTACAACCACGGAAAATATATGCAAAAGCAATGAAATGAAAATAGTATAGAGTACAAGTAGTATATGTTTAAAAAAGGATAATAGTATGGTTAGTTATGGAACATGAAATCCAGGTGGCGCTACTTGTAACAGGTTGGCATAAAAATCCCTTGAGATTGCACTCTATACCAGTATGATATGATGCTCTGTGCTGTGTCGGTCACTGCATTATGATGACGAATAACAGTCCGCGAGTCCTAAGCTGAGCTTTGCATTTGTGTGAATGATTACCAATCGCACCGATTGTTTAAACCAATCGCGCTGTAAGCCGACGTCACACCTAGGTACCTACACTATCTCTATGTGCACTCACATACCAAAAATAGTATTTCATTAGTGTAAAAGAAATCCCACCAAAAACATTCTGTAAAAAACTAGCCAAGTCTCGATGGAGCTGCTTGTTTATCTTTAGTAATGAAATCTAGACAAAATCGTGCCAAGTCTAAGGTTCCTTAATGCGATTTCTTTATTATTATAGTTAATGTTGTGTGACTTGGCCGTTGAACATTCTATGATTAGAAGTGCGTCCAGTACTGGAAATAATTTGTTACACTGTTTGTTTCAGGCTCGCCTATACATAAGTATTATTGAAATACGCAGCTTTATCAAGCCTACAATTGACTGGTTATTGAATCAACGTTTTCCAAGTGGCAATTTTCCATCGTCAATGGTTAGCGGTTCTGGCGACAGATTGGTGCAATGGTGTCATGGAGCACCTGGTTTTGTACCCTTGTGTACCCTTCAACGGCCAAGTCACACAACATTAAATATAATAATATAGAAATCGAGAAAGTAAAAAAACTTAAAATTGTCATTTCATACGGCGGCGGCGCCCAGACCTTATGGGACGGTTTTGGGGTACATTTTTATTTTATTTAACCTTTGTTCGATTCCCAACAATTGATATCATTATTTTTTAGATTATATTTGTTATATTATTAAAGGATAGTTCGTAGAGCGTAGGTACGAAGAAAAACATTAAGTTTAAGCCTTTTCAGTAATCTTTGTTAAAATAAAAATTTGTAAAGTGACTGTTAATGAGAAATCCCGAGTGTGTGTAATGTTAATCAGGAGTAATCTGTAAGAATGCATCAGTCAGTGTATCAGTGTTGCGCCATTAGGTAGGTAGTATATCAGGAACATATGTGTTCATTCATTTACTAAAATGGAAAAACTTAGGCTTAGGAAAGTTTCATAAAAATGTATTTTGGTATATTCCACGCGATCCGAGTCCCGGCCAGAAGCTTGTTTTCACATAATAATATGAATTTTTCAATCTTTATAGTAACGCACTGCCTGAGTCGACGACATATTTATTTGATTACATACCGGTACTCGATCTGCACTGCATCTCGCAAAATAGGCTTGTCTCCTTAAATAGGCCTTTGCCGTCACACAAGATCACGCTAGATGCAGACATAGAATAAATCGGCAACCCGTGACTTAATTACGTCATTAGTTAACAGACCATTTAATCTTCTTTCCCCAGGCATATCCGAAGTGACAGCTTTCATAAACACAAAGTACTCGAACCCAGCTGAAGACAACCCGGACATCCAGCTTTTCTTCGGCGGCTTCCTGGCCGACTGCGCCAAGACCGGCATGGTGGGCGAGCGGCTGGACAACGGCTCCCGGAGCATACAGATCATACCGACTGTCCTGCATCCCAAGAGCAGGGGGCGGCTGGAGATCGCGTCTGCTGACCCGTTTGCCTACCCTAAGATTTATGCCAAGTGAGTATTGTATGGAAAAAGCGGCGTCTTGTGGCAATAAAGGAAAACAAAATTAATTGGACCACTGTAGTCCACACAGCTAAAGCTACGCACGATTACTTAGCTTCACTTTGTATGAAAATGGGAGTCCAGTGCGACCTTCGGCCACACATACGAAACAAATGCTGGCAAACAAATGAACCGTGGCAAACCTTTCCGTGCACATCCTGCGCAGTAGTTATCGTCGACTCAAATTGAATATAACGTTAACACGATCGAATAGGTAGAAAAACTAGGCACTTTCTTTATAGTTGTTTGGATTTTGTCGACCAGCAAAATACTTAGTACTCATAGATTGAAATACACAGATAGGTATCAAAAGGGAAGGGTGCGCTGGTACTATATCCTTGATTAACTGGATCACAATGGTGCTAATTAGGAATGTAAATATTTAGATACCTTTAAAAACCTAAGTGCCTTTGCAGTATACTTGTTGATTATGTATGTTGAATGCTATTGAGAGAGTGCTTATTGATCACTTTAACGAATCAACTTGAGTGAAAAAATTTAGTTACGAACTTCCTTGTTACAGTTCCTTTGTAAAACAAGGAACCCTGATAGTGTCGCTAAGACGCTTGTATTCGCGCAGGATGTAGGTATCTTCTTGAAATTGTTTACTCAAAGAAACTTCTATCACTATTTCAGCTACCTAACTCACACTGACGACGTGAAAACCTTAGTGGAAGGCATCAAGTTCTCTCTCAAATTAGCTGAGACCAAAGCCCTGAAGCGTTATGGGGTGAAGCTGGACAAGACCCCAGTGAAGGGATGTGAGAAGATCAAGTTCGGCTGCGACGCGTACTGGGAGTGCGCCGTGAGGATGCAGACGGCTCCTGAGAACCATCAGGCGGGATCCTGCAAGATGGGGCCAAGAGGAGACGACAGTGCTGTCGTTGATAACTTGCTGCAGGTGAGCTTTGATAGCTACTGCTTTTTATTTAGGTAATCTTCAAACCAAATTCCAGCAAAAAGAATTATCAAGTACTCCGGAACCGCTGAACCAAGCCAAATATATAATAGTAGGTAATTAATTAATTAGGGAGGACCCTCGTCATCATTTCATCTTTTAGGCCTGAACTATGTTTCCTATTCCACTCGTATTTAAGAAGTGTGTCTATACTGGTTATTGCTGTTGTCGTCGTTAGAGAATTCATCAAGATTTTATTTATTTTATTGTTCTTTTAAAAAAATATTTACGCGCAATGCTTGATCTAACGCACCAAACAATTCTGTGTCAACTAGCTGAGGTATGAGGAAGCGAGGTACTGCGTTCTGATTGGCCCGTCAGAGGTCATAACGTATCACTAGGGATAGGACAGGTTTCAATAATTGTGGTTATCAGAATGTTTATTAATGTACCTATGTTAAATTGTCTTTTTTACCTTCCTATTTATGAATACTATTTCATCATGTAATTAAATATCCTTAAAGTAAAAAATAAATAGTATTAACTTTGTATATATTCTCCGAACAGTATGTTTGTGATGAGCAGACTTTGTAAGAAAAGCTAGCTGTGTGGAAATACATTTGTGCATAATCCTTGACAAATCCACTACATGATAAGTTACTTCAGAGTGGAATTGATGGATACTTATATTAGTAAATAGTTCCTCGCCAATTAAACTACTTAAAGTTTTAGTGACCAGGACGTCGGTTTTGCGTTTTTGGTTTTTTGGATTTTTTCAAAGTATGCTTTCATGGTTATTTCAGAACGACGACATATTTTGACCACAGTTGGTGAAGGTTATATCAAGCCACCTTTGTCTCTGTAAGCTATTAGACTACTTTGGCCCTGATTTAAGGAAACTCAAGCTCCAATGCATACCTTGCATTTTATTTGTTTAACTAACGAACTAGACACAAACCCCGCAATGTACTCTACTGCCCTTTCAGCGAAAAGGGACAAAGTAATCCTTTCAAGGGCTCGAGTTTCATGGATGTCAACATCTTGTTTGTCATCCAATATTGTCGTCAAGTTAATTCTACCCAACGCTGATGAACAGTTCAAGATGGAGATATGTTCCAAAGGAACACAGTTGCCAGTTGAGACATCCATTAGCTCCGTGTGTTTTTTATAGATCGCTTCGAATAGTCGCAGAGTTGGGTTGTTATTACTACCGCCGTATGAACGTATATTGGCAAAAAACAGTTTTATGTGATCTACTGACTGGAGAATTATTATTTTCTATTATGTCATGAAACATTCCGATAACTCTGTGGATTGCGACACAAAACCCTATGAATCCTGTGTAACGTGGCGAGTTAACAAGTTTTACGGTTTTGGTGTCATTTAATTTCACAGTTAATGTAAAAATATACTTTTTACATGCGACTAGTCTCTTTAAAATATTGGATGTGTTATCATTGTTAAGAGCTCAATTAAGGCCGAGTCCATTATTTCAAATAGGTCATTGATCATTAATATCATTTCGACAGTGGCGACTACGTCTTGAAATTCTTGAAATTTCAGTTCCGATTTGCAAAAGTTCAAAGCCGTTGCCAAGCTACGGCTAAACAACTGGGCAGCTAGTTTAACTGTCATCACGTTCTGTTTAAATTAAATGTGGGAAACTCTTATTTTGTTTGCTAAATCATGGGGTCTCAACTCGAACAACTTTTTTTCAAAAATCAAACAACTTTTTTTAAATGTATAGTAAACATATACATAAATGTAAAAGAAATCCATTAACATGTTTTTCTGAACCCGGAACTATTCAAATTTATATAAAAAGGATTGCAGGAAACGTTTTTAAAGTAGGTTGACTTCTAGATGGCGTGGTAAAATTACATTATTTGGCAATTAGTGAGTCGCTGATGCTGCCATCTGTTGAAAAATTGGACGAAGTAAAATTGCCAGCTCAATACTACTACAACATTATTCACTTCATTAAATGAATAATGTAATTTTCATTCAGACATTAAGTTAATAGGGATGTCATTACATCCCTATTAACTTAATGTCTGTATTGTAATTAGTGTTTAAAAAGGTCTTTCGTAAAATTAGTATAGGTTTTTGCTTTGTCGATAACTTAGGTCATAGGATTTGGTGCATCACTATTATTCTACTACTACTAGAGATAGCAAAAAATACTTTCAGAAGACAGGGACGCAAACATAAAAGACATCAACGAGAGTCCTTGCACCTACAAGTTTGACCATATATGATGAAATCTGATAAATAATAACAGAAAATAAATCTAATTATGATTATGTAAATATTAACTTACCTATTAAATGGCCATCTTTTCAGTAACTCGAAGTCTGGCTGTTGTTACTACACCAACGTATTGTGCAAGGGGCCATTATAATATTTTTTTCACCAACTTTTATCGACTAACGCGGAAGTGTTTACAGATCACAGAAGTGGTCGAAACTGAATCGTAATTGTTAAGTAGCGACCTAAATAGATCTATAAGTCTGATGTGTTGACAGACATCGGTCGCCTTTTACAAAAACGGCGAGACTTGACTAAACGCATCACATCATTCCTGAGGTCGTTTATAGAATCACATGGGGACCCGTCATTCTGAGTAATGCGCTCACATTATCTATCCATTCCACCAACTCCTAATTCCTTTCATGTTCTATGTCACAGGTGCAAGGTATAGACCGGCTGCGCGTGGCTGACGCGAGCGTGATGCCGTCAGTGACGTCAGGCAACACCAACGCGCCCGTCATCATGATCGGAGAGAGGGTCGCCGACTTCGTCAAACAACGCTGGTTGGGGACTGTTCATGTGAGTCGATATTCTAAGAATGAAGTTTGAAAACATGTTTTGGGAAATCTATGGCTGGCACTGGTATAACCACCAGTAGGTAAAACCTATATCAGATGGCTCGAGCAAATGTTTATTTTTGTTTCATTGACCACCACGCTTTCTCAAAGCTAATAGGCGATTGCACTTATATTCATTGTACGTCCAGGTTTTTTTTAAATTGTTTTCTTCACTGAAGCCAGAATATCCGAGATAAACTTAGAAAGTACATAATAAGAATTGAAAAAATCACATGGGTACTTGTCCGTATTTGAATCCACAGCCTCGCTCACAGCCAGCTCTATGAGAGGCGAGGCTTACTGGTCCATCAAGTCTCTGAAACTAAAAAAGATGTAATTATTTTAATGATTACTACTCTTTCCAGGCTCCCTACCCAGTGCCGCACGGCGGTCTGTCCAACGTGCTGCAAGCGAGTGACTCGACGCAGCAAGCCACGTGGCAGCGGTGGCTGTGACGTCAACGCCACAGCTCCGCCAGCTCCGCACTGCCTTAGATATACATAGAGCGCTACAAGGTCTTCTGGAGCGTGGCCGAACTAACGTCGCCATCTTGTTTTTGCAATACATTTCACAAAACAATTGCGCAGATGTTTACCAAGTGCGCCACCCTGTCAACGTTATTCGAGCGCGATTCAAAAGATGATTGTTGCAGTGTAGTGTAAATATTTAGCTTTAGGTTTTAGACGATGTCACAGAATGTGGTTTCCCTATGGATCAAGGTTGATCATTGTCATAGGATTTTCTTGTTCATACATTGTTGGTTGTTTGTCATATTTTAGTAAAAGATTATAAGGTGCAACACAAATTAGGGCAGTTTATTTTGAGCATTATCTGTTTACTCGACTAAATGAATTAACTTTTTTACATTGCATTGTGATGTTTTAAATAAAAATCAATTACTCGAGCTTTAACAAACTACTGAATTTTTCATGAAGTTTACTTTGAATGGATCGTTTTTTTTTTAACGAAATTTCTTTGGCATCACATAAGTATTACTATTTTATTGTAACTTGTGAACGCATTGCGTTGTTGTACAAATTAGTATTTATTTGTATTTTAATTCCGTTCATTGGTATAAGTCTACACTTTAAAACAAAGTAAATGCACCAGTAAGATATTGAATAATATTTTGTTGGTGCAATATTTTTGGGAGCAAGTGTATAATTTATGATAGCTGGTTAAGTAAAATTTTATGAAATAAATGTTTTAAACGTTTTTTATGTGTTTATTTTAACTTATATGGGTAAAGGTGCGGCCGCATTTGTGACATATTGGCCAACAAAAGTTGTAATATTGGTAACGAGTACCAAAATGTGACGGCACTCATCTACCCATTCCACTCTCACAGAAAATCATGTTTTGCCGAACATACCTATGACGACGACGCTCTTCTAACACTTTGGAACTTTATCGCCTTTGAGTTAAAAAAAAAACCTAGAAATCCTAGTTCAATGGGGATGGCAAATTAAAGCTAATCTCAGATGGCGCTGCGTACAGTTGTTCCCAATGGCGTCAGTATGACATTTCTTGAATCGTGTAAACAAACCAAAAAAACGAACATTATGGGCGGTTAGTGTAGTTTATTTGATAACATGGACGCGAAAATGTATTCTACTTGGAGCTTGCTTGAACTTAAAGCCGAGTTAAAGAGAAGAGGGGCGTCTGTTAAACGTAGAAAAGCTGATGATGTGGAAAGGTAGGACTCTTGAAAAAAAACTTTTAAGGAGCTGTTTGCCTATACCTAGTTCAACGTAGACCTTTGAAATCAATACGCTTACAATGTTTGAACGAATAATTTTATAATTAAATAACTTGTTAGTCGTTAGTATGCATATTTATTATATATTTTTAAATTTTATATTGTTGGTGAATACTGTCATGTATTGTATGTATATAAGTTAAAATGATTGAATCAAAATTCAGGATTATATTTACAACAGCTTAACTAATGCATAACTTTACTTAAGTAATAGTTCTTTTTACTTTTGGAGTTAAAGAGAGATGAATAATTGGTTATATTTTTCCAGGTAAGAGCTGTATGACAAAAACTTTAACTTTAGTACACCACAACTCTCTCCAAATCCAACAGAACCCTCTATCATACTTCTACCATTGGAGATGTACCATGACATAAATATTAATCTATTTTACCTCCGCTTGAAAGGTCAATATTTCTTATCGGTTTTATTTTATGTGATGGTAGGTAGTTCCTATTTCACTAATACGAAATATTTCTGCCATTTTAAAGATTCAACAAAAAACATATGCATCAGAAAAATTATATGAAGACAGTTTCCTCATATTCATAAGATCCGCATTTATCAATTATCACTTTTATATAAAAGGATTTGTGAAGAAGACAATGAAAAAACTCAACTATCAAGTTGACATCAAGATAGATGACCAGGGTGGCATGGCATGGCATGGCGTAGCATGGCATGGCATGGCATGGCATGGCGTAGCATGGCATGGCATGGCATGTAAGCAGAAACAGACTTATTAGCCCTGAATCTGTACCTTATATACAGAGTCAAAATGGGGAATTACTATTTTAAAAAACCTGCCTATATGATTTTCAAGTAAAAGGACAAATGTACTGCAGTGGCAGAAAATTCTGTAATTTATTTATATTGAAAAAGATGAGTTGTTCATATAAAACATATTATAAAGTTAGATTTTTTACAATAACAATATAAAGGCTGAAATTATGAATCTGTATAAAGATTATTATAATATAATAAAAACACCTAAAAGTTATTTATGAGTTTACGTTGTACACTCTCGGAAATTGCATAACATTATACATATAAAAATATTTAATATCTATAGGTCTTAGTACTCGACCGATCACCATGTTCGGCAAGCCGATCCCTTGGGAGAAGCGAGCCAAATACCTGGGTGTCGTACTAGACGAACACCTCTCTTTTTCAGAGCACATTAAGGCGGCTCGTTCGCGCGCCGCCTTCGCTCTAGGTAGACTTCACTTTGTCCTCAATGCACGTAGCAAATTGTCACTTAAGTGCAAAATGCGTATCTACACAGCGTGCATCCGCCCGATCATGACATATGCCAGTGCAGTCTTTGCACACGCCAAGCCCGTTCGCTTCAATAGAATGCAGACCCTCCAGAACAAGTTCCTCCGTAGGATTACAGGCTCCCCCTGGTACGTTCGCAACGAGATCCTTCACGTTGACCTCAAGATTCCCACTATCCGTCAGTTCATGAAACGCATTTCAAAGCGTTTCTTCGAGACCGCCGCGAATCACCGCAACCCTCTGGTTGTCAAGGCCGCTAGCTATATTCCCTCCTCCATTAGTCAAGTCCGCCGTCCCAAGCATGTCCTCACCGATCCCGATGACCACATAACTCTCATTCAGGAGAGCAGTAGGGCCACCAGTACAGTGCACAAACACAGACCGACATTCCGACCTCGCCGCCGAGGTTCCTCGCGAAGATCCCGACGTAATTGTCCCCCCCGACCCTTGCTCGACGAAGTGCCAGCCCGCGCCGTAGCTGAGCCTGTAGCTTTAAATTCCCCGATTAATAATAATCAACAAAACTTGATCCAGCCTGTCCCATCTTGCTGTCCTCCCGTCAGCGACGCCCTAAGCCGAGGTCCGTACCCCACAGGGGGTGCCCTTAGCGAGCGTTCGCTTAATAATATAAGTAGTTTTACGCCCCAGGCTGGAGGCTTTGAGTCCGCTTAAGGCAGCCACAGGACGTCGCGAAAAAGTAGTCACGACCTCTCAAGGTCAACTACGAGATGCCATACCAAAAAAAAAAAAAAAAAAAAATTGGTCTTAGTAAAGCTGTTCAGTAGAAACTCCGCTTACCCCACTCACACCTGTATTTCAAATGATCTGCCATAGGCAGTAATGTTGACAAAACAAATTTATATTTCTCATAGTTTTCTAATCCAGTGTAAAACTTGGCAGACTCAACATGACTTAATAAAAGGTCAGCTGAAAAAAGAGACAGCATTGTGGCAGTCTGTGTAGAAACTGATGTTTTTTTAATTTTTATTGTTAACTTTGTCACCACAATCAACAGGTGTAACAAGAGAAGAAATTTCTAACTCTCGTTCGTATTCCATTATATTGTGGATTCTGAGAAATAGAAGTGGGTTTTGATTGCTTGAAAGATGTTGGAAAAGATTCTTTTGAATGTTTTGTTGAGACTTGGTACTGCTTCTTTCTTTAAAAGTTTGTGTACACATTGCAAACCTTAAAACAAGATGAACAATGATAAGTATTTAAAGATATTATGTAATGTTAACAATTTAGGTATGTAGATACTAGCTTAAATAGAAGAACTATCGTTTTTAACACCCACCTGTAGAGATAAACTACGATAACATGGCGCGCCCCTCCAAATTACTGTTTCAATGTGTGTAGTGACATCCTTACGAAGGAGTTTGTATGTAGTTGTAAGTATTCGTCTTCAGTAGCAGGCAGTGTGACCAGATTCAGTATTTTAATACTTTTTCAGTATATTCTACCTATTTTTCCGAACGTCAGTATTTTTTTGGGTATATTGCGGGAAGTCAGTATTTTTGGGTATTATTTGGATAAGAAGTTATGGTAACACCGTAGCGATCTATCTCTTCTCTTATTAGTTTGTGGTAGGGCGTTTCCCCGTTTAGCGTACATTTTATTTAGAAGCAAAGATCAAAGAAGTCACAGATAGAACATGTCAAGTGTCTGCCGCCGCTGTTGGACTATTATACTAGGTACACAAAAAATATAAAAATGAAGATTTTTAAGTTATGTTGGACTTCTTTTTTTATTCCTATTGTTGTAGTAAAGAAATAAATAATCAGTAATTATAAAACAAATATTTAAAAAACAAAGTCTTAATTTTCAGTTAAAGGGATAGTTAAGTATAAGTATACATAAATACGTCTGTGTATGAATCACAAATAGTACAGTATCGACTCGTCTAAAACAGTTGGTTTGTTGAAGTGAAATGATTTTCTGATCTGCACCCAACAGACAACTTAATCTTTGAGGAGATTGTTCTTTCGATAATCGGGAAGTCCCCGTCCATAGTAAGTAATACATTTTTGTCGATACATAAATAGAACGCGTTCGTTCGTTTTATTGTTCCGTTTTTATTTGACTTCCATCGGGAAAGCATAAAGCATGTCTAGTTTTCAACAAAGTTATTTGGCAAAGTGGGAACAAATTAATGAATTTTCTTCGTGGCTTTCACGGTATAAAGATGACGAGTACGCCGCCTTTTGCAAAGCATGCAATGCGAAACTCCAGAGTAGATTGGCATCTATAAAACAACATGCAAAAACTGAAAAGCATAAAGCAAACTTGAAAAAATATAAAGGACAATCGAAGGTAAGCATAACTTTCTAGAATTCTAGATAAGTAGTTTATAATTAGCATTATGGTAGGTAAGTCAAAAAATTCGGAGATGTTTTAATTTAACCGGAAGAATTATACCAGGTTTGATTTTGCTAACAAATTAATTTATTTCCAGGTTGATATGTTTTTGAAAAAGGCTCCACTGAAAGACGAAGTCAAGAAAGCTGAGCTGCGGATATGCGGTTTTCTTTCAGAACACAACATCCCTTTTAGAGCTATGGACCATCTTAGTGAAGTTCTAGTGAAATGTTTTCCCGATTCCGATATTGCGAAAGAATTTTCCTGCAAGAGAACCAAAGCAGCGGCTATAACTTATAACGTATTAGGGCCTGAATTTGAAAAAGATATGATTGAAGACATTCTTCGTACTGCATCTCCTTCAGGTAAACCAGTATATTCAATTGTAATCGATGAAAGTACAGATGTTGCCACAGTTAAAGTATTAGCGATAGTGATCAAATACTTCTCTGAAACTAAATGTAATGTACAAACTAAATTCCTTGATTTAGTTGATTTAAGTGGTGAAACCGCAGATCACTTATTTAATGCTTTGTCATCAAAGTTATCCGAATTAGGTCTAGATATAAAAGACGTTATGGGATTCGCTGCTGATACTACGAATGTGATGTTTGGTCAACACTCTGGCATTGTTGCAAAAATTAAACAAGTGAACCCAAAGTGCTTTTTCATAAAATGTGTTTGTCACTCTGCAGCATTAAGTGTTAGCCATGCTTGCAAAATACTGCCTAGAAATTTAGAACAAATAGTAAAAGAAGTGTATGGGTATTTTTCTCAAAGCAGCAAGCGTCAAAGAGAATTTGCTGAGTTCCAAAATTTCACTGACTCAGAAAATCATAGACTATTACGTCATTATGATATAAGGTGGCTATCGCTTCATGCCTGTGTTAGTAGAATAATTGAGCAATGGAGGGCATTGCAATTGTTTTTTCAAGACCAACATTTGAGTGATCGCATTGCATCCTCAGAATTTTTATATCATTCTTTTAGCAGTGACACAAACAAATTGTATTTTTACTTTTTAGATTACCTTTTGCCAATTGTAAACAAATTTAACAAAATTTTTCAAGGTGACTATCCGTGCGTTGAAAGATTGTACGATGATGCATCTACTATGTACTTGTCGATTTTGAGTTGCTTCATGAAAACTAATTATATCAAAAGCACGGATAACGTATTTGCTTTAGACCCAAAGTCTAATGTGAATTATTTGTCATTTCAAGATATGTACTTGGGTATCCAAGTAGGCCAAGAATTAATCAAACACAGGGGTAATATAAACATGAAAGAACCAATTGCTGAGTTTTTCAGAAGGTGCCAATCATTTTTAATTGAGTTGAGCGCGCAATTGAAATCACGTTTGCCTTTTGAAAATCAAATTTTCAATTAATTGAAATTTCTTGACCCTCACACTGCTGTGCATAAAGAATTTCGTAGTTTAAGAAATGTGATAGAAACTTTTCCATACGAATTTAGTCTAGAACAAATGCAGTTAATTGACGAAGAATATAGAACCCTAAAACTTGATCGCGAAGTAAGTGAACTGTTACAATCTTCGAGTACTGGCTCACCTATTTCTTGCGAACAATTTTGGGTGGAAGTTGGAAAAATTTCTTCTAGTGGTGGCATGATAAAATATAAAAATGTATCCAGTGTTTGTAAATCTCTGTTATGTTTACCAGTATCTAATGCTGCATGCGAGCGCATATTTTCACAGATAAATTTAATAAAAACAGATCAAAGAAACAGATTCGTAAATCAAAATGTGTCAGCAATTTTAAAAACAAAGCAGGGTGTTAAAGATGAAGGAGGTTGTATCAACTTTAACCCTCCGCAAAGAATGTTAAAATACAACTCTAACATTTATTGTGATGATGATGATTGAATAAAACGTGTTAAGAAAATCGGTATTTTTATTGGTATATCTGCCCTTTGTAAATCGGTATATTTCAGTATTTTTTTGAGGTGCTTCGGTATTTTTCTAAAATTTAATCTGGTCACACTGGTAGCAGGCCGGCAGCGGTCTGAGACAGTCGAGTTATTAATACTACGACGTTCAGTAATACAAAAGTACTGATTGCCAAACAAGTTAGTCATGGAAAATTCAAGAAAAAAAATGATGCGGAGTCAGGTAATTTTGTATGTTTGTGAAATAAGTTTATGTACCTAATGTTTTGATTGACCTTTATGTCTATTAATTAATTAATGTAAAATCTTTTCTATATATTTTAGGCACGAGAAGTGATAGCTACAGTATACCAACATATGAAGTACGCGGCTGAAAATGGAGTGGAGCGCTTGACAGACGCTAGATGGAGAACTTCAAGAGCTGTGGGGGTTAGTGAAAGGACTGTAACAAGAATTCTCAAAGAAAAAGCAAAATGTGATGCAACTGGCACACAAATGAGTTCACCGCATAAAAACAAAAATCCTCGCAAAAGTTTAAAGCGTAACATTGATGAATTTGACAAGGGAGTAATAAGGCGTACTGTCAGTAACTTTCATAGAGAGTATAAACAATATCCAACACTAAAAGCTCTGAAAAGGGTGCTTACTGAAAAGATAAATTTTGACGGATGTTTGGAGACATTACGGCGTATACTTCTTGATTTAGGTTATGAGTGGAAAACTACTGAAGACAATCGTCAAGCACTTGTTAAACATGATGTGCAGTTCCTCCGCTATAAATATTTAAAACAATTGAAGAAATATAGAGAAGAAGGAAGGAATATTGTTTATACTGACGAAAGCTACATTCATACCACACATGTACAAAATAAGTCATGGGGTACTCAACAAGGAACTGTAGCAAAGAAAAAAAAATCTAAAGGGTTACGCGTCATAATAGTCCACGCTGGTGGAAGAAATGGTTTTGTCCCCAATGCTTGTTTAATTTACAAGGCCAGTTCGAAGACAGGCGACTACCACGACAATATGAACCATGACAATTACGAGAAGTGGTTCATAACACAACTACTGCCTAACATACCAGAAAAGTCCGTAATTGTTATGGATAACGCCTCCTACCATAACACATTTACAGAAAAAGTTCCCACCTGCAACAGCAACAAAGCAGCCATGAAATATTGGCTGGTGAATAAACAAATCGACTTCGAGGAAGACATGAAGAAAATCGAACTCTATGATCTCATTCTAAAGAATAAAGATAATTCTACAAATTACGCCGTTGATGGCGAAGCAAAAAAATATAATTGCGATATATTAAGACTTCCTCCATATCATCCCGACTTAAACCCGATTGAGAAAATTTGGGGAGTGTTCGAAAATTATGTCGCAAACAAAAATGTAGACCAAAACTACACATCCATCATGAAATTACTTCATGAACGTCTAGACATGATCGATTGCACGATGTGGACCAACACTTGCAGACATGTGGAGGAGACTGAATCCAAATACTGGAAAAACTATGACGACGAGCAAGAATTTATTATTCACGTAGGAGAATCTGATTCTGAAAATGACATATCAAGCTTCTCAAACAGCGATGAAGAAAATTTTAGTTCCAGTGCCAATAGAGATCATTAAGATTTAAGTTTGTTTGATTTATGTTTTATTAATGTTGTGGGCCAAGTGATTAATGAGGGTGTTATTATTAATGCCCGGGCAGCATGAATAATGCCTTTGTTATCACTTGGCTCGTAACATATTATAAACTTTCTTATAATAATTATGATTACGTATTTTTGTAAATGATTTTGATGTCTTAGTCACTAAAAATAAATGTGTTATAAATACATTATAAAGGTTTCATTTTATTGAAAACATTAAACATGCAAGATATAGAGTAAATTACATTTCAATATTTGAACACAATAAAATTAATTCATAGTTTTTTTGCAATCAGTACTCGTAATATCTCACTTATTACCAGATTTGTTGGTCAACTAATCATAAATTGCCGAGCGCGCAAGACAACGCACGTGTCGTTTTCATAGAGTACGTCAGTGCAGCGCCATTACTAATAATAATGAGCGATTAATGACGTGACTAGTCGAGCAACAAATCCGTGTATTTGTTTTTGTTTGACGGCCGTCTCATTACGCACACATGCGTTGTGAATCTTGGTGGTGCATTGTAAATACTTTCACAAATACTTTCAAACGTTTGAATTTTGGAGGGGCGCGCCATGATATAGTAGTTTATCTATACTCACACTTAATGTTTGGTAATAATTTTCATGAAAATGATCTCGACATAACCTCGTAGTCCTAGTAGGCTCAGTTTTTAATCCTTACGGCAGCTATCCACTTTCTTCTTTTAATACGATTTATTGGAAATTTGTGTTGGCCTACGTTTTAACACCCAATTACACAACACTTTGTAATTTCTATGTTATTTGTGAACATATTTTTTAAGACGCTATACAATTTGACAGATAATTTGGAACAAAAGTATACAGCGCCACTTTGACAGTTTTCCTTCCCCATTATAATGACTTTTCATCCCCCCTTGTGTTCATTTGAAATGGATAGCTGTGTGACGTCACATTTTGATAATCGTATTACACTTGTGGACGTTTTGCTGGCGAACATATTACAAGTGGGGACGCAGTTTAAGCACAATGGATTAGGAAATAACTTCAAAACCCTTCGGATGCGATTCACAGTGCGTTGCTCGATTGAGGTGGATGAGATTACAAAAAAAACACAAAAAAATACATACAAAAGAAATTGTTTATTGCACAGGGATATTCAAAATACTTAATTGGATAACAATTTGATATTAAACTCAACGCAACCGTGTTATTGGTACAGTAATACCAGTTAAATCCTGCTGCATACAATACTACAAGCGCATCATTAGACTGTATGTGGCCACGGGCCATCGTTGTATGTTTGTAAAGCTTGAACAAAGTGAGAAAGAAGAGTGCTTTGGTATAGAAGTGGAAAGCAAATCGATCGATGGCACGGTTCACGCTCGGCGGCTTCAACGATACGTTACAATATACACAGGATGGAACTGTCCCTGCGCGCACCCACTGGGCTGCTGCGGGCTGTGGGCTGCTGTGGACACAGCTACGTCGTATGGCTATACCGCCATTATATCATAATTATTTAATGTATTCTGACATAGCTGTGACCAAAATAGTACAAATTCACCAAAATAACGAATAATAAGGTGCACACGATCGAATAAATAAAAATATCGACTAAATCAGCGAAGACCACACTACTAGTCCTCAGCTTACAATAATGTTCAACTACCCACATCGGTAGCTAACATTGCTAACTTATAATGTCGCGTTATAAAAGCTACTTTCATTAAATTTATTCAAATTAAATGTATACAAATTAGAATAATAGAATATTAACTAGGATCGTGCACACCGGCTCATAATATCAATAAAAATAATAATATATTACTTAATCATATGTGTCTAATACTTATATAGCGTATCTCACTAGAATTTATTAAGCATCACGACGTGCCCTAAGCCGTACGATAATTATAATAATTATTAAAAAAAAAAAAAAATAGTGAGCTGTTTGGATACTGAAGCTCGCGTTACACCTCGTCGCTCACATATGCACAAAGATTCCTACGCATGTGAACACAAACATTGCAAATGTTGTTTAAAACATGCATAGTCTACATTTGCAATATTTGTGCATAATGTGAGTGGCAAGGCAATTTCGACCGTTTTTAGTTAAGAACTAATCGCTGTTAACATAAAACGCCAATAACACGTTATAAAACGCTAAATAGTTTTCGCGCTAGAAGAATATATTATTTTATTTTAACATTTCTCGTGTTTTGTACCAGCTAGCAGGAACAGGACGGCAGGCCCCTAATCCATATAAATAAAACTATGTCGGGTTAGTTATACCATATTTATACTTTATATTCAAGAACGGTAAGACCGATTTTTATGATCATTGTTTTGTTGTATTTGTATCTGCCCGAATAGCAGAATAACTATTAAAACGTGGGATACATTAACGATAAAATAATAGGTAATGAAATTAACATTCTGAGGCCATAAAAACCATTTCTTTTTCGTGTGAGATGTTATAATGTTCCTCAAAAACAGTAAACTTTTTATAAAGATATCTGTATCAAAAATATGTTGAACACGCTTTTTTTTACTCAAAACGAGAATCCAGTTCCATGTAGACTTTTCAAACGAACATTTACATTTCGATTTCAAACCAGGAGCTCTTAAAATTATCTGGTACAAAACACTAAGAACGCAGACTATCTACAATAATTCATAATTAAATACAAATCCAATGAGTAAAATATAGCACATCACGTTTATATACTACATCACTTCAGTCTCCATAAAACGTAACAGGCGACACCGACGCGACGCTTTGTTCGCCGGCTAAGGGTGGACTTCACCAATGAAACTGAACGCGATCAGCACATAAACTACGTTTAAGAACTGTCAGTGTCATTATTGTCTATGGAATATTCACACTGACAGCTCTTGAACGCGTTGTAGATCTGCTGTACGCTTTCAGTAATTTTGGTGAAATCGGCACTAAGTAGTTTACAACATAACTTGGGGTTTGACAACGCGTTGCCATAGCAACCGGTGGAAATATCATCACTAAGATCTTGTTTGAAGCTGTGGGAAATAGTTAAACGCTATTTAGCTTACCTAAATGGCAAGCGTCCTTTTTAAACAACGTTGTGACATAGTTACTGAACTATGCCACTTTTAGGCCATTGTGACGTCACAGGGAATTCAATATGGCGGGCGATGGACAATTTCATGCTTATCAGTTCACACTGTGATCATTAGGGACGATATTTACCGTAACCTGCTACAGTACACCCATACACTTACAAGGCAAATACACCAATAAAACTTATAATTTTTTATAACAGAAAACAATATCACACTCGCCCTGACTTACTGATTAAACACTAGATTCGTTTATGAAATGTCAGCACTGGTTCGTCTCACCAACGGATTTTATTTACAAAGGGACGCGTTGCCAACCTGTTAATAATAAAACATAATGTATATGGATGGAGGAACACTTATCAGCATGGACGACTGAACTATCTTAACTCCGAAAGTCCGAATGTATCTCTTGGTTTGCGGAAATTCATTACTTTTTTGTCTAAATCTTCTCTTTTGGAAAGTGAACACAAACCAACCTACGCAAAACTTGTATAATTTTCGAGTACTCTCAAAATTAACGTACGAACTAAACATGAATGCTGATAAGTTGCCCCTCACAATTAGCTGTAAAGCTTCGAACCATGCACAGACCCGCATGTTGCTCCAGCACTTAAAATGAACCAACAATAGGAATGCATTACAACTACGCAATCATAATAACTAACAAAACACTGTAACATTACCCTGAGCTGGGAGCACAGATTATACGAGAATACAGATACTTCACTCCCTACATTCTTTGAATACTCAAATGCCACGTGAATTCAATAGCGAGATTAATGAATAGAATGACGCCTAAAGAATCCGTGATATATGTAAGTATAGAAAACTTATACATTCTTAGCATCACCAGACAGTTTTTATCAATCATAGTTCTCGATTATTTTCAATTTTCCAATTATTTTAATTTGTGTGTAAAAAGTTTGGTATTGGGTTATAGTTGTCTATGATAAGATGTATAGATATTATTAGACGATGGCACTGAGACGTTGGCTCTCTTTCTAAAGCTATGTTTTCATATATGTAGCACAAACTCTTTCTTTCATTCTAAATAGATTTTAGAGTGTTTTCCCTGTGTACAATTAATAGTAAAGAATACTTGGTATATTGGAAACCACCTTTGATTGTTACAATTAAATCAATGGAAAATTTATAAATGAATGATTACTGAGTAATTTATACTCAAGCAGAGATTATAAAATAACGAAATTAATAAAAAAAATTGAGCGTTTCTCTGTGGTCCCACCGCGGTTGTATTGTCTGTAATACATATTTAGATTCAGACCACATATATTTCATAATAATTGTAGTATTTATTTTATAATAACATTTTAAATTTGTAAAAATATACACCGAATCTTTGGGCCATAATATTCATAACTGCACTTCATCTCATAAAGCCAACTACTTACAATCGGCACACATTGGCGACGCGACTTGTTTCGAAAATCAATGGAATAGGTCTATATTGTTAGGGTCTATACCCTAACAACTTTCGTTTAGGTACATATTCCTTTGAGCTGAAGCTCAAATAATGCAACAAAGTAGAATTTTCAAGCGCATACATTGTTTTGGGTTATAAATGAAACATTTTGAATTCAAGCTCATGTACACTGGACGTATTGCATCGAAATACAGTCAATCGAACGTACTCGGTAACGATTTGACTATGACAGCGCCTGTATATCGTAGCAGTAAAGACGCTTTTCGTAGTTAAAGTGATACTACTGACGTGCGGTTGACCATACATAGAATCACAGAGCACGGAGCTCGACGGCCACTGATAGAGGAGGCATTGTCAACACTCTCAGCACAAAGCGTGTCATATTTTACTCGCTCTACAACACTAATGACGTATAGATATAAAATGACAGCTTGGAATGGCGTCCGCGATAGAAGTTGTGCGCTCAACGCAGTTTTGGCGCAACGAATTATCTTAGTACTGCCGTCTCTAGACACCAATTCCGTGTTCTGTGCATAGAATGATGGCAATTTTTCACATTTGCGTCACCAATTTGAGCTGACTGACGCCTCCATTTCCGACTAACACACAACTCGTCTCTCCGCCACAGTTGGGTAGCGTCCTGTATTGAAAGCCGGGTGTGAGCCTTTGCTGGTGTATCACAATGTCCTACATGATAGAGCACATCTTCTTGAGGTCGTTTTCGTCTGGGTCTAAGACTTCTGCATCTCTTACTACTGGGTCTTTGCCCGCTATGTCGGGGAGGTACCTGGAAAGAGACAATACGTTATTAGAGACAACTTCTTCTAATAATCTTCTTCTCGAGTAAAACTTATGAGCAGAGATCGGAATAGGTTATCTAAATCAATAAATGACATGAAAATTTACTTGTTTAAACCGCCCCGCGGTTTCACCCGCATAAATCTTGAACCCGTGGGAGTATCGGGATGAAACGTACTCTATGTGTTAATCCAGGTTATAAACTATATGTGTGCTTAATTTCATTCAAATCCGTTAAGTAGTTTTTGCGAGAAAGAGTAACAAACATCCATCCATACTCACAAACTTTCGCGTTTATAATATTAGTGGGATTGTGACTGTGAATATTGAATGAAGAAGACAATGTGGACTTATTTGTTTTTTAAATGTTTTTTGTCTTTCATTTCCAGTTAGTTAAATTATGTTCTGGCAGTTTGAGTAATTTCTGCGGCCTACCCAAATGTCCTTTCTTTGGTAATGTTCGTCGATCGTCCATCGTGCCAATCATGTTCGGATACTTATGCACTCTGGTAAAGAAACGCACCAGAGACCAGCATAACAAACTTTGGGTGGACCAAGGTGAGTGCAGGCAGGCTAGAACACTCCCTACAATTGTTGGCTGCCTCACGAAACAGGTTCTCCGACAAAACAACAGCTGCGTACGGGTACGGTAGCTTTAAGTGGCCACGGGTCATTTAATAAACACCTCTCCGTCATAGGAGTCACAGACAGTCCGCTGTGCAGGGCCTGCATGGAGGAGGACGAGACAGCAGCTCAAGTGCTTCTAAACTGCTCGATGATCGTCACATACAGAGCAAAGTACTTCGGCACCCAGGGACTCTACGTTAGATTGTCATAAACACCAAGGCGTTGCTGGCCTTCCTCGAGGTGTTGGGGTGGATTGAATGATCGAGTTTCCCACCATACGCAAAATACGCGCATAGACGTGGAATTGAGGACACCAGCCGTATTACTTACTATCTATAATGTACTGAGTCCAAGGTAACAGGTTGTGCGTTAATGTCCTCCCATCCAGTACATTAAGACCAATAGATAATTCGTGATTCTTAAATTCCGGGATTAAAACGTAGATTCTCGCAGATCCCGAGATTATTACCATCATTCTGGGGTTTTAGAGCAGGCATTATCTAATCTATGTTACATCCTTCGAAGTTTAGGTAAATAATTATACTCAACCTATTCCAATCGCCAGTTATGAGAAAAGATTATAATATTGACAGAGGAAAAAGTAAGAGACATTTAAACCTTTAAAATATGTATTGATTACTTGATTAAGTTGTGTTCTTTTTTTAATTCTTTATACGTCGGGTTGTCTGCACACCTACCTAGACCTAGCGACAGACGATTATGTGCATATTTCCCGTACGCCGTCGTGTGCTGATGACGAGCTGCTGAAGTGTTTGTGCGTCGTTAGCGATATTTCGGCCTTAACTTAGTAGTTCCAATGTTACCTCTCATAGTCGAGCCCCTGCCTCTCGTAGAACAGCAGGTAGGCGGCGGCGGGGTCGATGGCCGGCCGCTTGCCTGCGCCCAGCTCGCGGCACGAGCTGTCGTTGTAGCACAGCCACGCGCCCGACGGGTTGCGGCAGTACGCCACGTAGTGCCCGCCCGACATCTGCCCGGAGTGCGACTGGAACCAAACGATACTCGTACTTTACTAACCGTGATACCTAACATGTCAAGTTGCTATAACGTCGCAGTCGATCACCGTCCACAGGACCTCATCGTCGCTCGCTCGATGAACGTTCCCCGAGTGCCCAGTGCCCCCGAGTGCCCCCGAGTGCCCCCAAATGCCCCCAAGTGCCCCCGAGTGCACCCGAGTGCCCCCGAGTGCACCCGAGTGCCCCCAAGTGCCCCCGAGTGCCCAGTGCCCCCGAGTGCCCCCGAGTGCACCCGAGTGCCCCCGAGTGCCCCCGAGTGCCCCTGAGTGCCCCCGAGTGCCCCCGAGTGCACCCGAGTGCCCCCGAGTGCCCCCGAGTGCCCCCGAGTGCCCCCGAGTGCCCCCGAGTGCCCCCGAGTGCCCCCGAGTGCACCCGAGTGCCCCCGAGTGCCCCCGAGTGCACCCGAGTGCCCCTGAGTGCCCCCGAGTGCAGTGCATTTATCTATTTACACTGACATTGCACGTATTTTCAACAAAAATCATAAATGAAGCCTTTAAGTTTAAATCGAACCCTTAGAATGATAAAAGTAGCCATCTGTTAATCATCTTGTTTAGAGCTCTTTGAAATTGACGGAGTTTTGCTCAATTTATCCTGTCATCACAGTAACCAGTATCGTTACTAATTTAAATCAAACAACTTTTTTTTTCTCTAGTACTTTACATAGAAATGTAAAAGAAATCCATTTACATATTTTTCTGAACCAAGAACTATAACAATTTATATAAAAGGTTTCAAGGATTCCACGAAACGTTTTAAAAGTAGGTTAACTCCTAGATGGCGTTGTAAAACTAGTCTCTGACAATTAGTGAGTTGCCGATGCTGACATCCTGTTGAAAATGTTGACGAAGAAAAATAGCCAGCTCAATAGCCAGACTTAGGGAGGTGTCATTTCTTTGCATGGGGTTGGGTATCTGTAGGTATTATTACATTATCTGTGCCTAGGCTCAGCAGTACCGCAATTTATACATCATCTAGCGGACCGGCGATCTTCGTAATACCTCAGAACATTATAATTTTCCCATGTTTTAATATTTATTCTGCTGCTGCTTACTATTTAGGACGATCACAAATAAAAAAAAATCAAAGATCATAAAAATCGGTCCAGCCGTTCTTGAGTTATTAATGGTGTCACTAACGCGACATAGTTTTATAATTTACATCATGTTTTTTTTTATATCCCATAACTCTAGGGTATGATTGAGACCACATCAAAGAATCAACTGGCATATGAAAGCAAAAAAACTGATATCCAATTAAAATATTATGTTAATACATGTGAACAAACTCACCACAACAGCATATAATCTGTACTTCAAGTCGAAGGGGTCTTGATCCTTCAATAGATGATGCTGATGATAGTCTATCAAGTTGTCGTCTGTCACCGGCGTCGTCACCAAACTCGTGGACTCCAGCCTCTCTCTCCCTCGCACCTAAATAAAAGGAAATATTTGTATTAACCTCTAGGAGTTATCATAAGAGAGATAAGAATCATATACAGGGTATTTCAACAAGAACTTTGTTTTTCAATTGGGGCAACACCAAGAACGTGATAGTTTTGACATTTAGTTTTTGGCGGTATTCGTAGTAGGTGCTTTGGCAATTGTTACAATGAATTCAATTTCGCTCGAAAATCGCATTAAAATAATTCAAATCCACTGAAGGGATATGAGGAACAGGGTGTAAAGTTCACTCATACTCTTGGAAAGGGGAGGATCCTCCGACCAGATGGATGTCGTATCTGGTGGGCAAATGTCCGATGATTGTTGTCGGGAAGTTGTATATATGCTATCAGCGCGGTAAACTGTGATTGCGCGATGCTGGAGTGTGATGCGTTGTTCGCATGTGGCGGTGTAGATGTCGCCACACCACTATGAAAATGGTCAACAACAACCTGCTGGTTTTTCTGTTTTTTTTTTTCTGACGAAGCCCATTTTCATTTGTCAGGGAACGACAACTAGCAAAATTGCCGCATTTGGGCTTCTGAAAATCCTAAAGCAATTATTGAGAAGCCTTTGCATGCTCAACGTGTCACTGTGTGGTGCGCTATGTGGTCTGGAGGCGTGATTGGGCCGTTAATTTTCGAAGATGGGGCTGGAAATGCGGTAACAGTCAATGGAACACGCTATCGCCAGATGTTAACCACTTAATTTTGGCCTATTATTGATGACATGGATACAACTGGTGCCACATGTCACACAGCCAGAGAAACGATTAATTTATTGCAAACAAAATTTTCCGATCGCATAATTTCGCGAAATTCAGCTGTTAAGTGGCCAGCCAGATCGTGTGATTTAACACCGCTAGATTATTTTTTGTGGGGCTATGTTCTAGACAGAGTCTATACGGAGCCAATCGAATCGATTGCAGCCTTAAAACTAAAAATCCGTGATGTCATAAACGAAATAGACCCTCCATTTTGCCAAAAAGTGATTACAAATTTTGATGAAAGAATCTGTCAGCGTGGTCGTGGTGGACATTTGCTAAAAATCATTTTTCATTCATATTTGCCAATCTTTTCTCTTCGTAATACAATAATTTTTTTATTCATTTTCCTCAAAATTTTTTGTATTATTTTGTTTTAGAAAACAAAGTTCTTGTTGAAAAACCCTTTATAACAAAATATATGAAGTTAAAACCTTTTTCTTGTTGTTTATTTTTATCTCGAAATACATAACATTACCCCTGTAATCCCAGAAGGGTTAGGCAGATGTACACCTATAGTACACCCACATTTCGCCAGTTGCCCCTGTAACAGGGGCGAGCGCAGACAAAAAAAAAAAAAAAATAACACTTTGCCCGACCTGGGAACCTCAGTGCGGATCAAAACCGCGGGACGCTGCTAATTAATAAAATAAGTAAGTAAATTATTGTATAAAAATAAAATATATATAAAAACACCTCGACTGAGCCTTTCCGTTTCCTCTCAACCTTCGGTCTCGTCTGAACTTTCGGCTGTGCATTCTCGTCATCTTCGCTGTCCGACTCTGAGATAGTATCGTCGACGAAAACAGACGATCTTCGGTTAAAGTTGAGTATCTCTGTATGTCGTAGGATGGTCTCTTGAGGTACTGACGCTAAGTACGCCGTGGGGTCGAAGTCTTGGAACGGGAAGTTCACCACCTTCTGTGACTTTATCCATTTGTTGTTCACGTATTGGAACCGTTTTAGGTGGACTATCTGTGGGAGAAAAGTGAGAAATAAAATACGATTAAGGGGAGTACTTTACGATTTTTGGAAAGACGTTTTCTAGTAAAGATACCTGTCACCTGTATGCACGTATAATCTTACACATACCAGTATAGGCGGCAGCCTCCATATCTGCAGCTTCTTGGTGGCGGGCTGCGCGCTGCGGCAGTGCGCGCAGTGGTAGCGCTGCTCCAGGCGCTCGCAGCTGGTGAAGGCGCGCAGGCAGCTGGCCAGGTCGATGGCACGGACGGCTTGTTGGCGACACGCTGCTACCGACCAGTGTTCTACCCACGCCTGAAAGAAACAACAATTACATTAAATGATCCTAAAAAATTTAAATGTACAAAGAAAAAAACCGGCCAAGTACGTGTCGGACCACGCACCATGAAGGCTTCCGTACTTGGGATGAATTTATCACAAACACAAACTTAACATTGCAGTTGAAAAACGTTCTCCCATACATCGATATACGTCACGATCAATTCTCCCCCTCCGTATCAAGAAGTCCTTAATGCAAATGGTCCTAATATCAAAACGACATTATCAAATGTCGTCCCACGAGCAGTATGTTCACTTAGCAAAAAAATTACAATTAGCGATTTGTAAAGTACAGTAATAGTGAAAAATACTACCGTTTTTTTTATCCTCATTGGTCATTACAACAGTTATTTGAAAGGGTAAACTTCGCTTTTTTTTTAAACCAATTTTAAAAAGAGGTGTTACATAATTCACTTGTATTTGTTGTAAATAGGTACCGTGTTATTTTGTGAAGCGGTGTGGGGTGTGGCTGTGTCGTGGACATGGTCGCGTGTTTTAGGTGAATACGTGAACGTAACCAGTTATTGCATCATGCGCTTATTTAGGCTCGGCCGCCCCAACTGCAAATGTACTGGCGATGTCGTTGATCCGTTCGGACAATTTCATTCTTTTAAGTCCTCGGCACCCTTTCACTCTGTCATTTATGGTGTTTAACGGGTCTTTAATTGCTCTTGAGAAGCCCTTTTCATCCAGGCGGCGCCTGATATAGTACGAGTGCGTACCTTCTCCCTCGTGGACTGGTACCGCAGATGCAGCGCGGTGGGGTCCCAGTCGATGGCCAGCAGGAGGCGCCTGATATAGTACGAGTGCGTACCTTCTCCCTCGTGGACTGGTACCGCAGATGCAGCGCGGTGGGGTCCCAGTCGATGGCCAGCAGGAGGCGCCTGATATAGTACGAGTGCGTACCTTCTCCCTCGTGGACTGGTACCGCAGATGCAGCGCGGTGGGGTCCCAGTCGATGGCCAGCAGGAGGCGCCTGATATAGTACGAGTGCGTACCTTCTCCCTCGTGGACTGGTACCGCAGATGCAGCGCGGTGGGGTCCCAGTCGATGGCCAGCAGGAGGCGCCTGATATAGTACGAGTGCGTACCTTCTCCCTCGTGGACTGGTACCGCAGATGCAGCGCGGTGGGGTCCCAGTCGATGGCCAGCAGGAGGCGCCTGATATAGTACGAGTGCGTACCTTCTCCCTCGTGGACTGGTACCGCAGATGCAGCGCGGTGGGGTCCCAGTCGATGGCCAGCAGGAGGCGCCTGATATAGTACGAGTGCGTACCTTCTCCCTCGTGGACTGGTACCGCAGATGCAGCGCGGTGGGGTCCCAGTCGATGGCCAGCAGGAGGCGCCTGATATAGTACGAGTGCGTACCTTCTCCCTCGTGGACTGGTACCGCAGATGCAGCGCGGTGGGGTCCCAGTCGATGGCCAGCAGGAGGCGCCTGATATAGTACGAGTGCGTACCTTCTCCCTCGTGGACTGGTACCGCAGATGCAGCGCGGTGGGGTCCCAGTCGATGGCCAGCAGGAGGCGCCTGATATAGTACGAGTGCGTACCTTCTCCCTCGTGGACTGGTACCGCAGATGCAGCGCGGTGGGGTCCCAGTCGATGGCCAGCAGGAGGCGCCTGATATAGTACGAGTGCGTACCTTCTCCCTCGTGGACTGGTACCGCAGATGCAGCGCGGTGGGGTCCCAGTCGATGGCCAGCAGGAGGCGCCTGATATAGTACGAGTGCGTACCTTCTCCCTCGTGGACTGGTACCGCAGATGCAGCGCGGTGGGGTCCCAGTCGATGGCCAGCAGGAGGCGCCTGATATAGTACGAGTGCGTACCTTCTCCCTCGTGGACTGGTACCGCAGATGCAGCGCGGTGGGGTCCCAGTCGATGGCCAGCAGGAGGCGCCTGATATAGTACGAGTGCGTACCTTCTCCCTCGTGGACTGGTACCGCAGATGCAGCGCGGTGGGGTCCCAGTCGATGGCCAGCAGGAGGCGCCTGATATAGTACGAGTGCGTACCTTCTCCCTCGTGGACTGGTACCGCAGATGCAGCGCGGTGGGGTCCCAGTCGATGGCCAGCAGGAGGCGCCTGATATAGTACGAGTGCGTACCTTCTCCCTCGTGGACTGGTACCGCAGATGCAGCGCGGTGGGGTCCCAGTCGATGGCCAGCAGGAGGCGCCTGATATAGTACGAGTGCGTACCTTCTCCCTCGTGGACTGGTACCGCAGATGCAGCGCGGTGGGGTCCCAGTCGATGGCCAGCAGGAGGCGCCTGATATAGTACGAGTGCGTACCTTCTCCCTCGTGGACTGGTACCGCAGATGCAGCGCGGTGGGGTCCCAGTCGATGGCCAGCAGGAGGCGCCTGATATAGTACGAGTGCGTACCTTCTCCCTCGTGGACTGGTACCGCAGATGCAGCGCGGTGGGGTCCCAGTCGATGGCCAGCAGGAGGCGCCTGATATAGTACGAGTGCGTACCTTCTCCCTCGTGGACTGGTACCGCAGATGCAGCGCGGTGGGGTCCCAGTCGATGGCCAGCAGGAGGCGCCTGATATAGTACGAGTGCGTACCTTCTCCCTCGTGGACTGGTACCGCAGATGCAGCGCGGTGGGGTCCCAGTCGATGGCCAGCAGGAGGCGCCTGATATAGTACGAGTGCGTACCTTCTCCCTCGTGGACTGGTACCGCAGATGCAGCGCGGTGGGGTCCCAGTCGATGGCCAGCAGGAGGCGCCTGATATAGTACGAGTGCGTACCTTCTCCCTCGTGGACTGGTACCGCAGATGCAGCGCGGTGGGGTCCCAGTCGATGGCCAGCAGGAGGCGCCTGATATAGTACGAGTGCGTACCTTCTCCCTCGTGGACTGGTACCGCAGATGCAGCGCGGTGGGGTCCCAGTCGATGGCCAGCAGGAGGCGCCTGATATAGTACGAGTGCGTACCTTCTCCCTCGTGGACTGGTACCGCAGATGCAGCGCGGTGGGGTCCCAGTCGATGGCCAGCAGGAGGCGCCTGATATAGTACGAGTGCGTACCTTCTCCCTCGTGGACTGGTACCGCAGATGCAGCGCGGTGGGGTCCCAGTCGATGGCCAGCAGGAGGCCGGCCCGTCGCGCGCCCGCCATCAGCGTGCCCAGCTCGAGCGCGCGCACCTCGCCGCACTCCGTCTCGCCCTGGACAAAATAACACACATCGTTAGATGAAGGTACATCTTAAAGATTTAAAGAAATACACACAAAAAATTAACAAAGCCCAACAGTCACTATCTTGCGATAGACTTGTCATCATAGTTCAGCTGAGTTATGCTTTATTCTAGATCGTCACTCAGTTCGTGAATCGAATACAAGCAGTATCAGGATCTGTAATGACCAGTGTCCGGAATAGGTAGAGTATAAATACCTAAACTTGGCGGGAAGGTATAACATGGAGTGGTTAAAACCACCAAAAATTTTAATTTATTTTTATTGCATCCCGCAATCCGGGGAACTGGTATTAAGTAGTATTTATTGTCGCAGTAAGTTTAAAAATTTAGGGCAATGATCTCTAACGTAAATATCCTAATATAAACACGTTTTCAGGATCCCGGGATTTTAAAATTATCTACGTATTAAGTAAATTACTACTTAACCTAAACTTTTATCAACAACACGATATAATTCTCACCAACCACTGAATTTTTTTTATTTTTATTTCCCGTGATGGCGGGAACTTTTGTAATAGGTATTGACAGTCGCAGTAGGTGAGCAATTTTAAACGTTTACGTATAAATATACATGCCTCCGGGATCCTGGGATTTTAGTATTAAGAATGACTGCCGCCTACATAGACATTATTACGATTCACAATTGGTACAGTATACAATTTAATAACTATTTTGTCTTGCTTTAAAACTAAGTGAGTTTTATGTATGTTTTTGAATATCCTATTCGTTGCCGTTTTTGTAGTAATAATTATTGTCTACTGAATAAATAATAATGTTAATTTTGAAAGTTTGATAGTTCCAAGAATCGGACAATAGTTCTTTTGCTTCTCGTACGTCGCCATGTCTATTGTTTGTCGGTTTTTTAGAATCGTGTGAAAGAGATAGCAGCTGTCGCTTCTATTCTTTTTGTGAATAGAGGGCGATTGCAGTCTCATACTGTAATTTGTTGAGAGCGCACGTGTGTTTTTTTATATTGTGGAATCATATTTTTTTGACCCGGCTTTCAATTGGAATTTCAACTGAATATTGATTTTTAAACTTTGTAAGTTGGACTGATTACTTGACCCAACCAATCATTAGATTATATTGGTTAATATCCTGGACATACTGAGTATATTGCAGTGAAATGTTAAAATATTTGCGCTGCTGCAGTTAATTTGGACACATAGAAAATATTTTGTAACTTTGTATTTAAAAAAAAATATATATATTTTATTTTAAAATTATTTATTAGAAAATACATAACTTTTTTATTTGTATGGGTTTGTCTTTTCCAAAAATCCCGTGGTACTTTTAACTTACGTTAAGTAGTTAACTCAAGTTAAGTAGTTAGATAATTTCAAAATCCCGGGATCCCGAAATGTGTTTATAGTACAATATGTACGTTAGAGATCATTGCCCTAAATTATTAAACTTACTGCGACAATGAATACTACTTAATACCAGTTCCCGGGATTGCAGGATGCAATAAAAAATTTTGGTGATTTTAGCCACTCTATGTTATACCTTCCCGCCAAGTTTAGGTATTTATCTCTACCTATTCCGGACACTGGTAATGACCCAAGTATGGTTGGCACTGCGCTTGATCATAGATTGTCATGTCAATTTTTGTTTCTTTTTCTTTTCAAGTTTATCTGCGTTTTTGAGTATATTATTGTTGTGGAATTGAAGTATTATTCTCAAAATGGATATATTTAGAATTTATATTAGCAGGTTTTTCTTCCAATGGACTGATATGTTTTATTCGTCCTGCCTTTTTATAGTGACAATAACATTTAATCAAGTCAAAACGAATTAATAAACGTACAAACCTACGAAGCAAACTCTTATTTACCCAACTACGGCGAAGCAAAAAGCAAGGTTATTTGACTTGGCCCTGGCACAGGCAACTGAAGGAACACGGTGGGTTTTAGTCAGTAAAAGTCTGACACGCCGTCCCGCTCCACCCAGAGCGGGAGAAGTCATTTGTTGATTTCCCACCCAAAAAAAAAAAAAAAAAAAGGGTTATTTGACTTATTTGACGTCGTGACATCTTAAATTGCATTTCATCACGATTTTTTCTAAATATATTTATGGCCGTTCGCATAATACCTGCAAAAGATACAACGCTACTATTGGAGGCTATGCGACCTCCAGTAATAGCGAATTTTAAGGCACCTACCACAGGTAGGTAGGAATTATCTTATTTACAATTTCTGTCACCGATTTTAAATGAGCATAGTTACGACTTTGTTTATGTTCTTTTGTATTGTCACTTGTGTAAAATATTGACCATGAATGAATATATTAACCCTGAATCAACTGCTAATCTTGTTATTGCTACTATTTTTCATTAGGTTATGGGCCCAGAACACAATTGGGCTAAAGCATAATTAATAAGTTGACTAGTTTGAATATGAATTGTGTACCTGTGAAACTTACAAAACATAAATTATGTCAGCTGAAGTTGAAGGATCGCCCGATTACCCAAACTGGAAATTCTTGGTGCGAAATTACTTGGAGAATAAAAACTGTTGGGGAGTAATTTGTACAGATGTAGCAAGTGCTGATGTAGACGGGCAGGCACGAACGACATTATGCTTGTTTTTAGAACCAGAGTGCTTTACACACGTCTACAATGCGAAGACTGCGAAAGAAGCCTGGTACAGATTACAGAAAGCGTATGAAGTAGGCTAGGCAGACACTTATCACAAGTAACCATAAGAGAACCTGCATAACTAGAATACACCGTGAACAAACTATCAGGATACCTAACCGAAGCATATCATGCATGCTGCAAACTAAGAGCGCCAAAAACCAACAGCGAGAGTAACCCATGGTGGAACGCTGAACTTAGTAAACTCAGAGATGCATTACGTAAGCAATTCAATTTAACAGAGCCAAAAACACTAGACTCCCGGACGACTGGGAGTTGTACAAAGACACCCAAGATATATACAAAAAGCAAATCAGAACTGCCAGAAGAACAGCATGGCTGAAATACTGTGAATCCATCGACACCAACAATGGAGCCGCAAGGGTAAGGAGAATCCTATCAACAGATCAGGACCGAACCCTCGGCGCGCTGAAATAACTCGATAACTCATACACACTGACTTGTAACGTTGTAACATTTCGTATTTGTCACGTCATTATCATAATATCGTCATTCAATACAGTAGATTAGGCTTCTTAAAAGCAATATTATCTTTGTTTACCTATAAAACCAAATTGCCGACGACTATATTTAACGCAATGCGCGTGACCTTAGGTCGCCATAGCCGAACTCGTTTGTGTAGCGACCTCTTGTTCCCTCGCCCCTGTCGCCTTCCGCGGCAGACCCGCAAGGCTGGAGTCTGAATATGACGGTGTCAAGGGCACCGTCATATACTGGCAAGACGGGCGCACGTTCGCATCATTGCTACTCAGTCCTCTGTGCAGAGCTTGCATGGAGTCGGACGAAACCGTTGCGCTTTTGCTCTTTGAGTGCACAGGCGTTACCCAGATTAGGACAGAAACCCTCGGGACACCCGGATCTTACACAGATGTTCTCAACAGACCAGAAGCCTGGATCGGCTTCTGGAGGGGGGTGGGCTGGTTGGAATATTAACCACCACAATGGTCCCCATGAGGGACTAAATGAGGAAACCCAACCCTCTAACATAGAACATATAACATTACCGATGCTCAGAAGCAGGCCCGGGTGAAATGGTGCCGAGATATTATAAATAAATTTGAAGCAGCCTCGTCTCGGCGTGCTTACGACATAATTACAGGTGATGAGTCTTGGATGTATCAATACGATCCAGAAACGAGGCGCCAGTCGACGGTTTGGGTGTTTCAAAACGAATCAACGCCTACCAAAGTGAAGCGATCTGGTGCGGGGGAAAGATTTAGATCGCGAGCTTTTTAAATTTGACAGGTCACTTTTGGTCAATTCCTTTCCGCAACCAAAGAATTATTAACGCTAAATGGTATACTACCAAATGTTTGGCAGAAGTTACACAATACTAGATATAAATATTCACATCTATCGTGTGAATTGCGTTGAAAAGCTACGTCGCGCCTGAAACTTAACACGCAAAACATAAATAGTATTCCCAATATGGCGATTTTTTCTCGATAGACAAGAGTATTTGACAAGGAAATTATCGCAGCGTAGAGGTTTTAAAATGCATGACTTAGCTCTGATATTTTAAAAGTTAATAGGATGTTTAATAAGATAAATACTATTTCATATTAAGAAGATAAAAAGATTAGAGGATCAACCGGGTGTATGATGTAAAATAAGTAGATTATTTGATATAAATAATTCTAATATATTATAATTAAATACGCCTTCTATTGATGATTTCGGTAATACAAGGGCGCGAAGGTCATAAAAATACCATATAAATTTTGCAGAAAACAATGAAATAAAGCAAGCGAAGTTGAAAATGTTATACTCACCGAAATTTCAGAGGAGAGTCGCGTGGAGGCGTGTCGGTTGAGCTTGTTCTTAGCGATGGGTGAGTTGGTGTTGGGCACGTCGTCGTCCAGCGACGTCGGCGCCGCGCTGGAGCGCTTGCTGCGCCGGCGACGTTTACCTAACGACGTAACCAGTCTATTGTATACCAGGTTTTCAAATAGAACAGGTTCTATATGCGTAAAGATAACATAACATTATCGTTCCCCAGAAGGTTGGGCAGAGGTGCACCCATTACAAACATACTAGGTAGTTGATTTTAGGTTCATTAAATATAACTTTGTTCCATTTTCACATCAGCACGCGTAGCATGACCGGGTTTTGTCGACGAAAGAATAGACAAAATTAAAGAAAGAAAGAAAAAAACGTTGATTTGCGGTAAACATGACGCAGTGATCTCGTAACTCAAACACCAAAAATAACAAGTTCGGGGAAAATTTGCGTCACATCCACGTGAAACGGCCATCGCTCAGCTTAATGCTACGACCCTATGGGACAGATTTCTTTTATTTATCTGTCATTTTTCCTACTTTTCCGTCTAAAAAACTCGTTTCTATGATGGTCATGGCACGCGTGCAGATGTGGAAAAGTGTGGCTGCTTGGGTGAGTTACAGGTTACCCGGAAAAGATATGCGCTTCGGTATCAGCGGCGTGTCGTCGGACGGCAGCGCGCAGCCGCGGCACAGCGCGGGCCAGGCGCGGCGCGTACGATATCTGTGGAGTGTGTATGCAGCAGTACTGACCGGTGTGGAACACCAGCGGCGTGTCGTCGGACGGCAGCGCGCAGCCGCGGCACAGCGCGGGCCAGGCGCGGCGCGTACGATATCTGTGGAGTGTGTATGCAGCAGTACTGACCGGTGTGGAACACCAGCGGCGTGTCGTCGGACGGCAGCGCGCAGCCGCGGCACAGCGCGGGCCAGGCGCGGCGCGTACGATATCTGTGGAGTGTGTATGCAGCAGTACTGACCGGTGTGGAACACCAGCGGCGTGTCGTCGGACGGCAGCGCGCAGCCGCGGCACAGCGCGGGCCAGGCGCGGCGCGTACGATATCTGTGGAGTGTGTATGCAGCAGTACTGACCGGTGTGGAACACCAGCGGCGTGTCGTCGGACGGCAGCGCGCAGCCGCGGCACAGCGCGGGCCAGGCGCGGCGCGTACGATATCTGTGGAGTGTGTATGCAGCAGTACTGACCGGTGTGGAACACCAGCGGCGTGTCGTCGGACGGCAGCGCGCAGCCGCGGCACAGCGCGGGCCAGGCGCGGCGCGTACGATATCTGTGGAGTGTGTATGCAGCAGTACTGACCGGTGTGGAACACCAGCGGCGTGTCGTCGGACGGCAGCGCGCAGCCGCGGCACAGCGCGGGCCAGGCGCGGCGCGTACGATATCTGTGGAGTGTGTATGCAGCAGTACTGACCGGTGTGGAACACCAGCGGCGTGTCGTCGGACGGCAGCGCGCAGCCGCGGCACAGCGCGGGCCAGGCGCGGCGCGTACGATATCTGTGGAGTGTGTATGCAGCAGTACTGACCGGTGTGGAACACCAGCGGCGTGTCGTCGGACGGCAGCGCGCAGCCGCGGCACAGCGCGGGCCAGGCGCGGCGCGTACGATATCTGTGGAGTGTGTATGCAGCAGTACTGACCGGTGTGGAACACCAGCGGCGTGTCGTCGGACGGCAGCGCGCAGCCGCGGCACAGCGCGGGCCAGGCGCGGCGCGTACGATATCTGTGGAGTGTGTATGCAGCAGTACTGACCGGTGTGGAACACCAGCGGCGTGTCGTCGGACGGCAGCGCGCAGCCGCGGCACAGCGCGGGCCAGGCGCGGCGCGTACGATATCTGTGGAGTGTGTATGCAGCAGTACTGACCGGTGTGGAACACCAGCGGCGTGTCGTCGGACGGCAGCGCGCAGCCGCGGCACAGCGCGGGCCAGGCGCGGCGCGTACGATATCTGTGGAGTGTGTATGCAGCAGTACTGACCGGTGTGGAACACCAGCGGCGTGTCGTCGGACGGCAGCGCGCAGCCGCGGCACAGCGCGGGCCAGGCGCGGCGCGTACGATATCTGTGGAGTGTGTATGCAGCAGTACTGACCGGTGTGGAACACCAGCGGCGTGTCGTCGGACGGCAGCGCGCAGCCGCGGCACAGCGCGGGCCAGGCGCGGCGCGTACGATATCTGTGGAGTGTGTATGCAGCAGTACTGACCGGTGTGGAACACCAGCGGCGTGTCGTCGGACGGCAGCGCGCAGCCGCGGCACAGCGCGGGCCAGGCGCAGCGCGCGCACCACGCGCCGCCCGCGCGCACGACGCGCACACGGAACGGGAACTCGTAGCCGAGGCTGTCGTCGCTGAAACAACACACATTCATTAAGAAAAAAGGCCAAGGGATCTTCAAAAGAGATTTCCCACGAACAGTACTCTTGCGAACTGTCTCGTGTCTCAAAAAATTGAAAAGCATGAAATATCTAAAATAAAAATATATCACTTAAATAAGACTTAATTATTATTTGCAATGGGATAGTTTTTGTGTGAGCTTTAAGAGTCATGTCACGTCGTCATTTGAATCGAGATGAAATGTTTCGAGCCGTGGGCATGTTAGAAAATGGTGCAGCCAAAACGTGATATCAAGGTTGTGGTCATGTTATCACAGTTCTGGGGATGTGACTGAACGGCACACTGGTAGATACAGCGATGCAACTAGTACAAAGGCTCCAGGAGGACCAACAGCTGCTGGTAAGCGACCAAACCGTGCGAAGGAGGTTGCATGAAGTTGGTCTTCATGCTCGAAGACCGCTCCGTGTTCCAGCATTGCGACGTGGCAATCGCGGTCGGCGGCTTTCGTGGGCTCGGGAGCATTTACCATGGAGTGACGAACAATGGTCTTTGGTGCTGTTCACCGATTAGTCCCGGTTTGGGTTTCATCCGGATTCACGAAGAACACACGTTTGAAGATCTCCAGGGAGAGTTAGCCGTCTACGGCACCCTCAGGAGGTCCACTCATACCAAGGCGGGACAATCATGGTGTGGGCAGGAATTCGTTTTGGCGGACGAACCCGGCTCGTTTGGTTCCAAGGCAACAAGACGGCACAAAAATACCATGAGGAGGTAGTAGAGCCTGTTATTGTCTCACACAGAATCCAAATGGCCAGGAATTTCTACTCATGCACGATAATGCTCCTTCCCATACGGCGCGTCTCGTGTCGGCCGCTCTCCGAGACCACAATATGTATTCAAGTTTTGCATTGGCCTGCACAGTCGCCCGACTTAAATCCTATCGAGCATGCCTGGGACATGTTACAATGAAAAGCTTTGAAAGATTTCCCGCCAAATTTGACGACGGAACAACAACTTTACGAACACTTGCAAAGAACATGGGACCTCATAACGCAGCAAGACATTGACAATTTAATTTTAAGTATGAACAATCGATGTCGATGTGTAATTAATGTAAGAGGTGGCAATAGTGATTATTAATAATTAATTTTATAAGACTTTTTCAATTTTAAATAAATTTAATAGTTTTATAAGAAGTTTTTTGTCATACTAATTTTCTACAGCGATTTTAAAAATATATCTTTTTATTTAAAACAAAAGAATCACGAAATAGTTTTTTATTATTATTAAAGACCTTAAAATAACCTATCATTCTTCCATTTACTATGTGTGTAGATTCTGTATTGGTTGTTCGATTTATTGCTGCGTGCCAAGTTAAATAACTCTTTAATTTATAAAAGAAGGTGTTCACAATATGTTTTAAATATCGATAGAGAGCACGCAAGGTAAAATAATAATTTAAAAAAATCTGTAACCCCCACAGAACATTATCTTTCATGGTTTCAATGAAAATGTGACCAAACGATAGTGAGCGGTGCGGGGTCGGTGCCTTATATTTGGTTGGTTAGGTTATTTATTAGCTTTATTTTTATTTATTGTATATATTGAAATAGGAATATTTCAAACGTATAATAAATACTATTACACCCATGTTGATTAAAAAACACTAAGATTACACCTCTAAAACGCGTTATGTTTTATTTTTGTTGCTAACCGATATGTTTGCTTTTCTTCCTATAAGACAAAGAATATTTATAAATGCTTACTCACTACTTTAGCTCGTATGGAAAGTGTTAACAGAGTTCTAAATCACATGTACTTGCTGGTTTTTGTAAATAGTATTGGTTTTCAACGACATGGGCGCCAAGTGGTATTCGTGAAACACCATTAGCTGGTTTGCGGAAATCTATCAAAAATCTTTTATCAGCACTTATTTGACATATATTGCGCGTCTGTCATATCTTTGCAATATGTCAACCAGTATGATATTCGTCGAGTTTATTCTAAGATATAGCTACATCTCAATTATTTGTATGTAGTTTCATATAAGATTTGAGTTGCACAGATTATAATTATTTGAATGTTTTTTCCAACTTTTTTACAAAGGCATATTGTGTCATGAGTGTTTCACACTGTTACAAAATGCACTCATATCCCAAGGACCGTTGACACCTGCATTAGGACACCAGGCTGTCTGCTACGGCTGTGGGGTATCTATAATGAGATCAAGAACTCATGGAGTGCCATTAGACTGCCCACAAATAATCATTTTTCTGCGAGGGGTGCCATCTCATCAGGTGTATTATATATATATATTTATACACATATGATAGAGGATGTTGCCTTCTCTTTATAGCTTCTCAGATAAGAATTTCCTGGCGTCCTAAGCCAGCCTACTCTACAGTTTACTGTTATTTTATACATTTAGGTTGGTCAAGTTATAAACAAGTAATTGTATTCAACTACAGGTGACACGTCTGGAAAGAGTTTGCCGAGCATGCTGGATGACTGCAACCAGAACAATGCAAAGGCAACAAATTCATGATGCTGGTCGATTGAAACTCTGCTACCCAGGACCCATCTCAGGAGCATATTGAACAAAATGTTAACATTCCTATGCCACCCCCTCTGCCAGAACAGAACTTGAACCCCAGTACCAGTTTTATGGATTGTTAATAAGGTTAATTCAAGAACATACAAACGTATGTTCTTGAATTAACCTTATTAACTTCAGTGGCTGCGACAATAATGAGCGGCTATTGCTACTTTTAATAATGAAAGAATTACTGATACAGTGCTACAAAATATATGTTTGAGTGCTCGGATCTACCAATTTCATTTGAATACCAACTCGTAGCTTCATGGATGAATCATTGGTGTAGCCAATCAGTACAGTGATTTTACTGGTCACCAGATGGATGATATGATGGCACTTATGGAAAGAGCAGTGTAGAGAAAAGTAGATTTTACAGATATCAATAATTTTAATGTAAAAATGTGTAATTTTTGGTAAGGATTTACAGTAGAACAGTTACAGGTACTTGTATCAATGTTACCGACCCTCTTTACTAAAGTACCATCAGCAAGTCTAGCACTAAGCTATATTTAGCTAAAATCATAACTGGAGACAGCAATGGCTATCGCGGTTTTTTTATTTGACTAGCAGCTCATTAGAACGATACATGAACAAAGCGCGAAATTGCTTTTTTTAAGGATTTTTGCCTGTGTTTAGGTTTTGGTAGCACAACTATAGTAGATGTGGCAGCTCCAAATAGAATAATACCTCGAAATAGATTTTTGGTAATCCCGATTTACCGAAAGGCGTTAAACCAGCCATAGTTATTTGTGATGGAACGGTATTTATTCAGAGCAGCAGTAATTAAATTCCAAAAATATACATGTAGCTTGCACAAGTTTTCTAACCTTTTATGATTGTTTGTTACGATGGTATATACTAGAATCCATGGGGCCGTATAAAGCCACAAAAAATGACTCCACCATCATAAATGAGGAATTAGAAAAAGAACAAAAGTGAATTGAGAACGTTTTAAGAAATAATTATGATTTCATTGTAGATAGAGGTTTTAGGGATGCATTGCCAATCTAGAGGCTATAAGGTATAATACTTTACACACGACGGATGATCTTATTATTCTTCTATGCTTTGCAATTGAATGAACGCGGAAATAAGATTTTGAAGCACGAATATGCTCAAAGTCTAAATCAGTAAGATTTGGTGAGGTTGTCACAGGCGGTCACCAGTTACTGGCCATCTGATATAGGCTAACCGCTACAGATTTTACAAATGTACTTCTAAAACACAAAGCTCACTCGTAAACTCATTCAGATCCAATGAATTAGCATTTTTCAATTCATTTTGTGGTCGAACATTACCTCAAAATAGTAATTACATTTTTATAAATATATCGGAAATGCCATTGTAGTTTTATTTTATTTTTTTGAGGAAGTATTTAGACATGTCATCGAGTATTTAAAAGATGATTTGCTGAAGACACAAAAATGTTGAATTGAGTACATCTGTCCATAGCACCGTGGACAATCTTCTTTATCACACCTTCATAATAAATGAGTAGGTATAACAAATCATCGCAGAAAAAAAAAAAGACAAGTGCAGCCTAGGTACTGTTTCACCACCTTAAAATAAGTATCCCGTTAACAAATTTTTTTTTAGGCACGTAAGTATTTGCTTTCTGGATACTGCAAAGCACGCCAATCAACGTTTGCGAAGTCTCACGCGTCACAATAATCAGCCCCCTCAGCACTAACTATAACAGTCGCACTCACCAGTCAGTAGCATGGTTGTGCTGGTCGTGCTGCGGCGGCCTCGCACTCAGTAGCCGCGCCACCTGCTGCCACACGCGCGCGTACAGCTGGCGGCCCGACAGCGCGTCCCGCACGCCCACCAGCACGGGCACGCCGAACATAACAGTCGCACTCACCAGTCAGTAGCATGGTTGTGCTGGTCGTGCTGCGGCGGCCTCGCACTCAGTAGCCGCGCCACCTGCTGCCACACGCGCGCGTACAGCTGGCGGCCCGACAGCGCGTCCCGCACGCCCACCAGCACGGGCACGCCGAACATAACAGTCGCACTCACCAGTCAGTAGCATGGTTGTGCTGGTCGTGCTGCGGCGGCCTCGCACTCAGTAGCCGCGCCACCTGCTGCCACACGCGCGCGTACAGCTGGCGGCCCGACAGCGCGTCCCGCACGCCCACCAGCACGGGCACGCCGAACATAACAGTCGCACTCACCAGTCAGTAGCATGGTTGTGCTGGTCGTGCTGCGGCGGCCTCGCACTCAGTAGCCGCGCCACCTGCTGCCACACGCGCGCGTACAGCTGGCGGCCCGACAGCGCGTCCATCACGCCCACTAACACGGGCACGCCGAACACGGACGACCTGCTGCGCTGCCACGGGAGGAAGTACGCGTCTGAGCGACACTGCTTTCTGGGGATAAGGAATATACAGATATAAAGACGGTTTATTACAAACCAAGGAAAAACAAATGAATTTCACACAGCAGTTGGAAAAGAAAAATTATTTATACGACTGTAGAGAGCTATTGATATATACCTAACTAAGGTGAAAACCCGGTTATTTATTTATTGGTATATCTACAATCGTTACACTTTTCAACTGAATTAACAGTAGCCAACATAAAAGCCAAGTGCACAGTATTAGGCGATGGACACATCATGCAAAAACATTATTATATAAAGAAACAGAAATGATGCATAATTTTTACACAATTTTAACACAAATAATAGACAATAGTTGAGGAAATCGTGCGTCACATATAACGGTTGTCTTTTTTGATGGAATTGGCGCTACAATTTTAGAAGTGAAGTGCTATTGTTAAAAAGTTTACTAAGTCTTGGGACTGGAGAATTGATCCTGAAACAGTTATGCGGAATGGGGGATGTAAAAGTTTGATAGGGAGTCACGGATATTAATAGGGTAGATTGAGATTAAACTTACTTAACAACTGGGCCAATCTATTTTACTGTGAAGAATTTTAAACAGAAACATTAGATCATTATTGTGTCTACCCCGTTTAAAGCAACAAGATATTAAAGCGCCTCGCTAAACATGCCGCGCCGTGCACACAGGGACAAGTAGTAACCAACACTATTAATTAAATAATAATAATAAAAACTGCAGACCAAGGGTTAAGGAACGGGTCATAAACAGTAGGCATGTCAGAAACCGCGAGCAATGTCTACCAAATATTTACACAAGCAACTCACCTATGAACCGCCACCAAATACTGTATCTTGCCCGCAGGCACATCTTTACTATCATCCATCTTGCACATATTGGAGGGCGATGACCCGAACTTGACCTTGGACAGGCGCGGGCTCGAAGGCTTCAGGTTCAACGACCTCACGCTGAGTGTCGGCGAACTGGTCCCGTTTTCTTTCGCGATATCTTTCGGGAGCGTGTTGCTGCGATACTCGCCGTCGGTGAACACCGCGTGGTTGTAGAATGTGGTTGGTGGACTCTGGGACATAAGAATTTCCGATCTCGAGCGCTGAAACCGTTGTTCGATTATAATGTAGATTTTTGAGTGTGTTTCCTAGCCTTGGGAACGTCGGAACCAACCTTAGTTGGTGACTAAAACTGGTTTACCAAATTTACAGACGTCCTATATAACTATAAAATATTATTTGATTGGCATGTAGCTTACACGACACTATTGAAAATAAAGGCAGCGATGTGGTCAAAGCACTACGCGACGTGTCCCACAACCTTCTCCCGTCGCAGAGTAAAAGTAAGGTGTCCAAACTTTCCTTGGAGACTCTATTTTATGAGGAAAAGACGAGATATGCCATCCACGCAGTCGTCTTCGTCAGATAAGAGGGCCTTAAACCGACGCGACCATCGGTGCTCCAACACCCGTGAGATTAAGTTTGCGATTGAGCAGAACCGATGGTCGTAATTCTCCGCTTAGCAATTAGGATACGCTCAACGCAAACGCTCAAGACAAATTAAAGCACCACTACACGGAGGACATACCGGATGTCGACCAGTGCGAGACCTCTTTTAATCGGTCACCCAAGAAGGTAAAACGCCCGAGGCGTGGAGCAGAGGTGCGGTGGTTCTGTTCTTCAAAAAAGTTGACAAAACCTTGCTGAAGAACTATAGACCCATCTCACTTCTGAGCCACGAATGCAAGCTGTTCCCGAGAGTCATCACGAACCATCTCACCCAGAGCGGGAGAAGTCATTTGATGTTTTCCCACCCAACAAAAAAGAAGGGGTTGGCCTCGGCATGAATTTGGACAAGACGAAATTCATGTGTACAACTCACGTCCTGCCGAGTCCAATCTGCAACGAAGGGTCGCTGCTCGAAGTTGTGTAGGAGTATATCTATCTAGGGCAAGTCAGCCAGCTCGGTAGACATTACTTTGAGAACAAGCCGACCGAAGGATCAAATTGGGTTGGGCAGTGTTTGTAAATCTTCGTCAAGTCTTCTCGTCGCCTATCCCGCAATGTTTGAAGACTAAGGTTTTCAATCAGTGCATCCTGCCCTTTATGACATACACTGCCGAAACGTGGACCCTGACAGTGGGGCCGGTCCAAAAATGTAAGATCGCTCAGCGCGGTACGGAGCGGGTTATGTTTGGAGTTTCTTTTAAGGATAAAACCTGAATTTAAATTATCCGAAAAAGAACCGGAGTTACCGACATAGCTTGCGGAATAAGCAAACTGAAGTGGCAGTGGACTGGCCATGTTTGTGGAAGGACCGATGGCCGGTGGAGCAGACGAGTTCTGAAGTGGTTACCGCGTATCAGCAATCGTAGCGTGAGTCGCCCCCAGCTAGATGGACTGACGACGTCAAGAAAGTGTCTGGGACAGACTGGATGCGTAAAGCGGGGGACAGGGTGTTATGGCGCAGACTGGGAGATGCCTATGTCCAGCAGTGGACTGCGATGTTGCTAATGCCAAAAACAAAATATTGCAACCAGGGCTTGGAACCCGTACCAAATGTTCAGGTTCTGTACCGGTAGTTGGCTATCCTTGCCATTTCGGTACGTGGGTACCGGTTCCAGACGGTTACCGCTACTCCGCCTAACAAGTACCAGTACCAAGTTCAGGTACCACAAATCTCGTAATTGTACGAGGAACCTTGTACGGTTGGCAACCTTGAAGTTATTTTTCTAATGCCTATTGACTAACCCTTTTTTTTAGATTTGCGTTTTCACTCTTATTTACGGAAATATTTGTTGCGTATTGGTGTTGGTACCGATACTGATTAGAAATACCAAGAGTACAGGTACTACTCTGGTACCGGTATCACCAATGCCAATGGTACCGGTTGCTAAACATACCGGTCAAGCCCTGATTGCAACATTAAATATATAACTTGACCCCTCGCAAATCCGTAAAACCTGGGGTCAAACGAGATCTATCTTTGAAACTATTGATCTTAGATATATTTTTATATAAAATCAACTTTTCTTAAGATTGTGTTGTGATTAAATAAACCAATAAAGAGTTTTACTTTTTTTAAACTTCTGTCAGTTCGTTCTCCTGAACAATATGATCTGTGGCGGTTGACCTATTTTTTGCTTTTTCACCGTCTGGGATTACGAAAGACATTTTGTCAAAATTGGTAAACCATTTTTAGCCCACCGTATTTATTCTGGACATCAAGATTTCTTTAGATCTGAAATTTTAATCTGCACTTTGGACTAAAAGCAAAGGGTAATTTTTGACATAACTACCAGCACAACAAAAAAATATATATAAATAATTTGGAAACTAAAATGGAAGCGAATTTGTACAAAAGTGACCTCTACCAAACATTTTATATACATATACACAATCTACAACACAGAGCCTTTAGCTAGGTGTGGTACCTAACAGACAAACAGATTCTAAAAAATGATGCTGTTTTCGAAACTCATGATATGATTGGCTGTTGTTATTTCGATCAACCAATCATAGCTGTTAAACATGAGAATTGATTCTACTTTCAGAAACAGGGAGTGTTTTTTTTTTAAAAACGGCACAATTATTGATAAATTATCGATTGATAACACGATGATATTTATAACTGTCTTTTTGTGTTTATTGGACAGCGTTTACAGCCGATGATGGTACAGCCAAAGTAAGGATAACGCTATTCATAAACTTCGCTTAGTTGATCGAATGAGTAATAGCTAACTATTATCTTTTTATAATAGCATCAAAAATCGCAAACCTCGGAAAAAAAACTACAGATTCGCAAAACAATGGTAAAAAATCACTTTCTACGTAAAACAAAACAAAACTAGATGATAAAAGAACTAAAATGGCTTTACAGTGCAGTATCTAGTGCCACTTGTTACCTGATCACGTCAACACTCCGTCACGACTTGCTTTTCTCAACACAAACAAACGAACAACAGCCCGATTCTATTGGGCACCAACTAAAGTAAGCCTATCGTTATCTCTTACACACAGGTGAAGGAAGAGAGAGACGGAAGAATACATGTAGTTTTAATGCAACCTGAAAACGCGATGAAACTTCAAAAGTAACCACAGACAAAAATACTTTGAATATAAATGACACTCCCGCTTTGAACGCGTTCGGAACCGCGCTTACAGACTTCCGCCCTGCATAGATATTGCCTTGCTCTCCTTCCATTAAAAGCTTTTTTTCTTTATCCATGATCTAAGTTAGTTTGACATGTTTAAACGCAACCGTCCAATTCTTTATCCACCTGTAAGTAAGAGATATCAATATTCTGATTGAGCTGGTACAAAACAGAATCTACACCAAAATATTTACACAATGAAGTTAGTCGCACTTTACACTATGACGCCATAGTACGCGAGTTGTAATATTATACAGTATGTTTGTATTTACATGTGTTTTATTATGTTAGGTAGTTGAATATTTCACTTACACTTACATGCCATCACCAAACGGGGACATAAAAACGTTTTCACTGTATTGCTTTCATTTATTTTTGCTCAGTTTAATTTTAACTATACTGTATTTATTATAAGGTATATTCTGTAAAAATACAAGATGTCTCAAGAATATGTGTTGGTTTTCATCATTTAAATAATTCTGTTATCAATTCCCATGAACGTAATAGCCCTAGAAAATAATTGATTTATATTTTTCTTGTTTCAACTTTTTTTATTCGTTCGTTACCCATGTCGTAAGGGTACTTCCCGTATGCAGATGAAAACGTTTTTATCTTAAGACAGACCATTTTAATGAATCGCTACGGCAGTGTAATTATTGGCTTTCTGGTGCTTACACCAATACTAGTAAAGTTTTTAGTATGTCCTCTGTAAACGTCGCAAAGAACGATGCGGAATAATTTTCCAGTGCGAGGCAGAGTCGGAGATATACATGACCGACAGCACCATCTCTTTTTTCGCAAAAGAATCATAATGGCATTTATACTTAATTATACGGCCCCAGAGTTACATGACTGTCTTGTTTACATTTAGTTGTAATTGTATCTTGTTGGTCATATCACTGCGCAAATGTGAAATAATTTTTAAAAAATCAGGTGAAATTAAGATATTTTATGTTGTGTTTAAAACGCTAAATTGAAAATAACAGAAGGTACTTACTTTAATAGATTTAGCTAACAAGTTTGTTTTACCGGGCTGCGCGACAACAAAGACAGAGTTATCTTTATAAATTATCTTTTAGTTCTTTCGTTTCTTTTTTTAATTCCTTTCTCTCAACGCTGCATCAGAAAGCCTAACGCGCATATCCTCAGTGTGTTTTTATGTGTGTATGTGTGCATGTGTGTGCGATGCGCGTAGCTAACCTTGAAGCAGAAGAGTGCTGGCATGCAGAGTGAGGAAGTATTGCCGCCGCCCACACTCACCTCCGCCCATTGCTGCGATTCCGTGCCCCAGCCTGTGGGGATATTGCATATGTAAGTAATTTAGAAAAATATTGTGTAGTAGTGGACTGCCTCGTTGGTCCAGTGGTCGCAAGAGCTACTGCTGAGCATGAGGTCCTGGGTTCGATCCCCAGGTCAGGTAAAGTGTAATTGGGTTTTTCTATTTAGAAATTCTCAGTAGCAGCCCGGAGTCTAAATTTGTGCCCGGTTGATGGCAATAGGCTCGGCCCCTTATTACATACGACTTAAACATAACTGGCGAAATGTGGGTGTACTTATAGGTACACCTCTGCCTAACCCTTCTGGTATTATAGGCGTGCTGTTATGTTATACAAAAATATTGCTTTAAAAAATACAATTTGCGTTTTAGAATGGCAATACCAGTCATTTCCGATTCCTTAAAATACCATTTGCGTTTTAGCATGGCAATACCGATCATTTTCCATTCTCATAAAACACTGCGTAGGATCCCGAACAATAAACCATAACAATCCAAAGTAGCACTTCCCCACAAGTGCTACTTTGGATTGGCTTTGTTTAGAATGGCAAAATAACACGGAATTCATTATTATAAATATTGGAACTTCTTGCAAAATACACATAGCGTCTTATTCCCTGACCCTTAATTACGGTTATACTATCTTAATACTTCTTACATAATCACTTAAAAGCTGAGCTACAGTACTAGTTGAATGAAGTCTCCTCACCGTTAGTGTCGTGAGCGTAGTCCTCGCAGTCGCTGAGGTCGCTGTGTCCGTGGTCGCGCGGCAGCTCGTACGCGTACAGTTCTGTGGCGCTCGCAGCCGATATCTTCTCGTTGTCGTCGAACACGCGCCCGATTGTCGCGCCCGAGAGCTCAACGATCAACATTCTGGAAGACAAAAAAATGTCATGATGTCAAAGTCCTCGGTACACTAATTATTACGTGTACAGTAAGCGTTCAAAAGTGCATAGGCATGTTAAGAGTCGTATTGCTGTGAACTCGCGGTACGACTGTATGTGTAAACGACACACACCACAAAGATAGCAGTTTTGCACTGACGTAAAGTCGCACCGCACTGCACGAAACAAAAATATATTTCCGTCGCTTTTGTTAGACACGCATCATGCTCGTGACCTGACAGGTTTTTGGAATTGCAAATATTAAATTCGAGTTAATCTAATATGAGCTGGTAGTAGTCGGCTTAGGTTCTGATCTCATGATGCAGCGCAGTTTTATTGCCATTTTTTTTTATTTTGGTTTGCATTAATAACAATTTTCAAAAAAATTGCTGCTTTTATTATTATTTTTGTTATTGCAATAAAGGGTTTAGGATAAAAAGCGTTACAAGTGATAACAAAAATAAAACATTATTATTTGTTATAATATTTTACATATGGTTAAAAAACCGATAATTATTTGTTATAATATTTTACATATGGTTAAAAAACCGATACGATTATTCATAATAACTTCTTCAGCCAAATTGGAGTTGGTGCAATACCACATATAATATAATACTACGTACAGATACCCAATCCCATACAAAGAAATGAAACCTCCCTAAGTCTGGCAATTGAGCTGGCAATTTTTAGACCTCAAATTCTTCAACAGATCGCAGCATAAGCGACTCACTAATTGTCAGACACTGTAGTATTACAACGCCATCTAGGAGTCGACCTACTTTTAAAACGTTTCATGCAATCCTTTTTATAAAAAGTTTTATTGTTCCGGGTTCAGAAAAACATGTTATTAGATTTATTTTATATTTCTATGTAAAAACTATAATAATAAAAAAATCTTGTTTGATTTAAATAAGTAACAAAATTGGTAACTAATGAGGCTGGACTAATTGAATAAAACGCCATCTATTGCAAAAAGCACCAAACAAAATGATTAACAGATGGCTACTTTTATCATTTAAAAAGTTCGAATTATAGATCAAGGCTTCCTTTTTATTTTATTTTTAAAATACGTGTATTATGAGTGGTAATAGATAAATCTGCACTAAACTGGGAATTTTAGACTTTTACCAATCATAATTCAGTCAAAATTCTGCCGTATATCGCTTTTTAATGATTGTTAATTTCATAATGGTTACCTATGCTGCCATCTATGATTTTTTTTCAAGACAAATTATAATTTGTTCGAGTTGAGACCCCATGGCAATACTATATCAAGGTACTTAGAAGCAATTTGTTTTATTTTGACATGTGAATTCTTCAAAAAATATATAAGTAGATTTATTTCACCATAAACATTAAGCTTCGATCTTTAATTTCCAAAATAAGTGATTTTAATAAGTGGTTATGTAGGGCAGTTTGTTTACTTTAATTATTTCACATTTTATATGGCTTTACTGAATATAGATCACAAATCCAGGATAGCTTAAGTATCAATTTTCTCTAAGAAAAGAGGATTGAAATTAAATCTAATTTTTTATTATTATTAAATAATCACGGACAAAGCGCAATATACCGGATAAACTATTGGATATTACAGCAAAATGTCCGGGTGGTATGAAACCATTTGTTTCATATTCATTCTGGTGAATGGTCTTGTTAAATAAGGAACAGGGTGTAAAGTTCACTCATACTCTCAGAAAAGGGAGGATCCTCCGACCAGATGGATGTCGTATCTGGTGGGCAACTGCCCGATGATTGTTGTCGGGAAGTAGTATATATGCTATCTGCGCGGTAAACTCTGCTTGCGCGATGCAGGATTGATGCGTTTGTTCGCATGTGGCGGTGTAGATGCCGCCACAAAGCTTTCCACTTCATAAACAAGTGCTGCGACTAGCAAGAATTCCCTCTTCCTCACATCTCTTAACCCACAGACTCAGTGTTTCTCTAGAACAAATAATGTTCTGCTTAGAGATGTTATCTATTCATTCAGACATCTCTAAGCAAAATACTATCTAATATATAAAATTCTCGTGTCACAGTTTTCGTTGCCATACTCCTCCGAAACGGCTTGACGGATTTTGATGAAATTTTTTGTGCTTATCGGGTATCTATGAGAATCGGCCAACATCTATTTTTCAAAAAAAATAAATAAATAAATAAGCAAAACAACGTTTGCGGGTTCAGCTAGTAAACTATAATAATTAAGAAAAAGTATTATAAATATCATTATGTTTGTAACACTTTACTCATCATTCACTAATTTAAACAAATAATAAATTATATTTAGTAAAATGTGAAATATTTAAACGAACACTCACACTTAGTCTATTTGTGTTATCACATCATTTAGGTACGTCCAATTTTACACAGCGCAATATTCTTGCCAAATCTTCAATATTTTTATTTCATTGCATTTTGAAAATTATAACCACAATACTGCTAATTACAGATTTAAACATACGTCACTAACCAACAACGTACAATTAGGTGAATAGTCGTAACGAATTGCATCTAAAGTAAACAAAATGAACGAGACAAGTATCGAATGATTATCGAACCACTTCAAGTAATTTTATTAAAACAAACTAACATTGTTCATTTTAGGTAATATTAATAACATATGAAAAACTATACATAGATATTATTTGAAGATAACATCAAGCTTAATCCGCAGGCGCAGGTGAGATCCGAACTAAGGGCTTGCCATAATCGCTCATACCCAAGCACGGTAACGACTAAGCTAGCACGCCATATATTAAGTTAGTTGAAATTATGAACTACTATCAATTACAGACAAAGTGAGTGTATGTCTATAGTATAGAAACAACTTATAGAAGAAGAAGGTCGTAAGTGAAACCGAAGCGTCAATCTATTGCTTTGTGAGATTTCATATGGACTTATGAGCGCTACTGTACCTACAAAATGTTTCGAAAAACAGAAAAATTATCGATACAATTTCTTAGTCAGATTTGTGAAAGTCAAATTCAAAGAATTTATTTCAAATATGCACAAAAAGGATTTTTTTAAACGTCAACGTTTACATTAAAATATAATTGATTCTAGTCGCCCCTTCCAAAAGGTAGTTTCGTATGGAGAAGAATGGGCAAGAAACCCCACCGTTACTCTTTTAAAATGTTTTACAATATTTTAAAATGTTCTACTATATTTTACTGTTGAACTCAATGACCATAATAAATTTACTAACATTGGGTCAGGGAGTTGTGATCATTTACATAAGGATGAATGATATAACGGCCGAGTGTTCTTGTAATAAATGATACTTACGACTCAGGCGCTAGTCCACACAGTTCTGATAACTTTTTCTTGAGATCTAGATACGTTCCTTCCGAGTTCACTCTCACTCCGTACTTGATGGGCACCGAGCCGTCTAGCAGCATCACTGTAAACATAATGAACACATCAGTATGCTATATTTATTTGATAAATCATCAGGTCTTTCATTTTCATATAAATAATTTTAATAATTAATTAATTTTAAGTGACTAACTATTTTTAAGTAGTTAAATTAATTTTAAGTGACAAAGACATCATGACACTAAAGTCGTGTATTCACTAGGGGACGCGTAACGACTAGTGTACGTATGTAGTACACTTCAGGCTGTCCTAAAGTTCGAACGTGGCCCTTGAGCTAATATTAGCTATCACCACAGATTTTGGGCCTTCGTTTTCTTAGAGTATGTAACACTGGAGAAGCCTTAAAACACTTCCCCTCTGAAAATGTACAAGATCAAATGCTATCTAGTACGTTCATAAAAAAACTACTTTCAAATCGATCGTACGCACTTCATAAATAGTTTTCATGGCGCGAAGAGCTCCCTGAAAATGCCCCGATTGAGCTGTTAGATCGAATAACATACCTTATGTCAATATTTAGGGATTGAGTCAAAATTCCGAATGAATATCGATATTGTTAAAAAAAACGATGACACGAACTTCTCTTTCCGGGCGAGCAACAACTTTTTTCTTTGTAGTAGCGCGTGCCCCGCTAAAAGTGACCAACTTTTGTGTTCAAAATATTCTCCAGTTTCATATATTCTAAGTTCGTTTTTTTAACTATAGAACAGAGTACTCTTTAATATCGACATTTGGTACATACCCCTCAGCTCGCAGCACACATAGGACTCCATGGGCAGCGGCAGGCTGAGCATGTTGAAGGCGTCGAAGCGCACCGACTCGCGCGCGCACGTGTCGCACACTACTTTAGACTTCAGCTGTCCGTAGAACAGTTCTGTCATTATGGACGCGTTGCGGGACGTGTGCTGTTCCCAAGCCTCGGCTGCTACTACCTGAGAATTTTAAGAATTTATGTTAAGAGCATCGAACCTTGTTGGCATACTTATACAATACGCAATTGTGAAGACAAAAAAAAAACAGATTTTGCCAGCCAAATGAAACACAGCTTGTACACAGCCGACAGAGTAAGTACACACGGCTACACATCAAGCTACACATATCCAGTATAAGCTGACCTCTCACTGTGCGGAAATCATATACAATGCGAGATCAGCATAAACTGATAATGTATAGCTGTGTGTACAAGCAAAAATATTCAGTGAAGAATATTCAAAATCGGTACTTTCAGAGATTTTTGAGTTGAAAAATTGTGAAAATAAAACATGCTTTTAAGGATAAAAACTGACAAATAATATAATTTTATCGTTAACACCGCCTTAATAATGAGTTATAGACACTGTAAAGTCAAACACCGGTGCTGATTCCGAGATATCACTTCGTGCTCTGTGACAGGCATTGTGGTAACTATGATTGTTTATGGCCGTCAGCCTCTGCTACTGTGTCGCAACTGCGGCAGTTGCGACATCATATACGAAGATAAAATGCTACGATGAAGACATTATAAACTGTACCTTCTTCTTCAATTAATTGTGTTTGAAGTCCGGATTTTTACCCGGTTGATGGCTAGAGGCTCGTTCCCTGGCACGATGTAATTGTGTATGCAGTGTAGTGTAGTCACTCACCTGGTCCGGCCTCCCGTCCGAGTCATCGTTATGCGTGAGGGCGGGCTGCGCGCGCGGCGTGGCCCTGTTGAGGTCCTCGTGCAGCGCGTCCAGCAGCCACGCCAGCAGCTCCTGCGCGTCGTGCTGGCCGCCCAGCGCGACACGCACCAGTGTAGTCACTCACCTGGTCCGGCCTCCCGTCCGAGTCATCGTTATGCGTGAGGGCGGGCTGCGCGCGCGGCGTGGCCCTGTTGAGGTCCTCGTGCAGCGCGTCCAGCAGCCACGCCAGCAGCTCCTGCGCGTCGTGCTGGCCGCCCAGCGCGACACGCACCAGTGTAGTCACTCACCTGGTCCGGCCTCCCGTCCGAGTCATCGTTATGCGTGAGGGCGGGCTGCGCGCGCGGCGTGGCCCTGTTGAGGTCCTCGTGCAGCGCGTCCAGCAGCCACGCCAGCAGCTCCTGCGCGTCGTGCTGGCCGCCCAGCGCGACACGCACCAGTGTAGTCACTCACCTGGTCCGGCCTCCCGTCCGAGTCATCGTTATGCGTGAGGGCGGGCTGCGCGCGCGGCGTGGCCCTGTTGAGGTCCTCGTGCAGCGCGTCCAGCAGCCACGCCAGCAGCTCCTGCGCGTCGTGCTGTCCGCCACCCGCCAGCGCGCGCGCCCACCGCGACACACACCAGCGCACGCGCAGGGGCGCCACCGAACGCGCCGAGCACGACCACACCTGCCGACAAGTACTCTTGTAGGGTGTTTCTCCACCAACTCAATCGCCCTCTATCAGCTTGTTTGATAGTTAAAAATGTCTTGATATCGCTTCGTTTCTCGGAAATTCCATGCCGATTGATTACCGCATGCACCGAAGTTCATATGACCGCTGTGTGCCAAGTAGGTATATTATTCAATAATTGTATTTCCGTGAATCTGTTTCCGATGCTGGTGAGTTGTTAGATTGGAGAATAGACCGACTTCAATAAAATAAAGACTAAATGTTACTTCGAGATGCGGCCGTTGTCGATTCTGAATTGGAGGACAAACTTAACGGTGTAGTTGAGATAATATTGTACCATACATTTGCAACGATTTACAAACATTTTCCCGAACCTATTTGTGCTGTGAGACCTTGCTTCTAGAAACGACAAATTATCTGTGTTGGAACACAGGCCTATTGTTGTCCTGCCAACTTTTTGAGCACATACTCCACACGATCATCTTTATACGTTTAAATGCGTTTCCATCTGATGCCCAGCACGACTTTCGCCAAGGCCGGTCAGACAATTCGAATCTGATGACTCGCATTTATTACATTTTTGGGATTTTGGACGGTGGGGGGCAAGTGGATGTCCTCTATTTCGATTTCCGCAAGGCGTTCGACAGGGTTTACAATGCTCTTGATGAAATTGGAGGCATCAGGTTTCTCGTCTAAGTTTCTTACCTTCTTTGCGGACTATCTGCGAGGCCGCATGCCGTTTGTTAGGCATGGTTGCTTTGAGTCTGAACCTTATAAAACCCGCTCAGGCGTGAGCCAGGGATCTGTACTTGGTCCACTACTTTTCCTTATAATGATCAATGATCTTATCAATAAGGTTACGTTCGCAAAATGCTTGCTCTACGCTGATGACCTAAAACTAGTAGTTCAAAAGGGGACAGTGGTGCTATTTATGAGCGGAGCATGGTCAATTAACTCTTTTTTAATATAGCAAAGTCAAGCACTATAAGTACAGATTGGGTAGTGAAGTAATATGTCGTGTCACCAAAGTAAAGGACCTAGGCGTGACCTTTGACACTGGTTTGACATTTAGAGATCATGTGCCCACTCTTGCCAAGGAATCTTTTAGGCGTTTGGGTTTTGTTTTGAGAAATGCCCGTAATTTTCACTACCCAAATGTAACTAAGCTTCTGTAAATAACCTTGGTTCGTAGTAAACTTGAGTCGCTACATAGCGACTCATACATTAACGCTGGAAAAGGTACAGAAATCATTCCTGAGATTTGTGTTTAAAAAGACGTTTCACTTCTTTCCTTTCATGTGCCCCTTTTTTTTTTGGGTGGGAAATCATCAAATGACTTCTCCCGCTGTGGGTGGAGCGGGAGGGCGTGTCAGACTTTTACTGACTAAAACCCACCCGAGTTCCTTCAATTGCCAGTGCCAGGGCCACGGTTACTCTATCGCATTACCCGCGACCCTGAGGCATCGGCCCTATCTGACCCCGTCATTTCGTGCTGACATCTCTTTGAGGCGCGCGTGGAACACGACGCGCCGTCGACCCGGGCCTGGTCCCTACCGCACAGGGAGCTACCTATTGCTCGCCGTCCGCAAGCCCGCGCCTACGGTGGCGGGGAATCTGCAGGCGACTCCCGACGCCCAGGGCGTCTCCTGCGGCGACTAGGGGCGTGATGGCGCAAGGCTCTCTCCCTCACGCGCTCCGCCTCCTCCTTCGCAAGCATAACAGCTTCGCAAAAGGAGGTGACGGCTTTCTGTTCTCTCTCGCTCCGTACCATGGCATGGACCAGGGCCGGACGCGAGAGATCGCCGCCGCCGATCGCCTCTGCGAGGACACGGCGGTGCTCCGCCCGCGCTGGCCAGACCTCCACCGTATGCTCCACCGTGTCCTCCGGGCGATCCACACAATGGTGACACCCGGGCGTTTCCTCCCGCCTAATGCGAAACAGGAACCTCCCGAAACAACCGTGTCCGGTGAGGACCTGTGTCAGGCGGAAGGTGAGGACGCCGTGGCGCCTCTCCAACCACTCCTCAAAGAGGGGACTTACCGCCGTATTCTTCTTTGACGATATGACCGCGAATATAATCGCATCACTTACCTTCCGCTTTTGTAATTTAAGAAAATGGAATTCATTGAATAAACTTATCAATAATCTAAGAATATTTGTTGGATCGCAGTGATCGACCACCCTATTCCTCGAATGGTTTTTCAATTACAATATTTAAATAAAATATGATAATTGTACATTACCTTTATTTTTATTGAAATTCTTTAGTAGGTCAAAACATCTGTTTTTTTGCCCATACTATACTCTAAACTTCAATACAGAATTTTAGATTATAGTCATGTTTTTGAACTGGAAACTCAAGACGTGACAAAGTTCAAATTCCAATGTATCCAAATTTTGTTTAGGACGACTTTTTTATACCTTATTCGATAAGAATTAGGTATAAAATAAACTCGAATTCATGAAAAATCTAATTGAAGATAGGCAAATTTGGTTAATACAGGGGGTATTAACCTCAACGGAAAAGCACCTTTAAATACGGAGGTTATTAGTTAATGGAATTTCCAAGATACGAAACGATTTCAAGATATTTTTGCACAACTTCACCGTCTCACACGTTTGGGTCATTCAATCCCGCGCAATCTGTAGTAGACTTACCCATCATTTTACTACAGTGATTTTTTCTTTTATCTCGTGCGGTTACCGATTCATGAGCATTTATTTGAGTCACGTCTCACGTAAATCACGAAATACCCATTAACACACTTCTAAATTAGATACAATTATTTTAATGTTATAATAAACCTTACTGCAAGTTTGCGACGAATATTTACATAGTGAAAGCTTTCTTCCTATATTTGCTTGTACAAGTCTCAAGTACGCTCTCAACTGGAGTATGCCGAGTCCGTCTGGAGTCCATAATACAAAAAGTACGTTGAAATGATTGAGTGCGTTCAGTACAAATTCCTGGGTACCATGCATTATAGTTGCTATGGATATTATTTTCCATATCAATATTTGCTTGGAAAGTATAAGCTCGCAACACTAGATAATAGACGAAGGTACATAGAAGCCATGAATTTATATAATATTGTTAGAAATAAATTTGACTGCATCGAACTGTCCAATTTGTTATGTTATGCGGTTCCTCAAGCAAAAGACAGTCCACAAGCAAAAGATCAGTGCGCACTGGCTGACTATTTTCAGTGGGCACTTGTAAGTTCAACTCTGGCTTGCGTTCGCCTATTCTCTTGTAATCTTATTTTTATGGAGCTTTCTTAAATTTTCAATAAACATTTTTCTTTTTCGTGCCGTTTCAAAAATGTGTTTGTCAACCTGGCGATTATTATTTTCACTGTTAGGTATTCTATAGTTCAAAATCAAAATCAAAAGTCATTTATTCAAATTAGGCTGAGAGTCAGCACTTTTCGAACGTCAAAATTACATAAGACAGTCCCCCAAAACGCCCGCCCTTCACCACTTCCTAGTGCTTTAGCTGGGAAGAAGAAGTGGCGCAACAAACTCCCCAGCAGCAGAGCTGTCTGTTTAGTTAGAAAACCATTGAATTATATAATTATAAGGTAATCAAAGAATAAAAACCGAAATACAAAAAAAAACATATTAAAATTATCTGCCATATTTAAGCTAGCCAAGCCAATATACC